>OZ007589.1:93575416-96042916 GCA_963931845.1 Maratus michaelseni | reverse complement strand
TTTAGGTAGGAGCGTGAAAATGAAGATAGCAAATCTACTAAAAAAATACTTAAGCGTGTATTTCACCTATTTTAGAAATTCAGCCACTAAGGAGGGGGCTCAAATGGGTGGGTCGAATGTTTTTGGCCATTTTGCCATATCTCAGTAAGTTAAAAGTGGGAGCGTGAAATTCAGTATAACAAAGCTACTAAAAAAAATGGCTAATAGGTATTTCAGCGATTTTAGATATTCATCCTCCAAGGGAATTAAACGGGGGGGTCGAAAGTTTTAGATCATTTCGCTATATCTCAATATCTCATCAGTAGTCTTAAATAGGAACGTGAAATTCAGCATTATAAATCTTCTTAAAAAAGTAGTTAAACACATACATTTCAGCGATTTTAGAGCTAGTGAGTTTGTGGCCAATATCGTATACGAACCCAATTATGAAAGATTAGACGAATATGACAAATATTGCTGAATTTTTATTATATATTTTGCGTGACATTTTCCCAAGCAAATGTTTTATTTATTTATTTATTTATTTATTTCATATTTTATAAATCGTTTTAGCGCTTTTTGTCTTTTAGCGATCGGATTTAAATTTTTATACAAAATATAATACGTTTCCCCCTCTTTTCAAAATACATTTTTTGGAAGTAAAGATTTGCCATTTAAATATTGATCGCCATATTTAAGGGCTCGGTAATGCACAAAGCTTCGTTATAGTGATTGACATATAATCAGTTAACAGGCGTGCAACCCAATGAGCTCTGTTAAAATGATTTCATTTTAACTATTTATGTATTCAAAATAACTGAACCCCGTTATAGTGATCGCTGTATTAACGATATATGGCTGAAAAATACACAGGGTTCCGTTATTTTGATCACTGCATTAACAATTTATGGTTTTGAAATTCTAGTGTCCATTTACAATGATGGCCATGTATCTTAGGCAATCCCATTTTTATATATTTTATCTGAAAGCTCTCCCCCCACCCCTACATAATTACGGTCAAGGGCCCAGCAGTACTTTGTCAGGGGGCTCATGAAAAAAAATACGTCGCGAAATGTTTATTTACGTGCTTTTTTGATATTCTTATTAGTTATTTTCTTATAATTTTAATTTAAAGTATTTTATTTATATTTTTCTGTTTGAATGTAAAATGCACTTTCTGGACGCACACCCCAAGCGAAGTTAGGGCAGTACGCTGCAGAATGTATCTGGTACCCACTCGGAAGCGACCGGCTAGTAGCTATATATACTATCAAAGTATAGATGGATATAACATGAACGTTCAGAGAGATATGAAGCCTAAATAGTAAAAATTATCGCTATTCTGTATGAAGATTTTTAATACATAAAAGAATGATTTTTTACAAAGCTTAAACTTGGGATTGTGCCAAGCGTGCTTCGAAAGGAGGTCGCAAAGTTGCAACGCCACCTTGGTCCATGCCGCGTTTTTCTAAATAGGTTTTTAACTAATATCTCGGCTATTAACGACAATTTTTTTCAAAAATCATTATCAACAATCCTTGGAGTATTCCGTGTTGATAGGTACCTTGAGCGCCGATCAACTCCCCTACTGAGCGCCCACAAAGTAAACTTTCTGTGTAACGGTAAAAGCGATTTTCTTAAAAACCTATATGACCTAGGATAATTGCTATAGTTTTCCTGTAAGATTTAAATAAACCCCTACTGCCCCCAATATTTTCATAACTTTAGTTTCAATAGATTAGGAAATAGGGAGCGGGAGGACATATTTTTGCAATACCTTTTCGACGACATCTCTGAAAATAAAATATCTTAAATTAAAACAAATATAGTTTTGAGTTCGGTGTTGCAAGATCGTTCGAACGATATCCCACACGATATATATATAGATTCAAGTAACTTAATTACCCCCTCTAAATTTTTTCTAAAATTATTTGTGAATGGCTAATAATCTATAAATATTTTGGTCAATACCTTTTCTAGCTCTATACCAAGTTTGAACATCTCACGTTCTCTAGTTTTCGAGAAAAACGGCAGTGACAGACGGACAGACAGATACACAAGTGATATTGTAATAGTTCTGTTTTTGCCTTTTTAAGTACGGAAACCTAAAAATTTCGCTAAAACACGTAAAACGGATAAGTTGCAAGTTTCTGGAACTTTCTGTGATTGGAAGAGATTTTTTTTTCTACTAGTTGAAAAAATTTCTATCTTCTGGCCGGGGGATTTCAGAAAATTTTGAGATTACGTGTGCGAATTTTTCGTGTTTTGAAGCAAAAGGGAATTCAAAATTCTGTTTCTAATACAAAAAAGTGCTAAGCAGCAAAATTGCCGGGATAACCCTGTGATGCATAACTGGGAATTTTTGTATATTTGTCTATTAAGAAAAACTGAGTGAAATAACGATAAGAACATTAAAAAAAATAAAAATCATACTTTATATTTATACGAAAAATGACCATTTTTTAATAAAAAATTCCTCATTTGTACCAGTGTAATATATATAAATTCCGAATTGTGTGGTGGGTACCACATATAAATATTTACAAATACATGTGCAAAAATACATAAACATCATGTGAAAGAAATAATAATTGAGGGGGAGCTACTCAAATTCGACATTCGACGAATTTTTGGAATAAAGTCAGCCAACAACGTGTTAATTTCTGTTAGCTTAGATTTAAATAAACATATAGGACATCAATCTCAACGCTATCGATATCGAAGCAGTATCGTTTTAATTGTTAATTTTGTGTTATCTTAATTATTGCACCATGTGTCGATTTTCTCTTGGTTAGTTATTAGAGTGATTGGGATTGATAGTGTGTTATGCTCTTAATTAATAAATCCTGAACTCATATGTTGGAATTATTTACGTAAATAATCATAGCGCGTTGAACCGTACTAATTGTACTAATTTAAGTGTTAATTAAATTAGAGTAATTGCTTTCATTTATATTAACTTACTATTTACAATTCCGGCTGGAGTCCTGGATCAAGCACAATTATATACTTAATAACGCTCTAGTGCTAACCGCTGAGGTAAATTACGGTCAGATGTTGGGTTGATTGATTTTAAAATCGTAACCCTATTTGGTGTGTCTAGACATTCCCAACAAACAGCAACAAAAAATCGAAAGTGTGTACCGGTGAAAGTGGTGTTACCCCCTTAGTCGTATGTTATCACTTTGCCTGAAATTATTATTATTATTATTTTATCAATCCAGTTTCTTATCATAATGCCATTTAAATTTAATAACACAGTTTAATGAAAGCTATTTGGATAATCTAAGTGAAAAAATATTTAAAAAAAACTTTAAAAAAAAGGCAATGTATTAAAAAGCAAAAGTTAGAAAAAGGAAACTTTATGATACATTTTTCTCAAGGATACTATGGTTTTAGGTATCTTGGTCGAATTCGAATCACTAAGCTAGCACATTGTTTTGAATGTCAAATGCAAATATTTGCAAGGTAAATTTAGTTTTCTCGAATTATTGTCGACAAATTGCGTAAGTTTTTCAGGATTTTTTTTTTTTTTAAATTCATAAAAACTTTAAAATGTCTGTTTTTCCGACACGTGCTCTGGATTTTTAAATATTTATGAAAAAAATACTCTGTTACTTACAGAAAAGAATTGAAAACAAAGTTTGGCGTTAGAGATTTTTATTCCAGTTTAAATAACACAAACATATGAATTTCAAAAATTTTTTGTACTTATAAAATAATATTTTGGATAAATTTATTACTATAAAAAATTTAGTTAGAGCTAAAAACTCTAAGCTAGAAATAAATTTTTTTGTCATTATAAATAATAAATAATTATATGTATTTTTCTAACGAAAATACAGAAATCATCATTTTACATCATTAGTGTGTTTACCGTACTAAAAGACAGGGATCATTTCACAGAATTTTGACAAATTTTATTTATTTATTTATTTATCTTTT
Source organism: Maratus michaelseni (assembly GCA_963931845.1). NCBI lineage: Eukaryota > Metazoa > Arthropoda > Arachnida > Araneae > Salticidae > Maratus > Maratus michaelseni. The sequence continues at coordinate 96,038,992 of OZ007589.1, read as the reverse complement.
TGTCGCCGCATGATTTGTCCTTTTTCCCATACCTTGTATGCCGAAACTTATATAGAAAAGAAGTTAAAATCCATTATCAAAAAAATTCTATCTTATAAATCTTTTTAATTAGAACGTTGTCGAAAAATGCAATTTTGCACGTTTGTGCAAAATTCAAAAGGTTTATAAAATCTTCCATATTTTTTAACTAATGGAGATAGAAAAACAATTCAAAACAATCTAAAATCTACATACCATACTTTTTTCTATTAGAAAATGTAACTATCGTAGATTTATCTTTTTTATCTTTTTTTTTTTTTTAAGTCTAAATACTTTAAAATATACTGAGCTACAGTGGTGGTCAGAATTATAAGAACAACTGAAAATTGCACAGAAAAAATTTATTTCTGAACTAAATAAAGTGGAATTTATACATAAAATACTTTTTTATGCTAGAAATCATTATAGAATGCAAAACATTGGGAATTGCAAAATATGAAAGTTTTGGCATAATTAACAAAATATGTCATTGTAAAAGTTGGACAAAATTATAAGGAGAATGAATGTTTTTGCCTGAAACACACTAATAATTAATAATCTCCCCCTTCTTCTCAATCACTTTTATCATCTTGACGTCATGGAGTTTGACAGTTCTTTCAGAACGTTCTTGGAAATTTTTGACCAGGCGTTTTCGATGGAGGACATGAGCTCTTGCTTGTTCTCATATTTTATACCATTTTTGTATACTTCGTGTGCCAGAATACCCCACAGATTTTCCATTGGATTCAGATCAGAGCTTCTGGCCGGCCAAGGAAGTAGTTTTACGAAATTAGCATCAAACCATGATTTTGAAGTTTGGGAAACATGTACTGAGGCATTGTCCTGCTGGAAGAAATAGTCTCCACTCGTTATTAATTGTGCTTCTGGTAAAAGATTATCTCCCAATACATCAACATAACTTTCAGAATTCATTCTACCCTGCACAAAAACTATTGGAGTAGTTCCACCAGTTGCGAAACCTCCCCAGACCATTACGGAGCCACCTCCAAATGCACGCTTTGAGAAAATTTCTTTTTCTCTACGGATATCATACCAGAAGTAGCGAAAACCATCTGGTCCATCCAAATTAAACTTTTTCTCATCGGAAAAGACAACATCATCCCACTTTTTCCCCATAGTAATGTATTTTTTGGCAAACTCCACCCTCAGTCTCTTATGAACTTTTGTAAGAGGCGGTCGTGACATATGTTTGCCATAGCGAACCTTTTTTTCTTTTTGTAAAACACGTCGAACAGTTCGAGCACTGCATTCAATGAAGTTCAATGAGAATGAAGTTCAATTCATGTTTTATTTCTGTTGACGTTTGTTTTTTGGAGCAAGCTTGCCTTATTATCGTTCTTTTCTCCCGTACAGAAACAGAAGATGGCCTACCTGTATCAGCTTGCTTTACCAATTTGAAATAATTGTGTTAAAAAATAATCTAGTCTACCTGTATGTCTTTGCCGTCCATATTTACCGGGATTTTTAAGATAATTGTAAATAACCGTTCTTGATCTATTAAGCTTCATCGCAATTTGACGTACAGAAAGTCCTGAACTTTTAAATGCATCCACTTTCCCTTTCTCAAACTCCGAAAGCTTTGTACCTAGCGGCATGACTGAAAAACAGAATATGAGGAACTCAAACGCTTACTATGCATTTTTATCGTCTGGAAGTTCGGTGCGCAGAGCAAAAAATATGCAAATTTTACTTTTTAGAACACGCAAATACAGTTGTTCTTATAATTTTGTCCATATCACATGACTCGATAAATCCATAATACATTTTATAAATATGAATTTTCCACATTTTTCCATAAAAACTTATAAAAATATTCTTAATTTTTCATTGTTTTTCAGCTATTAAATTTGCATAATTTTCCGGCCAAATATAGCCAAGATTTGGCGGTTTTTGCCTTCTCCTTATAATTTTGACCACCACTGTATTAGTCAAAATGTCAGTTTGGGAAAAATTATATCTCATTAAGGAAAAAGATAACAGTAATGCATTTTTGATATACACTATATTGCCAATGATGATTGGTCACTTGCGATTTTAGACGTTTTGTTAAATATCTGGAAAGATACATGAAGAATTATCCTGAAACTTCCGGAGTGTAAACAACATGATTGACGTCATATATTTCCGCGAAGATTTTTTCCCGAAACCCCATAAGGGGCCTTCAACAAATTGAAGAAAAATGAATATATTTTGGATAACCCTGTAAAAACTAATATTGAAAAAGCATTCAAACTGTAGATTATGATTAAATGGATTATTGTAATAATTTGTGTTCATTTTTATGAAGATAGCATGTATACTCGAAGAGAAATGAAGGTTTTTATAAAACGAGTCTCAAATTTTATCAAGTTTTTTGCTTATAATTTGCAGAGTTTTTAATATAAAAACAAGTTATTTTCAGAAAATATGACAAACAAAATTGTACACAACACCCTGCAATCAGAATTAAAAAAAAATAATAATTGCATGAAAAATGAGCAGGTTTACTAAATATTGTTTCACTGCGCATGCGCGAATTCAATCAAAATATACTGTGCATAATATATTAGCTAAATATATAGATCAACTTTTATGAAAGTCTCAAAAACATAGCTTGAAAATTCTGATAGTAATCGTCGATACAATAAGCTCGAAATTCGCTGTTCCCAAAAGGAAGCAAAAAATGAGGTGTTGTATCAAATATAGAATGAGAGACACTTCATTCTTATTATGTCAACTTTCATAAGCTAGTATATTTGGATACAACCCCTCATCTTTTTGCTTCCCTTTGGGAACAGCGAAATTCGAGCTTATTCTATCGACGATTTTGGGACTGTTTTTATAAAAACATGAATTTCTCTTCGAGTATACATGCTATCTTCATAAAAAAGAACCCAAATTATTACAATAATCCATTTAATCATAATCTACAGTTTGAATGCTTTTGCAATATTAGTTTTTACAGGGTTATCCAAAATATATTCGTTTTTCTTCAATTTGTTGACGGCCCCTTATGGGGTTTCGGGAAGAAATCTTCACGGAAATATATGACGTCAATCATGTTGTTTACACTCCGGAAGTTTCAGGATAATTCCTCATGTATCTTTCCAGATATTTAACAAAACGTCTAAAATCGCAAGTGACCAATCATGATTGGCAATATAGTGTATGTTAGTAGTACTTTCAAACTAGAAATGAGAGGAGCTCCGGCCGAGCACTGGCTCGATACGGGCTCGGGCTCGAGTTTTATTCCAGTTTTCAGGCTCGGGGTCAAAGTTAAGTTTTATTTGATCACAAATCGAAATAAAGGAAACACACTTGCTATTGGAGAAACAAGAATGTTGTCTAAGTTTCTTAAAGTGTTTTATAATACTTCTTTTTAATTGCTAACAGGTGTAAAATAAAACGATTATAAACAGTAAAATAGGTTTTATTAGACTGTTGGCATATGTTTCAGTTCAATCTGAGCCATTATCAAAACAAACAAAAATATTCTATAAATGCACGGTCTATGAAATGATTTGAAACGGAATTACCCAATTTTTCACGTACTTACCAAAAAAAAAAAAAAAAAAAAAAAAAAAAAAATTAAATACGCACGTTTTTTTTATTTTTTACTTGGATGTATCTTTTACTTGGACAGCATATGCTGTACCAGATTACTACTTTAAAATAACAGAAAAATGCTAGATGACTACTTTAAAGATATGAATAGAAAAATACTGCATTTCGCGAAAAATCTTTAGTTACATGAAAGTTTGAGAAATATAATACAAATTTAAAATCCTTTTCATGGATAGCACGTTTGATGAATTCGGATGCAAATATTTCATTTTATCCTCAAAAATCGTAAGACATGACTGATTGATTTAAAACGCTCAGTAATTTAGAGAATATCTGTAAACTTAGAAATGCATCATTTTAAATAAATAAAGTAATGAATTTATTAACGACCCGCAAATGGTGGAATTTTCACTTCATAACATATCCTAAATTTAAATACGGTGTGTGAAGAACTTCGCAAGCTGTCTGTGAGTGTTTTTTTCTCTTTGAAGGCTGTTCTGAAATCCAAAGGCACTAACTACTCTCTGACACATTTCTGAATTCATTTTTGTCCGGAAATGCATGGAGCTTACAGGTGGTTTTATTCAGAAACTATGTAATCGAAAAGCGTTTTCCATCTTTTTGTAAAGGTAAACCATCTTTCAGAAAATACTGTCAAAGTTGGCATTTTGAAACAAATTTCCAGACGCAACAGTGCGCGAAAAGGAGGAAAACGCCATTCGATTCCAAATCACTTCATTAGTCAGGCCAATTTTATGCATTTACGTTTAAAAATGAGACAGAAAATGTGTCATAAAATTTTGCTTTTGTTGATCAGGGTATTTGAGAATCGCCTGAAGTTACTATAACGAGCATTTACGATGCGGATTTTGTTTCTCATAAATTTCGGAGAATGGTGGTTATTTGCCAATTAACCATTTGTGACTCAACAACCCCGATTTGAAAAATATTTACTCAGATGTTAGAATACGTTATTTTAGGCAGGTAAAAAAATGATTTAAAAACTTCAAAACATTAAAAAAAAAAAAAAAAAAAAAAAAAAAAACTAAAAATTATGTTTTTCACATCTGCAATAAACAGAAAATTATATACTTCTCATAATACTGTCAATTTTCTAATACAAAAATGTAAAGTATACAAACTTACGTTTGTAAAAAATCTATTTTTAACGCCTCCAGCCTCTTTAGTTTGACAAATTTTACGAATTTCGTTTTAGTAATAACGATGTGAAACTGCTCAAATAATAAATAAGCTTAGACGGCCAAAATTAACTCAGTATCGACGTCTGTTGAAAATTCAGTGAACAGTTTATATTAACTTCAAAACCAATATGGCAAGCAGCGGGGATAACTATCCAAAGTTGCAAAGACTTGGCATGGACCCCATCATTATCACCGCTGCTTGCCATATTGGTTTTGAAGTTGGTTATCCGACAGTGAGTGCCTGATCATTCTTCATCGGTAATACATTTAAAGCTGTTAGGTTTTTGTCCGTTAGGCGGTGCTTCTGTATCATTTCTGCTTGTGGTTGGTTGGAACGATGGTTGATGGTTAACCTAGTGAATTTTTTTAATTTCTGGAAAGTCTTTCGCCTTTGAAACTTTAGAAGCAATGTAACAACTATTTCCTGAAGATGACCATAGAAGTTGGTCGAAACGTTGATGTTTTTAATTTGATTTTAATGTATGTATAAGTTTAAATTTTTTTTCATTTGTACACACCATTTAGTAAATTTGTGATATTTTATACTCACGTCTTTAATGTAGTGCTGTTTCATGGTGTAATCGCCCAGCATTTATATTTATACAAATACAGAAATTGGCTAAATTGAAGATAATAAGAATGGATTAAATAATTTTGCACGTGCCTATTAAATTTCTATGACTAAATTTAAAGATTGCATTTAAAGAACTAAATCGACAGATTAAATGAGACATTATATCTTATCCAAATCCTTTTAAACCGCTATTGCTTAGCCTTTCTTATCCAAATCCTTTTAAACCACTATTGACCGACTGCGAATTGTTATTGCGAGACGAATTATAGCTTTTCTTTTCATCAACAAACAAGCAAAATTGTAAATAGAACATAGTGAGAAAGGAATAAATATTTGAATATTCTTTCAAACCCGTATTAAATTTTGATTATCAAAATAATATATCCACAGAACTTAGAAGTCAGACTAAAGGAACCGTTGTATCGCATCCAAATTCTTTTTAACAACTGCTGAGCGATTGCAAAGCATTGCAAAGTTGGGAGTTTTTTTCTCATTTTCAGTAACAAAAACGCAAAATTTTGAATGGAAAATAATAAGAATGGAATAAATCTTTGACTAAGCGTCTATGCCTGTTGAATTTTTATTACCAAATTTGTTGTACCTAAAGAACAAAACCGTCTGAACAAGAGAAACATTGTATCTTATACAAAATCATTTAAACAACCGCTGACGTTGACCGACTGCAAATCGTCCTTATGAGAAGAGTTATCGCTTTTCTCTCCAGCAACAAATGAGGGGGGTTAGAATGAAAGTGGAGTAAGTCAAAAATTCGCAAAAAAAAAAAGATAACCATATTTTCATTGCATATATTTTCTTTTCTATTCAGTGTGACAGTCAAAAAAGTCATAGTTCATTTAGGGAGTCGCTAGAGGACAAAACTATTTTAACCACTTAATGCAACGGCAATACGACAAGTTTCACAACACACTTCATTTCTCAAATTAGTAAATATTGACTTAATCCACTTTCATTCTAACCCCTTCAAATAGGTAAAGTTTCTGAATGGAAGATAATAAGAATAGAATAAAATAAATATCGGAATAATCTTGCATGCTTACTGAATTTTTTATTCCAGATATATACATTTCAATAACAAAATCTTCTGCTAAAAAAATATCGTACATCATCCGAATTCGTTTTAACAACCGTTGACTGATTGCAAATCATGTTATCGTTTTTCTGTTCAGCAACAAATACGTAATTAAATTACAGACATTACATTATAATTACATAAAACATTAAAAACATGTTAAAATTGGACGTTTCGGATTTACATGAAAATCCCTCATCAGCAAAAATTTTTCTTAACTTAAGTCACAATAAGGTTGATATTTTAGAACTTATTGTGAGTTACGTTAAGAAAATTTTTTGCTGATGAGGGATTTTCATGTAAATCCGAAACGTCCAATTTTAATATGTTTTTAATGTTTTATGTAATTGTAATGTAATGTCTGTAATTTTAATGATTTTAATATAAATATAAATATGTTCAGACATAATATTTTTGTTTACTTCAAAACAAATACGTAAAATTGCTAAATGAGACATAATAGAAAAGAATAAGTATCTGAATATACTTGCAAGCCTATTGAATTTTCTTTATCACATTTACACAATTAAAGAACTAAATCTACACACTAAAAGAAACATTGTACTTTATCGGAAAATCTTGCATGCTTACTGAATTTTTTATTCCAGATATATACATTTCAATAACAAAATCTTCTGCTAAAAAGAAATATCGTAGTTCATCCGAATTCTTTTTAACAACCGTTTGACTGATTGCAAATCGTGTTAACGTTTTTCTGTTCATCAACAAATACGTAAAATTGCTAAATGGGAGATAATAGAAAAGAATAAATATCTGAATATACTTGGAAGCCTATTGAATTTTCTTTATCACATTTACACAATTAAAGAACTAAATCTACACACTAAAAGAAACATTGTACTTTATCGGAATAATCTTGCATGCTTACTGAATTTTTTATTCCAGATATATACATTTCAATAACAAAATCTTCTGCTAAAAAAAAATATCGTACTTCATCCGAATCCTTTTTAACAACCGTTTGACTGATTGCAAATCGTGTTATCGTTTTTCTGTTCATCAACAAATACGTAAAATTGCTAAATGGGAGATAAAAGAAAAGAATAAATATCTGAGTATACTTGCAAGCCTATTGAATTTTCTTTATCACATTTACACAATTAAAGAACTAAATCTACACACTAAAAGAAACATTGTACTTTATCGGAATAATCTTGCATGCTTACTGAATTTTTTATTCCAGATATATATATTTCAATAACAAAATCTTCTGCTAAAAAGAAATATCGTACTTCATCCGAATTCTTTTTAACAACCGTTTGACTGATTGCAAATCGTGTTATCGTTTTTCTGTTCATCAACAAATACGTAAAATTGCTAAATGGGAGATAAAAGAAAAGAATAAATATCTGAATATACTTGCAAGCCTATTGAATTTTCTTTATCATATTTACACAATTAAAGAACCAAATCTACACACTAAAAGAAACATTGTACTGTACCGGAATAATCTTGCATGCTTACTGAATTTTTTATTCCAGTTATATACATTTCAATAACAAAATCTTCTGCTAAAAAGAAATATCGTACTTCATCCGAATTCTTTTTAACAACCGTTTGACTGATTACAAATCGTGTTATCGTTCTACTGTTCATCAACAAATACGTAAAATTGCTAAATGGGAGATAAAAGAAAAGAATAAATATCTGAATATACTTACAAGCCTATTGAATTTTCTTTATCATATTTACACAATTAAAGAACCAAATCTACACACTAAAAGAAACATTGTACTTTATCGGAATAATCTTGCATGCTTACTGAATTTTTTATTCCAGATATATACATTTCAATAACAAAATCTTCTGCTAAAAAGAAATATCGTACTTCATCCGAATTCTTTTTAACAACCGTTTGACTGATTGCAAATCGTGTTATCGTTTTTCTGTTCATCAACAAATACGTAAAATTGCTAAATGGGAGATAAAAGAAAAGAATAAATATCTGAATATACTTGCAAGCCTATTGAATTTTCTTTATCATATTTACACAATTAAAGAACCAAATCTACACACTAAAAGAAACATTGTACTTTACCGGAATAATCTTGCATGCTTACTGAATTTTTTATTCCAGTTATATACATTTCAATAACAAAATCTTCTGCTAAAAAGAAATATCGTACTTCATCCGAATTCTTTTTAACAACCGTTTGACTGATTACAAATCGTGTTATCGTTTTACTGTTCATCAACAAATACGTAAAATTGCTAAATGGGAGATAAAAGAAAAGAATAAATATCTGAATATACTTGCAAGCCTATTGAATTTTCTCTATCACATTTACACAATTAAAGAACTAAATATAAACTCTAAAAGAAACATTGTACCTTATCGGAATAACCTTGCATGATTGCTGAATTTTTTATTTCAGATATGTACATTTCAATAACAAAATCTTCTGCTAAAAAGAAATATCGTACTTCATCCGAATTCTTTTTAACAACCGTTTGACTGATTGCAAATCGTGTTATCGTTTTTCTGTTCATCAACAAATACGTAAAATTGCTAAATGGGAGATAATAGAAAAGAATAAATATCTGAATATACTTGGAAGCCTATTGAATTTTCTTTATCACATTTACACAATTAAAGAACTAAATCTACACACTAAAAGAAACATTGTACTTTATCGGAATAATCTTGCATGCTTACTGAATTTTTTATTCCAGATATATATATTTCAATAACAAAATCTTCTGCTAAAAAGAAATATCGTACTTCATCCGAATTCTTTTTAACAACCGTTTGACTGATTGCAAATCGTGTTATCGTTTTTCTGTTCATCAACAAATACGTAAAATTGCTAAATAGGAGATAAAAGAAAATAATAAATATCTGAATATACTTGCAAGCCTATTGAATTTTCTTTATCATATTTACACAATTAAAGAACCAAATCTACACACTAAAAGAAACATTGTACTTTACCGGAATAATCTTGCATGCTTACTGAATTTTTTATTCCAGTTATATACATTTCAATAACAAAATCTTCTGCTAAAAAGAAATATCGTACTTCATCCGAATTCTTTTTAACAACCGTTTGACTGATTACAAATCGTGTTATCGTTTTACTGTTCATCAACAAATACGTAAAATTGCTAAATGGGAGATAAAAGAAAAGAATAAATATCTGAATATACTTACAAGCCTATTGAATTTTCTTTATCATATTTACACAATTAAAGAACCAAATCTACACACTAAAAGAAACATTGTACTTTATCGGAATAATCTTGCATGCTTACTGAATTTTTTATTCCAGATATATACATTTCAATAACAAAATCTTCTGCTAAAAAGAAATATCGTACTTCATCCGAATTCTTTTTAACAACCGTTTGACTGATTGCAAATCGTGTTATCGTTTTTCTGTTCATCAACAAATACGTAAAATTGCTAAATGGGAGATAAAAGAAAAGAATAAATATCTGAGAATACTTGCAAGCCTATTGAATTTTCTTTATCATATTTACACAATTAAAGAACCAAATCTACACACTAAAAGAAACATTGTACTTTACCGGATTAATCTTGCATGCTTACTGAATTTTTTATTCCAGTTATATACATTTCAATAACAAAATCTTCTGCTAAAAAGAAATATCGTACTTCATCCGAATTCTTTTTAACAACCGTTTGACTGATTACAAATCGTGTTATCGTTTTACTGTTCATCAACAAATACGTAAAATTGCTAAATGGGAGATAAAAGAAAAGAATAAATATCTGAATATACTTGCAAGCCTATTGAATTTTCTCTATCACATTTACACAATTAAAGAACTAAATATACACACTAAAAGAAACATTGTACCTTATCGGAATAATCTTGCATGATTGCTGAATTTTTTATTTCAGATATGTACATTTCAATAACAAAATCTTCTGCTAAAAAGAAATATCGTACTTCATCCGAATTCTTTTTAACAGCCGTTTGACTGATTGCAAATCGTGTTATCGTTTTTCTGTTCATCAACAAATACGTAAAATTGCTAAATGGGAGATAAAAGAAAAGAATAAATATCTGAATATACTTACAAGCCTATTGAATTTTCCTTATCACATTTACACATTTAAAGAACTAAATCTACAGACTAAAAGAAACATTGTACCTATCCGAATTCTTTTTCACCAATTAAATCGATTTTGTTCTTTAGATATTAAAACTTGGTAATGAAAATGCACTAGCCATGCAAGCTTATGCAAATATTTATTCCATTCTTGTCATTATCTAGTTCAAACTGCTACCTGTATGTTACTGAAATTAAAGGCAACAACTCTTGCTCTCTATGCAATTGATCAGCGACTTAAAAAAAAAAAAAAAAAAAACTAAAGCGTTATCACTTAACTTTTCAACAACAAATACGAAAATGTTTGTAAAGTAGAAAATATTAAGAATGGAATAAATGTCTTAATAATCCTGAATGCCTTTTAAATTTTCATTACTAAACTTATATATTTAAACAACTAAAAAAGTCTGACTTAAAGAAATATTGTATCTCGTCTAAATATAAATAAGCATGCCCCCTCTAAAATTTCATTACCATAATAATGCATACACTGAACTAAAAAAACATTAAAAAAAATGTATCTCATTCAAAATATTTTAAAAACCGCTGACCGATTGCATAGCGTTCTTATATTAAGAGTTGTCGCTTTTAATTTCAGTAACATGCAGGTAGCAGTTCTAACTTAGATAATGAGAAGAATGGGACAAATATTTGCATAAGATTGCATGGCTATTGCGTTTTCATTATCAAATTTATATATCTAATTAACAAAATCGAATCATTAAAAGAAACATTGTACTAACTTATCCAAATTCTTTTTAACAACTGTTGGTCGTCTTCAAGTTGCTCGCTTTTCTTTTCAGAAACAAACGCAAAAGTTGTAATTGGAAAATAACAAGAATTGAATAAATTCTTGAATAAATTTTCCCATTTATTGAATTTACGCTATCGAAATAATATCCCTAAAAAACTGAACCATTGAATTAAAGAAAAAAAATCTGAATCATCTTAAGCAACTGATACACTGTATCCAGAGTTTCCAAGTCTCCGGCTTTTGGACACCAGTATTTTAGTACAGAAAATGTTGTTTTATGTAATCGGAACATTCTGCGATTTAAAAGAACAATATTTTCTCTGAGATAATACTTGTGTGCAAAAAGCCAGAGACTTGGCAAAACTGCTGTATCGTTCTTAACTAAAGAATTTTCGTTTTCATTTAGCAACAAATATACAAAATTTTTAAACTGAACATAATAAGAATGATATAGAAATAAATATTTGAATAAACTTGCATATTCCATTCCTCTATTAAATTTTAATTATCAAAATACTGTATCTAGAAAACTTTCAGACTAAAAGAAATTTTGTGTCGAATCCAAATTATTCTTACCAATCTCTGACCTATTGAAAATCGCTCTTAAAACAAAAATTATAGGTTTTATTTTCAGCAACAAATACGTAAAGGTTCTAAATGAAAAGCACTAAGAAGAAAATCATATACTATATTATTTCTGTTGTCAACATCTCTTTTTTCTATGTATTTACGAAACGCACAGAAATGAATGAGGTATCGGTCGAAAGGTTTTCGAATCGGCTTCTGACAGAGTACACTCACGTTTCGTCAAAACGTGTTTTTTGATTAAAAATTGCAGTTAATAAAAAAAATAAGCCAGCATTGTTTTTATAAATCAAATTAATGATTTTTTTCAAATCAATGTTGCCATAAAAATATAATACCGCATTATAACGTGCTCAACTATGATCATAAAAAAATAAATGATACAAAAAATATAGTCGCAAGAGTTTATTTTAGATTTATTATTAAAAATACAAAATTCAAATTTAAATGTTTAGAAGAAAAAAACACCGATCGATCGAAGCATTAATAGTTTACGTATAGTCTAAAATGTATGATTTGTTATGTTAAATTAAATGTATTTTATATGTATTGAACTTATTTCTCATTGTCGCGTGTTTTTTCCGAAGCGGATGACGTCATCCTCTAATACAGTTAAAATACAGTTGTTATTTGTTTATCTTCGCGTGTGACTTTTGCTATCTTTCAACAATTTTTACATGTAACTTTGATGGAATAAATGAGACGATATTCTTGCTTGATTAATGTTGTTTGCAGATATTTTTATCCTTAATTTTTCTCGAGAAGTTTAAACCTACATATCAAAAATATTATATATTGCTAAAAAATATGTAGTGCTAAATCCTCGCACGTGTACACTGGTAAATATTTGACTAAGATTACATTTTAATTATCAAATTTTCATTGTCAAAATATAAAGGATTGAAGCGTGAGACGAAAAAAAACATTGTATCTCATTCAAATTTATTTTAATAAACGCTGACCAACCCGCAAATCTTTCTTACAAGAAGAGTTATCACTTTTCTTTTTAGTAATAAACACGCAAAGGATCCAAATGGAAGATGATAGGAATTGAATAAATATTTGAAAAAGGTTGCGTCCCTACGATATTGCATGGTTATTAGATATCATATCCAAAATATTGTCTGTAGTAAATAAGTAAAACTTCTAAATAATAATAAAAAAAAATAGAATACATATTTGAACAAGATACAAAGCTTATTGAGTTTTTATTCCAAAATTTATAAGGGAACTTCGGGTATTGTGGAATAATCGGGTAATATGGGATACCAAGGTTGCTATTTGGTAAAGTGCTGCCACCAAGCGTCAATATCATAAACTACTTAAGAACATCTTCAGAATGCCTCCTTCTCCAGAACGCGCAGTTCGTCTATCGCTGTAAGGTCGCGTTGTGTGATTAAATATTTGTTTTTCGTGTTTGGAAAGTTTCACAAGATATTTTTTTCAATTTTAATTATTTATTCTTAGAAGAAATATTTTTACATTAAAATTAAGCATAATGCACAACAAAATACTCACAGTTTTTGATGTAACACTTGTTTTTTGGCTCGCGATTCACACGAATAAACATAAAGTATTTTTTTCCCAAACCGTAGTTGTCGGGTTATATGGAATACCGATATATCATAATACTCCATGATTATGGTGGCGCAAAGACAGATCCTTATATTTGTGATTTGTGCAAATCTGATGTATGAACTGGAGCATATTGATGACTACCTAGACACTATATTTTGATCATGCTCTCTTCATACCATTACATCTATTTTTTGCCCAATTTTAAATGTCGTAAAATAATGTTTGACTATAAAAACTATTCGTAGATAGTTGAGGTTTGTAATTTTTTTTTTAAATTTTAAACAATATCGGGATGTTGTATTGCCCAAATGAAAATACTATTCCATAATACCCGAATTTCCTCTGTACCTAAACAACAAAATATAGTCTGACTAAAAAGAAACATTGTATAAAATCTAAATTCATTTTAACAACCGCTGACCGACTGCAAATCGTTCTTACAAAAAGAGTTATCGTTTTTCTTTTCAGCAACAAATACGCAAAAGGTCTAAATGGAAGACCTCATCTTTTTCTGTGATTTCCACTCCCCCTACTCTCACCATCCCAAAGGTCTCTGCGACACATTTATTCCGTCTCTTCAATCCACAGAATCATTCGCTCCTCCGCCCCCCCCCCCCCCCCCATTTTCCTTCCTTGCAAATGATGAAAATTTTGGAGGGAGAAGAGTTATAGGGGGTATCAGTAAGTTGGGAAATAAGTCGAGAATAAGTTATAGACGGAATCGGGGTTAGGGAGGTTAACTCCATTTCCGCTTTTTCTTTCTGGCGTTTCTTTTTATTTTCTGCCTCGAATCTGAGAAGATAGAATCGATGGTGATATAAAATTCGATGGAATTGGACCTTATTTGCCTAAATTGTGATGATTTGCTGAAATTTTTTATAGAGTAATGATAAGATATAAGGTTAAGTTGATAGAAAAATATTTTTTTTAAATCGGGATCAGTCTTGTGCATATATATATATATTTTTTTGTCCCTATATTTAAAAACATTTGCATATTCATGTTTATATTTAAAACTCTGTGAATATTGAAGCATTGAAACTAGTGGCATGATAATTGCTTTTATTTTAACAAAACTGTGCTTCTCTTGTAGAAGTATGTGTAATGGTCCTCTCTCTCTTTTTTTATATATGTGTTTATTGTTACCCATACGCTTTTCAGAATAAATTTCCACGAGCTATCGCAAATTTACGATTATTGTTTTTCTCTTTTTAACAACTTCTTTTAACGACATTTAAATTTTCAATACCAGTAATTGTGTATAGTATTTTTTGTCTTATTTTCCAAAAATATTATTTAATAGAACAATGTAGTTAGCAGGATCGAATACTTAGTTGCGTACCAACTCAAAAAAGACTCTTTGCAGAGACATTTAGTTTAAAAGTTAAAAAATATTAAACTTTATTAATAAAAATCCAATAGGCAGACTAAAGCTAGTTTTGTTTTTTCAAAAATAGATTATAAAAAGATTTACAACATCCCTAACAAAATTACAGCAGAATTGCCAGACTATGATGTCTCCGACCTCAATAACCGTAAACGCTCTAAATATGCCTTATTAATTGATGATGAAGATTGAGTTTGACTCTCTCTCCAATTAAACTTAATTTTTCTTGTATTTTGTCTTTGTATTTAATATATATATATATATATATATATATATATATATATATATATATTATCCAATGGAACAATGGAACAATGTAGTTAGCAAGATGGAATACATAGTTGTGTACCTACTGAACTTCCAGGTTATAGGTAATCGACTTGCGAGGCAAATAGGGAGCCGTGGGAAATTTAAAAAGTTAAAAATTAAATAAATATTTAAAAATATAATAATGAAATAGAAGTTTAACAATAAAAATAAAATGAAAAAATGTTTTCTCCCATTATGTAAGACAAAGATTAGGACTAAAATATTTTGGTACTAAAAAAAATAAAAAACTTATGCTCCTTACATAACACGTACACGTTCTACCCGTCCTGAAGGGGTTAAATAATAAATTATGGTTTTCTTTCAAGCTGTTTGGTCAGTTAGTGTAATCTTATAAGTAACTTTAACCGACTTATAGTACTTTACTTTAACTCAGGTTTTACTATTAGTTTCGGATTGTCTTGTTATAGCAACAAAAGAGGCTGCTTAAATTTCGTTAAACGACATACCAAAAACGTACGAGCATATTTTTAGAGTATTAATCATGTTTCCATATCATAATATCTCCAGTGAAGGCGAAACTGTTATCAACGTAAAGTATACAAATCAACGAAGCAAATGCAGTAGTTATATTCTTATTTAATACCTTAATGATTATACATCATTATTTTTAAATATTTACAAACACTTGGCAATATCATCAGTCAGATTTTCTTTAAAACATTTGTTTCAATTCTTATCGGATGGCATCATGAGAAAATTAAACTACCTTTGAATTTTTTTTTAAACATGTCTAGCATTCATTTCGTTGTCATTATTATGAATTGTATCAAAATCAATATTATAAAAAGTAATGTTTTTGATGCAATCGAGAGTTACGCATGCTGTTTTGTACCATTGTTATGATAAGTTGTAGCGTTTGTTTCCCAAACTTCAATCGAATTCCCATTTTTTTCCTCTTGAAATAATTGCCCTCCCCATTGAGCGACTCAGGAAAAGGACTATCGACTAAATCTTCTTCTTGCATGGCTAATAATTCTTACATAATTTTCAAAAATATTTGTGGTATCTGTAAATAAATACAAATTCTAAGAAAAATAACAGTAAAAAAATTGTTGCATTTTTCCAATTTGGATGTATGTCATGTTTTGGCATTAGTCAAACAAAGAATAATACCTGAGATATGAAATAACAAGAACGAAAAATCATGCGTCAAGCATAGATTATGTAACACTTTCCAACACTTCCAAAATAA
Source organism: Maratus michaelseni (assembly GCA_963931845.1). Classification (NCBI taxonomy): domain Eukaryota; kingdom Metazoa; phylum Arthropoda; class Arachnida; order Araneae; family Salticidae; genus Maratus; species Maratus michaelseni. The sequence goes on along the minus strand of OZ007589.1, from coordinate 96,022,620 downwards.
TTTTACCGTTTAATAAGCTGAAAGGTAACATCTAAGTAAACAATTTTGAAAACGCATAACATATTTAAAAACGTAATTTCAGGAATTTCCAACATTTGCAATATTCGGAAAAATATCCGAATACTTTTATTCAGCCCTGTATATGATCTATAGATTTGTATATATACTACATAGGATGCTAAATTTGAGTTCAGTTAGGAAACGCGTAGCACAGTTTAAAATTCTCCTTCTCGAGTTTCTGTCAATAAACGGAAATGTGTTCGCGAACTTTTGTGCTGCCCTGTACATGATCTACAGAATTTATACACACCAAGTAATAGACAAAAAGTGAGTTAAATTGAAAATCGCGTTCAGCAACTTAAAACGCCCTTCCAGACAGTAGAGAATTCTTTTGTGTGTCCCTGTAAATGAACGATGACTGCTATACACACAATATTCTGTAGTAAGCCTCTTGTAATGCACCTTAGTGATATATAGAAATTTCAATGCGTTTAAAATAGTGAAACATTATTTAATTAAACCGCAAACGATTTTTCTCCATAGACGTAATGTAACGGAATTCTTTTGACTGTTCCTGTAAAGTGTAACTATAAGTGCTATGCACACCCTATTCCATACTAAGCTTCTTGTAATGCACCTTAGTGATATATATCAATTACAATGTGTTTGAAATTGTGTAACACCATTAAAATAAACCGCAAATGATTTTCCCCATAGACCGTAATGTAACGAAATTCTTTTGAGTGTCCCTGTAGAAAAACTATTAGTGCTACACACTTCAGTCGAAATAGGGAACATGCTATAGATAACAATAATAACATATAAAAAATGCAGGACAATCCGAGCATATTTACGGGAGTTAGAGCACGGACAGACGGCTGACGGACATACGGCCAGACAAACCGAAGTCATAAACACTTTTCAACTAGGTTGGAACGTGTTAAAAAAGACAATTGCAGGTAAAATTTGACTTCTACTTCTAAGTTCTGGTACTAGTTTTAATTTTGCATATTTTCTCATTTCAATTACGCTAATTCTGAATGCAACTCTCTCTTTTACCCAGACAACACACAGTCATCCTCGTGACATCTAAGGCATATTATATTAAGGATAACCGATAGCCTGCGGATGGTTGAAATTGCCCCGTAGGCTGTCACAGGATTTCCTCTGGACGTCAAAATGTCACACCTATAGACATCCTGTCACTGATTTTTATAACATTTTCGGGACAATTATAGGATGAAGTAACACGGAAAGAAACCAAAGTGGAAGTCTCATGCACATGTGCATACGGTGAGATAATCTATAGGTTTTTCTAAGGAAAATGCAATTGGGTATTTTAAGCTCCGTATCTTCTGGCTATCCAGTGGATAATTCTCATAGAATGTGACAACTACAGGGTCTATAGGAGCACTGCAGTCAGAGGACGGTTGTGGTTGTGTGGTTAATAAACAGCTTGTACTGATTAAGTCCAGATATGTTTGTGTTTATTCTGCACTTTCATAATCTTTGGAAACCCCGCTGCCACTTTAATGACCTTTCATGGCTCTCTACTGCTCTATCATTTCCCTAGTTGGTCAAATCCCCCTTCATTGACTCTTAATGGGCACTACTGATAAATAAATCTAGAAAATGCTATTCATTCCTTAATCTTAGCAAGAAAAATTCTATAATTATTCAACTCATTCACACGGTATGTCCCATTATTTTGTGAACATCTAAACTTTAATTTTATGTAACATAGATTATGTAACTTACAAATGCGCCATAATGTGCATAAAACTTTATATTTTTTTATCTTCTGCTTAACTTAAATTTTTTTTCTTCCAAAATCTTTACATTTGTGATTAGTTTTACACATTTCACTCGAAAAGTATATTTTAAAATAATATACAAAATACACCTACTATACCCAAAATACATCAAAATATATTCCGTGTTCTATTCACTAACCTTCGTATTGAATATTTTTTGCTCAACAACTGAAAGTTTGGGATATTCTAAAAAAGGCGTTTTAATACTTCTTATCCATTCGCAAAAGCATTCTTGAAAATAAATATAGTTCCTAAATACCTTGAGAAAGACTCTACTAGAATATCTGCGTCTGACATTTACATCACTTGTTTAAACAAAGACTCTTTTAAAACAGTTTTCTTATTTATGAAAAAGTAATTTAGAATTTTATGCATGCATATTTCTTAATGGGACGTAAATAACTTTTATTATCATTAATTCGTTTTTGGTTAATAAACAGCGTTTTTCTACTTTAATTTCCAGTTTTCTTTACATTTGTGCAAGTTTTTTTTTTTATTGTACTTAATATACAGTACTAAATAAATGTATAAATATATCATAAGTCAAAGAAATGGGATTTACCAGAATCTGAAATCTGAATAAGCAAAACTGATCGCAAGTGTAAGTAAGCAGTTTGTTCATTTTTGCTTTAGTTTTCAATAAATCGTTTATTAGAATTACCACAATACCGTATATTATACCTTTATAAGTTAAATTTGGCACAATTTTTTTGTAATTCTTATAAAATTCACATTAAAAATGTTAAAAATTTCAAACAGTCTTGGACGTTTACACCATATACAACTCTAATAAATGAAATAATGGAAAAATATATACACATTTCTAAATTGATGTATCACTTTAAAAGATATAAAAATTACATTCTGTGTAGTTTTTATATCTTTTAAAGTGATACATCAATTTAGCAATGTGTATATATTTTACCATTATTTCATTTATTAATGTTAAATATTATTTGGCTTCTCTGTATATTTAAATACAATATAAAAAGACTTCGCCTTCTTGTACGTCGCCTAAGTAGGGATGTACTGAATAGTCGGTATGTAATCGATATTCGTCCTATTCGGCCATATTACCAAATATTCGGTTAGGCCGAATATTAAACTATGCGGTCTGTCGAATATTTGGTTAGACTAAATATTAATTCGTTCGGCCAAATATTCTGTTAAGATAAATATCAGTTTAAGTATTCGGGAAAAATAAATACTTAAAAAACAAAAACAAAAAATTTAATTCATTTATTATTTATTTTTTTATTTTTTGAAATCTTACATAATTTATATTTTTATGTGTCAGTAAGTTTAAGTATTCAAAGTAATTAAGAAATAGAATCATACTTAAATAAAATAGATAAAGTTTATAAGCCAACTATACGACAAGCACTATAAGCCAAAGTTTGATTTTCGTTTGTAACGTAACAATAGTGAAGATATTCTAATGATATTTACAACAGATTTGCTTTGCTTTCTGTAAAATATGATGGCATGGCGAGAAGTGCTGCAAACTGCCAACATTCACATCCAAACAACAGTGAGCTATACATTCTATGACTCAGAATGCAGCTGGTAGTACATATATTGTATCACTGAGGTCACTGACCGTAATTCAGTCACTTCCAATCATGTCTTCATATCGCATTCAAAGCAAATTTTAAAATGATGAAAATCTTCCTAAAGTATCTACATTAAGATAAAGGTGCCTTTATAGCTCCAGACGAGATACGTATTTAAGTTCTACGTTTAACCGATATATGTATAATGCGTTGGTATGAAATATGAATACCATAAAAAATACGTTTAAACGTATCCGGATACGTATAAGCGTATATCAGTTAAACGTATAAATCACGTTTACGTATGTTTTATACAGGTATACGGTATGAAATATGTATACCTTAAACAATACGTTTAAACGTATCCGGATACGTATAAGTGTACATCTGTTAAACGTATAAATCAAGTATATGTATATTTCAGGTATACGTATTTACTTTGATACCAATGGACTTCACCAGTCTTACGTCACTGAACGGAGAACAATCTGGAAATCGGTGGCGTTACCATAGCAATCTGCATAATATGCTTTATTATCTGTAATTCATAATACTTTTCTATGGCAAGTCGGACGATTTTCATATTTTATCATTCACTGAAATCAAAATTATACAATTGGTTAGTTCATTTAAATGTTACATTGTGGATACTAAATTTTTGCTATCCGATGTCTTAAATGAATCGAATCCGTTTGAAATTTTGTCAGTAATTTTCTCGGCCATTTGCAATTCTCTGTATAATTTTTTTTATAGAATTTTTTGCATATGTTCAAAAAATTTAAAACATTTAATATAATTTTTTTCACAATAATGAAATAATATTTATGACTTTTTCTTTTTTCTTTTCTTGTTTTTATTAACGGTTGATTAGCAACTGAATTTCATAGAATATCAGAAAAAGAAAATTAAATAAAATCAGGCTAACTTGACATTCTTAAAAATTAGACTTTCTGAATTTTTTGGTAATCTTGTATGCTTAGAAATATACAAATAATCTAACATTATTAATTGCAGATTTCAGTATGTTAGTTATTGACTGAAGTGATGGGAAAATCAAAATTGATGTTGAAGCCCCTAATCTTAAGATTTACAAGTAAAAGCATCATTTTTCAAGCAATGAACGGAAAGCGTTCAAACGTTTATACGTATAACCAGTAGGGTGAGTTCGGTATATACGCCGTACCGTATATACTGTTTCGTATAATACGCACTCTCAGAAATAAAACACTCAATTTTGACGACTCGGCAATCCTTGAGCTTTATTTCGTTTTTTTTTACAATTATTTCGTTACAAAGTCACGTGGTTTTTAACGAAACGCGAAAGCTCAAATATGTGACGAAACTACTTCCTCACTGTCAAAAATAAAACTCTCAGTTTTGACGATTCAGCAATTCTTGACCTATATTTCATCATTTTTGACAATCATTTCATCGCAATTTCGATTTTTAATGAAATAGAAACTCTAAAATATTTGAGGAAACTGTTTTCCCATTCACGGGCAGACTCAATGCATATTAAGGAAGGGCATTTTAAGCTGTTTACACAGGGACTCGCTGTACCTCCTCAAATACCGCAATTTTAGTAAGCAGATATACGTTTATGTTATTTCTGTCACATTCTATTTTTAGAAAAGCGCTTTCAGTTAATACTGAATGTATACTTTTATTGTTTCTGCATTAGGTATTTTTTTAGCCGTTAAAATTGTCAGGAATGTTTATTATTATTTTTGTTGTTACAAAATCGGTCAAAAAAAATCAACATTTCAGGAGTTTTTTTTATTTAAAAAATATATTCGTATAACAATGAAATTTAAAATATGCATAACTGATTCCTTTCCCCCTCTGTAAGCAGTAACGTGTTAAAATCTTAACCATCATCTAAAATTGATAAACTCTCCTCCAATATGCACTTCAAAATTTATTATTTCTGGCAAACAAATTAACTAGAGCATATTCTAATCATTCATTGAACAAAGGAAATTTCTCTAATAAATTATATTAATCAAGCCATATTCTAATTATTTATTAACCATAGACAAACCATAATAATGTTCTAGCCTTATTAAATAAAACATGCAGAAATTATAACAGCACCGATAAAAATACAATCTATCTTCTAAAAATATAAACACACAGAAATCCGATAGATACATTTAAAATCAAATTAACGCAAAGTCCCGCTGGCAAGGTTGGCCTCCCACACCCAAGGTCACGCGTTCGGATCCCCTTGAAGACTTGAGAAAAGCGGCGTAATTTTTTCTTGTCAAGTACAGATGCTTCTAAAATTGTCAATAGATGGCACAACCGGCCTTTTTTTTACACTTTCGAACAAGCAATTTGACGAAATTTCTATCCTCAAAGAAGTGAAGAAATTAATTTTCTCAATTTGACGAAATATTCGCTTGGAGCATTTCCCAGGATACGGTTTAGTCAAAAAACGAAAAAAATTTCGTGATATTTGAGTACCCATTTCTGTCAGTGCGTATAACCGCCTTGACCGTCTCATTCGTATACAAAATCTGTGCTCCGTTTTATACGTATTATATATATATATATATATATATATATATTCGTATAAAAATGTAATAGGGAGAACAAGTTTATATTGGAATTTCAACAATCCCCGACAAAAAAATCGTAAATAATTCCCTTGGCATTTCTTTTCCACGGGTTCTGTGGTGATCAACAAAAGAAAGGAGATTCTCAAAAAAAAAAAAAAAAAAAAAAAAAAGAGGCGTTGATAAACATGTCAATGATCTCCTCTACTGACCTCTGACCTCTAGATAAGATTATAAAGACTGACCACAAGAAAAACAGCGCCTGACAACATGAAAGATGCCGCTTAGCAAAAATGCAATTTGTTCGAACCTTTAGAGTTGTGAACGAAAATTCGAGTCCAGCTTGTAGTGAGACACTCTTTGTCCTTTCCATAGAATAAGTGGATTGTGATGCTGGTTTCTAGCACAAAACAATGATTGGCCTGACCACATTATCTTCCCTGAAACGTTGCTCCAAAATTTTTGAAAAACCTCTGAATTTAGAAATTGAAAATTTCAGTGCATATGTTTACAATACACTGTAAAATGTTTTAGTTCAAAGTTGAACCATTATATGGTGTAAAGTAATTAACAGAACCAAAATATTGTTTTTCTTAACCCTATAACTATCGGACATTTTATTTAAAATTAATAAAAACATTTCACACCATAATTTTTATTTCAAAGTATTTGACTTAACTATTTACTTTTTTTTCTGTGGTTTAGCAAGTTAAATTTGATTGGCTGTTTTACGCAAGCTAAATTTGATTGGATGGCTTACTTATTTCGGATTGGCTAATGAAGTTCTTAGTCGAATCGTTTACATTTCTTTCGTTTCTAGTGCTATTATGCTACTTCTCGACCTCCATATGGAACCAATAAGAACTATCATTAAAAATCAAGCCACTAATTTGTTGGAAAAAATTTCTACTTTTTCAAAATCCTGCTCTACATAATATTTCTAGCTATGATAAGAGGGCTCGCTGGAGAAGACCAAGTGCAACTCTTCATCCCCCTGAAAATATCGACTTGGGATAATTTCTCCCCTCCTTATTGCTATGATAGGGTTATTTTTCTGGTCGTTCACTGCTCCTACTGCTAATATTGTATATTATTGTAAATATTTTTGTAAATATTTTCTCTTTGTATTTTCCTTTTAATTCTATACTATTTTTACTCTTAATTTGCTAAATGTTTATTAATATTGTATTTTGTATAAAATGTATGGTGCCTGAAATGGGCCTTTTTTATGGGATTTTCTCCCTTAGCGCCTTTTTTCGGGCTCAGTTTCATTGACATTGGCTTGGTTGAAAGTATTCTATTCCACAAGTCTACATCAGAGGTATGGAATCCATTCTCCGGAACTCTTGACAATATTTCATTCAAGTCAAGTTCAAGTATTATGCTACATTTATACTTTTTTTTTCTCATGGCTCCTCTATGATATGATATACAATTACTCATATACCGGGAGTGGAGTTGATTTATGACTGGGAATCCCATCGAAACAATAAACTGTTTCTGTTGTTTATATTTAACTTATTTTATGAAACATATTTTGGGCGGAGGGTTAAATCTCAAGAAATCTTTTTAAACTTTCAATCTTGAAAATGACATTAAACTCCACTAAAAAATATCGCTATTCAACAACCAAACAGAATAAATAGTTTTACACTGTAAAACAGGACAAATGATTCTTAATAAACGAAAATATAATATAATCAGGAATAAAAATATACAATAACCTCTTCCGAATTACCCATGATTCCGAAAATCTGTTGAAAATGTACTGCAACATTAAAAATTGGTTCAAACCAGCGCAAAACTTTTAACAGTGTACTTCATTCTAAACAGAATGAATCTTGGAAACAGTAGAAAGTTCATGATGACTGATCTCTATGCATAAATCTCGGTTCGAAAACAATATATTCTGCACTGAGTTTATTTACATTAAAATAAAAACCTTCGTGATAGTTAAAAAAAAATTATTATTTTTGTTGTAAATTCCAGAAAATGAATTCCACGAAATCCCGTATGGTTCTTAGATTTTAAAAGATCGAAATTAAGATCCAGGTTTAAATAAACAGTATTTTCTACAGTATAGTAAAAATAAAATCTGCATCAAGGTATATCAGTTTATTATGTCAATTAGGCAAAAGCCAGCAAATATTAGAGATAATCAAATATAGGTAAAAATATATTTATACACTTTTCATCGCCTATCACCAATCCTAGTTAAAAACATCGTGATTTACATTTTCGTTTGTAATTGATAATAATATGTTTTCGTCCGTACTCTCAGTTAGATTAGAAGATTTCTGTAAAATTTGTCAGGATATTGATTAATGTGAGAAATAATGAAATAGTTCATTTAGGAATTATACTCTTGACATTGATTACCAATACTCAACAAACATTGCCACTAAGTTTGCATAACAATGGAAATATTTCCAATATTAATTAATATTTATAAAATATTGCTAATGTGTTTGTATAACAATGTAAATATTTCTAATATAACTATGGGTATTTTTACAATATTGATATACATATTGTAAAACTTTAAAATATATAAAGAAGAAGTAATATAGTGACTCAATACTGGGGCATATTCTTTTTATATGAGGGAAATTGTGAAATCATTAACACACTTGTGCAAAATGTATGGAATGGAATTTTTATTTTTGTAACGAGAGAATAGATTTTAAATATAGGAATATATAACCCTGCTAATACTTTAAATAAACAACATGATGTCACGAAAAATAGCCAAAAAATATAGATTTACTTGCAATTTCAAAACGCATAGTAAATATATGCATAGATATAATAATGAAAATAATTTAGTTTGACGTTTTGACAAAAATTCCAAATTTAACCTTTTGATTACGAGCCAGACTGGAGACGATTTTTATATTCAATCGTACCAAAATTTACAAAAAAAACTTTCTTTGTGGTAGATATCTCCTCGAAATCGTCTAGTATAAGTGTATGTCAGAAATTATTTTTCAAAAAGTGGTACAAATAGAATAAAAAAAATAGTCGCTAGGAGGTACGGTATTGCAACACCGTAATCAAAAGGTTAAAGAAATGAAATTTATCAACTAATTTTGGCTTTTTTTACAATGAATTTTCAATAATAATATTAAAATATCCATGCAAAAATTATTTAAGGAAAATGATTTCATTACAAGTTCAAAAAAGTAAATTTATCACTCAAGAAATCGCAGTTTCTCACAGAAGTAGAACGTTAGTTTTATCTCCATTCTGTTTTCGTGTTTTTTACGCTGCAATATTTTTCTCGCGTTCAAAATGTAAAAGATTTAAAAAAAAAAAATGTTTTTTTTTTAATGAAATCCTATTCGGTTATTACTCAAGTTTCATGTCATACGGCGTGAGTGTGTAACATTATACTTTTCAACAACCTCATTTAGTGTCAGTTAGTAATTGCATTTTTAACGATTAAGTTTCTGAGAAGGCGTGTTCTGAATGCGGAATGAGAGTTAAGATTACATCAGACATATTAATTGTTTTTTAAGGATCATGTTACTATTTAGCAGAGTAATTTTTCTAGACTTATTAAATGAGAAGAAAAGATGAGAACTATTTCAATATTTCATCCAACACTGCACAAAAAAAAAAAAAAGAAAAAAAAAAAAAACGACAAATGTTTTTTAATATAGGAAATTATAACCACGAAGTGAAAAAATACAATAATCTCTTCCGAGTTAGCCAGAATTCCGAAAAACATTCTTTATCTTTGGAAACTTCAGAAACCAATATATTTTCGAGATTTAAGGAAACATATATGAAAACAAAGTTTCTTTTGCTGTCGTGGTTTTTCAGAAACGTTTCCGAGTAGTTTTTATAGTGTACTAGCTAACCCGCCCGGCGTTGCCCGGACCGAGATAATTACAATCTCAGAGAAAGGCGTTAACCCCCTCCCTCCCCATACCCGCAAATATAATGAATAATTTGTTCAAGAAAACCACCGTCACCTACATTAACGTGATCATTAAAAAAATAATTACATTTTTCTGATAATTAGAACATAACGAAGACGCTACGCTAAAATAGCCGGCAGATGACACCCCTTCCCGACCTCAATTTCAAATCTATATCTTAATTAGTTACCTAAATTTTTGTTCATTAGTAAAAATAGGCAAATTCCTTTCATTTTCGCAAACTAAATGGAGGGATCGGCCAGCAAAACAGATCTCTTTGTAGTTCAGTTTTTAATGAAAGCAGATCTGTCTGAAACTTTCTCGGATTGTTTTTACTGGCGCCGGCAGAATTTCGGCAGTTTTTTGCATAAACTAAGAAAAATTACCGACCGAATTTTTCAAAAATCATATAGTCAGATGTAGAATTTTTTTTACATATGCTCAGAAATTTCCAAATTGATATCTCAATTAGTTTTCTTAAAATTTGCTAATTAGTAAAATAATTTCGAATTCGTTCATTTCCGCTTGCAAATCCAATGCACCTGTTCGTTTCTTTAGCCATTTTGCTTTAAAAGATGTCATTTTAGAAGAGATGGTTAATGAGAATCTAATTAATATCTTGGGTAATTATCAAAATATTAAAATTCTGAGACTCAGGTGCACATGGCCAGACCTTGGACTATCCACACCTAAATTTTCAGGCTTCTAGGTGGGCTAGATTTTGCTAGCCATCGCAGATAAACACACACACACACACACACAGAGCGAAACTTTCTTTTATTAATATAGATTAATCATAATTTTTTTCAAACCGAAATATCGGTTTTTAGGATGCTATAAATTCTCAATTAAACATTTTCTGCTGCTCAATTTAATGTACACTTCTCAAGAGTAACAAAATAATACTACACTGAAAAAAAAAAGTGTTGATTTTACAGTATACCGGGTATTACTGTTTATTTTACTGTTTATTACTTTAATTTTACGGTATGATACTGACAGCTGGGGTGCCAGTATTATATTATAAAAAACACTTTTTTTTCAGTGTAATTTTAATGTTAATGCTGTTAATTAATTCTGTTTGTCTGTAAAATATGTTTGTTGGACAAGAAAATGTTTACTTAAGAACTAATATCATACGAAAAACCTTCATTACGAGTTGAGAAAACTGATTAATATGCTATAAAAAACAAAACTCGGAAACGTTTCCAAAAGTCAGTGGCAGCCGAAGAAATTTTTATATTATATACATTTTTTTTTAAATATCAAAAATACATTGATTTCTGAGGTTTCTAAAGATAAAGAATAGTTCACGGATTCGTGGGTAACACGGAAGTGGTTATTGTATATTTTTCTAGATTAAGAAACATTTGTCTTTTTTTTTACAGTGAAGCAAGAACATTCAGCATTTATGATGATCAAATAACTAGCTTTGATTATAGAATCCTCTGCTTATGATTTTAGTATTTCAAAATAACTTATCCCTTTACATTCGAAATTACAGATTAGAAAAAAATCATACGATAATTTCAACCCTTTAATGTCTACTCATATGTTAAAATAAGTATCCACTGTAATGGTATAAATTTTACAAAGGATTCGTTCATTAAATTGGACTTACCAAAATGGAAGTTATACCCGGATCTCCAGAAATTAAGGGGCAGTGACCGACAGATTCGATTCCAGACGTTTTGTCGAATAGCTATTGAAATAGGACATTTATTAAGTTTAAGATTATTCAATATAGTATAAAGAAAATGTTTTGAACGTAAAATAAGTATAATAGTTGTGCTTGCTCTCTCATAAAGTATAATTTTGAACTTTTTATTCATAAAACATGTCGTAACTTTGTAATAAGTAATTATATCGATTTGCAAATGATGTCATTTAATTCAGAATTAAAAGATACATGGTAAACATTATACCACTCGACTTATTTTAAAAAGTTGAGATTCTCCTCTCTTTTGTTAACTCATTTATGCCTAGCGTCCCAATTTTGGGACGCTTTAGTAAAATGGGAAACCATTTCACACCAATTTTTTTAAATAAAAATTTGGTATCTTATTTTATCGAGGTGTCCCCAATAAAATAAGATACCAAATTTCTAATAAAAAAACGTGGTGTGAAATACACGTTTTCCCATTTTACTGAAGCATCGACGATAGGTATAAATGGGTTAAAATGTCCTGTTTTGTCCCCAAAACCATAGTAAAACAACTTTATTTTTTGGGGACTCATCGGATATTTATTTCTAGTACGAAAATGAAGTATGGCCGGCCACCAGTTGTCGCTGTAAAACCCTATTTTACATGTACTAAAGTATAATTTTCGACTTTTTATTCCTAAAACCTACCATAGCTTTCTAACAAATGACCGTATCGACATGCGGATGGTGTCACTAGATTTAAAATTAAAACATACATAATATACGATACCCCACTTATCTATTAAAAAAAAAAGTTGAGTTCCTCCCTTGAGTTAAAATACCCTCCTATTGCTCCTCCAAAACATGGTAAAACAACTTTATTATTTAGGGAGTCGTCGGATCATCATTTCTAGTGCCAAAAAGGACGTTCTTCCAAAATATCGTGAATGTCCCACATTTGTCGTCTATTACTCAATTTTTGGTTTATTTTACCTGTACTACAACAGAATAGACTTTACTGTTATCAACTTTAACAACGTTAAAACTTTACCAACGTTAAAACTTTACCAACGTCAGAACTTTACCAACGTTACCAACTTTAACAATGGTTACGCCAGATAGATAGAGCTGTCGTAACCATGATCCTATGCGCACTATCACTCTCGAATCTGAAAAGAAAAGTCTAGAATTTATAATACGTATATTGACTAAAATTACTATCATTGTGGATACCAAATATTTTCTTCAATAATGAAGCGTGTCAAAAGAATATAAATATAAAATTACATATTTACTGCATGAATTGCTTTCACAAAATAATAATGAAAAAATTATATTGTTAAGCATGCAGAAACTGAGGACACTGTGCTATTTTTTCCCATTTTCCCATTTCGAAAACTGACTACTATAATTATTATACAACACAAAAAAGTATCTTGTTATACCGAATATTTTTGTGTTTTCTGTTAATAAGCAATTGAAAAGCATTATCGTTTTTTATGCTGTCATTAATAACAGCGTAAAATAATATATAAACACAATCGTTATGTATAAAAAATTAGATTGAGAATGTCTTTCATGTAAGATATCATATCATGATGGTATCATTAAGGAATCATTATTACATTTATAATCCGATAAAGGCAAATTACAGCATACTTATCTCAATAATTATCGGGCAGTAAAATTGTCAAAAAATGCTCACTCAGAGTCACATGATTGAGCGTACTCGTTGATCAGAAAGAAAAATTGTCATCAAAGCGAACCATGTTCGCGCAATAATCTTCATGTATTTCGATAATATACATATTAGTCCTAGACGATCAGCTTATTATGTTATCGATCAAAGTCAGATTTATATTGTCACTGCCCAAGCGTGATCATATGACAGGGTCCACAAGCTACTTTTATCTATAAATTTTTCTTGTATTGTTTCCGTGACTTTGTCTGCGGAAATTTTCTTGATTAACATTCTGCGCAAATCAAGTCGAAGGTTTCGCAAACCTGTTATTATACTGCATCTTGGACTAGTTCGCAAATTACAAATCGTTTCACACCTCATTAGGTACATCAGCACATAAAAAGAGAAAAATTCAAATTATTACTTTACGCCCAGTTAAATATAACGCCAGGAATAATAATAATAATAATAAAAAACAGTTGCCTGCAAGAAAACAAATTTAAAAAAAGCAAGCCACAACATTTAGAACACAAAGTATCAGGAGATTAACAGTTCGTCGATAATTTTAATTGCAGTTTCTATGAAAAAAAAATCAGCGTTAAAACTTATTTTTTGAACGATAATTAGCCTGCTTAACTAAACTGTACGTGTCAAAATTTTATTTTAGTTCTGTATTTTAATCTGTAAGAAAGAAAGTAGTGTATTTGAGTAGTAGTGTCATTTATTACAATTAATGATGTTATACGGGCTTATTATGTTTAAGAAAAATGATAATAATGTATTCATACTATTTTGATAGTCATAAAATGCAGCCCTTTATACTAATTATGATGATAAAACCTAAGCAGAACAATTTTCTCTTGTTTTCTATAGCGAATTGTAGTTATTTTAGTGATAAGTGATGCATACATTATGCGCTAGATCTAACTAAAGAGAAAGAATATCAGGTGTTAAGAAACTGATAAAAAAACCTTCTTGGTATCTCAAATGGTCTTGGTAAATATCTCAAATTGCACAACCACGTAAAGAATTCTATCAATTCAACAAAAAGTAAAAAAAAAAGTTACCTATATAGAAATTAATAAGTTTGAAAATTAGTTATTCGTGAACCAATTTAGGTGGTTCTCAACTGACCTACTCAACAACGCGAAACTTCCTGACACATTTTATGACACATCTTTAAACGCAAAGGCATAAAATTGGCAGCCTTGACTGTTAAAGAAATTTGGAATCGAAATGAGTTTTCCCTTTTTTGATAAATAAATTATTTATCGAAATACAAGCGATTACTGTCACGTGACGACACTTTTTTTCTTTTTCTCATGCTGCCGCATCCGAAATTCCGTTCAAAACGCTGACTTTGAGAGTATTTTCTGAAAGATCTGCTTTTACCAAAAAATGGAAAACGTCTTTCGATTACACAGTTTCTGAATAAGAATACATGCGAATTTCATCAGTTTCCAAACAAAAATGAATTAAAAAATATGTCATAAAATAGCCAGTTTGGATTTGAGCACAGCCTTACAAGGTAACACAACTTTGGCCAGTTCAAAATTTAGAAGAGCGATTAAAAAGTAACGAAAACTTTAAGTGCATTTTTATTTTATTTTCGACCCGCATTTTCAAAATCAATGAACACTCTAACTCCGCCAATTTGCAATCAATCAACATATTTATCTATTCAAATACGTAGGAATTTTTCGAAGTATTGGTATCACATTTTGGTGTGTAACTTCAAATAACGAAAGTTTTTATTGAAAAAGTACACTTTACATCAAATTGATTGCCATTTTACTAAAAAATCATATTTTACAAAACGGCTACGCATTTCTCTAGCTTTTAAACTAAAAAATAACCTAATTTCTTTGTCTAATTGTTTTAGATTAAGTCTACAATGAGTTATCCTCTCCAGCGCTTGACACATTTTACGAGTCGGGTTGAGTTTCATTGTTTTGTCTTTAAGTCGGTTTCGGGTTGTGAATTTACTCTTACGGATGGGGTTCGGGTTGAAACGATTTTTTAAATTATTTAAAAATGAAAAAGAATTATATATATATATATATATATGTTTTAAGATTAATAAATATATATTATGTGTGAAATACAAAGGATGTGAATTATCAATTTACTTAACAGCGCAAGTAGTAGGATAATGAGAGTTCAACGGCCACAGGAGCGCTCAATTGAGGAATGAGGATTCCTCAATGAGGAATGAGAATTTAATAATGGGGAATAAGGGGGTAGGAGGTACTTTCTCAACTGGTATTGCAATGTTCAGAATCATTCTTCTCTTTACAACAATAATTTCTGTTCCATCTAGTTAACATATCTGATATTTTGTTAGAAAGGTTTGTGTGTGTAACAGTATGTTTTAAAAAGCATATATGTCTTATAGTTATTATAAATAGTTCTATGTGTGTATGTATGTGGGGGTGCGACAAATAGTTCTCTTCGTGTGTGTGTGTGTGTGTGTGTGTGTGTGTGTGTATGTATGTGTGTGTGTGTGTATGTATGCGGGGCAAATAGTTCTCTTTGTGTGTGTGTGACTATCTGCTTGTTTATCAAAGTTTTAGAAATATTTTTCATGTTTTTATAACGAAAAAAAAATATGCGTTAGTTAGTTAAAAAGTTTCACAAATTAAAAAAAAAAATTCTTTTAGAAAAAGTTTCACATTACTTAAAAAATTAAAAAAAAGTACTCAATAATAAAATCAACAATTTTTATTATAACAAAATAATTTACAGAAAGGTATTTACAGATCAAAATATACATCGCGATTTTGCGTTAGCAATACAAATCAACATTATCTTCTTTATTACAAACGGTATTAATGTCATAATGGCCATATGCTAAACTGCTTATTCCATCATCCAATAAGTAACGCTTGTCGTCAAAGGGACTTAAGCTAATTTTATTTTGAGTTAATGTATATAGGCGATGGTCATCTTGGGCAATCCTTACCTGTTTCTCCATACTTGTTTTTTGTTGTTGGAGGCACTCCAAG
The DNA here is from genome assembly GCA_963931845.1 of Maratus michaelseni. Lineage (NCBI taxonomy): Eukaryota > Metazoa > Arthropoda > Arachnida > Araneae > Salticidae > Maratus > Maratus michaelseni. The sequence goes on along the minus strand of OZ007589.1, from coordinate 96,006,441 downwards.
TAGTCTTCATGTTTAATTTTCTGCCGAACAATCTGCGTAGATACGCCTTTTGCACGCTTCTTTTCGTCTTTAACAGATTTTAGAGAATACATTTTTGATTTCAGTCCGACAAACTCAAGAGCTAATTCACCATTAAGTTCATCCTTAAACTTTCCGAGCGTCTTCTTATTATCCTCAGAGTATAGAAGATGAGATTTCGGGTATTCAGAAAAGTCAAACAACTCACGATGCTGCTCCAGATCCTTATAAATATTATTGGTTTGAATATGATACGTTAGGGAATCTGTATCCGTAAAGAGTAAAACTGCACGATCTTTGTATGTTTTCTTTATAAAATTGTAATGGAAATCATACATACAAAGTTTAGATAGTTCAAGTATAGAAAATCCAACATAGATGGGTCGGTTCATATGTATGCTAGTTTTTAATCTCTCTACAGCAGTCAAGTCTTCATCATAAGTTTTAAACGATTTAAAAGTAGGCGATGCTACTAATTTTTTGGCTCTTTTTTCACCGTTACAAAGCACAATATTTCTTCTTTTTCGTAGATTTTCCATGGTTTTACCAAAAACAGAATTGTTCATTAACTTAAAAAAGTCTTTCTCAAAAGAAGATTTTTCTTCTTTCCTTTTTTCGGTGTTGAAATTAATATATCTCTGCAACCATGGTCCCTGTTTAAATTTTAAAGCTTTATGCACAGCTGTAATTTTTAAACCAAGTTCTAAATAAAATTTGAGATTACGATAATGGGTTATATAATTTCGTTTATTATTTAAATTTGGTATAAGTTTAGGAGTTCCGACGAATTTTCTATTGTTGAGTAAGCCTCTTGCATGAGAAGATAGCATCTGATCCTCTACAGTTACTCTCTCAGGGGCGACAGGGTATTCATTATGAAAAGGATGTAAATGTTTCGGGTATTCCAAGTCTACCTCGAAAAGATACCCAATTTCGGAATTATCAGATAAAGATAGAACCCACTCTTCTGTCATATGACTTGTTTCACACCATTCAAAACCGCCGTAGGGTAAAAATTGGCTCATAGCCCACCCGTATAAGTTATTGGCATCCCAATACATAATGTAGCTGGGTGCCTCATTTTTCTTATAATCGGGCGTACCAGGGATGTTTGCTCGGGCATATCTTTTACTTATCATGCTAATGCCGCCTCTTATTCCATTTTCAACCATAAGCAACATATCTATATCACTGAGTAACTCTAAAGGTGTATCAGACATCTTCAAACAAGCCTGCCATGCGAGAGAAGGTGCTGTAAACAGGTGTGCAGGGTCAATTTCATAATACTGCTGACATAATTTCCTAAAGTTTTGAAACACGTCAGCAAGTAGTAGAACATCTGTCTTCACATAAAGGTTGTGATAATCACCAAGAGTCTTGATATCAAATGTTTTCCATACATTCTGGGCGTGTTGGTACTCCTTTTCATCTATAGGCTCATTGGTTAAATTATTAAAAAAGGCAGAAGGCGGGGGAAGCTGCTTCTCAGTAAATTTTTCAAAACAAGTAAAATAATCATAGGGGTAAACCCCTTTCCGTATAAGTAACGATAAATTATTATTTTGTGGGAAATTTTCTGCAAGTATAGAGAATTGATCAGGTTGAAGGTTTTTAACAAGTTTTTCCAATGACGTAGGCAAAAATTGGAAAGAATCTTTAAACACCATCTGAATAGGAGATGTAGGCTTTCTGATTTTAAAGGTGATATAGTTTTCCATAGAAGTAGCAATAACATCGATTTCATGATCTTTGAATTTTCCAAGCTTTGTCATAATATGATGACCATCGTAGTTTTTCAAGTTATGGAATATAACAGGAATTGTTTTACACTGCTTATAGTTCAAGTTGCATTCCACATGTGCAGCCCCTCTGTACGCACCTGACAGGTGATCATGGTCACGTGTGCGTTTCTCATCTAAAGTTTTCTTACAAATATGACAAAACTCTGCTTCTCGAAATGCCTTTTCTTCCTTGGGAGAAAGCTTCATAGGTTTAATATTATGTAACTTTTCTCCTAAAATTTCCTTTTCTTGCATCATTCGGTTTAAAAAATGCTCAACACAGTTTCTACCCCGATATACCTGTGCTTTTTTCACACACGTTCCATCGGGTCCAATAACCACATAGGCATAACCACATGGTAAGTGATAGGTTGTTTTCTCGGTATAGGATGCTTTAGAAGAGGGCGGAGCTGATGAAATAGGTATAAGAAGACTCTCAAAATCCGCATAAATCGTATAGGCAACAGGATGTTGTAAATGAATACCTGTAAACTTTAATATATTATCATTTTCACTAGGCATCTTTATAGCTTGCGCAACATGTTGAGAACAATATTCATTATGCTTATCCAATAGATCTTTTCTTGAAAATCGATGCAAACATCGATAACAATAGTGTTGTACACCATTATGCTTGGTAAGATCACCTAAAAGTCTTGAAAAACTTCTTATCAAACAATAGTGTTGTTTTTCACCGTCACCAACCAATAACAAATTAATCACGTCTTGATCTTTCTTTTCAGATATATACAGGGGACAAACTTCGTCCTCTTCATAACCAAACACATTAACCCGTAAATTGTTGAGTTGTTCAATAACAGGTATCTTCTGAAGAGGTACAGGGCATTCTACACTACCTAATTTAATATCATGCTCAAAAGGTCGATAATGTGAAACACGTTCAGGTTTTTTTGTATAATCTAAGTTCAGTTTAAAAGCCAAAAGACACCATACTAAACATTTGTTATCTTCGTTTTTTATATTCAGCGCTGCTTTTTTATCATCGAGTTTTTTAGAAAAAGGAATATAGGAACTCGCAGCGAGGGGGTGATATTTAGCAATCTTGAGTTCTAAATGAAGAATTTTTCTAAGTTTCCAGCCAGAACCTCTTTGTACAAATTCTTCAAAGGATTTAATAATCTTCGAAAATCCTTCCTCAATATGTTGTGAGATAGTATCTTCTATAAGTTCGGTCATACACGAACATCGAAAATAACATTGAATTTCTTCAAACTCCTCATTATCAGTTAAACGTTCAAGTGCTATTTTTTCTACCATATACCATTTAATTGCACCTTTTTCATGAAAATCACTTATTAAACGTTCTTGTATTTCAGTTTGTACATGTCTATGAAATACCTCTAAATCATTTTCCTCACGTTCATCTGGATGCAAAATCACTGTTTTAAACACATTAAGTGCATCAGAATGCTTTATGTTTTTCGACTTTGTATTAGATAAGCTCATTTTACGTTTTACACTCACAAGAGGTGTGCGAGAGTGTTGCGTGCGTACATGTTGTCTCAGTTCAAATTTTCTTCCAAACACTTTATCGCAATCAATACAAGGAAATGTTGAATTCCGATGTGATTGCAAATGATGCTTCAAATTATCCTTACGTGTAAAAGCTTGATCACATTCATCACACTTAAATGTAGACTGTCTATCAGTATTATGGATTTTCAGGTGTCTTAATAAGTTCGATCTCCTTCCAAAACACTTTCCACAGGTTTCACAAGTAAACGACTTTTCATTAAGATGAATCTTAGCATGGTGTTTTAAATTAAAATATGTTGCAAAGACTTTGTCACAGGTGGGGCAAACATGCTTCTTTTCCACATTCGTAGGGGTCACAGTCTTTAAAGAAACATCCTCTTCAACTTGTTGATTAAAATTGAAAGAACTTTGAGACGTAGTATCCTTTTCTGGAAAAACTTCACAGAATCCCTCTTGCTGTATCAATCCAACACTATCATGTGTTTTTAAATGTCTTTGTAGGTTTGATCTTCGATAAAAAGACTTCTGGCAGATATTACAAGTATATAATTTCTCGCCAGAATGAATTTTCATATGGCGGTTCAGATTAGAAATGCTCGAAAAATCTTTACCGCAGGTAAAACAGCTAAACATCTTCTTAGCAGATACAGAATCTCCCACAATCGGGGTTTCATCAATAGGCATATCAACATCCATAATATAAAAATCAATAAAAAACTTTAACTCTTAAAAGTAAACAACAATGATTCGCACGGATAAAAAGCGGGAGCAATTTAAAACACGTTTAACCACTAGCGATATGAATCCTCAAATGATAAAAATCCTAATTTTCCCCCGTCTATTTATACCGACCCGAAAGCAAAGTTGAGTTGTAGTATTGCTTGATATGATTGTTATCAAAACGCGTCATACGATTTCGGGGGCTTATAAGTTTCTTTCCCCTCTTTATAATATAGCATAATTAAACAGATAAACCCGAATGTATACAAATTTAAATTCGTAAATTATATCACAAAATATAAAAAATCCTACAGAATAAAAATAGAATTTAGCACTTACCCCAAAAACACGTCCACTTTGGGTGTTAGTCTTCACTTAACTAATCTTTCTTCCTTATCTTTAGTAGGGGGCGCTGCCATCGCCGCGAGAGGCACTGCCCGTCTTCCGGTGTGTGACGTAGTTTCCGGTTTGCGATAAGAATAAACCTTAAATACACGCGCTTAGTCATTCTTCCTTCCCTCTTTCGCGCTAGTAGTTGTCAGTTTCTTGTTTAGACGTGTTGGGTGACGTCATTACGTGTTTGCGATAAGAACAAGGTCACCCCTTATCAACAGGTAAAAAGCTGCGCTTCAGTGACGTCATAGGTGTTATGACATAGCTGATAACGGTAAGATTAGCTGATAAAAATTTGTACTAATCATCTATTTCTCTTCAAGTCATTGCATGAGACGGTTGGGCTCCAACAGCTGTACATAAGGTAAGAGTAATTTATATATTATAATAGGATTTTAAATTAATTTAGTAGATGTTACAATTTGATATTTAAAAAATTTCATGCTAAACGATATGATTATATGTTGTTCATCATACTAAATCCACAAATTTTAATTCGAAATAAATATTATTAAAATTATAATCTAAAATAAATTAGTTAAAATGACTAACAAATTTCAACAAAAGGAAGCTAATTATAAAAGGAAATGTACAAAGTTTATAAATTTACACATGTGTTAAACGCGATTACAAACCTTATCATAGGCACAAGTCTACTTCGACTAGCCTATTTGTTATAAGTTTAAGTATAAGTCAACATGTAAGATATTTGTGAAAAGGAATCTTATGATTTTTAATTTTCCAAGTTCAGTTTCAATCATATTGTAAAAGGCTAATTCAAACTTTGAGATGAATCTATAGTAAAATACTTAAATTAAAAAGTATTTTTGATAGTTTAAGAATTAGAAACTACAACTTTGACTACTTTTTAAAATGTTTGCCTGATAGGAAACTATGATAACATGTCTATGTTTGAATTTTTTTGATAACATACCAATGCCTGATTTTTTCTGACAACATGTCTGTGTTTGAATTTTTCTGATAACATGTCTGTGCTTGAATTTTTCTGCTAACATGTCTGTGTTTAAATTTTTCTTATAACATGTCTATGTTTAAATTTTTCTGTTAACATGTCTATGTTTGATTTTTCTCTTCTTTTTGAAATGTATAAACTACTATACGTGTCTTTCGATTTCATTGAAGAGAAAAGTGATCGATCAACTTTATCAAACCATTTTAATGTTAATATTTTTAAACGAACGCGATAATCAGATAAAAATATATGTAGTTAATTCATATTATTCCATGAAACATTACATAACAAAAGAATCTTACAAAAATTTTATACTTCAACATTCAAAAATTGGCAATATTCACATCTTAATACTAAAAAACAATCCTTATCTTGGAGTATTTCCTGTAACAAAATCTAAAAATTTCATATCAACAATACCCAAGTTAAAAACTTTACCTCTGAACCTAATACCAATTTTTAATCTCAGAAAGATAAAACTCAGAATTTTTTTAGAAAGTTACTTCTAAAACATCTCATAGATGGCGCTGTTGAAAAAATCAACTCAAAGTTGTTTAAAAAACATTAATAAAATAAATCTAACTTTAAACTATCATCAAACTCCCCAAAAATCACTTCCAATTATAAATATTCTAAAATAATTAAAACTTATAAAATCGCTCATAGGGGGCGCTGCTGCGAAAAAATCATTTCGAAACTTGTTTAAAATACATTAAAAAACTAAATCTAACTTTAATCTATCATCAAACTCCAGAAAAATCGCTTTCAATTAGAAATATTTCAAAATAATTAAAACTTCTAAAGCCGTTCATAGGGGGCGCTGCTGCGAAAAAATCATTTCGAAACTTGTTTAAAATACATAAAAGAAAAAATCTCACTTTAAACTATCATCAAACTCCAGAAAAATCACTTACAATTAGAAATATTTAAAAATAATTAAAACTTTTAAAACCGTTCATAGGGGGCGCTGCTGGAAAAAAAGCATTTCGAAACTTATAAAAAATAATTCATTACTTGATTACATCATTTTCATAAAAAAAATTTCATCAAAATATCAATAAACAAACAGTAGTAGAGGAATGTATGTTTCAGTCCAGCAGGAGACGTGAGCGTGGTGGAGGTGAGGCTCCTGGAGGTGGAATCGGAAGTGATCCTGCTGGGCTACACGCTCATTCCTCTACTACTGTTTGTTTATTGATATTTTGATGAAATTTTTTTTATGAAAATGATGTAATCAAGTAATGAATTATTTTTTATAAGTTTCGAAATGCTTTTTTTACAGCAGCGCCCCCTATGAACGGTTTTAAAAGTTTTAATTATTTTTAAATATTTCTAATTGTAAGTGATTTTTCTGGAGTTTGATGATAGTTTAAAGTGAGATTTTTTCTTTTATGTATTTTAAACAAGTTTCGAAATGATTTTTTCGCAGCAGCGCCCCCTATGAACGGCTTTAGAAGTTTTAATTATTTTGAAATATTTCTAATTGAAAGCGATTTTTCTGGAGTTTGATGATAGATTAAAGTTAGATTTAGTTTTTTAATGTATTTTAAACAAGTTTCGAAATGATTTTTTCGCAGCAGCGCCCCCTATGAGCGATTTTATAAGTTTTAATTATTTTAGAATATTTATAATTGGAAGTGATTTTTGGGGAGTTTGATGATAGTTTAAAGTTAGATTTATTTTATTAATGTTTTTTAAACAACTTTGAGTTGATTTTTTCAACAGCGCCATCTATGAGATGTTTTAGAAGTAACTTTCTAAAAAAATTCTGAGTTTTATCTTTCTGAGATTAAAAATTGGTATTAGGTTCAGAGGTAAAGTTTTTAACTTGGGTATTGTTGATATGAAATTTTTAGATTTTGTTACAGGAAATACTCCAAGATAAGGATTGTTTTTTAGTATTAAGATGTGAATATTGCCAATTTTCGAATGTTGAAGTATAAAATTTTTGTAAGATTCTTTTGTTATGTAATGTTTCATGGAATAATATGAATTAACTACATATATTTTTATCTGATTATCGCGTTCGTTTAAAAATATTAACATTAAAATGGTTTGATAAAGTTGATCGATCACTTTTCTCTTCAATGAAATCGAAAGACACGTATAGTAGTTTATACATTTCAAAAAGAAGAGAAAAATCAAACATAGACATGTTAACAGAAAAATTTAAACATAGACATGTTATAAGAAAAATTTAAACACAGACATGTTAGCAGAAAAATTCAAGCACAGACATGTTATCAGAAAAATTCAAACACAGACATGTTGTCAGAAAAAATCAGGCATTGGTATGTTATCAAAAAAAATTCAAACATAGACATGTTATCATAGTTTCCTATCAGGCAAACATTTTAAAAAGTAGTCAAAGTTGTAGTTTCTAATTCTTAAACTATCAAAAATACTTTTTAATTTAAGTATTTTACTATAGATTCATCTCAAAGTTTGAATTAGCCTTTTACAATATGATTGAAACTGAACTTGGAAAATTAAAAATCATAAGATTCCTTTTCACAAATATCTTACATGTTGACTTATACTTAAACTTATAACAAATAGGCTAGTCGAAGTAGACTTGTGCCTATGATAAGGTTTGTAATCGCGTTTAACACATGTGTAAATTTATAAACTTTGTACATTTCCTTTTATAATTAGCTTCCTTTTGTTGAAATTTGTTAGTCATTTTAACTAATTTATTTTAGATTATAATTTTAATAATATTTATTTCGAATTAAAATTTGTGGATTTAGTATGATGAACAACATATAATCATATCGTTTAGCATGAAATTTTTTAAATATCAAATTGTAACATCTACTAAATTAATTTAAAATCCTATTATAATATATAAATTACTCTTACCTTATGTACAGCTTGTGGAGCCCAACCGTCTCATGCAATGACTTGAAGAGAAATAGATGATTAGTACAAATTTTTATCAGCTAATCTTACCGTTATCAGCTATGTCATAACACCTATGACGTCACTGAAGCGCAGCTTTTTACCTGTTGATAAGGGGTGACCTTGTTCTTATCGCAAACACGTAATGACGTCACCCAACACGTCTAAACAAGAAACTGACAACTACTAGCGCGAAAGAGGGAAGGAAGAATGACTAAGCGCGTGTATTTAAGGTTTATTCTTATCGCAAACCGGAAACTACGTCACACACCGGAAGACGGGCAGTGCCTCTCGCGGCGATGGCAGCGCCCCCTACTAAAGATAAGGAAGAAAGATTAGTTAAGTGAAGACTAACACCCAAAGTGGACGTGTTTTTGGGGTAAGTGCTAAATTCTATTTTTATTCTGTAGGATTTTTTATATGTTGTGATATAATTTACGAATTTAAATTTGTATACATTCGGGTTTATCTGTTTAATTATGCTATATTATAAAGAGGGGAAAGAAACTTATAAGCCCCCGAAATCGTATGACGCGTTTTGATAACAATCATATCAAGCAATACTACAACTCAACTTTGCTTTCGGGTCGGTATAAATAGACGGGGGAAAATTAGGATTTTTATCATTTGAGGATTCATATCGCTAGTGGTTAAACGTGTTTTAAATTGCTCCCGCTTTTTATCCGTGCGAATCATTGTTGTTTACTTTTAAGAGTTAAAGTTTTTTATTGATTTTTATATTATGGATGTTGATATGCCTATTGATGAAACCCCGATTGTGGGAGATTCTGTATCTGCTAAGAAGATGTTTAGCTGTTTTACCTGCGGTAAAGATTTTTCGAGCATTTCTAATCTGAACCGCCATATGAAAATTCATTCTGGCGAGAAATTATATACTTGTAATATCTGCCAGAAGTCTTTTTATCGAAGATCAAACCTACAAAGACATTTAAAAACACATGATAGTGTTGGATTGATACAGCAAGAGGGATTCTGTGAAGTTTTTCCAGAAAAGGATACTACGTCTCAAAGTTCTTTCAATTTTAATCAACAAGTTGAAGAGGATGTTTCTTTAAAGACTGTGACCCCTACGAATGTGGAAAAGAAGCATGTTTGCCCCACCTGTGACAAAGTCTTTGCAACATATTTTAATTTAAAACACCATGCTAAGATTCATCTTAATGAAAAGTCGTTTACTTGTGAAACCTGTGGAAAGTGTTTTGGAAGGAGATCGAACTTATTAAGACACCTGAAAATCCATAATACTGATAGACAGTCTACATTTAAGTGTGATGAATGTGATCAAGCTTTTACACGTAAGGATAATTTGAAGCATCATTTGCAATCACATCGGAATTCAACATTTCCTTGTATTGATTGCGATAAAGTGTTTGGAAGAAAATTTGAACTGAGACAACATGTACGCACGCAACACTCTCGCACACCTCTTGTGAGTGTAAAACGTAAAATGAGCTTATCTAATGCAAAGTCGAAAAACATAAAGCATTCTGATGCACTTAATGTGTTTAAAACAGTGATTTTGCATCCAGATGAACGTGAGGAAAATGATTTAGAGGTATTTCATAGACATGTACAAACTGAAATACAAGAACGTTTAATAAGTGATTTTCATGAAAAAGGTGCAATTAAATGGTATATGGTAGAAAAAATAGCACTTGAACGTTTAACTGATAATGAGGAGTTTGAAGAAATTCAATGTTATTTTCGATGTTCGTGTATGACCGAACTTATAGAAAATACTATCTCACAACATATTGAGGAAGGATTTTCGAAGATTATTAAATCCTTTGAAGAATTTGTACAAAGAGGTTCTGGCTGGAAACTTAGAAAAATTCTTCATTTAGAACTCAAGATTGCTAAATATCACCCCCTCGCTGCGAGTTCCTATATTCCTTTGTCTAAAAAACTCGATGATAAAAAAGCAGTGCTGAATATAAAAAACGAAGATAACAAATGTTTAGTATGGTGTCTTTTGGCTTTTAAACTGAACTTAGATTATACAAAAAAACCTGAACGTGTTTCACATTATCGACCTTTTGAGCATGATATTAAATTAGGTAGTGTAGAATGCCCTGTACCTCTTCAGAAGATACCTGTTATTGAACAACTCAACAATTTACGGGTTAATGTGTTTGGTTATGAAGAGGACGAAGTTTGTCCCCTGTATATATCTGAAAAGAAAGATCAAGACGTGATTAATTTGTTATTGGTTGGTGACGGTGAAAAACAACACTATTGTTTGATAAGAAGTTTTTCAAGACTTTTAGGTGATCTTACCAAGCATAATGGTGTACAACACTATTGTTATCGATGTTTGCATCGATTTTCAAGAAAAGATCTATTGGATAAGCATAATGAATATTGTTCTCAACATGTTGCGCAAGCTATAAAGATGCCTAGTGAAAATGATAATATATTAAAGTTTACAGGTATTCATTTACAACATCCTGTTGCCTATACGATTTATGCGGATTTTGAGAGTCTTCTTATACCTATTTCATCAGCTCCGCCCTCTTCTAAAGCATCCTATACCGAGAAAACAACCTATCACTTACCATGTGGTTATGCCTATGTGGTTATTGGACCCGATGGAACGTGTGTGAAAAAAGCACAGGTATATCGGGGTAGAAACTGTGTTGAGCATTTTTTAAACCGAATGATGCAAGAAAAGGAAATTTTAGGAGAAAAGTTACATAATATTAAACCTATGAAGCTTTCTCCCAAGGAAGAAAAGGCATTTCGAGAAGCAGAGTTTTGTCATATTTGTAAGAAAACTTTAGATGAGAAACGCACACGTGACCATGATCACCTGTCAGGTGCGTACAGAGGGGCTGCACATGTGGAATGCAACTTGAACTATAAGCAGTGTAAAACAATTCCTGTTATATTCCATAACTTGAAAAACTACGATGGTCATCATATTATGACAAAGCTTGGAAAATTCAAAGATCATGAAATCGATGTTATTGCTACTTCTATGGAAAACTATATCACCTTTAAAATCAGAAAGCCTACATCTCCTATTCAGATGGTGTTTAAAGATTCTTTCCAATTTTTGCCTACGTCATTGGAAAAACTTGTTAAAAACCTTCAACCTGATCAATTCTCTATACTTGCAGAAAATTTCCCACAAAATAATAATTTATCGTTACTTATACGGAAAGGGGTTTACCCCTATGATTATTTTACTTGTTTTGAAAAATTTACTGAGAAGCAGCTTCCCCCGCCTTCTGCCTTTTTTAATAATTTAACCAATGAGCCTATAGATGAAAAGGAGTACCAACACGCCCAGAATGTATGGAAAACATTTGATATCAAGACTCTTGGTGATTATCACAACCTTTATGTGAAGACAGATGTTCTACTACTTGCTGACGTGTTTCAAAACTTTAGGAAATTATGTCAGCAGTATTATGAAATTGACCCTGCACACCTGTTTACAGCACCTTCTCTCGCATGGCAGGCTTGTTTGAAGATGTCTGATACACCTTTAGAGTTACTCAGTGATATAGATATGTTGCTTATGGTTGAAAATGGAATAAGAGGCGGCATTAGCATGATAAGTAAAAGATATGCCCGAGCAAACATCCCTGGTACGCCCGATTATAAGAAAAATGAGGCACCCAGCTACATTATGTATTGGGATGCCAATAACTTATACGGGTGGGCTATGAGCCAATTTTTACCCTACGGCGGTTTTGAATGGTGTGAAACAAGTCATATGACAGAAGAGTGGGTTCTATCTTTATCTGATAATTCCGAAATTGGGTATCTTTTCGAGGTAGACTTGGAATACCCGAAACATTTACATCCTTTGCATAATGAATACCCTGTCGCCCCTGAGAGAGTAACTGTAGAGGATCAGATGCTATCTTCTCATGCAAGAGGCTTACTCAACAATAGAAAATTCGTCGGAACTCCTAAACTTATACCAAATTTAAATAATAAACGAAATTATATAACCCATTATCGTAATCTCAAATTTTATTTAGAACTTGGTTTAAAAATTACAGCTGTGCATAAAGCTTTAAAATTTAAACAGGGACCATGGTTGCAGAGATATATTAATTTCAACACCGAAAAAAGGAAAGAAGCAAAATCTTCTTTTGAGAAAGACTTTTTTAAGTTAATGAACAATTCTGTTTTTGGTAAAACCATGGAAAATCTACGAAAAAGAAGAAATATTGTGCTTTGTAACGGTGAAAAAAGAGCCAAAAAATTAGTAGCATCGCCTACTTTTAAATCGTTTAAAACTTATGATGAAGACTTGACTGCTGTGGAGAGATTAAAAACTAGCATACATATGAACCGACCCATCTATGTTGGATTTTCTATACTCGAACTATCTAAACTTTGTATGTATGATTTCCATTACAATTTTATAAAGAAAACATACAAAGATCGTGCAGTTTTACTCTTTACGGATACAGATTCCCTAACGTATCATATTCAAACCAATAATATTTATAAGGATCTGGAGCAGCATCGTGAGTTGTTTGACTTTTCTGAATACCCGAAATCTCATCTTCTATACTCTGAGGATAATAAGAAGACGCTCGGAAAGTTTAAGGATGAACTTAATGGTGAATTAGCTCTTGAGTTTGTCGGACTGAAATCAAAAATGTATTCTCTAAAATCTGTTAAAGACGAAAAGAAGCGTGCAAAAGGCGTATCTACGCAGATTGTTCGGCAGAAAATTAAACATGAAGACTACTTGGAGTGCCTCCAACAACAAAAAACAAGTATGGAGAAACAGGTAAGGATTGCCCAAGATGACCATCGCCTATATACATTAACTCAAAATAAAATTAGCTTAAGTCCCTTTGACGACAAGCGTTACTTATTGGATGATGGAATAAGCAGTTTAGCATATGGCCATTATGACATTAATACCGTTTGTAATAAAGAAGATAATGTTGATTTGTATTGCTAACGCAAAATCGCGATGTATATTTTGATCTGTAAATACCTTTCTGTAAATTATTTTGTTATAATAAAAATTGTTGATTTTATTATTGAGTACTTTTTTTTAATTTTTTAAGTAATGTGAAACTTTTTCTAAAAGAATTTTTTTTTTTAATTTGTGAAACTTTTTAACTAACTAACGCATATTTTTTTTTCGTTATAAAAACATGAAAAATATTTCTAAAACTTTGATAAACAAGCAGATAGTCACACACACACAAAGAGAACTATTTGCCCCGCATACATACACACACACACACATACATATATACACACACACACACACACACACACACACGAAGAGAACTATTTGTCGCACCCCCACATACATACACACATAGAACTATTTATAATAACTATAAGACATATATGCTTTTTAAAACATACTGTTACACACACAAACCTTTCTAACAAAATATCAGATATGTTAACTAGATGGAACAGAAATTATTGTTGTAAAGAGAAGAATGATTCTGAACATTGCAATACCAGTTGAGAAAGTACCTCCTACCCCCTTATTCCCCATTATTAAATTCTCATTCCTCATTGAGGAATCCTCATTCCTCAATTGAGCGCTCCTGTGGCCGTTGAACTCTCATTATCCTACTACTAGCGCACACCCAACAGAGTGAAAAAATGAGTGAAACACTAATTGGAAACATAAAACTTTATATAATCACATCATTTTTTCAATGCGTATTCCGTTTGTGTCAATAACCTGTTCATAGTGTGTTAAAACATGTTCAACAGAAGCAGGAAGTGATTCTTCAAGAATTGAAGCGACATGGCATGTTATGCTTGCTTTCTGTTGAACATTTTTTAACACGCTTTAAACATGTCATTGGAACATTGGAATGCACATTGTACAAATACTCTGATTAAATAAAGTTTTATGTTTCCAATTTGGGTTTCCGGTTCTTTATGCGCCATCTTTTCACCTGATGATCGAAATTTGAACTTAAGAAAAAAAAAAAAATACTATTGGATATTTCTCTTCCCCATGGTCCATATAATCCATATACCAAGATTCAACGAAATCCGTCAGCCAGAACGGTCTCCAGATTGGTCTGAGTACTGTAAATTTAATTATAACCAACCGGTACATCATGATTGCAATACTTTCCTTACACTGTATGTTCGGAAAGTAAAAACGAATTCAGATTTTCTTTTTTAAGTAGATTTTTTTTTAAAGTGAAATCTAAAAAACTACATGAAATTTTCATTATTTCCTTACTTTTATCCTGCCTCTAGGACATTAGACTCTACGGCTTTATATTTAGATGAGGCTAAAAGCACTAAAGAAAAAAAAGGACCATGTTTCAAAATGGTTCGTTAATCACGGGCAGAAGATCCCTGGCATATTCAGTTCCTCTGCATTTCCCTTTCCGACTTTTCTATTCACAACCAATGTTCTCCCGACCATTTATTTTCCAGATATTCTGCATTCGTTGGCACAAACATTCTTCTAGTGCACTTCGACGCTCACTAGGATAATTTGCTTATTCAGAAAGTAATATGGTGTTTGGTTGAGAGGGGAGGGTGGGGATAAGATTCGCAAGTCATTATAGTGTTATCCATTTACAGTCCTCTTCTCTCCCCCCCCCTCACCCCTTCAAAACTTTTTGCACTCCAAAACATTCCATCTGTCTGATCAGTTGGTGTACGTTTTTTTTATGAGTTTAATCGAATTATTATATGCCATCGAACTGAATAATCGAGAATAGCACCGTCGCCGTAAGGCTTCAGAAATTGAAATATGGGTAAAAAGGTTTTTTAATTCACTATCCCCAGTCTATTTTGATGAATAACAGGCAAGCCACATCCATATGGCGTCATCGATTGTTATCTTTCAAAATGAAATCATCAACATCCGAGAAAAATGGAATTTAAAGGGTTTAAAATTTCTCTTTCTGACACTTTTCCCTCTCACATTCCTTTATTGCTGTATTTAGTGTAATAAATAATATTAAATTTAAATTAAAATATTAACACAATCTTTCTTAAAATATAGATTTCTATTAGTGGATGGAAAAAGTTTTAAAACTAAGGTCAAAAAGTTCATTGAAACCAATATTTATATAAAATTTTATATAATAAAATGTTTATATAAAAGTATAAAAATATATAACACCTTGTTATAATATTCTTCTTTTTATTGCTAAAAGGCGTAAAATAAGAATATTATGAACAGTAAAATAAGTTTTATTAGACTGTTGACATATTTTGGCTCCATCGGGGCCATTATCAAAACAAATAGAATATTCTTATTTGTTTTAATAGTGACTCCGGTGGAGCCGAAACAAGTCAACAGTCTAATAAAACTTACTTTACTGTTTATAATGTTTTTATTTTACGTTTTTTAGGAATTAAAAGAAGCGTAATAAAATGTTTATAAAATAAATAAATGGAACAATGGAACAACCTAATTAGCAGAATGGAATACCTAGTTGCGTATTAACTAAATTTCCAGGTTATAAGTAAGCGACTGTTAGTAAGCCAGGTTATAAGTAGGCGAACAGTTGATGTCGGTTAAGGGGCTTCCGAGTTGCAGACAACTTTACGCCCAGTCTATTTGTGAGTAGAGTGTCTTGTATTAAATTGAGCCGTTGGGAAAAGTTAAGATGTAGTATTAACTGCAAGATAAAAGAACAATTACAATGAAAAGGATAGATGTAAAGTTAAGAAAAGAGATGATAACAAATTTGGAATAAAAAAGTAAAGCGAAGGAGATTAAGGATAGAGTCTAAATAATTGGAAGAAAATGAAATGGTATAATTGTAGTTATAACTAACTACTAATAAGGAAGTTGAAAAAGTAAAAAATAGAGTTCGGAACATGTTCGTGAAACAACACATAAATGCCAGGTGGTGAAAAGGCGGAACACATTAATAATATAATAATACATTTTCTGTTCATAAATCTTGGTTTCAATTGATTTTTATTTTCAATCTCAAAACTGTTGCCACAGTTTCACCACATAAAAACTTTTTAAACTCTACTTTCGATATTTGGACTGTTCCGTTTGTATTCACACCTTGTAAAATTTATTATTTCTTTGAATTTGAATTAATTCCATTTTTTTATTTTTTCCCAACATATTCCACGAAGCTCGTAAGAATGATAGGCATAAATCGAAAAATATATTGGCACCTTGTAAAGTTTTTTTTTCCTTGAATTTTAATCAATTACATTTTTTAGTCGTCCCCAACCTGAGGTACCAAATCCACAAAAATGATACCATATGAATGAACATAAATCGAAAAATATTTATTATTAGTACTAACATTCCATCTGTCTGATCAGTTGGTTCACGTCATTTTTATAAGTTTAATCGAACTATTATATGTAATCGAACTCAATAACCTATGCACCGTCGTCTTAACGCATCATAAATTGAAATATGGATAAAAAGGTTTTTAATTCACTATTCCCTGTGTATTTTGACTAATAACAGGCAAGTCACTTCCAAATGGCGTCTTCGATTATTATGTTTCAAAATGAAATCGTCAACATCCAAGAAAAATGAGTTTAAAGAGTTTAAAATTTCTCAATCTGACATTTCTTATTCTCTCATTCTCTTTTACCCGACGTTTAGTAAAGTGAACAAGATTCGAGGAAAAAATTTTCAAAAGTCTGCGTAGTCTCAATATTTGGATACATCGTATGCAGGGCCTGATTATCCATAAGGTACATGAAGCACAAGCTTACTTTCTAAAATTTAAGATGGCTTCAAATATGACTATAAAATGGGGTCTCTAAATCCCTTTATAATATTATTTACATTACTTTTTAGGTGCGTTCGTAATTATATAAATACGTAGCACCTATAGTCGTCGTCTGACCCGTCCGTCTGTCCGCATATAACAACGCAAAAACTACCCAACCAAATGGTTTGAAATTTAAGATATATTATCTTTGCAGAATTTTGTCGATACATTTCAAATTTTATGAAAATTGAATCCAAACTTTAGAACATATTAATAAAAATATTTATTAAGAAATTTCAATTAAAAAAAAATCGGTGTTTTTTTCTTATAGGAGCTTCCGAGTTTAATCGACAAATGACCACGATACTTACTTTATTACAGAAATTAATCTGCAGACGATATAATTCATTCCACAGAATTAAAAATCATCAAGATCTGAACATTTATATAACTTGCTATAGTACGAACGCACCGTTCACCAATCGTTTGTCACGTTTGACGTACAATTTCCAACTTGTTCAATTTTTGGAGGGAAGAAAATTTGCCTAATGCAAGAGAAAATTCGCACTGCTTTCAGGAAACTTATCTAACCGGGAAATTTGAATGTGATCAATAGGCTCTTAACCAATCTTGTAGATATAGAATCCTCATGTGCTGGTTAGAAATAACCTTATATCTCAACTCAACATACAGCTATATACAGGGTGTCCGAAAAGTCTGGAAACGGTCGAATAACTCGAGAAATATACATCGGATTGAAAAATGGAAAATATGTGTTCAATATTTTTGAAAAATATATTTAGAGATATCAAAGTTTCCACCACCAAATCTGTCCCCTAGGGGCGAAGGGGGCAAATTTAAAATCTTAAATGATAAATGTATTTTGCCGTTTTTCAATCCGAGTTATTCGACCGTTTCCAGACTTTTCAATGGAAACGATTCTCACTGCATTTTACTCAATTACAGTGCCAGATTTTCCGAAGAAAATGTTAAATACAAAAGTTAAATACATTTTTTTCCCGTAAAATCCGAATCTGCAATAAAAAAGGGGGGAATTATCATTTAAAATTTCAAAGTAGCCCATCCTTTCCTCCTAGGGGACAGATTTGGTGGTGGGAACTTTGATATCCCTAAATAGATATTTCAAAAATATTGAACACATATTTTCCATTTTTGAATCCGATGTGTACATTTCTCGAGTTATTCTACCGTTTCCAGACTTTTCTGACACCTTGTGTACCACAAATATACTCTATCTGCAATATATACAGAGATAATAAAAGAGCTATTTGATGAAATATCTGAACGCAGCTAAGCCCCTTCTTGGAATAATATTTGTTGCATTGAGAAATTTCCAAGAATGTAGAATTTAGAAGAATTTTCCTGGATGAAAGGGGACCCCCAAAATGATACTGTGCTTCACATATATTTAGAAGTTAATCGGGCTCTGATCGTATGAATTATTATCTTGTAAAATTTCTTCATTTGGCTAATGCATCTGTAGCTGTGGTAATGTTTACCTGAATATGGTGATGTTTAATTTAGCAACTGTTTTCATTAGAGTCGTAGAACATGTTTTGGAGATTTCAGTTATATTTATCAGCTGAAGGAAACTGAAATTATTATGCTTGAAGCTTTTCGCAGATTTAAACACGTCAAGCATAAATTTTAACTGCATAAGTAGGAGAGTAAAAGTAATAGACATTTCTGGTAATTTAATGCAGTTTTTCTTTATAAGTCCAAAACAATGAATAAAAAATGCGGGTTATTCGTTTGGAATATTAAAATTTTTGGGACTCTATAAGGAACATTTAACCCTGCCGGTTCATTTAATCTTCATTTAAAACTGCAATGCCGTTTAAAATAGCAATTTATAACATTAAAATTCCAAATTACGTTAAAATCACGTACTTAAAAAAAGCAGTGATATTAATTCACCTTCACATAATATGTCATAATTTTGATAAGGTTTGTGTCACAAAATCTTTCGGATATGAAAAATAATTGTAATTAAAAATTAGTAATAATATTTAACTAAGACAGGATTAGAAATAAATGAAAATTAATTATTTATCCTATTGTCTAATATTTAGCTTCACTTACTTCTTTGAGCTGGATTAATTTGTGTTTCAAGAATCCTTCCTTTAGGAATTCTTACACAAAGTAAGATCTTTTCTAATTACAGATAATGTGCAACAGTAGTCTGATGTCTTATATATTTTCTCACAACAATGTAACTTATAATTATTTCACACAGATTACAAAACCTTGTTTTAATTATAAGTTCTGTTGAGTAACACACAGTTCAGTGAAGAATTATTAAAATAAACATACAGTTCAGTAGGTTTAACCTTTAAAAACACGGACAGTTTCTAGTAACATAAAATCAAGGGAGGCGCGTTCTATGTACCAAGGCATTTTAAAGCCTAAATAATATTTTTAAATGATATCCTTATTTTAATGAAATGTCCAATAGTAGCAGAAAAATAATAAACATCAAATTGATAAAAAATACTAATTTAATTAGCATTAATATAACACGAA
The DNA here is from genome assembly GCA_963931845.1 of Maratus michaelseni. NCBI lineage: Eukaryota > Metazoa > Arthropoda > Arachnida > Araneae > Salticidae > Maratus > Maratus michaelseni. Next base: position 95,986,921 of record OZ007589.1, on the reverse strand, counting down.
CGATTTGTAGTAACATAAAATCAGGGAAGGCGCGCTGTATGCGCCAAGGTATTTTGAAGCCTAAATAGCAATTTTTAATGATATCCTTATTTAATGAAATGTCCAATAGTAGTAGAAAAGTAACAAACATCAAATTGATAAAAAAGACTAATTTGATTAGCATTAATATAACACGGACAATTTGTAATAACGTACACACAGAAAAAGGAATTGATTAAAACAACAAAACCTGTTTTGTTGAGTACATTTTGGTTGTTTTAGTCAAATTTTTAGTTCAAGTAAAAAAAATTGGTTTTGTTGCTTGGACAAAAAAATATTGTTAACACTCGTACAAAATTTTAACAAAATTTCACCAATTTTACTTGAACTAACAAAATTTGTTTCTTTTAATTTTACAATATTTTTGTAATTCCAGCAAAATTTTGTTATTTTTGAAAAATTTAAATTCTTGTGTAGTAGCCATATCTCTCTTACGTAACTTGATTTATTTGACTTATATAGCTATATAATTACATGATTAACATAATTTTGGGGTAATTAAAACTTTTTTTCACTGAGACGGACAAAGGTAGTTTTAAAACCCCCCCTGTCCCATTTATTACCGTCTTCTATCTTTGCAAGAAGAAAGAATTGGATTCATGAAAATTTTCGATTTCCGGTTGTCCTGAACGCGATTTCGCTGTTTTTATCTCAAGAACTAATGCACGGAATTTAATAAAACCTTTTATTCAGTTACTTTCTGATATAAATTGTTGCTGATTACTTTTTACTTTAAATCGCGCAACAGGTGGCGCTGCTATGTTGCATTTTTCGTGATTTCTGCAATACCTCTATCTCATTTTCAGCAGTCAAATACTCCTGTAATCTTTGAATAATGACAATGAAATTTTTATCCTGCTTTTTACAGGCGTAATTCACTGCTGAAAATGAATAAAAAATTAACTATGTGTTGCCGTATGCTGTGCTTTGTACTGTCGTCTCATGTTTGCCGCAGAAATTTGCGTGCTCCTTATGACATTCCATCTTGTGCTGCGATTGCAGCCGTTCCGACATGTATAAGAGTGAGAAATGCCGAACTCAGATATCGTTCCTGGTAGCGCAGTGGTAAAGCGTCAGGCTGCTGTTCTGAGGACCCGGGATCGACTCCCGGCATGGGCAATTTTCATTCTCTCGGTTTGCTCTTGAAAAAAAGTCGGATAAAATTCACTTGTTATTATTGTTCAAGGTTTACAAGCGTAATTCACTGTTGAAAATGAATTAAAAAATAGTTAAAATTGCATATGTAGATTGGTTCATTTAACAAATGTTTTTGTAGTATAAACAAAACAAGTTCGTAATATAACATATTTTATTGATTAAACAAACAAAATATAGTTAGTTAAAAAAAGAAAATAGAATGTTAAAATAACACATAGCATATATCTATGTAACAAAAATAATTTTGTTAATTCAAGTAAAATTGAACCATTTTACTTGAATTAACAAAACATTTTTTTGCTGACGATACAAAATTTTTTTTTTGGAATTGCAAAAAAAATCAACAATATTTTTTTGTTGATTCAAACGAAATTTCCATTGACCCATATTTAAACAAAAAGTTTCGTTGGGGCAAACAAATTTTTGTTGATTCAACAAAACTTTTTTCTGTGTGTAAAGCACGAGGAGCATACTACATAGGCCAATGCCTTTTAATGCCTTAATATCAACATTTGATGATATTCTCCTTTAAAGAAAAGTCTGGTAATAGTGTAAAAGTAGTAGGCTTGAAATTTATTAAAAATAATAATTTTATTAAGAAAGAAAATAGAATAAATTATACAAATACGCGGGCGGCATTTTACGTGATGTTTATTTTCTTTGAATTTTAATCAATTACATAGTTTAGTGGTTCTCTCCCTGATACACCAAATCCACAAAAATGATATCAGAATGAATGAACACAATTCGAAAAATATTTATTATAATTACTAACATTCCATATGTCAAATCAGTTGGTTCACATTTTTATGAATTTTAATCGAATTATTATGTGTTTAATAAAAAAATTATTGCTTATGATAACTTGCCAAAAAAAAAAATTAAGCTTTTAATTAAATTAAATTTTCCCATTCTCAGTCCTCGCAAAAATATTCGTTTGAACCATCGCCGCAGTTACTGAATCTTATGTTATACAATGAAACACTTTCCAACACTAACTTAAGTTATGAATTCGGCTTTTTTTCATATCTGATATTTTGCATCTATCATTTTTGTAGCTTTAACATTTTTTAACGATTTTATACATTTATATTGCCTATTCAAAGAGATATATTCTTCTAAAACTACGAGAATTTCGTTAAAAACGCTTAAAAAATTCGTCTAAAGTTACAGAATTTCGTTAAAAACTCTTTAAAAACTCTTTAAAAAAAAGTGGCGACGTCAAGAGGTCCATTCTCGACCGAAAACAACAATCATTTTCCCAATGTTTTAAAAATTAATTTTTTTTAATTAAGAAAAGAAGAAAGAAAGAGAATAGAATGAAATTCGAACTTCACTTTTAAACATTGGTTAAACACTGAAGGATCGATGGGAAGAGGGTAAATGAAGAGCAGATTCATATAATTATTTTAGGATTCGAAACTGTTTTTTCAAAGAGTAGCACACTCAGTACATCGCCTGTGTCTTTAATGGTTAATTACAAAAGATAATTAGTCACTACTGTTCGCACATCTTAAATTTTCTTTTGCCAAATATAAACAAAGCTTGGAATTTTTTTTTAACACACGTAATTCAAACGATTAGGATTTCTTATTTTAACAAGAAAGTAAAATTATGCATCAAACCTAGATAATGAAACACTTTCCAACACTTCCAGAATACTTTTAAACAAACCTTCGCTGTTTAATAAGGTAAATAAGATACCTAAGTAAACATTTTTGAAAACGCAAAACACATTTGAAAACCAGATTTCAGCAATTACAGATCATGGGCAGAAAAGTACTCCAATTCTTTTGTGCAGCCCTTTATATAATCTATAGATTTTTAAATACAATGTATATGCTACAATTTATTTTAGCAAGAAAACACATAACACAGTTGAAAATTCCCCTTTAGCAGTTTCTATCAATAGACAGAAACGCATTTGGATTCTTTTGCACAGCCCTGTATATTAACTTAAGATATTTAAACACACCACATATTAAGCTAAATTTTTATTCAAGTAGAAACACACTGAAAATTGCTGAAATCACACTTCCAAAAATTATCATATATAAGCGGCCTTGTATCCAGTTTTTGCGTGACCCTATTTATGTTTTTATTTATATTTTAAAAAAATCTCTTAGTACACTAAATATATTTCATGTTCACATGCTTAAGTCGATTTAAAAACCCTTTAAGCAATTTACGTTGATACACAGTAATAATTCATCGATCTATTAATATAGATAAATTGCAAATGGAAATGTCTTTCCGACTGCTTATAACTTGAGTTCAGTTGAATGGATTTCGATGCAACTAACACTGTTAGTTAAATAATTTTCCAAGGAAGATTTTAGTATAAAATATTTAGCTCTACGCTGCTCAGTTATAGAATTATGGGGGAAAGTTCCAAATTACAAAGGATTAGCCTTTTTAAAAAAGTTCTACTCGATGGATTTTCATAAGACTTACGTTGTTAGTTAGGTAATCTTAAGGATGGTTTTAGTGTATTGCACATCGTTCCATCGTTCTTTACAAAATCCCATTGTAAATGTTTAACTAAAAGAGTCCTTAACAGCCCAAATTTTGTCTGACACATTACAAAATATAAAAGCGCAATGGCGTTCGTATCGTTTTCAGCAATGCAGAAGGACATTCCTGGTATGTCTTACTGCTTTAAAACACAAGATCAAATTCACCAATATATTTCATTTGAATCAAGGTTCGTTTGATGAGACAGTCTAGCGTAATGGGCGATACCTAGTTGAATAATTATAAAGTGTAAAAATAAAATTTTTATTTCGAACTCCTCCTGGTCTCTTTAACAACAGAAATCTGTCCACTTTCTGAAACTAAACATGTGACATGAATACCGAAAATATTTTATTTAGCTCTAAACCATACATATCTTATAATATCAAATGCGAGTATATAGTCGAGTACAATTTAGTTCATTAGAAAAGAAAGGATGAATGTAGCCTTATTGTACCACACTTTTAAAAATAGTTTATTCCGCCCACAAAATTATTATTACCTATCACAGAAAAACTTTAAAACTTTCTAATTTTATTCATAGCGCAATTCTTAGAATGCAAAAATGAAAAATTGAAATTCTCAGTTCGTCCCTTTTAACAAAAGGAAATCGGCTCAACCTCAGCAATAAAACAGGCGACATGAATACGAAGTGATTTCCTTTCACTTCTAACATATTCAGACCCTTTATCCAAATCTCATAGTATAAAATGCAAATAAATAATCCAATACAGTTCTATCGAGAATTCTGTATAAATTTTGTAGTGCAATACTTTTAACAATAGTTTTCCTACCTCCAAAATTACTATAATTATTTACTATGATATTTACAAGTATGTTATATGCATGTAAAAATCTACTAACTTTCTGTCTTGTCATAATTCATAGAATCGTAATGTAGAAAATTAAAGTTCTCAGTCTGAATGTCTTCTAACCTCTTTTACCAAAAGAAATCTTTCCAATCTCTGAAACAAAGCACATGATATGAATGCGAAGTCATTTTACTGAAACTGTAAACCATATATACAAATCTTATGACATAAAATGCGAGTATATAGTCGAATACAGTACAGCCAATTAGAAGAAAAGCAATCTGGAAAGTAGCCTCATCGTAAAATTGAGGGGGTCGTGGCAAAAGAGGGTTAAGACACATTTTTGAACTTCTGAGTTTTATCAATTTGAAAATTAGATTAAATACTCAAATCAAAATATATAACAAACTTTTTTTGCCAATTTCTGAGTAACATTTGAGATATTCTGAATAACAGTATGGCATTACTTTTAATGATATACACTTTATATCTGGTAAAAATGTTGTAGAAACATCTGTGGCAAAAACGAAACCTGGGACATATGCTGCCACCTAATGACATAAAAAAAAGTATGTAGGATATTATAATTTACAATATTAAGCAGCAGAGTACAATGTCATATTTATTTCACCAAAAATGTGGCTTGGCACTTTCTTGCTCCGACACTCTCCGTTGTTTATTATGCTTACAAAAATAATATTACCTATACCAAAGAAGGTGCAAAAAAAGGTTATAATTTTATTTCACAGAATAGGGATCTGAAAAATTAAAAATCTTGGTTCGAACGTCTGCTGACCCTTTTAACAACAACAAAAATAATAATAATATGCTCAATCTCAGCAATCAAACAGGTGATATGAATACGAAGTGATTTTTATTCACTTCAAACATATTCAGACCCTATATCCAAATCTCATAGTATAAAATGCAAGTAAATAGTCAAATACACTTTCGAAAAGCAATGCAGTGTTTAAATTAAATTATATTGTGCAATACTCTTAAATATAGTTTTTAAACTCCGAAAACTACTATAGTTATTTGCTAATAGTTCAAAGTATATTACATGCATCTAAAATATACTAATTTTCTCTCTTATCATAATTCATAGAATCGTAATGTAGAAAATTAAAATTTCCTGTTCGAATGTCTCCTAGCCCTTTGCCAAATTCTTTTAGCAAAATAAATCTTTCCAATCTCTGAAACAAAACGCATGATATGAATACAAAGTCATTTTATTTAAACTCTAAACCATATACTATACAAATCTTATATTGTAAAATGCGATATAGTCGAATACAGTTCGGTCTACTAGAAGAAAATCAGTCTGGAAAGTAGCCTCATCGTAGAAGACTTTTTAAAAATAGTTTATTCTGCCCACAAAATAACTATTACTTATCCCAGTAAGGCTGAAAAAAAGTTTCTAATTTCATAGAATAAGTCATAGAATAGAGAACTGAAAAATTTAAATTCTTAGTACGAACGTCTGCTGGTCCTTTAAACACAACAACAACAGCAATAAAAAAGATCTGCACAATCTCAGCAACAAAGTCTTGAAATCTTATATTGTAAAATGCGAGTATATGGTCGAATACAGTTCGGTCTACTAGAAGAAAAGCAATCTGGAAAGTAGCCTCATCGTGGAACACTTTTTAAAAATAGTTTATTCTGCCCACAAAATAACTATTACTTGTCCCAGTAAAGCTGCAAAAGTTTATAATTTCATTGCATAAGTCATAGAATAGAGAACTGAAAAATTAAAATTCTTAGTTCGAACGTCTGCTGGTCCTTTAAACACAAACACAACAACAATAAAAAAGATCTGCTTAATCTCAGCAACAAAGTCTTGAAAATAAATTGTTTCGTGCAATACTTTATATAACTAAAATTATATATACTTATTTCGTGCAATAGTTTATATAAGCACAAAATTATTATAATTGCTTACTATTTATTGAAAATATGCTATATGCATGTAAAACTTTATTAACTTTAATGCCTTAGCATAAAACATAAAATAGTAAAGAAGGAAAGTCTGATTCTTAGTTCAAATGTCTGTTGGTCCTAACAATAACAATACCACCAATAAAAAATCTCTCCAATCTCAGTAGCAAAATCTTGAAGATAAATTTTGTTTTGTGCCATACTTTTAAAAATAGTTAAACCAACCACAAAATTATTATAATTATTTACTTATTTGTTGAAAGTATGCTATATGAACATGATACTTTATTAACTTTAACCCTCAGCGTAAAACACTAATAATGTAATACTAAAGAAGGAAATTCAAATTTTGAGTTCGAACGTCTGCTGGCGAATTTTAAGAAAATAAATCCGCTTAATCTGTACAACGAAACAGACATCATAAATACGAAGCAATTTCCATTCACCTTTAATACATTCAGACCCTGTATCCAAATCTTGTAATATAAAATGCGAGTAAATATCAAATGCAATTCAGCTGGCGAAAATACAAAATTCAGATTAGATTTAATGTGGAACACTTTTAAAATTAGTTCCCTTTTTTTCTCTCACAAAATTACTATACCTACTTCAAAATATGTTACATGTATATAAATATTTATTAATTTTCTGCATTAACATAATTCATAGAATCGTAAAGTAGAAAATTAAAATTCTCTGTTCGAATGTCTCCAAACACGTATGGGAAAGATATCTGCTCAATCTCTGATACCAAACTCATGACATGAATACGAAGTCGTTTTATTTAAGCTCTAAAGTCTAAGCCATTTATCCAAACCTTATAATGTAAAATGCGAGCATACACATGGATATTGCTCAGTAGATTAATAAAGCAGTCTGGAAAGTAGCCTTATAGTGCAACACTTTAAAAAACAGTTTACTCTACACTCAAAATGACTATTACCTACACTAGAAAAGCTGCAAAAAAATACGTAATATTATAAACAGAAAATTAAAATTCTTAGTTCGAACGTCTCTCTTGGCCCCTTTAAAAAAAAAAAAAAATCTGTTCGATCTTTGCAACCAAATAGACGACGTGAATACGAAGTCATTTCCTTTCACCTCTAACATATTCAGACCTTTTATCCAAATCTTATAATATAAAATACGAGTAAATAATCAAATACAGTTCAGAGCGATAAGAAATGCAATCTAGAGCATCTACATGTGCATTTTGTGAAAGCGTTTAGCTGGCTCTGCACGTTTCGCGTCGAGAACTTGAACCATTTGTTGTGTTTGAACAAGGCCTTACAGTTGTCACGTATTCTGTTAGGTCTATGACCGGAATAGGATATAGAGAATACTGCAATTCTCACGAAATAATGTGAAAGGGTAAGAAAAAAAAACCTGGGATGTGGGGGTTATATTAAATACACCGTGCGTGATGAACGAGATATTGTCGAGATTAGAGGAGAATAGAGTGAGGAAAAACTTGAGGTGCTAGAGCATATTTTCCCCTAGTTTATAGAGTTTTTTTTACCTTAAAAGTAAAATAATTAGCATGGATTAACATTGTTAAATTAGAATATAAAAATGTTCGCTTGATAGCATTGTTTTACTTTCAAAAATACGAAACTTAGCAAAAGAAAAAAAAAGCTGTGGGTGCTGAAGCCTATTTTACCTAAGCATATAAAGTTTTCTTTTATCTTTAAAAATAAGGATAATTAGCAGACCTAAAACATGTTAAATTAGAATAAAGCTTTATTATTTAAGAATACAAATTACTGAATATCTGATTCTCCAAAGAGTTATCATAATTCCTGATCATTATATATAAACATACGTGTAAGGAACAAAGATAAAATAGACAAAAATATTTTCATAAAAAATATTTACCGCAATTAATGTTACCGTAATTACGTGATCTTTCACCGTTGGATAAAGTACAAAGAAAAAATGACTCATCTGTGGGAGATTATCACTATTAAAAAAAAATCGTAAACGAATATGCAATACATGTAATTAAATAAGGGGACATTATACGTTTGTTGCTGATTATAAATAAACAATGACATTTAGCTAAGAATCTGGGCTATGGAAATTCACAAGTTTGTCACGAAATAAATCGACATAGAATTATTTATGGATGATTTTCGGATTCTTTCCTTTATATGTACTATAAGACCTTCCCTTGTGCAAAATTATAAGATTCAAGTTCAATGGGTATCCTACAGGTTTTACTTTCAAAGCCTATAGTGTACTTCCCATTGTCCTAGAACTTTAAATTTGGCACGAATGAAGGTCTTATATACAATAAAATTCAACGTTTAACACACAATATCGAACTGTAGCTCAATAAACAGACGTACGTTTAATGAATAACTTGGACTCGCATCATCAGTGTCAGTAAAAATAAAATTATTATATCCCCCCAAAGCACATATAAAAAAGTCCGAAAATCATTAATTTATGTTGGTTTATTATGTGAACTTTCGATTATCGGGATTTCCACAAACATTGTTTTAGGACCACAATTTTTCACTGCATTAAGTTAGAAGCTCGTAATTTTTACACAACAATGGGACCATGAACTTTATTATTTGATATTAATTTCAACTTAATACCTTCAGCTATTACTAAGAAAAATGGTCTTAACAGACTTACGGACAACAAAGCGATCAGATTCCATTTTTTACTTCGGAGGTACAGAACTCTGAAAATGATATTTTTTGGAAAATCCCTTGTCATCTAGCTACTTTTAGAAAGAAACTGAAATTCAGCTCATGGATCATTGACACATTTCTGAATTTTCACAATATTCGACTGGCTTTTTTATATGACTTGTCCTAAATAGTTGACAAAAAATTATGCGAAAAAAAACTGTTATAGTTCGTGAATGCGTATTCTAAAAGTACACTATATTTCCAATGATGACCGGTCACTTGCGATTTTAGACGTTTTGTTAAATATCTGTAAAGATACATGAGGAATTATCCTTAAACTTCAGGAGTGTAAACAACATAATAGACGTCATATATTTCCGCGAAGATTTTTTCCCGAAACCCCATAAGGGGCCGTCAAGAAATTGAAGAAAAACGAATATCTTTTGGATAACCCTGTAAAAACTAATATTGCAAAAGCATTCAAACTGTAGATTATAATTAAGTGGCTTATTGTAATAATTTGGGTTCATTTGTATGAATATAGCATGTATACTCGAAGAGAAATTCAGGTTTTTATAAAAACAGTCCCAAATTTTACCAAGTTTTTTGCTTATAATTTGCAGAGTTTTTAATATAAAAACAAGTTATTTTCAGAAAATATGACAAACAAAATTGTACACAATTCCCTGCAATCAGACTGAAAAAATAATAAAAATTGTATGAAATATGAGCCGGTTTACTAAATATTGTTTCACTGCGCATGCGCGAATTCAATCAAAATATACTGTGCATAATATATTAGCTAAATGCATAGACCAACTTTTATGAAAGTCTCAAAAACATAGCCTGAAAATTCTGATAGTAATCGTTGATAGAATAAGCTCGAAATTAGCTGTTCCCAAAAGGAAGCAAAAAGATGAGAGGTTGCATCATATATACTAGCTTATGAAAGTTGACATAATAAGAATGAAGTGTTTTTCATTCTATATTTGATACAACCCCTCATCTTTTTGCTTACTTTTGGGAACAGCGAATTTCGAGCTTATTCTATCGACGATTACTATCAGAATTTTCAAGCTATGTTTTTGAGACTTTCATGAAAGTTGGTCTATACATTTAGCTAATATATTATGCACAGTATATTTTGATTGAATTCGCGCATGCGCAGTGAAACAATATTTAGTAAACCCACTCATATTTCATACAATTTTTATTATTTTTTAATTTTGATTGCAAGGAATTATGTACCATTTTGTTTGCCATATTGTCGAAAAATAACTTGTTTTTATATTAAAAACTCTGCAAATTATAAGCAGAAAACTTGGTAAAATTTGGGACTGTTTTTATAAAAACCTGAATTTCTCTTCGAGTATACATGCTATCCTCATAAAAATGAACACAGTATATTCAAATAAGCAACTTATTAATAATCTCGAGTTTGAACGCTTTTGCTACATTAGTTTTTACAGGGTTATCCAAAAGATATTCGTCCTTTTTCAATTTGTTGACAGTCCCCTATGGGCTTTCGGGAAAACATCTTCACGGAAATATATGACGTCTATTATGTTTTTTACACTCCTGAAGTTTAAGGATAATTCCTCATGTATCTTTACAGATATTTAACAAAACGTCTAAAATCGCAAGTGACCGGTCATCATTGGAAATACAAATCTAAAATACAAATGTATATCATACAAATACAGTAGAATCTCGTAACAACGAATGACATTTAAACGAATTTTTCAATTTTCCGTTTTCAGTTTAACGACTATTTTTGGATTGTTAAAAAACGTCCTATGCTTTCACATTAAACAAATATTCACTTTAACGAATTTCATATTAACGAATTTTTTCAAATTAACGAATTTATTAAAGGCTAAAAAAGAATAGTTATTTCGGTTTTACGAATGTCGAATTGACAAGAAAAAAATCTATTGAAAAACTGGAATTTGAAAAAAAAAAAAAAAACGTTAGTCGGAAATTTAGTGAAAGGTAGACGACAGTGAAAATGAAACTGAGGATGAGTGTCCATCTAGTACCGCAGCTTGGGTTGTACGATCAAAAGGGAGTCTATAGAACATTGAAACGAAACTCTTAAAAAGTAATTATCACAGTAAAATATTGTTCCGAAAACGTTTTATACAATTTGTTTTAAAAATTGCATTGTCAAATTTAGTGGAGAAAAAAGTTCCATTTTATTTATTTATTTATTTATTTTTTGTAAAAATGTAAAGTTACATTAATGGCAGATGTCAGCAAGATTTTTTTAACCTGCCAGATATCCTATCCTAATCCTAATCCTAATAATATTATAAATCTGATTGTGTACAAATGTTAGGCTGAAGCCAGCGTCAAAATGGAGCATTTAATGGTCCTGTATTTTTGCATATAAATTGATTCTAACCCTCCAATGAATATAGGCTGGTTTTTGTTTATTTTATTCAAATATTTTTCTTAATAATTCAAAATTTTGTTATTTTCATCATAGGGAATAAATGGACTTTTTTTGTATAATATTTTAAAATGGTTAAATTTACTTTACCGTTGCTAATACTTTATCGTTGCCAAAACTAATTTAAAACCCGGAATAATAATTTTTACTCAACAATTTAGTTTCAATTGAAAAATTTTCACTTGAAAAATGAAAATGAAATAAAAAAATTAAAGAATTAAAAAGAAGATTGAATAATATTATTAGAAATAAAACGTACTTTACTTTTCTTAGTTTTTGATAATAATACAAGGTTTCAATATGCGTAACCATAGGAAACAGGCCAATATGACGTCATACATCGCAAATAAAGTGGATAGGCTTTGATTGGTGAAATAAAATGATCTTGGGTTTTTTCTTCAAGTAAATTACTCCATATTTGTGTATAAAAAAGGAGAAATAAAACAGATCAGTATATTTTTTACACCATTTTCTCATTAAAGCTGAAAAAAAGAACTTATTTTCACTTTGAATGGTGAAAACAAAATCTTGATTTCAGTAAATTATCTGAAAAATTAAAACATATTTTCACATATTCAAACTTCATGAATCAATTTATTCTGGAGAACAAAAATTGCCTGTCAACATACTGTCATTTAGAAAAAAAGATTTGTTTCAGCAATACATTAAACCAAGGAGTCAGAATTGAATTTAAAGAAAAAGCATATAATATTTCCAATTAATGTTTTTTAGAAGGATGGCTGTTAAAACATTTCACAAAGGCGTTAAAAGTAAAGTTGTCTATCAGGTAAAATTGAGATTTGTTTTTACTCAATTCTTCTATTTCCACGATTTTATTTGGCCCTCCTTTTTGCATTGGTTGCAATTTCATTTTCGCGATTATTTGGTACAAAATTTCACTTTTTTAAGACTGAGTTATTTCAAGGTCCCTATAACAAAAAATACCGTATTGTTTCCTATGAAATGGGATAAATAGTTAGTTAATTATTAACGTTTTTAATTATCGGGAGTGAAATATTTTGCTTAATTAATGTATTTATTCTTTTTTTAATGTTGCGTGAACGAAGTCACGGGTAACAGCTAGTAATATTATAAATCTGATTGTGTGCAAATGTTAGGCTGAAGCCAGCGTCAAAATGGAGCATTTAATGATCCTGTATCTTTGCATATAGGTTGATTACAACCTCAAATGAACATAGGCTGGTTTTTGTTTATTTTATTCAAATATTTTTCTGAATAATTCAAAATTTAGTTATTTTCATAGAGAATAAATGGACATTTTTTCGTATAATATTTTAAAATGATTAAATTTACTTTACCGTTGCTAATACTTTATCCTTGCCAAAACTAATTCAAAACCCGGAATAATAATTTTTACTCAACAATTTAGTTTCAATTGAAAAATTTTCACGTGAAAAATGAAAATGAAATAAAAAAATTAAAGAATTAAAAAGAAGATTGAATAATATTATTAGAAATAAAACGTACTTTACTTTTCTTAGTTTTTGATAATAATACAAGGTTTCAATATGCGTAACCATAGGAAACAGGCCAATATGACGTCATACATCGCAAATAAAGTGGATAGGCTTTGATTGGTGAAATAAAATGATCTTGGGTTTTTTCTTCACTTTTTTTTTTCTTTTGTATGGTAAAATACTTGACGTTTTACCGTCTCCGCACGGCTAATAATATTATTAGCCGTGCTCATTAAAACCGTATTTTTTATTTAAATTTTAAAAAAAGTAAAAAGAAGTTTCAAAAGAAAATGGTTAGCAAATGTCAATAATATGCTCCGCAAAATTATCTATGTCGAAAGTGATGTCATGGATAGCGAGGAATAGCTATTTTCATTCTTAAAACTAAAAGAAATAACTCGATTACCTAAAAAAATGACGAATGTTAATAGTTCCATTTTTGTTGATAAAACATAAGATTTAATATTATTTCGTTAAAGTAACATAATTTCTCCTATGCCAGTATTGAAATTAATTGCCTGGAAAAGAAAATTAACAAGAATTATGTCATTAAAATGGGATTTCTTTGGAGAAAAAGAGACGTCATATTTGAAATAAAACGGGAATTTTCCAATATGTTTTAAAATGAGCGTGAATCAATTCCTTACGTTAATAATGCAAGGATCAGTAAGTATAAAAAGTAGATGAATTTCACGCCAAATTTATAACGAAAAATTTAAATGTTTTTTTTTTTTTTTTTTATCTATACTGATTATTAAGCATGTTTATCCGTTATATACAGATGAGAGTTTGCTAAAAATCACAGCATAATTTTAAGAAAATGAAAATGAATACGAATCTATTATATTAAAATCTGACCGTGTGTTTGTATTTCGCAACTACTCCTAGACTATCGAACGCAACGCTACTTAATACCAGTTATCATTGATCCGAGGATGTCACACAAACTCTCAGAATTTAAAAAATTAAATTTGATGCCAAGATTTTTTTCTTTTTTTGTAAATTTTAACGAAGTTTCTCTAAAAACGGAAAGTAAATGACTCCATATTTGTGTATAAAAAAGGAGAAATAAAACAGATCAGTATATTTTTTACACCATTTTCTCATTAAAGCTGAAAAAAAGAACTTATTTTCACTTTGAATGGTGAAAACAAAATCTTGATTTCAGTAAATTATCTGAAAAATTAAAACATATTTTCACATATTCAAACTTCATGAATCAATTTATTCTGGAGAACAAAAATTGCCTGTCAACATACTGTCATTTAGAAAAAAAGATTTGTTTCAGCAATACATTAAACCAAGGAGTCAGAATTGAATTTAAAGAAAAAGCATATAATATTTCCAATTAATGTTTTTTAGAAGGATGGCTGTTAAAACATTTCACAAAGGCGTTAAAAGTAAAGTTGTCTATCAGGTAAAATTGAGATTTGTTTTTACTCAATTCTTCTATTTCCACGATTTTATTTGGCCCTCCTTTTTGCATTGGTTGCAATTTCATTTTCGCGATTATTTGGTACAAAATTTCACTTTTTTAAGACTGAGTTATTTCAAGGTCCCTATAACAAAAAATACCGTATTGTTTCCTATGAAATGTGATAAATAGTTAGTTAATTATTAACGTTTTTAATTATCGGGAGTGAAATATTTTGCTTAATTAATGTATTTATTCTTTTTTTAATGTTGCGTGAACGAAGTCACGGGTAACAGCTAGTAATATTATAAATCTGATTGTGTGCAAATGTTAGGCTGAAGCCAACGTCAAAATGGAGCATTTAATGATCCTGTATCTTTGCATATAGGTTGATTACAACCTCAAATGAACATAGGCTGGTTTTTGTTTATTTTATTCAAATATTTTTCTGAATAATTCAAAATTTCGTTATTTTCATAGAGAATAAATGGACATTTTTTCGTATAATATTTTAAAATGATTAAATTTACTTTACCGTTGCTAATACTTTATCCTTGCCAAACCTAATTCAAAACCCGGAATAATAATTTTTACTCAACAATTTAGTTTCAATTGAAAAATTTTCACGTGAAAAATGAAAATGAAATAAAAAAAATTAAAGCATTATAAGGAAGATTAAATAATATTATTAGAAATAAAACGTACTTTTTTTAGTTTTTGATAATAATACAAGGTTTCAATATGCGTAAACCATAGGAAACAGGCCAATATGACGTCATACATCGAAAATACAGCGGATATGCTTTGATTGCTGAAATAAAATTATCTTGGGTTTTTTCTTCACCTTTTTTCTTTTTTTTTCTTTTGTATGGTAATAATACTTGGCGTTTTACCGTCTGCGCACGGCTAATATAACTATACCGTATTTTTTTATTTAAATTTTTTTTAAAAGTAAAAAGAAGTTTCTAAAGAAAATGGTTAGGAAATGTCAATAATATGCTCCGCAAAATTATCCATGTCGAAAATGATGTCATGGATGGCGAGAAATAGTTATTTTCATTCTTAAAACTAAAAGAAATAACTCGATTACCTAAAAAAAAAATTACGAATGTTAATAGTTCCATTTTTGTTGATAAAACTTAAAGATTTAATATTATTTCGTTAAAGTGACATAATTTCAGCTATACCAGTATTGAAATTAATTGCCTGGAAAAGAAAATTAACAAGAATTATGTCATTAAAAAGGGATTTCTCTGGGGGAAAAGAGACGTCATATTTGAAATAAAACGGGAATTTTCCAATATGTTTTAAAATGAGTGTGAATCAATTCCTTACATTAATAATACAAGGATCAGTAAGTATAGAAAGTAGATGAGTTTCACGCCATATTTAAATCGAAAAATTTAAATGATTTTTTATCTATACTGATTATTAAGCATGAGTATCCGTTATATACAGATGAGAGTTTTCTGCTAAAAATTACATAAAAATTTTAAGAAAAGGAAAATGAACCAGTATGCCAGTATTGAAATTAATTGCCTGGAAAAGAAAATTAACAAGAATTATGTCATTAAAAAGGGATTTCTCTGGGGAAAAAGAGACGTCATATTTGAAATAAAACGGGAATTTTCCAATATGTTTTAAAATGAGTGTGAATCAATTCCTTACATTAATAATACAAGGATCAGTAAGTATAGAAAGTAGATGAGTTTCACGCCATATTTATAACGAAACATTTAAATGTTTTTTATCTATACTGATTATTAAGCATGAGTATCCGTTATATACAGATGAGAGTTTTCTACTAAAAATTACATCATAATTTTAAGAAAAGGAAAATGAACACGAATCTATTATATTAAAATCTGATCGTGTGTTTGTATTTCGCAACTACTCCTAGACTATCGAACTCAACGCGATTTACTTAATACCTGTTATCATTGATCCGAGGATGTCACACAAACACTCAGAATTTAAAAAATTTAATTAGATGCCAATATTTTTTTTTGTAAATTTTAACGAAGTTTCTCTAAAAACGGAAAGTAAATTACTCCGTATTTGTGTATAAAAAAGGAGAAATAAAACAGATCAGTATTCTTTTTACACCATTTTCTCATTAAAACTGAAAAAACAGAATTTATTTTCACTTTGAATAGATGGTGAAAACAAAATCTTGATTTCAGTAAATTATCCCAAAAATAAAAACATTTTCACATATTCAAACTTCATGAATCAATTTATTCTGGAGAACAAAAATTACCTTTCAACATACTGTCATTTAGAAAAAAAGATTTGTTTCAGCTATACATTAAATCAAAGGAGGCAGAATTAAATTTAAAGAAAAAGCATATACTATTTCCAATTAATGTTTTTTTGATAGATGGCTGTTAAAACGTTTCACAAAGGCGTTAAAAGTAAAATTGTTTATCAGGTAAAATTGACATTTGTTTTTACCCAATTCGTCTATTTCCACGATTTTATTTGGCCCTCCTTATTGCATTGGTTGCAATTTCATTTTCGCGATTATTTGGCACAAAATTTCACTTTTTTAAGACTGAGTTATGTCAAGGTCCCTATAACAAAAAATACCGTATTGTCTCCTATGAAATGTGATAAACAGTTAGTTAATTATTGACGTTTTTAATTATCGGGAGTGAAATATTTTGCTTAATTAATGTATTCATTCTTCTTTTGATGTTGCGTGAACGAAGTCACGGGTAACAGCTAGTTTAAGATAAACTATAATTCCTTTGTAACATCTACGATTAAAATATTGAAACTTACTGAACTTAATAGTTATCTTATTTCTAACTACACTGTAAAAAAAAAAAAAAAAAAAAAAAAATCAGGAACGTTTCTAGAAAATAATGAGCAGCTAATGTACCTAAATTATACCAGTAACATTTCTGGCAAAAGATAGAAAACTTTTTAAGAATCCAGAGAAGTTAATATTAAAAGTCAGTAACTTTCCTGGAATTATAGTGGTAAGGTTTCTCAATTCTCCAGAAAGGTTCCAAGTTTAAGTCGGTAACCTTACTTGAAAAAAACCATGAATATACTAAAACCTTCTCAGTAAAAGCCAGTAACCTTCCTGAAATAAATCAGCAATCTTCCAAAAAAATTTAGATATGTTCACATCCTGTCATCTTCCTGGTAAAAACCAGGAACATTCTTTAAGAATTTAGAAGAGTTCCACAGGAGATTTCACTCTTGAAAATATAAGGAAACATCTTATTATTTCAGGAATGTTTCTGATACATCAATATGATTTTTGTTGATATGTATCTCACAATTTAATTAGCTTAAAAGTTTTGCAAAGTAATTTTTGTAAGTTTTAAGAATATTTTAAAATATTTAACTTATAAAAAAATATTTTTTTAAAATTTAATATTTATCTTATAAAAATATTTTTTTAAAATTTAATATTTATCTTATAAAAATATTTGTATAATAATAGCATCAAATTTGTCTGTAATTTTTATTTTAAATGTATTTAAATTTTTTCTTACAAAATATAGTTTGATGTTAAAATTAAACTTATTTTTAAGATAAAGATGTGCTGTTTTATTTTAAAAATTCATAATGTTTTCTTTTTTAAGTTAAATATTTTGAAAATTCATGAAATGCATTAAAAATTAGTTGGCAAAACTTTCAAGCTAATCGATTACTATTTTGACGTAAGAGCAATCAATTACTCATAAAAATATTAATTTTTATGAGTAATTGGAAATTTTCAAAAATGTAATATTTTATGAGTAACTGACTGAGCAGTCAATTACTAAATATGTTACAATTTGGATTATAAAGAAATATAATTTAGTTTTTATCCATGTAATGATCATTCGATATTAAATGTTGAATTTTTTTTCTTTTTTTCTGCAAATCGATACACCCCCATTTTTTTGTTTAATTTGACTGGACTATTATAACTAGAATGTATTCGAGGATAAAGTCACTCAAAGCATTAACAGACTTTGTCATTTAAAAAAATCTTTGGCATATTTATTTGAAACCATTTTCTTTTCAACATATACCTACATTTATAAATAATTTGCTTAGTATTTTCTTTATAATCTCATGTTAAAAATCAAAGACCAGTTTTTTTAATTTTCATTAATTCATTTTAGGTGAAGGCTGAGAAAAGTAAAATTATTATAAGAAACTATTTGTTCTTGAGAAATTATTTGTTCTTGAAAGATGTGTGATTTTCCATTTAATTTATACTCAAATGAGCTTAAGCAAGAAGTTTCCAGAACATATTAGCATACTTGCAATGCTAAGTATTTTTTCCAATATTCATTACCAGGTTATTAGAATTAGTTACTATTTTTCTTTTTTTGTTTTTTGCCAACGAGAAATAATTACATTTTAAAAAGCGAAAAATTCAATACAGGGGTAGTACTGGGGGAAATTTCAGGACACAGTTACCAACATAATCAAAAATAAATTTTTCAAACAGTATATAAAAATTTATATGTTTACGAAAATTAATAATTTCTCCAAAACAGCATTTCAGCAAAAAGAAAATATTGTCTATTGTACCTCTGTCAGTTTAACTGTGTTTGTAATGTTTATTCTAGAACTAAAATTGTGTCAGTTGTTCTTATTGTAAAATGTCTTTAAATTATACAAATTTAAAATGGTTTATCTCAAAAACGTCTTTTTAAAAAAAATGTGCGCATGATTTCTATTAAACTCTTTTATATTTTTTACAGATAAACTTTACGGTTTCAGATATTATATCTATGTCTTAAGATTGGGCCAAAATTTGTTTATAATTCCAAACACAGAAAAAAACAGCATAGATAAACTCCGAAAAAAAAATATGCAACCTGTTTTTTATTTTTAAACAGTAATTTTGCTAAAATATACACAAATTTAGGTTCAGTCTTAATATAATAAATTCACAAAGATTGAAGGTAGAAACATTAACTAATTTAATAAAATTATTGTGCACAATTTAAACAAAGTACGTTTTTAACTTTTTGAGACAGACCACTTTAATGTATCTTTTTAATCACTGCTTACAGTGAGAACAACAGATATATTTTTTAGCCATAACTTGTGTAAATATTGGGATTTTTTAATACAGGTTATCTTAAAATGCTCAAACAATGCTGTTCTTTCGTGTGTTTTTTTTCGAAAAGTCAATTTTTTTAAGATTAAAATTTAATTTCTTTTAAAAAGCAGGCATACTTCAAGTATACAAACATAGTAATAATTTTCATAAAAGAGTAAATGTACATTTTAAAATATTATAATTCTTGCAATATAAGTTTAAATCTTTTTTTTTTCAGATTGTCGGATGATTTTTAATAAGACAGAAAAAGTATTTTATACACTTACATTCTGTTGCTCTCAATGTATGCATCAAATTATAAAAGTAATAATAATAATAATAATAATAATAATAATAATAATAATAATAATTATTATTATTATTATTTTACACTCCCATTTAAGGATTTTATTTGGTACAAAAAGTTATATATACAACTTTAAAAGTTAGAAGCATAAAAAAATATTACTTTTAAACAGTATGTAAAATTTACTAATTTTAGATTGTAGAAGTTAAAAGCTTATATGTAGCTTAAAGGGAAAAAACCCAGAATTGTGACAATTTTTTCCATCAATTATTGATTTAAAATATTTTTAATTATATTCAAATACGTACATATCTTTCTTTTGGTTATCCAACTGTTTTTCTGGGAAATCGTAAGAAGAATATAATCCAAAAATTAAGAACAATTAATTAAATAAAGCTAAAAAGTACTCAGGTAAGAATGAAGGGATTATAATTTGCGCACCTCCCAAACTTGCCCAGTACCATTTGACAATTATTACGTTCAATTAGATTAAAATAAAATTTTAAAATAGTTTGCCTAGGAAAGGAATGTCTTTCGCTTTGTGGTTGAAAGAAAAAAACGACAGGTGTTTGACACTGTCCAGTGGAAGCTGATATTTATTCATTGTTTGTCTTCCGCAGATGATTAGATATTGCAATACATTTTCAGGAAAGTTTTCACTTCCTAAGAAATCTTAATAAGTACCGGTTTCAATAATATATTTTTTTAACTTAAGGCCGCTGTAAGCATAGGTGTAAGCCCCCCCCCCCATAAGCATCTGAGCCCAGGACCCCCAAATTTGTAAATCGGTCCCTGGATATACGTCGAGAAGCCAAGATGGCGGAGCGCGCCAAAGCTAAGAGTAGAGACGTTGCCCCGCAAAAAAGCTTAATCCCTGAATTCAGAAAACTATTCACAAAGAAACTTGTTTTTCGCAGGAATCTGATAGAAACCTGTGAAAACCCGGAACGTGTCTTGAAATAATGCGTCACGTTACGGAATTTTCTTACAGTGTAGTAAGTTCACAACAATAATGTACCGTATATTTATGACATGTACTATTATTATTTACTGACATGTCTGTATATTAACCGAAATTCAATATAAGTGTAGTAATGATATATATTTTTATTCAATGTTCATGCAAATTTCCTTTTCAAAAATCGCCATATTGGAATTTTAATTTAATAATTAACGAATTTTATACAATACTTTTCTTAATATAAGCTAAGAAAGACCTCCGATCACAAAAAAATTCATCTACGGCGACAGCGTTAGTTACTTTTTTTTAGAATAGAGATATATTTTCTAGGTACTAGCAACTATTACTTCCATACTAAAATTACCAAAATGAATAAAACTTTGTTTATCAGAAACATAAAGTATCCTTTCATTCTTTGCCTTTTAAAACCCGTCTTCTTAGTTTTGCGGGGTTTTTTTTCTTTCTTTCTTTCTTTTTTTTTTTTTTTTAAAGAACAAAAAAGAGTGTTTTACTAAACAATCTTTCTAAACCAAAGACGAAAATAATCCATGTTAGAAGAAAATTGCAAAATTTTCTTTCCTCTTTATAAGCTGCAGAGCTGATCAATTGTCAAAAACAAAATCAAGTGTTAGAAGAGAAAATAAATCAATCAAAACAAATTTGATTTTCAACAAGAGGATGAATTTCACTTTTCTTCTGAAGTACAAATTATAAATAGTAAAATTATTAAAATTTAAAGTGTATCATTTTGCAGAAAAATATCTTTTCACTTGTCCGTAACAAAATAGTTTAATTTTGCTCATAAAGGAAGATGAAATGTAATTTTTTTAAAATCTATGTTAACATTGAATTAAAGTAATATTAAAGTAATATTAAAGTTACTTGAAGCAGGTTATGATAAAATAATTATACCAGAAGTATAATACCGGGTGTCCTATAAATTTGTTAACATTTAAAAAATACATAAGAAGTGAAGAAATTGGTTTATTTGAATGCTGTTTACCACAAAATTATTCTCATATTGTGGGATATACAGGGTGACTTTTAATTAATCTACAACTGTTAACTGAAATAACTCTTGAGTCGTTGCAGATGGCACTACAAACATTTTTTTTCCTGAAAAGAACTTGGAAAAGGAGTTCAATGAATAAGGTTTTCAAAGTGAGACACTTCAGAGGTGATACAATAGCGCAATTTAGTCACAAAATTGCCAGTAACAAAATCAAGCGTTCCTTTTTTATGCTCGAAAATAAGTCAGTTATTGAACTTTTGAGTGAGGCTAATAAGGTCTGTCGGCTTCTTTTTGTAAACCAAATCTTTCATACGACACTAAAGATAGAAATAGGATGAGTTCATATCTGGTGAATAAGGTGGCCAATTTTTTTATCAGATCTCTTAGGATTGTTCTAGAAGTCTTAGGTCGGTTTTTGAATGTTGAAGACCACTTCCGTAGAAATAATGTTTCATTTTCAGCACATAAATACCAATTTTTAACAATAAAAATACGGTGTTCAGTTGAATATGACGCTTTGTGAGACATTTTCAAAATTGCATGGAACTGACACTAAACAAATGCCATTTATGCCCTCTCTCACTGCACGCATTTGTGCCGCTTTTGTAGGTTAATTAAAAGTCACCCTGTATATATATATATATAAAATATATGGTTAATATATATGGGTGGTTAAATATATATATATATATAGATATATTTGGTAAAAAAGGCGATTTTTTTTTTGTATAGAGGGTGTTTCAACATTCAAATCACAAAATTTCGTGGAAAATTACGTTTATTTCCATGCAAATATTTACAAGCTCATAACAGTAAATGTTCTACGTGTCCGCCACCACAAAGAATTACACTGCGTAAGCGAGTCTGAACACCGTTTATTGATGCCGGATATGATATCCGGATGGATTCAAGAGATTTTGTGACGTATGGCGTCCTTTAACACCACTAAGGAAGACGGACTATGGCGGTACACTCCATACTTTACGTAAGCTCGTAGCCAAAAATTATTTCTGTAATTGGAATGCGTGAATCACTCTTCTATACAAATTTTATACAATTATAGTAATTACAATTAATTACAAAAATTATATACAAATTTTCACTAAATAATTTTTCTTTATAAAAAAATACCTCTGCATGAGAATAAATTTGTCGCAAGACCGCATTTCGCACACCAGTCCTTTTTTTAAATGTTAAGAAATTTATGGGACACACAGTATATTATGAGAAAGATATTGATAAGTAAATAAACTACAAAATCAGGAAAATTTAAAGTATACCAGATACAGGAATATCCTTTCATTCATCGTCCTTTATAACATACTAGCAAGCTACGCCCGCTGCGCTGGTCAGTTTCTACAAATGAACCTTGAAGCAAACAAAATATATCGTTTAATTTGACCTTGTATTTGAAAGCAATCTGTATATTTACCTGGAATATCCTTCCACATTACTGAAAAATGACGTGATTGCGCTATTATATTTTCTAATGTGCAGTCAAAATTTTAGCTGTTAAGGACCAACTCTTTTATTTGGTCATTTACAGTTAAGGTTTGCTAAAGAATGATAAAACTATATGCAATATACTAAAACCATCACTAAAAATTATCGAACTAACAATGCAAACTAATTAACAAAATCCATTCAGTAGAAGTTTTTATAAAGGCTAATCTTTTATAATCGGGTTCATCTGATTATAGAACTTTTCCACGTAATTCTAAAACAGAACAATATAAAATATACTAAAACCATCCTTACAAATTATCTACTTAACAATGCAAGTCGCAAAAAATACGCCCAGTAAAAACTTTCAAAAAGGCTAATCTTTCGGAATCGGGTTCTCCTGACTGTATAACCTTCACACAACTGTTTGACTAAGCAGCGTAGAACAATATGTAGTACATTAAAACCATTCCTGAAATAGCATCTGTCTAACAATACAATTCTCATCAAAATCCGTCCAGTAGAACTTTTTCAGAAGGCTAATCTTTCATAATCCGAATCAAATACTAAAAAAGCTAATCACACAACTGTTTGACTAAGCAGCGTAGAACAATATGTAGTACATTAAAACCATTCCTGAAATAGCATCTGACTAACAATACAATTCTCATCAAAATCCGTCCAGTAGAACTTTTTCAGAAGGCTAATCTTTCATAATCCGAATCAAATACTGAAAAAGCTAATCACACAACTGTTTGACTAAGCAGCGTAGAACAATATGTAGTACATTAAAACCATTCCTGAAATAGCATCTGACTAACAATACAATTCTCATCAAAATCCGTCCAGTAGAACTTTTTCAGAAGGCTAATCTTTCATAGTCCGAATCAAATACTGAAAAAGCTAATATTTGATAAAAAAAATATCACCTGATTTTCGAATTTCCCCCTATAATTCCTTTCTTTTTTTTAAATAAAATTAATAACAGCTTTTTCTTTTATTTTTCCAGCTGTATAGCCATTTCAATTCTTTCTGCATCAAAAAAAAAAAAAAAAAAAAGACACCTTTTGGCTTAAAATCAAATTGTTTAGGATCAAAAGTAAAATCAAAATCGCCAAAAACAAAAGATAAATCGCGAAATATTGTTTCGATAGCAATCTTGCCCCTTGAATAATTTTTTAAGCATTGCGAACATTCCCAATCATGTTTAAATTAAATATTTTCGTTTTATAATATTCTCTCATCAAAACTCTTTTTTCTTTCTTTTTCTTTTTTTTTTTTATTTAATTTAACACAGCTTTTCTTTTATTTTTGGAGATGTATAGCCTTTTCATTTCTTTCTGCAACAATAATGATCGCCAAAAAATAGCAATGGTAACCTTTTCGGCCAAAATAACAAAACTTTCTATCATAATTCAATAACTAATCTACGTAGAACGTCGTGTTATACATATAAACCTTCCTCTTGAATCACTCTATCTATTAAAAAAAACCGCATCAAAATCCGTTGCGTAGTTTTAAAGATTTAAGCGTACATAGGGATATAGGGACAGAAAAAGCGACTTTGTTTTATACTATGTAGTGATTTTTCTTATTTTTGTGCTGATTAAATCCTTGTAGCTTAAATAAGTAGTGACAAAAAGAAAAGCAGACGCTTAAGGAGAAAAGAAATCATTCAAAGGAAATACGCCTTTGAACAAAAAAGATGAATTTGCTTTTCCCTAACGTTAACTTTCTAATGAAAATGAAAATTCTTTGTGGTTAGTTACGATATAAAAGAGAAGTATCAGAAGTTTAACGCATTATTGAAACAAAACAAAAAAAAAACATTCATATGAATATAATCAGAAAAATAAATAAAATTTATTATGTACTACGTGCAGAATGTATACTTTCATTTTTCGTCATTAAAAAAAAATATTTTTCTTAATAACTATCTAAACATTCTTCTTATGTTTGTTCTGTTAAAGGCTGATTTCATTTGATTTATTAAACCTTTTGGTGAACCAATAAGAAAATCATTCTTGTTGGAGAAAATTACAAAACAGCATTTCCTGGATTTAGCTCTAACACTAAATAATTGGCAAAAACAAAAACCCGCGTTAAAAGGTAAAAGAAATCTTTCAAAGGATATTCGTCTTTCAGCAGGAAAAATGAATTTTCTTTGCCGAAATGTTAACTTTCTAATAAATAAGAAAATTATTCGAGATTTATTACGATATAAAAAAAAAAAATTAACAGAAATTTAACGCAATATAAACAAGAATAAAAAATTCTATATCACGCATAGATTATAAAACACTTTCCAACACTAACTGAATATTATTAAGAAATTTTATTTTTCCTAGCATAAAATGAGATATCGTAAAAGTGCAGCTTAAAAAAAATCCCATCAGTAGAAATCCATTTTCAGACATTGCTGTCCATATCCGATAATGTGTGTGAATTCCTTCATGTAGTCTTGGATGCGATCTATAGAATTTATACACAGTACCTAATGCACTCAAAATTAGATAAGTTAAAAAATGCATACCACAGCGGAAAACACACCTCAAGAAATTAACGATCTTAATCAGTTCTACAACAGAATTCTTTTGCGTATCTCTATAAATGACCGATAAATGATATGCCCTCCATAACTTATGGAAAACATGCTGTAGTGTACTTCAGTGATTTCATTATGTTTGAAGTATCGTAAGGTCATTAAAAAGTACCGCAAATGATTTTTCCCCACAGATAATAATGTAAAGGAATTCTTTTGCGAGTCCCTGCAAACGAACTATAAATGCTACTTATTCTATATTCCTGAGAAAGCCTGTTGTTGTCTTATCTCAGTGGTGCATATCTATAACATTATGTATGACATATCGTAACATCAATAAAATACACCGCAAACAATTTTCCCCCATACACAGAAATGTAATGGAATTATTTTGTGTGATCCTGTAAACGCAGTATAAATGCTACACACTGCATTTTCAATACCGAAAATTCTATTGTAAACTTCAATAACATATGAAAATTTCATTGCAATCCGAGTGTTTTTAAGAAAGTTAGAGTACGGCCGGCGGCCGGCAGACTGACAAGCAGAATTCCTAAACACATTTCAACTATGCTGGAAAGTGTTAAAAATACATTCATACGGATATAAGCAGGAAAATTTAAAGTGTACCACATGCTATAATCCTTAATCTTTAACCCCTTAACTGTTGGACTTTTTCGACACCATAAACTAAAAATAGGAACGATACACCACTTTTTCCGTACTAAAATATTTGTTTTATATAATCGAAAAATCTCTACCAATTAATAAAGCGAAGATTGCAATTAAAAATTAGTGGTGTCCAAAAGCTTTTAGTAACGAAACAAGCAAGCAATTCTTGCCCGAGAGTTTGCTTGTTTCGTTAAATGACGATTTATTTATTGCAGACGGCGATACTGTTAATTTCCCATACAAAAGTTTTATTTATCATTTAAGCAGTTTCACATTGTTATTGCTAAAGTGAACTTCGTAAATTTTGTAAAATTAAAAAGGCTGGAATAAACCGCCGCAGAATTCGCGGAGCGTGGCGTTTCGCGTGATGGTCCTTTGCTACTTCCTTTTTATACCAAGATACTTGGGGAAGCCAGGAAAAAAGGGAAAAAAAATAGAAAAATTGAAACCAGACAAATTTGAAAGCGAAAACAGTTAATATCGAATGCTTGAATCCAAAAATTTGGTAGGTCGGATCAGCAGGCTAGCCCCGCCTCCGGAGGCACCCTCTTATATATATACAATCAGCGCCATCTCACTGCCCCCGCTTTTGGAGGAACTACGAGCACACGGCAGCAACCGCTGCTGGTGCCGCTTTTCGATGTTTTTTAAGCCGCACCCTTTGCTGGCATAGTAAATTAAATAAGAATCAAGCAGATTTCACCTATTTTAGAGTCTTTTCCATGTTCTATCATAAAAATTGAAAAAATCTCACAAAAACATTTTATAAAATACAAAAATATATATTGTTGTTGTAATGCTATCATTAACCTTCCTATGTTTTTTATGTGTTTATTTTCTATGAGCTCCTAATTTATTTAGTTGTTAGTGTTTGTTATTCCTGCTTAGGCTCCCTCCCCCCCCCCCCTCCGGTGCTTCCAGTTTTTATTGAAATCACCACATTTTATTCCTACATTTGCTATGTTCTGGGAATGTGTGGCATCTGGCCACGGGCTCCTCGGCTCAAATTTGTTCGAAGTCGAAGTCGATTGGGCTCGGGACTATGAAACTACCGAACGACCTTTGCGACTTCGAGCCCTAAGCCCCAAAACAGATTTTTGTACAAAGTACAGTTCGCATACATTACAATTTTGTATTAGAAAATGGAGAATATTTATGAGAAGTATGCAATTTTCTGTTTGTTGTAGATGAAAAAAGCACCTTTTAGTCAATTGTTTTTTATTTTTATGTTCTAAATTTTTTTAATTATTTTTTACATGCTTAAAAAAATGATGTTTTCTAACATCTGAATAAATAATTTTGAAATAGAAGGTTTTGAGTTACAAAAGATTAAATTCGCTTTTCTTCACTACTTAACGAATGTCATAGTTATTTGAAATGTATACCGCTATGTGGGAATAAACATAATTATAAAATCATGTAAGAAAATACATTCATTTGAGTATAAACTTTTTTTTATACCGCTAACCAGGCCCCTACCTGCCCGGCATGAGTGCCTAGCTTGGAAAGTTAATACCTGGGAGCGGGGCGGAAATTAAAGCATGGCTGTGATCCACCTGACTATAGTTTTGTTGGCACCGCTACAGTGCTTGCTCTCTAGTAGTTTGCTATGGTTCTCTTTGTTTGCCAGTTCAAGGTTTCTATTTAACTTTGTTGAATTAGCAGATTTTTAAAAAAGCAAAAATCAAGCAAGTGATAGTAATTGGTCTCGTAATTTAGAACCTTGATCAGGTGACGACACCTTCACCTGATTAGGCACCCCCAGAGGTATAATTCACAGGGAATTTGGAGGATTTTGCACCCACGACGGATTTTACAAGCACCAGGCGCCTTTAGCGGACATAAATTTACATATTTGTCATCACTGTTGGCTTGTCACGCTCATGGTGGATTGTCGCTGTAGTGTTTATCGCCATTTTTGGGGAGCTGATTTCACTTTTCGTTTTTATTTGTCTCTGTCGGCGTTTTTATGGGCTCACCCCTGTTGTGGGTTGTTTCTGTCTATTATCATTCGTTGGGTTTTTGTCTCTTTCTTTATAATTCATCTACTAGCAGGCTTCGCCCACTACGCTGTTCGAGTTCTCCAAACGAACCATGAATCAAACGAAATTTAAGATTGAATTTGACCTTCAGCTTTAAAGCAATATAAACCTTTACCTGGAATGTGTTAAAAACGGTACGAAAGCCATTGTGCTATTATATTCTGTAATGTGTCAGAGAAAATTTGAGCTGTTAAAGACCAAATCTTTTAACTGTTTATTTATAGTGGAATTCGGTAAAGAACGATAGAAAGATATGCAATATACTAAAACCATTTCTGCAAAATTATCTAACTAACAATGCAAGTCTCATTAAAATCCGTCCAGTAGAACTTTTTTTAAAAGGCTAATTTTTCATTATAGGGTTCACCTGATTACAAAACTGTTCCCTATAATTCTTTGACTAAGGAGCGTAGAACGATAAGTTACATAACATAACCTTCCCTGAAAAAATATGTAATTGGCAGTGCAAGTTTCATCGAAATCCATTCCGAAGAATATTTTAAAAATTCTAATCTTTCATACTCGGGTTCATCTGATTACAGAACTTATCCCCATAATTCTATCATTAAGGAACGTAAAACGATAAGTTTACTACAACCTTCTCTGATAAAGTATCTAACTAACAGTGCAAGTTCCATCAAAATCCATTTAGCAGAACTCAAGTTATAAGCAGCCGAATAGAAATTCCCATTTGCATTTTATATACACTGAAAAAAAAAAAAAAAAAAAAAAAAATATATATATATATATATATATATGTGTATGTATATTGATTTTACAGTATAATATTGGCATCCCAGCTGCCAGTATTATACCGTAAAATTAACAGTAATAAACAGTAAAATAAGCAGTAATACGCTGCGAGCGCATGCACGGTAGCGTATTACTGCTTATTTTACTGTTTATTACTGTTAATTTTACGGTATAATACTGGCAGCTGGGATGCCAATATTATACCGTAAAATCAACATTTTTTTTTTTTTGCAGTGTAGTAGACGGTGAAATATTAATAAAATTTAAAGTGCACCAGAAACAGAAATACCCTTTCATTCGTCATCGTTTTCAATATAATTTTAACAATACATTTTTGTATTTTGTGCTCGAAATCGTTGATTTCATTTGATTTACCAAACTCTTTTTATGAGACAAACAAGAAAATGACTCGTGTTGCGCGAATGTTGCAAAACATCCTTTCTTGGCTTATAAGCTGTGTAGAATAAATAACTGGCAAAAATAACAGCAGAGCGCTTAAAGAAAGGGGAAATCATTAGAAAAAAATATGGCTCTGAGCAGAAAGAATAAATTTGCTTTTCCTAGACTGGGGTGCAAAAATCTAGGCGCTAATGGGCCGATTCCCACCACTAAATTTTTAGTATTCTTCTTTTAATAAGAATACTGATAAAATTATTTTTTTGAATTATTTTTTTACTAAGATACTGGTGTTCATATTTAAAAGTTTCGTATCATTTAAATGGTAACTTTTTGTACCAACCAGCATTAATGAGTTAATTAAAATACATTGTAAACTTTTTTTTTTTTTTTGCATAGATTATAATTTAACGGATTTTTTTTTTTTTTTTTTTTTTTGTCTCTGAAAATAAATTTAACTTAATTAAAATATACTGTAAACGTTGTTTTTTCGCATAGATCATAATGTAACGGAATACTTTTTTTCGTCCCTGTAAATGAACTTAAGTTAATTAAAATACACTGTAAACGTTTTTTTTTTTTTTTTTTAAATAGATTATAATTTAACGGAATTCTTTTTTTTTTTTTTTTTTTTTTTTTTTGTCTCTGTAAATAAATTTAACTTAATTAAAATACACTGTAAACGTTTTTTTCGCATAGATTATAATGCAATGGAATTCCTTTTTTTTTTGTTTCTGTAAATAAACTTAACTTAATTAGAATACACTGTAAACGTTTTTATCGCATAGATTATAATTTTACCTCCTTTTTTTTTTTTTTTTTTTTTTTTTTTTTTTGTATTTGTAAACGAACTCTGTATACTACACATTCCATTTCCAATAGAAAGTGTCTTATGGTAAACCTCAATATAAAAAACACAGCTCATTGTAACCCAAGAATACTTATTCTAGTTAGAGCACGGGAAGACGGACACTTCGAAATCATAAATACTTTTCAACTATATTGGAAAGTGTTGAAAAGGAGAATTCAAAGGAAATTTGCATTTCGATCAAGAATATTAAATTTCATTTTTCACCAGTGTCAAATTTCTAAAGATTATTAACAAAATTATTTGAAGTGTGGTACGCTATGAGGTAAATAATAGAATTCTAACTCATTGTAAAGATTATTTTGATGTAATTAAAGACTTTTATTCTTTAAATGTCATTTTTTTCTCTTCTAGTTTGGCTTTCTGCATCAATATTGGACATTAATGTAGAGGATATTTCATAAAAGATAAAATAAATTTAATAGTGTGATAGACCTTGCTAAACAATGGTTTTTTACCGAATGAGAGAAAAAAAAAAAAAAAAAGACATTTCGCATTTTTTTAACCTCTGGAAGGGCGCCGGTATATTATATATACCACTTAATTTTAATCCCAAAGTGCCACAATGACGCCCGAATTTTAGAATCAAATTTTGAATTTATAACGTACATTAAAAAAAAAAAAAATAAATAAAAATACTTATTTTAAAATAAATTTGTACGCGAATCCTGGTGTCAATCAATAATTTCAATACTTTATCTCCAAGAGTACTTTGCCCCTGAAGGGATTAAATAAGAAAACAACAAATAAATTAATAAATAATCAAAGATTTAACCAGCAAAGAAGTAGGAATTTTTACTACTCACAAGGAAGGTCTCCTTAAAGCGCATAGTCAGAATATTTTGAAAAAAAAAAATATGCTAATGAAACTACTCATGTACGTAATAAAAGATCAGTCAAATTGAGCTGCGGAATCCCAGTAGAAAATCTGCAAAAAAGTAAATACTGTAATAAGTATTTGGTGAAAACAGATGCGATTTGGCGAGCAACACTTTTTTTCTCGCCAAATGC
Source organism: Maratus michaelseni (assembly GCA_963931845.1). NCBI lineage: Eukaryota > Metazoa > Arthropoda > Arachnida > Araneae > Salticidae > Maratus > Maratus michaelseni. The sequence goes on along the minus strand of OZ007589.1, from coordinate 95,955,405 downwards.
AAACGGTTTTAATGCATTTGAAAATTCCTTGTTAAATGGGTGTTTAAATGCGCAGTACTTTATCAATTTAAACTTAAACGATTAAATAAATTATTATTTTTTCTATAAGCTTATACAATATGTATAGTTGCTGAAGTTATTTCACTTTATACGGTTTCACCGGCTGTATAAGTTTCAAGAGTATTTTCACAGTGATTACCTATTAAGAACGCAGTCATTAGACATTTCGATATTGAATAAGTCGTTGTTGCCATGGCAACAATACTGTTCTCTTGTTGTCTCCGACACTAACACTGTTCAAGTCAAATCGACAATGCTCAGAATCGGACATTAATTTTTAGTTTAAAGCATTGTTAATAAATTTAAATTTTGTTCTACACCGTAGAATACGATCGTTAATTTTCTTTATACATACACTAGGGGGCCTACCCCCTGCGAGCTACGCTCGCCAACCCCCGCTCAGACTTCGAGGCCTCTAAAAACATGACAGCGTGCTTTATTTTAAAAATATTGGTAAATCTGTAATTGGGTTGCCATGCTTTTAACATTTTAATGGGACATTTTTCGATTATCATGGCCTCATACACAGCTGTTGCGACAACTGACGACTGTTTTCGGGATTGATAAGTAAAATCAATTACAACTTGAAAACCAGCTTGTATAAAATGGTTAGGTTTAAATTGTGACTACCTCTCGGACTTTTATAACAACAATCTCTATTCTATTCTTCCCTCGCGTTTAAGGATGAGAAAAATTCCATCTGCTTGTGAATAACATTAAGAACCACGGTATTGAAAAGTACTATGTTATAGACATTTTCAGTAACAGGTTTTAATTTTCTCTCTATTTTAGTGCACCCTCATGCATATTTTCATGTTATTTTAAATATGTAAATTATTTTTTTTAATTAATATGTATATACGAATTTTCTAATAATTATTTATCATACAAAATTAATTAAATATTTTGTACATGCATGCCTGCATTTATTCGGCATCAATTGATGAGATATTTAAACAAATTTGCTATCCGCGGTAATTTTACACCATGTTCTGTCACTTGAATATTGTCCATAAGAAAATCGGGTACTTTTCCATTATAGGATCCTTTGCTTTTAGGTTTGGGAGTTTATTCGAGCTTCAAAAAGGGATAGATTCGTTAATATACATAGATTTGTTGCCAAAAGTTATGAAAATAAACCCAATGAACTTTTGGTGCTTTTCTATTATAGGGGTCTTGACGCTTTTTTAAAAAGCTTGGCGGAAAAAACCAAGCAGGATAGAAAACCAAGCAGGATATTTTATTCTTCCGTTCAGTTGGGCAATTATTATTTTATATATTAGTTTCAAATATCCGAATTAATGATTTTATAAACGTTTAGTTAAATTTTACAAAAAAATAACAAAATGATATCAATAAATAATAATTACTATTAATTCCTTTTCCCCCCTTTCTTTTGCGTTTACCTAAATGACGTCATTTGGACGAATTTATTCAAAATATTTTCAGTTTATAAATTAAATTAAATGCTGACAGACGATTGAATCCTGACGATAGAAATGTGATTTTTTTTTTCAAATTTTCCTTTAAAACAATTTAATCATAATCTTGTCTTCATTATCGATTGAAATAAAAGATAAATTCAATTTCAATTTGAAAATGACGAATAAAAAGAAATCAATAATCCTTATCGGGATCCTTTTCAATTTTTTTCCCTTTTTTGTCACAAAAAAACTGAGTAATTAGTTGCCATCATTACAGAAATGTCATTAAAATTGGAAAAAAATTAATATCTCGAAAACTAATTCCAATTTCAAAATTCTATTACCAGTTTTGAACTCCGCGGATTTTTATGAACAATTGGTATTAATTTCACCATCAAGCGTTTAATATTTTATTAAAAATAGCCTTGAAACATATCAGTCTTTTAATCAGTCGTTTCATAAAATCGTTTCATAAATTCGTTTCATAAAATCGTTTCACAAATTCGTTTCATTAGGATTTTATATATATAGGGTAGATTAGGATTTTATATATATAGGGTAGATATAAATGTATATGCAACACCGCTGTTATCCTTATATATTATTTCTTCTGTCAACATCCCTTTTACTCAGAAAATATAAAACGCAGAACAACGAATGAGATACCATATGAAAGGTTTTAGAACAGGCTTCTCACATAGCCCAATTAACAATTCGTTAAAACATGTTTTGGATTAAAATTTGCCGAAATTAAAAAATTAAATCGGCATTGTTTTCATGAAAGAAATGAAAGGTTTTCCTGATATTATTGTTGCCAAAAAAATAAAATACCACATTATATGATGCTCATAGCAATTATTATAAAAAACACCGCACGGGTTTATTTTATACTTATGATTAAAAAGCGAAATTGAAATGTTTAGATTTATATTTCAAAGTTCCATGGTTTTACCGAAGCGGATGACGTCATCCTCTAATGCAGTCAAAATACGATTGTTAATTTTTTTTCTCACGCCTGCCTTTAGCAATCTTGGATCAGGTTTTAGTCTAACTTTGATGGAATAAATTAGATGATATTCTGGCTTGACTAACAACTAAATGTTGTTTGCAGATATTTTTATCCTTGCTTTTTCTTTAGAAGTTTAAACCTGCATCTAATAAATATTACATATTGATAAAAAATGATACTTCTCTATTATCCCGTCGACCACTTTTCATAACAAAAAACTATCGCCAAATAAACGGGAGAACGTTGCCATTGGAACATCAAAAAATAAATAAAATATAAGAATTTAAGGACACAATTGTTAGTTTAATTAATAAAATAAATACTAAATCAGTAAAACATAATGAAAAATACACGCAAATGTCGAATGTAATACCACTAGATGACGTAACAAACAGGCATAATGATTTTGACATCAAGTAAATGGGACTGCATTTTTGGCATTTAATCTTACAGTTTGGCGGTAGTTTTTTGTTATGAAAAGCGGTCGACGGGTTAATAGAGAAGTACCTAAAAAATATTAGATTTCAGTGCGAAATCTTCGCACGGGCCCTCTGGTTAAAATATATTTGCTTAAGTTAAACATACTTAAACTGGTTCATTATGAAAAGCAGAAAAAGTTTTCCTAAAAAAGTATATATCATAAAAACTTTTTTTTTTCTTTGTTTTGTTTTTTGTTGCCAACCAGCGCTAAATTGCCAAAAACACGAAATTTTCATAATTGTTTATGAACAATGTATCGAGGTACCGCAACAATTTCTTTTTTTAAAAAACATAATATATATATCCTCGTGAGAAGAATATTCTGTATTTTTTTCCAATTTTTCTGAGTATGTGCTGATGGAGACCTCCCTTGTCAGCAATTTTTTTGTTCACAGTTACTATTTATAGATTTAGAAAATACAAGAGATTTATTTTCCTCATTTAACCATTATTGAGGGAAAAATGTGCTTTACATTATTATTATATATATATTTTTTTAAAACTAAGATTAAAATTTTCATCATTTTGTAGATTTCAAATGAAATCGAAATCTCTTTTGATGACATTTTTTTGCAATAAATGCGAAAATGTGTGTTTTCTAATATTAATTTAAAGCAAGTGGGTAAGTGTGATCGAAAATCACACAAAGGGTTTCGTTTAATATTGTTTTCAAATTACTTTATTCTTTAATTAATAAATGCAAATTAATTTCATTTTCCATTAACAAAAGTCAGATTTTTTTATAAAATAAAAATTTGCTGGTCGATTTTTTGGATTTTTCAAATTTCTTAAATAGAACAAGATTTTGCGTATATATACAAATTTTCAAATCCCTATCTTATACAGTTTTAAAAATTTGAACGTGTGTTAAAATTTGTGAGTCAGGTATTTAATTATCACGAACAATTTTTTCTTTTTTTTTTTTTTTTTTTTTTTTTTTTTTTGCATCCGAATGTAAAAGAAACAATTTTTTTGTAAAATAAAATGTTACAGGTCGATGTTTTTTATTTTTAGAAAATCTTAATCGACATGGTTTTGCTTATAAAAACCAAATTTCAAATCCATATCTTATATAGTTTTAAAATTTTGTGTATATCTTAAAATCTGGCAGTACCCCAAATTTTATCAGTGGTTAAAATCTTTCTTCTGTTTTTATCACTTTGAGGGGGAAATTTATAGCCTATCTCGAGGTCGTGGTAGAAGAAGATATCTCACTATTCATTTTTGAATGAAAAATTGATATTTTTTAATTGATATCTAGAAGAGTTTCCGGCAGATTTTTTTTTTAATTTGATTTTTCGAAATCGCGATTTTGTTTTTTTTACTCCTGTATCCAAATTTTTGCGTCGATACACAGATTATTTAGAGGTGTTTCAGGAAAGGGGGCTTCTATAAGAACCTGGCAGCACAGCTCTATACGGCTACCCTGAACTTCCGTTGAAATCGAAGCAGATGTGTGTTCAGTTTGGATAAAAATGTTTTGTTTTAGCTGTTTCTGCGCAATTTTTAATGAGTCTTTAGGGGGGTTTAATTAATATCTCAGGTAATTAACGCCGTATTCAAAATGTCACTATTTGTCGTGTGACAGGAGGTGTTCAGCTGTATGTACACAAAATTTCAAATCTCTAACTTATACAGTTTCCGAGTACGAACGCTATGACGGACAAACAGACAGACAGACAAGGAAGTGAGATGAATAGGGTTTCGCGAGATGAACGAAACCCTAAAAAAGTCATAGTATCTGAATAATAAATTTTTGAATTCAAGCTTTATGTTTTACCCTCAATGACGAAAAATATATGAAAAGAAATTGTTACGTTCTGTAACCAGTAGCATGAAAACATAAATATTGTCAATAGAAATTTAAATATTCGATTTAAATCTTCAATGCACAGCAAAATTATTAAATTATGCATTAAGCAGCACTCAATGTATCTCATAAACATCTTTCACAACTAAATAAAAACCCATTTTCAGCTGCTCGTTTTGAACGCTGTAATGAAGGATTGATTTATGCAAATGGAAATGCTTATTCGCGTGACCGCTGATCTTAAAACTAGATAACAATATGAATGTAAATATATAATCATAAATTTCAACGATTTATGTTCATTGGATGTTCATGCTGATGTAAAAGTCTTTGAATATGAAATCCAGGATTTATGATATTTATTATTTAGTTATTTATTAGTAATAGAATTTGAATATTCTGAAGCATTTTAAAAGCAAATTTTTCGGAGGCAAATTTCTTTGGTTATGTAATGTATATAATTTATATTTTTTTTCCAAAGATATACAGTAGCCTCTGTTATATTGCTCATTGAAAAACATCTCTCTTTTTGGGAAAAAAAAGTTGATAATATTTTTTTTAAATTCTTTATTTAAGTTAAAATAAAACTTAGTAATTATTTGTTATTAATTTTATTTAAAACTATCTGACCCGCCTGGCCTTGCCCGGACCCATGAAAATAATCTTAAATATACCTAAAATTTCAGTGTTGAATGATTTTATATTTTTAGACGAAAATATTTCCAAATGAATCTAATGATGGGGACCCACTGCTTTCAGCAGTGTACACCACTGAATCTGTATGATTTTATATTTTTAAACGAATATCGATCTAAACGAATCTAGAATTGGGTTGTCCACCGCCTTTGGGAGCGTACGGGCGCAACTCTACAGGACTTGACGATTGCGATTTGAAAATGCAGAAAAAACTGTACACTTTCCCAAATACTTTGACTTTGCTTTCGTCTGTGTGAAGAAACGAGGAAAGCCCTGAGATGCGCAGGCACAATCAGCGGAACGAAGAAAGCTCGCCATTTTACCAATGCATTCTGTCTTTTAATGAATATATCGGCTAGTTTTCCAAAAATGATAAACCTGAGCCCCAGGTGTACTAGGACTTGTCTTCATATATCCTCATGCGCATTTTCACACCTCTACGTTCGGTAGATTTTCCTAGCCATCGCAAACAAACGGACAGACAGGCATCTTTCTTTTATTAATAGTATAAGAAATGCATCATGCATATAAACTGACAATTGGAAATGAATGTGAAACATAATTTTGTTATCCCTTTTTTAAATTTCTCTGTCATTGATTATATCGCTCTTTTTTATAGCCTCGAAACATACGTGATATAAAAAGAAATATTGTATTTTTTAACTTCTTTTATGATTGAATCCATTTGGACACTACACTGTTAACTAGTATTTTAAAAACACAAATTGCACAAATTGTGCTTATTAGTTGCTAAAATCAGTGTAAAAATTGTTTTAAACTCATAAAAGAGCTAAAATCCTACATGTTTCGGCTTTAAACTTAAAACCATCATCGGGGAAGAGGAACAACACAAACGACTACTGATCTTTTAATTTTCGACACAAGAAAATTGAAATCAACAGTATGGAAAAATTTAAATAAATTTTGTAAATTAGATCCTATCCCCCCTGATCAATTCGCAGGTGTTTATGAAATCCCCATTAGCTTAAATAATAATAGTATAATTTTTTACATTGGTATGACTAAAAGAAAGTTTTTGGAAAGGTTAAAAGAGCATAAAAACGACATAAAATTTGGAAAGTTATCCACTGCACTCTCCCGGTTTTACGCTAAAAATGATGATACTAGTAATGAATGTAATTAATTTCGATAAAGCAAGAATTATCCATAGGTTCAATAACCCATTTAAAGCCGCCATTAGGGAATCATTGGAAATTAAAATTAGAAAAGATTGTATTTGTAATGATAACTTTTCTTTCAACATACCTAGTTTATGGGATACATTTTTAACCCCTTGTTAATTCCTTGTTTTGTTTTTCGCTCTTTGGCAACAGAGAGCGACCGCTTATTTTATTTAAATTTTTCCATACTGTTGATTTCAATTTTCTCGTGTCGAAAATTAAAAGATCAGTAGTCGTTTGTGTTTTTCCTCTTCCCCGATGATGGCTTTAAGTTTAAAGCCGAAACATGTAGGATTTTAGCTCTTTTATGAGTTTAAAACAATTTTTACACTGATTTTAGCAACTAATAAGCACAATTTGTGCAATTTGTGTTTTTAAAATTCTTTTATGATGTTGTAATAATTCATAATGGTTTATCTATTCATAAAAAGTGATTTTTCATCCGTAATACAGACTTGTATTATGCGTTACATTTCAAATTAGGAATTACTGATTCTAATTCATTATGTAACTCTTTTAAATAAAGGAAATACAAGCAATTAATTATTATACAGGAGATTCCATAAGACACAGCTAGTTCCAGTATGCTTTCAGATTTGCATCTTTATTTCTGTAGAAGAAAATATATTAACAATAATATTTTGCACTATAGATGACATAATTATCTTATCCTCTTAATGTTAATCACCCTATTTCTCTTCATGTAGCATATCCTTCTAATCTAGAACTACCTTTTTAAATAATTCTACAAATAATTCTTTGTAAGTTAATATTTCTATTCTTTCTAATCATACTTTAACATTCAATATTTATGATAAACGTAATGATTTTTTTTCAATGTTATTAATTTTACTAAACTTTAATTCCTGCCTACATATTTCAGTTTACAGAAATATTCTTTTAAATCAATGCAATCATTCCTTCCATTTTATAAGGCCTAATTTATAAAATTAAAATATACAGCATTGTCTTATAATTATTCTCTTGTTTTTAATTCTTCATGGATCAAACAAACATTCATCTACTTTTACCAGTATGAGCATTCAATATATATAAAAACTATAAAATCGGAAATCAATATTATGGAGGTGGCCGCGGATTGCTGAAAAAATTATAAAAATTCTCTCTCTCTCTCTCTCTCTCTCTCTCTCTCTATATATATATATATATATATATATATATATATATATATATATATAGAGAGAGAGAGAGAGAGATAGGGATATCCCCCCCCCCTCCAAAAAAATATTATAAAATAAAAATGCCATTACGAAGGGTTAACGTGGGAATGCTGAAAAAAGCTACAAAGTTTATCTTTAAAAAAGCGGGCTTCATCGATTTAACGCAATCACTTATCTTTTCTTTATTATTACATTGTTAATACATTCATTTTTTTTTCACTTACATAATGTCTCCTCATACATGGCTAAATACTGTTTACTACCATATTCCCCTTTAATCTTCATACCTATTTAAATCTTATTTACACCCTTTAATCTTCTTAACTATCTAAATCTTATTTACACTACTTTCTGAATTGTTTGTAATTTATTTTAATTCTCTTCTCCTCTTTGTAATTCCAGCTCTTCCCTTTTAATGATAGATGGCAGTACTAGATCAAAGACAGTTTGCAGTTTCAGTTTTTCTTTTTTTTATTTAATGGTAGATGGTAGCACCGCACATCTCCTTTTTTATTTTTACTATTCTGGCTAGTATACATAAAATAGATTTTTTTCATGTTTCCTGGTGATGAGCAGTGGACCATGCTCTTGATAAGTATTTTTAATCTTGTTTAATCATTTACACTCTTTGTTTTTATGGTGAGTTTTGTCTATTGCTTTATGGTCTATTATATATTGCTGTTAATTCATGGTTTGTTTATTTATAGATTTATTCGATCTCTTATTCCTTTTACCTTATTTTGGCTTTTCGATATGTTATAAGGAGCTTAATATTGTCATTTTTAGGCATAATTCTAACAATATTTGATGAAATAACATACCTTTACTAAGAATTATTTTTATGCTGCTCCTCTGAAGATTCCATAAGATATTCATAGTATTTGATATTTGATTTTTCCTTTTATTAATTTTAATTTTTTGGAGTATCCTTTCCAATGGTTTTTATAAAATCTCTTCCTTTAATTTTCCCACTTGTGATTTCATTATATATATATATATATATATATAACCATAAATGAAACATTATCATAACACCAACTTATTATATATTTATAAAAAAAAAAAAAAAAAAAAAAAATGGGGGCATTTTGATTTACACAATTGTTTGATCATACACATTTTATAATGGACTGCGATGTGTTATTCTTATGTATATTAATTTAGTTAGATTTACTTATTCATTATTTAATTATTTTAAATGAATTTATATTCATTATTATTAAGAATGTATTTGATCTAATGATTTGGATTAATACCTTTGGTGGACAATATCATATCTACTTCTAAGATAATGTTTACTTTTATACAGTGTTGATATAATATGTTTTAATTTTATTTAGTGTTTTTATTTAACTTTGTTTAAAGCCACATTTTTGTGACTAATTCATTTCAATATTTACTCAATATTAATTTTAAATTCTTTGATTCTTAATTCAAATCTTTAGTATTTTAATTTAATTTATTTTAAATGATGTAGCATTTTTAGTACAGTTATTTAATCGTTGTTGACATTTAATGGTACATTTTTAATGTTGCATTAATTATTAATTTTTCCATATTACTACTTATTTATAACATAGTATTATTAATTTATACATCCATTACTTAGATATTATTCAACTTTCTATTTATTAATTAATTTCATTTATTTATTATTTAACTAATGGCTATCATTAAGATAGTAATTTGGTTTAATTATTAAAAACTAATTTCCATCCATACTTTATATTTACTTTTACCACTAGAGGGCAGCACTATTTTAAGTTGTTTTTTATTATTTATTTTTACATCTTAATACTTATTTATAACATAGTATTATACATTAATACATCCTTTCATGTAATTCGATTTTCTATTTATTAATTAATCTCATTTATTTATTATTTAACTAATTGGTATCAATTAAGTTAGTAATTTGGTTGATTTATGAAACATTTATTTCCATCCTATTCCTTCGATTTAGATTATATCCACTTTTTTTTCTACTAATAGATAGCAGCACTAATGTTCCTGTTTATTTTATAATCAATTATATTTTAACATTATTTCTGGCATCATTGCAAAGCAATTTATATTTCTAAGCAATTTATATTTCTAAAATTGGCAACATGATATGATTTTTTATGCAATTCATTCCCCAGTCATGTTGGAGTTTTCATGATGGTTCATGAACTGCAAGGTATCTTATTTATATCTTTATTCATCTTTATGGATTTTTTTTATAAGTATGGTTTCTTTCCTTTTTTATATTGTATTTTATTTTTTATTTTATCACTGATTTGAATCATTGTATTTGAGATGTTGTCCAATATCATATTTTTTAGCAATGTTTGGCTAATATGAAGATGAAACATCTCATTTTATTTGTGGTATTTAGGCAATTGGGACTTGATAATTCTGTCTAAATTCAACAAATTTCATTTCATTTAATTCATTTAATTCCATTGATTCAATTTTTATTTAATTTCTTATTCTTTCAATGTTTTTTGATTCCATATTAAGTGTGTTGGGGAATCTTTCATTGTCAACTAATTATTTCATACTTAATTATTTCATGGTTTAAGTTGGTGTTATGATAATGTTTCATTTATGGTTATATATTAGCATTCAAATTATTATGATGCACATGCGCATATAATTATGAATGTAAGTCATTGATGATGTCTTATTTATGATATCTTTTCATCTTGAATCTTAACAATTCATTTTGATATTTTTTCTTATACATCATGGTATTGCATATATATTTTTTAAATATATCGATAATGGTGCTAATTGATATTAGCAATCTTTTAAATATATATATATATATATATATACATATATATATACAAGGTGTCCCGAAAACATTGATATCGTGCTTTTATTCCTTAAATATTGATCACAGACACATATTATAAATTACAAAGTTACATAAGCAAAGATACAGAATTTTATGAAATCATTTAAATCTTTCAGGGGATTAAATTTGAAGAAGTACAAAATTTCAGCATTTTATCATAAAAAGTCGCAGTGATATTAAAATACATAAGTGTTGACTTAAACCACTTTTCGGTGCCTGGATATCAGTTCGCAAGTGGGGAAAATCATATAGGATGATCGCGTTCCAGGGGTCGTACTCAAATTACGAAAGAAAACATTGATTGCATAAGTAAATAATAATTCTAAACTGTGTTAATGTTAATTGACAGTGCTATTTTCAATTTATTCTGATTCATCATGTAAAATTTTAAGGCTTTTTCAAGAAGCATAGTTTTGAAAATCTGTAAGTAAAATTAAAGATAAGAGCCATATTTTATTTGCTTATGATGTATTTCTGCATCGCGTCATTTGCACTCTTGCTGTAAACATTTACATTTTAATTTATGATTAACCCCTCACCAACTGTGTTGAAACATATCTTTGCGACTTTTTTGATAAAATGCTGAAATTTTGTACATGACCTTATTAGTGTATGGGTATAAATTTTTTTGTATGGGGCCGTATAAAAATTTTAATTTTGTATTTTTTCAAATTCTATCCCCTGAAAACTAATTAATTTCATAAAATTGATTAAAAAATCAGTAATTATTTAAGGTATAAATAAGTTCAGTTATAAGTAAGTTTTTTAACTTTGTTTACGAAACTCTGTAATTTATAATATATGTCTATGATCAATATTGAAGGAACAAAAGCTGAAGTCAATGTTTTTGAGACTTCCTGTATATGTATTGTATATATATATACACAATAACGGAAATGAAACGATCATTTTCCAGATAAAAAAAATAATAACAAATAATAGTATCAATATATATATATATAATGTGGGTGTGTGTGTTTGTATATGTGTGTAGCAGCGAAACGCCGATATCTCTAAATATTTTGTAAAAATTCAATTAAAACCTTTTACAGATTTAAATCAACATTCAATGAAACTCTCAGTTAAATAAAACAAATTTGCAGTTGTTCGTTTTGATCAGACAAACACTGTAATGTAAAATTGATTTATGCATATGGGAATGGCAATTTGTGTGGCCGTTGATCTGAAAAGTAGATAACAATATGAATGTAAATACAATCATAAATTTCTACGATTTATGTCTATAAGAGATTCATGCTGAAGTAAAACTCGTTCAGGCTGGTATGCTGGATTTATTGCAGTTTGAATATTTATCTATAATAGACACCCTTTAAATATTCTGACATGTTTTTTCTACAATACTGCGCGTAGGTTATCTGACATACATTTTATCAATCTTGTAACAAAGAATTTCATGCTGAAGACATATTTATACAATTCAGCCTTTGCATTCTAAACTTAATCCAAAAATATTTATGTTAAATATATTTTACATGTTACAACACTATATTGCCAAAGGTGACCGGTCATTTGCGACGTTTTGTTAACTATCTAGAAAAATACATGAGGAATTAACCTGAAACTGCAGGTGTGTAAACAGTATAGTATAAGGTTATATATTTCCGCGAAGATTTTTTCACGAAACCTCATAGGGACCTGTCAACAAATTGAAAAAGAACGAATTGGATAACCCTGTAAAAACTAATGTAGCAAAGGCGTTCAAACTCGAGATTATTAATAAGTAGTTTATTGTAATATATTGTGTGTTCATTTTTATGCGCATAGCATGTATGATTGTAGAGAAATTAAGGTTTTTATAAAAACAGTCCCACATTTCGCCTAGTTTTTTGCTTATAATTTGCAGAGTTCTTAATATAAAAAAAAAAGTTATTTTCAGAAAATATGACAAACACCATTGTACATAATATTCTGTCATCAAAATACAAAAATAATAAAAATTGGATGAAAAATGAGCAGTTTTACTAAAAAACGTTTCACTGCGCATGCGCAAATGCAATATAAATATAATGTGCATAATGTTTTAGATAAGTATGTAGAGCAACTTTTGTGAAAGACTCAAAATCATAGCTTGAAAATTCTGAAAATTATCGTCGGTAGAATAAACTCGAAATCCGTTGTTCCCAAAAAGAAGCAAAAAGATGAGAGGTTGTATCAAATATCTGTTGATTAGTGCCAAGATAGCGTACACAATATTGCACGTACTACTACTAGAGTACAGAGTGCAGAGTATTATGTACAACGGTGTTTGTCATATTTTCTGAAAAGAGCTTCATTTTATATTAAGAACTCTGCAAATTATAAGCAAACAAGCTGGAAATTGTACGTCAAACGTGACAAATGAGGTGCGTTCGTACTGTAGCTAGCTATATAAATATTTAGATCTTGATGATTTTTAATTCTGTGAAATGAATGATATCGTTTGCAGAATAATTTCTGTAATAGAATAAGTGTCTCGGTCGCTTGACGATTCAACTTCGGAATCTCCTATAACAAAAAAGCACCGATTTAAAAAAAAAATTCAAATTTTTTAATAAATATTTTTATTAATATCTCCTAAAGTTTTGATTCGATTTTAATAAAATTTGAAATGTCTCGACAAAATTCTGCAAAGATAATATATCTTAAATTTCAAACCATTCGGTTGGGTAGTTTTTGCGTTGTTATATGCGGACAGACGGACAGACAGACGGACGGACGGACCAAGTGACGACAATAGGTGCTACGTATTTATATAATTACGAACGCACCTAAAAACTAGGCGAAATTTGGGGCTGTTTTTATAAAAAAAACCTTACTTTCTCTACAATTATACATGCTATCCTCATAAAAATGAACACAGTATATTACAATAAGCCACTTATTAATTAATAATCGCGAGTTTGAACGACGTTACTACATTAGTTTTTACAGGGTTATCCAAAATATATTCGTTCTTTTTCAATTTGTTGACAGGCCCCTATGGGGTTTCGTGAAAAAATCTTCACAGAAATGTATAGCCTATACTATACTGTTTACACACCTGCAGTTTCAGGTTAATTCCTCATGTATTTTTCTAGATAGTTAACAAAACGTCTAAAATCGCAAGTGAACGGTTACCTTTGGCAATATAGTGTATTTAAAATAACTTTCTACTTGCCAATATTAAACTATTTTAGAAGGCAAAAATTATCTTTGTTATTATTAATTTGTTGTTGTTTCTCAGTTAGGTATTTATAGTGATAAAAATTTTTATAAAAATCAGTAATTATTTAAGTTATAAATAAGTTCAATTATAAGTAAATTTTTCTAAACTTTTTTTTTCTAATAAGAGCTATTATAATCTAATTTTAAAAAGTTGTTTTAAACATTCAAAAATGCCTTTCGACAATAAAGCACGTTAGGTTATGTAATCAGTGTTATGTCAGTGTTATCCAGGTGTATGTTTCAGTGTTACAATTAAAACCTAATCCGAAAATATTAAAGTTACATAGCTTTAAAAATATTATAGAATATTCTTAGAGCCTTAACTCCTATTATCTACGAATAGATGCAATGATAGAAATAACTGTATGTAAAAATTAATTTATCAGGTATAATTATGTAATTAAATTTTAAAAATAAGTCAATATTCTAAAATTAATTAATTTTTTCTATTGTTAATGTTAGCCATAGCCTAATGAAATAAATGTTCTTGATAATGAGTACTTTTAAACATTTATTTTAATGCGTATTTCTAAATAGGATTAACTAAGTACATTACTATGTATTAGTTTAAAGAAAAAAAAATACCTACCCGAAAAAAATTAAAAGTTTATCATATTAAGATAATCAGAATGCATTGAAAGTATTAGTCCAGTAGAAATAGCATTTTACCTTACAAAAATTCGAGTAGTTCTGATTTTTGGATATGTTGTAAAGTTTGAGCCTCTAATAAAAAAAGCAAGTTTTCGATCTTCTACACCTTGTGCGTTTTTCACAATATTGAAAAAACCAATATTTTTCGGCACTTTCTTCGATTTTTCTTAAATAACTCAATTTTCGTGCATTTTATAGAAAAAGCACTTTCACCAATTTGTAGAGCATAAAATCCTCTACGACATGCAGTATTCATGTTTGTAAATTGTCCAAATAGGGGGTGCGATACGGAGCCGGTAAAATTTGCAAAAAGTGCAAAAATCCACAAATGACGTTAGTTTTTGCTTAATAACCTACTTTTAGTGCGTTTTAGAGACAAAAGTGTCAATATAAAGTTTGTAAAGCGTGAAGTAGTCTATAAGTTTCATTTATTAGATCATTAAATATCTGTAATAGACTCTAAAAATCAGAATAATACAATTTATGGTTAAAACAAAAAAATACCGCCTGACAAGTCATTAATATAAAAACGAGCTTTTATTTTTGATATTGATTAAACGATGCAATTAATTAATTATAGTATGTACAATAATGGGTACCTGTTGAATAGTTGAGGGGGGGGGGGCGAAGTTAACCAAAAAACCTAGTCGGTAGACGCAGGGCCAAGAATTAAAAGTTGAAAGTAAAATTAATAGCTGGGAAAAATGTAAAAAAATACTTGCAAGTTAAATAAGTTATAATTTAGAAATTTTAAAAAGGAAAAGGAGTATCTAAGGCCGAAACTAAGGGAGGTGGGAGCAAAAAGAGCATGTGGGCCGGGCGCTAGAATGGAATCGATTTTTCTTAAATAACTCAATTTCAGTGCATTTTACAGACAACGCATTTTTACCATTTTGTAGAAGATAAAATTCTCTACAAGATGCAGTATTCATGTTTGTAAATTGTCCAAATAGGGGGGTGAGATACGGAGCTGAGAAAATAGGGTTAAATTTGGAAAAAGTGCAAAAACCCACAAATGACGTTATTTTTTGTTAATAACCCACTTTTAGTGCATTTTAGGAACAAAACTGTCATAATCAACTTTTTAGAGCATGAGCATGAGATAGTCTATAGTTTCATTTATTAGATAATTAAATATTTGTAATAGACCTTAAAAACCACAGCAAAAAGATTTTGGGTGAAAACAGGAAAATACCGCCAGACAAGTTATTAATTTAAAAAACGAACTTTTATTTTTGATATTGAAAACACGATGTGGTTAGTTAAGTATAGAATGCACAATAAATTAATCAACAAATACATAGTAAGTATTATATAGTCGCTTTGTCATATATGTTTCCTTTTTCTGCTGCTTGGCCCTGGTAATGATACCATCGTCTCAGATACTTCACCGTCCGTCTCTGTACTTGACTCGATTGGTTGTTCTAGGTCATCGGAGTCCTCAAGGTCCAGTATAATATCAGGAGCGTTGCCACATAGTTGGTTGTAGCACTTCACACAGATAACTGAGCACTTCAAGCCTGCCTTTCTAGAACTGCAATTCGTACTACAATTATTATTATTATTATTATTATTATTATTTTTTTTCATTGGCAAGATATGAAATCGAGTAGAGTTTGAGGAGCTGGTCCATTCATCATGGTGACTGGAATGAGCCCATGACCACCCCACTTCCAGCTGCATTCGAGGGGATCCTTTTCGTTTTCCAGCCATGTGAAAATGCATGATATTCAGCAGCATCACGAGTAGGTGATAGTCTAACTAAATTTAATTTAATATTGTTAGCTGCTCTACCGAAGCTGACATACCGCAATACATTCAAGTTTTGGTTGGGATCACCTCCATACAGGGCAAGAAGTACACCTTCTGTGGCTTCAACAAGTTTGTGCCTCTCTGCATTTGAGTCTTTAAAGATTTGACCTTTTTGGTTCAGGGATGGGTTCTGAAGAATTCTGCAATGTTTCATTTTACCATGGCTGTAAAGCACAGAAATGGTGTCACAACCACTTACTGCATGAAGAAAAAGAATATTTTGTGCAACTTCCTTAAATTTGAAACACTCTTTGGAGTAGAGATCATCAGGCAGTTTCCGTCTCCTGGCCCTTCGGAAATAAACATTGTCTGCAGCTAGAGAAGCCACAAGAACAAGAAGGTCCATGTCTTCACCATTGACAATGACAGCATCGTAATCACGGGCTTAGGAAATAGCTGTGTTCACTATTAGTACATCTGCATCTTCAGTGGCCTGCGTAGTGATCATTTGTGCTTTTTTAAATTAAATTCGAAGCATATAAATGAAAAGTTCTTTATTTTTGTTTTTATTCCCCAACATTTTTTCTTGTGGCATCTGTGGAAACATAGTCTCATTGAACTTAACCTCAGCAGAAGTATGAATCTTCAAGCTATGAGCACTTTCTGAACTTTTTATACTTTTTTTATTATGTTCAGGATAAGTTTCTAATATTTTCTTTATTTTAAAATTTAAAAATGAATTCAAAACACCGAAAAACAATTCTCCTTTATACAGGTTTCCATTTTATCAGGTATAATTGTTGTTATTCTTTATGATGGGACTAACATTCTCAAACTGAGATACATTTACCATCAATGTAAACTTTGACTAACAAAAATATATGGGACAAATGAATACAAACACGACAAACCAAATCTTCATTGTGCGCCCTCTTCTCCTTCCATTCTAGCGCCCGGGCCACAGGCTCCTTTTGCTCCCACCTCCCTTAGTTTCGGCCTTAGATACTCCTTTTCCTTTTTAAAATTTCTAAATTATAACTTATTTATCTTTCAAGTATTTTTTTACATTATTCCCAGCTATTAATTTTACTTTCGACTTTGAATTCTTGGCCCCGCACCTATGTCTACCGACTAGGTTTTTTGGTTAACTTCGCCCCCCCCCCTCAACTATTCAACAGTTACCTATTATTGTACATAATATAATTAATTAATTGCATCGTTTAATCAATATCAAAAATAAAAGCTCGCTTTTAAATTATTGACTTGTCAGGCGGTATTTTTTTTCTTTTAACCATAAATTGTATTACTTTGATTTTTAAAGTCTATTATAGATATTTAATGATCTAATAAATGAAACTTATAGAGTACTTCATGCTTTACAAACTTTATAATGACACTTTTGTTTCTAAAATGTACTAAAAGTAGGTTATTAAGCAAAAACTAACGTCATTTGTGGATTTTTGCACTTTTTGCAAATTTTACCGGCTCCGTATCGCACCCCCTATTTGGACAATTTACAAACATGAATACTGCATGTCGTAGAGAATTTTATGCTATACAAAATGGTGAAAGTGCTTTTTCTGTAAAATGCACCGAAATCGAGTTATTTAAGAAAAATCGAAGAAAGTGCCGAAAAATATTGGTTTTTTCAATATTGTGAAAAATGCACAAGGTGTAGAAGGTCAAAAACTTGTTTTTTTTTTTTTTTTTTTTATTAGAGGGTCAAACTTTACAACATATCCAAAAATCAGAACTACCCGAATTTTTGCAAGGCAAGGCCCTTTTTACGCTATTTCTACTGGACTATATGTATTAAAAAAATTTCTATAAAATTCAAGCATTTTTCGTGTAGAAAATCTATTTCAATATCAGATGAAGAAGGTTTGAGCATTGGTGTTATTAATTTAATTTTCATTGAATTATCAATAATTAAACAAATGTATGTTCACACTCTTTATACAATAAAATTAATTAGAATACTACCGAATATAGATAAAAAATATTAACGATTTTGATTAATTTGCCGATTTAGGCAATTTCCAATTGGTGGTTTTCTATCAATATATCGACCAGTCTCCATAAATGTAATAATAATTCATAATACTTTTATTCGAATATCAAAATATACATAGTTATTACATTTGTTAGTCTTATATAAATTACCTAAAATACGTCCCCCCACAAAAATAAATAAATAAATAAATAAATAGAAATACAAAACTCAAGAAGAAAGTTGATAAACAAAGTCATACAAACACGTGAGTACATAATATATTAAAAGTATTCATTTTTTCAATGTAAAAATCCAAATTCAAGTTCCCAACAGGAAAAAGATTCCAATAAACTAATTTGCCCTTAATCTATATAAAATTTAGTATTTTATCTAATAAAACATCAAGTGGAAAGATTTCACTCTTTGTATAAACATAAGAAGCACAAAAAAAATATTCAGTTAAATTTTCAGTAAATTTATTCAATCAGAATTGCTACTGAATGTTGAAAAAGCTGCATGTTAAAAACTAAGATAAAACAACAATATTATCTAATTAATTTTCACGTTATTATAAACAAAAAATGTTTAGCACATAATATGGTCATAAAACGTATTTTACTATATAATAAACAAACTCCATAGCTTATAGAATGAAAAAGTTTCTAGTATGCCATTTTTTCCGTAATCTGTGCTAAATTAGGTCGTTTCTTTATATAATAAAACGTTTTGAACAATCTTAAGTGAATTTAATTTGGATTTACTTTTACGAAAATGAAAAGTTTTACATGTGATATTTGTGTTAATAAAAATAAATAAACAAATAAATAAAACGAACTCAAACAATTTCGCTACAATGTTATTGAATCACAGTTGATGTATGGTCCATAAACAATAAAAGTTATAAAAAAGATAAAACAACAATATTGTATAATAAATGTGACACAATATGAAAAGGTAAGTACATATGTTCCGACAATTCGATTTTCTGTATAATAAAAAACAAATTCTATAGTGTCCAATAAGAAAAAAAAAAAATCAATACGCTATAGCCTTAATATGTGCAACATTAATTTGGTTCTTTATCTAAAACAATGTGTACATGTATCACACTTTAATGATGTAGAAAGATTTTTAATCTTATTCTGTTTGCATAAGTGAAAAAAGTACTTAAAAATGATTCAAACAAATTTGCTGTAAATTTATCCAATCAGAATTGCCAATGTTTAGTTAAAAAGCTGCATGTTAAAAAGCAAGGTAGAATAATATCATCTCATTAATTTTCACATTATTATAAAAAAAGGTAAGTATATAATATGGTCAAACATCATATTTTACTATCCAATAAACAAATTCCATAGCATGAAAAAATTTCTAGTAAGTCATTTTATTCGTTATGTGTGCAAAATTACTTTGATGCCTTATAGTATAAAACATACTGAATAAACACACACACAAAAAAAAAAAGAAAAAGAAAAAAGAAAGAAACAAATTGGATTTACTGTGAGAAAAACAAAAGCTTTAATAACTGATATTTGTAGAAATGAAAAAGTATATAAAAAATGTTAAAAACATTTGCTACAAAGATTTTCGATCAAAGTTGCTCCAATTTGGGCTAAAACAAACGCATGTTAAAAACTAAGATGAGACAAAAATATGATCTAATTAATTTTCCTTTTTTTTTGATAAAAATGAGGTAAGTATTTATATAATCAAGAAATATATTTTACTATATAATAAACAAAATCCATACCTCCCAATATGAAAAAAATCCAATAAGCCATTTTATCTTTAATCAGTGCAAAATAAATTTGGTTCTTCATGTAATAAAACATCTTGAATAATCTTAAATGAGTGAAATTCGAATTCATTTTCTTTAAGGAAAAATGTTTTTGATTCGATATTTGTATAAAAGAAAAAGTACTTAAAGAAACTGTTCAAACAAATTTACTACAAAGTTACTCAATCAAAGTTGCAATAGTTTGGATGAAAAAAAAAACTGCATGTGAAAAACTAAGATGAAACCACAATCTCATCCTAATTAATTTTCTCTTTATTATACAGTATTTTTACATCTTTCAACTGCCATCAAACATTTCGCAAAGAAATATGAAATCATTTCTCCGTTAGCTCTCACGTAAATAAGTGGCTAAAAAATAACTCCGCAAGAAATACACTTTGATAGCGTTATCCGCAAAAGCTAATTTATTGCCTTTCAAAAGAAATATCTGTACGGCAAAATAAACCGTATTTTACTCGAAAGAAATGCAGATCTAGAGAAAAATGCATTTTTTCCGTGTGAGTGGACATTTGTTCTGGAAAAACTTCGAAAGGTAATGGCAAAAGATTTTCCTTCTGCGAGTCATTCAGGGAGAAAAGGTAACACACATAATGTCAGCAGCTGATGTATTTAATCAAATTCTCTTTTGCAAGACTCTTGGATAATTCTCTCGCTCCATTCATTGTACTTGATGATTTCTTTTCTTCTCTCTCTCTCTCTCTTATAATGAAAAAAGAAAGGTTAGTGAAGCAAGTGATACCTGAAGATAACGACGAAAGTTTCTGATTTGGAAATAGTGTTTTTCTAAGATGGGAATATTTGGAAAAGCTCGGAGAGAAAGTTTCGCTAAAAGATGTAAAATATTGTTTGCATATTTTTTTTTTCATCTAAATCATTCCTAAACAATTTTTAAGCGTCATTTATATATGTTACTTACATATTAACATATATAAGTATTATTATACAGGGTGTTACAAAATTTTCTTTTCAATTTTGAACCTCCATAAAACCTAAACGAAATAAGATAGCGAAGTTCGGTTTTGTGTGCATGCAACAGCGTCTCATAAAGTTTTATTTTGCACTAAGAACAATGTTTCTTACTGGCAGGAAAAAACACAGTTTGTGGCCTGGTTCATAGAGACGTCTGATACGCCAGGCAAAAGGAATTGCCGAACAAAATACGGACGTGACCCACCATCCAGACCCTCAATACCCGAATGGCACAAGGAGTTTACGAAGACCAGTAGTGTGTTGCATAAGAAAGTCGCTGGCCTGATAGTCACAAGTCAAGAGGAAACGAAACATGTTTGACTAAGTTTCCAACGCAGTTCAACTAAGTTCATTCTATCTCGGCCGTCAGACAGTTAGGGTTACTTCCGACAGCGATACACAGGATGCTGCACCAGCGCTTCCACCTAACTGTCTACTAAGCCCTATGGAATGCCAAACTTGTAAAGATAAATTTGGAACAACCTGTATACATATAATGGGTATTATGATATGTCTGAAAAAAAAAAATGGAAATGCAAATTAGGCGTACGGAAACAAACAAAAATATTATGTCACAAAGTCGCAAATCACTTATTTAATCAAAAAAACAATGTGCCAATAAATAAGATCGTTAAAGTTCTCGAAAATTCGTCCAGAACTTCAACGATAGGAAAAATATGGCAGCCATATTTTTAACAGACGTACTTTGCTTTGTGTAAAATATGATGTCATTACGAGGAGTGCTGCAAGTACACAATAATACAGCCACTAACAACCTTACATAGTATCAGTTACATTACGAAATAGGGCATATCTGCCTCAATGTTACTTTTGGAAAGGATTGGTGGCCACTTCCAACATGTAACGGGAAGTCATCCTATTTTTTCGCAAAATAAACTAAGCCTGGTCAAAGATTCGTTTAAATAATTGTATTTTACTTGAAATATGTACAGATCTACAGTAAAATGCATTTTCCCACTTGAATGGACAATTATACTGGAAAAATGTCGAAAGCAAAATATTTTCTTTCTGCGAGCCATTCAGATAGAAAAGGGTAACACAGATAATGTCATAGCAGCTGATGTATTTAATGAAATCCCCTTTTGGAAAACTCTTGGTTAATTCTCACTCTCCATTCATTGTATTTGATGATTTTTTTCCCTCTCTTTTTTTATAATAATGAAAAAACAAAGATTAGTGAAGCAAGTGATACCTCAAGATAACGATAATAGTTTTTAATTTGGAAATCGTATTTTTATAACATGGGGATATTTGGAGTAACTTGGAAAGAAAGTTTTGTCAAAAGGTGTAAAATATTATTTATGATTTTTTTGCATATAAGTAATTCGTAATTTTTTAATATCATTGTTATTTTCTTATAAGAAATGTAAACTTGTATGTAGTTTAAAATATTTTCAGGGGCAAATAATTGCGTTTCTGTTATATTGAATTCATACCAGAATTTTTGAAATATTTTATTTTAAGAAGAAATGCACTTTTATAGCTTTTTTTTACACCACATTTATATATTTTCACCAAATTCTCTTGATTAAAATTAAGTTGTACAAAATATATGCAACCGCCCTTCAAGGAGTTAACACTATAATTAAAAACTAAATTAGTTTTACATAGCAAAAAAAGAAAATCTTTTGAAATGTGTATACTTTTTCCAAAACATTTTCCTAAAAATAAATACATCTGGTTAAAGATTACGTTTACTCGTAAAATAAATGAAAGTGCTGTGTGATACACTGCCACAATCTTGTTATAAACATTTGCGCTGGGAAACAAGAGAGATAATCTGCAAACTGGGATTTAAATAGAATTAGAACCTAACACCATAGCATTTCTTTCTCGATTCTTTAAAGTAAAGATTTTTCTCTCTCCTAACAGTAATTACTTCCATTATATTACTTTTAAATCGACAATTATTTTAAAATAATCATTGCAAAAGTTTTAGACACCTTATACTTTATTTTGCATTACATATTTACTTATAATCAAATAATCCGTGCAATGCTTTTTCACCACAATCTTTGAGATTATTTTCTCATATGTTTCACACAAAATTTTTAATTAACAGCAATTTTTAACCAATCAGCACGCTTTAATGAGTTGGGTTGGGTTGATTATTGACGGCCAATTATCTACGCTTGGGATATAGGCCCGGGGGGAGTGCCCTTCGTGGGGGTCTTTCTAAGGGAACCCGTATTTATGCATGGATAAATCCACGGCTCGAAGAAAACCACGAAAACTCCGAACGATTAGGCCGACGGGCGCGATTGGAATCGAACCCAGCACCTCCCGTCTACCAGCTTCGAGAGCATAACCTCTCAGCCACTGGTGGGGCCGCACGCTTTAATGAAATGTGAGTGTACTACGTCAAAAGCATGCGCAAAAACGTTTCGTATGGTAACCCATTCATCGTTATTCGTGTTGTATGTACACGCAGAAATATGCTGACATCAGAAATAATATATATGATAGTTGCTGTTAAATTATATACGAGATACTTGAGTTTTAAGAAAGAGACGGAGATACACTACCATACTGGAAATGGAAATCAGCCTTTTATTTTGTCTTTACAGATTTTGCCTATGGCGATTTTTTTTTATAGTTTGAACTTTTAGTTATTTTTATTATCCTAAAAAATTTAATTACTATCTTAACTTAATTTTTAATTTTTTATAGTTATATTCTTCGAATCATAGTCTCTTTTGGACTTTCCAGCATACTGCTGGCGAAGCTCGCGTTCCTATTTTCGGATTGGTAAATCGTACAACCAGTCCGCATAAATATAACCTTTCCTATCCCCCTACTCATTTTGTCTTCAGTCTTCCGAAATGTTCACGTGTGTGCATTAGGCAGAGCTGTATACTTTTTCCACCTAGCTTGTTAGTTTCTATCTTTAACTTATTATTGTAGTACATATTGTACTACTGGTAGACTTCTTTCGTAGCTCCCTAAAATGTGTTACACAATTTACTCATCTCCAGGGCGTGGAGTTGCCTGGCAACTAGGAAGCCCTGAATTCATCCACTGCTCAATTCAGTGTTAAAATTTTAACTTATCTTCTTACACTAATGTAATGTATCTCTCACTATCATCCTATCCTCTCACTCACTCTCTCATAATGAAAAAAAGAAATACTAAGGAAACACGTGATACCTGTAGTTTTCGATTTAGAAAACGTTGTTTATAAGATGGGGTAATAGGGAAAATATTCTAAAGAAAAATTTGCTACAAGATGTAAAATATCATTTATGATTTTTTCACAAAAGTCATTTTAAAATATAACATTATTATTAATAAATAAATAAAATATCCAGTTAACTGAAATTTAACACTACAAAGAAAAATCTAAAGAATTTTACAAAATAAAAAATATATTGTGAAAGATATAGATACTTTCTCAAACCATTTTGTTTTCAAGTAAAATAAAGAAATTTTGTCTCGTGATAAACTACCACAATCTTGTTACAAACGATTGCTCTGGGAAGCACGAGAGAAAATCTGTAAACTGGGATTTAAACAGAATTAGAATCCAACACCATATTTCTTAATGTTTGTTTCTTAGTTTCATTCTTTAAAGTCAAGTTCTTTTTTTCTCCACTAAATGTATTTACCTTCATTAAATTACTTTTGAATTGGCAATTATCTTAAAATATTCATTGCAAAAGTTTTAGACGCTTATAGTTTATTTTAAACTTTAAGTGCATTCCACGTTTACTTGCAATAGTTGTTATTAAATTATATACGAGAATACCTAAATTTTAATTTGTATTGTTACACTAGAATTGTTGGGAGAATTCCAAATACGATAAATCTAAAAGGAAATTACTTTATGTGTCACCATTTATTCAAAGAATAGTGTCATTTGTTTATTTCTTGTTTGTTAAAGCTTAGTGGTAAGAAATTTAGAAGCTACGACAAAAGAAAATATTGGTGCTTTACATTAGGAAAACAAAACTAAGAAAAAGCGTCCACGATACAAATTTAAAGCCATAGATTTCACTGGTAATTTTCCAGGTTCCCATTTACAGATCAAATAGCTTAAAATAACATAAATTTTGTTTAGAAATATAAATATATAAGCTGTTTATGTGTCTGTAAGCTCAGTTATAGTTAGTTTAGTTCAAACCATTAACAGATAATGTTGTAAAATTTACATTTGAAATTACAAATACATGGCTTATGTGACTTTATTATTTTGAAATATAACCAATCATGTAAATAAATTGGAATTCTTTAATCTTCAGTTTTCTGAACCATTCTATTATTTTTTGTATAACTAAAATGTATTACTGCTTTTATTTGCATGTTAATGAATACAACGTGTGTATATGTGAATGTGTAAGTGCATAATAATAAAAGTAAAAATACATATATATATTTTAAAAAACACTCTTTTATAAGCATTCAGTATTTATCTTAAAAGTCACGCGTAATTTCATGACTGCAATTCATGTGTTTTCAAAATTTTCCCGTTATAACACGTTAATTAGACGTTTGTCCCGATTATTGAAAACATACTCATCTCTTTGATTTATGCTTGATAGAGAGTATGAACTATTGAATTTAATAAAGAAAACTATAATTTTTGCTCTGTTTCTTTTGAACAGGAAATAAATAAAAAAAATATTTAAATTATCTTTTTGAATTTGTCAATTGTTTTCTCAACTTATAATCATAATTTAATTAATATTAAACTATTAAATGATTAAGGAATAGTTTTAAAAACAATTATTACATTTTATGTTTTTTAATTATATTTTCTCATTTTTAGTGTTTAACATATCTTATTGTTACAGTTTCACAGTCAGTTAACATATTTTATAGCGAGCGTGGTTTCTGTCTTTTCTGCATAAATAACTCCATTGTTTTTGCTACTCGTAAAAAGCGTTAACGATAAAGATTATTTGGCCCTTTATCACTTGCGGAAAAATGCCTTAAAATTAATTTATTAATTTATGATTATGTTCTAAGAATATTAAAATGTAGTATTGTCATCGGAAACACACCTGTGTACATATTTTTTTTATAATTCTAGCATATCAGGAAGTAGATAAAAAAAAAAAAAAAAAAAAAAAAAAAAAAAAAAAAAAAAAACAGTTTCAAAATTCATCTTTACATGCAAAATACCAAGTTAAGTTAAATAAAAGAATTTAATAAATAGACATACATATAAAAAGAAAGAAAAACAATTGCCAATAAATTAAAAAATATATATATCAAATACAGTTGATTCCAGTAAATTTTAGCCAATATATATAACAACTTATAGTAAAGTGTAAAATAACATGAAGGAAAATTACAAGACAATTATGAAATTTCAGAAATCAACTCATTTAGAGAAATGTCGAATTAAATGTAAATGCTAATTGCTAATACAGGACAGAAAAAAAATCTTCAATATGGAGTACAATCAACCCGAGCAGGTATATTCGTATATCACATGAAAAGATCACATGTTTGATCAGTGAAAAATTCAGGGTTGTCATCGGCAGGGCAGTATCAAAATGACCCCCTCCAGAAGAAATTTTGTGTTTGATAATGATATAAAAATGCAAATTAATTCCCGTAACTCCATACCCCCCCCCCCCCTCGGAGCCCCATTGGAGAAAAATGTTTGAATTCAACCCTGTGTATGCAGCTGGCAATTATACGTCTATGAAGTCAAAATAAAGCGAAAGGCATTGTATATTTAAAGCTGGTCAATATTCGGTAAAAGTTTGAGATGCAGAATTGAGAGCAGCTTTACGTCTCCTTGTAGTGAATTAGCAACTCTGTTATAAAAGGATTCTAGTTTTATGAATGCAAGCGTGTTGTCAACATTAACCTGTGTGAGCAAGACCAACATCTATACTTTATTTTATTCTAATTTTCCGAAGTGTGTTTTCTAGCTCCCGGGGTTTGCGGTTAATATTTTTTGCTATAAGTTGCTGCAAATTTAGCTTCGTTGATAGATCTTCAAGGTATAAAAGGTGAAGCGAAAAGTTGTATAGGATGATTTTGGTTGCGCCCTGTCTACACGGTAATCAAACTCTGCATCGAAGACGCAGTTCTTGATTACGTTGTGATTTTGACACGTGTTAGGTGGAATCGATTCTTACTGAGTGAAAATTTGCCAATTGAGTAAGATAACTTCAATTTATAGTTGGAAATAAAGTTCTTCGGCAGCCACGGGTTGCTAAATTTAGTATAATTTAGATCATATTAAAGATTTTCGAGTAACTTTTGCATTACAGCTAAAGCAGTACGCTAGTTTAGAATTCGATAGTGACTTGAGCTCTCTGTGATCTATACGTAAGTGAACCTTTTGACATTTAGCAGGGTTCGCAGCGTCCTATATTTTTTTAAATAATCCCCACCACTATTTTCAAAATATAATATCCACAATATCCTTCTATTGCACATTTTAAAGAAATCTACCATGAAATTTATAGTTTGAAAATTGTGGTATCAAATATATTAAAAAATGTAGGAAGCTGCGACCCCTGCATTTAGTAATCTTCTAGTTATTTGTATTGAAAATCGAGTTAGTGATTTAATGTGCGACAATTATCGTTGTTAATTGTCGCATAGCATAGACTAAATTTGTCAAGTGATTCTACTACACTCCTTGTCCACGCTTTGCTTAAATAATGCAATGTTGAGTTAAAAAACTGAGTAATGATTGATTTACAATGCAGCGGCCGTACCGGATACTCTACATCCTTAGAGCATTACTGTCTTTGTATCTAGGTCCGGCGCAGTGTCGAACGGGGGCCTGGCAAATCACTTAGCGGGACCCAATGTCTCTGACTGCAATATTGAACTAATATATATATTTTAATTATATATATTATATAATATTTTATAATATAGATTATAAATTGTATGACAAATACCATACAACTTCTTTCACATGTAATGTGCAGTGCATACTTATTATTAATTTCTAAAAATCATCTACCAAATTTACAATATTTTAAATATTTATTTTTTGCGCTAACTTTTACTTTCAGGATTCTCATATCTATTAATTTTCCGACAATTATATCAGATTTGGCTGTAAATTATAAAGTTAATACACGCTTCTTTCAGCAAAAAACATTTAAAAGGAAATGTAGAGCATATATATATATATATTTTACACAGAGGCAACATTATTTCGAATTGTACTATGAAGAGACTCGGGGACCCTAACAAGGCCCCTACTGGCGCGGGGTCTTGGGCAGCCGCCCCACTTGCCGGATGGTTGCGTGGAATTTACTTGTATGAGTAAGATAGAGGTACTTTTTTTTCTGGCTGCAAATGCATCTCTGAAGACGCCAATTTGGTATTTGTTTAGTTTAGGTACTTGTTATTTGTTTGCAATTTGGTATTTGTTAGTATATTTTAATTTTTGCCATTAAAGGCGAATATAAACACACTTCTAGTCAATTACGACCTGTCCCTAAAGTATCGCTGTAGAAAGTGTATAAATATCGAAATTACGTCGTGTGATTTCACAGGTATAACGACAGCAATAGCGTATTTTTTTTAGGGTAACAATCGAGTGTTAAATTTTGGAGATTGAGCGGGCTACTCAATGCACTGGATTCTTTGCTGCTGAACGTAATCAGCTACAATACGAAACGTGTAGCACTGCCTCTTTAAAAAAGTGGAACTATCATTTATTGTACAGACATGAAAGAGCACAGACCAAAGTTATTTCTATCAGTCAGAGCAATTGCAATTCTATTGGGTGGTTAAGGGAGTCTATGAGTACGTGATTTGACTTGCGAGGATACTTGCCGTTACATTTTGAGTAAAATCACCTCACTGATAAAATATAATGTAACAGACTTTAAAAATTTTATTTGAGTAATGTTTTTAAAATTTAGCGTCAATTTAAAAAATAATTAAACATTAAAAATTTAATTATTCATTAACTATAATAAATATGAAAATAATTTAAGGGATATTTCTATAAGGTGGCTTGTGAATTTTGTATACAATGATTAAAAAATATATACAAAAGAAAAAACCTCAGTCTACGCTTAAACTGACAGGTGTCAAGTCAGGTAAAAAAAGTCAGATGAAGGTCTCGTCACTTGATTAAAGTTCTAAATTACGAGACCAATTACTATCATTTCCTTAATTGTTGTTTTTTTAAATCTGCCAATTCAATAAAGATAAATAGAGACCTTGAACCGACAGAAAAAAAGAGATCTGTAGCAAACCACTAGAGAGCAAGCACTGCAGCAATGCCAACAAAACTATAGTCAGGTGAATCACATCCATGCTGTGATCAGGCGATTTCCGTCCCGCTAACAGTTACTCGTCAAGCTAGGCAGTAATGCCGGGCAGGTAAGGGCCTAGTTAGCAGTACAAAAATAAAAAATAAAAAATAAAACTGACGGGTAAAGCTGAATAAACATATATATATATATGTATCAGTCAGTTTTTACCCTTCATTTTCTTTAGTTGTTGCATGCCGAAACAAAATTGTGTTTTAAAGTTAGATTGAGCATTCTCAGTGTAAAGTTGTTCAAGTTGTATACTTGAGGGAGCATAGTACTTCAAAAAAAATACTATATGTAATACAAGCATAATTACTTATTTAATCTTTAAAATTATTAAATTTTAAACCTCGAGACTCCTGTTTGCGACACCCTGTGTATTGTAATATATATATATATATATATATATATATATATATATATACTAAATATTCTTTTTTTTAAATTATTGTACACATTAAAAAAATCATTACTGAAATAAAATAAATTGCAAAGATTTTACTATTTTTCTTCTTTAGTCCTTCATTATGAAATTTTGTCTAAAAAAGAATCTCCATATTTTAAAATATATACATAATTGTTAATGGGCGTACAACTTGGACTTACTTAGACTTATTACATCAAAACTCATTCTTGGACTCCTTGCATCGTAAAATAGTAGAGAAATACTTAAAGAACATTTTCCCTGTTAACAAAAGTATGTCGTATTCCACTGAATTTTTTTACATATACTTGCGCAATATTTTTTATTTTTTTCAAATTTTATTCTGAAATGTCTCAGAAGTGCATTAAGTTTTTTTTTAATAATAAAAAAAAAAAAAAAAAAAATGTGAAATGCATTTCTACGTAACTCAAAAAATACAGTTTATAAGTTTCTTAGAAATATTAAAAAATGTGAAACGTATTTTTACTATTCCGGAAATATCAGATTTAAGAGCTTCTGAAATATGATCATTTTTTTCCCCTCGTGGAACTGGAGAATAGAAAAAAAAATATCATTTCAAAACACGTCAGAATTGAAAATCAAAAATGTAATGATTCAAAAAGTGCTGTTATAGCAAAAAGTTTCGAAGCAATTTTTTTTTTCATTGACTCAATTAAAATAAAAATTATTTTAATTTTAATTTATAGATTATATTAATAAAATGTACTTATATTTGCTGGATATTTATATAGAGTGTCGCCTAAAAGTTTAAATACTCTTTAACTTTTTTATCTATTAGAGATTGCTAGGCAAATATATCCAAAAAAAGGCAGAAAATAGGATGGCGAAATAATCCTAGAAATTGTACATACCGCGTAAAATACTAAAATTTAATTAGAGTTAAAAATGCCACAACTGAAAACACAATTCCAGGAGTTATCGCTCATAGACAGTTCTGCAACAGAATTATTTAATGAAGGATTGTCCAAGTTTTGAGTAAGCCTGAGGTTACTTCCTCTAGTGGTGAACATTGAAGGATTCCATTATTATCATGTCTGGAAACATACAATAACTGGGGGGGGGGGGGGTCTGCTCCCTACTCACTAACGCTCGCCAACCCCTGTGAATTACGAAGCAATTCACATTGAGACCGCTAAGCAGTCCCAGTTCACTTCGCTCTCTCGCCCCTTTATATTTTTTGCAGCAATTATAGCCAGAAAAAGTACTACCATAAATCATTTTAACATATAAAATTGATAATTTTATTAATGTAAAAAAATAACTGAAAACTTATTAAAAAACACAATTAAAAATGCATTTAGTTGATGCTACCAATGGGCATAAATCTTTTAAATACTATGGAAAAATGATTTTGGAAACACAATTAGTTTAAAACTCATTGCACCTATAATATTGTACAGCACGGCTTAAATTCATTTAAAAAAACACTACGTGATAGGAAGATAGTTTATATGTATCATCAATCCTTGTTTAAATTTCGTTCGACATTTTACTATTCTAATTGATTATAGATTTTTGGAAAATATTTTTTTTTACTTCAGTAGATGGCAGCAGGTGCAATCTAGATAGTTGATAATTTTATGCCCTCCGATTTTCGTGTGAATGAAATTCGTAAATAAATTCTGAATAAGAGTTGAGAATTCATTTGAAATTAACGATATTACTCATAGCTAAAATGAGGAATCATCTCAAACGCTTTGGATTACGCACATGTTATTTTATTTTTAATAATTGCTAGTTTGAGTTTCACTGCTCTCACACTGGCCGCCTTAACCTCTTGAGACCTAAGCCCATATTTTTTGATGCCCTGTATAGGATCTACAGAATTTATACACACCACATAATAGACAAAAAGCGAGTTAAAATTAAAATTGCGTTCAGTAACTTAAAACGCACTTCCAGGAATTATTGTTAACAGACAGTAGAGAATTCTTTTGTGTGTCCCTGTAAATGAACGATGACTGCTATACACACACTATTCTGTTGTAAGCCTCTTGTAATGCACCTTAGTAATATATATAAATTTCAATGCGTTTAAAATAGTGAAACATTATTTAAATAAACCGCAGACGATTTTTCTCCATAGACGTAATGTAACGGAATTCTTTTGACTGTCCCTGTAAGGTAACTATAAGTGCTATGCACACCCTATTCCATATTAAGCTTCTTCTAATGCACCTTAGTGATATATATAAATTTCAATGCGTTTACAATAGTGAAACATTATTTAAATAAACCACAAATGATTTTTCCCCATAGACCGCAATGTAACGGAATTCTTTTGAGTACCCCTGTAAAAAAACTATCAGTGCTACACACTTCCGTTGCAATAGGGAACATGCTATAGATAAAGAAAATAACATATAAAAATTGCAGAGCAATCCGAGCATATTTACGGGAGTTAGAGCACGGACAGACGGCAGACGGCCATACGGCAGACGGCCATACGGCAGATGGCCATCTGGCCAGACAAACCGAAGTCATAAGCACTTTTCAACTAGTTTGGAAAGTGCTAATGATTTTAAAAAAGGATCTTTTAAAATGGAATTTTATTTTAAAATTTGCTAGTAGCCAATGATCATAATTGAAAAATTGAGGAAAAGGTCACTTATAATCCTATGGGATGTTCTCCTCAATTTTTCAATTATTGCTGTAACTTTTTGAGTTTTCACGATATTTCATTGATCTTTTTGAGTTTTCACGATATTTCATTGATCTTTTTTTATGAGTTGCCCTATAGTATTGACTATCAAATCATAATAAAAAATCTTTACTGAAGTTCGCGCATGCGCAGTTAAAATTTATTTAATAAAAATACCTATATCTCATCAAATATTCAGCATATTAATATTTTAATCACAATATACTATGTCTAAGATTTTTTGTCAGGTTTTTAGAAAGCGGTGTTAAATTCGGCTGAAAACTTTGCATGCTATAAAAAAAACTTTTGAATTTTTCACAGAAATGTTAACATTTTCACAAATATACGTGCTATGCTTACACAAATGCACACAAATGTTGAACAGGACCGACATAGTCATTTGCTACAATGACAGATAATTTTTAGAATTTTCTGTTACTTGGTTGACCGAAAATATTATTTTATTATTAAAATTATTATTGCCCCCCCTCTCCCTAATTGTCCTATTGACAAAATCTTCACTGAAAAACATGAAGTCAAACATGTTCGTTACACCCTCAAAGTTCAAGGGCATTCCAGGCATTTCCTCATGAGTTTCAGTAAGATATTAGACGAAACGTCTGAAATTGGTCGGATGTTTGCCCTGATGTAAGTTGAAAACTTGATGGTGTAGTCTAGTTATAGTTTGTCGGTGTAGTGGGTTGTTTACTGTGATGTAAGTTGAGAAATTGTTGGTGTAGTCTGGCTTTAGTTTGCTTCCTTTCGTTATGTCTGTTTAATTCATTATCAGTCAGTACTTATCAGGTGTTGCATGCATAAAACTAATTTAACCCAGCAGTGCATGTCTCAAGCCATGCCACCTGACACAGGTCGTTTTATTTTTTCTTTGTTGTTGTTGCAATTTCTGGTTCTGTGATAATGTAGTTTATTTTGTTTTATATTCTTGTTTTGCATTTAAATGTTTTATAGTTTTTGGTTGGCTTTTGTGATAATGCTTCTGCAAGCGTTGTTCATTGGAGTTTATTATATATATATATATATATATATATATATATATATATATATATATGAATTATCTGCTTTAATTTATTTTTTTAGCTGAGGTAGCTGAGGTACATTTTTACTCTTTTCCCAGCATTACATGGATAACATGGGTTGACGGCACTGTTACTATTATCTGGTATGACTGCACTATCACTAATTGTGGTCGTTCATGTAAATGACTGCACGCTCCTGTTTTTAGTTATGCAATGTACGCTACTATGATTGCAAATTATTATTTTTTATTCCGCAACGTAATTGAATATGTCATCGGTTGGCTTTGGAGTGTACCATCCTTCATTCACGGGATGTAAAATAAAAAAATTCTATAGATTTTCACCGAAATCAAATAATTACAGCAACCACGTAATTGCTGTACACTGCGCGTAAATAGACTCTCATCATATATATCTTACATATATTAACCTTGTCAGGGCCGTGAACTGCTATATACGTTCACGATGCTGAAGGTTTCACTGCAATAGAAGCATTATTTAAGTTAATATAATTCTACAGATATAATGCAGTTTTAAATCATCAATTAATGATTTATACTCTCAAGGGTTATATTTTATATACGTAATTAAGATTTTTCTATCAAGTTTGAAATATAATCTGTTTTTAGTATTCTAAAATAGTTACTGAAAAAACAACATTACAATTTTGCCCTTTTGCTTGGCGGTCAGGGGGTTTTAGTAATTTTCCTTTAGCGACCCATCTTCTCTACGTAATGTTGGGAAAGAATTTAAGATCTGTCTCATCTGCAAATTTCTTTAATATTGCACTTTTCTTAAGTATTTTTAATAATTTCATTCAACAGCCCATATTTTCTATGTAATGCTGGGAAAACACTAAACATCTGCCCCATATGCAGATTTCATTATTGCAGAAATTTTCTTATATATTTTTTATAATAATTTTTATTCAACAACCCATTTTCTCCCAGTAATTCTTGGAAAACACTAAAAACCTGCCTCATCTACCGATTTCATCAATATAGAAATTTCTTATATATAAATTATTTGCATTCAGCATCCCATCTTCGCTAAGTTATGCTGAAAAAAGATTAAAAATTTGATACTTCTGCACAGGGTGTTTGTGTAAAATATACGGTTAAAATAAAAATGAAGTATTCATTTCAAAATTATAATTAATTTTATCTTCTGCAATACCATAATAAAAATAATATCTTATAACTTTAAATAAACTATCGAATAAAGATATAGATAGATAATTTTGTGAAAAGACTGTGTTTTATATACTTCTTATAGCTGCTTGGTTTCAACAAAAAGTTTCATTTTCAACACAGATTCTGTCTTTGATACATAATAGTCATCATCAATCACATTGACTTTTAAACTATATTTGTTTAATTCATTCACTAATAAACGATTTTTTTAACGTTGTAAAAATTTTGATAGATCCACTTTCAGTATTACCTGTTACTTTGATTGACATTATGATTGTCATATGATTGTCGAGAATAAAGCAATCAAGGCAAACAAGGATATTTTGGGGTTGCAAGTTTAAAATATCAAGTTTAAAATAGTGCTCCGTATTAAACGTTTATACGTGTATACGTATTATACGGGTACAAAATTTGGATACGCTTGATAAGGCCAAGGCCAGGGATATAAAAACTGGGGGCCATTAAATAGATTGTCACCACTAAATTTTATTAATATCCTTCGGCTAAATTTTATTGGTATTCTTCGCCTACACTGTATTGTTATTCTTATTAGGCGAAGAATATTAAAAAGTTAGCGATGACAAGCGGCCCATTGGCGTAAAGATTTTACACCCTTGGCTAAGGCGGTTATACGTATTATCTGATCTGATACAGCATAGACACGGAACATACTCCAGCGGTTAAACGTTTAAACGTTTAAATGATTTTCAGTCATTACGTGAAAAAAAAATAAATGTTTTTTTCCTGATGGTCAACGTATCAGAGATATTGAGAAACACCCGCTAGAGTATTGTATACTTGCGGTTTACTGGGGCCATCTTGATTTTTTGATCAAAGAACCACGATGGCTTCGGGTTTACCTAGAGCTCCTTTAAGAGCCTTAGGTTTACCTGTTTCGCAGTTCCTGTGATGATAGCGGGTGCTTGCAAAGAAAAAAAATAAGAATTTTTTTGCACCCTCAGTTTACATTTGAGTTGTTTTTCCCTCAACACTAAGCTATTAATTATGAAATGTTTCACTATGGATAGCAGATAGCTTCGAAGCTACCTTTCGCCGATCTGTAATACCTGCACACAGCTTCTTTTGATTTATGCAGTGGACACTTCGTGCGAAACATTATATTTGAACATATTAAGATACAAATTAGGCAGATTGCTACGGTAACGCCACCGATCTCCAGCTTGTTCTCCATTTATTGACGTAAGACTGATGAGGTCCATTATTGAAAATTAATACGTATACATGAAACATATTTGAAACATACGTATACTTGAATTATACGTTTAACCGATAAACGCTTATACGTACCCGTATACATTTAAACGACTATTTTAAGGTATATGTATTTCATACCGACATATACGTATAAACGCATATCGGTTAAACGTATAACTGAAATATGTATAGCGTCGGTAGCACTAGTTTAAAATCAAAATCAGGAAGATTAAACAAAAACTTCTGACATTAACTTCCATTATACTCGCAGGTTTGGACTATCAAGTTTAATGCATTTTTGTATTTGATTAATTAAATTTAAACAAAGCATACTACAAGCTTTTCGTGTTATCTGAATAATTGCATTCAATTAATTAATTTACATTAATTAGAAATTTTTCTAGAGCTGCGTCAACATCGTATCAGTAGTTTGTAAATAATGATAGGTAGTACTAACTGTACTTATAATATAAGTACTTATAATATAAATAATACCAAAACTATGAAAAATATTGGCTTAGAATTGCTTCAAAAAACAAATATTATGATAAAAATGATTTTCTACAAGAAATATACATAATACATAGGATATTCGAAAATAGAATATGTCTTGAATAAATATTTATCAAATCTATTCTACTGCGCAGAATAAATTAAAAATACATATGTATACTTTTATATGTTTATAGATTTGCATATTTCTTCTCATGCTATATTAAAGTCACTCAAAAATATTGGGAGGTCACAGGAGATTGGAGAAACAGAAATAATCTCATCTGGAATTGAAAAAGGATAAATCTCAGATTTTGCAATTTCTTTTTCCTTTAAATATACCTTTTCTGCCTACTATCGAATATTTTTCTGACAAAGTTTTTTCTCTCAGACACTCCTGCTTCTAAGAAGAGCCATGTATAATGTATATCTTATTCTATGATGTAATGAATATTCTGCTTCTAATAGTTACGCGAGAGCGAATTCTCGAAAGCGAAGGTAGCAATAATATATATTTGGGCTTATACTTTACGATTAGGTCATTGTTAGCTTATTCTTTTTCAGTGCTGTAGGCAAAAATGATAATAAAATCTGTACACTTGGTGTATTAATTATATAAAATTGGATTTTGGGTTACTGATCTTAGAATATTTCAATTTATAAGAACGAAAAAATCCGTTATAGCTGCCAACTTTTACGCATTTTTACTTTATTTAATCCTAAATTTTCAGTGATTAAATAAACCAAATTTCTCTTCTAAAAACAAAGTACGTCAGACCCACTGAAATAGTTCCTTCCAGTTAGCAATTCCATGGAACTGTGACTAAAGGAACGGCCATTGTTCCCTCTTCCTTTACCCTGATCTGTAAGCAACAATATTTCATAAAGTAAGCTTACTTATATATTCTAATTAATCATCAATGATTTTCATTCTTATTATTCATATATTCGTCTTGAATATTAATAGAAATTTGTGTATTAATAATAAGCAATGTACACTCTTCAATAATAAAAATAAACAGTGGTACGACCAAAGAGTAAAAGTTCGCAACTACGCGTGACATTAAACATTTTAAATAATTTATTTACTTTAATCAAAATACCCAACTCAATTATTTAGCAAGCTCTGATCATAATTTTCATTGAATAAATCAGACATTTTTCAAGTTTTCTTTGTTCTATTTTCTGTCACTTCTTTCACTTTTCTGTCTACTAGCTAACATTTTTCCGATATCCATTTTTCTTCTTGGAAAGAGTCCTGCTACCAAAAAGAAACACATACCTCTTTTTCTAAGATGTAATGAATATTCAGTTTCCGATATCTAAGCTAGATAGAATTTTCGACAGCAAAGAAAACAATAATATACAATTATATTTACACTTTACAAACGGGTCATTGTTAGAATATTGAGTTTAATGCTATATATGAAATAACAATAATAAATCATGGCACACTTATTGTGAAATGTATTAGCTTATGATATTTATTTTATAACATTTGCATTTTTAAGCATTTCTTTGATTTTATATATTTTAACCCTTTACGGCACAGTGGTCCTACTGCGGGCACACCTAATTTTAATTCCAAACTTGCATGCGGCACCAAGAATATTTTAATAAAATTTTGCTTCTACGATGAAAGCTTAAAATAAGGAGTTCTTATTTTCTAAAAAATTCGTTTGTAAATTCCGGTGTCAGTCAGTAATTTCGCATTTTACGAACAAATTTGTCTGTGCCAGAAAGGGTTAAATATTTACAATGCAAAATTTAATTAAGAAAAATAATGCTTTTATGAAAAATAAATGACAAATTTAGAGATACAGTTTGCTTTCCATTTTATATATTTTTAATTTTTTTTTTTTTTTAATGCATAAAAAATAGATATTTTTGAAGAACTAGCCGATCCCACGCAGAGTATCT
This sequence comes from Maratus michaelseni, assembly GCA_963931845.1. Classification (NCBI taxonomy): domain Eukaryota; kingdom Metazoa; phylum Arthropoda; class Arachnida; order Araneae; family Salticidae; genus Maratus; species Maratus michaelseni. The sequence goes on along the minus strand of OZ007589.1, from coordinate 95,917,145 downwards.
GCACTTTAGTGTCTACTTTTTAAATACTATATGCATATTAGAATACACGAATTTCAGCATTATATGTATAAATATCATACATAAAAACTTCTGCACTTAGGACTGGTTACTTTTAAACAAAAAATATATACACATCATAAGATATGGACACCATTTAGAAATATGAAACAGAGGTATTTTTTCAGCATCTTGCATATAAAAACCTTTGCATGCACACAATAGTTGCTGGATACTCTTTAAAATTAAAAAAGTGCATATATATTATATTGAAAATATCTACATCATTCACAATTAGGGAAAATATTTTTATCCTTTTTTTTCTTCTTAATTTTCTGCATTGAAATCGTCTTTATATACACAATTGTAAATTTCAAAGCTCGGAGATATTATTAATTTAACATATTATTAATTACAACATTGACAAATTGTTTGTCACTGTTAGTATGGCTCGTCCTTTAAGCTTTTGAGGTGTCACCGTTAAAAAATCAATGTTACTGAAAAGTTGTTGCACTGGATCTTGTATATCTGGATAAATTGGAGGCAAACTAAATAGTTTTCCCACTTTGACATTCGCCAACCTGTAACAGCCAACTTGCTAACTCTCTGTTTGAAGGGCACACATATTTTCTGTAAGTTGCATAATGTAAAATCTTCTCTTCTTTATGCAACTTGAAACCGTTAGTGATATTGAACCTCTAAAGATGACAGGTAGGACTGACTTGACGGAAATCTCCACCCAATAAGATTATTTTATTCATTTATTATTATTATTTATTTGTTATTACTCAATCTATATTATAAATAACAAATATGTGCATCCGTAACATTGACGTCATAACGATGCGGACAACATCAACAATACAACATCAACATGAGGTTAAACTGCATAAGGTACAACAATGGAGTTAATGTTTTAATAAGTAACAAAATGGCGCGTTTCTTGGTTTGATTTCGCATTTTATTTTCTTTTCTTTATAGGCAGTAGCTACTTTTTAAAAAGTAAATAAGAAAAAATACCGACCAATTTTTACAAAAATTGTATTTTCGGATGCAAAAAAATAAATAAATAAATGAAAAAATAAATAAATAAATAAATAAATAAATAAATAAATAAATAAAATCTACATATGTGTGGTGACATTTAAAAATCGATACCTCAAATACTTTTCTTAATATTCGCAAATTAGTGAAAACAAACCTCTCGTTGCCATCAGCAAATGATAAATAATCGCGATTTCTGTGCCACGTACGATAGCGTAATATATATATTTTTTTCATATTTTTAATAATATTATTATTTTATCTCATTTTACATTGATTTATGATACAGAAAAAAAAATATTACAAGAAAGTAATAGCATATTATTATACTTTGCAATCATGTCATTTTTAAATTATTCAGTTTCAAAGCTCTAGACCAGTGGTTCCCAAACTTTTTGGCTCGCGGAGCCCTTTTCGGGACGAATTTCTAAGGCGGAGCCCTTTAACCCTGGGAACGCTATGGTTTACAAATTAATGTTTTTTTTTTTTATCCCTATGGAGCAGAGAAAGATCTGCTGGATAAGAGTCCGAACCAGTAGTTTTCAACATGGAGCCAAAATTCTCAGTTTGGCCCTTTTCTTGATACAGAAATTCTGAATTCATACTAGAAATTTTGAAAACCAAATTTTCTCTTATTTAACCCCTTAACAGTTTTATTTAACATTACTATTATTGAACACAATAATTAAAAATAAGGACTAAAAACCACTTTTTTGTATTAAAATGTCTGCCTTGCATAATCGAGATATGTCCGCCAAATACAGCAAAAATTATAGTTAACAATTTGTTGTTACTGAAATGTTTTAGTAACGTAGAAAACAAACTCTTCGTTCGAGCGACGTTCGAGCAATATTGTTAAGGGGTTAATGACATCCATTTTTAAAATTTAAAATATTCTTTCGGGATTTCCAATATGAGCTCGGAATTAAAGATCAAAATGTTAACTCTGTCTGGGTCATGCATTGCATTGGGACTTACGTGAAACTATTATTATTTATGGCGAAAACCGCACAGAGAACAAGGTAAATTGTACAGTTTTCGTTTACAAAGAGAGACTTCTGTATAATTACAAAAGGCTACTCGCGAAAAGAAAGAAAATGCGTAGGCCCAGTCGCCCGTGAGTAATTATATAACACATTTTTGCTAGTCCCGCCACAGAATCATACATTAAGGATACTTTTTCCGTTCTTCTTTACGTTTCTAGTACTTCTAAACCTGCAGAGAAAACGGATCGCCTCTGAGCTTCTTCTTTTGAACTATTTTTTTAAATACATTTAGTAGCAATTATCGTTTTAGTTTTTAAGTGGGCGGGGCAAATCGTTCACTTTTTTGGATGTTTTATTTGAAGTATACAGCTATTAATTATAGTTTTGAAAGAAACTTTCTTTCACCATTGTTCTTGCTTCATAATAGATATACGGTTAAAAACTACACATGTTAAAATAACTTCAAGCAGTAGAAACAATTTACTAACAAAACGGAGTATATGGGTAGGGTTAAATTTATATCAGGGCGAGTACTCATTGATAAACAGTCTAAGCAAGGGATGGAGCTGAGCAAAAGTTTAGATTGTTAGTGTGATGACCAATGTAACGAACCAATATATTTTTTAAAAATTGCTACAGCCTTATTTCTGATAGGAAAATGTGGCATCATAACATAAGAATCTTACCCAATACCGAGACCAATTAAAACAAAATTTTAACACTAGAATGACCAAGAGCCGTCATTTTGACGGTTACCAAATGAATAAATTCCGATTAGGACCAGTAATATTTAAAAAAAAAATAAATTAAATAGAAAACTTACAGAAATATGTTAAATGAATAAGTTAACTATTTTTAAATAAAAATTCTGATGCGAAATAATTTTATAAAACTTGAGTAAAATTTCCGGTAGTTCTTGTGTTAAAGAGAAGTGATACAAGATGTTAAGAAAATGCGTTTTCAGCATATTATATTTATGTGATATTTCAATTGCTTTAAAAAAAAGTACAATACTGTAAAACAGAAATGTGTCTTCAATTAAACGTTACAATAAAATTCGAACTATTCGGTGTTGAGGCGATGTTATTGAAATCACCAAGAACAACTAATTAATGTTAACATTATTAATATGACATTGCAAAGTTAAAATAAAAACACTAAATATTACAGTAATAAAATTGTTGGAATAAATTATATGTTACAAGAATAATTTGACTACAAATTTTAAATATAAAATAAAATTTATAGACCTAGCAATTATGAAAAGAAAAATAAATCTTTAATTCGTAAATACATATGTTCCATTTTCACGAACAGGGTGTCAAAATTAACTACAACTTCAAAAAAAAAAAAAAAAAAATTGAAGCAGTTTTGAATTTTAAACTGAAATAGAACATGAAAATTGAGATTAAACAACTTAAATTAAAATATTAACAAGAATCTAAAACCAATTATAAGTCTATCACTGAAACAATCAAAACTTAAATAACATATTTCGCAGTAAATATAGCAAGTAATGGAGTATACATTACCACAATTTAAAGATCGCAAAGAGTGAAGCGAAGAAAAATAAACAATGTGAGACACACTTACCTCATTAGGAAGCTAGAACTTGGTTGCTAAGGAAAAAATAACTAAGTAAAAACATATGAATAGGCGGAGCTCCAAAGAACAAAACTGTTCTCCCTTTTGTTTGGCAAGCAGAGATAACAGCACTGGCGCGCCTTTGCTCTTTCGATTCACGTTGTGCATTCGATTCAGAATACTATTTCTTGTTGCTTATTTTGAATCTAATTTTTAAAACACATTAAATGCAAAAACACAAAATAAACTAGTTCAAACCAAAAATATAGTACAGGCGGAGCCCCAAGGGCTCCGCGGAGCACACTTTGGGAACCTCTGCTCTAGACAAAGATAATAAAGCAAAAATGCGCTCAATTAATTGATTAATATTCATTTGGTATAGCAACATTTGATTGCTAATGCTTATGATATAATCAAAATATTCTACCTAATTATTAAATTTAACCAACAGAATATGAATTAAATTAATCAGCATTCAATTCATTTATTAATATTAAATTGGAATATTACCATTCAATGGATAATATTTTCGATTAAATGAAAATATTCGGCACAACTATTAAATTTACTCATCAAAATATCCATCATATTTAATATTTCCTTTTCAATACTCATTGGAAATAATTATGCTGCTATACTACCAACTTATCAGTATTTTGTATATAATGAAACTTGATGTATATTTTCAAAATGTAAATTTTGTTTGAACACTGCCCAGTATTGGGTCAGTATTGAATCAAATATTCATCAAATACTGACGAACTAAAAAATATACAGATGATTTTTATGGAATATGAAAATTGTCTTTGCTTATTTTCTTATTTCAAATGATGGATGACAATATCTATATCTGCATCTGAAGATACTTAAATTTATACAATGTTACATTTATTTACAGAAAAATATATGAAATTATCATCTTAAAAACAGTGTCAATGATTGTTCTCTCATGTGAATACCTGTACATACCAGAATAATAGTTCAGTAGTGGTATTTTAAGGTACTAGGTAGTATTTTAAATTGATATATATATTTTTTTTTTTTGAGGAAAAACATTCTTCAAACAGTTAGAAATAAATTAAAGCAAACTTAAAAATTAACTTGCACATTTTAAAACATTGTTAATTTAAAAATTCTCTCTTTTTGAAAATGTCATGTTTAATGAGATTCAACTATATAGAAACATACGAGTAAATGAAATTATGAAAATTATAAGGCTTAAAGCATTATTAATAAAACCTTTACATTGTAGAGAATTAATGCACATGTATACTTTTTGTATGTTCAAACTTATGCGTATATTTTTGTATGCTATATTAAATCCCCCCTCCCCCCCCAACAAGCGACTGCCTAGACGAGCAAGACCGGCTAGTCATTTATACAATTTATGAATATGCATTGGAAATATTAACTTGTGATTGACAACAGTTTTATGTTTAACATCAAAGTCTTCCATCTAATTCTCATGTAACACATGAGCTGATAAGTTCCCGGTCTGGCACACAGATGGCGTTGCAATCGCCGAACCGATGTTTTTTTTAGTAAATACTAACCTTTAAATGGTAGTAGAAAAAATGCCATGACGATTCGCCGTGTGGATAAAACGTTAGAGTGGTTTTAGTTGAACGACTTTGTTGATAAACAAAAAAATGGATAATAAGAATTTCAAGAATTGTTATTTGATGTTGAAAAAATACCGTTCAAACAAAAGCTTGGCTAGATAAGCGTTATCCGGACACTGCACCAGGTAAATCAACCATTATTGACTGGTTTGCTGAATTTAAACGTGGTCGTACGGACACCAGTGATGCACCACGCAAAAGAGGGGGTTACTCCGGAAAACATAAAAAAGTCCACAAAATCGTTCTGGGGAACCGTAAAGTGAAGTTGCAGGAGATAGCTCAGACTCTGAAGATATCCAAGGAACGTGTAGGTTTTATTTTGAATGAACATTTGTCTATGAAAAAGCTGTTGTCAAACTGGCTGCCGCGCGTGTTGACTTTTGACCAAAAACAACAACGAGTTCTGAGCACTGTTTGGAGCTTTTTCGTTATAAAATTATGTTATTTATTATAAAATTATTATTATTAATCATTTATTAAATTATTATTATAAAATTATTATTATTAAATTATTTTTAAAATTATTATTATTAAATTATTATTATAAAATTATTATTTTTAAATTATTATTATTATTATTAAATTATTATTATTTATTATTAAAGTTATGTTATTTATTAAAGTTATAAAGTTATAAAGTCATAAAGTTATAAAGCTTTGTTAAAAAGTTGTGTTTTCTTTATTAGACCGGGAACTTATCAGCAAATGTGTAATATTTGTCAAAATACCCGATAAATATATTATTATTTAACTCATTTATTAATGAGTGAATACAATAACTGGAGACTACAAATAGATAGATGTAGATCTTCTTTTCCCCCAAAGGGCGATTATTAATGCACGACTATAGTTTCGAGAACAATTAATTAGCAGCTCTCTTCATCAGGTGAGCAATAACAGGTAATACTTAACCCAACAAGAGTAAAACACCGTCTATGAAGTTAAAAAGTGTTCTTATTGCTCTGTTTTTGTTGTGATATTTATCACCATCTGTAGGAAAGAGATGATATAAATATATCTGTCATTTATTAATATTCTTTGAAAATATTTTTACTGCAATGCCAACAACTTATCATTATTTTCTATAAAATAAGAAGCAGTATTTTCAATTTCTAAATATTATCGCAACACTACACAAAATAGGTCCACTATTGCACCCAAAATCAAATATTTTATCAGTACTACTAGCTTGCTACCTGGAATATACATACATATGAGAAAAAAATGGTAAAATTACTAGCCTTCAATCAATATTCAATAAATCAATTCTTTTGTATGCAATAAATTTAAAATACATATGTATATAATATAATATATATGTTCTCATTCTATATTAAAGTCCTTCAAAGATATTGGGACATATATATGAGGCATAGGAAGCAAAAATAAACTCCAAGGAATTCAAGCAGATAAATCTCATATTTTCCAATATTTTCTTCTTCAAATATACCTTCTCTGTTTGCTATTGAACATGTTCCCGACAAATATTCTTCTTCTCGTAGACGGCTTTACATACAAGAAGAGCCTCGTATATTTTATTCTAAGACGTAATGAATATTCAGTCTGATATTTACGCGTGATTGAATTCTCAACAATAAAGTAAGCAGTAATGTATGGTTAAGCTTACACTTTGCGATCAGGTTAATGTTACCTTATTCTCTGTTTCAGTTGATATTGGTAAAATTGTTAATAATGTAATTACACTTAGTATATGTATTCTCTAATGTTACCGTTCATGATCGCAGGATATTTATTTTCGAATCTCTTAAATAATTAAGTTTAGATGCAAAATTTAATTCGGCAAAATTTTCACACAAAATTAAGAGCTATGTATTCCCTTTCGTCTTAAATTATTTTGAAACCATAAAATAAATGATAGTCAAATATATATTTTTAAAATATAATATTAAAAGTGTATAAAAATTGGAATTTCATTGGCGTTATTTACATTTGAATGTAAATCTGTGAAAATATTGGTTTGTTATTCAAACTACTTTATATTTAATCCAAATATTTTATCCAGATGTTAATTTTACTCATCATAATGTGGATTAAATTTATTACTAGTTTTTTTTATATTCATTGTTTATATTAACTTTTGATTGATAATACTTTTGTTTTAGTCAACATTTACGATCCAGTCATTGAATTTATTCATCATAACATAGATTAAACTTACTGCCAATTATCGATTTTCATTGGTTTCTCCACCGCTATGAAAACATCTCATGAGTATTTCGTAAGTAATTGTCAGCAGTGCTTATTGCACATTTTTTAAATGTAAATATTGACGCAGAATCGCACATTATTCGTCTAGTATATTGTCTAATAATAATTTACTACCAGGAATATATATAAGAAAAATTGGTAAAATTAGTAACCTTCAATCAATAATTATAAAATCTATTCTCATATATGAAATAAATTTAAAATCCATATGTGTACTTTTTATATGTGCAATCCTACCTGAGATTAAAGATTCCCGGCGTAGAAAACGTACATAAAAAATTGTTTCTATTTTAATATTCTGATATATTTTTTGGATTTAGTATATTTTCTTAAATTGTTCATCAACTACACCAAAAGTCACTTTTGGCACTTTCATATTAGCCGCATGCCAACGGTCAATCGCAAAACATAAATTCATAGCAACTTTTCTTGTTTTGATTATTTCTGTGTTTAAGCGCGTAGTTCGATTACATATCTGTTAAAATTTTGTTTTATGTTTGTATTTATTTATTTATTTATTCGTGAAGATTTAATTTAGTTTGGCAATTTAGTTATGGAATATTACACGAAAAAAAAAGCTAAATTAGTTACTGTGTTTTTAAGTACAAACGAGTTAATTTTAAGTAATTTGGTTGCTACAAATTAAAAAATATTCATGGTTGAAAATTTTTTTTAAACCTTAAAAAACAGTAATTTGAAAAATAAGTTTCAAACAATTTAATTTGAAAGTACATTTTCTTTTATATTTGACAGGTATAAAAATTCTAATTGTAGGAGGTTTAGAAGTTTAAAAAAAGCAGGATCAAGTCAAGTCATTTCCAACGTCAACGACGAATTAGCGTACTGATGGACATGTTTTTTGCTCTAAAGATGCGTATTTTTTCTCATGCTGTATTGGAATCGTTCAAAAATATTGAAAAGACATACGAGGCATGCTAAGCAAAAATAAACTCCAAGGAATTCAAGTTCGATAAATTTTATATTTTCAAATTTTTTCTTCTTCAAACATACATATTCTACTAACAATTGAATCTTTTTTCAACAACAATTCTTCTTCCACCAGGAGGCCTTGCTTCTTTGAGGAACCACGTATAACTTATTCTAAGGCGTAATGAACAGACAGCTTCTGATATTTACGGGAGATTGAATTCTCAAAAAAATTGAAGCAGCAATATACAGGGTGTATCAGGATGGATCGTTCACATTTGGTGGGAATGTAGGAAATAGGAAAAAAAGATAATCTCACATAGGAAAGTATTGGAACGAAAGCATAATGTTGTAGAGAGAGCTGTGTATACACAACTTCTGATCACGCACAAATCTCTCTTACAAGTCTAGCCGGTATTCCTTCGAGAAAGTGACTTTGCAGAAGTAACATGAATCTTTAAACGTTTAAAGAATATGCAGATATGCATCTAACTTATGGTGCGGCAGGGGAAAGTGGTCGGTGAGCTGCGCAAATGTATGCAGAACTACACAAAACTGCCCCAACACGCCCAACACCAAATACAATGCCCCAACAGGCACAAACCTCAGAATCAAATGTTTACAACTGGATCCGTTATCAGTACCTATCATGACAGAGGAAGAAACCGATTGACACAAACAATTCCAGGTACAAGGTGTTATTTAGGATTTAGATTTGCACCGGTTGGGGTAGCGTTCTGCATATTCTTCACACATTTGTGCAGTTCTTCGACCGCTTTCCCCTGCCGTACCGTAAGTTAGATGCATATCTGCATATCCATTAAACGTATAATGCTTCATGTTACTTCTGCAAAGTCACCTTGTCGAATGACAATTGGCTGGACTTGCCAGAGAGCCGTGCACATGTTCAGAAGTTGTGGATACACAGCACCTTCTACAACGTCCTGCGTTCGTTTATACTTTCCTATGTGAGATTGTCTTCTTTTGCTATTTTCTTCCTCCCCACCAAATTAGAACGATCAATCCTGATACACCCTGTATTGTTAGTGCTTTGCGATCAAGTCAATTGTAGGTTATTTAAGTTCAATCCTCTTGGGAATAATAATAAAACAATTACACTCAGTATACTTAACTTATAAATGTTAATATTCATTGGAAATATAATACCATTTAATTGATAATATTTTAGGTTTAATTATTATGTATATTCCATTCAGTTATAAATTGGAATATTCATCAAAATATTAATAAACAAATTCAAATAAATTTTAATTATTCTTCGAAAATTTGAAATTTTGTATGATAATAATTTCAATTTAGTCACAATATCCTACCCAGTCTCACGTTTATTCTCCACAATACTCATTAAACTTATACTACTTAATTTATTTATTAATAGACATGAAAATATTTTCATTAGAATGACAAACTCTTAGCAGTATTTACTAAATATTAGGAGGTAGTATTTTCGATTTTTAGCCGTTTACACAACTGTCCAATTACTGTCCAATATTGGTACAGTAATGGGCAAACAGTTAAATATTGATCAGTAATAGTTTGCAACTAAGAATATACATACACATGTGTAAAATTTAGAAAATTGCAAGACTTGAATATAAGTATTTATAAAATCTATTCCACTGTATAAAATAAATTTAAAATACATATGTATACTTTTATATATGTTTAAATACTCTTTAAAAGATCATTGAGTTGACACGTACTTTTCCGTTGATTATATTTCGTTAAAACGTAAAACTTTCCGCCTACATGTTACCATTTTTCCTCAAAAAACAAAAAATTCACAGAACGTACGCAAAAACTACCTGAAATCATCCATTCTAAAGCTGCATTTCCGTTAAATCCCACAGGTGTTTCTTCAACTCTGCTGTTTAGTACCATTTAGTATTAGAAACTGAAATTTTATGCATGTCCCTTTTCTTTAAAACACGAAATATGCATCAACGTAAGCTCCAAATTTCCTGAAATTCTGAAAAAAAAAATAATAATAACAAAAAAAATTGTAATTTAACAAATTACAACAAGCATTGGGAAAATGTTCCAAAAGCGAAAAAAAAAAATTATTCGTCATTCGATTATAAGCAATGCGCCATTCCATCATCGCATGTCGATGTCGCATATGTTTCAATCAACTAACGATAAACGTTGCGCGATACGTAATTATATTTAATAACGACGAACAACTATGTAAAAACATTTCGTCTGAACCATCGCCGCAGTTATCACAACCGTTGAAATAAACACATTTTACAATACTACAGTTAAAGAGATCCAGGCATTCTCTGCCCTCGCAAAATTATTCGTCGGAACCATCTACACAATACACATTTTCCATTACTACAAATGAAGAGATCATGGCATTCTGTGCCCTCGCAAAAAATATTCGTCGGAACCATTTACAGATAAACACATTTTCCATTACTAGAGTTGAAGAGATCCTGGTATTCTCTGCCCTCGAAAAAATATTCGTCTGAACCATCTACACAATCAATCTCTCCATCGCACCCCTGACAGCATTGAATGCATTCGTCATTCGATTGTAAGCAAAGCGCCTTTCCATCATCGCATGTCGATGTCGTAGATGTTTCAACCAGCAAACGATAAACGTTGCGCGATACATAATAATATTTAACAACATGCTGTCTGGAAAAATTGTTTAAACAAGTAGGTTGATAAGAGAAGAAACTGAACGCTATTGAGTAACATTAAGTCCTGCTAATAAAGGGAAAGTGCTAACCAATATATGTTAACCAATATACCTTAATATTTTATGGGGTCCTTCCTACAATAACTTTAACTCTTGTTTAGATTGATGTCGGAGCTAAAGGTATTTTGAGGAAATTAAAGTTGAAGACCACGTTTTTTGCTTTATAAGATGATTTCTCATCCGATGTCAATTTTTGAATTCGGCTTTTTTTCATGTCTGATTGTTTGCATCTATCCTTTTTGTAACTTTAACATTTATGTAACGATTTTATGCATTTCTATTTCCTATTAAAAAAAAAAAATCTTCTAAAGTTACAGAATTTCGTAAAAAGTAAAAAAAAAAAAAAATAAAGTGACGACGCTAAGAGGTCATTCTCGACTAAAAGCAACAACCATTTTCCCAATGGTTAAAAATATTGTTTTTTTCAAATAACAGAAATATCTCTTTCAATCACAAGGGTGTTCCGTTAACTTTGTCCCTGTACTTTTAAAGTCTTGTGATGAAAATTATTTTTTGAGATTGCAGTTACGCGTATTTCTTCCTCGTGTTGCGTTAAAGTCGTTAAAAAATGTAGGAAAGGCATACGAGGCATCCGCAATAAAAAATATATTCCAAGGAATTCAAAGCAGATAAATCTCACATTTTCCAATATTTTCTTCTTTAAATGTAACTTTTCTACCAACTATCAAATCTTTCTCAGAAAATATTCTTCTCCCAGATGATCCTGCTTTCAAGAAGAGCCACGTATATAGAACATATTCAAACGTAATGATTATTCAGCTTCTGATATTTACGCGAGATTGAATTCTCAACAACAAAGGAAGCAGTAATATATAGTTTGATTTATGCCTGTCGATCAGGTCAATGTTAGCTTAGTATGTTTCATGTGTTGCAGGCAAAAGAAAAAAAGTATATTTAGTAACCATTTTCAAAAAAATGTAATTAAAGGTACATTTTTTGCTCTATTGAATGGCGTAAAATAATTAAATAATAAGGTAATTAGAAGCAAATATATAGCGATGGAATTGAAAGCGATAGTGTAGGTTTTTGCCACTATCGTTATGGTGTCAGCGTTAATGACGAACATGTTTTTGTAACAACAACAAAAATGCATCGTGCCATGCGACTAAAGTAGGAAAAATTGGCTCAATGAATACAATAACCCAATTTTTGATTGGCACCTAGATCGCACGATATGAATATTTAAAAAGAATGAATGGAATGCACTGTTGAATTTTTTATGTAAATGACAAGCAATATTCATTCATGCCGGATCTTGATGAAGCTAGTTTTAATCGCTTGACAACTATATATACATCATATTTATGTTCCAAACGTAGTCAATTGTATGTCTTTGTATGTCTTCAAAATAAAGATGGTTACATTTCTTACTAAAGATGTACATATTCTAACTTATAAGCAGTGTCCTTATACTTATGATCATTAAAATATTGTCATATTTCATATTTTTCTTAAATTATTTTTATTTAATAAAAATAAGTCAGACCAAGATTCTCTTTGGATCACAAATAAATATTAAACAATGTTTGTTAATACTTAGAAGATTATAAAATTTATGAATTATTACATGTTCTAATGTAGTGTCTTTATCATTTTAGCCAGTGGGTGTTTAATATAAATACGTGATCGAATATCAAATGCACTTAACATAATATTCATAAAACTTATGATTAAATTTATTTTGTAATAACAGTTGGAATTATTACGATTTTATTTTTAATATATCCGATGTAGTTAAAATATTCCATCCATTTCGCCAGAAATTGCATTAAATTTACCATCATTCCATTTACTAAATAATAGCCATGGGGAATATAATCATTTTATTGATAATATTTCCGATTAAGTCGAACGTTTAGGTACAATTATTGTATTTACTCAGCAGAATAATCAACTGTAATTACAGTACAACCTGTCACGATGTAATCTCAAGGAACCGGAGTGAAATACCGTATTAACAGGCACATTGTCTATTGTAATTGTATCGTATTTTTTTAACCGATGCCATGAATTTTTTCGTTTATATATAAGTGCGATTGTGATAGGCGCTAGTGTAATATAGTGGAACTCGCGAAATACTAACTCGAGAATTGAGAACATGGTCACATTTAGTAATTTGCGCGTTTACATTAAGATTTGTACTTTTTACAAGCTGCTAAAAGACTATCGCGTATGAGCAAAATATCTGCTCATATTACTATAATGAAGGTGTGAAAAATATTGATTTCAACAGTGTTGACACTTTGCAAAAATAGAGAAATCATTCAATCAGCTTTCTAAAAAATCTTCTGAACACAAAAATATTTAAAAAGTGTAAAGCTAAAGACTTCGACAAAACATTTCTATGATGTTTTCAAAGTCATCGTGACGTCGGTTTTCTTATTAGTGGACACATTTTAAAAGCTCGAGCTGAAAAATTTTCAGAGAAATTACGCTATACTGATTTTATGTGTAATAATGCACGGCTGTATCGTTTTATTTTTTAAAAAACACCGAATATTATTCATGCCACGTTATCAGAATAAAATATGTCTTTAGACATCTATAAATATCATGAGTTGCGTTTTTTTCCCTCCAGTTTTAAGAAAATGACACTACGAAAATATACGACAGAAAAGTATACGTTCAATAATTCAACAATTAATTGAAGTAATTTGTTTAAATATGTGTGCGTGGGTGTTTTCTTTATGAATATCACGAGTAACGGCTAGTACGAGAAATTTTATAAACAAGTTGCTTCTCGTTTTAACCAAGTTTGACTGTATTTATCAATTCATTTAGCAGTACTCACTAAGTATTTACGCTGTTTAAATATTTACGCTGCTATGCCGATATTTTATCAGTATTTTGTAAACAGTCTTAGGTAGAGTTATAGCTGTATATATTTAAAATATTGTCCCGACAGCCGACACTACGCTATATGTGTTCAATATTGTGGGCAGTATTATGCCAATACTGACATGCTAAAAAAATATAGAAATACAAATAACATTTAGAAACTTATAAGCCTTGAAACATTACTTATAAAATGTTATCATTGTATTGAATAAATTTAGGATAAATATGTTTACTTTTTACTATATGTTTATAGCAATGTGTTTTTCTTACCATGCAATGGGAAAGTATCTCACGAATATTGGAAGGACATGCGAGATAGATGAAAGAAAAATACACTCGAATTGAAGACGAATAAATCGAATATTTTTCTATATTTTCATCTTCAAATATACTTATTCCGCATACTATCGAATGCTTTTTCGACATTTTTTTTCTCGCAGACGGCCTTATATACAAGAAAAAGAACATATATCTTATTGTAATGTGTAATGAATATTCAGCTTCTGATACTACACGAAACTGAAAAACAAAAAGTACTAGTTCTGTTTAGTTATACTTGCACTTTTAGTTATAAATGCGACCAGATCTTTGTTAGCTGATTCAGTTTCAATGCTGTAGGCAATATTAATAATAATACTTGCTGTATTTGTGAAATGTTATAGTTTATGATAATTACTTCATACTATTTGCATTCTTAAAATAGCTCATTGTTTTTAAATACCTTTAATATTCAATGATAACATTGTACAATATATTGGAGGAAAATATTGATTTTAAGAAGATTGAATACAAATATACAATGATCTATTTGACTTTTCATTTAATGCTATTTTAATACATGAAAATAGTTTTAAAATGTATATTTTTCAGGAATTTATTTATTTTTTAATAACATTACTTTTATTCTAATTTATCTTTATATACAAAAATAATATTATAAGAAAAATAATATTTCAGAGTTAGTAAGTAAAAAATTCGTAATTAGTTCAGAATTGTTTTATTTAAGGTTTTAGAAAGTATTTTAGTGATAGCTTATTAATTTCAAAACGAAATAAATTAGTAGATTCAGTAATTTGCTTCGCATTGTTAGGAGAAAGGATATTTGAGAGATCTATTTTCAATATACATTATATTTTTAAATTATTTTTCTATTTTAAAATAATGAAAATTCCGAATTTTTTAAATGAATTTTCTTATTTTAATTTCGAAAGGATAAAATGGTTTTTCAAAAATGTAAATTGAGCATCAAGCTTTAAAAAATAATCATTAACGCTGCCATAAAAAGTTTTCAAAACAAAAATAATATCTTATTTACTCATGAAAACCTTATGAAAGTAAATAATTCATTATTTTCGATAAAATTAATGAGATAAATATTATGTGAAGTCATAATTATATTAAAAGGCAGAAAAACAAACGACGTTAAAAATGCACAAATAATACACAAAAAGCAGCAAACAGCTGTTTTGAATCCACAGCTGTTTGCTGCTTTTTGTGTATTATGTCTGCATTTTTAGCGTTGGTTTCTGCCTTTTAATATTCTTGCACAAAGGTTTTATTTTCTATTTTTATTCATAATTATAGGCCTGATTTTTTTCTCTATTTTTTGCCTCATAGAAACAGACACCTTAATGAAGTTATATCTTGTTTTTCTTTATTTAGTTCACGACAGATTGTGTAATGCCATTCTTTTAAAATAATTTTTTCTCCGTGTTCCTTTGTTATCTATATAAGGATAAGTTACAATAATTTATGTCTATTTTCAGAGAAAGATTTGACAGTTGTACATAAGACAGGATAAGTCACAGGTCTTTTTTTAGGTGAGTTCGTAATTATATAAACACGTAGCACCTATAGTCGTCGTCTGGTCCGTCTGTCTGTCCGTCTGTCCGTCCGTCCGCATATAACAGCGCAAAAACTATCCAACCGAATGGTTTGAAACTTAATATATATTATCGTCGCAGAATTTTGCCTATTCATTTCAAATTTCATGAAAATCGAATCAAAACTTAAAAAAAATATTAATAAAAGTTTTCCTTATTCTATTAAATTCTACCGTACGTAATCTATATAATAAAATCGCAAGTCATGTGACTGAGGAAAGCAAATACGGTCAAACCACTTATTTTTTCATATGCCCAGCGGCGATTTTTATTCAAAATTATTTTTTCGAATAAAATTGCATAAAAGTTACATTTTTAGATAGATCGTTCAAAAAAATTGTATCCTTCAGAAATGAGTTATATTCAAAAACGTATAGATTCTTAGATAACTTCACTGGAAATTAGGTTAACAGCCGAATATCTCAATTCATTAGAGTAAATAAACACAGGCGATTCATTCATTATGAGTCATAAAAATATTAAACCATGGAGGTAATCTTTCGCAAAGCAAGATCTCCATGGTGAATTTTACAGCACTGTCTGGTGTAGAAAAAACACCGTATCTGTAAATGTGGCATACGTAGTAAGAAAAAAAAAGGCATGCTCATTTCGCTCATAGCAGACGATATAGTTCATTTCACTGAAATAATAAGGGTGATTTTTTTACATTCTGAAACTAGTTATAAAACGAACGCACACGTCAAGTTCCACGTACAATTTACAACTTGTTTCTAGTTTTAATGGCCATATGTCTTTCGTTGTTAACCTACAGAATTTCAAACATTTTCACAATATTCAGTTTTATTCCTATTAACGGCGGTTTCTTTTTTTTTTTATTTTCAACTTTCCACTGTTTACTTATGTCTTACTCTGTACTCTTTACAGGAAATCTTAAAATGTTGATAAATTTTTATATACTTTGAAGAATTTTTGTAGAAATGATACATCAAGTCAGCAAAAAGAGAACTCCTTATGCATTTTAATCGCCACATTATCGCAGATTTAAAAAAACAAAAAACAAAAAAAAAAAAACAGACATGCTATTAGGAATTATGTATTTTTTCTATCTATGTTAAAACAATGAATGTTAAAACCGTCTCTCTACTGAAATTGTAACAAATTTTGAAATCATCAATACGAACACCAAACTTTGACATCGATTTTGATTCTTCGTTAAATTTGATCTCGGGTTACAAAACGGGAAGTCATTCATGTAAAAAGTTTAGGAATTAATTATGCAGATGTAAAGTTTTTAACTAATGTTAAATTCAATTTTTTTTAACAGTTACAAAACAAACTGCAATGCGTGTTAGTCTTTTAAGCATGACTCGAAAACAACTTGGCAGAATGGGGAAATTTTAATATTCTCATATACGAAGCTTTTAGAAATCCATTTTTGTTCAAATTTGTATAGTCTACAATACATTTTGTTGGAATATTAATTTCATTATATATATTTTATTTCATTAATATTAAAAAAAAAAACTATTGTAACCTGTAAATATTTTAACAGCGAATATTAATTTTGAAATTTATATTTTATTTAATTAATATGCTCCATTCTTTCAAATTTCCGAATCTTATACATGACCAAAACTGCAATGAAAATTTTATTCGTTTCCAAAATTCTGTCATTAAGATGAGATTTATACTTCTACACATTAAAAATTGTACAAACTTTCATTTTTCAAATGGTAAAATCCACTTTTGACACTCTGAGTTTTATCGATTAATTGGAAATATCTTGCTTCAATATTTCTGCGATATGAATTTACATCATTGCGAGCTAAACATATGAAAAAAAATTAGTTTACAAACTATTAAATATCCAAAGCCATTTCTTAGTTTATAATTTTGAAGTTATTACGTATTTCCAGTACTTGCTTAGAACGAAATTCAAAACATTATTGTAATACATCAATACCCAATCAAAGATATAAACACAGATTGCATAGCAAAAAGCTGGGCAAAATCAGCCCATTAATTAAAATAATTATGTCATTATTTCCTATAAAAAGTATAAAAGTGTTTTTCTTTAAAGAATAAGAAAACTATCTTATAAGTATTCAATGTTCATCTCAAAAATCACGTCTAATTTCATGACTAAAATTAATGTTGCTTCAAAAAGTTACAGTTACAATATACGTTAATTTGCCGTAAGTACCAATTATGAAAAATTCACTTCGGTTTGATTTATACTTGTTAGAAAGCATGTACACGTGGATTTATTAAAAATATATACAGCATTTTTCTCTGTTTCTTTTTTAAGATATAGAAACATGAAAGAAAAAAAACAATATTTAAACTACACATTCAAGATTTTTAAAATGATTTTCCATTGTATAATCATAATTTAATTAATATTAAATTATTATAATTTGATAGAAGTGTATTATTACATTCTTTAATTTTTATTTACATTTCATTTTCTACTTTTCAGGATTTAAAATGTTTCATTGGTACAGTTTCACAGCCAGTTAACATATTTTGGCGAGTATGGTTTGACACATAATTAACTCCACTGTTGTTATAGCTCGTATACAGTTGTAAAAATAAGGAATATATGGAGATTTGTCACCTGCACCCGGCTAACGGAAAAATGCCTAAAAATTAATTTATTAATAGGGTGTGTCCGAGAATTATTGGACACATTACGAAATTATGAAAAAAAAAAGCTATGAACAGTCGTGGTTTTTCGATGTCACGTATTAATAACATGTTTCCGAAAGCTTTTTTTCGCAGCATTGTTATTCCTGGAATTTCCCCAAAAGATAGATTGGTCGTGTTGTGGTCCGGTTCCTTGGTTTCCTTGATCTCCTAGTTTAACAACGTTGGATTTTTTTATGTAGGATTATGTGAAGGATTATGTGCATCAGACGCTTTGTACTAATTTGCAGGAACTGAAGATCACATCTGTTGTTCCATCCATAACTCCTCAGACGCTATCAAATACATCGAATGAAATCGAGTATCGTTTGAACATAGCTACTACAAGTAACCAAGGGATCTCACATCGAGATGTATTAACTTTTGTAAGTCTATTGTAAGTTAGTAAACACATTTTGTTTCTATACTATCTAGTTTTTGTTTTACATAATTTTGAAATGTGCCCAATAATTTTCGGGCACCGTCTACACTGTTAAAAAAATTGCAGTAAAATTACTGCAGCAGAGATTCCAGTCATACCCCGTAAAAAAAAAAAAGCCCATGCCCATCATTTTGTGCAGCCCGTAATTTTACGGGGCAAAGTAATACAGCATTATAATGCACAGGATATAATGCACTTTAAAATACAATAACACTTTGCTTACTGTTCCATAGCACGTAGCACGTTAGATAATCATCACAGAATCGCTGTTTTGGCGGGTTAAAATTTTCGAAACACGAGTAAAATGAAGGGTTACACCCTAGCGGAGGACAATGTATGGGGTCGTACCGTATTTTTGCTAACATATGGGCTAGAACTGTAAGAATATGTGGATTGCTCTTAATTTTCTAAGTATCTAAGGGATAAGGCCACTTATTTAGTGGATCAGACCGTTTTTCATCAAATAAGGCTGTTGCCCGTGAAAATTGAAGGGCGATTGCTCATAAATTTACAGTTTTTTCTGAGAGTGTATATTTATGTTCTAAAATGTTAATGTGTTACATTGTCGTCGGAATCACACCTCTGTATATAATTTTTATAATTCCAGCATATCAGGAAGTAAGTGAAAAACCGATTACAAAATTTCATCTTTACATATGAAAGAAGTTAATCTAAATAAAAATAATATAACAAGAAAGAAAAATCATTAATCAAGATATATTATGAAACACTTTTCAACACATTAAAAAAATATAACAAAACTTCACTGTTTAATATTGGGGAATATGATGTGTATTTAAACAGATTAGAAAACATAATTTAAACAATTCCATCTACAGCTGGAAAATTATTCGAAATCTTGTGTGCAGTCCTGTATATGATCTATAGATTTGTATATATACCACTTAGTATGCAAAAATTCAGTTCATTTAGGAAGGAGATAACCCAGATCAAAATTCCCCTGCAGCAATTAACAGCAATAAGCAGAAATGTAATGGAATTCTTTTGCGCAGCTCTGTAATATGGTCTATAGAATTTATACACATCGAGTTACATGCAAAATGTTAGTTAAATTCAAAAACGCATACAAAAATTGTAAACACACTTCCGGCTATTATTGCTAAAATACAGTACTGTGAACGAATTTTTTAGTGTATCCCTGAAAATGAACGTTAAAGTTCTATGCAAACCATATTTTATAGTAAGCATCTTATAGTGAACCTCTGTGATGTATATCAATTTCAATGTATTTGGAATAGTGTAACACCATTAAAATACACTGCAAAAGATTTTTCCACATTGACCATAATGTAACGGAATTATTTTGAGTGCACCCTGTAAACGAAATATTAACGCTATACACTTCATTTTCAATACCGAACAAGTTATGGTAAACATCAATAACATATATAAATTACATGGCAATCCGTCTATATTTACGCAAGTCAGGCAGACAGAGAGACGGAAGGACACACAAACCGAATTCATAAGCACTTTTCCAAATTTGTTGGAAAACGTTAAAAATGAGTTCAAATCTACACAAAATCCGCACTGCAAAATTTTATTCGCTTCCATAATCCTATCAATAAGATTTCCGCGTAAAAACTTTTCTCACTTTCCGACTTTTCTTTTCCGTTACTTGATTTCAAAATTGTAGTCTGAAAGTATTTTTTCCGTATAACTTTGTTGAACAACACAACATTGAAATTACTGTCAGTGTTTCATGTGTAAAAAAAAAAAAAAGATTAAACATATTTAGTTCTCAAAATATTTATTAAAAATTTAAAGGCCATTCCTTAGTTTACACACATGAACCAAGTTAAGTTAAATAAAAATAATATAAAAATTATTTTGAATCTACGCAAAATCCGAACTGTGATGAAAATTTTATTCGCTTCCATAATCCTATCAATAAGATTTCCGCGTATAAACTTTTCTCACTTTCCGACATTTCTTTTTCTTTACATGGTTTCAAAATTGTAGCTTGAAAGTTATTTTCTCCTTATAACTTTGTTGAAAAACGCAACATTGAAACTACCGTCAGTGGTTCCGGTGTAAAAAAGGATAAAATATATTTAGTTCTCAAAATATTTATTAAAAAATTAAAGCCCTTCCTTAGTTTACATACATGAACCAAATTAGTTAAATAAAAATAATATAAAAATGAATTCAAATCTACAGAAAATCCGAACTGTGATGAAAATTTTATTCGCTTCCATAATTCAGTCAATAAGATTTCCGCATAAACTTTTCTCACTTTCCGATTTTTCTCTTTCGTTACTTGGTATCAAAATTGTAGCCTGAAAGTTACTTTCTCCTTACAACTTTGTTGAACAACACAACATTGAAACTACCGTCAGTGTTTCCTGTGTAAAAAAGTATAAAATATATTTAGTTCTCAAAACATTTATTAAAAATTTAAAGCAACTCATCAGTTTACACTCATGAACCAAGTTAAATTAAATAAAAATAATATAAAAAGGAGTTCAAAACTACGCGAAATCCGACTTGTGATGAAAATTTTATTTGCTTCCACAATCGTATCAATACGATTTCCGCGTATAAACTTTTCTCACTTTCCGACTTTTCTTATTTGTTACTTGGTTTCAAAATTGTAGCCTGAAAGTTATTTTCTCTTTATTTTTGGCGTCCGCGATCAGGACCGTTTGTTTTGAATGAATAGAAGATCTGTTTTAATACGAATTGATAATGTCGTTGAAGTCTTTAAATACTAAAAAGAAAAATGAAAAGGCAGCATTTACGGCAGTTGCTGAAAAGGTCGAAGTAGAAATCACAAATGAAGAATTTAATCTTATTAACTGTCAAATTTTGTGTCAAGTTTTATTAAATTTAACAGGCTGTGTTTGACGGAAGATAAGATCCTGGATTTACTTAATGAAAATGATTTTGAAATTGAATTTAATGCAGCTGAAGCCGATAGAGATTTATATTTGAGTTTAAAAGTAAAACTAAACTACAAAATGGAAGAACATCAGTCGAAAGTGGTCGACAAAGTTTCATCTTTGCCATCGAATCCAGAGAATAATAGAAAATTCAAACTTCCTGAATTAGAAATGAGAAAATTTTCTGGAGATGCCAGAGAATTCTTGGGCTTTTGGAGCCAATTTTCTAAGATTCACGAGGATCCTAACTTAGCTGAAGAAGATAAATTTCAATACCTGGCTCAGTGTGTGACACCGAATTCCCGAGCAGCTCAATTGATAAGCAGTTTTCCCTTGACGGCTACTAATTATCCGAAAGCTGTGCAACAACTGAAAGATCGTTTCGGACATGATGATTTATTGGTTCAAATATATGTTCGGGATCTATTGAATCTTGTAATGAAGAATGCTACTACTGGACGTACTGCTCCAGATTTGGCTGTTCTGTACGACAGCATAGAGAGTAAGCTGAGAGCATTAGAAAGTCTTGGGCGGACTAAAGAAAAGTTTGCTGATTTTCTCGGGCCTCTAGTGGAATCTTGCCTACCTGAAAGTATACTTAGAGCATGGGAGAGAAGTCGTGTTGCTGAAGATGGAGTGACAAGGAATTCTGAAAGAACTCTCAATAATCTTATGATTTTCCTTCGCCATGAAGTACAGTCCGAAGAGATGATTAAATTAGCTCAAACTGGTTTTACTGGTAATATTGTGAAACGCGTTTGTAATAAAAATGTTAGTAGCGACAATTTAGATATGTCAACTGCAGCTATGTTAGTAAGTACAAATGAGTTTTCTAATGGTAAGTTGTCTTTTACTTGTATTTTTTGTGATAAACCACATTCTAGTGCAAAATGTTTTAAAGCAGAGAAAATGAGTTTTAATGATAAAAAATTGATTGTACAGAAGAAAAGGGCTTGTTTCGAATGTTTAAGAATTGGTCATTTAAGAAATCAATGTAAAGCTAATATCAAATGTTTTATTTGTAATGGTAATCATTTAAAGTTAATGTGTTCAAAGAATATGAAAGAAAATGAGTGTAAACAAAAGGATTCAAAAGCTGAGGTTTCTCTTTCTAATAATAGTAATGATAATGTTTATTTGCAAAGTTTATGTATAAATATTTTTGTTAAAGGTAAAAGAAAGAAAATTCGAGCTCTTATAGATTCCGACTCACAACATAGCTATGTGGCCGAAAGGGTTATTCGGGAGATGAGAGTAGACCCGATTAGGGAAGAGAGAATTATTCATTGTTTATTTGGGGGGAAAGAAACGGAACCATTATCTCATTCAGTTTTTTCTTTGCAAGTAGGTGATTTAGATAGAACATTTAAACTTTGTCTTGAAGCTTTTTCGGAAGAAAAATATGCGGTTTTGTACCCATTGTTGATGATCCTAAAATTCTGCAGGAATTAAAACAGAGAAAAATATAAATTACTGATAGCATATGTAAGGAAAATGAAATTGATTTGTTATTAGGTGCAGATGTTATCGGGAAGTTATTAACGAGGGAATTTATACAGTTGTCTTCGGTACTCACTGCTGTCAAAACTAGACTTGGGTGTGCTCTCATGGGTAAACAAATAAATAACGAATATGTTACAGATAATGTGTTATCAAGTCTGTCTTTGCATGCGCGAGATATTTCAGTAAAATATTTGTGGAAGTTAGAGGCTTTAGGTATTTCAGATCCTACTGAAAATATTAAAACAAAAAATCGAATGGCCGATGAAAAGATTGATTTTGAAAACAAATTATCAATACTTCCGGATGGTAGGTATGAATTAGAGTTACCTTGGAAACACGAAACTAATCAATTGCCAGATAACAAAATTATATCTTTGATGCGTCATGAGAAAATGATTAAACGTGCTAAAGAAAGTGGGTTTCTAGGTAGTTATCAAAAGGTGTTTCAAGAATGGGAGGAATTAAACATTATTGAAAGGGTGCCAGAAAAAGAATTAGATAATAAATGTCATTATTTGCCGCATAGACCAGTTATAAAGATGGATAGTGAAACTACAAAAGTAAGACCCGTATTTGATGCTTCTGCTAACGAAAAGGGAAAGCCATCCTTAAACCAGTGTTTATTTAAAGGTCCTAATTTAGTAGAATTCATACCAGACATCGTAGACAGGTTCAGAATGTTCCCTATTGGTTTGAGTGCCGATATCGAAAAAGCATTTCTTCAGCTGAGTATTGTGCCGAAAGATAGAGATTATTTGCGTTTCTTTTACACATGCGATGAAGAAATACAAATTTATAGGCATTGTCGCGTTGTTTTCGGGGTATCCTGTTCTCCTTATTTACTGAATGCTTCCATCATTCATCTTTTAAACAATTCCTCACCTGATTTCAAGAAAGTGACTCATAAGTTAAAATAATTTTTTATGTTGATAATTGTATAACTGGTGTAAATAATGTAAAAGAAGAAGATAATTTTATTTAACAGGCTAAAATTATTATGTCCAAAGGCTGTTTTAACTTACGTAGTTGGGAAAGCAATGTTACTTGTAAATTTACATCTAAGCATTCCGGGGATACATCTTTATTAGGAATGTTACGGAACTTAGATAATGATACGCTAAAATGTAAGATTAATGCAAATATGTTAACATGTGATGTTAAAGTAACTAAGAGATTGATTCTATCTATTGTGCAATCGATATTTGATCCAGTTGGTATACTTGCCCCAACTACACTGCTACCAAAGTTAATTTTGCAGCAAACACGGAAACAAAGTATTCATTGGGATGATATGTTACCTGAGAACATTGTAAATAAATTTTGTTTATGGTTAAATGATGTGCATTTGTTAAAAGATGTGACAATACCACGTTATGTAGGTTCAAATGCAACATTCGTCTTGCATGTTTTTGTCGATGCTTGTAAGAATGCTTATGCTGCATGTGTTTTTGCTCGAACTCGTAATTCATCGGGAATTATGTTGACCTTTTAAGAGCGAAAAGTCGGGTAGCACCTTTGAAAATCTTGAGCATCCCAAGATTGGAGTGAATGTCGTGTTGCATAGGAGCCAGTTAGCCTTTTCCATCTGTAATGCAATTAATGCTTTTGATATGAAAATTACATTTTGGAGTGATTCTACAGTTGCATTGTGGTGGATAAAAAACCACGGGGAATGGTCTAATTTTGTTGCTAACCGGGTTAAAGAAATCAGGCATCTGACACAATCTGAATCATGGAGACATGTCCCTGGTCACATGAGTCCAGCGGATATACTATCTCGAGGTTGTTCACCTAGTCGAATGCTGGATTCTGAGTGGTTTAATGGACCTTTATGGCTCAAGCAAAATCCAGAATCGTGGCCTGTTAATGAAGTTTTTGGGGAACCTAATGAAGTTAATGATGAACATAAAAAAGTTAAGCTAATAAATATTAATGTGTCAGAGTTTTCTGATCCTTTTGATGTTGGAAGATTTTCGAATTATGATAAATTAATTCGGGTTTTCGGTTGGGTTTTACGTTTTATTAACAACTGTAGGAGCACTCCTAATTTGTGTAAAAATCTTTCTGTTCATGAAATTGTAAGTTCTGAGAAGTGTTTGATTAGATTTATTCAGAATTATTATTTATCTGATTTAAAGACTGTTAACTGTCTAGATGTATTTACTGATAATGAAAACATCATTAGAGTGGACAAGAATAACTGAACGAAAAGACAGTTCTGATTTTTTAAGACCTATTTGGTTACCTGGTAAATGTATATTTACTGAATTATTAATTGAATCAGTGCATAGAAAAAATTGTCATGCAGGACTTCATATGATGCAGTCATTATTGAGAGAAAGGTTTTGGATAACTAAACAACGTAAAACTGTACGTAAAGTGTTGAATAGATGCGTGAAATGTAAAAGGTATAAGTCAAAGCCAATGTCATGTGATTCCGTGCCTCTGCCAGCTGATCGCGTAGAAAATTGTTCTGTTTTCACGGTTGTAGGGACTGATTTGGCGGGACCTCTATTTCTAAAAGATGGTGGAAAGGTTTGGATTGCTTTGTTCACTTGTGCGGTGTACAGGACTGTCCATATGGAACTTGTATCTTCCTTATCGGCGGAATCTTTTCTTTTAGCTCTAAGGCGGTTTATAGCTAGGAGAGGTAGACCCGAAATAATTTATTCCGACAATGGGGGTAATTTTAGATGTGCTTTTAATGAGCTTTCAAAATTAGACTGGAAAGTGATACTTAAGGAGACGAATACAAAAAGGATATTCTGGAAATTTAACCCTCCTACTGCCTCTTGGTGGGGAGGCTGGTGGGAAAGATTAGTACGCGTCATAAAGGAGCTTCTTAGACGCACATTGGGAAAATCTGTGTTATCATACGAAGAACTTGAAACTATAATTTGTGATTGTGAGTCAATCGTTAATTCTCGACCTTTAACATATGTATCGGAAGATTCTCAAGATTTATTTCCCTTAACCCCTTCAATGTTTCTAAAAGAGGATTGTTGTTCTGACGTAACAGATATAGATGAAGTTGATTCACAACATTTGCAAAAAAGAATCAGGTACCGTGCAAAGCTTTTGAGGGATTTAAGAAGTCGTTTTAGAAAAGAATATTTAGGACAGTTAGTAATGAAGCAAACTAAATTTAAAGTTTCCCGAGAACCTGAAATTGGAAAAATTGTATTGATAGGGGATGATTTCAAAAAGAGACTATATTGGCCTTTGGCGAGAGTTATCGAAAAAGGTCGTGATGGAAAGGTCCGAACAGTTAGACTTAAAACGGCTTCAGGAATTTTTATAAGACCTATTCAACGTATTTATCCGTTGGAGATTACTACTAAAGAGATTAATTCGCCTGGAGGTATGTTGAGATCAAATGACCCTGTAAATGAGACCGAATGTGATGAACAGTCATCATGTCCTGAGAAGATCCTTGAGAAGAAATTTACTTCATCCGGTCGGCTAATTAAGGTTTCTAAGCGACTTGATCTTTTTAATCAGGGAATTTATGTTTTTGAGTCGTTTGCCACTGACTCAAAAAGGGGGGAGGATGTTGCATAAACCTTTTATTTTTAGCTCGCGTGATCCTTAGTTTTAACTTCGCTGAGAGTGGGATCGCGTGACATGGCTTTTCATTATTTTATTGTATCTGTTTGATGTAAAAACTCATTGAATTGTTGATTTCATTTTATTATTGTAATTTATTTTTGTGATGTGGCAACTTTATGTTTTATCGTTTTAATTTTTATAGAAAAGGTAGATGTTCTAGAAGTTTCTCAGATGCATTTGAAATGACGGTGTAATGTTATTGGAGATATGTTTTTTATTTGATTTGTTGTGTGGAAATAAATTTCTACCTTTGTAAAACGGGATATCTTTAATTCTTCAAAACAGACGCAAACATCGGGTAGATGTTTTGGACCTGAGTACAAGTATTTTTAGCTGTTTTTAAAATAGAGTTAAAGTATAACTTTATTTCTTCTGCAACACTTATAACTTTGTTGAACAATGCAACATTAAAACTACCGTCAGTGTTTCCTGTGTAAAGAAGGATAAAATACATTTAGTTCTCAAAATATTTATTAAAAATTTAAAGCCATTCCTTAGTTTATACACGTGAACCAAGTTAAGTTAAATAAAAATACTATAAATATGAATTCAATTCTACGCAAAATCCGAACTGTGAAGAAAATTTTATTTGCTTCCATAATCCTATCAATAACATTTCAACGTATAAACTTTTCTCACTTTCCGACTTCTTTTTTTCATTACTTGGTTTCAAAATTGTCGCCTGGAAGTTACTTTCTCCTTATAACTTTCTTGAACAACGCATCATAGAACTACCGTCAGTGTTTCCCGTGTAAAAAAAAAGATAAAATATATTTAGTTCACAAAATAGTTATTAAACATTTTAAACCCATTCCATATTTTATCATTTTGATGTATTTAGGCATTTTAAATAATTGCTTAGAAATGCAGAAACCGAAAAAATCAGCACAACAAATTCAAACGTGTGTTATAATACATGAATGCCCAATAAAATTTTTAAATGCATGTTTTATCGCAATAAAGCTGGACAAAATCAGCCCATTAAATTGTAATAAATACATTTTAACTCTTGTCTATAAAAATGAGTTGCGAATCCACGCATAACTAAAACTGCAATGAAAATTTTATTCATTTTTACTTATAGAAAATGCACAATTTGACTTTGCCTTAGTACAGGGGTTGACAAATTCGGTCGTCAGGTCGCCACTGGAGACCAAGTTATTTAATCTGGCAAGATATTTTTTGAAAAAAAAAAAAGACCTAAGAAAATGAGCACAAATGGCATTTTTTTTTCTCCCACCACCTCTACCCAGTGATCTCGCTCTTCTCTCGTACTTTTAATTGAAGAACCAAATTTAAAAGACATTTTCCTTCTCATGCACAGAAAATAATTTATTCTCTTGCAAATTTTTTTGACAATGTGTACTTGAGCCTTCCTCCTACTTCTTTAAATTTCTACGGCACAATTTTAAACACACGTTTTAATTCTGGACTAAATCAACTCATTAAATTGTAATAAATACCTTTTCACTCCTGGATATAAAAATGAGTTCTGAATCTTTTCAGAATCTTAATATATAAGAAAACGTTTTATTATACAGGGTCATTCATAATTCCCTCCGGGGTTTCGAAACGTTATAGTAAAAAAACGAAGACGAATATGAAAAAAAGAAACATATGAAATTATTCCGAAACTATTCAAGTTTTACTTACACACATTACAGGTGTTCTATGTGTGAACCCTTGGTCACACGGCATACATCCATGCGGTAGTCCAGTTCCTGCCATACTCCGTTTCTTTAAATTTCCGGTACCACACATGAATTGTTTTGTCAGTTGGTCCCTGTTTTCGATATTTATTACGAAAGGCCCGTTGAACTGACACCACTGATTCAGATTTAAAGAAACGGAGTATGGCAGGAACTGGACTATCGCATGGATGTATGCCGTGTGACCAAGGGTTCACACATAGAACACCTGTAATGTATGTAAGTAAAACTTGAATAGTTTCGGAATAATTTCATATGTTTCTTTTTTTCATATTCGTCTTCGTTTTTTTACTATAACGTTTCGAAACCCCGGAGGGAATTATGAATGACCCTGTATTTTATTCTGATTTTTATTATATTCAGCTCTGCCTCCCTCCCCTCTCTCCATTTTCTCACAATTTGATAAATCTGTAAAATATTTGGTGTACTAAATCCTCTGTTTAAAATGACTAAATCACTGTTTTTGTAGCATTAATAACAATATCTGATATAATAATTAATACACAAAATGACATTAATCTTTAATTTGAAAAATTAATTATTCTCCTAAATATTTTATTAATTTACTGACAATCGCAATTCTACGATTTTTTTTACAGTGAGTATTTGAGTCCTTCCCTACTTTTTAATTTTCACGGCACTATTTTAAAAACATGCTTCTTAAGTATTAAGTAATTAAGTATTAAGTATTAAGTATTAATCAAATAAATTAAGTAAAGTTGTAAAGTTAAGTTGTAAAGCTGCAAAATCAAGTAAATTAAGTATTAAGCAAGTATAAAGTATTAAATAACTATTTATTAAGTACCTATCTTTTGAATGCTTATAAAAAACATCAATGGCTCAAATTAATAGATTATTTACTTTTTAAGTAAATATCAAGTTTTAAGTATTAAGTAAATATAAAGTATTTAGTAATTAAGTATTAAGTAAGTATAAAGTATTTAGTAATTAAGTATAAAGTATTTAGTAATTAAGTATTAAGTATTAAGCATTAAGCAAGTAACTTAAGTAAGTAAAGTTGTAAAGAAACGCTGGACTATATAAATCAACCCTTTAAATTATAATCCATACCTTTTCATTCTTGGCTATAAAAATAAGTTCTGAATCCATTCCGAATATTGATAATTGAGAAAACGTTTTATTATATTTTTATTATATAAGGAGAGCTTTGGAGAGCTTAAGTTGAACCAAAAAATTATAATTATATAAGTTTTATCTTAAATGGCATACAGAAATGGATCGGTTATAGATTTTCCTTGAAAATACACCATTGGTAAGGACATTATTAAGGACCAATGACGAAATTTCTATATTTCTTATTTAACTAGCTCAGTAGCTTAATGGTCAGCCCTTCTTGCCAGTGCCAGACCAAATTCCGGGCTCGGTAACATTCACGCAATCTTTCATACTTTCTTATGGATCGGTTATAGATTTTCCTCTAAAATGCACCATGGGTAAGGACATTATTAAGGACCAATAACGAAACTTCTATATTTCTTATTTAACCATTTCTTATTTAACTAGCTCAGTAGTTTAGTGATCAGCCTGTCGCTCCAGACCAGATTCCGGGCTCGGTAACGTTCACGCAATCTGTTATATTTTCTGGATCAATAAAATTAATATTAAGCTTGCTTTCGAACTAAGCATTAGGGATCCCGTGCTAGGACGACCACCTCATCGGGAGAAATTCTGTACAGCACGTCAAGAAAATAGAGTTTGGTGCTGTAGTTAGTGTTCTGTATGCATTGTAGCACCCCAGAATTTAGTATTTAACTAACATACACAAAACCCATCCCTCCCTTCACATTTTCTGATAATTTGTTAAATCTGTAAAATTTTCGGTGCAGCGAATCCTCTGTTTAAAATGACCAAATCGCTGATTTTGTATCATTAATAATAATATCCGATATACAAGTAATAATTAATACATGAAATGGCATTAATATTTAATTTGAACAATTAATTATTCTCCTAAATATTTTATTAATTTATCGATAAATAATCTCAATTGTTCACTAACTACTTGTGTGTGAGCGCTTCCCCTACATTTTTAAATTTCTACGGCACCATTTTAAACACATGTTTTATCGCAAAACGCTGGACTAAATCAACCCATTAAATTGTAATCAATACGTTTTCACTCCTGGCTATAAAAATGAGTTCCGAATCTACGCATAACCATAACTGCAATGAAAATTTTATTCGTTCCCAGAATCCTATCATTAAGATTTCTACGCAAAGACTTTTCTCACTTTCCGACTTTTCGATAAAGCCTTCGTTCCGCCCCACTGGGGCGCATCCAGATGAAGATTATTGGAATCGAATTTTCGATTTCAAGAAATGTTTTAAGACTTCGGAAGAGAAAAGAAATGTTACGAACTTTTTAAGAGAAGTTTTATGATCATTTTATGATTTTTAAGTATGTGGAATCTGGTATATTGCAATCGGTGATGGAATACTTTTGAGTAGTTCATAATCTAGATGTGCTATTGAAAAGTAAAAAGCAATGATAAAGGGAATATTTTAATCTTCCCTTTATTACTCAAATATATCTTTTTACAAATAAACATAACTTTTAAAATAAATTCATCCTCATATATCAGAATCATAAGAATGATTATAAAAAACTTCAATGGTTCAGATTAATAGATTACTTAAATTAATAGATTAATATTTATTAAGTAAATTTTCAAATATAAAGTATTAAGTACGTAAAAAGTATAAACTATTAGGTAATTAAGTATTAAGTATTAAGCATTAAGCAAGTAAATGAAATAAGCAAGTATAAAGTATTAAATAACTACTTATTAAGTAATCTTTGAATATTTATAAATAAACATCAATGGCTCAAATTAATAGATTATTTACTTTTTAAGTAAATATCAAGCATAAAGCATTAAGTATTAAGTATTAAATAAGTATAAAGTATTAAGTAAGTAAGTATTAAGTTTTAAGTAATTAAGTATTAAGCATTAAGCAAGTAAATTAAGTAAGTAAAGTTGTAAAGTAGTAACATTAAGTAAGTTAAATATTAAGCAACTATAAAATAATAAGTAAATATTTGTTAAGTATTTATCATTTGAATGAATATAAATAAACTTCAATGTCGCAAATTAATAGATTATTTAGACCATTTAGAATAAAAATATTTATAATGTAGATGGATGTGGTTTACATATTTTTTGCATATATGTATTACATGTGTATGATTTCATATTTTCTTTATGTTTCCCTTCTGTGTTTCCTTTTGTTTGCATTTAATAAAATTATAATAGAATTTTTTAAAATATATTTTAATTTTTGAACAAATAAACGTATTTTTAATTCTTAAAACGCAATACAATAAAACTTAATTTAATGCAATCACTTGGGTCCAGGCTTTGCGGCAGTGAAAATATTCTACTAGTCATAAACCAAATGGTGAATAATGCATTTCATAAAACTGTTTTGATTATGTACAATTTCTTAACATGAACTGATAAAGTCATACTTATTCTATGTTACAACTTTTATTTGTAGTTACTTGAAATGAAATAATCTTTTTATAGGTAGAATGTCTGGATTTAAACATAGCTGGTTTTTTCAGAAACACAATTTCATTGCATTTCTTGGCGCATGAACTAAGCTAAATAGAACCTTTATTGCAGTTTATTTATAAGATCACATATTTTCTAATACATCTTCCTAGGGATAAGTGTTAAATGCGATTCTTGGATGACAGTCCTTGTTCACATGGAGCTGTGCCGATATTCATTGGAAATATTACCTACATCAGTTTCATAGTATACAGGAATCATTTTGAAACTTCTTTGGTAGTTATTTTAGAAAATAATGATTCAAATAATTCTTCCTAAGTACCCCATAAAAAAAATCCCCTCAAATTTCCAGAAAATTGTTCAGGGTAAGAAAATAACAGCCATACCATCATTTCTACTCACTATTTGGCAAGTGGGGATATCATTCTTTAAGCCTACTTGGGTCCGAAAAAAATCCGTTGTAAGCAGTTTTCTGTTTTAGTAAGTAGAATTGTATGGTATTCCTTCGATCGGGACCGTGAAAATTTCGCTTTTAACCCTTTCGGTACGGGTTGGTACAAATACAAATATGTACCAGTGGACTACTTTTTATTCTATTCGTTAAACTTTTTGATATCTAATCTCTGCAAGAGACTTATATTAACACGTTCGCTGCCAAGCTAAAAATGCCGGAATTTTCATTTTATTTAGAAAGTTCAAATTCACACCAGAAAATACTAATAGCAATATTTACTTTGTTTTATTACAAACATTTCGTTATTACATAAAATAAAAATTCTTCTTTTGAAATTTCCGGTGCGAATAACTAATTTTAGATTGAAGAAACGTAGATAGCACTACGGGTATACTCGTAGTTGGCACCGAACGTGTTAAGATATTTTCAAGAGAAATCTACCGTAAAGAAAACTTTTTATAAAATGTGGTATGATTGAATATAAAAATAGCCGCCAGTAGTAGCCCTTACCGAAAGGTTTATGTTATGATTCCGTTATAAACAACTGTCGTTTCCAGAGGATGTACTGCACTTGAAAGTATGCATAGGTGATTCTCTTAAAAATTGTTCTTAACTGAATAATTTTCTTTAAATGAGATTTTGTTTAATAGATATGCACTATAAATTAATTCAATGTAGAAAATTAGTAGCATCTAAAGGATGAGTCGATCTAACCTCACAAACAATGTATCATATCAAATAACTTTCATGGCGACAGATTACAAGCGGCGACGCCAAATAACTTTGAGATGAAATTTATTAAGGACTTAAATAATCCTTCTGAGAATAAGGAGGTGTCGAATCCAGTATCCTTGGACGCATATAGAATGTCAATAATTGAATGACAGCAGTTTTGTCCCGGAGAGAAAACGACGAATTTATAGCACTCAGATTATCCATCACTGTCACTAACTGACTCATAAATCTTATGTCTTAAAACTAAATCCGGAAATCATTAAACTTTGAGATTTTTATTTAGCATGAATTTCGATCTATATTTGTTAGTTGTCGTAAATAATTATTGATGAATTTTATACTGTACTATAGCTGAAGTACCCGGCGTTGTCCGGGATTTTAAGAATATTTGTGTAGAAAAATCAATTTCAAAATGAAACATATTTTATAGAGAACTTCAAAATCTTAAAATATGTCAATGTTTCCATAATCGAGTTTGTATCATGATTCAATACGTTCCTCAAACCCATATGACGTTACATTCACCTGCTGACGTCATATCTACTTGCTTTCTCTATTACTCATATTGATACTCTCTTTGTACGATTCTCAAACATTTAAAAAAGTCCGTTAAACTTTCAATATAACGTCAAATTAATTGTCATTTTAATTATCTAATGACGTCATATTAACCTGCTTTCTGTACTTACACATACTCATACTCCTTGTATCATTGAGAAATATTTGAAAATTTCCGTTATATTACCAGTATGACGTCATATTAATCTTTTTTCCCAATTATTGAAACTTTTTATTTCATTTTAATTTTTAACGAGGAAATCTTTTAAAAGAAAATTAATTACTGTGGAAAGAATTTTATTATGGATTTTTAATTTTTGGCAACTGCTATAACGAAAAATGTTTAAATTCGATAGGAAAGGGCTATTAGATTTCTTGTTTTTATTAATTAAAAATTAACTATACATTATTTCGATTCCGGATTACTTTAGTTGCCTCGGCCGTGTCTTAATACACTTATACGTAACATTTCTCAATTTTGGCTTCCAAGCTGTCGAGTTCTATAGAAGTGCAGACAGACAGGCAGACACATTTTAATTTTTATATATTAGATTTAGATATCAATGCTTAATATGTAAATCCTGAAATTTCCGATTTAATACAGATGCAACGACTGAAATCTTGTATTGCTGTATGATATGTCAGTTTCATAAAGTAGTTTCAAAAATCATCATTACGAAATGAAATACTGATATAAAATGGATAAGCCATACCTCAGATTAATTTTAACACAATTATTCAAATTGGTAAAGAAATCATGTGAGTTGTAATTTTCCAACTGGACGAAAAATGTCCGGTTCAGGATTCGAACCTGGTATCTGTTGGCTGAAGTTGCCTTACGAAAATAGTTCATAGAGCTGTATAGAACTCTATAGAATTCTATACAAGTTCTGTAGAATAGCCATTCTATAGAATACTATTTCTATAGAGTTTTGAAGAGTTCTACAGAATACTTTTTCTATGGAAAATATTTCTATAGAATTCTTAGAAGTTCTGTAGAATTTTTTTTCTATAGCACAGTTTTTCTATAAAGTACTATAAACCTTATAGAATTAAGTTCTATGGACTACTGATTTTATAGTTTTTATTTATTTATTTATTTTTTATAAGAAAAATATTTCTTAGTCTTTTAAAATTTATGTGTGTAGTAATTTAAATTATTTTTTAATTTTAATGTATATATAAATAAATTTATTTCTAACTATACAGGGTTATTCTAAATGATGGACCCATTTTCAAAAAATTGTATTTATTAAAATACAAATCCAAAATGAACAATCTTTATACCAATGAAAAGAGGAAGCTTCAAAGTTTTTTTAAAGATATTATAAATGTTCAATGTGTCCACCGTTTGCTGCACGGCAAACATCTACGCGATAGCCAAACTCGTCCCACACACGAGAAAGCGTATCTGCTGTTACTGAGTGCACGGCTTTCAGAGCAGTGATGGTTCTAGAGGCAGCCGGTAGAGGTCGCGCGGCAATAGGCTGCGATTTCGTTTCACTGTCAATTGTGAGTGAGATGGCTACAGTGGAGCACAAGTTTTTCTGCGTTCTTGAGTTCGCAAAAAGTGGACACAATGAATATTTATAATGTCTTAAAAAAAACTTTGAAACTTCCTCGTTTCATTGGTATAAAGATTGTTCATTTTGGATTTGTACTTTAATAAATACAATTTGTTGAAAATGGGTTCATCATTTAGAATAACCATGTACATTAAAATAAAAAAATAATATTCAATTTTGTAATACATCAGTTTAATATATAATAGTACTCCATAGATTTAATATGATTATATATATATAATTTAATTCAATTCTAATACATTGTGGTTTAATTGTCAATGTAATAATATATCAGTCGAACTACGGAATAAAATCATGATTAATTAATATCTTTATAATTCCTTAAATAGTTAGTTAATTTTATAATAATTCATTAATTTGTTGTTAAATTTATAAAACCATCCATCTAATTTAATAAACTTTATTCACTTTAATAGTATTGTAATTTTTATTCAAATATTTTAATCTGAAGTATAAATATTTAAACAATTGTTTCAGTTTTAACAAATAATTTATTAGACTTTTAAATATTTTTAGAAGTCTATGTATGATTGGGAGTGCAAACCATAAAAGAAATAACGTTTAAATAGTGTAATAAGAGTTTAGAAACTGTCAATGGTTGTATCATACTGAAAGTATTGGCTCTTCGTCCGATCACTAAAGTCAAGCAGCATCGAGTGGCGTTAGTATTTGGGAGGGTGACCACCTGGTCTATAGATTTCTTTTTATAGAAGCTCTATTTTTTTTTCTATAGATATTTTTATAGAAGCTCTACAGACATTTCTATTAAACTTCTACAGGCATTTCTATTGAACTTCTACAGACATTTCTATAGCTTTAGATTAAACAAGCTTATAGAAAAAGGGCCATAATTCTATAGGATTCTATAACGCATTTTCTATAAATATTTTTTTATAGAATTCTATAAGAAATTTTCAAAGGGAGTGCTCTACCAACTGAGCCATCTCGGTCGAATCTGAAGGACCTAATTCATCCAGTTAACATTATAGAACATTTAACCTTATTGATCTGTTGCGCTGATTCAGATATCAGACCAGATGCTATGATAAATAAGGTTAACTGGATGAATTAGGTCTTCCAGATTCGACCGAGGTGGCTCAGTTGGTAAAGCACTGGCAGATTCAGCCAAGAGATCCCACGTTCGAATCCTAAAGCTAGCATTTTTTGTCCAATTGGAAAATTACAACTCATAAGTTATTCCTTGTTATAAAAAAGTTAATTTTATTTCAATTCAGCAATGACTATTATTTTATTTTGTGAAATGCGTGAATATTTTTCAATAAATGTCAACTTTTTTAGTCCTGTAAAATAAATTACGTAACTAAAAATTATATTTTTCGTAATGGTACATTTCTTTGTTTATAAAACATTTTTTTTATAATGAAAGTACTGTCTAGGTGATGCTGATTGCATATACTTGTAACATAGCTTCAAAACCTTTCGTCTTTTTTTCATGTCAAATAAACGTACTTTGAAGCCGAAAGTTTAATTGATAAATACCCCATAAACAAGACACATGCTATTATATTAATTTTCTGGTCAAAATATCTTTATTTGACCAGAAAACAACTGGAATGTTGGCAGCTTTGATGTAGTATAATGTTTAAAAGCATCTTAATATATTTTTTAAATATTGTTTATCTTTTAAAAAAGGGAGTTCCATTTGATTTAATTATATATAATTAAATTCTAATTTATCTATTGTAGAGAGATTTTTAGCATTTAAAATTATTTATAGTTAAAGGTTTTTTAACACTTTCCAACCTAGTTGAAAAGTGTTTATGACTTCGGTTTGTCTGCCGTATGGCCGTCTGCCGTCTGCCGTCTGCCCAAGCTCTAACTCCCGTAAATATGCTCGGATTGCGCTGCAATTTTTATATGATGTTGTCGTTATCTATAGCATGTTCCCTATTTCAACTGAAGTGTGTAGCACTTATAGTTTTTTACAGGGATACACAAAAGAATTCAGTTACATTACGGTCTATGGGGAAATATCATTTGCAGTTTATTTTAATGATGTTACACAATTTCAAACACGTTGTAATTGATATATATCCCTAAGACGCATTACAGGAAGCTTAATATGGAATATGGTATGCATAGCACTTATAGTTACTTTACAGGGACAGTCAAAATAATTCCGTTACATTACGTCTCTGAAGAAAAATCGTTTGCGATTTAATTAAATAATGTTTCACTATTTTAAACGCATTGAAATTTATATATATCACTAAGGTGCATTACAAGAGGCTTACTACAGAATATTGTGTGTATAGCAGTCATCGTTCATTTACAGGGACACACAAAAGAATTCTCTACTGTCTGTTAATAATAATTCCTGGAAGTGCGTTTTAAGTTGCTGAACGCGATTTTAAATTTAACTCACTTTTTGGCTATTACTTGGTGTGTATAAATTCTGTAGATCATATACAGGACAGCACAAAAGTTCGAAAACACATTTCCGTGTACTAACAGAAACTCCAGAAGGAGAATTTTAAACTGTGCTACGCGTTTCCTAACTAAACTAAAATTTAGCATCCTATGTAGTATATACAGCGTGTCCACGTATAACCTGACCGACCTTTATTTTCGCAACCGTTGGTCCTAGATGCATACTTCCAATTACAAAAATGGTTTAAATAAGGTAAAGAATTATTTTTAAAGCGATTTGGGTCAAG
Source organism: Maratus michaelseni (assembly GCA_963931845.1). Lineage (NCBI taxonomy): Eukaryota > Metazoa > Arthropoda > Arachnida > Araneae > Salticidae > Maratus > Maratus michaelseni. The sequence goes on along the minus strand of OZ007589.1, from coordinate 95,878,927 downwards.
AAAAACATTTATTAAAAAATTACGAAATTTAAATTTTTATACGGTCCCCCGGTCCTATAAGTGATATTTAGTAAAAATTTACTGTGACACTAACAAGTGAAATAAAAAAAGTCCCATACATCTACGATTAAAACTGACTGAGTAATAGCTGTTTAAACTTGGAGTATATTTTTTGTTGCGAAATAGGGGTCATTCACAAATGTAGTAGAAATATAAATAATCGTCAGATATATCAAAAAAATAGTTGAGAGCAAAATTAACTTTGCAATCTAATATAAATATGAAATCTATAATTATTCTGACATATTAATGCAAAATATACAATTTGTACTGAACATATAAGAGGATAAAAATAACAGAATTTTTGTTAAATAAAAGGATGAAAAACAACAGCCTCAATTACGATTTTAAAATGCTGTTAGATTACACTGTCTTTCAAATTTTGGGTTGTGCCATGTTTTTTAGCTTTTGAAAATTGATTCTAATGTATTTTTTAGTGCTGAATCCGAAAATGACCTTCATTTTAAACCATAACGTCAGGATTTTTCTCAAATCGAAAATTTCAAAGTTAAAAAGCTCAAAGTTAATATTGATCTTCCCCCCCTCCCTTCCCAACCTCATCGGACCCCTGAGCTATTTAGTTGTTAAAAACCCTTTATAAGCCAAAAAATTGAATAAATTATTGAATTAAATAAAATTAAACTGAATAAAAAAGTCTTACATCTATTTTATAGTATCAGATTTTTCGCTATTTTTTTTTAAATTGGAATTTACGATTTGCGAAAAATCTTGACATGATGGTTAAAAGTGAAGGTAATTTTTTTTATTCAGCGTTAAAAAATAGATAAAACGTAATTTTAAAAGTTAAAAAACACAACCATCGCAGGTTTATGTTATCTAATCTAAAACTTTAAAATTTTTCTTAAACTTGTTGACGGTAATCTATCCTAATTATTTGTGTTATCCTCTAATATGAGTATTATTAAGATGGTAAGCGTCGAAAATCATAATAATATTACATTGTCATCGGATTTAAGTCAGTATGTAAAATTTAACTTCGATCGGACATTTGAAAGTGAGTTAAAATTCGAGTACAAATGTTAAACTGGAAAGACGATCGTTGCAAGTTAAATAAAACCTTATGAAAATAACACAATTTTTGTTAAAAGAAATCATAGCCTCAAATCCTTTCAAAATAAAACATATGTTAAAATACAATTATTTTAATTAATCTGAAACTTAACTAATAAAAATTAACTCAATCGTAATAGTTGTACGATTTCTTTCAAAGCGTAGATACCTTGAAATAAGTTTAAGTACTTTATATACGACCCCTGAAAGCATGGCCGAAATCGTCTCTTTTTAGATGCAAAAAAGTGGTATAAGTCATGCATTTCAAAGTTTCATAACTCGGTCAATTTTAATGTTAGATGAATGGGACTTTCTTTGTCGTACTTGTTAGTGTTACAGTAAATTTTTACTAAATATCACTTATAGGACCGGGAGACCGTATAAAAATTTAACTTTCGTATTTTTTTAATAAATGTTTTTCTTGACCCAAATCGCTTTAAAAGTAATTCTTTACCTTATTTAAGCCATTTTTGTAATTGGAAGTATGCATCTAGGACCAACGGTTGCGAAAATAAAGGTCGGTCAGGTTATACGTGGACACGCTGTATACAAATCTGTAGATCATATACAGGGCTGAATAAAAGCATTCGGATATTTTTCCGAATATTGTATATGTTGGAAATATATGTTGGGAATTCCTGAAATTACGTTTTTAAATATGTTATGCGTTTTCCAAATCGTTTACATAGATGTTATCTTTCAGCTTATTAAACGGTAATGATTTGTAAAACTATTTTGGAAGCGTTGGAAAGTGTTACATAATCTATGCTTGACGCATGATTTTTCGTTCTTGTTTTTACTTAACGTCAAAGGCAATTGTATACAATTGTCACCTATTGTATACAATTGTACCTATGTCAAAGGCAATTGTATACAGTTGAATACTTTGTATTACATTAGTTTGATTTTGCTAGCATATAAAAAAAATGCATTCTTGTGTGTGTAAATTTAGCTCTGAAATTTACTGAAGACATGAATAATCCTTATGAGAATAAGGACACGTGGAATCGAATATCCTCAGACTTGTCCAGAATAGCCCAAATGAATGACGTCAGTTTTGTCCCTGAGAGAAAACGACGAATTTATATTGCCTTGACCATCTATCATTGTCAGCAAATGACTAACATATAAATCTTCCGTCTTAAAACTAAATCAGAAAATCAATAAAATTCCGGATTTTTACTTAACGTTAATGTTTATCAATACCTGTTATTTGTCCCAAAGAATTACTGATAATTCTCCTGTCCCGTTTAGACTTCGACACTTATTAAATATGTCAATCCTGGAATATTGGATTTAAGACAGTTTCGATAGTAGTCGATCGCGTATTGCTCCAAGGTTTTCAATACGCTAACCTCTATGTTTGTGTATGTTTACGATCTTTAAACATAATTTATTTCTGTCAGTAGACAGATAACTATCCCTCTCAAAATATTAGTTTAATTTTAACAACTAAGTTAATGTCTCTCTAAAAACTCAATAAGTTTGATTTTACTCAATATAAGTAATGTCAAACATAAAGAATTGAGTAAGGTCGAAAACAGCAATAATAATTTTCGATAATAAACAGACATAATGAAATTTTTTTTAATGAAATACTTTAATTATGTATTTGACATTTTCAGTCGTTAAATTTAATTTAAAAAAAAACAATTTTTAATGATAAGATAAACACGTTTTTTTAAAACTCATATGAAGATGATGACAAAGCGAGATTAAAAATAATTTAATCAAACTATTTTTTTAACAAGAGAAAATGAATAAAGGATTTTTTTTTTAATAATCTGCCAACATTAGTTTTACAAAGCTTCCATTTTTTTTTCTAATGTTTAATATTTTCTAACGCATGTGATAGCTATCAATATTGTTATTGAAACTCACATTAAATAATATTGCATCATTCCGTTATTCAATACAAGGATTAAAGTTTAATAAATTTTAAATAGGCATGAAAAAAAAATCTCTTTAAAGTATAAACTTAGATGAAGAATTTCTGATTTTATAATAAAATATTTGTGAAATGAAAGGCTTGTATATGTAAAACATGGTAACTGACTTGTTCGATTTTTTTTTCTATGTAAAATTATTTAACTGCATCCTGACAATCTTTGAAAGGTTTGAGGTTACTTATTACTCAATATATGCCATCACAATGAAAAATAAATTTTAGATAAGTGCAACGGGTTTTCGTTATTACAATTCAATAAATACAATAAAATAAAATCTCACAGATAAAATATTTTGCACATAGGTAACTGAAGGTTTAGTCTTAACAAATGAGCTGTTTCGGGAGAAACAATTGCTTTAGTTGTAGATTTAAGAAAAAATAAATAAAATATTGAATATCTCGAAACCCACGTTTTGTTATTTACCTTATTTTAAACCCTAGCTCTTCAAATGTAAACTAAGCTTGGGAAATATTTGATATAGCAGTATTTGAATCACTAAATGAAAAACAAGCATTTAATATTTATAGTTAATCTTAGTTTTATATTTCCAAAATACATATTTTGTAATATTTATACAAAGTACGATTTAACCCTTAGCTGCTGTTAGCGGTCTCACAAATCGCTGCTTTTTTCAATCTTCACAATTTAACTATCGTAACTTTCAGTTTAATTACAGATACTAGTGCAATTTTGTTTTGTTTGGAGCTAGTAATGTCGCTAGAGACTTCTGAATAGGTGTATTTTAATAGTCCTGATTTTAATAGTAGTCCTGTACATAAAGTTTAGTACAGAAACAGTATCCTATGATTTCATTTAGCCTAGCCATACTCAACATTTTCTTCTTGAGGGCCACATATGTTTGTGATGTTAAGCGGGCCGCAACATACTTAAAAAAGGCTATAAAAAAAGAGTAGTTTAAATGGTAAGATAACATGTCTAGTAAACCAAAATAATATAACAAAGTTAATACTCTCAGTAGGGTAGAACGTTAGTCTCAGAAGAAACGTTACCAAAAATTTTTAACACCACTATTTCCAAATAATAAACTTCGTGGTAGATTTCTATTGCAAATGCTGTAGAAATCGCCGCAATTTTTGTTGTTTGAAAATAATGATGTAAAACTATATTGGTGCCCTTTGTCTCCACCAAATGTTTAACCCTAAAACTTTGCACTAGTTATATAATAAGTGTACGCAATGATATAACAATGCAGAAGTTTGAAGTTCTAAAGAAAAAAAAACGGGGGATTTTCTCTAATAAGTCAGTCTTAATACTCAATGCAAAAAAAATTAATTGTAGAGATATAGAACAAATTTAATTAATTTGGAATAATGTTTATTAGTGTTGAATATTAAGAAAGATATACACCACTTAGGAAACAGCAAGTAAGATGTTTTAACATAATTTTCAATTAATTATAAATATCAGGACAGATTTTGTCTTCTCATGAAAATATATAAAACAAAAGTAAAATTCTTAAATACATTTTATGTACTTCTGAATTAATTTTATAAACATGGACTACTGATGTGTGTCACGAGCCGCACATAAAAGGTCTCCGGGCCGCAAGTTGAGTACGGCTGAGCCCTTCATTCCTCTTTCGATCAAGCGGTCTCAGAGACGGCTCACAGTAACTATGCAACAATTTTTGTCACAATAGTTAAGGGTTAATGAACTGATTTTGTCCAATAATTTTGCAATACCACGTCATTAAACCCTTTACTGAGATTTAATGTATTACAAGAACTCAAATATCAAACTTTAGCATGAACATGACATTGCATTAAACATCCAGGATTTTTAAATTAATCAAATCCATCTGAAATATATTATTTTTCAACAAGATGCTTTATGCAAATTTTACTCGTATTAATTTGTATGTTTGTCATGTGTAACACACGTATGCAAGTTGATGGGCTATGTTCTGATTCCAAATTGTAAAGATTTAATTCATGTGCTCGTAGGTGGTTGTCATGTACACTTCTGTTTAATTGGTTCCTATTCAACATTTGATGCTAATTCATCTGCTTTCTATTAGATATACATTATCATTTCATCCTTCCTGTAATTATATTTTTCTCTACACCTAGCGCAAAAACTTTTTATGCCTGCTTTATTGTCGGAACGTAGGAATAATAATAAAAGATTTGAAAACAATTAAGACACCCAAATTTAATACCTAAATATGAATTCAGCGAAATGTTATTCAGAAAATAGTAAATGAATTATAAAAAAACACATTAGAATGAAAGGAATACCTTAATATTTAAGATTTTATGGTTCATACAAAACTCCTATAAAATAGAGCCAAATTTGAAAGAGCCTTGTTTTCCTTTATTCCGTAAACAAAACTAAAAACTATACTCTAGGGTGTACAATCTACATAAGATCGCCGGGCATGTGTTTTTAATGCATATTAAATGAATTATAATAAAACACGTTGAAATGAAAGGAATACTTAAATATTTAAAATTGTATGGCTGAAACAAAACTACAAAATAGATCTCTATTTCAAAGAATCTTGTTTTCATTTATTCCATAAATTGAATTCAAAACTAAATTCTATGCTACAATCTACATAGGATCTCTGGCAGCGTTTTCCAACTCCACTTTCTCGACCACGAGTCCTGAGGTGCTATCTATAAAAGCATAGGTCCAGATCAAGTAGTCCGCTTGAAGCCTAATCCGCAAGGATTAATTCTCCAAGCACACTTGGTTACCTTAAAGCGAGTAAACCTTGAGTGAACTTTCTCCAAATCCAGAGGAAAACTTCAAACTTGTAGTGTGGCGTCTCAGTGCACTAACCATTGAGCTACCAGGCGTCCCCTTTGTCATTGCTTGCATAAAAATAAATATAAAGCACTTATGAGAACGTAATTACTAAATACAAACAAGAATGAAATCTTATTTATTTGATTTTTTTATGCATAACTTTTTCAGAATCTGAAAATGTATTCTAAAATATATGAATTGAAATATACTTTGAAAATGTAGGGATTGAAATATATTTTGAAAATATATGGATTGAAATATATTCTGTAATTCGGAAAACGCTGCTACTTTTCTTTGTAAATACACGCATGCTTTGTATAATCATGAAAAAAAAAACTAATTAAATTACTAAAATTTAAAGTTCTTCTTCTTTCATAGCCTACGTAAAAGCAGATAAATAGCACTTTTCAGTGTGCAATTGCAAAATAGGAATAAGTTTGACATACTCTTTCTTTATCTTTTCCTATAGGTAACTTTTTCAATAGATAAAAATAATACAAACCTTATTTGAAAATTAAAAAAAATCTTAAATTACATTATGCTATTTATTTAGAACACATGCTGCTACATATTGTTTTGTAAATGTGATACAATTTGAACTACACAAAAAAAAAAAAATAAATAAATAAATAAATAAATAAATAGGCACTGATTTTTTTCTGTCTTATACAGCCTACATAAGATTAAAAGAACCAGTAACACTGATCAGAATGTAATTATCCCCCCCCCCCCCTAAAAAAAAGCGACAAATTTGAAACACTCCCTATGCATTATTCCTCGTGTCTTAATTTATCTAATGTCTTTAAATAATACATATCTGAATCCTTTTGAAATACATTACATAATTCAGAACACGTTGATACTTTTCTTTCTAAATAAATGCTTGTGTGACAATCAGACGAAAAAAAAATACTGGACTAATTACATTAAAATTCGAAGTGGTACATCGCATGCAAATTTGAAACATTCTCTACGCATTATGTCTCGTGTCTTAATTTATCTAATTTCTTTAAATAATACAAATCTGAATCCTTTTGAAATATATTACATAATTCAGAACACGTTGATACTTTTCTTTCTAAATAAATGCTTGTGTCACAATCAGACGAAAATAAAAAATACTGGACTAAGTCAATTAAAATTAGAAGTGGTACATCGCATGCAAATTTGAAACACACCCTATGCATTATTCCTCGTGTCTTAATTTATCTAATGTCTTTAAATAATACATATCTGAATCCTTTTGAAATATATTACATAATTCAGAACACGTTGATACTTTTCTTTCTAAATAAATGCTTGTGTGACAATCAGACGAAAAAAAAAATGCTGGACTAATTACATTAAAATTCGAAGTGGTACATCGCATGCAAATTTGAAACATTCTCTACGCATTATGTCTCGTGTCTTAATTTATCTAATTTCTTTAAATAATACAAATCTGAATCCTTTTGAAATATATTACATAATTCAGAACACGTTGATACTTTTCTTTCTAAATAAATGCTTGTGTCACAATCAGACGAAAATAAAAAATACTGGACTAAGTCAATTAAAATTAGAAGTGGTACATCGCATGCAAATTTGAAACATTCTCTACGCATTATTCCTCGTGTCTTAATTTATCTAATGTCTTTAAATAATACAAATCTGAATCCTTTTGAAATATATTACATAATTCAGAACACGTCGATACTTTTCTTTCTAAATAAATGCTTGTGTCACAATCAGACGAAAAAAAAAATACTGGACTAAGTCAATTAAAAGTAGAAGTGGTACATCGCATGCAAATTTGAAACATTCTCTACGCATTATGTCTCGTGTCTTAATTTATCTAATTTCTTTAAATAATACAAATCTGAATCCTTTTGAAATATATTACATAATTCAGAACACGTTAATACTTTTCTTTCTAAATAAATGCTTGTGTCACAATCAGACGAAAAAAAAAATATACTGGACTAAGTCAATTAAAATTAGAAGTGGTACATCGCATGCAAATTTGAAACATTCTCTATGCATTATGTCTCGTGTCTTAATTTATCTAATTTCTTTAAATAATACAAATCTGAATCCTTTTGAAATATATTACATAATTCAGAACACGTTAATACTTTTCTTTCTAAATAAATGCTTGTGTCACAATCAGACGAAAAAAAAAATATACTGGACTAAGTAAATTAAAATTCGAAGTGGTACATCGCATGCATATTTGAAACATTCTCTACGCATTATGTCGCGTGTCTTAATTTATCTAATTTCTTTAAATAATACAAATCTGAATCCTTTTGAAATATATTACATAATTCAGAACACGTTGCTACTTTTCTTTCTAAATAAATGCTTGTGTCACAATCAGACGAAAAAAAAAATACTGGACTAAGTCAATTAAAATTAAAAGTGGTACATCGCATGCAAATTTGAAACATTCTCTACGCATTATCTCACGTGTCTTAATTTATCTAATTTCTTTAAAAAATACAAATCTGAATCCTTTTGAAAAATATTACAAAATTCAGAACACGTTGATACTTTTCTTTCTAAATAAATGCTTGTGTCACAATCAGACGAAAAAAAAAGACTGGACTAAGTCAATTAAAATTAGAAGTGGTACATCGCATGCAAATTTGAAACATTCTCTACGCATTATGTCTCGTGTCTTAATTTATCTAATTTCTTTGAAAAATACAAATCTGAATCCTTTTGAAATATATTACATAATTCAGAACACGTTGCTACTTTTCTTTCTAAATAAATGCTTGTGTCACAATCAGACGAAAAAAAAATACTGGACTAAGTCAATTAAAATTAGAAGTGGTACATCGCATGCAAATTTGAAACATTCTCTACGCATTATGTCTCGTGTCTTAATTTATCTAATTTCTTTGAAAAATACAAATCTGAATCCTTTTGAAATATATTACATAATTCAGAACACGTTGCTACTTTTCTTTCTAAATAAATGCTTGTGTCACAATCAGACGAAAAAAAAAATACTGGACTAAGTCAATTAAAATTAGAAGTGGTACATCGCATGCAAATTTGAAACATTCTCTACGCATTATGTCTCGTGTCTTAATTTATCTAATTTCTTTAAATAATACAAAACTGAATCCTTTTGAAATATATTACATAATTCAGAACACGTTGCTACTTTTCTTTCTAAATAAATGCTTGTGTCACAATCAGACGAAAAAAAAAAAAGACTGGACTAAGTAAATTAAAATTCGAAGTGGTACATCGCATGCAAATTTGAAACATTCTCTACGCATTATGTCTCGTGTCTTAATTTATCTAATTTCTTTAAATAATACAAATCTGAATCCTTTTGAAATATATTACATAATTCAGAACACGTTGCTACTTTTCTTTCTAAATAAATGCTTGTGTCACAATCAGACGAAAAAAAAAAAGACTGGACTAAGTAAATTAAAATTCGAAGTGGTACATCGCATGCGAAATTTTCCCTCTTTCATATTGATTCAAGCACTGACCCTATGAGTCCCCGCTACTTAAAATTGCGTCTACGTTCACAAAAATGCAAATCTCGGCTTCTCTGTTGCTTTGCTTCCTTTTACGAGGGAAGGGAGAAAAAAAGAGAGAAAACTAAAACATCACGTTGTTCCGATTTCAGATGCCTTTTCCCCATCCTCTGATCCCGAAGTCTAATATCATGGTTCGTTGCTTCTTTTCTGTCTACCTTCGATGACGTCATCCATGTAAGGCAGCTTTAAAATGCTGAAAAGACTTGCTTAGCCCTATATCCTCCTTTAGTGTCGATTCTAACGGAAATTATTCGACCCTTTACATCCCCTTCTAACATTTACAGATGAATGAGCCTACAAAGCAAATTCCTTTATTGAAATTTAAATTGTTGCCAATTCCTACACAATATCTGCGAAAAGAGTTTCCTTTTTAAACTTCACAGGAAGGTCTGTAAAAAGTAAAAATTCCATTGTGATCCGAACTATGTATTATGAGTTCTTGTGTTATTCATCCAGTGCGAGAATGCTTCTAGATTTTATGTGATAGAGATTTTATTATTTGAAAAGAAAAAAGAAACGAAAAAAACCTTTCTTATTGCTAGAATTTAGATTATTATTTCATTTAATACTATTTTCTGTTTATACTTTTCATTTTTCATTTTAAAAGATATATTTTGATCTCGCTGGATAGAAACTTAATTTTTCAATCGACAATCTGTTTTCTCAGTCTACTTTATATAATCGTGATGCCTGTTCCGTTTGCTATGATTTGCTATGATGTAGTTTTGTTATGATATAGATTTTTTTCGTACTCTGATTCAAAGTTTAATATCGTAATTTACTGCTTATTTTCTGTCTATCTTCGATGACGTCATCCATGTAAGGTGGCTTAAAAATGCTGAAAAGACTTGCTTAGCCCTATATTCTCCTTTAGCGTTGATTATAACGGAAATTATTCGACCCTTTACATCCCCTTCTAACATTTACAGATGAATGAACCTGGAAAACAAATTCCTTTATTGAAATTTAAATTGTTGCCAATTCCTACACAATATCTGTGAAAAGAGTTTCCTTTTTAAACCTCACAGGTCTGTAAAAAGTAAAAATTCTGTTCCCCATATTGTGATCTGAACTATGTATTATGAGTTTTTGTGTTATTCATCCAGTGTGGAAATGCTTCTAGACATTATGTGATAGAGATTTTATGACTTAAAATTTTGAAAAGGAAAAAAAAGGACCTCTCATATTGCTAAGAGTTTAGATTATTAATTTATTTTATACTAGTTTCTGGTTATATTTTTTACTTTCCATTTTAAAATATATAAATGTAAGAAGATGATATGTAAATAGTAGATTTACTGGAATTATATGCATAAATAGACGATGAATAACAAAATATGAACTTTAATACAGTCCTAAAAATATAATTCTACAATACTTGAATAGCAATTTATTTTCAGCTAATCCACTTTTCGCCAAACATATACAATATTTTTATTTACCAAAGAAAACAACTAGGCCTAACAGCACCTTGACTGGATATTTCTCATTTCCAAGCTTGCTTCACAATAAAACTCAGAAGACTGGCTCTTTTCTAATTTTGAAGATGTTCAAATCTTGATCTCGCCTCGCGATCCAAAATATTTATAACTCGTGCATTTAAATCATGGATAAAAATAGTACTACAGTGTCAGTTAATTTGATGATCATTTACGGCATAAAGGAGATGAAGTGCTCAAACTGAAATCCTACATATATATATATATATATATATATATATATATATATATATATCTTGCTGGATAGAAAACATGAATGTTTAGATAAAATAAGATTTCTAATGTTTGGCTTTCAATCAAACGATCTCCCTTTTTCGTATCCTTTCCATAATCGTTGTGCCTGTCTCTTTTGCTATGATGTAGATTTCTTTTCGAATTCCGATTTGAAGTTTAATATCGTAAGTCATTGCTTCTTTTCTGTCTAACTTCGAAGACTATGTCACCCATATAAGACAGTTTAAAAATGCTGAAAAGTCTTGCTTAGCCCTATATACTTCTTTAGCGTAGATTCTAACGGAAATTATTCAACCTTTTACATCCCCGTCTAACATTTACAGATGAGTAAGTCTACAAAACAAATTCCTCTATTGAAATTTAAATTGTTGCCAATTCTTACACAATATCCGTGAAAATATTTTCCTCTTTAAACTTCACAAAAGAACTGTGAAAATAACAATTCCGTTAACTATATTATGTTTGGAAGCATGTATTATAAGCTCTTTTACTCAACCAGTGTGAATAATGCGTCTAGAGATTATGAAATAAAACTTTTATGACTTGAAAAAAAAAGAAAATTACAGAAGCCTCTCTTATTGTTAGAATTTTGTTTATTACTTTATTTTATTACTATTTGTTGTTTATACTTTTCATTTTAAAAGATATATTTTGATCTTGATAAATAGTAAACTTAAATAGTCAGATTTATAGTGTTTTCCATTCACGCTCTCTTTCCTTCGTCTTCTTTTCATAATTGTGGTGCCTGTCTCATTTGCCATGATGTAGATTTCTTTTTACACTCTAATTCGAAATTTAATATCGTATTGTATTGCTTGTTTTATGTCTACCGTCGATGACGTCACTCATACAAGGCATCTTAAAAATACTGAAAAAACTAGCTTAGTCCTATGTCGTCCTTTATGATTGATTCTAACGGAAATTACTCGATAGTTTACATCCCTTTCTAATATTCACAATTAAATGAGCCTAGAAAGAAAATTCTTTTTTTATATATAGATAATATTTGAAGAACTAATTCACGTAATTTAATCACACTGCATATTTTGTTAGACATTGACATAAATAGATGCTGATTACGTTTTGGTGTATATCTCCTAAAAGATGGCGGTGCTATCCTGCATTTTACACGATTTCTGCGATTGCTATATCTGAAGAACTAATGCATGAAATTTCATAAAATTGCGTATACTGTTAGACTTTGATATAAATAGATGTTAATTCAACTTTAATTTTGATCACTTAACAAGACGCTGCTATTCTATTCTTGGGGAAAGATTCTAACCGTGTCAACAATCAATTGGTGCAATTTAGAGGGCGTGGTTTGCAGGATTATTAACTCCCTTCTTGTGGTTCTCCTACATATTTAACCACAGTGTTGCCGGAATCGCTGATGTTTGATGTTAACTTTCGGCTCCAGTCCCGATTAGGGAGTATTAACCCTATGCTTTGTGCAATAAACATTATAGCTGTATCTTACTTTTTGTTGTGTAGAAATTCACAAAATTTTATATTTGAGTTTAACAATTAAAAATATATTTGTTGATCTAATTTTATATTTTAATACCCAAGAACAACATATTGTAAGAAGAACATGTGTGCTGTTTTTATGTTCTTCTTTTAATTAACTTATCATTGTAACTCCGTGTTAAATTAGAAGATATACGCTATGCTTTATATTCATAATTGTTGATGCTGTTATAAATTAGTATATTAGAATGGCATGAGAGAAAGTTTTGTGATGGCCACAGCATACTAGTTTATTTATGCTTCCAATTTAATTTTAAAAGATAGGTTTTGGTCTTGCTGGAGAAGAAATTTAAACATATAGATGGAGTTAGATTTTTAATGTTTTCAATTAACAACTTCTTTGTCCTTTTTTCTTTGCCGCTTTTCCATAATCAGGATGGCTATCCCCTTTTTTATGATTACGGGTTCACTTTTGTACTTTAATCCCGAAGTTTAATATTATGATGATTTGCTTCTTTTCTGTTTACCTGGGATGAAACCACCCATGTAAGTCAGCTTAAAAATGCTGAAAAAACCTAGTCCTGTGTCCTCTTTTAGCGTTGAATCTAACAGAAATTATGCAACACTTCACATCCTCTTGTAACATTTACAGATCTATAAGCCTACTAAGCAAATTTCTCTATTAAAATTTAAATTATTTCTAATTACTACACAATACCTGCTAATAAATAATCCTTTTTAAACTTTGAACAGAGATTATAAAAATACTTGACAGGATGGAAATTCCGTTAATAATATTATGTTCTGAAGTATGGATTGTGAGTTCTTAAATTATTCATTCAAACTGCAAAATCGGTCTAGATATAACATAATAAAAAAATTATGATAAAAAAGAAGAAAAAAACCTGAAAAAGAAAATAAAGGAAATAAAAAAATTGCTTGATTGGCATATTTTAGGTTATACTTTTTAATTTTACTTTCTATTTTATTTATACGTTTTAATTTTTGTCTTAAAATGTATATTTTGTCCCTGGTGCTCAAATAAAAATCTTTAGATGAGGCAAATTTTTAATGTTTTCAATTTAAATTTTTTTATCATTTCTCTTCACCCCTTTCAATAATCACGGTTCCTGTCCATTTATCTATGATAGATATTTCTTTTCGTACGTCCATAGATTCCTACGTTTTTTACGTCCTTTGATTCTAAAGCATTATATCATAGTTCATTTCTTATTTTACGTTTACCTTCTATGGAGTCATAAGGCAGCTTACTTTTGTTGAAAATATTTTCTTAGTTCCTTATTCTCCTTTAGAATTGATTATGAGGGCCAAATTAATTGACACTTTAGATCTCCGTCTAACATTTTCAAATGAGCGAACCTACAAAGAAAATTCCTTTATTGAAATTGAAATTGTTGCGAAATCCTATGCAATATTTACGAATAAATTTTCCTTTTTAAGCTTTTAAAATAGCCTGCAAAAAGTAATTGACAAGATGAAAGTTCCGTTAACAATATTATTTCTAGGGTTTGGATTATTGAGTTCTTAAGTTATTCATTCAGCATGTAAAATTCATCTAGGTGCTATGTAACAGAGATTTTATTTCTAGAAAAACATGAATCAGAAATAAAAGAAAGGAAATATTAGTCTCAATTAGTGACTATTTCTTATGATACTGCTTAAGGAATCATATAATTTTATTTGGCAGACGTAAATGGTCTACACCAGTTGAATTCAGACATTTTTCTCCAGAAGATAATTTTAAAGCTCCAGGGAAGGACATTATGGAGTTTTGGGGAGGTGGAGATTCACACTTCTAGAACATTCATAGTAACAAAATCTCAATCTTCCGAAAGAGACATTTTGATACTCCCCCCCCCCCCCCCCCCTGAATACATCTCAACGCTACTACTCTCTCTCATGCTACTATAAATGATAATGCACACAATGTATAAGCAGATTCCTAGAAGCACAAAATGTTTCGCATGTCTAACCGCAGACATTTGAGCATTTCATAGAAACGTGAAGGACATATGAAATACAAGGAAAGACTGGAGTTTTACAAAGGGTAAATATCTCTCTACAATGTGTATCTACACATTAACCTCTTACTTGCCTGGACGTAAATATACGTCGGACGCTGTTGATGCATTATCTGCCCCTGACGTATATATACTTCAAAAACATTTCCCAGCATGGGCGTTTTCGTTCCGTTAAACCATCCCTCCACTTCAAAACAGCTGAGTGATGAAATTAGTAATTTGACCTTGAAAAGATTTAAACCAGACAGTTCCATTTAGCGTGAAATCAGTATTACTGCATGCGTTAGATAGTGCTTATTTGCGCCTCTTTGTTGCGTTGTGTAATTTTTTATGCAATTTAAGCTTGTTTTCCTTTCGTTTGAGCCATATCAATAACAATGTCTGACAGTGAATTAGATGATTATTTCCCATCTTCATTTTCGACAGAGTCCACAGATTTGAATATATTATTTCCCTAATGAAGGTGAATGTGATTCTGATAGTAATAATGATATAATGGCAGATGTGCAAAATTAGGTACGCCTTGATATGAAAAATATACCCGTACTTTCCATACTTTCCATTTTTGAGCCAGCCTGGAATACAAACAGATGTAAGAGATTTACCAGATCCACTTCTACTTTTTGAATTATTAGTTGATGAACAGGTAATTATTCATATCGTGACAGAAACAAATCGATTTGCAGAATAATGCATTATTGAAAATCGACAAAAGTTTAATCAAGGATCATTTGGTGGATTCCAACTAATAGTGAAGAAATGTACATATTGCTAGATTTACTAATTTTAAAAGGAATAGTTATAAAGCCATGACACTCTACTGATCAGAACTTTTCAATATATAGCTCTTTTTATGGATATATTGTTCTAAAATATACTTTTAACGACATAAATAACACAATCGCTGCTGGCAACAGTAATACGCTGCCTAACTACACTTAGTAACTACGGTCGTTCCTGAAAAACGGCCGAACTGGTAAACACACCGGAACGAATGTCGTGGGCAGTTAAGGGTTAAAGAATTTCTAACAATTTTACGAATTATTTCCATGAAAAGTAAATAATGGAGCTTTGAAATTTTACAGTGTGTTTCCATTGCGCATTTTTGACATACCTCCGTTTTTTTCAAAACAAATAAACGTATTTTGAAGCAGAAATTTTACACAGCATATAGAATCGATTAAGTACAAACTAGAAAAAAAAACGTATTTTATTAAATAAATTTTCTGGTTAAAAATAAGTTTATTTGGCTTGGAAAAACCAGAAGATTCACAATTATTGTACAGGCATTGTACAGACATCAGAAACATGTCTAGCTTGCCAAACGTTCCGACAGGATTTGAATAAGATCCCTATAAAAATGTGTCAGAGTTTACCCAGTACCAATAATTATTATTCAAATGTTATTTCAGAATTTTCAGTTCTTTGGTAATATCCGTCATATCTCTATTAGTTTATTACATTTTGAATATGATTGTCCAATAGGATATGCTATCAGAAAATGCAAAACTTCTTTTCCTGTTCCTTTATAAACGTAAGTTATAAATAAGTAGTTTACCTATATCATAAGTTTGTAAAAAATATTCTTTTTACGATGTAGAACGGATTGGTTTGTTCAGATAGGACAGTTCAGATAGAAGGAAGTTCAGAAAAGAAAATTTAATCAAAATTAAAGCAAACAATTTTGCATATTTTTATTATTGTAGAATTCTGTAATCCGTCCTTTTGGCAGTTTGATTACTAACGTTACAGGAATTTCTACATTTGATGAAAATTACGAGTTTTATTTTGAAGTTATTTAACCAACCGCAGATACCTAATATTTCTAACACACATCTTACACAAGATTTGAATTCTAAATCAGCAGAATAAGCCATTACAGTGATATCATAATGACATGCGAATATCTTAACCATTTTACTACATTAGCCACATTGAAATTTGAAATATGGGTAATTCTAACACTAGCGTGTGTTATTCAAAGAAACTGAGCGTAGGTGTAGGTTATAATATACATAAAAAATGGTGTAGCTCGATAATATGGAAACGTATGATAATGTTTTTTTTTTTTTAAATTCAAATATTATATACTGTTTCAATAATATGTTCATACTTCTTACAGCTGTAAGAAGGAATTTGTCCCTTTTTTACGATGAGAAGCGAGATAATGTAATTGAAGTTTTCTCCCCCGTGATAACAAATTTGTCTACTGCATTACTAACATTTTTAATAAGAAAATATTCACGTTACTTTAACAACATATTTAAAAAATCATGAGGAATTGAACCCTGACTTTGCCGTCAAAATTCGGGTGGAACCGAAATGTCTGTTAAAACCATATCAAGATGCATGAATGAAGAGTATTTCGTCTCACAATGGCTATAACATGAACTACCCCTGACAGTTATTCAATGTCATTTTGAATACTAAGTGATATCGTTCACGGCGCAACATTCTGTGGAATGGACTGAAGTTGTCTTCAGTGACGAATCCAGAATAAACCGGGCATTGCGCATGCTCACTAGGGTATCGAATGTTTAGGTGCTGTTGTTTAGTGTTTCCCTCTGACTATTATTGTCGACGGTTTTTTTGACCCTTAGTTTTATGAAAATTAAGAAAGACCTTCTTTAGAGCCCATAATTTCTCTCCACAAGCACTACTGTCAACCTAGTGTGATATTGACACTAAAATGAAGGAATAATGCAGTAGCAGTAGAATGTTTGCCATCGCACAAATGTGCGTCAAAAACTTATTTTTATCACGCTTCTCTGGCCTACACTTTTCATTGAGAGAACATTTTGGGGATTATCCGGTATGTCATCTTTAACAACCTATACATCTGGACCATGTAGATGTCTACTTATAACAACTTTAAAACATAGAATTTGCAGGATATTCTGAGTTCTTAGGCGTCTGGGATGTATTTTATCTATAAATATACGCCTATGTATAATACAATATAGCCGATTTTTAAATTGGTGAATATATAAAAGTAAATTGTAACTGAAAGAAATTATTAATAGAGAATTTTTAGTGTTTTTTTAAAGCATTAAACATGATGATTCAGATACCTATTTTGTCATATTTTCATAAAAACTGACAAACATACCTGATCATATCACAGTATAATAATCAATTTTACTGCATTATTGTGTCTCGTTTCAACAAAATTGCCACTTTCTACATCTTATATGGAAATACGTTCATTTCAAAGATCAATACAATCATCATGTTCAAGCATGTAATTTCAATGAATTAAGGACTTAACAGAAGATAAGATGAGCCCAAGTTCTTGATTGACAGAATCCTTTTTGGAGCAATACCTTATTTTACGAAAGAAAAAAAAGTGTAATATTTTCAGAATGACAGCCCAATCGGCATGAAGAAAGAACAGCATCTTCATGATAAAATCAAATTACACTTAAATAATTTTATATTTGTCTTTAAATAAATCTTCTTTGTAATTATACAGTGGTAGCTCGGAAGTATCTTTACATTTTTAATATATTATTAAAAAGAAAAAGAAAACAAGGATTTTTGTATATACTTAAGGTATTGCAATTAATAAAGAAAATATCACATCTTTTTATGATAGTATTCGAGACATTTAAATATGTGCACTAACAAAAGTAACATAAGCACATGCAACATAAGAAGTCCGTAGGTGATTGCCAGTTAGGTTCTATAATGTATTGGAGAATCCATGGATAGGATGAAGGATCTAATTCGACTTTTCATTTCGCTAGTGTTAGACGTTATATATTAGTAAACAATGTTTTTCGGTACTTCCATATTATCCAGGCTTGAAATATTTCCGACAACAGTGGCGCCGATGATATTAATTACAAAAATTCTTTGAAGCAACTGCTTGATTAATATTAGTTAGTCGTTTTGACGCAGGAAATTATGCGTTCTAATTTTTCTTTTTACATTATTTTATATTCTGCATTTTAACTAATTCGTTTGTAAGACTTGCTAAGATTTGAAACAGAAGCTAGAATGCGATATTCCGCTGAAAATACGCAAGTGTTCAAATTCCCACGTAATGAAATTGTACATTAGTAATGAAACTCAGAGAAGGTACAATGTAAATAAATGCAGACAACATACTCGAATAAAAAGAAAAATATGGTAAAATTTGAAAAAATTCATTTTTTATTTAAAAAGTTTAAAACCACTCTTCTAAAATTTTTAAGTTTTTGCAATATTTTCTTTCATATTTTTTTACAAATATGCATTATAACAGTAAGGACCAGATTTCCTAAAAAGTAAATTACACTGCTGGCCATCCAAAATGCAACACCAAGAAGGACAAAGGATATCAAAGACAAATTTATTTCAGAGATTACACATAGTATCAATGTCAATTGATTTGAAATACAGCCTCCTTTGATGTGAGAAAGACGATAAAATCGGTAAAAAGTGTTGCTCCACGTCTGTCAATAACCACTGTTATAAGTCGGGGCATTGAGTGAAAGTTTGGATGTGTTGTTGGGAATGACAGCCCATGCTGCCTACACACGTAGCAAAAGTTTATCTGGTGTACCCGCGGGAGCGGTATGTCGGGCTAGGCGTTCTCCAATCATTGACCAGACATGTTCATTGGGTGGTAGATCTGGATAATGGGCAGGACACGGTAACAATGAAATATGGTGGGCTAAGAAGAAAACTTGAACATCGCGTGCAACATGTGGTCGCGCATTGTTCTGTTCAAAAGTCGCCACAGGCAAGCCCTGAATGTTAAGATGGAGAACAGGCTGCAAAACCTCAGAGATGCAGAGCTGGCTGGTAAGTGTTCTGTTAATGCGTACTAGGGGGTGTGGAAGTGGAATCCAATACCACTCCGCACCATAACACTGCGTGAAGGAACATTATGACGATACATAACACAACAGTTGAGCAGCCTCTCTCCACGGGACCCCAAACTCTAATTCAACCATCGTGGTACTGCAGACAGAAGCGTGATTCATCCGAAAACCCAATGTCATTCCATTCGGATGTCCATCTCCGCCGTTCAATGTACCATTGCAAACGCAAACTCCTGTGGTTTAAAGGCAAAAGTAAGGGAAACAATGGACGCCTAGCGGACATTCTACTGTACTGCAAACGACGTCAAATTGTACGTGCGGGCACCGATTGTTGTCTTACAGACTGTATTTGTTGCGATATGGTTGCTGATGTGGCAGTGCACTCCATCAGTGCCATGCGCCCAATATGCCTGTCTTCCCACGAAGTAGCGTTAAAAAATCAACAAACAATCGTACAATCGCTTCTGTCGGTCAGT
This sequence comes from Maratus michaelseni, assembly GCA_963931845.1. Taxonomy (NCBI): domain Eukaryota; kingdom Metazoa; phylum Arthropoda; class Arachnida; order Araneae; family Salticidae; genus Maratus; species Maratus michaelseni. The sequence goes on along the minus strand of OZ007589.1, from coordinate 95,859,001 downwards.
CGTTCACTCCCGCATCCACCAATTCAATATTCGCATGACTGTTGCTTGGATACATTCGACACGATGAGCGATTTCGTGGAAGTATAATTCACAATCTCTGTATGCAACGATTCTATCGCGGTTGAATTCGGGAACTTGCTCATATGGTGCTCGTGTTTTTCTACTGAAGCTGCACACACAAAAAATCGCACGAGAGAATAATTAACTTTCTTCAAAACGACAATTTTTCCTCCTTTTATATACAGTTTATAAGGGGCACTGCAATCACCCATGGTGTGCGCGTGCGCTGAAATCGTATCATTTGCATATCCTATCGATGTGTATGCATGGTGCAAATTTCACGCTGTGTGGATGATTCCTTCATGGTGTTACATTTTGGATGGCCAGCAGTGTAGTTAAGGAAAGAAAAAAGGCATAACATACGTAAAAATACAGTAAAAATGAGTGTTTACTTAACATTTGTTTGTTTTAAAAAGGAACTATTTATATTACAGAAAGTCCGATCCTTAATTTTATAAAATGCATCTTAAGGGTTTTTCATAAAAAAATAGTCAATTGACAAATACATAAAAAGTTTTAGCATTTTGATCATACTAATACACTGCAAAAACACGAACTGTAAAAAACGAATTTAATCATTTAAAGGGAAATGGATGCAGTAAAAACCCTTTTTCACATATTTTTACGAAACTTCGTCAGAATATACTATGGCTGTCTAAATTCATGTTAAGCAAATAGTTAGAAAATTGATATTTTCATCATTTTTCCCAAACTAAATGGTAGTGAGAGCCTGCTTAGTTACAAAAATGTAAATAAGCACACACACACACACACAAAAAAAAAAAAAAAAGACATACCAAAACGAAAAATATGTAAATCCTTAACAGATTTGTATGTAATTCTCAGAAAAGCAAACATTCTTACAAAAGTCCTTCCGGCTGTACCGGGAGGAACATGTAGCTTTCATAGTCCATGTTTTTAAAAATTCAACTCATTTTACTCAAACACTAGAGGCAAAAATGCTTGGAACACGATTATAGAAGATTCAATCCCGGTTTCCGTTAACACTCAATTTGAATGTGAATTTCAGCATGAGAGTTACAGCATAACAAAAATCAGATTGTTTCAAAATGTCAGCCACCCTAGGATTTCAAATTCCCATACCTCAGCCATTTTTTACGATATAGCCACAGCAAAAGTTGTTCCAGAATCCTTGTATCGCGTTCTAACACATAGCAAAAACAAATTTTTTCAATTTATGATTTTTTGTACATCATTTTGAATTTTTAAAGACATATTTTTTTTAATCTTGTTGCCATTTTGAAACAAGATGGCGGATGAAGCTGGCCAACAAACTTGGTCGATACCTTGGTATGTCCTACACACATACTCAGTCACATCCAAATCGGTTGATATACGTCCTATATATATAGGTATATATATATATATATATATATATATATATATATATATAAATCAACATTTGAACGAAGGGTGGTTTGGGGGTCCAGGGGTGATGATCGGAGAAAATATACCAAAATTTTTTGGAATTGCTTTCCTCCGAAAGACTTATAGGTAGCTTTTTATAATGAAGCTACCTAAAATAAAGGAATAGTAAGCCAATAGCAAGTAAAATAAAAAGTAAATAGACAGAGAATTGATTAATCATTAAAGGTTCAAAATCAAAATGTGATTAATCGAAATAAAATTAAAACTATTGTTTCACAGAAGTGTGATATCTTGAGATATGTATCTGAAAAGTATTAAATTTAAAAATAATGTTTAACAACAACAACAAAAAAGATAAAAACTATTCAAACCCGAGTTTAATGTTCTTTTATTGATAATAAAAACAATTTAACCTCATCTTAAAATAAATAAAAGAGATTTTTTTAAAAAAGAAACAAGAACGATTAAAGCTGTAAATTGTGACATGAAACAGTTTATTTTATTTATATCAATTTTCTGTTACATTTAGTTACATTGGAAGTTTTTTCTTTTTTAAAAAGACTGGACTTAATGGAAAACGATATTTAAAAAAAATAAAAATCTAATCAGTAAGTGTAGCATATTTTAAGTTTTTTGAAAAAGAAAAAATAAACAATAACAACATAGGTTATACATTTTATCAACGAAAGTAAGAAAATATATTTATAATGCATAGAGTAGAAAAAACTACCACAAAATCTGTTTAATATCGCTTATATTAATTTCTGATTATAACAGCATATCTCTCTTAAATTTTCCTACAGATGTTGCAGTAAACATAGCATATCGAAGGATAAATTATAGCATCAGCTTGAGCTTAAACAGGTCTGTGTTATGAATCAATAAAGAATGTTTTTGCATGTTTATTTCACTGTGTTACTTTGTTTAAGCATGATATAAGTTATACCTGAAACTCCAAAATACTGATATTACCAGTGTAAAAATCTAATGTATCTACAGATTAAGGAAATAGAGTGAAGTGTGAAAGTGTTAATGGTTATCATATATATAAAATTAGTTATTTTGATTTAGATGTATAATTTATTTTACATGAGTAGTAACATAATGATTTAATTCTATTATTTCAAGTTTATGAATAAACACTTAAGGGTATTGGCCGGAAGGATCTCAAATTCTGTCTCTAATGCTACGCCTATTATAGGCGAAGAATATATTCTTATTTTTTAAATTTATCCCCAGGAAATTAATATTTTTAATTGCATACTCTTCTATAAGGCTGTGGTTTTTTTTTCTGATAGATGATAAAATATTTCTAAAATATGTACTAAATTTTATAGGGAGTGTTAAAATCTTACTCACAGCTAGTCAGTTTTATAAGATTTTAACACATAACATAATTAATTAACCATATAGTTTAGAAATATTTTGCCAATGAAAAAAGAAAGACACGCCCATGAGTACACTGTAAAAAGTGTTTAAAAATACTAAATTTCTCAGGATACATTTTAAAAATGCGAACGTATTCCAAGTCCGTAGGTTTAGCATTAGTAAGGGGAATTTGAGATCTCACTGACCAACACCCTTAAAATAATACTATTGATACCTTGAAAATGGAAAAATGTTTAAAGCTTGTTTAATCTTAAAAATTATAAGATCAAATCATATAAAACTTCAAATTAATATTCTTTCTTCAGTCAAAGTCTTTTGATTTTTTTTCTTTTTTAGACATTAAATATATTTAATTAATATACATATATATAAAGTCATAAATAGATGCATAATTTCTCAAACACTGGCGCGCCACTTGCAAGATAACACTGGCATAACACAGCCATAAGAGCTAAATTATTTATAAATTAAAAGAATTAGATTATGGTGTTTAATTACAATGGCTCATAATCGAAACAAAACTTGTATTCTCTTAGTAAAATAAGTACAGTAAATCCTTCTTTTAAGAAAAAAAAAAACAGCTGGAAAGGCCGAGCTAAGCTCGGTTAAAATTGGCTTCTTATTGAACTAAGCCTTGTGTTCAATATAACAATAAATTCCGAGCAGGCTGCTCTGAACTACCAGAATCGTGCTTTCTGTTGTACTGCGAATTATTAGTTGAACCATCTATCTAGACACGTATTGGAAATTTCTTGAAAATTTCTTCAGTTATGAAAACCAATTTTTTCGCCAAAAGTCGTCAAAATTTTCACAAATATCACCAAAGTAGGCGACATTATTTCATATGGCGCAAAGCATGTGTTTTGGCATTGGTAATCTTGAAAGTCAAATTTCCCGCCAAATTTCGCGAATGTTGCCATCTTTGCGACTTCCTTCACTGTCAACTGTTCAACAACTTAATAACTGTTTTAACCTTCATTCACATTAGAATTCAGTGACCCGTAGTGACCCAAAAATGACCCACTAATAAAATTTTCTCGAATATGTGACTTATCCCACTGGTCTTTTTGTAATCCAATACGGTAGGACATAAAATTTAGACAAAATCGTTAGAGCGGTTTTTTAAATAAAATTAGCTTGACCCGTACTGACCCAAAAACAACCCACTAAAGGAAATTTCTCGAACATGTGACTTATCCAAATGTTCTTCTCGTAATCCAAAATGGTAAAACTAGGCTGCGCCGCCAGACTCCTGAGGGGCGCCCGGCGCGTCTTCGACCAGCGAATCAAGTCCTAAAGGACTTATAACGCGCACGGCCGGATTTGTGTCCCCGTATGCGCTTCGGGTATCCAAAATGGTAAGATACAAAATTTCGTAAAATTCGTTGCAGCCTTTTTAACACTTTCCAACCTAGTTGAAAAGGGTTTATGACTTCGGTTTGTCTGGCCGTCTGGCCGTCTGGCCGTCTGCCGTCTGCCGTCTGCCGTCTGTCCGTGCTCTAACTCCCGTAAATATGCTCGGATTGCCCTGCAATTTTTATATGTTATAATCGTTATCTATAGCATGTTCCCTATTTCAACGGAAGTGTGTAGCACTTATAGTTTTTTTACAGGGACACTCAAAAGAATTCCGTTACATGGCGGTCTATGGGGAAAAATCATTTGCGGTTTATTTAAATAATGTTTCACTATTTTAAACGCATTGAAATTTATATATATCACTAAGGTGCATTAGAAGAAGCTTAATATGGAATAGGGTGTGCATAGCACTTATACTTACTTTACAGGGACAGTCAAAAGAATTCCGTTACATTACGTCTATGGAGAAAAATCGTCTGCGGTTTATTTAAATAATGTTTTACTATTTTAAACGCATTGAAATTTATATAAGGTTCATTACAAGAGACTTACTACAGAATATTGTGTGTATAGCAGTCATCGTTCATTTACAGGGACACACAAAAGAATTCCGTTACATGGCGGTCTATGGGGAAAAACCATTTGCGGTTTATTTAAATAATGTTTCACTATTTTAAACGCATTGAAATTTATATATATCACTAAGGTGCATTAGAAGAAGCTTAATATGGAATAGGGTGTGCATAGCACTTATACTTACTTTACAGGGACAGTCAAAAGAATTCCGTTACATTACGTCTATGGAGAAAAATCGTCTGCGGTTTATTTAAATAATGTTTTACTATTTTAAACGCATTGAAATTTATATAAGGTTCATTACAAGAGACTTACTACAGAATATTGTGTGTATAGCAGTCATCGTTCATTTACAGGGACACACAAAAGAATTCTCTACTGTATGTTTACAATAATTCCTGCAAGTGCGTTTTAAGTTACTGAATGCGATTTTAATTTTAAATCGCTTTTTGTATATTACGTGGTGTGTATAAATTCTGTAGATCCTATACAGGGAAGCACAAAAGTTCAGGAACACATTTCCGTATTATTTAACTCCAGACGGAGAATTTTAAACTGTGCTACGTGTTTCCTAACTGAACTAAAATTTAGCATCCTATGTAGTATATATACAAATCTATAGATCCTATACAGGGCTGAATAAAAGTATTCGGATTACTTAGATGTTATCTTTTAGCTTATTAAAGAGTATGATTCGTAAAATTATTTTGGAAGCGTTGGGAAGTGTTACATAATCTATGCTTGACGCATGATTTTTCGTTCTTGTTTTACATAAAATTAGCTTGCCCATGACACATAGTAACACAAAATGATTCACTAATCGAATTTTCTGGGACATGTGACTTAGCCCAATGATCTTCTCGTTGCTAGAAAACGGTAGAATAAAAAAATGTAGTCAAAATCGCTTCAGACTTTTTAGAAAAAATTAGCTTGACCCTCACCCGTAGTGACCCAAAATGTCCCACAAATCAAATTTTCTCGAACACGTGACCTAGCGCAATGGTTTTCTAGTGCTCAAAAACGGTAAGATAAAAAAATTAGTCAAAATCGTTTCAGTCGTTTTTTACATAAAATTAGTTTGACCTTGACCCATAGTGACGCAAAATAACCCCCTAATGGAATTTTCTCGAACATGTAATCTAGTCCAATGTTCTTCTCGTGATCAAAACTGTAGGATAAAAAAGTTAATCAAAATAGTTTCAGCCTTTTTTTACATAAAATTAGCTTGAACCTGAACCCTTGGGATCCAAAATGACCCATAAATCGAATTTCCTCGATCACGTGATCTAGCATAATGGTCTTCACGTGCGATAAGATATAAAATTCAAAACGATAAGATATAAAATTTGATTAAAATCGTTAGAGCCGTTGTTTAGATAAAATTAGTTTGACCCTCGGTGACCCAAAAATGACGCACTTATCCAATTTTCTAGAACATGTGAACTAGCTCAACGATCTTCTTGTGCCCGAAAACGGTAGGATACAAAATTTAGTCAAAATCGTTTGAACCGTTTTTTAGATATTATTAGCTTGATCCTGAACAATAGTGAGCAAAAATCACCCACTAATCGAATTTTCTCGAACATCTGACCTAGCCCAATGGCCTTCTCGTGCCCGAAAACGGTAGAAATACAAAATTTCGCCGAAATGCCGTTTTTAAAATAAAATTTACATACACACAGACATAGACACAAAAATTGCTCGTATTATAATATATGATATATTTAAAGAACAATCTTTCAAGAAGAACTCACACTCTTTTAAAATAACGCATATAAGACCTGCAAATAAGAGACTTTCCTTTAAAAAGAAAACAATCATTTTGTTAAAAAACATATAACTTATTTTTTAAGCTAATTTTTTAATCCCTTAACAAATTTGTAATCAGCCACTACGATGAAAGCCGTTAGATCTATTCATTCAACCTGCGTTAAGAAATGTTTCAAGTTGGCAGGCTTCAATCTTACTCTGTGACAGAATATTAGTAAGTGATGATGATGAAGAATACACAGAATTGGATCAATCGTAACTTTCATGTAAGTATTAAGTAACATAGAAATCTCGGGTAGTGTGGAATACTATTTACTTTTGGAACAATACAACATCCCGATATTGTTTAAAACTCGAAAACCAAATACAATTACAATCTTCAACTATCTGCAAATAGTTTTTATAGACAAAAATTATTTAATAAAATTTCATCTCTTGCATACAAATAATAATAATAATAATAATAATAATAATAATAAACTTATTTTGGAGGCATTGTGAAACAGTCGGGAAATATGAAGTAAGGGGGCAAGAATTGTCAAAAAATATAATGTCTAGGAAGTCAGCCAATATACTCCAGTTCATGCTTCAGATTTGCACAAATCACAAATATAAGGATCTGTCATTGCGCTAGCATAATCATGTAGTATTATGATATATTGGTATTTTGTGTGACCCGACACTGCCGGTTTAGGAAAGAATTACTCTATGTTTATTGGTGTGAATCGCGAGCTAAAAATCGAGTAATACATCATTTACTGTTAGTATTTCGGTGGACATTATGCTTAATTTCAATGTGAAAATATGACTTCTAATAATAAATAAAAAATACTGAAAAATTATCTTCTGAAACTTTCCAAAGACGAAAAACAAATATTTATTCACACAACGCGCCCTGATGCCGAACAACAAACTGCGCGTTGTGGGGGAGCATTCTGGAAACGTTCTGAAGTAGTTTATGAGATTGCAGCACTTTACCAAACATAGATCTTTTAATTCCATATTCATCTGTTATTCCATAATACCCAAATTTCCTCTATATGTAAATAGATGATCAACTACATGAAGATGATGTGTGGTGCTCTATATTATGCTTAGAACTAGAAATTTGTTTTAAATATATAGATAAGTGAAGGATTCAATTTAGTTAGCATACTAAATGTGCGTACAGAAAAAAATTATTATCAAACGAAATTTACAAGACAAACTCTTTCCACTGAGCATTTTAAATAAACCGATATAATTACTCACATATTTGTATATTCCTTGTGATACTTTAATCATAAAGTATCTGTTGTAGTAAATTAATACACATTATCGATTATGATTTAATTAAGGAACAGACATTTTTATTTACTTTTATCACCCTTTTCTTGCGTCTGTTATCTGGGATCCCTTCATCGAATTTAAATTACGTTACGTATTTTTCTGTGTATTCTGAATTGACTGTTTTTAACTATACTTCCTAATAAACAACACCTCTATTTAAGGGACTATATATCTGGTTCTACCATCGTCCCTTAACAGGAAGTTTTACTTATTTCGTAATAGTCAGAAATTTTGAAACGTTTTAAAACAATACATTATACCGCTTACCGATAATTTGCGGAATTTCAGTATGCTGTTAAAATGTAGCAAAATCATTTATTGTGCTCAACATAAAGTCAGAAACATCTGGTACTCCTTTGTCGTAGATAAAATTTCATTAAGAATATCATGGCAAGTTCTAGTCACTCCGGTTATTTATGTTGTTATGTATTTCAGGATTTTATTTTAACTTCATTAATGCAAAGTATTCATTATGATGCACTTCGCAGATAGTTGTAGTACAATTATAGATTAAATTTGGAATTATTTATTGGTGATTTATTATATTGGTTTCTAAACCCGGTTACCATCCCCGTTGGCAAAGCATCGGACTCGGGATCGGAAAATTGTGTGCTTGATGGTCGACGACAGCTACATATCGTCAAGTACGCTGGTGCTAGCTGGTGTAAATAGGTCGTGGATAGAATGTTCTCGGGGTTCCAATTGCCACTGATACTTAACCAGACAATGGTTCCGTTTTAGTCCAGCTGGTCGAAAATCCAAATTACGAGGTCGTTTTGGAAGTGTAATCTCTCTCAAGGTTCTGGCAACCCTCTTTCATGGAATGTGTCATGGTATTTTCATGGACACGATAAGAGCAGCAAACTACGTTATTTAAATTTCAGAGAAACTTGTTGCGCTTATGACGTTTTTATGTTATCAAGACTATTTTTGCTTGGTCATCGTATTCCGCCCCAATTAAATAAGCTTCAGTTAATTTCTAATGGAAATTCACAGTTTTCGTTTTTCGAATAAATGGTTGGAAAAGATGACATCTTTAATGATACATTTGTTAATTTTATTTATTTAGCATCTTAAGTGCTTTAGAATAGAGATGTCCAACGCGGCTTTCTTTGAGGTTTCCTTGGCTCTCCTAGAATGTCCCTAAAAATGTATACTGCATTTAGCTTCCTTCCTCTCTTCCTTTTTTAAATATAAAGATTTATATTATAAGCTAATTCGCCCTGCGATAATTAATGTTTAAATGTTTTTTATTACATGGTAGCATTAAAGTTTTGGGATCCTCTCCTTACAAAATATTTTTAGATAGCTACTATCCCTCGTCCTTGGAAAATTGTAATGCCAAATTTGCTATGATTTATATGAGTTTTTTTTTTCTTAAATTTATTTTTATATGAGGTTCGTGCATCGTAGCGGCATTATGGCTAAGCCTGTGAGACGAGTGTGCATTGTCACTGCTACCATACTGATATAATATGCTTACTTCTGTCCGATCATGTAAATATTTCGCCTCTTTTTGTTTACCACCAAAGCCTCTAAAAAAGCGTATTTAAAAGCTGGATATGCAGGCTTTAGACGGATATAGTCCTTCGTTTCTATTTTTGATAGCAAAAATATTCTAAAATGCAAATAATAGCAGAAAAGGTATTTAGAGAAATCTTTAATGAAAAATTGTCTAAATCTTAACATAGTATAAAACAAAGTCGCTTTTTCTGTCCCTATATCCCTATGTACGCTTAAATCTTTAAAACTACGCAACGGATTTTGATGCGGTTTTTTTTAATAGATAGAGTGATTCAAGAGGAAGGTTTATATGTATAATAACATCCATTAAATAGTGGAGAAATACTGTTATTTTTGAGGTTTTGAATGTGATGTCGTAAATAATTTCATTTTTTCCGCTTATACATTGCAAACGCAGGCTGAACCCTACAAGATTTATCAAAATAATGTACTAATTATTGTACACATTAAAAAGGTCTACAGAAAACACAAAGAGATGAAGGTTTTCAAGGTTAACCCGAAGCAAAGCGAGGGAGGGCCGCTAGTTTAAATATAAAATGTATCTTATACCTTACGCTATTAAACCTTTCTTGTTATGAATGAATACAAAATATTCATTGTTGCTGAAGTCCGATTGCCGGAAATACGCCTTTAAGAGGTTAAAAGGTTTGTTATTTATTGAAAACTGTTTTTCAAGCAGTTTTGCAATGCAATAGGCTATACAATATATTGATAGGCATATCCCACATTATTTGAATAGACGCAAATTTCTTATTTGCTTTAATTTAAAAATTTTAACCCATGAAGATGAAATCAAAATTGTTATTTTAACACCAGAAGCAAATTTCTATCAATAAACAATGGCGATCAAAGCAATTTATATTACACAACAAAACAAATATTTAGTTAAATAAGATAAGTAAAGTGAAACTTCCATAACAGACACTCCTACATAGCGAATACACTGGTGGAAATTGAATTATGAAAACACGGTTTTTTAATCAAAACATTTATAATATTAACTAAAAATGAATGAATTTTCATACATTATACATGTTATGTACAACAAATAATTTAGAAAAATAAAATTTCCCACAAATTAATAAACTAAAACATAACATCAAAAATTAGATTTTAGTAACATAAAAATATGGAAATTGATTTATGAAATGTCACATTTAGTTGAAATTAATAATTAGTAAAGCCGCCTTTATTCATTAGAGTTTCTTTTATTCTAGATGGCATTGATAAAACAAGATTTTGGATGTATTTCTGATCAATTAGTTTCCAGTTTTGACAGATTGAAGCTTTCAAATCTACAAGTGATGTGTAACTGCATCCCATTTGCATAAACCATTCGAACAAGCTGTCCCCAAACGTTTCCGATGGGGTTCAGATCAGGACTAATAGGTAGATGATCTAAAAGAACAATATTCTGCTCGTCAAACCAGTCTTTCATTGCATTTGAAATGTGAATACTTGCATTATCTTGCATGAAGATATAATCTAAACCATAATATTGCCATGGAAATAGAAGAAGTGAATTTTCTAAAACTAAACTATAATCAAAAGAGTTCTGCGACCGTTTAAAAATACAATTTCACTTTTGCCATCATAAGCAATCGCTGCCCAAATCATCAAACTTCCACCACCAAAATTTCTGCTGAATGTAGATTTCGGTTCTTTACGGAGATCTCTCCAATAATACCTAAAACCATCTGGGCCATGCAAATTAAATCTTTTTTTCGTCAGAGAAAATTACTTTCTTCCAATTGTCACCCATTGCCATGTACTTCTCGCAATACTGTAAACGCATCTGCTTGTGACGCAGAAGTAACTTTGGACACGGCTTCACTTTCGACCATTTCAAGCTCCGTGAAGAATGTAAAATTTGCATTACTTTTCCAGAAGTAACATCTGCACAAATCTGCTTTGAACTGTGACCAGATTTCGATGCAAGTTAAAGAATCCCTTTTTTTTGTCTCTTGCTTAAACGTGGATTACCTTTTTTGCTAAAATTTTTGCCATAATTTGCTGGATCTTTTCTATAATTATATATCACACCAACAGATCTTTCAATTAATTTACTAATTTCCGGGACAGACTTTCCACATTCTAAATATGTGTCGATTTTACCTCTTACTTCCTCAGACAAAATCTTTCGTTTACCCATCGCGAAAATTGTAAATGAAACGTATTGCTTTCACTGTACAACGCTTTTTATGTCTACTTTGCAGGTCACGTTACCTTGTTTTATGCAAATTTTTGTCACATTGCTTCGGAATAACCAATGAAATGTGATGTTTCATAAATCAATTTCCATGTTCGCATATTACGAAAATTTAATTTTTGACTTTTTGTTTATGTTTAATATTATGTGTGAAAATTTATTTTTGTAACAGATTTGTCATACGTACTATGTATATCCCATGAAATTTCATTCATTTTTAATGAATGTTATAGAAGTTTTTGTCAAAAAACCGTGTTTTCATAAATCAATTTCCACCAGTGTAGCATCCCTATGTATTTACCTTTACCCCTGAATTGCGAGATCTTCCAATCGCGGACAAATTCGTCGATCCTGAGGCGTCCGATATTTAAAAGTTGTACTGATTTACAAATATAATTAAAATTCACAATTATAATTTAAATATTTTCAAATATCAATTTCGTGACTAAACAAATCCATTTATAAAAAAATAATTTCAGAGACATCGACCGACAAGACAAAGTCAGAAACATTTTATAAACTTGTCGTTAGGGGGGGGGGGGACCGTAATACTTACCCATCATGAATATGCATAATATATAATATGAAAATAAAACATGTGTAAACTGCTTATAAAATGCATTGCAATTCGAATAAAATCATGGCTTGATGACGTCATAAACTTTAAAATGCTCTATTACTGAATTGCGTAAAAGAAACATCCTTATAACTCCAAAATTGATAATCATATTAACTAACGGTTTACTGCGTCGGATTAAACGTCTCATTTCCAATTAAAATATATCTTTGAATTGAAATTTGAATGAAATACAGGGTCATGAAAAATCGAAGAGTGTGGGAAATATGATTACAAATATCTCGGCAACTAATTATCCGATCGACTTCAAGCTTTATGCAAGATTTATGTTTTTTTATTTTCTTTTATATTCACTCCTTAAAATAAACAATTTTGAAAATTTTTATGTACCTTTTATCAGAACGAATATTTCGAGAGTCCGAAAAAAATAGTTCCGGATAATCGAGGTTACTGAAATTCAATATGCTTCTTCCCATTATTACATGCTAAGTACATACCAAATTTCAAGTCTCTATCTCAATTTGTTCGGGAGATAGAGCGTTTATAGACACACAGACGGGCGGCAAAATTTGTTTTCTAAAAATATGTTTTTCGGAATCGCCAGTGTCTAAAACGTGTAAATCCGTCAAAAAAAAAATTTTTTTTTCGATTTTTAAAACGATTACAAGACTTACCCTATACTACGTATGCTGGGTAAGTAAAAACAGAAAGAATCATCAGAGCTTAATTGTAAGCAGCATAGTAATAAAATGAAAAGCCAATCTTGTACACTGATAAAAAAGACTCTGAAACAAACTGATACTGCCATGCCTGACACAAGTACAATTGCCAGCCAAAAGTAAGCTGGTTTTGCCATTTATCCAAGAAAGAGAAAATAAAGTATATGCGAATGTGTAATCAATGCTTGCAATATGTGTATGAAGAGTATCAGGGACTTACTAAACCAGACAAAATCGAAATCTTCATCTGCACTTTCTGCATGGTAAGCGATTACAAAGGTATATTTAAAAAAAAAATGTTTATTGTAATTTTTTTCTTGTAATTTCTTTGTAATTAAATACTTACTTTTAACTGAACATTGCATTACTCTTCTAGAAGTCAAAATAGTTTTCCGAGTACTTTTTCCACATTTTAAAAGAGATTTCAAGATATGGGCCACCTTTGGAACACATGCGCCAAAGGTGGTCCACAAGGTAAATGTAAAATGTCACCAAAGAAAAAAAAAAAAAAACTAGTCGGTTGTGCCATTTTTAAAACTTTCTTCTATCTCATACAGGTTTCACATACACTAAAAACGAATCAGCACCAATTTATATCAAGGTCTAACTGAATCTAAAGTTTTATTAAATTCCGAGCATTAGTTCTTGAGATATGACTATCGCTAAACTCGTATAAATCCTTAAATATGCAGCATAGCAGCGGGAGATTTACATCAAAACCTAATTAATAACAACTTATGTCAACGTCTAACTGAATTAGAAGTTTGGTTAAAATCCGTGCATTAGTTCTTGAGATATAGTTATCGTGAAAATCATGAAAAAAGTAGCATGACAGCGCAACATGTTGGGTTTTATGTCAAGGTCTAACAGAATCTGAAGTTTGATGAAATTCTGTGCATTAGCTCTTGAGATATAACTATCGTGAAAATCATGAAAAAGTAGCATACCAGTGCCATCTGTTGGGATATCTACACCAAAATGTAATCAGCGTCTATTTATGTCAAGGTCTAACTGAATATGAAATTTGATAAAAATCAGCACATTAGTTCTTCAGATAGACCTATTGCAGAAATCGCTAAAAAGCAGCATAGCAGCACCATCTTTTGGGCGATTTACACCAAAAACTAATCAGTACCAATTTATATCAAGGACTAACTTAATCTAAAGCTTTATCAATTTCTGTGCATTAGCTCTTGAGATAGAGCATCAACAAAAATTTTGACACATAGAGACAGACTCACGGAGAGGCATTTTCTAAAACCAGTCAAATCGTGTTCAGGACCTTCTAAAACGTATAAATCCGTCGATAACCGGAAGTCGGAAATTTTCATGAATCCAATACTTTCTTCTTGTAAAGATAGAAGTTTAAAAAAAAAAAAGAAAAAAAAATCAGTCACATTCACCTAACCAGAAAAATTATGAAATATCCTCAAAGCTTAACTATGGGTCACCCACCTTATACAGTCACCAGCTTGGATACGCAGCTAATTACATGCAAATGTACGGCATTATAAATTTGACACAAAGTTACTAATAAAACTAACACATTTAACCCTCGTATAAATTAATTTAATCTATACTATTATGTAAAGAGGAAACGGTGACTGACTGACTGACTGACTGACTCATCAACGCCCAGTCGAAACTACTAAAGTCAGGGTCACGCAATTTGGACTGTAGATTGCTGTTATGGCCTAGGCAAGCAATAAGAAGGGATTTTGAAAATACCCCCCCCCCCCCGAAGGGGGTTAAAGGGGGGTTCGAATGTTTTAGGTCATTTTGCCATATCTCAGCAGCAGTTATAGGTAGGAGCTTGAAATTCCAGAAAACAAATCTACTAAAAATAAATGATTAAACACCTATTTCAGCGATTTTAAAATTCCCCCCAGAAGGGGGTTAAAGGGAGGTGGTCGAATGTTTTAGGTCATTTCGTCATATCTCAGCAGCAGTTATAGGTAGGAGCGCTAAAATCAGGAAAACAAAGCTACTAAAAAATGATTAAACATGTATTTCAGCGATTTCAGAAACTTCCCCCCCCCCCGAAGAGGGTTAAAGGGGGTGGTCGAATGTTTTAGGTCATTTCGCCGTATCTCAGCAGCAGTTATAGGTAGGAGCGCGAAAATCAGGAAAACAAATCTACTAAAAAATGGTTAAACACCTATTTCAGCGATTTTAGAAATTCCCCCCAGAAGGGGGTTAAAGGGGGGTGGTCGAATGTTTTAGGTCATTTTGCCATATCTCAGCTGCAGCTATAGATAGCAGCGCGTAAATCGGGAAAACAAATCTACTAAAAAATTATTAAACATGTATTTCAGCAACTTTAGAAATTCCCCTCCCGGGGGGGGGTCGAATGTTTAAGGTAATTTCACCATATCTCAGCTGCAGTTATAAGTAGGAGCGCGAAAATCAGGAAAACAAAGCTATTAAAAAATTATTAAACACGTATTTCAGCGATTTTAGAAATTCCCCCCAGAAGGGGATTAAAGGGGGGTGGTCGAATGTTTTAGGTCATTTCGCCATATCTCAGCTTTTATGTAGGAGGGCGAAATTAATTAAAACAAATCTACTAAAAAATTAGTTAAACACGTATTTCGGCGATTTAGGAAATTCCCCCCCAGAAGGTGGTTAAAGGGATGTTCAAAAGTTTTGGGTCCTTTCGTCATATCTCAGTAGCAGATTTAGGTAGGAGCGTGAAAATCAGGACATCATCTACTAAAAAAGGGCTAAACACGCATTTCAGTGATTTTAAAAATCCCGCCCGAAGGGTTTTAAAGGGGGGTGGTTTCGAAAATTTTAGGACATTTCGCCATATCTCTGCAGCTGTTTTATGTAGGTGCGCGAAATTCAGTAAAACAAATGATTAAACACGTATTTCAGTGGATTTAGAAATCCCCCCCCACACACACACAAAGGTGGTTAAAGGGGGATTCGAAAGTTTTAGGTCATTTCGATATATCTCAGCAACAGTTTTTGGTAGGAGTGCGAAATTCAGGAAAACAAATGCACTAAAAAATCACATTGTCTACCCGTGCAAAGCCGCTAGTAAGAAAATAAACTTAAGCACACTCGGTCTACCGTCGGCAGCAATGAATCGTGGTGTTTCGATGGCGGACCCATTGAACATACTTAACTTGGTTTTCTTATTAAAATAATAAACTGCACCTTGCTTACATGTGTAAGTTTCATTAGTAAATATGCATCTGCCTTATAATGTGATACTTCTGCATGCCATTAATGGAGTATTTAAGCTGCTGATTGGATATAAAAAAAATTACAATAGTTGCAATAAAGCTATTTTTACATGTAAGACATCATTTCATACTAAATAGTACGCTCTACAACGTTGTAATTGACTTTTTTCTCGTATCTCGTACCATTTTCGAGATAGGAACGCTAACTTGGCAGTTTGTCATTAGGTTATATTTTAAACTATCTCTTTGCAGCACATAACCAATTTAATATATTTAGACACCTCGTTATGACCACAACTGTTGCCATTCTCAAATTAAGAGAGATAGAACAGGCCTTTAGTGGACACCTGGTCTAGGTTTTGGAGATTGAGAAAAGTTTGCTAAATACGGGTATTCCCTACTCGAGAGTGCCCGTTATGGAGAGTTTAGTCTATTTTAAATGTATCTCAATTTAACGTATTTACTTTTTTCATTGCATAGAAAAGCTATGCAGCAATATTTATGATTTCATAATGATTAATCTATGCGCTGCTTCACAACCTTACTTACCGCTTTCCAGATTATTTATACTACTTTAATATGTTGTTCAGAAAATGTAGAGTATTTGTTTACCATTAATAAATTTAATACATGGTGCTCAACATCAAATCAGAAACACCTGTAAGTAGTTACTTAGTAGTAGATAAATTTTCTATAGCAATATTATGACAAATTCTAATCATTTCAATGATTTATATTATTATGTATTTCGAGCTTTCATTTGGACTTCGTTAATACGAAACACTCATTATTACACACTTAGCGGAATATTTTACTATAAATAAAGATTAAATTTTGAATTTATTTGTATTGATTCATTAAATCGGATACTAAATTGCGTTATTAAAAACCAGAGAATCTGATTTTGCTTATGACTTTTTTTTTATATCACGAAGACTATTTGTACGTGGCCGATGTTTTCCGCCCCAATTAAATAAGTTTCATTTATTTTCCAATGAAATTATGCAGTTTTCCCTTTTCTATACTCTGCATTTGCCAAATTTTACATCTTCAATAACGCATTTGATAATTTTATTTGTTTTACCCCTTAAGTGCTTTAGATGAATATATCCTGTATTTCCCACTCTTTAATGATAAAAAAATACAAATAAACCGGAAAAATATTTAAAAAATATTAATTTAAAAATAAATTATGATAAAATTTGGCATAAACGATTTCTTTCCTGATAATTTATGCTAATTTAATGTAATCTTCAGAAGATGTACCGTATTTATTTGTCATTAATAAATTAAATGTATGGTGCTCAAGATAAAGTCAGAAACATCTACTAGTCCGTAGCATTGGATAAAACTTTACTAGCAATATTAAGACAGATTTTAATCATTTCAGCGATTTATGTTATGTATGTCGAATTTTCATTTCAACTTCGTTAAAGCAAAAATCCGATAATGATACATTTTACAGACAATTGTATTATAATAGCAGATAAAATATGGGGTTATTAAGGAGTGATTCATTATATCAACAACTAAACTACGTTATTAAAATTTCATAAAAGCGGATTTTGGTAGTGGCCTTTTTTTCAATCCATGACGACCATTTATGCTTGACTAACATATTCTGCCCAATTAAATAAGATTCATATATTTTCTAATGTGATTCTATAGATTTTGTTTTTCTGGTACGTAATTTCATAATTTGATATCGTTAATGATACATTTATGAATTTTATTTCTTTTATTTCTTAAATGTTTTATCAAATTTGTGATGTCCATAAAGTTGGCAATATAACCTTTTAATATCACACCACAGAGATTTAGTTAACAATTTGTAATTACAACTTTAAACAAGTTTCAAATATATTATTTTGAATTTAATCGGAAATTTTTACTGTTTTCATTACGAAGAAAAGCTATGAAACAATATTTATGATTTCATAATGATTAATTGACAGTGCTATATTATAATAATTCTATGTGCTACTTCACGATCTTACCGCTTTCCCAATAATTTACGCTATTTTAATATGCTGTTCAGAAGATGTAGCATATTTATTTACCGTTAATAAATTGAATGCATGGTGCTCAACATAAAGTCAGAAACACCTGCTGGTCCTTAGTACTAGATAAAACTTCAATAGCAATATTACGACAAATTCTAATAATTTCGGCGATTTATATTATTATGCATTTCGAGCTTTCATTTCGACTTCGTTAATGCAAAACACTCATTATGATACACTTTGCAGATAATTGTATTATAGTTAGAGATTAAATTTGGAATTATTTAATGGTTATTCATTGCAATGGCTACTAAACTACGTTAATTAAATTTCGGAGAAACCGATTTTGATTATGGCTTTTTGCATGTGATGAAGAGTGTTTACACATAACATAACATATTCCGTCCCAATTAAAGCAACTCCAGTTATTTATAATGAGACTGTATAATATTTCGTTTTTCTTCTCCCTAATTACAAAATTAAATAACTTTAATGACACTTGTCTGAATTCTATTTGTTAATTAGGTTATGAAGTGTTACATATATATTTAACATAAATTAGTTATATGCAAGAATGTTTGAACAATGAAACAATTGCACTTAAAAGTTGTGTAAAATAAATTAAACAGGAATAATAATGATAACATGTATTTTTTTGAAAAAGAGTAATGTTACATATTTAGGCTTTTTGGAAAAGCATGCAAAGCATCTAGACTTTATGAATAACGAATATTATTGCGAAGCATCCAGTGTTCCAATATATTGTCCAGTTCCAAAACGATTTCTTGTATTTGACTACACATATAAATGTATACAAAGGAATAAAAATATATGTGCAAGATTTTAGGAATATTTTTATACAATATAATAAATTTCACTATAAAAGTAATCAATTTACAATCTATATATGCATCAAGCTGGCAAATCATTTAGTCGTATTTATTGATAACTGTATTATGAAATGGACTCTGATTGGCAAGAATAGAGATAAAATTACAGTTAACTGTACCAGGCTCATGAAAAATTTATGGATATATATATATATATATATATATATATATATATTATATTCTTTTTAAATTAAGGGTGTTTCTACCGTTTTCTATATAAATAGTAAAGTGCGTGTAAAATATATGATCAATGAATCATTATTTTGCGAAAAATTTTAACAATGTACTAAAATTGATTAATCATCTGCCTTAGAACATGTTTGAGATACATGTGTATACAACATATTACAGTATAAATTGTATGGATTGATGTATTTTTCACTACATTGACCAAGTGTCAAGAATAAACATTTTGGGACTTTTCGCAATAAAAATATAAAAAATATGATAACTGGGACTTCTATTCGAAAATAAAGAAATATCACCTTGCAAAAATCCGGTTTCGTGAAAACTGTGATAAGGCATGACACTATGCAGAACAAGTAAATATATGATATTTTGATGCTCAGAAACAACGTTCTGAGCATCAAAAGATATACAAAGTATTTAATACGATAGTAATGAGCGTACCGTCATCAGTGCAATATTAATGAATATTTTACTCATGTAGTATATTTAGAGTGTATTCGCTACTTATCAGTGCAATTTTCATTATTCTTTTGCACTGATGACGGTACGCTAAAGGCAAACAAAACAGATGTGCTTGGTATGTCGTTTTGTGCTCTAAACATTGTTTTATTTGCATAATCTACTTTTGTATCATAAATATTTTTTTTCAAAATCCGAATAAATTAAAAACCAAATATTTATTTCCTTCTGGTAGATATAAGTTGTTTATTATTTTAAATACAGAGAAACTTATTTACTGAAGAAAATATTTTCGATCGGTTTAAATACATAAAGATTCTGAATTAAAACCTGAAAACATTTGCCCCAAAACTGTAGGGCTGTTCTACGCGCAAGCGCGTTCTTTCGGATATTTCAGGTTACTATAGCTTTTCTAAAAATAAAAATTTGTTTTAAAAGTTGCTTTCTTTAAAGCAATTAATATTTGTATGTTTATTATTATTATTATAGGCGAGATTGAGATTTCTGGCTCTGTGTCATAAAGAAAAAAAAACTTTTGAGATTGGCTTCCTTTTCAGAAAATTGTAATTCTAAATCTTCTTATGCTTTATGTTTTTTTCTGTGAATTCATTCAGACATCAATGGCATTTCGAGATTTAAAGAATCATTTATAAAAACAAAATTTCTCTTGCTGCCCGTAATTTTCGAAACGTTTACGAGTAACTTTTAACGTGTATTAATAAGTTTTCTAAGCCCGGAATATAGTTCTTTCCTATGCCATCAATTAACAAGTAAACATTTTCATGTTCAACAAATATGTTTAACAGACAAACATGCGAAATTAACAGCGTTAACATTAACATTAAAATTAAGATTATTTCTTTACTATTTCATGTATAAATTAACTTATGCAGCTGAAAACGTTTACTTGAGAATTGATGACATTCGAAAAACAAGTATTACAGGCTGAGGTAACTGATTAATACACTATAAAAGCTAATCGGAAACGTTTCTGAAAAATACGGGCAGCAAAAAATACTTTGCTTTTATAAATAATTCTTTAAATTTTGGAAATGTATTGGCTTCTGGGGAATCAAAAGACAACGGAAGACGCTTTTCCGAATTCCGGATAACTCCGAAGACTATATTATATTTTCGTTCGTGGTTATAGTATATTTTCATAAAATAAGAAATATTGATCATTTTTTTACAGTATAGAGGTTTTATGGGTACCTCTGTAAAAAGTATGTGTATCGTATAAGACGTATACACTGCAAAAAAAAAAAATGTTGATTTTACAGTATAATACTGGCATCCCAGCTGCCAGTATTATACCGCAAAATCAACACTTTTTTGCAGTGTATGTATCAATACCACTACTATAGTGACATAATAATGCTTCATATTTTAAGTTGTGTGGATAATGGCGGCCTTTACTGTTTTCCACCACCGGACGTTCTCCCCTTATTAATGAAATGTTGGACAGGCCTGCTGCCTGCTGTAAAGCATATTCAAGTTCGATGAAGTAAGGGATCCCAAACAGGAAGTAAAGTTCCGCTTGTAGCATTTTTGCGAATCACCCCAAATTTTTATAAAAGTTCGGGCATTCTTAAACCTACAACCTTCCAAGAAGAAAAAACTATTCGTTGGGGGCCACCGTAATACTTACCCATCATGGATATGCATAATATAAAATATGAAAATAAAACATGTGTATAAAAACATGTAAACATGTGTATAAAATGCATTGCAATTCGCATAAAATCGTGGCTTGATGACGTCATAAACTTTAATCGCTCTATTACTGAATTGCGTAAAAGAAACATCCTTATAACTCCCAAAACTGATAATCAGATTAACTAACGGTTTACTGCGTCCGATTAAGCGTCTCATTTCCAATTAAAATATACCTTTGAATTGAAATTTGAATGAAACACAGGATCTTGACAAATCGAAGAGTGTGGAAAATAGGATTACAAATATCTCGGCAACTAATTATCCGATCGACTTCATTCTTTATGCAAAATTTATGTATTTTTATTGTCTTTTATATTCACTCCTTAAATTAAACAATTTCGAAAATTTTTATATACCTTTTATCAGAACAAACATTTCGAGAGTCTGAAAAAAATAGTTCCCGATAATCGAGGTTACTGAAATTCAATACGCTTCTTCCCATTATTACATACTAAGTACATACCGAATTTCAAGTCTCTATCTCAATTTGTTCGGGAGATAGAACGTTTACAGACACACACACAAACAGACGGACGGCAATTTTTTTTTAAATATGCTTTTCAGAATCTCCAGTGTCTGAAACGTGTAAATCCGTCAAAATTTTTATTTCGATTTTTAAAACGATTACAAGACTTACCCTATACTACGTTTGATGAGTAATAAGATAGGATGAACAAATGCACGATAGCTTTCCAAATCCTCCACTGAAAGATATTTTATTGAAAGATTAAAAAAAAAAAAACCAAAGATTTCTACTTAAATACCTTTTAAAATTCATCCCAAAATCGTATCGTTACAGCTAAAAACAAGTTGGAAATTGTACGTTAAACGTGACAAATGAAGTGTGTTCGTACTATAACTAGTTTTACTATTTAAAAAAATCATTGGTATTATTTCAGTAAAATGAATTATATCGTCTGTTATGAGCGAATTGAGCATGTCTTTTATTCCTTATTACATATGCCATATTTACAGAAGAGCTTTGTTTTTGACACCAGACAGCTCTGCAAAATTCACCATGGATATCTTGCTTTGCGAATGATTACCTTCATGGTTTAATATTTCTGTGACTCACGCTGAACAAATCTCTTCGGTTTATTTACTTTAATGGATTGAGATATTCGGCTGTTAACCTAATTTCCACTGAAGTTATCTCAGAATCTGTACATTTTTTAATGTAACTCATCTCTCAAACAACATTTTTCAACGATCTTCCTAAAAATGTAACTTTTATGCAATTTTATTCGAAAAAATAATTTTGAATAAAAATGACCGCCTGGCATGTGAAAAAAGAAGTGGTTTGCCCGTATTTGTTTTTCTCAGTCTCATGACTTGCGCTTTTATTATATAGATTACGTTCGATAGGATTTAATAGAATAACGAAAACTTTTATTAATATCTTTTAAAGTTTTGATTAGATTTTCATAAAATTTGAAATGACTCGACAAAATTCTGCAACGATTATATATATTAAATTTCAAACCATTCGGTTGGGTATTTTTTGCGCTGTTATATGCGAACGGACGGACAGACAGACGGACGGATCAAACGTCGATTATAGGTGCTACGTGTTTATATAATTAAGAACACAGCAAAAATTGTACAAATTAAATATTAAATTTGTTTTTGGTAGCATTTATTAGCTACATACGAACACTGCATATAAAAACACACATTATTTTGTCCTTTTTCAAATAAATAAATAAATATAATTATTTTAGCATGATTTTATTTTTTGAGAATTATTTTTTTTATTATATTAAAACTTAATATCCTGAGCATTAATTATATTCGAACTTAATATCTTGAGTAGGTAATTATATTCAAACATAATATCTTGAGCACATAATTATAATTAAACTTTATATCTGTTTTAAGAGTACGATCAGATTTGATTTTTACAAGAATTAGTAACTTACGCATAACACTCTTTCAGCTAACGCCATCTAACGAAAACGGATTGAACTTTTTTGCACACCTACTAATTACAATGAAAACACTTTCCGAAATGTAATATAAAATTGTAAAAGTCATCTAATTTTTGAAATTTAAAATCGCCGTAACTGCTAATATAGTTTGAATTCAATTTAATGGCACGTCAATGTTTAAAAAAGTATTTTAACGTGAATTTTTCCTGCAGATTTTTATAAAGTGAAGTTAAAAAAGAGCGGAAGCGGTGGGGGGCAATCACATTTTTCACACTTTACTGTTGTGTTACTCATTTATTTTAAAGTATGTAAAACACAATGTCTATCAAAATATAGTTAAAATAATTCTATAATATTGCAATGACTTGTAACATTATATATTTTAGAGTAACTTGTAACTTTTTTAGTACATTGTTTTTTAGTACAAATCATAACTAGAAACATGCGTGAAATAATCCAATAAAAAGTCAAATTCAAATACGGATTTCAAACCAGTTAAATGAGACTTCACTGTTTTAAAAATATTTCAATTATAATATTCCATGCAGATTTTTAAAATGTGACATTTTAAAAAGATGGGGGCAATCGTATTTTCATGTTTAAACTTTGTTGTGTAACTCATTCATTTACATTCTTCTACATTAAATATCATTAAAACGAAAATACTTTCCGGATAAGAAAACAAAAATTAAAAGTCATTTAAATTTCGAAATCTAAAATCTCTGTAGTTCCGCAGAAGTCGATTACTTGTCTTAACAAAGATTGTTCTCTTTCTAAAAGAGGAAGGGAAAAAAGAAAAATCGTTAAAAGTTTTTCCTCTTTTGAAGTAATAATTGTAAAAGTTATTGAAATTTTGATTAATAGTCCGGTATGCAACTTCTCAAAATGTTTAAAAAAAAAAAATTATGCTCTTCTCTAATGCATGATTTCTTTTGATAATTAAAGCAGTGGTTTGGAAATATAATGTACGGGTTTATTTTAGACAAAATATCTCCCGAATTCTCGCTTCATAAATAGGTATCATAAATGTTGTTCTTCACATTACACAACATTTAATGTAATTGGTACGATAAAAAAAAAAAAAAAAAAAAAAAAAAAAAATCTAACATAATTTTTCTTCCAATAATCTTTTAAATTGTTATTCTTAAAAGAAAGGGGGGGGGGCAATGACATTTTCCTTTTTAAGATATTTTATAATACATTCATTTTTCCCATATTCACAGTAAATAATTTTAAATAAATAATTTCACCCAAGTGCAGTATAAAGTCTTTTATTAGGGTTTCACTCATCTGACGAAACTCTATTTGACGCACTCCTCTGTCTGTCACAAAGGTCGTTTTCGAAAACTGTATAAATTATAGAGTTGAAATTTTGAATACTTAGGCTAATATCACACGATCGTCTATTTCGACGCTCTAAAAAAGCGCTAAAAAAAAAAATGCCTGTGCTGCAGCGTTCACGCGGGCGGGAGTTTTAACGCTACTGGCATTCTTCCAATGGAGCTTTTTACTGGCTCCGGTCTAAGTATACCCGCTTTTTCAAATAAATGTAACTAGAATATTTTTTTAGATGCGAAGAACTATATAATTGAACATTAATAAGTATATATATTATGAATATATATACTTATTATGTACATGAGAATGTATATGAATTATTTTTTTTTCTATTTCATGTTAATCTTGTTAATGATTGATGGGTTTCTTGTTAATAATTTTTTTTGTCTGGTTCGGGTTGACTTTAAATACATTTGTCTGGTTCAGGTTTGTCTGGTTTAATTTGACGCATGCAGAACTCTGAATCCGACTCAATGTTCGTACCGAATTTCATCAAAAATGTTGATTTTTCTTATCCAACATTGCTCTACAATTAAAAACCTTCTGAAAAAAATATTATTATGTACAGTCTGACGAAAAGAGAAAAAGAATATATTCCTTAGATAATAAATAGTTGAATATAATAATAGAAAAATAATATACAGTTTTATTGTTTATTTAAAAAAAATAACATGTATATACTCATTAATGTATTACAGGTGTGCACCGGCCCTGGGCATAACCCGAACCCGTTTCTGCGAAAAGGAGTCGATTCAATTTTCATTCACGAGCCGAGAACTGGACCGGGCCTGGAATTTATTGTTCCAAGAGGTCGGTCCGGCCCTGCACAAAATCTATCGACCCAGGTCCGTCCTAGCCCTTATGAAAACCATTATTGGCCCGGCCCAACAATTTTACAATATATGCAGATATTTTTAAATGGCCATTTCTCTAAAATTAAAATTCTCTTTAAAGAATTTCTACACTGTTAAAAGTTTGCTGCAAACTGTCCAGTCATTTCACCGTTTTTGTAGAAAACGGTTATATAACCGTAATTTAACTACATTCTGACCGTATTATTGCTCATTTTATGGTCATAATATAGTTAAATTACGGTTATATAGCCGTTTTCTAGAAAAACGGTCAAATGACAGAACAGTTTACTGCAAATTTTTAACAATGTAGGTAAAAGATTTAAAATACCGTAAAATCTGTAAAAAACACCTGTTTGTGACAGAATTTTGTTTTATACGGCAAATGTATTGAATCGTGCGAAAAGAAAAAAAATGCATTTAAATTAGAGATATACCTGCTAAAAAGTAAACCTCTCTAAAACTTATTTTTCTCTCTTCTACGCGATTCTGTCTTAGAAAATTTTACTGTATAGCATTTTTCAAATTTTTAAATCTCCAACCCACGGAATATGGATTAGCGATAGTAATTATAATTCAGATATATTCATACAAATACAGATTAATTAAAAAAGTTTTCATGGGCACAGACAGAAAAAAATCAAGGGAGGTCCTATGCCATTATTACGCAGCCCAGGACACATTTTTTTAAAATTAAGAATATAAATATGAAAAAAGATAAACGTATTTTTTGTCAGAACTCCTCGTACAAGACACTTTTTAAAAATAGTGCAAAAATCTTAGGCTTGCCTTCAGAATAATATTCAAGGTCTTCTTCTTCAGAAGGGCTCTGGCGCTCTGAAAACCCTGTTTAAGATAAATTTAAAACATATAGTGTAAAAATAAAAACAATTAAAAATTATGATCCACAGGGGTTCAGAAGTCGAAAAATTCTTAGTTCTCCTTTCTCTTGCATTTTAAATATTTTATGTCATTTATGAAAATAAATTAATTATATATTTTACTTTTTAAAAAAATCAGGTAAAGGATATTTAATTCATTAAATTTCAAACTACAAGGAGGGTTCAATCACTCTATCCTACCTCCCCCACCCAAACCCGCAGATGGTAGCTAAAAAAATATATAATTTCAAAATATCATAATCTTAAAACTGTAGAAGAAGAAACTCTAAAAAAACTCTAAGACTCTAAACAAAGATAAAGTAAATAAAAAATTGTCCCTGTAATTTAATAAACTAAATTAAATTATATAAGCAAAGTATTATTATCGAAACGTTCGTTAAGGAAATATACAATATCACAAACATTTAGCTTCCATTTTTACGGTATAATGTACCTGTTACTGATATCTTACACACTATGATATGAGAATCATATATTAAGTTTTACCCCCTTACCCTTTTTATTTTATAAATCAATATTCCCTCTCTTTAAAATTTTGCACGTAATATTTAACTTAAAGTAATAATTATTCCTTTAATTAAATTTTTCGCGTGTCCTTTTATTTGCTTTTCTGTATCAAGCCCTTTACTTTTATAAAAAAAAGAATACAATACTTCATAGATACTCTACTTTGTCAAATCAAGTTCGCAACGTATTTTTATATCTGTTCTTTTAGCTGCGCAATATTCAGTAGTAAATAAAAACCAGCTGCCGGGTATTGCACTCCTTATACGGTATTATTAATGAGTTTCTATCGTTCATTAATCTAAAAATAACTCAACTCTTGCTCAAAAATGTATCTGCCGCCCTTCCTAAATTCCTTAAACCCATCTCATGACCAAGGGCCGTTAAAGACGCCTTGGCAGGCAATATTTTGAAATAAATAGATATGCTTTGCCAAAAATGGTACCCTTTCGTGAAATGTCTCATTAACATGCTATGCTCCCTCTGAAATTTTATCGCCAAGCAACCCTATTGGCGAGTTTCTGTAATCAGTTGAGTTAAGTTATGATATGAGAAAGATCAGGCACTTCTGCTTCTGACTGTCAGCTGTACCCACTGCTAAAGAGGCATCTTGACCCTTTGCCCTCTCTTTCTGGCACAAGGCCCTAAGATCTTGTGATGGAATAAAATATTTTCGTCTATCTATACTGGAGTTTTTCTTGCATCGCACTACCTGGGATTATTCATTGCAATTTTACTGCAACTTAACAACCAATCATTATAAAAACAACAAATCTTCACCATTCTTATACACACCTTATCATTTTTAACGACAATTTAATTTAACAGTGATAAATAGTGGCATGTTTGTAGAAATTCAGTCACGACTGGAAATTTCGGACCATGGCTCTTTTTCAAATACAGATTTGCTAAAAAAATATTTTTGACTTTTTTCAAAGAAAGGGTCAATCGGAACCCGACCGCAACGACAAAAAAATCAGCGTCAATCGGACCCGACCTGGAAAAATCTTATTACCCGGCCCGATGCAGGACCTTCATTTGAAAGACGGAACCGTAATAAAAATCGCCTGAAAACTCAAAAGAAAAGTCTAACTTCAGCTTTAAAATCACAGCTTGTGTGAACAGAATATTATAAACAAAAGAAACGAACGCGCGTTCTGCAGGGCGCCAACGTCCAGCGGCCTGTGGCAAACGCAAGAGCTTGACGTGATGCTTGCTCTGCGTAGTTTTTCAGGCAATTCGAAACGCCCTTATGAATAGCTGAGAAGATTACTGTACCCCAAAGAGCGGACTTTTATTTTGCTGCTCGCTGCAAACGCTCGTGTGACATTAGCCTTATAGCTGAATACCTCCGATCACATGACAAATAATAAAATTTTGAAAATGTCTTAGGAACAGATACTTTACACTCACGCAGCGTTGTTTGGCAATTTTTTGGTTGGCGCGATTTTTCAGCCCGCGCCAAACCAATAACTTAATACAATTGCTAGGTTGCCATTAAAGAAAAAAATCCCCGAAATTTGGCGACTTTTTTATCTTTTTTATAACCGATTAAAAAAAAAAACTGTGCGTGAGTGTATGACACCATAGCCATGTCTTATATTATTTTAATTAAATGAATTAATTTAAGGACATCCGACCATTTCAGCGATTTATATTTTAAAACAGAATCTTAATTTCAGTATTTTTCGCGTAAACTAGGCGGCTCAGTGATAGCGCATTTACCTGCTATTCAAAAGGTTCCTGGTTCAAAGCTTGACATCGGAATTTGATTTTTTTTTATCCACCGTAATAGATTTCATCATCTAATACATTCAATTTTACAGAATTTTTGTAATATTTTTGCCATTTTAAGACCAAAAGTTGTTGAAAAATATTTTATCATTTTTTTTTTTTTTTTTTTTTTTTTTTTTTTTTTGCGAAATTTTACATTTTGTTTAAACTTTCGCTAAATTTTTGAAATTTTGGAATTTTAAATTTCGTTAATACAATTTGTTTTGTTTTGATAAAATTCGAAATTTTAAATTTTGCTCCAACATCCACTAAATACTTGAGAAATTTCAGCATTTTAAATGTTGTTTAAACAGTTATTTGTTTAAAGAAATTTTAAATTTTATTTAAACCTCCGTTGAAATTTCGTAATTTTGAATTTTATTTAAATAATTTAATTTTCTTTATTTTTTTAAACAGCTCTTATTTTTAAATACTAAGTTTCCTCTTTAATCATTCAATCCCGTTAATGACTTGTGCTACCATCTCACTTTCAATTTATTAAACTGCTGCCATCTATGTTCTTATTGATTAAGTGTATTGATAAACCATAAGGATTTAATAATTATAAATTAATGATTTCTACTTATTAATTAAAGGATAAAGTGTTTTGAAAGGAATATTAAACGAAACCCTCTGTGTGATTTTCTATCACACTTACCCACTTGTTTTAGATTTTTTCTACCAAACGATTTAAACGAAGAAAGTAACGTTCACCATTACCAGTTTCTCCTGGTTTGAGGAGGTCGTATTCCCCTGCCCCTGTTTATCTTACTAAATACAGAGAATTATTTTTTTAATTATATTAAAACTTAATATCCTGAGCAGTTAATTATATTCGAACTTAATATCTTGAGTAGGTAATTATACTCAAACTTAATATCTTGAGTAGATAATTATAATCAAACTTTATATCTGTTTTTAGAGTACGATCAGATTTGATTTTTACAAGAATTAGTAACTTACGCCTAACACTCTTTCAGCTAACGCCATCTAATGAAAATGGGTTGAACTTTTTTGTACACCTACTAATTACAACGAAAACACTTTCCGAAATGTAATATAAAATTGTAAAAGTCATCTAATTTTTGAACTTTAAAATCGCCGTAACTCCAAATATAGTTTTGAATTCAATTTAATGGCACGTCAATGTTTAAAAAAGTATTTTAACGTGAATTTTTCCTGCAGATTTTTATGAAGTAAAGTTAAAAAAGAGCGGAGGGGGTGGGGGGCAATCACATTTTTCACACTTTACTGTTGTGTAACTCATTTATTTTCAGTCCTGCACTGTGAACAATTATAACGAAAATACTTTATGGAATAGAAAACAAAACGAAAAAGGTCATTTAAATTTCAAAACTTAAAATCTCTCTAGTTTCACAGAAGTCGATTAATTATCACGAACAAAGATTTTTCTCTTTCCCAGAGATTAAGAGAAAAAAGAAATATCAGGGAAAGTGTTTTCTCTTTTGAAACAATCGTTGTAAAAGTTACTGAAATTTTGATTAATAGTGATATATACAATTACTCCATATGTTTTCTGAAAAACAAAATCTTATTTTTCTATATGTTTTTATTTGCTTTGATGTAGAAAAGCATGAGTAAGCGCGTTTGCTTATAAAAAGGAATATAATTTATCGATTTTATTTTAGACAAAATAATTCAGAATATTTACTTCATAAATATATAATGAATGTTATTTCTAACATTATACAACCTTTAATGAGAATACTACTGTTTCTAAAATATTTCTAACTTAATATTTGATGTAACTCTTTCAAGTAAAATGCATTTTTCTATTCAAAAAAGAAACAGATAATCACACTTTCCTCTTTAAGATATTTTATAATCCATTTATGTTTTATCTATATACTGTAAATCCTTAAATCAGAAAAATTTCTGGAATGCAAAAATTTAAAAAAGTCATTTAAATTTCGAAACTTAACTTCACCATGTTTCTACAAAAGTAGATTAACCTCCTAGTACCAGGTTTTAAATTTTGACGAGAATTTTTAATTTTGTATGATTGAAACCGGAAATTTAATTCTCATAAATTTAACTTTCAATTATGAACAATGGAACAATGTAGTTAGCAGCTTGGAATACCTAGTTGCGTACCAATTGAACTTCCAGGATAAAGGTAATTTGACTTGTGAGGCAAAAGGGAGCCTTGAGAAATTTAAAAAGTTAAAAATTAAGTAAATGATTAAGTAAATATTTAAGAATATAAAAATTAAATAGAAGTATAACAAAAATAATAAAAAAGCAAATAAAAATAATAAGAAATTTCCATTAGATCCCCCCCCCCCCAAAAAAAAAGAAAAAAAAAAGACAGACGAAACCTACCGAGGAACGAACCCATCTCAAAAGAAAAAAAAAGAAGACTCATTTCAGAGACCATACATTTAGTTTACAAGTTACAAAAATAATAACATTAAAAGGATTAGGCTATATATATATAATATATTTACAAAGACAGAATACAAGAAAAATTAAGTATAATAAGAAAGAGATGGAAACTCAAACTTCATTATCAATTAATAAAGCATATTTAGGGCGTTTATGGTGAATGGGGTCAGAGACCTCACAGTCTGGCAATTCAGGTATGATTTCGTTGGGTATATTGTAAAAAAAATTTTGGAAAGTTGACATATACGTTTTTTTAAGGATGTGGTGCAGAGATCTCTGCGGATATAGGTAGTGGTGGCCATTCCTGATAATTCTGATATTTTTATTATGGGCTCTATATAGATAATTCATATTGGTATTACTAGCGAAGCCCCAGATCGTACAAGCATAATTGAAGTGTCTATTTGAGTTATTTTATTAAGTTTAATTTATAATTTTTTCTGGTTAAAAAATATAAAAAACTTCAAAACAAAAATAATGGGGTTAATAAAGACCCCAATGGTACTGGGAGGTTTAATTGTTGTGAACAAAGATTTTTCCCTTTCTAGCCGAGGAATTAAAAAACGAAAACAATTAGAATAGTTTCCTTTTTTGAAGCAATCATTGTAAAACTTATTGAATTTGTGATTAATAGACGGATATACAATTTTTCTAGAAGACTTCTGAAAAAAGTGATCTTATTTATTTTTTTCCGAACACACAGTGTAAGAGAAGTATTGTAATCATGATTTGTGTGTGTCTGAACACGATAACTTCCAAACGGTACTACTGACTGAGTTTCGATTTGGCGAATATGTTACAGGCCACTGTCATAAGAACTGTCCAGATTTTCGTAAAAAATAGCCAACGGATTAGGCATTTAATCCACTTCAAACCATTTTGTGAACGACTCTATATAGAAAATCACCTAGGAAATCTGATAATGTATAAGTTATATGCAGGGCGCGTCAGAAAAATGTATACACACTTTGAACTGTCAAAGAAAAATTATTTTCCAACCTACAAGGTTAAATTTCAGGGAAAAGAAAAACTATAATTCAATTTGAAAAATAAGTGTATTTTCTGGTGAAATTGAATATTCAAAATGGCGGTTCAAAGGGTTCAAAATGGAGGTAGCCTTCAACATTAATACATGAGAACGAGTCATGGTTGATTCCGTATTTCGAATAAGCAAAGTGCCCAATGAGATTTCTGGGCACATCGCTTTAATCTCACCCCGAAGTGTCTCCTAATATTTTACTGTGCCCGTAACTGGGTTGCGCAACTAGATCGACGACTCTACTGCCACCTGTTGAGGAAAAATAACATTACTTTTTCTTAGAAATTTAAGTCGTAGATCGGAAAATAAATTTTCTATGACAGTTTAAAGTGTGTATACATTTTTCTGACGCACCCTGTATATTACGGCGATGTAATTAAGCATTAGTAGCGCAGATGTGACGTCTCCTATTCCAAAGCGGGAAGTCCAGTATGTTAGAAATAATTCCTCATATTGGATTCAATTGGAATCTCTGCAAGCACTCGAAAACACAGATGTTCAAAACGAAAATGCAGCAGAAGTTTTTCCTCCACTTAGTGAAATATCTCATGAACAGATCCGCGAACATAAATATCTTGTTGACTATTACATCCAATTATCTTCAAATGCAGTACCCAACTTATCATCTTATCATCTTTAAAAGTGATAGTGAATTAATGACTATTTTATTTTATATCATCAAATAATGAACAAAGTGAGTGAAAACATAGAACTTGTATAATTGGTGCAACAAGTAAGAAATCACAGCTAATTAGTGGTGTATTATATGTGCTTCGTCACGTGTGCTCGTCTGTTTGTGAAATATGCCAGAAAACTCCAATTAAAGAGAATCCCATGACTCTAAAAACAGTTCAAGGACTAAAAACAAGAACATTCTCTTTCTTTTGGACTGAAAAACATTTAAGTTAGTCTGCCTACAAAACTCAACCGGTCAATACATTTAAAAGGAGCGAATGGCTCTTGTAATTTCTAAAATATGAATATCTTTTTGTAACTTACTAAATTTAATCTAAGATTTAAATTCAATTAACTGTAAAATTACGTAATATATATATATTTTGCTTATACACAAAATGACTTATTATTTTAGTCAATAATAATTTCCTAAACCAGTTCTTTTTTAGAAACATAGTCACAAAGGATTATAGTGACTTTATTACAGCACATTGTGAAAGAAACCTAATGGATATCGTGATTTAACATGGATTATACAACTATGGCGATCATCGAAAGAAAAGGTAGGACAATTCCAATTTTCATTTCCCAATTGTTGATCAGTCTCAATAATTAGTTACTTTCTGAAAAACCAATTCTTTGAGATAACGCGCAATCGAACTTACACTTCTAAGACAGTATCCGAATCCAACCAATTCCATAGTGTCAGAAATTCGGTTCGGGATATCCCTGTGTTAGAAATACACTATATGGCCATTAATGACCGGCAATTTTCAATTTTAGTCATTTTGTGGAATAGTTAAAAATGTACTTGTCAGACTCTTCTGGAATTTTAGAATTAAAAAGAACAGGTTTGACTTCATATTTATCAACGTCGATTTGATAAGGAGTAATAATTAGGGGGCCAAAAAAAATTAAAGAAAAAAAATAATACTTGGGATCACCCTGTAAAATAAAATGCACGAAATGATCTATCGCTACAGAATATACATAGGCAGACATTGTACAATATGTGTATTCATTTGCGTAAGAATAGCGTGTATATTAATAGAGATATAGCGATTTTTTAAAAAAAAATAAAAAAATTCTTGCATGTTTTTTGCTTATAACATACAGGGTTTTTAACCAAATTTAACGCCAGTTTCAGAAAAATTGACAAAATATAGTAGAAACAATATAGTGCAATTGAAATGTAAATGTATTAAATATTTAAGGAAATATGGGCAGTTGTATAAAATATTTTTTATCTGCGCATGCGCGAACGATAAAAAGGAACTTTTACATAATTTAATAGTCAACTCTATGGAGCAACTTATTTAAAAAAATCAGTCACATATCGTAAAAATTTAGAGAGATATCGGCGTTAGAGTGAGCTGTTTTTTAGTTTCTCACTAAAACTCGCTAAATGATAAGGGATTGTCCACAAATTGTCATGTTTAATTTTTATACTATATTTAATTTTTTATTGATACTTTATTTCGCCTTGAAAAACTTCTATTGCACCAGGTTATAATACTTTTGGAATGGATCCTTTGATTTTGATAATTCTTTTTTTGTTCGAATAAGCTCGTTAGGGTAGTTTTTCAAAGAGAACTAAAGTATCATTAAAAATTGGAAAATAGTATAAAATAAAAAATGACAGTTTGAGGAAAATCCCTTATCATTCAGCGAGTTTTAGTGAGAAACTAAAAAACAGCTCACTCTAACGCGGATATCTCTTTGAATTTTTGCGATATTTGACTGATTTTTTTTAATAAGTTGCTCCATAGAGTTGACTATTAAATTATGCAAAAAGTTCCTTGTTATCGTTCGCGCATGCGCAGATAAACATCATTTTATACAACTGCCCATATTTCCTTAAATATTTAATATATTTATATTCCAATTGCACTATATTGTTTCTACTACATTTTGTCAATTTTTCTGAAACTGGCGTTAAATTTGGTTAAAAACCCTGTATGTTATAAGCAAAAAACATGCAAGAATTTTTTTATTTTTTTTAAAAAATCGCTATATTTCTATTACTATACATGCTATTCTTACACAAATGAATACACATATTGTACAATGTCTGCCCATGTATATTCTGTAGCGATAGATCATTTGGTGCATTTTATTTTACAGAATGATCCCAAGTATTATTTTTTTTCTTTAATTTTTTTTTGGTCCCCTATTTGTCCTCCTTATCAAATCAACAATGATAAATATGAAGTCAAACCTGTTCTTTTGGATCCTAAAATTCCAGAAGAATCTGACAAGTATATTTTTAAATATTCGACAAAATGTCTAAAATTGAAAGTTGCCGGTCATTAATGGCCATATAGTGTATATACAGTGTGATTCATAAATATCGAAACAATAGGCTATCTTCTTAAATATTGCCCTTAGGCACATACCTTCAATTGCAAAGTTTTATAAAAAAAAAAGGTGCAAAATTTTATGAGATCAGTTGCAACTCCATGGGGAGTCTATTTGAGAAAATAAAAAAATAACTTATTATACGGTGCAAGTAGGATAAAATTTCCAATTAGGAAATTTGTCCTTATCCCTTCCTGAATTAAACAAAAAAAAATCCATCTTGATATCTGCAAAATTCATAGAGATATTAAAATCCAAAATTCGTGACTTACACCACTTAAGCATACTTCTGAACGAAGCGATATCAGTTCATTTGAAATGCAAGTTAGGGATCGATCATAAATTTACACATTATTAAAAGTCGATCTAAGACAATGCCTTAACTTTTAGATATAATATAACAGCGTATAGATTTTTGTGTTAAACTTGCTTGAGAAATATGCTAGAGGTCTGCATGAGACCAAGCTTTGCGCCAGGCCCGTAACCGGCACGCACCGCAGGCCGGGTCGTGACGGTCCGTGTCTTTATTGTTCTTAAGACGTATCGGACAGGCAATAACTTTTTTAAAAATAGTAATAGCGATAATCAAACTCCTGTTAACGGAATCATTGGAAATATATTTTAATAAATTACACAGAAATATTTTCAAAAATCTACTTTTTTTATACAGCTTCAAAAGTTATGATGTTTTTAAATCTATTTTTCATTTATTCCAAGCGGCATTGTTTAAAAAAATCTTTATTCGAATGTAATAGTCTAAGAGTATAAATAATCATTAAAGTTGCTATTGCGTATTTTTTTAATAGATGCCAAGCTCCCACAAATCTTCCGTTATAAGTGTGTTTATTTGACCCATGTTTAATACGAACTCTTTTAAGAAATTCAATTGAATAAATTAGACTTAAAACCTTTAAAATAAGTAAGTCATCATTAAATAAATTTTCTGGTTTTAAAGTGGTTAACTAGTCCAAATTAATCTACATATTACGGTGGATTACTGGGAGGTTTGGCAGCTATGTAATTGTCATACGAACACATAGTAATCTAAAATATACTGTAAATTTTTCTTATAAATATGTATGTAGTATTCTTTAAAATAATATTAATTGCATCTTAAGAAAAATGGAATTTTTTTGTACAAATTTAGGCCTGTGTAGAAATCTAAAATATGCACATACACTTGTCTAGATAGTGAATTAAATAAAATTAAGTGCATCGCCCACGAAAATAGTTTTATTTCGTATCATATCAATAAACCCATCTATGACGTAAGTGCATAAAATAAATTTATATCTCTAATAAACTTAAATTTTGTAACTTTAGCTGTATACCAGATTTGTATGAGAGACTAGGGTATGCGTTAAACAAATTTAATATCTGTACCCGAGAGCCAAACGATTGAAAAAGAGCATACTATTAGGTGCCAATCTTTGTTTAAAACTATAAATGCATTTTTCTGCATCATAGGTAATTTTCTTCAAAATCTCATCTTTAAATTGATATAATTCAATAACTGTTAAAGATAAATGGTTCAAACTAGGAATATATCTTTTTCAAATATTTTACTTAAATTTTAAAAAATTTGAAAAAAAAAATATTTTAGAAAACTGACAACTTTGATATCCCTAAATAGATTTTTCAAAATTATTGAACTTGCATTTTTCCGTTTTTCAATATGATGTATATTTCTCGAGTTATTCGAGCGTTTCCAGACATTGCAATGGTAACGATTCTCACAGCATTGCACTCAATTACAGCGCCATCTACAATGTTTCGAAGAAAATATTCAATACAAAAGTTACGTATTTTTTCCCGTAGAATCCGAATCTGCAATAAAAATGGGGGTTATCATTTAAGATTTCAAAGTTGCCCCCCTTTCTCCCCGGGGGGCAAGTTGGGGGGGCCAAATTTCATATCCCTAAATAGTTTTTAAAAAAATATTGAACATGCATTTTGCTATTTTTCAATCCGATGTATATTTCTCGAGTTATTTGACCGTTTATAGACTTTTCGGACATCCTGTATATATAACACCTAACTTTAAATTAAAAAGCCAGCAGATTCGAACAATAAAATGACCAAAACTGCAATTTAGAGATGGCATATAGTAATATTTCACAGAATTGTCACAGAAAAATTTACAAAACATCATAATGAATAAAACCAACTATGAAATTCCAATAATCGGAAATAAAAACATATTTAAAAACACACATATATATAATATACACCATTTGTCTACGTACACGTGCTCGAAAAGCCGAGTGGGGTCACTTCAGATTTAAAAAAAAAAAAAAAAATCTTTTAATGCGGAACTGAATGGCATTTTTTCCCCAGTCGAAAGGATCAATTAATGCTAAGGAATATAATTTACGATTTTGCTTTAAAGAAAATATTTCAGATTACTTCCTATTAATATGTTATTTTTAACACTATACGACATTTTATTTTGAAAAGCTGTGATGAGAAAGCGGTGCTTTAAAATTATTTCAAACATAACTTTTAATGCAATTTTCTATTAGTTTTTGTTATTTTTAAATAAAGGAAACATGCCCTAAGTAATACAAATCTTTGGCAAAATATTCTTATAATTCTTGTTTCAACCTTAAAAAAACTCTTCAGACAATGTTGTTCCAAATTTACGTGTTACATGCGACAATCACATTTCCTTCTTTAAGCTGTTTTATACTCCATTTATTTTTTAACAATTTATTATAAATCATTATAACAGAAATGCTTTCTGGAATAGAAAACTAAAATGAAAAAGTAATTTAAATTTTGAAACCTAAATATTTTGCAGTTCCTCAGAAGTCGATTAATTGTCATGATCAGGACATTTTTTTAATCCCTGCAGTCGAAGGACAAAAAAATTTAAATCATTAAAATTGTTTCCTCTTTTGAAGCAATCGTTGTAAAAGTTGCTGAAATTTTAATTAATAAATCCATGATACAATATCTCCAGTTGTCTTCTGAAACAAAATTATTCTTTAATACTTGATTTCTGCTAATGCAGAAAGAAATGGAAAACTTTGTTTACTTATCGAAGAGGCAAGGAACGCAGTGGAATATAATTTATGGATTTTATTTTTGAGGAAATGTTTTAGATTACTTGCCTTATCAATTGATATAATAAATATGTTATTTTTAATATTTAGAGATATTTTATTTTAAAGGTATTTGGTGAGAATGTGGTGGTTAAAAAATATTTCTAACGTTATTTATCATACAATTTCTTTTAAATTATTTTTTAAGCTACTTCGTAATTCATTTATTTTTAAACTGTATACTATAAATCAATATAATAAAAACATTTTTCGGGAGGGAAAGCAAAAATGAAAAAGTCATTTAAATTTCGAAAATTAAATTCATTGTGCTTCTTCAGAAGCTAATTATTTGTCATGATCAAAGATTTTTATATTTCTTACCACAGAAAGAAAAAAAAATTCAAAGATTTCCCTCTTTTGATACCATTGCGAAATTTACTGAAATTTTAATTAATCGTCGAATATACAATTACTTCAGTTGTATTCTGCAAACATTCCATGATCTTCTCTTTGATTTCTTTTTATGTTCCGAACAATATGAAAGTGTATTTGCTTATTAAGAAAGGTATTTATTTTATTGGTTTTATTTTAGATTTATTGCTTTATATATAGTACAGATATAAGAAATAAACAAATAAATATACAGGGTGTCTCAAAAGGTCGTTTACAAACTTAACATGCTGGTCTGTCATATCATGATAAACAAGATTTACATAGGAACATGTGTTCGAAAATGCAAACTGCGACCGCTAGAGGGCGATGAGCGCAGACTTACGGGAGAGTGGAAAGTGCAATCATTTCAGGCGAAGACGTTGCAGGAGAAGGATGAATCGGGCCGCGGTACGGACGTACCTTCAGCGCTTCCCAAGCAGACGTCAGCCAAGTCATGTTTTGTTTGGACAATTGCACCGCAGATTGCGTGAAGCAGGAGCTTTCTAAGTACATAGCCACATCGTTCAAGAACGCTCTACACGCACGTTTGTCGTAGAGGAAACCGTGATACAGGAACCCCCAAACAAGTCTCCGAGCAAGCGAACGCGTCTTGGGTGTACGTCGTTCCAGCATTATGCGCATACTGCATGAGGACACGAACCACCCCTACCACTTACAAAGAGTGCATTCATTGTGCGTTGACGATTATCCCCAACGCGTTGCATTCGCACGCTGGTATTTGCAACAACGGGGCGCACATCCGGATTTTCCCATTTTGAACGGGTCCGTGAATTCACGCGTCGACGTTGTAAAGCATGCATTGCGGAGAATGGAAGGAATTTTGAACATCTTGTGTAAATTAAACCATGTTCTTTAATAAAAGTCATATTAATACCTCTTTCGATATACTTTCTTTCTTCCCCTCCACACCTGTGATCATCGCCCTCTAGTGGTCGCCGTTTGCATTTTCGAATACAAGTTCCTATGTAAATCTTGTTCATCATGATATGACAGACCTGCATGTTAAGTTTGTAAACGACCTTTTGAGACACCCTGTATAATAAATGTTATTTCTTGTATTACACAACATTTAGTGATAATACTATTTTTAAAAATATTTCTAACATAATTTTTCATGCAATTTCCTTTCCTTCCTTTTTTTCTAAATATAAACAGGCAATCTCATTTTTCTCTGTACGTATTTTATAATACTGTACTTTTATTTTTCGGTTATGTACTGTAAATCATTATAGAAAAAATACTTTTTGGAATTTAAATAATAAGAATAGTGACTTCAATTTCAAAACTTAAATTTACCGTGCTTCTACAAAAATCGATTAATTGTCTGAACAAAGATTTTATTTTCATTCCAGTGGAAGAAGATAAAAAAAATGAAAATCATTAAAAGTATTTCCTCTTATGGGACAATGATTACAAAATATACAATTTCAGATATCTTTAAAACAAAATCATAATATTTTCTAATGAGGAAAGCTATGGGAAACTCTTCTAACTTTGAAAGAGGTAAGGAATCTAGTGAAATATATAATTTAAGGGAATTTGTTTTCGATAAAACATTTGAGATTACAGTGAAACCTGTAAAGTTGACCACCCTTGTAAGTTGACCACCTGTCTATGTTGACCTCTGTTGTCAGGAACCAAATTTATCCTATACAAAACTATAAGACAAACCCTTTGTAACCTGACCACCTGTCTATCTTGTATCTTGACCACTGACATTATTCAAATTTGACTAGAACTATTATAAAATGCCCATCAAAACCCTTTATAACTTGACCATCCAAAAAGCTAACAAATCATGAATAAAAAAAAGTAACTCTCCAGGATATTTCCTTTTTTTTTTTCTTTTTAACTAGAATTTCTAAAAGGGCGAAATAGGATTAACCTGGGAAATGCTTTTAGTAGTGATAGGTGTAGGTAAATAATTCAAGGCTTATCTATTCTTACATTGTTGCTCTTATGGATTTGGCTTTTCAACCCTTCCCCTCCATTCTTTGATTCCAGATTTCTTTCTTCTATTTCCCATTCTCTTATGATTCCTTCCCTTCTTTCAATAACCCCAGGTGCTAGTTGGTAAGCAGAAATATTTCCATCAGTTGCAATAGTTTGTGGCAATTGTAACAATACAGTTAAGGAAATTATTTGTTATAATGATGAGTTACACTAGAACTGTGTTGTAGTATAGAAAGATTATTATTTTCATCCAGTAAACTTGGTGTAGAGTTAGTTACAAGACATTTATATTTTGTAATTTCTTTTTAACAAGGAAGATTTTGTTAATCTAAAATGGCTCCAAAAAGAAAATTAGTTGAACTTTCAAATGAGAAAAATATGAAATATTAAATTTAATTAGAAAAGGAGAAAGCCAGAGAAAATTAGCTGATAGATATGGAATTTCCAAAACTATAGTGTCTAACATATCAAAGAATGGGGAAGAAATAACTAAATTGTGCTTAGAGAACTGTACTTGTGATAGAAAAATAAAATTCAGAAAAACATCAAATGAAGAAATTAATCTGGCAGTTTGGAAGTTTTTAAAGCTATGCCGTTCCAAAAATATTCCAGTTTCAGGATCTATGCTCCAAGCTAAAGCCTAAGATATTGCAAATGAATTGGGAATTTCTGAATTAAATGCAAGTAATGGATGGCTAGAATCCTTCAGATCAAAAAACAACATAAATTTCCGTAGTCTTTGTGGTGAATCTGCTTCAGTAGATTGTAATACTGTAGAAAACTGGAAAGCAAAATTAACTGAAATTGTGATCCGCCTGAAAACCAATTCAATGCAAATGAAACAGGACTGTTTTACCATCAATTGCCAAGAAAATCTCTTGTATCAAAAAATGAAAAAGGTTTTGGAGGCAACATGCCGAAAGAAAGACTAACTGGTTTTTATTTAAATAAATAGTAGTATACAAATTGATTTTAAAATTTATATAAAACTATTAATTCATTCTTGTAGTTAATCTTTTCTTTTATAAGGTGTTAGAAATATGCATGGTAATACAATATTACTTTAAAGCCCTGTCAATAAATAAAACTTTTGTGGAAAAAATGTTATGGTAATTACGTAAAAAAAAGTAAATTTATCATCACCCTTTATAACTTGACCACTCCTCTAAGTTGACCACTGAAGTGTGGCACCGCAAGTGGTCAACTTACACAGGTTTTACTGTATTTGTTTTATGAATTGTTGCAATTAATAAATGTTATTCCTAATATTACACAACCTTTTACTTTGAAAGTAATTACAAAATGCGATAGCTAAAAATTATTTTTAGCATAATTTTAAATGTTTTTAATTATGGATTTTTATTTTTTTTTTAAACAGAAAAAAGAAAGAAAGAAACAGACAACCACATTCCCCTTTTCAAGCTAATTTTAAACCCACTTATGTTGGAGTTGTGCACTGTAAATCACCATATTGTAAATAATTTCGGAAATATAAACAATAAAAATATCATTTAAAATTCGAGTCTTAAATTCATCGTACTTTTTACTAAAGTCGATTAATTGTCGGGAACAAAGATTTTCTCTTTTTAGAGGAATAAGAGA
The DNA here is from genome assembly GCA_963931845.1 of Maratus michaelseni. NCBI lineage: Eukaryota > Metazoa > Arthropoda > Arachnida > Araneae > Salticidae > Maratus > Maratus michaelseni. The sequence continues at coordinate 95,816,826 of OZ007589.1, read as the reverse complement.
AAGGTAAAGTAAATCATTAAAAATTGTTTCCTCTTTTAAAGCAATCATTTTAAAAGTTACCGAAATTTTGATTAATAGTCGGATATAACAATTTCTCCAGATTTTTCCAAAAAAACTTTTCATCATTTTCTGTATTTTATTTTTATTACGTATTATTATTCGAAAAGCAACGGGGAAGTTAGTTTGCTTAGTCATGAAATTAGGAAAGCAGAGGAATATAACTTATGTTTTTTTTTCGTAAAATATTTTAGATAACTTTTTTTATGAATAGATAAAATAAATTTTATTCTGAACACTAGGCAACATTTTATTTCAAAAATATTTAGTGAATATTCAATAGTTAAAAATTATTTTTAACATATTTTTTTGTGCAAGTCGCTTTTAATTTGTTGTTTGTTTTTTTCTAAAAAGAGAAACATACAATCATACTCTCCTCTTTAAATTATAATCCATTTAGTCATATATATACTGTAAATCTTTAGAGCAGAAACGCTTTTTAAAATGTAAATAATAAAAAAGTCATTTAATTATCGAAACTTAAATTGTATTTTTCTTCTGCAAAAGTCAATTGATTGTGATGAACAAATATATATATTTTTTCCTAGCAGAGGAAGACTAATAAATGAATAAAGAAATAGAAAAAAAAAAAAACATTAAAAGTATGTTTCTCATTTTTGAAAGAACCACATAATTTTTATTAATTATAAGATCGCAGCCTTTCTTAAACTTTGTGATCTCGTGGACCCCCTTTGATGTAATATGGATTTCGGGGACACCCAGATTTTTTTTTCTAAATATAAGATTAGAAACTATTTTAATGCATACGAATTATTTATTTTTCATTACACATAATCTATGTTTAGTTTACAGTGTTGGAAAAAATCAATCGCAATAAGAAAAATAATGCAAAGACAGTTAAAAAAAAATGCATTGCCATTTGTTATAAGAAAGTTGTTGTTGCTTTTTTGCTACCGAGATTTGCAAAATCTGGTTCAATGTTTGAAACATGCATCCACTCTACAAGTCTGTGCTTCGACATGCAGTCGATTTCTACATAAGTTTTTCATGTGTACAAGGCTGGATAAAGTCTTACACACAAATATATGGTGCATAAAGGAAGCAATTGCTTGATAGCTTATTCTGCTATTCTGCACCCGCATGCGTATTTCTCATGCACAACTAAAAATTAAGAAGACAATTCTCTTGGAAAGCAATTTTCATGGAACCATTGCATGATGATTTCGCAAGTTGTTCCTACTGTAGTAAGAATGTAAAAAATTGGATTTCACTAATATTTTGGGAATGAAATGGATTCCTCAAACACTCTTTTTTTTTTTTACTACGAGAGAGGATAAAGTTTGAAAGTTTTTTTCGTGTGTTAAAGGGTATAAAAACTTTTTCAATAATTTTAGGGAGAATAGCCTCCCCAGAGTTTCTCAAGAAACCGAATAACGTTGGGAATGATTCAAAAATATTATTTTCAAGTCGATTTTCCCAGAAATCAATTCTGTTTGTTGTTTTTTCTACTTTGTCATGGATTTTGAAAAAGTGTACCGATGTACCTTGCAAGCTTAAATTCAGTTCATTCAGGAAATTTAAAATATCTATCAAATGCGCCACCTGAACAAGTCAGAATAAATCAATGAAGCGATCTATCAAACGGGATTTGAGAAATCCATTAAAACCAGAATTACTTCACAATGCTATGCAAAAATGTGATTTAAACCTTGGCACTTGACAGCCCTCTAATTTATGTATACAAAAGTAGATGATTGTGTTGATTCCTCCCAATTTCTTCGAACAAAATTTAAAAAAATCTAAAATTCATTGAACGAGCCTTGTTATAATTTACTAGTAAAACAAATTTGTTGAATGTCTGTACATATTCCGATGCGTCTTGACAAGTTTTTTTTCTCCCTTTTATCGAATGAAATTATCAAAACATGGGAATACCAGTGCTGCACTTGTTGTGTGAGTTGGAAGGTTCTTGCAAAACCAAATATCTTCAAATATATTATCCCCATATTCATAATGAAAGAAAAAAAATCAAATTTACATTATTGGAAACATTTAAAATCTTATCTATTTACAATGCCAAAAAAGGACGAATTTTACACGTTCAATCAATTGATTCTCAATGTTTTTCACACAAGTCTGAGATTCTGTTCTGAAAGTATCATTAAATAATGAAATGAAATTTAAATTATTTTTCTCTTAGCATTGAAATGTCTCTTCTGGGAGATGTGGGGTTTTATGCTTATTAACACGTTGAGTGCCATATGTACCGCCGGCGGTGTACATTCTATTTATATTAGAGTGCCGTGTGTACCACCGGCGGTCATATGTAAATCTAAATTTTAAGCATATTAATTTTGATGGCACTGCAGTAACATACATTACTGTTGTTCTATGGCACCTAGATAAAGCATTTTTTTTTAAAATTAATTTCTAATCTTGTATTTCGGATGAGTTATAGAAGGAATAAAAAATATATTTTGGTTACAACTCAAAATATTATTTCATCAACGTTATAATAAAGCAACTGAATTCATAATTTTTACGTTTTCAATAAAAAAAAAAGAACTTGGATCAATTTTTATTGCTAATTCTGGTTATTACTAAAATAAAAACAATATCGGTACCATTAAAAATTGAAAAAAGAGAAAAATTCTTATTAAAAAAAAATACTTGCGCGATAGCCGGCGCGGTGGTGCATAAAACACATTGTTTAATTCTATCTCGCACCACTTTCTCAAAGCAATTTTTTTTCACATACAGTTTGACAACATGTGCAAGAGAAATATACTATAAAGTTATTTTTTTTTTAAATAGTGTGGTGCATAGAATATAAAAATAGTTGCCAGTGGCAGCCTTGTAAATGTAATAATGGTACCCTATGAAGATCCTGTTCTATTTATACAGTTGTTTTATATTATGCTATCAAACTGCGATAGGTTAAATCGTTAAGGGAAAAGAAAATTTTTCCAATTTGTTATTGAACAGAATTAAATTTCGTTTTGTTTTCTCATTTTTTCCCACAATTACTTTATGATTATAAAAATTTAATTATAGAGATGTGGAGGTTTAGACGTATTTAACTATTTCTTTTGTCTTATATTTTTTCTGAATTTTAAAGTTTCTCTTTTTTTATACATCTTATCAAAATTTCAATGCTTTGCTTTACTCCTATATATTCTATTTCATATTTATTTCCCATATTAGATTTAAACTTTTGAGTAATTTATATTTCACTATTCTTTGAAAATATTGTACTCAAGTAAATAATTAATTACATGACAGAAACTAGAAAAAAAATTATTCAGCGTTTCTTTCGTAATTAATTTCAACACCTCTTCTATTTACACGCTAAAACAATTCTTAAAATTAATGAAGCCGCAAATGAATATTCAGAGTAAAATCTCGCGATGAAAAAAAAAAGAGAATTTAAATTAAAATCAAATAGCACAAAATCTTGCTGACCGCCAACTAATTAAAATTTTTTGGATATAATACCAATGCAAATAACTGTCACTTCAATAGTTTATTTAAACACTAAGCTGATAAGTATTTCATACCAGAAATTTTTCTTTTTAAAAGCTAAAGAACGCAACACTTTTATGTAAACACAGAAATCTAAATTCGCTGTCGTCATTCCAGCTATCGATTAATTATTTTGAACAAAGATCTTTTCCAACTCAAAGAAAAGAAGAGTAACGCAGTTGAATTCCTCATATTGTCGCAAAGCCATTTTTAAAATTACAGAAATTTTGATTAATAGTCGGTTAATACAATATCTCCAGAAATATACCGGAAAGAAATTGTATGGCATAGTCTAATTCTTGATACTTTTTTCCTTTCTTTCAAATGCGGAGTACAATAGTAGAGTTTGCTAACTTGTTGAAAAGGCGTAACTGCGTGAAACATGATTTATATATTTCATTTTAAATTAAATATTTATCGATGGTTCTATTATTAATTTGCGTTTGTGTATTTCATTCTAAATTAAATATTTATCAATGGCTTTATTATTAATTTGCAGGCTTCCTATGTTTAAAACTGTAAATATACATACGTTTTCGAGTGAAAAAGATTTATAAATGATACTTTCCATGAAATTATTTTGCAATTTTCATAATATTGATTGTTATTATGAGGTTTATTTTGAGATTATTAAACTTGTCGTTATTTATTACATTTTATTTTATTTTAGATGTCTCCATGCAGAAAAGGAATTATTGAATAGAAGTATCGATTAATTATAGATGAAGTTCAATTTTACATTCAGGATTGTATTTTAAGAACTTACATTTAATATTTATTACTCTTGAAAATGTGTGATTTTAATGTACTATTCCCTTTATACTGCTACAGAATGATGATGCTACAGAATGGCTAAAAGTATTTATTTAATTGTTTTCGGGATTGAAAGTGCTTTATAGAAAAGAAACCCTCAGTCTCTTTTATTTATATTTCAGCTGAGCCAAAACAAAGCTAATAAACGAGGTCCATCATCTTTGTGTAATTTCTAGCACTTGTCATGGAATTGTAATTAGCATCAATACATTATATATGTACCCACATTTGGAATATTTGTTATATACTCTGTGCTGATTGCACACCAGATATAATAATGTCAGATTTATAAAATACCATCTTCAATGTGTCAATACCATTAGAGATAGTTTTGTACTGAAATTTTATTATTTCATTCAATAACTTTCCTCTGTTAGAAATAATTGTTTGACTAATATAATAGGATGTTTTCCTTTTAATTTAGTATTAAAAAAAAAAAATAATTTTTCTGGTTTATGTAATTGTAATTCTGTGATCCAAAATCTTCTTCAGTATTTAATATGGATACTTAAAAAAAAAAAGAGCAGGTAAAGAAGGCAAGCATGTCAAACATCGGGAAGCATCAAAGTAGTATTTAACATAAGGAATCTATATTTTTTCTAGAAGAAAGGGAATACGGTTGAGCGGAAAGAAAAGCCACAATTTATAGATGAGTCACAGTAAATTTAAAAGAAAATTTAAAATTGTTCTCAAAATAGAAAATACATCTGGTTAATGCGTTGCAAATGAAAATTTCTAACACAATAGCCCTTAACGTTTCCATCTTTATCTAAGAGTGGGAAAAAGTATTTGGTGTATAATCATATTTTGAACAGTAAATTAAATTTTAAAAAATATATAATTTTTTTAAGTTATTTTATTGCTTTAATACGAGGGAGAGTCATTAAGTAAGTTACAAATTGATATGATTTAACTTAAGATAGTAACTAGTATTTTCCATGAATGTTCATAAAATGCATTATCATGCATCTTTATGATATTCATTTCATATTGACTAGGTAGCATTTGCACGAACGGATAAATGAGTCTTAAAATGGCGATGAGGCTAGATGATCTATCCAGGCCTAACACATGAGATAATTCAAAAGTTTAGTTGGCAACTTCTTCAAGATACAACCTTACAGCTTCGCCTTCTCACCAAACGACTTTCATCTGTTTAGTTCACTAAAAACATCTTGAAGGCAAGATGATGTTTGCAGATGAGGAGAGATTCAACATGAAGTCCTAATGAGACTGAGACAGCAACCGAAAGAATTTTATGCCGCTCGTATTGGGGCACTATTAAAAAGATGAGATAAGTGTATAAGTATTGGTGGATAATATGTTGAGAGATAAAAATAGTTTTGAAGTGATTATCCCTGTAAATTATTATTTAATTATCTTTTGTGACTTGCTTTATGACTTTCCCTCGTATATTAGTTTTCATGAAAAGAGATAGAACAGAATGTACAATTAAAAAATAGTGCAATCATAGCTAAATTTATTTTGCTAAAAATTATGGACGGTCGTTTGTTTTCTTTGAAATACTGGGCATGTTTTTGAAAATAATTGGCTTTTTTTTAATAATCAAGTGAAAGATTTATAATACCACACTCAAAATATGAAATATTGATCATATCAAAATACATCATCACAGTTTCTAAACTAAAAACACAACTTTTAAAAAAATTCAAGATAATGGGGGAAAACGTTGGCTACTAAGGGTAATCACTCAAATCACTTGTATTACTTGAATCTATATAAACTCTGAAACTGGAGTTTTGAGTTTCTTAAAAAAATTCCTAAAACAACAGCTTCTTATAAAACTATCAAATAGATCGTCGACTCAGTTTATATTGAGGCTGTATGAATATCAAAATAGGTTTCTAATAATGCTAATTTTTACGAAAGGCAACATAATATTACGGAGTTGCCTTTTGTGAGAATTGCTAATGGGGAGCAATTGATCAACTCTAAACTAAAAATTAAAAGAGTGCTTAATACAAACACAGTGATACTCGCCAACTTCTGACGAGCAAATAAATTTAACATACCACGCCCAAATCCGCCTTTGCATACACTTATATCTCCTTAATATAGTTTTTTCACCGACACAGGTTCTCGACACAAGAATATATAGGAAGGAATATATTTTTCCTATCACACTTTAAGTTTGTTGTGTTCCTCCAAGTTACCTGTGAATTATACCTCTGGGGGTACCTAGTCAGGTGAGGGTCTCGTCACCTGATCAAGGTTCTAAATTACGAGACCTATTAAATCTGTCAATTCAACAAAGTTAAACAGAAACTTTGAACCGGCAAACAAAGATAACTGTAGCAATCCACAAGAGAGCAAGCACAGCAGCCATGTGAACAAATCTATATTCAGGTGGATCACAGTCATGCTGTGATCAGGCGATTTCAGCCCCGTACCCAGGTACTAACCCGTTAAGCTTGGCATTCATGCTGGGCAGGTAGGGGCCTGGTTTGCGGTATAATAATAATAATAATAAAAGTTTGTTGTGTTCGCAAAACACGAATCATTCATAAGAAGCATCTGCATTATCAAATGGTAGGTAGTACTCAAATTTCACGAACTTGTTAAAAAAAAAATAATTCTGATTAATTCAACGGCATCAATTTTTACGCCGTCTATTCATCATTTTCCTTTTCTATATTAAACATGATGCGTTATGTAAACTGATTATCTTGCAAAAAGAAGTTATATTTAATCAAAAGCAACTCACTGTAACCGATGTCTAAATTCATAAGCCTGAGGAAATCAACTTTTAAAAGAAACGATTTTATATACAAGTACTACGCTAAAATCTGTCAATATTTGTAGTAAGTTCCAAACGCTTTGGTGTAAGATGTTGAAAATACTTGGTTGTCCGAAGGCGTATATATTATGTAAGTTTTAAATAATAATTTAGAAATATTTCATAATAATGTGGTCGAAAGAATTTTTATGATTAATTTTATGAGGAAAATCAATAAATAAATCAAAATATGTTGTAAAATTTGTGATATAATATGATAAGCATTTAGTATCGAAATTCTTTTTCTCATTTTCTCTAAACAAAATTTTTCAATAATATATATACGTTTATTCCACTGCTTCATCATTGGTTCGCTTGTAATAGCTTATATGTCTATGGCGTGGTGCATTGTATGTTATCTTGAATTGTTTTTATTTTTACAATATGAAAAAAAAAAAAATACTATCTCTAAAGGACGACTCAAATTTTCCCTCCGATAAGACTGATGCCTCTTGTAGATATTAAAATAAACTAATCGAGGACAAGCTGTTAAATAAGAATGACAAATAAAAAATACATTGTAGACACCTACAATTCTACAAGCAATATTAATGTACTGTACCTTTCTAGAACAACAGCTAACTTATGCTGTAAAACATCGGATTTTGAGAGATCACTGAAATGAAATGGATAATTGAGAGGAAAATAATCACTTCGAAATGCCGTGTACTATTTGCTGCTTGTTCATGGCATGTACGTGCATATAAAATCCGTGGTTTTGAAAGTCTTCTTGAAGAGTGTTAGGCGGGACTGGGGTCTTTCCACCTCGCTCCTCTTTTTTTTTTGAGACCGGCAACCAGGCCCCTACCTGCGTGCCTGGCACCGGGGCGCGTAGCGCGACTGAAGAGATGCCGCGTAGCGGCTGGCCGTTGCTGGCAGGACTGCTATGTGGACGACTTAGTTTTGTTCCCATTTTTGTTTTGCTGCTAATTGAAGTTATTCTTTTTATATGGACCTGCGCTTGGCATCACACCCATACGTCATGTCATCGTTATGCGAGTTGGTCTCGTAATTTAGAGCCTTGATCAGGTGACGAGACCTTCATCTAATTAGGCACCCCCAGAGGTATAATTCACAGGGAACTTGGAGGACTTTACACCCACGACGGATTTTACATGCACCGGGCGCCATTAGCGTACATTTAAAAAAAAAAAAAAAAAAAAAAAAAAAAAAAACCTGTAAGGGAAGGGGGTTAATACATCTTTATTTAACTTTACATTAAAAAATAGAAGAAAATGATTACTTTTACCTGTGTTGGATTGTTTTTTTCCCTTACTTTTTTCTACTGTACTTTCCAGTTACCTGTTGTTTTTCTTTTGCTGCTTGACTTTTGTTGCACATTTAGGTTTATCTCGTTGCTTTTTGGTTTCTCATGTGATGCAGTTGTTTCTCTTTTGTTGCATTTATTTTGGTTTCTCATTTGTTGCAGGTTTCTCATTGTGATTTGGGTTTCTCATATTTCGCTGTTGATTTTATACTCTGTTGCATCACTGGTAACCGTTGAATTTGTTGTCATGAATGCGCTCTAGTGGCGATCAGTCCATATATACCTTATGGCTGTTTTCATGAACTCGATGAAGCTATTTGAGGACTTGGTGCGCTATGGGGTGGGGCATATTCCTTGGCCATTAGTCCGTTAATTAGTTTATTAACTTCCACCCTCTTAGACGCTAAAAGAACGATTTTTTTTTCGCAGGAAAGAGGTATACTTTACACTGCTATTTTTATTATATATATATATATATATATATATATATCCTTTTTTTCCCTTTTTTTTTCTTTTTCCCTGAAAGATAAGATAAATTAGGCAGAGGATTTAAACACTTTGAATATAGAGGTATGGTGGCTGCTGGGACTTTTATGTTTTTTTTGTATTAGTCTATGTTTGTCTGTTTCATGTCGTCTACATTGTTCATTAGCCATCTGATCACTGCTCTACCTTTGTTTTGTACATGTTTGTTGTTTGCAAGTAGTCTGTGCCATAGTATTTCGTTATTAACTGTGATTGTGACCAGATGGTGTGGTTGTGTGAGTGGGCAGGACGTAAGGTAGTGTTTTATGGACCCTAATTCCCTGCATATGCATTCTGGAGAGCTAAATTTAGTAAATCTATGTAAGTATTGTGGGAATGCTCCATGTTCTGTATAGATTTGGCTCAGTAATTTACAGCTTATAAGACTTTTTGTGTCTACTTTTGGGAAGTATCCATGGGTTGTTCTACCTGTATCCCCGTAGTCCCACTCGAACTGCCATTGTTTTATTGTTAACTCTTTTAATATACGCTTAAGGTTTGATATTGGCCTTTCTATGTGGTAGGGTCTATCATTTTTTTTTTAGCTGCTTCTTTTGCTAATTCGTCAGCATCCTCGTTTCCTTGGATGCCAACGTGTGCCTTAACCAAATAAATTTTAAATTTGTTGTTTGATTTTCTTATTTTGTTTTGTATGTCTGCAATTAGTTTTACTGTGTTGAATGGTTTGCTGAGTGCTAATATTGCTGATAGGCAGTCCGAGTGAATGCTATAATCCATCCCTGTTTCGTTGCCCCATTCTGTTGCTTTTAGTATCGACAGTAGTTCGGCTTGAAAGACACTGTTATGTTTACGCAATGGTGTTGACCATAGTTTAATTTTCTTGTCGTTTTTGTATGCTACAAAAGCCAATCCCGTAGCGCCTGATTCCAATTTTGAGCCGTCTGATTGTAAATTGTTATATCTGTTTCGTTGTGGCCTATCTTTGGTTCTGTTGTTTCTGCTGGGTGCGTTTCCCATATGTTTATTTTGTTATCGTAGTCTGTTGGTTGAATTGTATTACCGTATAATTTACATGTTTCTCTTAACCTTGTTATTGTTTCATATGTTGCTTCATATTTGACCTGTAGGTGTATTGGAGTCAGGCCCGCCAGTACCTGAAGGGCTGCTGTTGGGGCAGTTTTGTATGCCTTGACTATGGTCAGCAGAAAATGTCTTTGGCAAGTGGTTAGGACCGCTTTGCTTCTGGCATTTAATTTGTGTCCCCAGATTGGGGCTGCATATGTTAGCACTTTTTCTGCTACTGTTCGATACCAAATTTTTATGATGTCTGGTTTTATTCCCCAACCTCTTTTTGCCATTTGTCCCAGCATATTGAATGATTTGCGTACTTTGGTTGTTTGGTGTTGGCAATGTGGCAGCCAGTTTAGGTTACGGTGTATTATGACTCCTAGGTATTTGATTTGGTCTTTACCTTCTAGATCCTTGTCCTCTAATTTGATTCCCTCTATCTTTCCCGAGACTTGATCTGGGAGGTTGTGTAAGCGAGGTCTGTTTAGATACAGTAGTTCTGTTTTTTCCCTGTTTAGCGTAAGATTGTTGCTTTTTATCCAGTTGTTGAATTCTTCTATTATTTTATTTGCTAGGATTACCAGTTGCTCTTTAGTTTTAGCTTTTAGTATTAGGATGAAATCGTCGGCAAATGCTTGGATTCTAACTTTTTTACCCCAGTTCTTTTTTAAGGCTACGTCTGCTATTAGCAGCCAAAGTAGCGGGCCGAGACAACTTCCTTGCGGTCAGCCGCCAAAGGTTTGTCTTGATTGTTTTATTCCGTTTTCCTCTAGTGTGACAAACCTGTTTTCAAGGAAACTAATTATCCAGTTTGTTAAATAAGTTGGGTTCGGGGAGTTTTTTAGTATATTTGCTATTATTGGCCATCTAATATTATTAAAGGCTACTTTAATATCCATTGCTACCAGTAGTGTTTGGAATTTATCTTTTTTATCTTGTTTTATCGTTTTTATAAGGTTGTTTAGTGCGTGTTCTGTTGAAGTACCTTGTTTAAAACCATATTGCTTTTTGCTCAAATATTTGTTTAATGTCAGATGGTGCATTATTCTACCGTATATTATTCTTTCTAGGATTTTACTGAAGGCCGGTAGCAGGCATATTGGTCTATAGTTTTTGGGGTCCTGGGTTTTTTTTCCCGGTTTGTGGAACAGGACCACTGTACCTATTTTGAATGTTTTTGGGAAGTGTTTTAGCTTGAGGCATGCGTTGAATAACGAGAGCATTAGCTTTGGCGTGGCTTTGTGTATTTTTTTAACTAAATTGTAGTCTATGTAATCGAATCCTGGAGCTTTGTTTTGCTTTATATTTTTTATGATTCTGTTAAGTTCTTGTTTTGTTATGTCTGGTGGGTTAATGTCTCTGAATTTTGGTCTGTGTTTGGGTTTGTTAAGTACAGGTTATCTAGAAAGTGGTTAAGTGTTTCTTTTATTGTTACAGTTTGGTTGTTTGGTAGTACATTAACTAATCGTGATGGCTTTGGTGTTTTACCTGAGGCAGCTTTGTATTGTTGCCCGTATGTATCTATGGCTTCGTTACAGAATTTTTTCCAAGTTTCCCTTTTTGTTCTGTTGATTAGTTTTTTAAGTTTTGCCCTTTCTTTTTTGTATTATATGTGTTGTTTGTATTTTACTTCTTCATCTTGTTGTTTTTGATATTTCCTTCTAAATGCTCTAACTCGGTTTCGGGCTGTTTTTATCTCCATTGTCCACCATGTTGGAGCTGTTATATTTGGTGATTTTCTTTGTTTGTAGCATTGTAATGCTATTGCTGTGATTTCATTTTGTATTTTCATTGTTATGTTGTCTAATTGTTCTTTGCTGGTTATCCTTGTAAGTTCATTTATATATTTGTTCCCTATTTGTTTTATTTTTTTCTCAAATTTTGCATGTTTTCCATGTTTTGTTTCTAGTTTGTGTCTGTAATAACTTATGTTGTCATATGTTAGTTTGAATTTAATGTATTTGTGGTCGCTATGGGACTCGTCGTCACTTACTTCCCATTCCGTTATTTTGTTCCCAAGGTTTATCGTTGCTATTGTTAGGTCTGGCCACCCTTGGATAACTTTTTTGCTCCGCATTGTGCTAAATGAGGCTGGTGCGTTTGGTGGATTTTGTACGTATAAGTCATTAGCTAGTAAAAAATCTGTTAGCTGTTCTCCTCTTGTCTCTATATCATTGTAACCCCAGACCTGAGAGTGTGCATTGAAGTCTCCCGTCAGCAGAATTTCACCTTTGGCTATTTTCAATGTGTCTTCGACTTCTTGAAGCACACTCATGAAGTCTGCTGAGGGGGGACGTATACATTTATTATCGTTATTATTTCCTTTTTATTTTCTAGTGTTACTGCTGTTGTGTGGTCGGTTTCTTTTAGTATTGTTGGGTTTGTTCCTGTGTTTGTGATTATTGCCGCTTTGTTTGTTTTTGTTTTTGATATTTTCCATAATTTTGAGCTAAAACCTATTATGTCTCCTCTTTGTCTATTTTTGTAAAAGTCTTGGATCAGCGCGATGTTGATTTCATTTGCTCCCATATACCCCGCAAGTGATTTTGTGGCATTTGCACTACCGTGTAGATTTATTTGTATCATTTTTATTGTGTCTGTATCGTTGTTTGTGAGAGTTGTGTTTGGGCTTGGTTTTGTGGGAGATTTACTTTGGTTTGTGGTGGCGGGTGTGTTTAAGTTTGTATTTTGTGTTTGTTTTGCGCCACGAGGGCACTGTCTTTTATCGGTGTTCGCGAAAACGTTGCCCTTGTCTTTGCCTGTGTTGCATGTTATTTATTTCTTCCGTCGTCCTCCTTTGTATTCTTGGGACCCCGCGGTAAGTTACTACTGTGGCTTGTCCACGCAATACTTCTAACCCGCTTTTTAACCTCTTTTTTCCTTCCTTCAATTCTATTTGTCTAATAGTGAGGAGTCTCCGGTACACCGTGCACCTCCCATCGTGAGCCGTGTGGTCCGTTGATAGCTGAGAGCGTAAATAACCTTTAGTCATCTCATTGTAGTTTAGACACATGATACATATTTCTCTTCTCTTAGGGCATTCGTCATGCTTGTGATCTCCAGCACATTCAGAACAGACTTGTCGCTGGTCGCAGTATTGTGCAATGTGATCAAATCCCTGGCAACGGTGGCACCTCAGAATCGTCACATAGTTTTTTATAGGGCATTCCCTGAGCCCAAGGCACACCGTTCTTCTCTTGAGGAGATGGTCTGCCAGTGGCTCCGGGATTGTGACTGGTATGTGCATTCGTTCTGTTGGTATCAGTATTGGTTTGAGTATATTTACTACTTCCTCAGGATCTTTTGATCCATCCAAACCTAGTAGTTTTTCCAGTTTTACCTGTATGGCTTCTTTACTTACCGTGTTTGGAACGTGGAAGTTCATTATTCTTTTCTTCCTCAGGTTTGCCGTCTTGATATTCAGGTTTGAGCTTGTTTCCGTGTTTTCTTTCAGTGTTTCTTTTAACCTTGTGGCCTCTGTTGCATTTTCACACTCAATTCGTATACCATTTCTGATTCTTGTGACTCTGTTGATTCCTTCGTGGTCTTTTACTGTATTCGTGACTTGCTTTTCTACCTCTTCTGCACTTCTTTCATCTGTACCTTGTATTATGACCGTTGATGTCGCTGCCTTTATGGCCTGGGCATATGTGGCCGGCGCCCTTGGTTTGACCTCCTGTGTTTATACTGGGGGTTGGTAGGTTTGTAATTTTCCGTGGTTTGTACTTGTTTGGTTTCGATGAGATGTTCTATTGTTTCAGCTTTTGCCTCTGCATATGTTACTCTGTATTCCAATTCCTGGAGTGAATTTATGATTATTTGGAGTGCTTGGTTCATCGCATTGGTTGTTGGTACTAGCATCTTTGATTTCTTCTGGAGCATTTTTATGTAGCTAACTGCTTTCATGGCTTTATCCATCTCTGCCGATCTTCTTTGTGCTAGGCCGCTTTTGTCACATATTTGCGCAAGTTCTTTCTTGAGCTTTTTCACTTCCTGGTCTTCTGTTACCAGTTGCTTCTTCCCCATTTCTGCTTCTTCATATTTTTCCTCTTCTTCTTCACTTGATATTTCGAAGTATTTTTCTATTTCACTGGAACTGACATTTTCTTCTGTCTCTCTTTCTTCTTCTTTCGTTTCATTTATTTTGTTTGTGCCCTTCTGGGTCGCACCCGATGCACCCGAGACCCCTGCATTTTTTGTGTTTTGAGATATTTTTAGTTTTGTTAGGTCTTTCTTTATTAGATCATTCTTTTGTGCGCCTTGAGTGGTTATTGTTTTCTTTGTTGGCGATTTTTGTAGGGGTGGTGAGTTGTTTTTATTTGAATGTACTGAGCTCGATCTGGAACTCGATCTTGAAGTTCGCATTTTGTCTAGCTGGTGTTTTTTCTACAATTTATGTTTTGTGGTCCCAGCAGTTATAATAACAATTCTACACTTTGTCTATCTTGAATCAGACTGAACTGTGTAATTTAATACTTTATTGGATTAAATACTATTCTCACTAAAATAGCTATAGGCATTACGGGAACCCTCAATGGTCGGGAGTTAAGGTTTGTGTTTTGATTTGTTGTTTTTACAAGTGATATATATGCGGGAGGGGGGGGGGGGTTGATGTTGTTGTGGCACCAGCAGCGGGGGGAGGGGGGGGAAACAGAATTTCTTTCTTTCCTACTTATCTTAGTTTTAATTAGTAACAAGTAAACCGAGGTGTTACTGAATTGAAGCCCTCCTATGAGGAGATACTGGTTTTTATTTGCTCTGGATGAGCACATACATGCTTTAACAAGTGTAACTGGTTTAATGCTCAACTTGATTTGTTACGGGATATGACTTATAAACGGGTAATTTGATTGTTACCGTGTTGCTAGTGTAATCCATTACTTATGGTGTTACGGTGATGTAGCAAGGGGCGAGACCTCCTATCTTACCTTAGCCTTTTTACATATTTCTGTAGTTGTAGCTAAAAACTATAGAAGAGATGAATAGTATATATATCATTCTGCCCCACCGGGAGGGGGGACTAACTCAGCCCCCGATGGATATATAACGATCAAAGTTCCCACCAACATGAAGAGCGTCCCAAAAATACTACGGTATAGGGAAACTAATTTCTAAACCTTTCCTAATTTGTTAGAGTAGAAAATGAAGTAGTTAAAAAAAATTCTGATTTGCTACTAAAAAAAAAAAAAGAGCTTGGTGGGATGAAAATATTGAGTCAGAAAGCTGCTCATTAATTGCAGAGTCAAGAGACCTTGCTAATAATATATTAATTAAATATGAGATTTTTTTTTAAGGGGGGGAAAGATGTGTGCAGCAGTTGTCGAGAATTTAATTGTCCATCTATAGACATGCTGTCTGTGCTGGAAAAAGCAAATAAAGGCAATAAAAACCCCACCATTGTGGAGAGCGAACCAAAATTACTACTAATGGTGAAACCAGGTCATAAACCTAATGATTAAGAGTAGAAAATTTTGACTAAGAAAACTAATTAAAGAATAGAAAAATAAATGAATAAAAAAAAAAAGAAAAAAAAAACCGATAAGCGCGGTGGGATGCAAAAAATGAGGCAGAATGCTCTTTATTAATTGTAAAACCAAAAGACCTAACTAATGATAGATTACATGTGGGGATTAAAGTTGGAATATTTGGCCCCCTCCCCCCCCCCGCCCCCCGCCAAAGAGCATATGCCCATGGCGGGAGAGGGGTGGAAAAGAGGAACGAGGTGAGCCGGTAATGACCAAACTTGGAAGGAAACTTAAGTAGATACCAAAAATGTTGGTTGCTTAGAGTCAAGCTTATTTAAAATGTACTTCACTTTAGAGGCATTTGGAATTTTTATGATTCATGATAGATTACTATAGGTTACTCATAAGTGACATTATTACTTCCAGTGCCTGATGTTTTACTATTTTGATTTAGCAGGATCATTTAATGCGAGTTTTAATTATTATTATTTTCTTTTTTAATTATATATATTTTTTTCATCTTATTTATTCCGAAATCAAATAACTTATCTACAGGTCGAATTAACCGTCTTCGTGTAGAACTGCACCCAACTCAGAAGCATTCAGAATTTTACGATTATCATATATTATACTAGATTAGGGAATTATACTAGATTATCACAAAAAATATTCAGATGCGATATTATTTCTTCCAATGTCAGACGTTTTAAATTTATGGTTTAGCGAGATCATTTAACTCGATTTTTTTTCTTAGATTATTTGTTTACCTATTCATTCCCATTTCTATCAAATTAGCTATAGGCATTATTAATAATTCATTTTTATATCTGAGCTAAAACAGTTGAGTTCACATATTTGATGGAAAATATTTACAACAGACAGTTTAAAATAAACATAACTGAATTTATTCACAATCTATCAACTTAAAATCGTTCTGAGAAAAAAATATTAAAATAAATGTCACAAAACCATTTTATTTCACACATAGTTGATAGTAATTTTTGCAAATGTAATTCATACCAAAACAATTGTTTGCGGAATAATGTATTTTAAAAGTAAATTAAAATTTATGTTCATGTCACATATTTCTTCTCCAAAACTTCCGGAGAATTCATTTTCTTAAACATAAAAATTCGAATTCAAAAGGAATTTCACAGAGTACCGTTAATTACGATGAACATAGAAACACTCTTTTCGAATTAAAAAAAAAAAGAATAATAATAATAATAAAAAAGAATATTCGTTAAAAGTATTCGTTCCAATGTTGTGGCAATCATTTTAAAGATTGCGGAAATTTTGATTAATAGTTCGGCATACAATCTCCCTAGAAGTCGCTGGGAGGTATTTCCATGATTTTTTTTTTTTTTTTAATTCGCGATCCTTTTCATTATTCAGAAAGCAATCAAACCTTGAATTACCTTGCTTAAAGAAAGAAGAAAGGATAGGATCATAATTTATAGATTTCATTTCAGGCAAAATATTTCAGATCTGGTTGATTTTTGAATCATCGTGACTTGCGTTATTTCGATTTTTAATTTTTAATTTCTTTTTTATAATAGATTTTTGAATTCTTTCGTTGATAAATCTAAGATTTATTAGAGAATTCAATGTGAGAAATGAATTCTTCTTTTATCGTATTCAAGTAATTAACTGTACGCAAGGAGTTGTAACTTGTTATCGTAAAATGTTAAATTTACAGCTAAACGTCTTTATTTTTTTTTAAATTATTAATGATATTTTTCAGTAATTTATTTCAAAAGCGAATGAATGACTAAGAAATTTTTATAATAAACTTTATGTTGATAAATTTTATCAAAACATACTAAAAGTATGAAGATTTCTTGCATTTCATAGATTAATGATATTGAGAAACAAATAATGAATTAATGGCGCAAAATCTTAATATATTTGTTAAGAACTGATTTTTTAAAATTATTTAAGTAGGTGTCGTACGACCCTTAAATTTGTGTACAACTTTCGAAAAGTAATGATTGCCTATTTAGATTTTGTAAAAATATTCTAGATTAATTCAGACGAATTTAACTATTTGGAAACTCTTTTCGAAGAAGAAAATAAAATTGCAATAAAAAATATTCGTTAACCCTTCGTACCACAGTGTGGCCCATATACAACATACCAAAAATACACTGTTACTTTTACAGTAGTTTTTAAATTTAAAAGATGATTTTATTTATTGCTGATATCTTCCAACACAGCATTTAATAAACAGAGAAGGTCATGAACATAAATGGATTTGTGTCATTACATAATTAGTTAATCAAGTTAAATATCCTTTTTAAAAGGGTATATGAGCATGAATATAGTATAATATATAATGTCGCTCTTGCCTCTCATTACTTCTATAATTGTCCTTTCAGAGTTCGCTGGCATATTCGTCGTCCTCCTGTTCTTCTAGATTGTTGGCTGGTTTCGTATTTTATGGCGCCCGGCATTGCTCTCAAAGTTTAAAAACATCTTTAACTTTCTATATGACCTTTCTTTATTAATTCATCACTGAAGCAGGGACTCGGTGCAACACAACCAAAAGACACTGTTACTTTTACAGTATTATTTAAAATGTTATTTTAATTATTGCTGATATCTTCCAGCACAGCATTTAATAAAAAATTATCATAGAATTATCAACAGACAGCGATACCGAGTTAATTTTTCATACCAAACTTTTATTTATCATTTGAACATATCGTTCATATCGTTCTTACTAAATATACATATCATATATACAAAACTACTTATCATATCGTTCTTACTAAACTGAACTTCGTAAATTTTGTAAAATTAAAAAGGCTGGAGACGTCAAAAAATAGATTTTTTACAAAGGCAAGTTCATATAATTTACAATTTTATATTATAAAATTGACAATATTTATGAGAAATATGTAATTTTCTGTTTGTTGCGGATATGAAAAAAGCGATTTTTAGTCAATATATTTTCATGTTCTATTTTTTTACATTCTTAAAATAGTGTTATCTAACATCCGAGTAAATAATTTTCAAATTGGAGTTATTGAGTTACGAAGGGTTAAATTCATTCCTTGTAATATGCTGTGACACCATTTTAAATATTACGGAAATTTTGGTTAATAGTTTAGCCACAGAATTTCTCCACAAGTCGCTGAAAGGTATTGTACCGATTTTTTTTTCTAATTCACATTCATTTTCAATATTGAGAAAGAAATGAAACCTTGGATGGCTTTCAGAAGTGGAGAAAAAAAGGGTCGGATCGTAGTTTATAGAATTCATAAAAAAAACTATATACTTGAGGTCTGGTTCATTTTTGAATCCTCGTGACTTACGTTATTTTGATTTTTACTTTATAAAAAGAAATTTCATACGAGAATTATATTATGAATTCCTTTGTTGAGAAACATAAGATTTATTAGCGTACTCAATGCTTTTATCATATTGAACTTAATAACTGCCAGTAGGAGTTGAAAATTGTTATCGTTACAAATCGTTGTTAAATTTCCAGCTAAACATTTTTACTCTTTTGAATTAATTATGATATGTTTCAATGTTTTATTTTTGAAATGAATAAAACAGAAAAAATGTTTTATATAAACTCTTATGCAGTGTTGGGCACGCTCACAAAAAACACGAACTAGTTCAACTCAAGTTCATTTTCTCAAAAATGAGTCAAGTTCACGTTCAAATTCAAAATTTTTCAAACGAACTCGCTCAACTCAAACTCATCTATGAAAGTGAACGAAGTTCATTTAAAACTCGTTTTTTTAAAAAATATATTAGAACTTTATCGTCCAAATTTACAAAATTTTGTGAACTAACCTTTTGTTTGTTCGCTGTAAGGGTCTTCATGCGCCCGGCCCAATTTTCCTTCCCGACACTCGGTCCGAGCTTGGTTTGGGATTACTTTTTCTAGAGATTCAGACGCAGATGGGCCGGGACTAGATTTATTTTCCGGCACACGTTGGGTCTGGACTGCATTTTCATGACGTGTGAACAGGCAGAAATTTTCAGTCCCAGCTTATATGAAAATCATTGGACCGGCGCGGCTCTCACCTGTTCAGTAAAAATATCAATAAAATTTGGCCCGGTCCATTTTTTTTTCTTTTTTTCAAAAAATGCACGTACTTTTAAATCGCTATTATTCCACAATTAAAAAAAAATATATCTATATATATATTTATTTAAATGGGTAGATGCATTTCCAGGCAATAAAATTAAAATACGGTAAAACCTGAGAAAAAGAACCTGCTTATGACGGAATCCCGTGTTTAACAAAACAAAATGTTGATCGATGTTAAATGAGGATAACATTAAAGATAGATTTTTAGAATATATTTAAAATATCACTTTTACAAACATTGCATACCATTTGCGGTTCCCCAAATTTTGAATAAGACTTAGCAGGTTCATCTTCCATTATAATTATATGGCATTTATTCGTCAGGCAGGGGACCATGAAAATTTCTCGTTTAAGTCAGTTTCCATTACAGGCAGATTCCGTTTAAATAGATTTACCAAATTTTTCTTCTTCTTCTTCTGCTTTTTTTTTTTTTTTTTTTTTTTTTTTTAATCAAAAATAGCACAAAATTTAATTTTTTCTTTACGAACGAACACGTTAAAAAATCATTAAATTGTAAAATTCAAATGCCATAAAGATATTTCATTAATAAAAAAGAACAGAAAGTAATTAAAGTATTTTAATAACCTTTTCTGTGTCTGTGCTTGTCTTAAATTAGTTTAAATAAAATTAGTTTAATTAAATAGTTTGTTTTCTCACGCATGAGTATTGAGTTTTCTTAAATTAATTTCTAATAAATATTTATATTTCATATATAGATATTTCTTTTTATTTGAAAGAAACATTCAAGGAATATAGCAAAGAAATCCAGATGCATGCCTGACAATAAAACAAATTAATTTTACTTTATGTAAAAATATTCCCATTAATGTCATAGATATTATTGTTTAAAAATTAAAAAAAAAATAGTTTAAAATTGATAAGGATAAATCAATAATTTATCATTTTTTATAGTTTTTTATCGATATGCTTCAAAGTATTTTAATTTTTTGTCTACTCTCTCAAAAGAAAATGTCCTTTTCTGCCCGTTCTTCCCCTGTCTTTTCGACATCATTTCGTGGAGAGGCTTTTCATTCCTATCATACAAATTAGCAATAGACGATTAATTTATTTAAACTAACCTGGAGCAGCCGCTTTATGTTAAAAATATACTTGAAGGCGGCAGCCGTAGGCTTCTTTTTTAACCACAGTTTTAAAATGCGTGGGGTCCTTTAAAAGTTGATTCGCAACAATTACTTATTTTCTGTGCACATTGTACTACTTCTGTAAGTGCTTCGGTTTCCGGTCATAGATGCAATTTGACTGCCCTTTCTGGAGATTGTCACGGTAGGGGGTGCTTTCTAAATCTTCCCTCTAGCATTTTGTCGTTCTCAGGGCTAGAGATAAAGATCTACTGACCTCCTCCACTGGTCTAGTACATAGACAAGATAGAATGACAAATTCTCATATTTCTTTAACAATATAAAAGTAAAGGATCACTCTTCAGA
Source organism: Maratus michaelseni (assembly GCA_963931845.1). Taxonomy (NCBI): domain Eukaryota; kingdom Metazoa; phylum Arthropoda; class Arachnida; order Araneae; family Salticidae; genus Maratus; species Maratus michaelseni. The sequence continues at coordinate 95,795,837 of OZ007589.1, read as the reverse complement.
TAACAGTAAAACTTTCTCATTGAATTTTTGGGTAAATATAATCAGTGTTAAAGTGTTAAAAGATCTTATATGAACAGATTACAAATGAAATCTGTATTTTCATTGTAGCTTAATTTTTGTCTTTATCTTGCTTTGCATTCTTGCTACTTTGTGACACATTTACGAAATATTTTTTTGTTCTTAAATGGGTAGATGTTACAACCAATCTTATTCAAATAAAAGTAATGTATTCAAAAATAATGTCTCTTTTTTTTCCTATAAATGAAAAATATATTTAGAAAACTGGGGTCAAAATGGACGTTTTGAATCAATCTTAGAGACTCAAGAATCACAAAAAGTTTGCCATCATGGTGCATTTAAAAATATCTCATGATGCAATATATTTATTGGAAAATGAAAAACGCTATAAAAAATATAGCTTTTCACTTTTATTTATTTTTCACCGTTGCATATGTATTATCTTCCTTTTTTATGATTTCAACGTTTGAGCAGAAGAAAAACTAATTTGATATCGAGTTAAAACTCAAATGTTATGGTACATAAAAAAAAAAAAAAAAAAAAATGTGTTATTTTTGCTTAATTTATCTTGATACGAAAATTTACATAAATTTTTTACATATAAACATTCTAGGAAAAAATATCAATTTTACTTTAAAAAATATATTGTTGTGTATTCATAGATATACATTACCTGTAAGCAAAATTTGGAGCGTGATTGAATTAATCCCTAGAAAAATTATTTGAATAGATTTATTTGTTATTAACCCTATCACTATGTCCTATCAAAACACGCCCTGTTATTGCCCAGGACAAATATGCTATCTATTTTTTCAAATTAAAAAAAACAAAAACAAGTACCACTTATATTTGTACAGTTTAATTTTTACCGTGTGTTACAAACATTATGATATGAGATGTTACCGACTGAAACTATTCAGTGAGTGATAGATTTTTTGACAACTTGTTGAAAATGCTTGGGGTTGGGTTGGGTTGGGTTGATTGTTGACGGCCGATTATCTGCACTTGGGATATAGGCCCAGGGGGAGTGCCCTTCGTGGGGGTCTTTCTAAGGGAACCTAACCCGTATTTACGCATGGATAAATCCACGGCTCGAAGAAAACCACGAAAACTCCGAACGATTAGGCCGACGGGCGCGATTGGGATCGAACCCAGCACCTCCCGTCTACCAGCTTCGAGAGCACAACCTCTCAGCCACTGGTGGGGCGAAAATGCTTGGGGTCCGCGTGGACCCCAGGACATAGTGATAGGGTTAAAAAGAGCTCTGCTCCCTACGAGATACGCGCGCCAACACACGCCCAGCCCCCAACAAGGTTCTAAAGTCTAAACCCACGCTAATTTGCTTTGTTTTAAAACTATTACCTGATCACGGAAGATTGAATGATAATAACATGGCTTACTGCAACCTTCTGTAACCGGGCTGCCATGCATTTCCCCATTGACTTGGAGATTCTTCTGTTCCCAAGGACGCACCCACCGCTGTAACGATAGCTGACGGCCATTTTCGTAATTAAGTCAAATCAAATACACATTTGAAATAACAAATTTAAACACCACTTTGCAAATAATTTCATAATTGTAAAAGAAATATTAATAATTTTATAAAACATTATGCGGAGTTTTTGTAAAACTTACTAAAAAGTATTTCAGTTATATATACAATTAAAGTAGCGCCATTTAATGTTTTTTTTTCATGTTTAAAAAAGTCAAGAAAAGTTATATTTTATTGAACTATTTTTTCCCAAATGAATATTTTTTGCAGAAATCAGAGATAATATTTAAAAGAAATTTTTTAAAAATATTTTAATCGCTTACTAAAGTCTCAAATAACCAAACAAAATGTACGTGATGCTAAAATGTAATGCAATTAATAAGTAGACTAAATTTTTAATAAGTTTTTTTAAAATTAATAAAATATTATCTTTAAATATCTCAATCTACATTATTCTTTTTTTTTTTTTTTTTTTTTTTTTTTTTTTTTTTTTTTAAATCATTGTGCTTTAAAAGAACAACAATGATTACGATGACTATTTTTCATGCGAAATATAATATAGTTAGCAAAATTCGTAAACATTTTATACAATACATAAATTTTTACGAATTTTAGTATGCAGAGAACATTGGTTACACACTGAGTTTTATACAAAACTTCGCGTAATTATTAGGAAGTGTGTTCTCTCTTTTACATTAATCCTAGTACCTTACATAGGAGTATGCTCCAACTTAGGTATTTTTTACGTCCCTGCATTTTTTATGGTGTTGCAATTTTTGAAACGCGCTTTTACAATTAATAAGTAATATTTTGTTTAATATAAGTTTACTAGGGGACTGTCGTCTCTTGAAAAGTATTATTTATTTTCAAACGGATTATTATATCCATTTAGCACCGATCAAGAAATTTTTCCATTTAAAACAGGATTTCGTCTTACACAGATTCTTATAACAGGTTTTACAGTACTGTATATCACCCCCCCCCCCCCCCTTAGCAATGTATATGTATTATTCTTTAAAGGGAATTTTAACTGCGGAATAATGGTAATTTAAAATATATATGTATTTTTGGTAAAAATTGTTGACCCAAGGAAGTTGTTCCTTAAACAGATTTTTCCACGAATCAGACAGGGACAGGTCAATGATTTTCATATAAGGAGGGTTGTTGTGACCATGCCAGAAAATTTCGGTCGGTGCAGACTTCTAGGAAGAATAAAGCACAGACACAGAAATAAGCCCGGTTTGGCCCGGCCCGAGCCTCCAGAGAAAGCAAAATCTGGGCACGACCCAGAAAAACTAATGATAAGACTCGACCCGTCCCGAGTCCGTTCAGGCCTTTAAATGGGAAAAATGTGTTCTTAACGGCTGGAAAAATTTTAAATAAATTATGGAAAAAAAATGCGTTTGAGCTTTAAATTTCGTTCAAACTCGCAGATTTTTTGAGCTTTCGTTCAGCTCACGTTCGTTTATCAAAAAGTGAGTCAAGTTCAACTCACGTTCACAGAAAGTGAACTAAGTTCGTGAGTTTTCGTTCAATGAACGCGCTCGTGCCCAACACTGCTCTTATGTTTGACAAATTATATATATATATATATATATATATATATATATATATATATATATATATATAAAGTAATATACCGGGTGAACCAAAAGTTCGTTAAAACTTTAAAAATTCATACAAAAAAGAAGAACTTATGATAAAGAAGTATGATTTGCAAGAAAGGGCTCCAAGGTAGTCGGATTTATTTTAGCAGCAAAAAACAATTTAGTTAAAAAAGTCCACTGGCGCTAACATGCGAGAAATTCATCAGAATTATGCAAATTAATCCTGCAATAAAAGACTGGGATACACGAGGATTTCTCATTCGCTTTTAGAATGTTCATAACCCGATCGAGTGTTGTTGGTGAAGTTGTTCTATTTGAACGGAGAGTCAGCAACTGTTACGTTGCGAAAATTTCGAACGGCGAAAGGACTGAAGACGAAGAATGTGGTCTGGAGGTCCTGTTGAACAATTGTTATTGCAAGAATAAATGGATGGAGCGTACTGTTGTCCTGTTCATTGCGTTACGTGTCGTGAGCGCCCTCTACCAGTGACAGTTTTAACTAAAAAAATTTTTGCTGCTAAAAAAAATCCGACTACCTTGTGAGCCTTTTCTTGCAAACCGCACTTCTTTATCATGATTTCTTCCTTTTTATGATTTTTTAAAGTTTTAACGAACTTTTGATTCACCTGGTATATAAAGTATTATAGTAATAGTATATAACTAATAGTATATTATATATTAATAGCAAAGTATCCTATCCTAATAATGTTATAAATCGGATTTTGTGCAAATGTTAGGCTGAAGGCAGCGTCAAAATGGAGCATTTAATGATCCTGTATCTTTGCATATAGGTTGATTATAACCCAAAAATGAACATAGACTGGTTTTTGTTTTTTTTTAATTTAAATATTTTTCTTAATAATTCAAATTTTCGTTATTTTCATAGAAAATAAACGGACATTTTTTCGTATAATATTTTAAAATGGTTAAATTTTCTTTACCGTTCCTAATACTTTATCGTTGCCAAAACTAAATCAAAATCCGGAATAATAATTTTTACTCAACAATTTAGTTTCAATTGAAAAATTTTCACGTAAAAAATGAAAATTCAATAAAAAAAAATGAAAGAATTAAAAAGAAGATTAAATAATATTATTAGAAATAAAACGTACTTTTTTTAGTTTTTGATAATAATACAAGGTTTCAATATGCGTAACCATAGGAAACATGCGAATATGACGTCATACATAAAAAATAAAGCGGATATGCTTTGATGGTGAAATAAAGTGATCTTGGGTTTTTTCTTTACTTTTTTTCTTTTGTATGGTAACAATACTTGGCGTTTTACCGTCTGCGCACGGCTAATATAACTATACCTTATTTTTTATTTAAATTAAAAAAAAAAGCAAAAAGAAGTTTAAAAAGAAAATGATTAGCAAATGTCAATAATATGCTCCGCAAAATTGTCCATGTCGAAAATGATGTCATGGATAGCGAGAAATAGTTATTTTCATTCTTAAAATAAAGAAATAACTCGATTACCTAAAAAAATTACGAATGTTAATAGTTCCCATTTTGTTGATAAAACCTAAAGATTTAATATTATTTCGTTAAAGTAACATAATTTCCTCTATACCAGTATTGAAATTAATTGCCTGGAAAAGAAAATTATCAAGAATTATGTCATAAAAAAGGGATTTCTCTGGCGAAAAAGAGACGTCATATTTGAATTAAAACGGGAATTTTCCAATATGTTTTAAAATGAGTGTGAATCAATTCCTTACATTAATAATACAAGGATCAGTAATTATAGAAAGTAGATGAGTTTCACGCCATATTTATAACGAAATTTTTTTTTTCATCTATACTGATTATTAAGCATGAGTATCCGTTATATACAGATGAGAGTTTTCTGCTAAAAATGACATCATAATTTTAAGAAAAGAAAAATGAACACGAATCTATTATATTAAAATCTGACCGTGTGTTTGTATTTCCCAACTACTCCTAGACTATTGAACGCAACGCGATTTACTTAATACCGGTTATCATTGATCCGAGGATGTCACACAAACTCTCAGAATTTAAAAAATTAAATTAGATGCCAAGATTTTTTTTTTTTTTTTTTTTTTTTTTTTTTTTTTTTTTTTTTTGTAAATGTTAACGAAGTTTCTCTAAAAACGGAAAGTAAATTACTCCATATTTGTGTATAAAAAGGAGAAATAAAACAGATCAGTATATTTTTTACACCATTTTCTCATTAAAACTGAAAAACAGAATTAATTTTCACTTTGAATAGATGGTGAAAACAAAATCTTGATTTCAGTAAATTATCCGAAAAATAAAAACATATTTTCACATATTCAAAGTTCATGAAACAATTTATTCGGAAGAACAAAAATTGCCTGTCATTTAGAAAACAAGATTTGTTTCAGCTATACATTAAACCAAGGAGGTCAGAATTGGATTTAAAGAAAAAGCATATACTATTTCCAATTAATGTTTTTTTTTTAAGGATGGCTGTTAAAACGTTTCACAAAGGCGTTAAAAGTAAAATTGTTTATCAGGTAAAATTGACATTTGTTTTTACCCAAATCGTCTATTTCCACGATTTTATTTGGCCCTCCTTTTGATTGCAATTTCATTTTCGCGATTATTTGGCACAAAATTTCACTTTTTAAAGACTGAGTTATGTCAATCCCCTATGGTCCCTTAACAAAAAATACCGTATTGTCTCCTACAAAATGTGATAAATAGTTAGTTAATTGAATTGTTATTAACGTTTTTAATTATCGGGAGTAAAATATTTTGCTTAATTAATGTATTTATTCTTCTTTTAATGTTGCGTGAACGTCACGGGAACAGCTAGTTATAATAGTATATATAAAGCAGATCTGCCAAGTCTCCGGCTTTTTGGATACCAGTAATTTAGTACAGAAAATGCTGTTTTATTTAATCGGAACATTTTGCGATTTAAAAGAACAACATTTTCTCTAAAAAATTACTGGTGTGCAAAAATCCGAAGACTTGGCAACTCTGTATAAAGTATTAATATTGTCATATAAACTAAATGACAATAGGCCGAATATTCCTTTCATTCAAGAGATTAATATATTAAGAAACAAAAGATAAATAAATAAATAAAAGACAAATGAAATATTAATATAATTGCTAAAAGTCATTTATAATATCTTAATTTATTGATATTTTTAACACTAAAAATATTTTTTTTTATTCAGGGATTTTACAATATTCAGAAGGCAATCACATCTTGAATTATCTTGCTGAAAAGGAGAAGAAAGGTTATAGGAATGTAATTTATAGATTTTATTTCAGACAAAAGTACTCGAGGTCTGGTTTTTTTGAATCATCGTGGCTTAAGTTATTTCAATTTTAACTTTTTTATAAACAAAATAATGTTGATTTCTTTTGATGAAACATTTAATATTTATTAACGAATTCTGTGTGAGACATGGCCTTCTTGTTTTATGATATTCAACAGATTAAATGTGCAAAATAATTGTAAATTGTTATCGTATATATTTTTTTTCCAAAAGCGAATATATTATTAAGAAATTTTTATAACTATTATGTTGAAATTTTATACTGTTATGTACAGCTGAATACAATAACAAACGAAATCAATAATGTCACAATGTTATGCCAGTGCGCATGTTAGACATACTAAATGACAATGTCCAAAAATTTTATGAATTTCAGCGATTAATGTAATTACTAAACAAATAGCAAATTAAAGACACGAAATATTAATATAACTGTTAAGAGTTGGAGGTAAATTTTGATTAATAAATAAGATATGTAACAGAAAAAATCTTTTTCAAGGTTACAACACATTTGTGTTTTATATTAAAAATCATAGTCATCTTTGAACTACAAAATAGTACATATGTACTTTTATTAATACCAGCGGGGAAGACCGAGCTAAGCAAGGCTAAAATTAACTTTGTTTCAACTCGATATAACTAATAAATTCTTTTGCAGAACACAAGATTCACTGTTCAACTTCACAGACTTTAGGTTTCGACCGAAGCATTTCCTTGTGGATGGTGGATCCATGTGGGATTAATTGCGAGAAAGTTCTATTACACTAGCTTACGATCAAAGAAACATGCTTCAACTGACCTATTGTTCAACGGTACAATAATACTTACCATTTCAAAAGAAACGTTTGTTGCTAACCCAAAAATCAATTTTTGGTTAATATCTATGATTATTGACAAGTTATCATCAGGAGATATTACATGCAAGCAAGCATAAGAAGACGCAGACACCTAGTTTGTAAACACTGCTTTGTCCTCGGCTCCATCAAATAAGATGGTGATTATAGTTGGGGAGGATTTAGAACTCTTGGTCATTTTGATAGGTTTCTGCAGGGCTGATAACGTTTTCTTTTTAAAACCTGGGAAGGACGCTGGTTTTCAAGCGACATTTTTTCTAACTAATTCTGTGAGTTCAACGGTTGCGGAAAACATCCTCTTCCTACATGCTATGAGCGGGTGTGATATAACGTCAGCACCATCTATGCAAGTAAAAATGAAGTTCCTGAAAACTCTTGTGAAGAATCCAGATGTCGCTGATATTGTTAAAGTATTCAAAGATTCGAACGCTACTGTGGCGATGATTGCAGCTGCTGGATAACATTTCCTTGCCTCGCTGTACGGCTATAGTGGGACGAATGAGCCTTCACTGAACAACCTAAGGTAAATTTTGTACAAGAAGCTAACCTTTAAACACAGTTCTAATATTGCTGCTTTACCACCATCTGCAGTTTCAGCACGACAGCGATCTTTAAGAGTATATCACCAGGGGGAGCAATGGCTGGGAGTTGAAAAAATGCTGAAGAGTAGGGATGAAAGAAAACAAATATTGGCCTTGAGCCTGTATTTACTGTACTACCCCCTGCTATGTTGAAGCTTGTATCCTGTAAGTGCAAAAAGAACTGCCAACAAAATTATGGGTGCAAGAAGGCAGATCTTTGTTGTTCCAACATGTGCCTCAACTGCGAAGGGAACTGCTACAATATCTCAGTGGTGAATCAAGACGAGGAAGATGAGTTATACCTTGAAACTGAGCTCGAGATCGATTGCCCACCCATTGAATCTGTGGACCCGAAGAAAGAGGACCAAGCCATGCTACAAGATCTGAAATATTTACCATTAAGAAAACATTTATTCTCTAATATTGGTAGTAAATACCCCCCCCCCCCCCACTAATTCCATAAGTCTAATTTCTATGTTTTTAGACGTCGATGAACAGCAGGGGCCTTCAAATAAAAGATTTTTGCTTTTTAACTTTATGTGAATATGTTTACCAATGTTTATTACTAATGTACATAGTTATTTATAATTAAATATTGATTCAGAATGAGTCGTTGTATTTATTATCAGAGAACGTTATTGTAAAATGTAGTCAATCACATAGTTTTTTGTCAACGTTTGCTTAAAATGGTTAATTTTCATGTTACAAAGACGTACAGGGCCGTAATTCCCGTTTTTAAAGTTTTTTGCCCTTTACCCCCTCACAATTGTACCTTCTCTTAGAGTACGAGCTTTCCGGAGAAGGAACACTCTCGACTCATGGGAGGAGGCGGATCTGCTCCACTGCTCTCATCTTCCCCTATCGCCGGATCAGCACTTTTCCTCTACCTCAAATACATAAAATATAGTCAATCATATAATCGGTCGTATCATTAATGGTTAACGTTTGCGTAAAATGGTTAATTTCATGTTACATCGACCTACAATGCCGTAATTCCTCTTTTTTTAACAGTTTTTTTTGTTTTTAACCCCCATTTTTGCGGCACTCTCACGGCTAAACCATTCATCAGAGAAAAAAAAACTTTCAAAACCTAAAATGTAGGAAATTTTATTTTCTTTAATTCATATACTGTCGATTTTCACGCAAAATGCATAGTTTTGGAGTTATTTTGAAAAAAAAAAACAGAAAAAAATCTGTTTTTTTACAGGTTAAAAAAAAAAAAAAAAAAAAAAAAAAAAACGTATTTTCCAAGAAAAATTTTGTTGGAAAACTTCAGATTCATGTTCAGCGACCCCAAAAGCATAAAGAACCAAATATCAAAACTACACCAAAACTTTCCTTTATTTGCCTTCTTTAACCCATTTTAGGCCAAGCATAGAAATTTTATAAAATGTGGTATTTTTTGCATTGAAATTTGCTTAAATTACATTCATTAAGACACCAAAAATGTTTCGTGCAAGAAAAATATTTTATTTAATTTGACGTTACCATTATTAATTTATTATTAATAATTTACCAATAAATTTAAATAAAAATATTTAAGTTTTCTTATGGCATTTGTTTTATTTTTATTTTATTTACAGAACTTGCAACTTTACTCCATTATAAAAACATATAATTAATGTCAAGTGGAATAATAATACATTTTCAAAAAGTCGAATTTGTCAATAACTGTTTCAAGTAAAACACCAGCGTATTTTGAAAATTTCTCAACCGAAAGTGATTACTTTAATTGAATTACTAATATTTTATAGATATCTCCAGAACCCTTAAAAATAGCAGAAAAATAAAATTAGTGAAAAATATACGTCACAGTGTTAATAAAAAAAATATTTATGGAAATGGTGCGTTTACGCATCTTTGGCCGAAAATGGGTTAAGCCCCTAATGCATGGACTAATTCCTCTAGAGCGCTTTTCGGAGATGTCCGATATTCGGATGTAAAAGCATACAATTAAATAAAGGTTGCAAATTGAAAATGTTCACTAAATAGAGGTGTCTGTTAAGGAGGCAATATACAGTAAAACCTCGGAATAGAGGACACCTTGTAACTGTGAAATTGGTCCACTATTCAGAGGTGTCCGTTTTTCAGATTGCTGTATTTCTCCCAAAGAATACACATATATAGAGGTGTTGGAGATTGAAAAAGTGTTTGCTGAATAGAGGTGTCCGTCATACGGGAATGTCTAATACTGTACTATTTTATAAATTAAAGATATAGCATTAAAATTTATGTACTCGGATGAATATTATACCTATAAAAATAATGAAAAAAAAATACAAAATATAATATAATAAAGATATATATAGATAAATAGAAATAGCAATAGGTTCTATCATACAAAAAATAAGTTAATAAGACTTATTTTTATTTTTTATTTTCTTCTATACATAAAGTCTTGGAATCGCGGAAATTTTTTACTTCTGATTCTTAATGGATTTACTCGTTTCGGGATGTCCGTGAACACGATTAAACTATTCTAGAAAAATGTCTGTCTGCCTGTTAGTCTGTGTTTGACACAATTTTTGTAACCGCTCTATCTGGAGAACTAAAGCACGGATTTTCATAAAACTTTACGTTCTGTTAGACTTTGACATGATCTGTTACTGTTTAGGTTTGGGTGTGTATCTCCCAACAAGTCGCAGTACTGTACTGAATCTTTCACGATTTTTGCGATAGCTATATCTCAAGAACTAATGCACGGAATTTTATAAAATTACATATTCTCTTAGACATTGGCATGAATTGATGCTGATTAGTTTCTGGAATCTATCGCCTATTAAGTGGCTCTGATATGCTGTATTTTGTACAATTTCCGTCACAGCTATGTCTCGACATCTGTAGGATAGAATGCCGATCTCATATTCTCTTAGACATTGGCATAAGTAGATATTAAGTATGTTTCGCGGTATATAGCCCAACGGGTGGTGCTAATGTGCTGTATTTCTCCCAGTTTTCATGATAGAAACCATCTCAGCTTCAATGGGATGAAATTTCATGAAACTTAGTATTCAGATAGACCTTGACATAAGTTGATACTGATTAGGTTGAGATGCGCTCATGTGCTGTGTTTTTAGATTTATTGTTTATATCTCGGATTCTATGGGATGGAATATCACCAAATTTCATATGTAAGATTTTAATGATTTCTGTGATAGCCATATCTCTGCATTTATCACTGAGAAAAAAAATCTGACCTTCTCAACTAGAATCTAAATTGTCGCTCTAGAAAAAATAGTTCCATGTCATCCCTATAAATTCTAGTTCCCTTTGCCAGAGAGTTCTAGTGTCTCCTATTAGAATTCAAGAATGTGTTCCTATATTCTCGTGGTCAAACTTATTTAAAAATGTCTGCAAATAGATGCGAAAACAAGACGCTAGTTTTAGTAACTATAATGCTAGTTCATAAATCCATTCCAGAAATAAAGTGATAATTTCTCGCAATTTACACGATTCGTTATCGTTTAGTCACCTAGAAAACAAGAGACTAGAAATTCTCGATCATTTCATCTATTCCGTTTAGTTGCTCACCCTATTCGCATAGTTCGGACTTCTATATTTCTAGTGTAGGGATTTAGAAACAGTCTAACTATTCATTCTAGTTGAAGGAGGTATATTTTTTTTCTCAGTGATGGGAGGTAATTTCACCAAATTTAATGCGTAAGATATTCATTAAAAATTATGTTGATTCAATTTTGGCTTTGTTAAATCAAGAGTGATATCTTATATGCTATATTTTTTACAATTATCATTGTAGCAGTATCTCAGTTCTTATTGGATAAAATTTCCCAAAATTAATTTTTGGAGTTATTAATTAAAGATATATTTAAATGCTCGATTTGTTATTTGAATACACAACATGGCTCGTTATTGAAATATGCTTTTTGTTATTCATTGATCACCACCGTAACTCGGAGTTAAAATCGGTGAAATGCTCTCTATTTAGTAATTGTTGGTGTGTAACAGTGCTATTTAAATTATTATATTAGAATAATATAGAAGAAAGTAATGGCCACAGCATACCATTTCTAAAATACTTTGATAATTTTGTTATAAAGTTTAGCATCTAAATTTTATCTAAGAAATGAAAACAGCTTAGGTGTCTTACTTTTTCACTAAAGGTGCAATTTAACATCATGTCACATTGAATAGTATTTCTGATTTTCTATAAAACACAAATGCATAAAATTTTTAACACTGATAGCTTAGTATCTGTTCTATGTATGATTATTTCAATATTCTACAACTGATATTTTTGTTTTGTTTTTTTATGTTTAATTTGGATAAAAAAATTTAAATTGTTTTTTTGACTCGCATCCACTACGCAGAAGACTGTAGCATGACTATTTGTTCTAGAATTCAAAATAATGTTTACAATGATGTAAAACTAAAGTACCTTAAATGTATACCTCGTTTTTAAGCAATTAAAAACTTAATTATTTTAAATTAAATTAAAATTAAGAAATTTTGAAAAAAAAATTGTTGTTGCTGAAATAATGTTAATTTTAAATGACCAGTGCAATTATATTACTACATCTGAAGTATAAATTATACTTTGCATCAAAATTAATGCATCCGACAAGTATTAGAGAAATTACTTCATCAGTTTTTGAGAAATGATGCGAGCAATGGATGCAAGTCAAAAAACAATTTAATTTTTAAAAATCAAAATTTAACATTAAAAAGTGTAAAATATCAGTTGTAGAGTATTGAAATAATTATGCTAGCTAGAACAAATATCAAGTTGTCAGTGGTAAAACTTTTACGCATTTGTGTTTCACAAGGAATCAGAAACAAAATTAAATGTGACAAATTGATGCTAAATTTCACCTTCAATGAAAAAGTAAGACTCCTGAAACCCCGGAATCTTCTGCTGCCGTAGGAGAAAAATGGTCCTTATGTACCCATCGCTTGTCCTCTCAATTTCTGATAATTTTAATAATTGTTTTCGAATAAATCATTTTAATTAATCACTGTATCCAAATCTTATCCATAAAAAGATTTAAATATCTTTTTTGAATGAAAAAAAATACTTAGTTTTGATATGGAAATGATTTTCTTTTGAAATTTATTATGTTTCCGATACATAAACGTTGTCCCAAATGATAAGCTATATAATTTGTTCAAGTTTTCAGAGATCTTATAAATATACTGTAGATTTTTAATATCATGCTTGACTTCACACCTGATACCCTAGTACCTGTGACGTCACCGGAGAGAATTCTAGAGAAAAGTTTGCGAGATTGTTTGACGCGTATTAATCCACCTCATCCATCAAACACTCGAACATAATTCATTTCGCAGAGTTATATGATTTGCCAATAGGAAAGGAGGAAATTCATCATGGAATAATTTCGGAATTAAATGATGAAAAAAATATATAAATGATCTATGTCGTTTTGCAGTGATATATTACTTTTATTTTATGAGACGGTTTACAAATATCCAATTTATAACATTATTACAAAGTTTCTAAATATTCCGGTGTTTGTTTTCCATTAAAAAAATAATTGTATCATACAAAAAACAACAACAACGAAAAAGAAAGAAAAAGCCCGGATTTATGCTTTTTCATAGACTCACAATGTCAGAGAATGAGGCTTGATAATTCTAAAAAATGCATTTGAAATAAGATATTTTTCACAAGTTATAAATGGGTAGTTTCTATTTTCAGTTAGTGTTGCACCTACTAAATATTTATCGGTTAAAACATATTCGCTTATTGAAACATATCCTTAATATATCAAACTTCAAAATGAATGCCTAAGCTAAATATTAGGTGAAAAAGAAATACACATTTTAAAGCAGACTAATTTAAGAAACATTTTTAATTCTGAAAGAGTTGAATTTCAGTTAAATCATGTCAAAAGGAAAATGTTAATTATTTATTGTAAGTAATCAAGAAATATTTATATAGTTCTCAGACTCATGTATATCATGATATTTTAAAAATTACTTACTAACAAATTATTGCTGTTATTTTTAAAGGAATTTCTTCAAACCGGTTTAGACTTGGTTATGCAGTGTGTTCCTAAAGCTCGTGTGAAAACTTTAAGAGGTGATAGTGCACATTACATTACAAACATTTTCGTATAGGAATCCAGTGTCCTAATCCTGAATTCCTATATGAAATATCTGATTGGTGAATTGACTGATTAGATGTTAGAAGGTCTTATATTGCTTTCTGTGAAAGGTGCTAAAAAACCCGAGAATTACTGGAAATGGCCACAGCCCGCTTCTAAAGAGTAATGATCTATCTAGATGCTCCGTAATTAGGAATGTAGCTCATAGTTCATATTGTATCACTGACCTAATTGCAGTGCACTTCTCCTAATAATTTCACGCAAAGTAAGTTTGTTCTGTTGAATATTTCGATAAATTATCTTTATCATTTTTAATTTGTGAATGAAAACTTGTCCATACCTTGTAGGGAGACACTTTGTATTTATGACTGAATAAGCAGATTCTGACCCTGGTTTCTTATAAAATAAAAATAAAAATAAAATCTGTTTCAGTGTGCTTACCACTTCTTAATCCCTTGAAAGGGAGTGATATAATGTATGTTATTTATATCATTTAATTTTAATCCCAAAATTTTACAAGCATTTTTTATGAAAATCTTACTTTTACAACTTTGGAGATTTTTTTTTTTTTTAATAGTATTTCTTTATTTTCCAAAAATTCTGGTGTGATTGGAACATTACTGAAACACAATTAATTGCCCCTGAAAGGGTTAAAGTTTGTACACCACCTTTAGGGACACCTTGTATAGATATTAGTTTTAAAAAATTTTGCTGATACAGTTTTTTGCTAACTCATAGAGTTTCTACAGTTATTAATATTAGCTTGAAGTTTTCTCTCTATAAATTCTCTTTAAAATGTAGAAAAGAAGATAAAACCACGCGCTGAATGGCCAGCTCAGTTATGAGGGAACAAATTCTTTTATTCTGTTTTACACACATATGTGTGTTGGGAGAGCGTGGGGAGGAGGGGGGACGCTTACACGCTTGATACATGGAGCCTTAAATGGTAAGAATAGTTATTGGAATGTTTATTAAGATGTTAAAAAGTGTAATAAATAGAATTTACTGCTACTTTTCTATGAAGAGGTGCTGAAAACTGCTCTGTTATTATTATTATTTTTTTTAATTCTAATCACATACATAATTTTTTCTACTATGTGATCTCATATGAGTATTGTTATTTTAAAACTTTTTCAGAATTCAATAAAAACTGTATGTGGCCGTTAGTATGAAAGAAAATAATTAATGACATCCACATTTACCGACAATGTAAAATTTTTCGTAAAATATTCAAACCATATTTTAATACCTAAGTACAGAATTTTATGTATGCACGTATACATTTTTAATAGCGTCATAGTAATATGCCTTATCTGCTGGAGCTAACCATATTATAAACAAGTTACACATTTTCTCGGCGGAATTTTAAAATATTGTTTAAAGCTTTTCAAATACTACTTTTTTTGGTTTTATAAAGACTTTATAGAATGAGGGTAAAACCCATGCTGTTTTTTTTTTTAATCTTTAAAGGTTTTTAAAGAAATATTTATTTGCATTTTTTAAATTAATTTTCAAGATCTAATTACTTTTTACATTGAAAATATTGCGACATATATTTTTTTAAACATTTTATAAAAATTAATTGAAGCAAAAATATATAGAAAAAAAACGTTTTTTAATAAAGTAGTTTTTCTAGGAAATATTAATAATTCTAACGAAAATAATAAAAGTACATAACAGAAAATGCTACAGAAAAATCTATTTTATAAATTTTTCCTCTGAGCCTATATTTTACCTGTTTCGTTTTTTACTACCGAGAAATCTAACACTCTTGCCTATATCGTCAATCACATTTCTCCCACAACATCCATTGGAGGATCAGTTTTTCATGAACATCTTCCATTTTGATGTTCTTACGTTCCCATATCCTTGCCCATTATACTTCTGTCAGGCTTCCTTCCAAAATGGAACTTTTTTCACCTCGCCTGGGGACATATAGCATTTGGTGACGACATTTTTTCCCACCCCGGTGACACAAAACTATATGCTACTGACACCACCTTTTGTATGTCATATCCGCGAAATTGTTATTACTGCAAAGGCGACTGACTTTTGGGTGTGATTCACAGATCGTAAGTACTTTCACAGATGGTTTTGCCTAAGGCACCTAATGTTTTCTTTTCATTTTTATTTTTGCCTTTGTCGAAGCTAATGTTCGGATTTCAAGTTCTTAATAGACATGAAATTACAATATTTCTTGATGAACAGCTTTTATTATTCCTCGGTGATTTCTTATGATGTTTGTAGTTATACCAGAGGCTGGGAATGTTTTTTTTTCATTCACATTATTAATGATATATTTTGATTTTCATGTTAAACAATAAGGTGTCGCCATAGGGTAATGGGGAAATTCACGGTCAGCGAGAAAAACATCAAAAGTGACATAATTGCTATTATAAATGTTGATAAGAAACACGTTATTGGTCATAAAGGTATTTTAAGCTTTTTCAAGATATTGTCTGTGAAATTTAAATATTTGCAAAAATAATTAAAAATACTGAGTGGTTAAGCTTATTTATATATGTCATAAGAGTACTAATTTTGGTAGAAAATAGTTCAGGTTATTTATCAAGATTCAGAATTCGAATTATCAACAATTTTTTTTTAAAATGTGATGCTTTTTTATTACATATTTTGCTCTGTATATAATTTAAATTGTTTTGGGATGCAATTGGGATGGGCGTGATTAATGCTTGCATTGCAAAAGATTTCATGTTTTCATGTTTTCATACCAACTTCCTGGATCTTCTCACATACGTACATGTTTGGAAAAGATAGGCTACATAACACATAGTTATCCCTTTCACAGTAATATTAATAGTATGAAACAGAATAGCTACAGATAGCTACAATCCTAAACTGGAACCAGTAAACAAAATAGACACAGAAACCAAAAGGAGCAACCGTTCCTAGAATCAAAATATGACTAATAAAATAAATACTACAAACGATTACCGTTTTAAAATTTATAAAATTAAAACAACAATTGCAATTAAAATAATAAAAGCGTGTAATCAAATTGCAGTTGACTAGCAACTGTCTTATAAAGGCATTCTAGCGTTTTAAATGCGAACGTGATGTCATCATCTAACCTGTGTGCGCAACAGCGAAATCTGTACTATATTTTATTTTAATTTTCAAAGTATGCATAGACCCTTCAGAGTTTGCGGTTTCTGTGTTTCGCTGTGTGTTTGTGCAAATTTTAGCTCCGTTGGTCAATCGGCAAAGTATAAAAGCTCAAACAAAATGTTGTATCGGTGGACTTGGTCGAATCTCTCCCCGAGTGGTCACTTAGGCCTACTCTGATAAGCGACTATTGTGCTTGCAACGCGCATCCCGGAGTGGAAGTTTAATTGAATCAAAGATTAGCCGTTGGTAAGATATTTTTGAGTTTTAGCTTAAATAAAGCTATTCAGCAACCATGGGTTGCTAGTATTTCGAAAGTTAAGATTATAGTATTAACGATTTTTGTTGGTGCTTTTATGTTTCAGTTGAAAGCATCGAGTGTCGGCTGCATTTAGTAGTGGATTATACTACCAGTGTTTTCTATGTAAGTAGAACTTTGTTTAGTGAAACTTTTTAATCATTTCTAGTGATAATCCAGTTAGTGGTTGAATTTTGAGAATCGCCGTTTAATATAAGCAACAACTTGCGAAGTGACTCTGCCACATCCCTTCCCGCATAGGTTTAATAAACATCTTTTAAACCTTAACTCTCATCATGACTGAACTCGACGGGAACAGTCTTAACACACACGTTGCATAATTAAAACATGATCTTGAATTTTCCGATTGCTGATGTCAGTAGAATGGGAGTTCAACTATTATTTACACCAAGATGCGTGCTTTAATTCCAGTTTATCTTTAAAGACATTTTAATGTAACCAGAACAGACATTTTAAAAACAAAATAACATTCATTGAATTTTATACATTTTCTTAGATTACACTTTAATTTTAAATTACTGGTTTCTTTCTCTAACAAAAAAGAATAGCACAATTATAAAAAGTTATTTAACATAATAAGATTTAACTACTGCTTAAGAACCAATTTTAAACTGTAACCCCTTTTTTTAAGTGTCTTTAAAAAAATACATTCATTAACTTCATGTGAAAAACGGCACGAATGTGCGCTACAATGTTTACGCTAGACATAGCACCTGCCTTTTTAATATTGAGCAAAATGCACTCTGTTCTTTTAAAAAACACAGAAATATGTCCCAAGATGTTGGCAAAGATTATTCGTAAAAATCCTTCAGTACCACTGTATTTCTAAATCTGCGCATGCGTCCAATAGCTTGCAAAAATCATATGACTTCTGCATTTCTCTATAAAAATATAGGGAATTATTTAATCATTTTGTAGTTTAATTTTTAATTATTTGTAATTCATTAAATCATTTGAAACTGTTATTTTTCTCCAAATTTTCTGTTGAAATAATGTATTTGTTTGCTGAACTAGGGCCCTTTTGTCACTAAAATCCTGTTTCTTTTTCTTTCTGGAGAGAACACTATGTGTGCATATACTGGCCTACATAAAAATTTAGACAGAAAGACAAATTGTAAAATAACTAAAAGCTTTCGTTGAATTTCAGTGATAATTTAGATTGATAACCCTAAAAACAAATAGTAGATTGCGCAATATTAAAGATTTTTAAAAATATTGAAGCAATTCTTTCAGCAGCGAAATACTGATTTTTGCATCACACAAAAATATATACACATTCGTCAGATTTATACAATTGTAAAATGCAGAATAATCAATCACATGAAAAAAGAAACGTTTAATAAAGTTTTTAGTTAAGTTCCGAAGTAGATTTAAACACTTAGAAAAATTTCCGAACCCACACAATTTTCAAATGACAAGATTTTTCAGAAAATAAATTAGTTTCTTATATTAGACTTATATTAAACTGTCCGAAATGAAGCATTAATCGAGTTTCAACAAAAAAATATCAGCTAAACTCACAATCTGGGCGACCTCGAGTGATCAACACACAGGGTGCAGACAAATACAAAAACTGGCTTAACATCAAAGAAGCACTGAAAATGAAATTACAATTCGTCAAATACTCGCGTTTCGACAAAACTATGCGTAGATGGGATTGTAGATTACGGATATTGGAAAAACTAAAAAAATCGGGCTTTTGTAACTACTTCATAAACAAGTCAAATTGAATTGGGCTCAACAACACATATCCTTCTGTGGTGAAGTATTCTAGATGATGTTTAGTGACTGCAAAAATGTGGAACCTAGATGGTTTAGATGGCTTCCCTCGTTATCGACATGCTCTTCCAAAATAACATCGTTCATAACATCCCAGAATTTAGAAAAAACATTTACACTCATTTGTGCGTATGACACCTTTATAAAACATACTAGTTATGTAAGTTCAGCACATTTTAAGGTGGAGGTTTTAGCTATAACGTTACGGACTTTAGTACTTTTGAATAAAAACGGATTCTGTAAAGTACTATGTAACTCTTGAAAATCACGCACTACTTTTTGGCTAATGTTTGGGTGGATCAAATTGAGTATTCACAAGCTTATGCGTCCATCTGCACATGCCAATCTATGAAACATTTCTTCAGATCTGAAAATATTACAGTTCTTGATTTATCTGCCCTAATGTTCTGACTGTAACTCTATCGACAATTTATTCGTTCTAGAGATTAATGTCCATGTGAATGGAATATTCGTCTGTTCCAGAACATAAAGAGGCAATGGAAGAGACGTGTTTTAATCATTGACTAGAAATATAAATGGACAGCGGACTAGCAACCCTTTCTTGAAGAAAACATGTCCTTTCCTCCAGCAGGTGTGGAGGAAGAATATTCTGCCAAACAGGTTTTTTTTTCGCGCCAAACTGTCACAGCTCCCGAGAAGAAACAGAGATTTTTCACTTGCGTTTGAGTTTGTCAAGTTTGAGAAAAGGATTACCGCCAGAAAGCGGCACCCTTTCGCCTATTTTTGGCGATGAAAGGGGAAAGATATATTCTTCAAGTCTGTCGGAAGAAAAGAAAGGAGTCCGCTGTCCATTTATATTTCTAGTCAATGGTTTTAATACTTAACCAGAAATCCTTAACCCCGTGAAGGGCGGTTGTCCATTTTTGGACCAATTAATTTTAATCGCCTACTTTTCACTAGAATTTTGGAATAAAAAATTTCTTTTATTAAGAACACAAAGAAAAGTTTTTACTTATTTTCAAATAAATTTGTTTCTACATTCTGGTGTCTACCAATCATTTCAACATTTTACAAATAAAAGTACTTTGCCTTTTTAAGGGTTAGCAAAGTGATATAAATGTAAGATCACTTGTTCTATCTAATACAAAATAAAGCTAACTACATCTATTATTAAAATTATTCGTTAACTTCTGAAAGTGATAAATTCAATCTTTGTACCTAAACTTGTGTGCCACATATTTTTGTCATTAAAGATATATTGCAGCAAATTCGCTACAGATGTGCTTTTTTGTTTCTAATTTTTTTGCATGTTACATGTGTACAGAATTAGCAATTAAACCCAACTTTTATGCTGTGTCTAAATTTTTATTCAGATCTGTACATATTTAATGTTATTTTGCATTAACTTTTATTACGACACATATAAAAACCAGGTTGCAAGCACCACGGGGATTGTGGGAATCCATATGCGCGGAGTCGAACTCTTTCTTTACTATGATCGGTATTTAAATAATTAGTTTTAAAGTCACTTATTTGTCCCCGGTAACATGTAAAAAAAGCGAATCATTAGTTTTTAACCCCTTGGGGACGAGCGACACGTATACGTGACGCATAAGATGCTCAGAATCCTCGATTATTCCCACCAGTTAATTTTTATTGTAAGTTCTGCCTCATTAAATCAAAGCATTTCTGCGATTCAATTACACAAAAATTTCTGTTTTGAAAAACCGGTGGTAAAATATTAAAAATTCTGTAAAGGACGTTAGTCGCGAAGGGGTTAAGGAAACATCAGAGTATCCACTGAGAGGAAGTTCTAAAATCAAGTTAAAAATTTATTTCATTCAAATACTGGTGGCAATATATTTTAACAACGCTCTTTTTATTTAATTTATTTTGTATAACATGATATATTTATCAATACCATATATTTCTAAAAAATTATCAATTATTCTTTTATCTTAAACCAATTCATTGGGAACATTTTAAGAACGAGTACTATGCTAGTTTTTTAAAACGGGGCTATAGACAAAATCAAGAACCTTCATTAATGCGATTTAAAATTGTATTTTATTCTTGAATTTAGAAAAAACATTTACACTCATTTGTACATATGACACCTTTATAAAACATACTAATATATAATATATTTTCTATATATTATCCTGAGTTAGTTTTAAGTATATATATATATATAAGTGTTTAAAAATAATGTAATATTAATTTTGTATTTTTTCTTTTCAAACAAACATTTAAAGAATAAAATTAATAGCCTATTTTCGGGGGATATTTTAAATGGCAATCAAAGGCTTATCGAATAAGTGAATACATAGCAATTCAGCATATTCAATATTGTGAATTCATTGAAACACTATATTGCCTTATAATATTTAGAATTGTTTTGAATATGCAAATGTGTATTTGAATTCACTATATGTTACATAGTAATATATTGGTACGTTATAAATTATATTGATGTTATATTGTAATACATAAAGCAGTGTATTCGGAGTGTGATGATTTTGCAAAAGGGATTATACATTATGCATTATCATTCAAACGTTCTAATATACTGTGCTATTTGCTGTTGCGTTATATCGCTATTTAAAGTCAGAAATACTCTTGAGAATTAAAACTAAATTACATATTTATTTTTCTATGACAAAAAATACATGTGAAGTATTTGTGTATGCATATGTTTTCATCCTGGTTTAAATAATATTCCCTGAAAATTTCAAGTCGTTAGATTTAAACTATTTACGGTAAGTGTTTCATTGTATTACATTTTTGTGATTAAATTGCATTATATTTGTTATATTAATCTCTATTTAACGAGTTAGCCAATAACAGTGATATTTTTCTGCCTCATTTTTCTGTTTTTGTTTTGTTACATTTATCTTAAGCGTAAAATACAAAAAGGTCCAATTATAGAGATTGCTGAATTATTGAATTACAGTGATTTTTGAATATCATGTTTTTCATATTTATGCACAGCGAGCTAGCAAAGTGATGGGGTTAGGAGTTTTCATGTTCAAAAAAGACAACAAGGCATATATTGATAGCTTTTAAGGAACAATAAATTAAGGATTGAAATTGGAATTCACATTTCATGTACTTTAGCCTGTGCAGAGCAAAGTAATTCAAAAAAGAAAGTAATGAAAGAAAGTTTGAAGTAAGTAATTCAAAACCGTTAAACAATACTTCAAACTTAGTTTTAAATGCTTAGTTTTAAAAGTTTATTAATAAGAAGCAGAAATTACTGAATTCTTTGTGTCGTTTTTATTTTGTTTCATATTTTTAGCACAGCGTACTGCGGGATCCAGTTATAATGATCGCTGAATTAACGAATTACACTTACCTTTGAATCCCATGTTTCTTGAGATTTATATACCAAAACGACTCCCATTTTTTTCGTGTGAGTGTATATATGTGTTTTGCTTCTTGCGAAATACCTAATTCGAATCTAATTTTTATTGGTCTATGTTATGGATTACAATGTATGCCGATTTATGTGCAACTTCAATAGAAAGCTATTAACAAAGATCAGAAACTCACTGTTATACATTTATAAGTTTTCAATTAATGTTTATTAATACAATCCTCGAACCTTTTTTATTTATTTATTTATTTATTTATTTATTTTGTGTGTGTGTGTGTGTGTGTGTGTGTGTGTGTGTGTGTGTGTGTGTGTGTGTGTGTGTGGTATTATAAAGCTTCATGCGCGTCTTCAGTACTTACAAAGTTATAATTGTTGAAACTATAATATTGTGCTCAGAGTTAAAACATTAAATGGCATTAATAATTTTATTACATTGCTTTTGAAAAACGGTAATTTTTTTTCAGTAAATGAATAATACACTTTAAAATAAAAATGCGCAATATATCCTAGGATATTAAAAATTCAAGAATACCTGCAAGTAAATGTTTTCTATTTATATCTAAAACATTAATTTAAACGGTTAATAGTACTTACTTAATACAAAGGGCATTCCATAAAAACTGAGAGTTATTTTTTTACGCAGTGGCAACACCGCGAAACTAAAAAATAAAACTGCCGGCGAGTTTTTCAAACTGTTAACTGTACGTTTATAAATATTCTAAACGAAGCAGGTGATTTTATTTTCCTAGTTTCGTGTTTGTTTAAATAATTGTTTTTATTTACCCTACAGAAATGGAGGTGAGTGATTCAGAGTTAAAAAACGAAATGCGTTGTGCCATAAAATGTTGCTATCGTTTGGGCACAAAACAGCTCCAGAAACAGTTAAGTTAATGAAAGAAGCTTGCAGCAAAGATAAATGTTCCGGTGAGTCTACGATTTTGAGATGGCATGTTGATTTCAATAAAGGACGTTTGTCTGCAGAACTGGCTCCTAAGCCTGGCCGACCGGAAAGTGTTGTGAATGATCGAAATGTTAACACTGTGCGGGCAGGGCAATCTTGCAAGAAAATCGGCGAATGACATGTGAGAAGATACGGCATCAACTAACATTTCGAAAACGTCCATATTTCTCATTCTGAGCAACAATTTACAGCTTCGCCATGTGTGTTCCAGTCGGGTCCCTCATCACTTTACTAAAAAACAAATGCAAACAAGAATTCATCAATGTTGTGAGTAGAAACAAAGGCTTCAAAATGATTCGAATTTCCTAAAAATTGAAATAATAGGTGATGAAACTTGGGTGCATCATTTTGATCCCCTTACCAAGTCCGCAACAAGTGTATGGAAACACACTGATTCTCCGCCTCCGAAAAAAATCCAACAAACCAAATCCGCTGGAAAGGTCATGATGATTATTTTCTTTGATCATAAAGGTGTAATCTATCAGCATGCTGTGCCTCCAAAAACTACTGTGAATAGTGAATATTATGTTTCAGTTTTGAAAATTTTACGACAATCCATATCGAGAAAGCGTCATGAATTGGTAGGGAATTTGACATTACATCACGATAATGCTCGCCCGCATGTCGCTACTTCTGTTCAGCAATATCTTAGTAAATGCAATATTAAAATCATGCCACATCCCCCTTACAGTCCAGATCTCGCACCATACGATTTTTGGCTGTTTCCGACGATGAAGGATAATCTCCGTGGCAGAAAAATTAATACAGAATTTGAAATAATATAGCAGCGCAGAGTTCTTTGAAGCAGCTTCCAGAAAAAGGCTTATCTACTTGTTTTGAAAAATGGGTTGAATGATGGGACCGTTGCATATCATCCGAGGGAAGTTTTTTGAAAAAGAATGATGGCTTTTTTGCTGTAAATATACTTCTTGATTCTTTTATGATTTTACTCTCAGTCTTTATGGAACGCCCTTTGTATATAGCTGCCAAACCTTTCTATTTTTAAGTATCACTACTTATAAAATTTGGCATTAATGAAGACTAAAATAACAATTGGAAAAATTGGTACTCGAAAATCTGATGTTTTGATAGCAGTGTTACATCATAAATTAATGGCATTGAATTACCTTTATAGCAATTGGTGTAGGCATTAAAAGAGAGAGAGAGAGAGAGAGAGAGAGAGAGCAAAAACAATTAGGAGCCAATTTTACGACTTGAAGTCTACCAGGATACTTTTCTACGGCATACATATCTAGTTTAATCCCTTCATGTTTTCATATTTTTCAATGTATTCTAATCTTTTGTCGTTTTTCAATCAGATGGCCAGACACTGCTTTGTTGTTTATTTTTTAAGAATTTTTCGATATAGGGCTTAAATAGGAATCAGAGGAGAAATTTTCAAAGTTGAAAATTTTAAATATCTGTAAAACAAATCTATCTACGAATATGTAGGTGAAAAAAGTGTAGAATTGTACTTCTATAAATTTCAATGCTATTTACAAACGAATAACTTACTTCAAGAATATCTTTTGCTAAAGTTAAGCTTAACCTCTTCAGTGACAGATGTATCGATGATTGACTGATCATTGGCATCAGATTCACATTGTGATTGCTGCATTATTCTAGCACACATCGAGCAATAAAAGTTTCTTATTAAGTCAAATTGGCAATATAAGTCAAATGGGCAATTATAAGTCAGAAGAAGGTAAAACGCGACACATTATAATTCCAATATAATTTTCCACTTCAGAAAAATTGTCACGTGGGAAAAATTCTGCAAAAAGACATCGGACCCATTTGGAAATCTAAAAAAATTGCATTTAAAGATTTTTTACAGACAAGAAGCGTACACACTCTCTACATCAACCAGCGACACACAAACAAACCAAAATCTCTTCAAAGAATTAACTACCACAATCTTTGGCCCGTCATACTCACCACAGACTACACCTCCATCTCCAGACACCATAGCACCCCCATTCACTGTCCAGGAAGTAAAAGATGCAATCTACTCATTCAACAAGGACAAAGCACCAAGGCTAGATGAAACTGACCACTATAATCTAATCACTATAATCCTTTTTAAAAACCAAGAAGTACTTCTACTCAAAATGTACAACGTTTTATTAAAGCTCAACTACTTCCCCAAAAGATGGAAAATAGGGGATATAGTATATTTTTTAAAAGGGAAAAATCACCATCAGAGCACAGCTCGTACAACTCTCGCCCAATCAACCTACTCCCAGTTTTTGGGAAGGTTTTTGAAAAAAAATTACTTAGAATAATCAATTTCTCGCTACAAAACAAAAGCAAGCATTTTCCCTCCCAACACGGTTTTGTTGAAGGTAAATCAATTAGAAACAGCTCTTCGATAAATTTTCTCACAAATTCACATCCTCCAACAACAAGAAGTATATATATCTTTAAAGACTGGATAACGAATCACTGGATTTCGGAAACGCCTTTGACTGATTCCACTGAACCAGCTCAGAAGCCTAGAAGTCGAAATACCGTACGCGCAAACAGTCAGTTCCTTCCTAAACAAAAGAGGCGCTTTTCCAGACTGGCTGGAACAAAATATACATTGGTTTCCAAAGGGATGCACGCAGGGGTCTTGTCTCGGATCTTTTCTTTGGAAGGTATTTATGCAGAACCTACTGAATATACTAAGAAGAAAAGGAATCAAGACAATAGCACAGGCAGATGATCTCATGCTGATTTTATACGGAAGCAACCGGTGGAAAATAGCAGAAATGGGACGTATTGCCCTACAAATAGTAAGCGAATTGATCACCAGGGTCCAGATACAAATATCCTACACAAAATGTAAAACGTTAAATCTAAGAAGACCCTAATATCTCAAAAGAGCTCCGATATATAAAATAGACGCAATTACCATAAAATCAGAAAATACATCTCTCTCCTATCTGGGTATAACACTAGATTCGACTCTTTCATTCCTTGCAAATCTCAGAACCAAAAGAATAGAAATAACAGCAATAGTCCAAAATATCCTAAATTTCGCATCCTCATCAGGAAGAGTATAAAAAAACATCCTAAAAACCTGGTACAATATCATACTTGAGAAAAAAATCACCTACGCAGCAGCAGCGTGGTTTGAAAAGCTTCAAAAAGCCCGCGGCCTAAGAATTCTATCATCAATACAGGCACAATGCCTCTTTATGATATCAGGTGCCTACAAAAGAACCTCCACAGCAGCACTCTGCGTATTAACGGGCATCCCTCCAATCTCTCTAAAAATAAAACAAACAGCAACAATACGCAAGGTCCTACGCCTTGGAATGTTAGTGGGAAACAACAGTCCAGGAATTGACCAACCAAAATCGACAAAAAGTAACACAAACATCTCGATAACCTACTGCAAATCCCTAGAATAAGCAAGAACACCACCAGAAATCAGCATCTACACAGACGGGTCGAAACAGCGTACGCTTTCTGTGCCTATAAAGATGACAACATCATAAAAACTCACCAAACGCAAATATACCATCAAAATACACTGATGTCCAGAAATTAAGGGGCAGTGATGAATTTCAGACGTTTCGTCGAATATCTACTGAAACTCGTGAATGCCTTTGAACTTTGAGGATATAAAGAACATATTTGACTTCATGTTTTTCAGTGAAAATTTTGTCACGAGGACAGTTAGGTGGGGGTAATAATAATTTTAATAATAAAATAATATTTTCGATCACCCAAGTAACAGAAAATGGTAACAATGGTCTGTCACTGAAGTAAATGACTATGTGGGTCCTGTTCAAAATTTGTGTGTATTTGTGTAAGCATAGCACGTATATTCGTGAACATGTTAACGTTTCCGTGAAAAATTCAAAAGCTTTGTTTTCTATAGCATGTAGAGTTTTCAGCAGAATTTAACACCGTTTTCCAAAAACTTGACAAAAAATCGTAGAAATAGCATACTGTAATTAAAATATTAATATATTGAATATTTGATGAGATATGGGTATTATGATGAAATAAATTTTAACTGTGCATGCGCGAACTACAGCAAAATGTTTTTGTCATGATTTGATAGTCAATACTATAGGGCAACCCATATAAAAAGACCAGTGAAATACCGTGAAAACTCAAAAAGTTACAGCAATAATTGATAAATTGAAGAGGATATCCCATATAATCCTATGAGATTTCCTCCTCAATTTTGCAAAAATCATTGCCAACTTCATAAACTTTGAAAACTGTCGCAGTCCCATATGCATGCTTTCTGACTGTATAATTTACCTTAGGGACTGCAAAATTGCTCTCTAGAGGACTAATTATTCTAAAAAAAGAGAGAGAGAGGCTATCAGGCGGACTTTTTGTATGTTCAGAACGTAAACAACAACAATGTTCTATAGTTTCAACAAATTCATGTCAAGATGGGCACTTGTGGTTCCTCATTTATGTTTTTCTATCGGACAATGTTTTCTTCTGATAACTTTAGTGCATTCTCAACATTCGCACACCTGAAAAAACAAATCGTAAACATTTCTACTTAATTTAAAACACATAAAAAGTATAGATAAAGTAAAAACTTACACAATCACAAACAGAAAGCTCTAGTCTCCCTTCAGTATGTTTGTATCGTCGTAAAACATTCTTGAGAATGGCAAAACCGATCACAGTTTGAATACCACACGGTACACCCATCGTGCAACCTTTCTCCAGGCATACAAGCCACCCATTTGCACAACGATATTCTTCCAAATGAGCATACTATTTATCACAAAGTTTGCAATAATGATAGCTCGCAAAGAAAACTTTCATATTTACGATAGCATTGAAATTTCTGTAATGGTATCGTAGATTGATGTATCTTTCTCTGCCATCTTCGTTCTTCTTGTCAGGACCTTTATAAACAACCTGCAGAAATATATATATATATATATATATATATATATATATATATATATATACATGCATTGAGATACATGAATAAAAATAACACTTACATTTAATCGTAAGCGTTTAAATTTTACGATCTGCCGCAACAACTATTTACAAATTCAAAAATTCTTCAAAAAGTGCAATTTTGCGTAACAGCAAGATCCGAGTGGAACTCCAACATCTTCCAGTAGATGATTAGCTCTGTTGATCAGAGCAGGCCAGCTGCTGTCTTTAAACGAATTTATGGCTGTCCGTCCATTCTCAATCCATGGCAAAAAGTATATTTTTATAGCTTTTCCACAGTATAAACCTATGTTATTAAATGGATCTGACAAAACTGAACACTTGTTCATCCTATCTAACGTTATGTTTGATACTTAGTATCTTGCTCCTCCACAATCCTGTTGAACGGTGATAACATTAATAAGAAAATCCTTCATATAGCTTGATTTGAACTTTCGACTGCATACTTTTCATTAAAAATCAGAGAATTTTCTCTATAGTTATTTTTGATATTCTCATACAGGATATCGATGCAAAGAGATATTGGTTTTTCTAGGCCATCTGACTGAATGAAAAATCATTGGGCCTTAAATTTGAACAGTGACGTTCTAATAAAAAAAACCCATAGAACTAACGGACGGCTTCTACAGGGGCAACACTAGGTGTGTCTATCAGATTTTCCGGAATACGATCCATTTCAACACGTACTTTAAATGAAATTTCATCTGCTTCAAAATTCTTATTCAATCGCCAATGCCTCTGTTCAATTATAATAGCAACTGTCTACTAAAGAAAAAATATTATAAACACAGCGAAAACATAATTATATCGTTTTAAATTTACATTACTATTTCGGAGAATATTACTCTCATTAGCATGTACCGCAGAAGATCCCACAATATAAATTGGTCAAGCTGC
Organism: Maratus michaelseni; assembly: GCA_963931845.1. NCBI lineage: Eukaryota > Metazoa > Arthropoda > Arachnida > Araneae > Salticidae > Maratus > Maratus michaelseni. The sequence continues at coordinate 95,766,567 of OZ007589.1, read as the reverse complement.
TGAAGATTTATTCTAAAAGCAACATTGTTATATGTAAAATATTAAAATTATATGAAAGAAATTTGACAAAATAAAAAAGCATACATATTCCAAATCCCAAACCAATCTGGTAATACAAAGGTAAAGGATTTGGTAGAAATATTTGACTTAACATGCTTAACTATAAAAATATAATAAAATTAAATAAATAAATAAAAATAAATAAATAAACATGCTTTATAATAGAAAAAACTAGTAAAATAAAACTTACTTCGCTCCCTGAATCACTAGTTTTCTGAAAAAAAAAATTGGATTTTCGATTAAGAAAAAAATAAGTTTCTCCAAGGCACTAAAATATAGAAATAAGTATTTAAAACATTTTCTGCCCTTTTTATTCAAAATAATAATTAAAAAAAAATATAAATATATATATATTGTCTTACACCATCAATATATAGTATATGAGGATCATAAAAAATAATCTAAAAAAAGAAATGTATTTATCAATTGAAAAACAATAAAATTATCACATCTTTAACTAGTTGGATGTGCCAATCCTAGAACTTTCTTCTATCTCATAGATGTTAATACTTCAAAATAATGCGCTATCACATCGCCAATAAAATATAAATCAATATTTTTTGGTATTCTGTTGTACGTCAGGTGCTTGCGAATTGTCGGGTTACCTGGATGCGATCAGCCGATGTATACTAAACTACGAAAAGTCATTCTGGATTGTACCAGCAGAAATAGATAGCCCCATTCATTGGGTTTAAAATTTTATCTAATTTTAGTGAAAAACACGAAGCTAAAATGCGTGGAACCTGATTAAAGAAGATTCATTCCCAGTTCTCGTCAATATTGAATTTGTATCAGAATATCGCCCAAATTAGCCCGCTATAACCGAGTTGGCTTCATTTATAGCAACCTATTTTTATTGCCAATTTTGGCGATATTTCGCCGAGTGTCGCCAAGCTTGACGAGAATTAGACGTTGGCGAATATACATATATACAATGTTAATCATATAAGAGTTGGGACAATGGTTACAACAATGAAAGAAAATTTGCCGAAACCATGACTAAAACTCATAAATTAAACCCGTTTATGGATGAATTCTGCTGACTTGTATCAAAATGTCAGCCACCCTAAAATTTCAAACTGTTATATCTCAGCCATTTTTAAGATAGAGACAAAACAAATATTGCTCTGGTATCCTTGGATCAAGGCCAAACATTTAACGGAAGAAACCTTTAGGATTTCAACTTTTTTGTACATATTTTTGAATTTGAAATGTTTAAATGGCTATCACAGCGCCCCCTTGCTGCAGCATATCCGCAAAATTAACTGGGAACCGCAGGCCATTGTCAAAAACATATACAAAAAATTTGGTTCAATTCTCTGCATAACTTCATACACTTTTCAATGATATAATAACAAAAATGGAACAAAAGTCGCTATCGCAGCACCCCCTTTCGTCGATATATCTCCTAATTCACGTGGGATCTGCTGGCCATAGCCAAAAACACAGAAAAAAAATTAATTCAATTATCTGCATAACTTCATAAACTTTACGATGATATAATGGGGACAGACGGACATTTTGTAAAAACATGTTTTCTGAAACTCTGATCCCATTACGTGTAAATACGCCGAAAACCGGAAATGTAAAATTATTTCGATTGCAATACTTATATCACAGTATCACAGTAGATCAAATATAAAGAATTAAAAAATCAGGAACTAATTTTAATTATTGGAACGATAAAAATTAAAATTAAAACTATGCATGTAATCATAAAGTGTTTATGAATGTGTCATTTACAGCTTAAATTACACTATCAGTGAGGAATGAACACTTATTTTCTACGTCTAACTATATTTATTCCAAACACAAAAAATAATTGTTTTGAACAAATTATAGGTAATCTTTACGTAGAATGTGGTATCCTACACTTTAAAAAATGACCCATGTTTCTTATTTTATGAAAATATAGTATAACCACGAACGAAAATATAATATAATCTTCTGAGTTATCCGAAATTCCGAAATGCGTGTTCAATTGTCCTTTGAATCCCCAGAAACCAATGCATTTCCAAAATTTAAATAATTATTTATAAAAGTAAAGTATGTTTTGTTGTCCGTATTTTTCAGAAACGTTTCCTAATAGTTTTCATAGTGTATTAATGAGTTTCCTCAGTTTGAAATACTTGTTTTTTGAATGTTATCAATTCTCAAGTAAACGTTTTCAGCTACATAAGTTAATTTATATATGAAAGAGTAAAGAAATAATCTTAATTTTAATGTTAATGTTAACGCTGTTAATTTTGCATGTTTGTCTGTTAAACATATTTGTTGAAAGTGAAAATGTTTACTTGAGAATGGATAGCATCGAAAAAAAAAACTATATTCTGGGCTTAGAAAACTGATTAATACACCTTTAAAAGCTACTCGTAAACGTTTCGAAAATTACGGGCAGCAAGAGAAATTTTGTTTTTATAAATGATTCTTTAAATCTCGAAATGCCATTGATGTCCGAGGTTTCTGAAGATAAAGAAACACTTTTCAGAATCATGGTTAACGAGAATGAGTTTATAGTATAAATTTATTCGTGATTATATTATATTTTCGTAGATTAAGAAACATTTGTCATTTTTTTACAGTATATAAAGAATATATGAAGTATTATTTTAAAGAACTTGATTCAAAATTGTTTTCTATGATGTTTTTAACTTCTTTAATTGGTACCTTTCTTTAGTTATAAGGTTGTTTTAATTTGTCTCATTTAAGAAATATCGCACTATTTTCTAATACTTGGGTGTCTAGAAATGTTTCAAAGGATGACTCTACATTCCTGATTTATTCCTATAATTACTCTGTCAGTCAGAAACGAACACGTATTTCCCACCGCTGGAAATGTTTAATTCTGTAGCAACTCAATAATTGTTAGAGGAAGCACCATTTACAAACTACAGATAAATCTGAACACAAACTAGGTCATTCTATACATAGCATTTGAAACAGCATTTTAAGAAACTTGACTTTAGAATATTTTCTATATTACTTTAACGTCTTTAATATTCATCTTTCGTTAGATTTAAAGGTGTCTCAATTTCTCTCAATTTCTCACACTACTTTCTAATTTTTCATTGTTTCGTGAAAACGTTTCACCGAAGGTATTTTGCCTTTTGATATACAACTGCAATTAATCTGTCAGTCGGAAACATATTCATATTTCCCCCTGCCAAATATGTGTAATTCAGGCACAAAGGAATAATTGTTCTAGGAAGCACTACTAACAAACTACATACAATAACCTAAAATGGGACGTTTTAGAAATAGCATTTGCAATAGTATTTGAAACTAACTAGTTTTAAACTAGTTTCTTCGCTATTTCTCGTTGCTTTATTTTGAATTATTCTTAACTTTAAGTTAATTAGTATTCTATTTTTTTTTTTAATTTCCAAAATAACGTAGTACTTTCTATTACCCAAGTGCGTCATTTGTTTAAAAAAAAAAAAAAAAAAAAAAAAAAAGGTTCTCCAGATGTATGTTTATGTCTAATTTATAGCTGCAATTAATCTGTCAAAAAATAACTCGTATATTTCCCACCACCAAATATGTTTAATTATGACTCATTAAAGTAATTGATTTAGGGCGCAGCATTAATAAACTACAAATTAAACATAAAATGAACAATTCCATGAATAGTTTTTTTTAAGAAACTTTATTTAATAATGCTTTGTATATTATTTGTAACTTCTTAGGGTTTCGTTCATCTTTCACAGAGCCGGTTCTCAGAAACTGTATAACTTACAGATATGAAATTTTGTGTACTTACAGCTGAATACCTACTATCAAGCTGAAAATGATAGAAAAAAAATCATATTATTTTAATATAGAGAGATAAAAAACCAAAAATTTAACAGCCTTTTCCTATTAAATTTAAATATTTTTCGTTATAGCAGTTGCCAACAATTAAAAATCCACAATAAAAATTTTTCTACAATAATTAATTTTCTATTGAAAGATTTCCACGTGAAAAATGAAAATGAAATAAAAAGTTTCACCAATTGAAAAAAAAAAAGATTAATATAACGTCATATTGGTAATAAAACGGAAATTTTTAAACATTTCTCAATAATACAAGAAGTATTGAGTATGTGCAGAAAGCAGGTTAATATGAAGTCATTAGAGAATTAAAAAGAAAATTAATCTGACGTCATACTGGAAGTTTAACGGACTTTTTCAAATGTTTGATAATAATACAAAGAGAGTATCAATATGAGTAATAGAGAAAGCAAGTAGATGTGACGTCAGCAAGTGATTTTAATGTCATATGAGTTTGATGAACGTATTGAATCATAATAAAAACACGATTATGGAAATATTGGCATATTTTAACATTTTGAAGGTCTCTATATAATATGTTTAATTTTGAAATTGATTTTTTTTAAATATCGCATTTAGTCCACATGACAGATATTATTATGACAGAGTATAATAGCGGGCTTTGCCCGCTATCGGTCTGGTTCAGATATTCGGAAAAATGAGAAAAAAATACCGGCAAAATTTTACCTTATAAAAAATATGAATTTTGTTTCTGGAAAATGAAATTTATTTGGATTTACCAAAGAAATGATAAAGTGTTTTGAAAGGAATATTAAACGAAACCCTTTGTGCGATCTTCAATCACACTTACCCACTTTTTAATTTGTATATTTAGTTATCTTTAAAGATGTGTTAATTTCTTTTATTTGTAAAATAACGCACTATTTTTAATTTCTTGAACGTGTCTTTTGTAGAAATGCTTTACTATAAGTCGGTTTACCTCTTATTTATATGGGAATTAATCTGTTAGGCTGAAACGTTACTGTGTTTTGGAAATGTACCTGTGTACCCGTGTCGAAATCTGCCAAATATGTTTAATTCTGTCACAATGAAATAATTGTTTTAACAAGCAGAGTTCACAAATTGTAGTTAATACTAACATTCAAATTAATTCTATTTCACATTTGAAACAGCATTTTGAAACTTGATTTTAAAGTGTTTTCTATATTATTTTAAGGCGAGGTTTTAGTTCTTTGGCTTAAAATTCACGTGATTTTTACGATTTGTTTTCGGTTACAAATACAAGAGATACAATCGGACTATTTGCATTACATTTATTGACATTTCACTTACATATTTATATTTTTTGTGTGTAAAATAAAATGAATAATACGCCTTGTGCGACGGGGAGTACCTGCATGTGCCCGACGTGAATTTGCAAACGGACAACCGATTTTCTCCGATCACAAGTACCTGACAAAAGAATTGGGTTGTCAAATTCTGGAAGGACATTAAATTCCCTGGACCTTATATTAACATTTAGTTTAAAAAGTTGGTTTTTGATAAAATGGTGGTCATATGAATAAAAAGGGTATTTTTTTCGCTTTTCTTTTACCTTTTGCAAGCTCGAAAAAAAAAATCAATGAAACTTATACATTTTGGTGGTATAAGCTCCAGCAAAAAAACGATTACCTTCCTTTAAAAAAACCTTAGGATATCGGTCGAATATTTCTCAAGAAAAATGGCCGCCCAGTTTGAAAAACATACTTTCGAGTTTTTTTTCGACATGTTTTCGACATCGTTTTGAAACGCATTTTCGAAATGGTTTCGAGATGTTTTTTCTTCAGCATGTTTTCGACATAGTTTCGAGATGTTTTTTTTTAACAGGGTTTCGAGACGCAATAAATTTCTAGCGTAGAGCTGCGCGTAAAACGCTATTTTCTGGTTCCCGCGGCGTTATTTTCAACGACCAAAAAAGATTGTCAGGAATTGGAATATCACAAAACCGCTTTAGGGGAACAATCTACACACTTAATAGACCGGGAGGCGGCAGCACAGACAATCACCTCATCGAGTTCACGGCTGAAATTCTAGAATTAGTTAATACTCGATTCGCATATTAAAACGCAATCGGTCTGCCATGTCATATCTTGGTGGAAAACACGTGAAAACCCGATTTTAGTGGTTGACTCGTAGGTTTACCATTGCGTTTTCCTGCTCTCAGTTCTCCATGTTATCATACTTTTGGGTGCAGGAAAACACAATGCTAAACCTACGAGTCAACCACTAAAATCGGGTTTTCACGTGTTTTCCACCAAGATATGACATGACAGACCGATTGCGTTTTAATATGCGAATTGAGTTTTAACTAATTCTGGAATTTCAGACGTGAACTCGATGAGGTGATTGTCTGTGCTGCCGCCTCCCGGTCTATAAAGTATCCAAAAAATGCAAAACATTGAAAAATTGGACCCAAAGCTGCAGACTCCTCATTTCAAGCTGTTTAAATTTATGTGCTTTTTTTACTTTTTTACAAGAAGAAAGCATTAGATTCATGAACATTTTCGACTTCGGTCCTGAACACGATTTGAATGTCTTTAGAGACTGTCTGTCTGAGAGGCTGTCTGTGTGAGAGTCTATCTGTGTCTGTCTATGTGTTTGTCTGTTTGTCTGTGTGTCTTGACGTATTTATACATTTTAGAAGGTCCTGAACACGATTTGAATGTCTTTAGAGACTGTCTGTCTGAGAGGCTGTCGGTGTGAGAGTCTGTCTGTCTGTGTCTCTCTATGTGTTTGTCTGTGTGTCTGTCTGTATGTACGTGACAAAAACTTTGAGGGCGCTCTATCTCAAGAACTACTGCACGGAATTTAATAAAACTTTAGATTCGGTTAAACAATGACATAAGTTGGTGTTGATTCGTTTTTAATGCCAACAGCGCTGCTATGCTGCATTATTCACGATTTTCAAGATAAGCTATATCTCAAGAATTAATGCATGGATTTCCATCAAACTTCAGATTCAGTTAGACATTGACATAATTTGTTGCTGATTAGGTTTTGTTGCAAATAGCCTTATAGGCGGCGCTTCTATGCTACGTTTTTCAGGATTTGCACGATTTTAGCGATAGCTAAAGCTCAAGAATTAATGCACAAAATTTAATCAAACTTCATATTCTGTTATTTTGAAATAATAACATGTATGAGATAGCAGAAAGTTTTGGGATTGGAACATCCGACTAGTTTTTGGTTAACTTTAAAGGTGTCTTAACTTTTCCTATTTGAGAAATAACGTACTAGTTTCTAATTCTTGAATCTGTCATTTGTTGAAATGTTTCACCAAATATATGTTTATCTCGTTTATCTCTGATTTACATTTGTAATTAATCTGTCAGTAGGAAACATACCCGTATTTTCAATTGCCAAATATGTTTAATTTAGGCGCAAAGTAATAATTGTTCTAGGAAGTATCATTAACAACTACATACAATCCTAACATTAAATGGGATGTTCTACAAATAGTATTTGAAACAGTATTTGAATGTAACTTAATTTTACATTGTTTTCTTTGCTATTTTTGGTTTCTCTAATTAGTAATATGTTAACTTTTGTTATTTGAGAAACAGTAACACCACTACTTTCAAATGCCCGAATATGTCATTTGTTGAAGCGTTTAAGCAGATGTATGTATGTTTAATTTAGTTTTAAACTATAGCGGCAATTAATCTACTAAAAATGAGCCCGTATCACACGCTGTCAAACATGTTTAATTCTGATGCAGTGAATTAATTGTACTAGGACGTACTGTTGTCAAAATATAGATAATTCTAACATAAAGTTGGCAAATAGAAAACGTTTTATAAATAATACCATTTGAAATGACATTTTATAGAAAACCGATTTTAGAAATGTTTTTCATATAATGTTTAACTTCTTTAAGGAATACTGGTTGTTAAAGGTGTTTAAACTTTTTTTTTTATTAGACAAATAATACACTACTTAATTGTATCATATGTTGAAATGTTTCACCAGAGGTGTGTTTAACCTGATTTACAGCTGTAGTTAATCTGCCTGTCTGAAACGTACCCGTATTTCCTACTGACAAATATGTTTAATCCAGGGATGAAGGATTAATATTTCCATGTAACAAAATGCAAATAATAATAATAATATAAAATGGGGCTATCGTATTTGCAAATCATATATTATGGAACTTGATTTTATAATGTTTTTTGTGGTATATTTAGCTTCTTAAATTTCTAATTTTTGCTCGTTTTAATATATAAAATATTTTTCGTTAGTTTCGTAAGTTTTATTATACAGAAATAACACATTGTTTTCTAATACCTGACGGTTTCACTTTTTAATAATGTTACTTCAGAAATGTGTTTATTTCTGATTTACAGCTATAATTATTCTATCAGTCGGAAACAAATCCAAATTTCCGATTACCAAACTTGTTAAATTCCGACGTTGGGAAATAATTATTCCAGGAAGCATGCTTAACAAATTTCAGATTGTCCTAAACATAAATTGAGGTGTTCTATATATTATAATTTGAAATGGTAATTTAAGATACTTAAATTTTAGAATATTTTCTACGATATTTTTAGCTCCTACAATATGTTAGTTTTGTTAGTCTTAGAGGTTTATAGCAGTAAATAGAAATAAAATGAAAGTTTACGAATATTGGAATTGTACTTAATATACAGGGTGTTCTAAAAAGACTGGATTATTTTATTTTTAGTAAAAAATAAAATAATAAGCAAATGGTGACAACTATTAAATTTATTCTTTCAGCATATTAATGTCTGAATCGAGGATTTTTTTAGTATGATTCCTTGTTTTAATACCAAATGTCACCGATAGATGGCTCTGCACAGTTTTAAATTCTAAGAATGTTCAAATTAATGAATGAAAATGGATCAAGGTTCACTCAGTTTTTGACCTTCATTGAAACAAGGAAAAAATATATTTGCATTTTGAAATTGTAATATTATTTTGAGCATTATCACAGCTTGTGACAGTGCACGACATGGTGTCGATGACATTTGGAACGAAAAGGAGAAAGAATACTAAAGAAATGTTTGTCTTCATACATTAATCTAATGCAAGAATAACTTTAACAGCTGTTAATGTTTGTTAGTCCATTAAAAAAAGTGTAAAGTCATTTTAAAACTATAGATATTACGCTTGAAAAAAAAATAAAAAATGAGTCAACTCGATTTTCCAAAAATTTTATAAAGCAACGCGTATTGAGATAAATTTCTGATACATTCTTACACAATGGAATCAGGTGGATTCAGACACCGGACTTCAAGTTTTCGTGTTGAAAATTTCTGAATTATTAATCAAAGCTCATTTAAAAACGAGATAAAAAAATCTTGAATTATAGTTTATTTTAGTAGCATATTTCATCATAGTATCCATATAACTTTAAGAGTGTTTGCAAATGAGTTATAAGGCACAAACACATAGTTTTTTTTTTTTTTTAGTATTTTTAAAGAAGTTCACATTTTAGTCAAAATGTGACCTCACTGAATGGTGGCATTTTGGTCACAGATGTGTCGTGACAACTGTGACTTGCAGTGACGTCACTGCGACCATGGGCACTGGTGATCAATTTTTTTCATCTGGCGACTAAGTTATTTAATCTAGCGGTTTTTTTTAATGTACAAAACTTGACTTAAGAAATGAGCACAAACGGCATTTGTTTATCTCTCCCCTACCCCTATTCGTGTGCGGCAAATAGTGATCTCCTCCTTCTCTCAAACTTTTAATGAAAGAACCAAGCTTAAAAGGCATTCTCCATCTCATGCACAGTAAACGCCATTCTTTTCTGCTCTAGCCATCTGGCATATCACGTGATTAGAATATGGAGGGTGGTTTCAATAAAACAGTAAGAAGTAGCGTCAAACTTTACAGTATTTGTTTTTTCAGAGCTATATAATTTTGATAAGTTTCAATAGAAAATTTTATAAGTTTAAATTATGTTTCTCAATTATGTATTTTCTAAACTATGTAATTAATAATTCTAAACAATGCTTATTATTATTTTTTAACAATTAATTCATAAAAAACACTTTCGCTGTTTGAAAATCAATGACGGAAGCGGGGGTAGATATTTTCTACGACAAATGTTTTTGCTAGCTACCAGATTTCATGAAATTTGTTAAGCCCTGCCCATGTCTGAAAGACTTAAAAGCATATTAATGTAACATATAATACATATTATTTGTTATAGAATAAGAATAATTGTAATGCTACACAATTAGACAACGTTTCACTATGTAACAGCGTTCCATTCCGCACCACTTCGGTTGTCGAAAAAAACTTTGATTGCGTACTTCTTCCTTTTGATTTTTTACAATTAAATCCTTGGTATTAAGAGCCTACACTTAGTCACGCAAAGAAACGCTCACGCTAATGTTAAGTCTATGGGGAGGTTATCCCGCGATTTCTCGCTCGCATTTTAATATTTGTAAATGATTTTTTTGCGTAGGATAGTTGACGTCGATATCTATCGTTGTTAGTTTTTACTTTTTGGATTTTGGCTCCAGTTTTTTTTATATAAGGGTACTTTAATTTTCAGAACCGGTTCCAACCGGTTCCAAAATTTAAAATGTCTGCTTATAAAAAAAGTTTAACCAAAATCAAAAAAGTAAAAACTAACAACGTTGAAGATCGACCTCAGCTATCCTACGCTAAAAAAATCATTTAAAAATATTTAAATGCGAGCGAGAAATCGCGGGATAACCTTCCCATAGACTTAACATTAGCGTGAGCATTTCGACGCGTGACTAGTGTAGGCTCTTAAGTGCAGCAGCATATCACTAACATTTAGATTGCACGTGTAACAGAGTAACAGATAAGTAAATTTCAAGTGCAGAAAAATACTGTCTTTTCGTGACCTTTAAACAAAATTACATCCACAAACACTCCAAACAAAGCATCACTGAACAGCCTCATATTTAGCGTCGTTACAAGCACAAACTTTGTTTCAAAAGAGTTTCTATCTCACTGTGTACGACTCTCTTCTATCTATCACATATTAGGTATCGTGTCACCAGATTACCTATCACCCACCAGATCGGAAAATTTTATTTTATTAATTTTAAGATGCATTAATACAGAAAATAATTTTAAAATAGAATTTTAACTGAAATATCTGTCTCATATAAAATTTCCTTTGACGGCGAACTTATTAAAGAAATCCAGATTGAATACATTCTTTTCTGTGTTTCCATTAGTTCCGAAATAACTTTTATGCCTGAACTTATCCATCAGCTATAATAATTTTAAATTAACTTTGTTGAAACACAGACATCCATTTAGAAATCACAGTAAGTCAAAAATCACATTACAAGTAATTCACCTTAGCGATGGGAAAACTTCCATTTAATGCTGTAATCCTATCAGTGATTCGCCTCCCGCTTCGAAAGCGAAGTATCTCTTTGAAGTGAAGTGAAAGAGACACATATAAGGGAGATTTTCAACCGCTCTTGATGAACAAGTCTTTACGCATCACAGAAGATCCCACACCACTTGAGGACCCCTGCATCTCTCCGATGCATCGAATTAACTCGAAGTTTAGAATAGTGCATGAATGGAAGAGCGATTTCAATGTGGTCTCATCTCTGTTCACAACTTCAAAATCAATATGTTTCGTGCGTTATCAAATTGCGACGATGACAAGCATCTAAAGTATTTAAAGTCATGTAAAACAGTTAATTTGGGTTTTCTGGAAAGATGTCTAAATTAGTTATCGGAATTTGAATTTGAAAATGTTTATAGAGTATATTCCGTTTTTAGGTAATATACTCCCTAAATAGTCCCGTTTTCTAAGAAAATTATGCATCTATTGATCAGCAGTTTATTATGGTTTTATCATTTAAGTAAAAGCTTATGAAACAGAAATCTAGCTAGTTCGTTAATAAACTGTAATATATTTTAAAGCGGAGAGGCATTTGAATCAAATTTAAAATATAGTTAATATTTTACAGAATCACATAAGTTAATTAAAGAATCACAGAAGTTAACTTAAGAATCAGACATCAAAGTTTAGATTTAAATATTTTAATTTGGTCCATAATATTTTGTATGTCTCTAAATTTCATATTTTTATCTTCTTTCAGATGCCAATATTCGTTTGGGCACACCACCCACAATTTTTAACACTATCGGTTTATTTCAACGATATTAAGTAAATACGGTTATCAGAAAGATCGTATCAGTGGGCCAGAAAATCGCCAATGAGAAATATTCTATTCAAAACATGTTGGAAATTGTACGTCAAACGTGACAAATGAGGTGCGTTCGTACTATAGCTAGTTACATAAATATTCAGATATTTTCTGATTTTTAATTCTGTGAAATGAACTATATCGTCTGCAGATTAATTTCTGTAATAAAATAACTATCTCGGTCGTTTGACGATTAAACTTCGGAAGCTCCTATAACAAAAAAAAACCGATTTAAAAAAAAAATTCAAATTTCTTAATAAATATTTTTATTAATATCGCCTAAAGTTTTGATTCGATTTTAATAAAATTTGAAATGTCTCGACAAAATTCTGCAAAGATAATATATTTTCAATTGCAAACCATTCGGTTGGGTAGTTTTTGCGTTGTTATATGCGGACGGACGGACAGACAGACGGATGGACCAAGCGACGACAATAGGTGCTACGTATTTATATAATTACGAACGCACCTAATAATAAGAGCTATATCATAGATTCCTCACCATTTAAAGCCCCTTGCATCTCTGATGCATCGAATTAACTTGAAGTTTACAATAGAGCATGAGTAGATGAAATATTTCAATATGGTCTCATCTCTTTTTAGAACTTTGAAACCAATATTTTTATCGCGTTATCAAATAGCGACAGTGATGCGGATGCAATAATTTAAAGTCATGTGAAACAGTTAATATGGTTTCTGGAAAGATATTTAATTTAGTTGCCGGAATTTGGATTTAGAAATGGATATAGAGAGTCTATTCCGTATTTTGATAATATATCCGTTTTCTAAAAGCATTATGCATCAACGATTTATTATGGTTTTAAAATTTAAATATATTTTTATGAAACACAAATCTAGTAAATTTATTAGTATATTGGACTTTTACTAAATAGAAAATACATGTAGTAATTTTTTTAAGGTTGGGTTGGGTTGATTATTGACGGCCAATTATCTACACTTGGGATATAGGCTCAGGGGGAGTGCCCTCCGTGGGGGTCTTTCTAAGGGAACCTAACCCGTATTTACGCATGGATAAATCCACGGCTCGAAGAAAACCACGAAAACTCCGAACGATTAGGCCGACGGGCGCGATTGGGATCGAACCCAGCACCTCCCGTCTACCAGCTTCGAGAACATAACCTCTCAGCCACTGGTGGAGCAATTTTTTTTTTTTAAGGAATCACATAATATAATATATAGAAAAATAATCACATATCAAATATCAAAATGACAGACATTAGTTTGGTCCATAATAATTTGTAGTACCTTCTACAATTTACAGTCTGAGGCTTTCAGACTCAACTGGGTACATAATATCATTGACTATAATTTAAATTTTTTTTAATACTATCGAACTAATTCAACAGTAACCTATCCGAGTATTTCTACCATTGACTTGCTAAGAAGAAATATTACATTGAAGTAATATAATCAATGTATATATACATTCCACACAACTTGGAGAACCTTGGATCTTTCTCATGCATTGAATTAATTTTAAGTATAGAAAGGACATGAATGGAAGAGCGATTTCAGTGTAGCCCCATATCTGTTCACAACTTTAAATTGAATATGCTTCGTGCGTTATGGACTATAATAAGTTTCTAAGTAAAACAGTTAATTTGGTTTCAGAGAAGACGTTTAATATAGTTACATGAATTTGAATTTGGAAATGTTTACAGAGTCTATTTATTTATTTATTTATTTATTTATTTATCTATTCTGTTTGGTAATAAATCCGTTTTCTAAGATTATTATACATGCATTGATATGCGATTCATTAGGGCTTTACTATTTAAATATATTTTTATAAAGCACAAATATTTTTAACAAATTAGGTTAGTTATATTATTAGTAAGCAGATACTTAATATAGTGCAAAATTTCATTTAAAAAAAAATTCTTAATATAATTTAAGTTTTAAAGATTAGGGGATTTTATAAAAATCACACGAAAAAGACTAGAATGTGCTATGTAATTTTGGATCGTAATATTTTACATCTTTTTTATACGTTATGTATTGATTGACTTTTAGACGCCAATCTCAATTTGAGAAATCCGTAATAATAAAGAGAGAAGTTTGTGTGTATCCGTCTGCCCACAGTTTTCGGAAGAGAAAACTGAGCGCAGAGCTACAAGATTTTGCACGAAGGTACCAGTATATGTAACGTTACGCACGCCAAAGCTGGTTTTTGGATTTTTTAACACTTAGCCGAGATATTTATTAAAAACCATAATCAACAACGCAGAACGGTGATCTTCCACAGTGCTGCTGATTGTGTTTGCACCTATCTGGGTTTTTCTGGGTTCTTCGAACAGACGAAGAAAAATGTTCCGTTTTTTCTGCATTTTGAAATCGCAAGGTTGCCCGTAGAGTTACAAAAAGAAAAATATGAAACGCTTTGCTATACATTTCCGGCTCTAACAGTATCTTTCATTTTAAAATATATTAATATTTACTATTTCAAAAAACATATTTTGGAGCTCGATTACCCGTTAGTTTACACTTTTCCATTCTTTCTGCAGTTTTAAACTACCATCGTCCAGTCCAGGATAAAAATACAGAAAAAAACAATACCTAATTATTCAGGGTACATTTGAATTGCTAGAAGATTTTTATTATAAATATTAATATTTACTGTTTCGAAAAAGAAAAATAATCTGAAGTTCAATTTAATGTCCGTTTTCGTGTTTTCCGTTTTTTCTGCATTTTAAAACTGCCATTCCAGTACCTCGGATGAAAAGAAAAAATACCCACTCATTCAGAGTGCCTTTCTTGTTTTAACGGTATCTTTGGTTTTAAAAAAATGATTGATTTACTATTTCAAAATTAATATATTTGTTGGATGTCGATTTTGTTTTCATTTTCATTTCCCCCCTTTTTCTGCAGTTTTAAAATGGCATGCTGTTTTCCCAAATAAAAGAAAAACGCCCAATTCTTCATGCTATATTTCCGATTTTAATGGCATCTTTGGTTTAAAAAAATATTACTATTTACTAATTGAACAAACAAATATTTTCTAGAAGTTGTTTCACAAATTCGCCGGAGACTTTTTTTTCTCAGTACCTTCCCAGATATTATTACGAGTTTTAAGAGAATTGCGGTTTTGAAAAAGGTTCTCATTACTGGAAGCTATCATTTTTAGTTTTAAAAGAGTGGGGGGAACGACATTTTTAATTATTTATATTTTCTCGGTAACTTTTGGTCAATATTGAACGTTTAATGTATCTAAATGTCAGAAATTAATTAGAAATAACAATTACCAGATCCCCTTAGTTCGTGTAGAATTTTTTTCGTTTAATAAATATAATATCGTATAAATTTTAGGTTCCTTTGGATAAATTTTCGTTAAACAATATAAAATTATTTAAATTCGAGGAGCACGCTGGTAAAGGCATTCGAGCCCCCAACATTAAGTTCGTTTGGAAAGTATAAAATCATACAAAATAATAAAACATATAAAATCAAAATATAAAATTCTTTAAAAATATAAAAACGTACAAATTCGAGTGTTGTTTGAAAAAACATAACGGAGCGTGCTTAGCACTCCCGAGTGTACGCTGTCGAGCGCAGTGGGATCCTCAAATCTATTTTCGTTTTGATAGATTTTCGTTTAAAAATATATCATACAAAGTCGTCAGTTCACGCTGACGAGGGCCCCCAGCATTAAATCCCTCACGGGGGGAAATTCCTGATTTCAACACTTCTTTTAGAAATAGTTAAGGTTATTATCCCGGGCAACTGCGGTTTGGTTAGTTAATTTAACATTAAAATAATATGTCCGATAGGTTATTAGTTTCCTCGCTGCGCTACCACACTACAGGTCCGATGTTTGTCTCTCAACTTCGACAAAGTTCAATTAACTTTTGATCTCTTCAGGTTCGATAAAATGAGTTCCAAGGGTACTTGAGAACTAAACACTGCGTCAAGCTGATTACCGTAATTTACGAAAGCACCCATCATATTCAACCTAATAAATAATAATAATAATAACCGAACATCAAAATCGCTGCACCGGACGTAAACTCCGAACTTGTATGAATGTACTTAATATACAGTAAAAATTTTAAGCCCCACACTCGATTTCTGCAAAATGATGTGGTAAATGACGTTCATTCAATTTCAGTCAAGTTTTTATGTGTATGTAAAATTTTATATCTAATTTATTCAATTCCTACAATTAGCTCACACCCTCTATATAATTATATATCTTGTTCAAATTTTCAATCATTAATAAAATACTCTTTATTCATCCATTCAAGTTCAAATACACTTTTTAAAACTTGTACTGAATACAAATGATGTTAATACAGTTTTTTTCAAATATTAATTCATTAATTAAATTTAATTAATTAATTTTAGTTTTATATTTCATTTCTGTTCAAAAGTATAGACTCACTCCATTTCATTTCCGTTCAAAAGTATAGACTCACTCCATATTTTAGTACCCTTCGCCCGCGCGCCGCGTGATCTTCGTCCGTGAACATCCCCATTATCTGCGTACGCGTGAAGATTTCGCTATGATACTTCATTGTGAAGTTTGGTAATTTTTGAAAATCAATATTTGAAAAACGGCATAATCATTAGATTTGAAATTTATATCAAGAAAAATACAATTTTTTACCTTCCTAACGTAATTTGTCTAACAATTTTATGAGTAAAACTTTTCGAGCTATTAAATTTTGATATTTTAGCTATTTGTTTTTTATTTAATTTTTAATACATTTCAAAAAAATCACTTAAATTAGATATTTAGCAGGATACAGATTTAGGAAGAAATACCATCAGTGGCGAAGCGTGTAGATCGCTGGAAAAAAATTTATTTTTGACCTAAGTAGGATTTGACTTTAAAATGTTTTTTTATATTACTTGTTTATTGAAGATACTTCAGTTGGTATGCTTAATTATCTAGAGCGGTAAAATAAAAAAATAAAAAAGCTTAAACTTCACACTTAATAATTTTTTACTTTTAAACTCGTAAACGTCGAGTCGCGGGCGGAGTTTCTTCGGTAAATTAAGATACTCAAGCAGGAGATATGCTATACAGCAGAGCTGACTAGCTGCCACTAATCTTCTGTAATATATGGATTAATGTAACCCAGTTTAACAACGTTTCGAACAAGAAAATTTACTTGATGAATCTTTATTTGTTTACTTTCAGATTTCTACGTGGAGCATATTTTATCTTATTTCTTAAAAATAATTCTGGTGTGAAACGTATTAATCCTGGGTTAAATTAACTCGCATATAACGGAAGATTACTGAGAGCTTGGCACCTCTGTATACAGTTAGCACCCCAAGGTCATTGGTGAAGAAAGCGGAGTTGAGCACTGCAAGCCACGCTCCTTCATGGATTACAGCGACGCAGAGTTTAGTTTTTGCTTTAGTAATAGATGATAAGGCTCATTTTATTGCTCAATTTACATAATTTTATTAATTCAGTTTATGTATCAGTGCCTCAAAGAAATTTAAAACTTAGAATAGCATATAAACGTGTAAAATGACTTCAAAGTAATTTCATATTGAAATGAATCTCACATGAAAAATTAGAATACCAATATATATGTAGTTCTAATGTTTATCAAAATAAGAAAAAGGTTTGTAAAGTCGCAGATAACTACGTGGAAAGCATTGGATTTTCGTTAACGTTACTTTTATTTTAATAAAAGATTTTTTTTTGCAATCTATATACAGGGTGCGTCATAAATTCGTGCAAACTTAAAAAAAATCA
Source organism: Maratus michaelseni (assembly GCA_963931845.1). Lineage (NCBI taxonomy): Eukaryota > Metazoa > Arthropoda > Arachnida > Araneae > Salticidae > Maratus > Maratus michaelseni. The sequence goes on along the minus strand of OZ007589.1, from coordinate 95,748,786 downwards.
TAATCAAAGAAGTAATACTCAGAAAAATTTCGGCTTGCGCGAATATGATCAGATGGATATTTAATTTTTTCTGCATGTATAAAGATTCCAAAAGTAACCGAACGAGGATGCTCACTCGTCATACTGAGATGTTTTATGCAAATCAGACTAGCAATAAAACACCTGGCTGAAAATGGGCTCGTCATTTGATCTCAGCAGCATGCTACCCTTCTCAGATCAAGCGTTGGTGGTTAAATTTTTCTACAAGAAAGGTGAATCCTTAACTATTGTATTGCGAAATTTTCGCACGGAAAAAGGATTGAAGGCGCAAAAAAGCCCTATTTCATTGAACGGGATACTGAATTTAGTATGAAGTTTTAAGGAAACGAGGAATTTAGAGTATCATCCTGATTTGCATAAAATGTCTCAGCTTGACCTGTGACCGCCCCCTTTCGGTTACTTTTGGAATATTTTTTTTACACTGGAAAAACAAATTCAATATCTTTCTGATCATATTTGCGCAAACCGAAAAACTTTTCCAATCATTACTTCTTTTATAAATGATTTTTTTTTATTTACACGAATTTCTGACGCATCCTGTACAAGATGCGCAGCAATTTGCATAGTTTTACCGCAACAGTATCATGAAATTTCCACTTGAAAAAAAGTAAGTAATATACTTCTCCTCCGCAGAAATATATAGAATATTTTTAACAATATCGCAGTGTTGTAAATGCCAAATTATACGGGTTTATATTATACTAGCAAGCTACGCCCGCTACGCTGGTCAATTTCTTTTAACGAACCTTTAATCAAACAAAATATTGACATTTCATAAATAACTTTTATATTTTAACAGAATAATAAGGCTACTATAATTTGTGACTCGTGCTATAGCCAATATACACGTCAGGACACGTCGCCCTTATCATTATCTTTTTACGCATGAATGTTTCGCTATGGTACTCCATTGGAAAATTTAGTAATTTTTGAAATTCAATATTTGAAAAACAGCATAATCATTAGATTTGAAATTTATATCAAGAAAAATACAATTTTTTACCTTTCAAACGCAGTTTGTCTAACAATTTTCTGACAAATACTTTTTAAACTATCATTTTTTTCAGTAACTTCAAATGTTTCATTTTCCGAGATTAATCTGTTGTAATAATTAGCGAAAAACCCAGTCGTCAGCAACGCATAGTTTTTTATTAAATAGGCTGTTGGAGCAGGGATTGTCACCACCAATTTGCCACCATCACTTTTGAAATCGGTTCCGCGGTTCCAGAGATTCCATAGAAATTGTAATTTTGAATGACTTCAGAACGCTTTTCGCTCATTTCACCCATTTAAATTTCGATTTTTTTAAAAATTTATTCTTAGAGAGCATTTACATCTTTTAAGTAACTACAATGCTAAATTTCAAATTTCTTGCCCCTTCAGTATAAAAAAGTCGCAATTTTCGAACATTTTTCGATCCTGCACCCCATTGATGTTAGTGGAACCGACATAAAATATAGCCTATGTTGGAGTAGGGATTGTCCCCATCAATTTGCCACCATTACTTTTGAAATCGGTTCTGTAGTTCCAGAGATTTCATAGAAATTGTAATTTAGACTGTTTTTAGAACACTTTTCGCTCATTTCACCCTTTTAAATTTCAATTTCTTTTTTATTTTGTTCTTATAGAGCATTTACATCTTATAAGTAACTACAATGACAAATTTCAAATTTCTAGCTCCTTCAGTATAAAAAATAAAAATAAAACTGCCCAGTTAAACTGAGGGCATTGACACAGGCTATTCACACTAATTGTATATTATACTCTTATTTCAAAGAATTTGAAATAAGCCCATCGAAAAATAAAGAAATAAACAATATATTAAGGGGGGGTTATCCCCCCGTTACCCCCCTCATAGTTAACTAATGAACCCCTTAAACTAATCAGGTAAATCTCTAATTACAATGAATATATATACAAAATTTGAAGAAAATCGGATAATTCTGTATCAAAAACCCCTTTTATATAAATTAAGGCGGGATTAGCTACCTCCGTTCCCCCCTTTTATACTTAACCAATCAATCCCGAAAACTAATCAGGGAAGCGTCTTAACCCAATGAACCTATAAACAAATTTCGAAGCAAATGGGATAATTCTGCATGAAAAACCCATTTACATAAATTAAGGGGGGATTAGCCCCCCCGTCCCCCCCCCCTTTATACTTAACCAATCAATCCCGAAAACTAATCAGGGAAGTGCCTTAACACAGTGAACCTATAAACAAAATTTTAAGGAACACGGAATAATTCTGCATGAAAAACCCATTTATATAAAATAAGGGGGGATTAGCCCTCCGTTCCCCCCTTTATACTTAACCAATCAATCCCGAAAACTAATCAGGGATGCGCCTTAACACAGTGAACCTATAAATAAAATTTGAAGGAAATGGGATAATTCTGCATGAAAAACCCATTTATTTAAATTAAGGGGGCGTATTAGCCCCCCGTTCCCCCCCTTTATACTTAACCAATCAATCCCGAAAACTAATCAGGGAAGCGTCTTAACCCAATGAACCTATAAACAAATTTTGAAGCAAATGGGATAATTCTGCATGAAAAACCCATTTATATAAATTAAGGGGGGGGGATTAGCACCCGGTTCACCCCCCCTCCTTTATACCTTACCAATCAATCCCGAAAACTAATCAGGGATGCGCCTTAACACAGTGAACCTATCAATAAAATTTGAAGGAAATGGGATAATTCTGCATGAAAAACCCATTTATATAAATTAAGGGGGGTATTAGCCCCCCGTCCCCCCCCCTTTATACTTAATCAAGCAATCCCGAAAACTAATCAGGGAAGCGACTTAACCCAATGAACCTATAAACAAATTTTGAAGTAAATAGAATAATTCTGCATGAAAAACCCATTTATATAAATTAAGGGGGGATTATCCCCCCGTTCCCCCCCCCCTTTATACTTAACCAATCAATCCCGAAAACTAATCAGGGAAGCGCCTTAACACAGTAAACCTATAAACAAAATTTGAAGGAAAACGGAATAATTCTGCATGAAAAACCCATTTATATAAAATAAGGGGGATATGCCCCCCGTTCCCCCCTTTATACTTAACCAATCAATCCCGAAAAGTACTCAGGGAAGCGTCTTAACCCAATGAACCTATAAACAAAATTTGAAGGAAAACGGAATAATTCTGCATGAAAAACCCATTTATATAAATTAAGGGGGGGGATTAGCCCCCCCGATCCCCTCCCCCTTTATACTTAACTAATCAATCCCGAAAACTAATCAGGGAAGCGCCTTAACTCAGTGAACCTATAAACAAAATTTGAAGGAAATGGGATAATTCTGCATGAAAAACCCATTTATATAAATTAAGGGGGGATTATCCCCCGTTCCCCCCCTTTATACTTAACCAATCAATCCCGAAAACTAATCAGGGAAGCGCCTTAACACAGTGAACCTATAAACAAAATTTGAAGGAAAACGGAATAATTCTGCATGAAAAACCCATTTATATAAAATAAGGGGGGATATGACCCCCGTTCTCTCCTTTATACTTAACCAATCAATCCCGAAAACTAATCAGGGAAACGCCTTAACACAGCGAACCTATAAACAATATTTGAAGGAAATGGAATAATTCTGCATGAAAAACCCATTTATATAAATTAAGGGGGGGGGGGATTAGCCCTCCGTTCCCCCCTTTATACTTAACCAATCAATCCTGAAAACTAATCAGGGAAACGCCTTAACACAGCGAACCTATAAACAATATTTGAAGGAAATGGAATAATTCTGCATGAAAAACCCATTTATATGAATTAAGGGGGGGGGATTAGCCCTCCGTTCCCCCCTTTATACTTAATCAATCAATCCCGAAAACTAATCAGGGAAGCGCCTTAACACAGTGAACCTATAAACAAAATTTGAAGGAAAACGAAATAATTCTGCATGAAAAACCCATTTATGTAAAATAAGGGGGGGATTAGCCCCCCGTTCCCCCCTTTATACTTAACCAATCAATCCCGAAAACTAAGTAGGGAAGCGTCTTAACACAGTGAACCTTTAACCAAAATTTGAAGGAAATGGGATAATTCTGCATGAAAAACCCATTTATATAAATTAAGGAGGGATTAGCCCCCCGTTCCCCCCTTTATACTTAACCAATCAATCCCGAAAAGTACTCAGGGAAGCGTCTTAACCCAATGAACCTATAAACAAAATTTGAAGGAAAACGGAATAATTCTGCATGAAAAACCCATTTATATAAATTAAGGGGGGGATTAGCCCCCCGATCCCCTCCCCCTTTATACTTAACTAATCAATCCCGAAAACTAATCAGGGAAGCGCCTTAACTCAGTGAACCTATAAACAAAATTTGAAGGAAAACGGAACAATTCTGCATGAAAAACCCATTTATATAAATTAAGGGGGGGGAATTAGCCCCCCGTTTGCCCCCTTTATACTTAACCAATCAATCCCGAAAACTAATCAGGGAAGTGCCTTAACACAGTGAACCTATAAACAAAATTTGAAGGAAAACGGATATTTCTATGAAGAGTTATCGCATTACGTACGTACATACATACATACAGAACCGGCTGGCAAGCTCTCAGGGCTTGATAGCCAGTTTGATAGCTAAAAAATGGCAATTTTAGAACGTGTTTTGCTCCTGCACCCCCTGGGGTTAGTGGCACCGACATAAAATATAGCCTATGTTGGAGCAGGGGTTGTCACCATCAATTTGCCACCATCACTTTTGAAATCGGTTCTGTAGTTCCAGAGATTACCCCCTACAAACAAACAAACAAGCAATCTTTACTCCTTTATAATATTAGTATAGATGAGTTTATATTATCAGTAATACGCTCATTATTTTATTGAAATTCATATATTTTTCTTTTTACAAATATATTTTTTTGGAAAATGTAATTTTTCGTGAAAATACCATACGCAAAACAGGATTTCTCAAACAGTTTTTTAGATTATCACTATGAAATTTAAAATGCATGTTGTTTATACTATTGTGAAGGCAATGAACTACAGATATAATTTTAGAATAAATATTTTTTGTTTTATGGATGTTTTCGTGGAAAGACGTCGATGAATTTCAAGAAAATCAGCATGTAAAAATGTGCGATATGCTATAAATTTTGAAACATTTAAAATATCCCTTAGATTTTAGTTCATTGCCTTCACCAATATCATAAGTATGAAGTGTAAAAAGGAAATTAAGGTACATGGAATATATTTTTCTGTAGCGCGTTTTGCGTATTGGACTAAATTTCATTAAATTTTACCACAAAATCCCCCATTTACCGAAATTTTATCAATGAATGAAATATGTTTTACCTTTTTTCAGAGTTTCTAGTCCTAATCTTAATAGAAATAAGTTCAAAAAATAATTAAATAGCTTATTTGGAAAAAATTGCTTCGTACGTAGTCAGGCACCTTAAATAGAAAGAAATGTCAAATATGGGAACATTATCCGATATAAAAATTAAAAACTTTAATAATCTTTATCTAAGAAATAATAAAAGCTTCAAAGCGTTCTTATATATTATAAAAAATAAATAAAAATAAATAAAATAAAATAAACAGATGAAAAAGTGATAGAAAATACACTGATGCATTTTTTATGTTTATTTCATAGATAACATAATCTCCTTTAATAGAGGATTATTTTAAATAAACGTTTTATGCTAGAAATTTAATTTAATACTCTTTAAGACATAATTTTATTTCTTATACGTCTCACTTACTAAAAGGCTTTAAAAAGTATTTAGACTAATACTGAAAAAATATAAATACTAAATAATTAAATTCTTGTAAAGTTAAAATATAATCTAAACTTTTCAGAAATTTTATAGTTATAATTTTTCTCTTCTTATTTTTTAAAATTTAATCCTTACATATTGTTTTTTTTTCTTTACTTTCTCTAAACTGTATACCTACATTTAGAATGTAAATGTAAGTGTCGCCAAATAGATATTTTAAATTATTTTTATTTTGATGCTATAATTTTTAAAAAGTTTTTTTTTTATAGATATATATAAAATAAACATTTATATATATATATTTTTTTTACTTTTTTTTTTGCTTTCAATAACTGATTTTGAAAAAGAAAAAAAGGAAAACAATGAAAACAAAGAATAAAAAATAAAGTGCCATTTACACTTACTTAATTTTAATTTTTAATATCATAAGTTTATCTAAAATTGAGAGGTGCCATAATTAATGATAATCTTCAGAAAATAGAATATAGAGAATGTTAAGAGCAAATTACGAAAATCCCATTTTTACAGAAGTTAATACTCGCATATATATTTTTTCCAGTGAGTCGATCTCTAAAGTGTTAAAAAAAAATAATGCTTGTTTATTTTTGAATATACAAGCTTTAATAGGTAATCCACATTTTATCACTTTTAGTTGATTATATTTTTTCCCCATATATTAAGCATTAAATGCTTTCCATGTTATTATAAACTTTATTTATATTATTTGGAAAACATGATATGAAATTTTTTAAGCATTAACTGCGAAATTAAACAAATAATAATCTTGTTTAACATTATGTTCATCTAAATAACACATAGATGAGGACTTAAAATATTTACATTTAGAATTTCATAAAATGATAATATAATTTTCTACTTGTATGTGGTAAAATATTGAAGTTATTTTAGTTGTAAGAAAGAAAGAAAATGTGGAGAAGGGAACTGAAGGAATGAAAGAAAGTATTCTAGGAGCAAAAGACGAAGTGTAATATGTACAAAAGAAGCAAAAATATTGTTAAACATAGAAAATATACTTCAAAATCTGGAGAGGTTACTAGAAGTGCTTTTAGTAAACAACAAAGCAACATTTTTTTCGGATACATAATATGAAATTTATGGGCGGAGCTATATCTTACAACTGAATCAAAATCCCGCCCTGAAAAAGTAATCGCCACTATCCAGTTTGTTAGTTGGTTGTTTATATTGGCGCAAAGTTCACGTCGAGACATGCTGCTCCAAATTTGAATAAATATATTTAAAGGTATAAATTACAAAGCAAATTGTTTACATCTGTAGTTATGAGATAAATTACATTAAAACAACATTCAAAGTCTATATAATAAAATAAACATATCTATACGGGGTACCCATCCAGATTAACAATTATAAAAACCACATCAGATATTATAAAGCAATTAGAACAGTGGTAAAAATAAAATTAATTATGTTGATAAAAGTGTGACGCGAAAAATGTTATTGTAATAATAAAATCCTGCATGTTTTAAAAAGGTAAAACTATTTTCATTGGCTTTTTATCCAATGCAGTTGATCAAATGAGGTGATTATGCTTTGAAATAGTTTCTGTATAAATGTTTAAGTGAAGGACAATCCGTTAATATATGGTGAATGGTGAGATCAGTAAAGAAACAATATGGTCACTTGGGAGCTGAATCTCCCAAAAACATATCTTTATGAGCAATTATTGAGTGACCTATAGGCAGGCGGGTCAGGAGTACATCTCTTCTCCTTAATGTATTGGGATACCAAAAGGATATTAATTGTTTAACGGAAAGCATCTTATTATAAAGCTTTATGTCAAAAGATTCTATCCATTTATTTATTTTCACATGTTTATTTTGAATTTTAATGTCAGAGAGGGAAACCCTACAGTTTATAAAAGTCGAAGCTTGCCTGATTGCTATGTCTGCTTTTTGATTGTCTTTTCTTCTCTCGTGTGTTGGTATCCACGAAAATTGGGTGTTAAAGACATGAATTTTCAGTTCATTTAAAAGATCCATGATTGATAAAATGTAGGAATTATTCTGTGACCAGGATTTCAGTACATCAAGATAACTTTTAGAATCTGCATTAAATAATGAAAGAACAATGACAATGATGATGAGAGATGTGCATGACAGATTTTTTAATGGCGATGACCTCCGCATAAACACAGAGATTTACGATGGTAAACAAAAATAAAAGAATTATGATTAACAACAAAAGTATATACAACAGCCCACTATCCGGAATTATAGCAATTTAAAAGCTTAAGTAATTTAAGTGTTTTTGTTTATATGTAATAATCAGATAATGCATTATGCAAGTTTCAAAAATTCATTAATGCAATTCATTGGGAGAAAATACTAAATAAGTTAAATTATGAAAAGTTATTTTACTCATAGTTGGATTGTAATTATATGAGAAATTAACAAATAAAATAATCCATGAAGCATACTTTTATTAAATTTAAAAGTTGAATCAATTGAAAGAATCAATACACAAGCGTCAACAATTAAAAATACTTCTAGACGGGTTTTAAAAGGCTAACTGCAGTATACAGTGTATAGTTTATTCTTATTTTTGCTTGTTTCTAAGCCATCCCACAGTTTCTCGAGTAGGAATGTTATAAATACCACAATCGTATCCTAAAGCATGTTGAAATATTTTAACATATTTTTTACTTTAATTTACTGGTGACAATTGTGTATTTTTGCATAAAATTTAAAAAAAACATTTAGAATCAGAGTCACACCAAAAAAAAAAAAAAAAAAAAAAAAAAAAAAAAATTGCGAAATTTCAGTTCTTAATATTTATTGATTAATCAATTATTAAACTATTTTTGAAATGTTACTGAATACAATATCCTATATCCTATTTTATCAGTGCCAAATTAATTTAAGTTGCTTGAACCAATCTCTGTTACTATTCAATTTTAAACAAAATTTTGTCGAAATTTTTTAAAGATTGTACGAAGTTTCTTTTAAGATTCTCTTGAAACTGGAAAAATAAAGTTTTGTACTTCGAGACCTATATTAACATTATGTTCAATTGAAAGAACGTCGCTCGGCTTCTATTCGAGAAATATCGACATGAGCCGGAAGTCGTAATTACCGTGAAAGAAAAGATTGCGGCTAACAATCTTATTGAACTCTTTGAATCAGGAATAAGTTTTGAGTCAGAAGAAACTCTTGTCTTGCAAACAGATAAAGAAGAACGACCGGAAGATGAAATTGATTTCGAGGTAAACGTGTACGACACTAGCGGATGTTGCAGCATAGATTTCGAAACATCTCAAATCGCATCAACATCATCTCACGTGGATCCTGATTATAAACCGCCATGGAGCCCATCAAAGAAAAGGAAACACAATTTTGACTATACTTCTAACGAAAATATGATGATAGTTCTTAATTATTCAAAAACATCAGATGTTAAATGTAAAAAACCTTCGATTCTTAATAATCAATTCAAACGCTTTTTCCAGTTTCTATGCTAAATGCAACTGAGTATAACAAGCTTCGGCGATCCAAAAAGCTTACTGATAACAAAGGATCAGCGTTAGAGAAGTATCAACAAATCCATTATATCGTCAGAAAGAAGTTTGAGACAGCTCTCTTTGAAAAGAAACGGATTCGCGACATTCACTTTATCTTTTGGGCTCTTCGAGCTAATCAGGTAGTCAAAGATTCAAATTTCAAGGCATCTACGACTTGGATTCAAAGGTTTAAAACCATCAATCGAGTTGTGAGTCGTAAGATCACTAGTGTTGCAACTCGCATTAATTTAAAAAACGAGCCTACTCTTTGGGGACAATGTGTAGATTATGTCGCGAATGTCAAGTCCTTATTTAAAGAGTTTTTCCAGCTAGCATCTATAACAGTGATCAGTCTTCCTTCGATTAGGAAATGCATTCCGGAAGAACTTTGACTTTCAAAGGCACCCAAGACGCCAAGACTTCTCTGTTTTGATTCAATCCAAAAGTGCCATGACTCATTCATACACCATTCAACCTACAGTTTCAATGAATGGTACTCTCTTTGCGATTCAAGATCTGTCTTCAAGAAAGAAAGAAATTTCCTACTAAACCGCCTTTTCCTCTTTTGAAGCCAAACAATTGCTACGTCGTCTGCTCAAAGTCAGGAAAATTTACTATTACTCTATTGAAAGAGTGGTACAATGACGTCTTTGTGCCAGAAGTGAGACGAGGAAAAAAAAAAAGCCGTTCTCATGCATGATGCGACAGGTCTATTTACGAACCCTGCTTCGTTTCAGATTGAAGATATGAACATTATTCTGAAGTGTATGCCCCCAAATTCAACTAGTCTCATTCAACCATCGGATTTAATGTGTTTCCGTCCTTGGAAAGTCTTTGTAAATTTTTTTCAAAACTACATTTTAGCCAACGAATTAAATATTTCCCTCATGACTAGGAAACAACGTCATAAAGCTTCAATCATTGACACATTATTAGTTTGTATCAGTTAAGTTCATTCCCATGTTCAAGTATCGATTTGCCAAATGAGGATACATTGATAAAGACGGAAACTACGTCCACCCTACAGACTACTGTTTTAAAATCCGAGAAAGAAAGCAGAGCTTTTTTGAATGTGTCGTCGAGTCAGCTGAAGACGACTTTGCTCGTTGTGCGCACTATGAGAAATATTTTTTGTTTTACTCACTTCTTCAGAATGAACAATGTGTCAAAAATTGACTATTATCAATGCATCTCAGTGTAAGAACCATAAATAAATTTGAATCTTATTTATTTATTTGACGGCAACTGATTTTCAATGAACGAAATTCTAAACTTTGACTCGGCTCCATGTCATTATCAAAACTCAATAGCCGATATACGAGGTAGCAAATTACTTAGCTCGATGAGACGAATTGAATGAGGTATAAAAATCGAAATTCGCAGCCACAGACTATAGTACTTTTACTTGCATTGAAGCATATTAATTACATTATGTTTTAAATAGGGTAACATCATTAAAATACATCGCAAACGATTTTCCCCCATAGACCGTAATATTACGGAATGCTTTTGATTCTCCTTGTAATTGAACTATCAATTCTGCACGCTTAATTTTCAATACCAATGATGCCACAGTAAACCTCGATAATATATATAAATCGCATGGGACCCGGGATATATTTACGTGAGTTAGAACATGGACAGACAGACTGCAGACAGACAGACAATCCGATTTCATAAACACTTTTCAACTATTCTCGAAAGTGTTAAAATGGGGAAAATGGATCTAATTGCGAATTAAAAAATGTAAGAGAAAATGGTATAAACTGAATAATTATTTTTTCTAAGACATATCAATAACAAAATGTTATTATCCTTTATATACAATGTGAAAATAAAAGTTTCGGACATGAAAAGCTAAATTACATTTTATTTCACCCTTATGCTGATTTTATTTTCTATGTAAACAGTTATAACATGATACGGATAAAACAAAATCAAATTAATACTTAATAAGCTAAAGTAATGTAACACTGCATTTACACTACATTTTTACTGTGGTGCTTTTGGTTCCTTTTCGATAAATTTAAAATTATGTAATATGACTATGAAAATACAACTTATGAAAAACAACTTATTATTTCTTATTTTGAAGAAAGATCACCGAAGGAGAAAAAATAAGGAATCGCTGATTGCATTCCCTATTTTGCTAATAATGTTTTCGTATTAATGAAATTAAAGGTAGCTAGCGGAAGCAATAGTAACTTTCTCTCGGTTATTTATTTGCTTAAATAATTTCCTTGATAGTTGTACTTAATAAACTTATACGATATTTTCTAGAAAAAAAATTAATTAAACAAGAAAATTTACCAAGATAAAGAAATATTTTTTAAGGAATTTTACGATGAATATAATACCTTGAAATGCGTAAGTAAATTAATTATTTTTTTAGTCCGCTGTTTGTTTCTTTATTGATGAACGTTTGCTATAAAAAAGCCAACCTATTTTTTTTTTCTAATAAATATTTGTTGGTTGTTTGATAAATAAAACTGAAGTTCTTAGAAAAACGCTTTGTGCCTTGTTTTTCTTCAATTACCCGAGCTAGGGAATTATTTATTTAAGTAATTTTGTTGTATGGATGTATCTCCTAACATAAGGACTAAAGATGTGCACTTGCAAAGAAATAACAATTAAAGAAAGCTTTTACAGATGAAAACAGTCTAAATGTATTAAATAATGAAATGTCTAAATATATTAAAAAATTTATCATAACACAAACAAGGCCAAATAAAATTTTTAAAATAATCTTGGAACTATAAAATATCAAATATAAAAATCTAAAATCTTGAAACTAATTAACAGTATTAAACATTAAACAAAATAAATTAAAATCTTTTCCTGCAAAACAACAAGTTTAGCTAGTCATGAATTTCTTGTAACAAACGGTAAAATGGCGTGGTATACCCGTCAATCGATGAAATTTACTTAAAATATCTGAAAATTTATTATCTTCCTAATGGAACATAAATTCGTGCCAAATCAAGGGTAAAATTTATTTGTAGTATCCTATTAATTTTTAATTTTGTATTGTGTACCTTATTGTGTACCTTTTTATATTGTACCTTAAAGTTTCTTAAATTTTACAGTTACAATTGATAATGATTCTTAACTAATGTTTCGACCGACGAAGGTTTTTTGAGTGGTTTGTGTGACTGGGCTAACGAATTTTTTATTGGATTCGCGCGCTATCATAACACAGTTGGTTGATTGGTTGATTTTATGACGGCCGATTATCAACACGAGGGATATAGGCCCTGGGGAGAGTGCCCTCAGTAGGGGTCTTTCTATGGGATCCTAACCCGTATTTACGGCAAGGCTCGAAGAAAACCACGGAAAACTCCGAACGGTTAGGTCGACGAGCGCGACAGGGGTTTGAACCCAGCATCTCCCGTCTACCAGCTTTGAGAGCAGAACCTCTCAGCCACTGGTGGGGCCTATCATAACACAGCCACATTGCTTTTTAATTGAACGTGAAATCATGTTTTGAATAACAAAGATTCCAGTTAACGAATGTTTTATTAGATTCGCGCGCTATCATAACACAGCCATATTGCTTTTTAATTGAACGTGAAATCATGTTTTGAATAACAAAGATTCCAGCTAACGAATATAATTCTGTAACAGTGGAACGAATGATCTTCGTCAGAAAAGATATCGCCACTAGTTAATTTCTAATTTCTTTTATAAGTATTATATTACAGTTCTAAAACAGTTCCTTTTCAAGTTATTTCATCTTCATTGTTCTTTTGGGAACTTTTAATTTTCCTTAAATTTTTCCGGTGCCAGTTTTATATAAACTTCGATTATAATCAAGTACTTTTTCTGATCTACAACGAGGAACCTATGGCTCCAGGGACTCTGTACAATGTTTCAATTGACCCCAAGCTCCAAGTAATATACTTTTAGTTAATAAAATGGTGTGAATTATAAAATGAAAAATGAAATGCTGTTTTCTTTAAATGATAAAAACGTTTTTTTTTTTTCGTACACAATTTTTTTACAATTAAATCTCATCGGAAAAAGTTTTCTGTTGTAATTATATTAAGTTTTTAAGAATTTTTCTTACATATTCTAAATTTGTTAATTTCTTTCATTTTATTTTTTTTTCTTTTGTGTGTATTTTTTGTATAATTTTAATATAAAAATGTACTTAATAAAATAAAACATCCTGTTACTTTTGTAACAAAAATAATACATGGCTTTTTGGAAAGTTGCTTTTTTTTAAAGAGGGTTCGGCAAGAGTTTGGCGGATGTTGAATACAACCTTATTTTTCCAGTTTATAAACTATTTTTTTTTTTTTTTTTACCTTTGTTCAATTTTGTGCTTTATTTTTAACCTTAATTTATACTTTTATTTACTCTATTTCTCGTAAATATCACTGGATTGCCCTGTAATTTTCATATGTTATTGACGTTTGTTATAGTACGATCCCTATCGAAAATGAAGTGTGTAGCATGTATAGCTTAGAAATGGGGGGAAAAATCAACGTTAACAGCACCAGAAATTTAAATTTTAATGCATACTGGTTTCGGTAGCATTTAGCATACCGTCCTCAGTGTAAAGAGCGGCGGAGATTTGTTTAAATGTATATGAAATCACCTGATGGCTGTTGCCTGGAATCTTCTGTTTTCCTATTGGTCAATAAACCTTTCGCTGGAATCCGCACCTCTCCAATATATCTGAGCAAATTTCCGAAACTCTATGCACTCAGGACGATATGCTAAATGCTACCGAAACTAGTATACATTAAAATCGAAATTTCTGGTGCTATTAATGCTGCTCTTTTTCCATTTCTATAGTCAATGGGGAAAAATCGTTTCAAGTGCATTTTGATGATATTACGCCGTTTCAAATATAATGAAATTGATATGCAATGATATAAAATGAAGCTGATTGATTGATATGATTGATGATTGATAAAAAATTAAGCGTACTAAAACATCCTTTTTGTAGAAAATGGGGTGCACAACATTTTTATTATTCATTTACTGGGTCACACAAAAGAATTATGTTACACAATGTTCGATGGGGAAAAATCGTTTACAGTGTAGTTTAATAATATTACATTATTTCAAACATAATGAAATTTATATGCATTACTGAGGTACATTATAAATTGCTCTCTGAAAAGTATGGTGTGCACTGTGTTTATCATTCTTTTACAGCGACACACAAAATAATTCGATTACAGTCTTAGTGCGATAATTGCAGTCTATGTGTGACAAGTGAGTTTTCAACTTTGGTTTGCGTTTCTACGTTTAATTAAATTTTCGCATAGTACGTGGCGTGTATAAATTCTGTTGATCATATACAGGGCTACGCAAAGGAATTTGTATGTATTACTGATTACGGGGATGAATTGCTTAAGGGTAGTTTTTAGTTGTGTTACGCATGTTTCTGGTGAACTATATTTAGTAGACTAATAGAAGATTGTGGAATATAAATATACAGGGCTGCTCAAAGAACAAGATACATTGTCGTTTATGCTTGGTAATAGCTTGAAGTGCTCTTTTAAGTTGCTTTATGCGTTTTTGACCTGAATGAAATTTTAACTTAATATGCGATAATTTACAAAAGTCTGTAGATAATATGCCGGGCTGTACAAAAAAATTCGAGTGTATTTCCCTCTCTTGGCGAAAATTGCTAAAAGTGAATTTTCTAACTGAACTTATCATGCTATGTAGTATATATCCAAATCTATAGATCACTTACAGAGCTGCATAAAATACTTCGACTACATTTTTTACTATTAAAAGTAATTGCTAAAACTGCATTTTTAAATGTGTTACATACACATCTTTTTTCACCTTATTTAACGGTGAAGTTTCGTCACAGTTTTCTGGATATGTTGGAAAGTGTTTTATATCTATGCTTGATGCATGATTTTTCGTTCTTGTTTAATAATACAATTGCTTTAGATTATTACTTGGCTCTCAAATTTTATTCTAATGAACTTTAAGGACTCATTTATAATAATCTTTACATAAATCTTAAGCAGGAATCTTTCATTTTTAACTGTTTTGAAGAAATTTATTTATCATGATAATTGTTTTTTAGAATTTATTTAAGGAAGCCGTCTTGTATGGTTACTAAAAAATAAGACAATTTTAAAATTAAATAATTAAAAAATAGTTAACGAGAAAATTTTAACTTAAAGTGAATATTAGTATAAAAATTCATAAATCTATACTAATAAAAGAAGAGTGTTTGTGTCTCTGTGTGGATGGGAAGATCTACCACTGATAGAGTTCTGAACATTTGGAGGAGAATAGTTCAAGGCAAGTCCTTAATGCACCAGCGACTCAGATTTTTAATTTTTTGATAATTAGCCAAGATACTAATTAAAACCGGACTTAAAAAACGGTTGCCGACAAACTTAGCAGGGTGAGTCCCAAACCCGTTTGCGGAGTAAAAAAGCCGAGGAAAACCAAAAGTGCAAAAGAGGCTTTTCATTTTTTTTTCGAAACGCGCATTGGAAAAACCCTTGAAAATACTTCAAAATGGAACACATATTCTTAAATTTCGTACTTTTGCATTTAAAACACCGCAATCATTTCGAAAAAATATTATTATTAACCTTTTATAAAAAGCTCGATTTCGTGATTTTTTTTTCTCCTTTTTTGTCGAACCTTTTTTGCTTAATTTAAGAGAAGCGGATTAAGAAAAAATATCCATTTAAAGCAGTGGTTCCCAACGGGGGGCAATTTGACTTTTCAGGGGGGCAATTCCAGATTTTTGTGAACCATACCCTCTGAGTTGTTTTTGTAATAGTAATGCTGTAGACTGAAAATAAAAGTTACACATTCAAATTAAAAAAACAAAATGAAAAAAATAATTTTTATTCACTTTTTAAATAGTCTCCATTCAAAAATTTTAAATACACTTGTACCAGAATAATTATAGTGAAAGTTATTTAAGATATTTAGATACTTTTATATATTTAGAAATTCTTTATAATTTTTCTGATTTATAAGTATTTTAGAATTTTAAACAACTTTTTTGACTATTTATTGAATGAGTCGCACTGCAATATGTCACATGGAAATCCATTTCACACATGAAACTATTCAAGTGTATATTTAACAATTACTTGACGACCTTCCTTTACAGAATCTTTTATCACGTTTTATTCCGATTAGAAATTGTTGTATAATTTAATCGCAGAAATTCGGTGATTAAATAAGACAAAAATGTTTTATTGAAAATTATTGATTGGTCTAATCAAGGATTCTGAGTCCTCTATGCATCACGCATACGTGGCGACCGTTGCGAAGAGATTAAAAGTGACCCTTTATGTACCAACGATACTTTAAACTACGAGTAGTATCAGATGATTATAAAAAATATTTGATTCATCCATTATCTTTGGTATGTTTCAGGATCAATGTTAAATGTTTTTTACTCTATCAGTTCATTCATTTAAATTTTTATAAGAATTATATTTTTTAGGGGGAGGGGGGGCATAATCATTTTAGAGATGCTTTGGTGGGGCACGGCCAAAAAAAGTTGGGAACCATTGATTTAAAGGGAACACCTTCTTTTCGACAACGGTGTAAGTCGTTTTCAAAAATAAGAATGTTAACCATTTTGAAATAACTCGCGACTCTCGGAGACACTCTTTTTTTCTACGCTAAAAGCAACTAAACGTCAATATTTTACACAATCATTTTGTACTTCTCAGTACACTGGATTTACATCACTTATAAATATCTTGAAACATTCGACAACTCGAAGTATTAAAATAAATAAATAAATAAATAAATAAATAAATCCTGTAAAATTTTCTCTTAGAATACGAACACGCGAGCGGCTTCGGCTCATATTTTTAGAAGTAAAAATTTTGTATTTGTCCACGAAAGTTTGACGCAGGCTTCATTACCGTTACAGATATAACTGATAAAAATTTCAAAGAGTTCTTTAACATAAAAAAATAGTTCTTATCGTACGGACTCGACGCGAAATAAAAATAAGCGAGATAAAAACACAGTTTACAACTAAATATCGATATTGTTTCACGATTTTTTTTTACACAGGCTACAAAATCGACGTTGTACAACCGATAAAAATTTCAAAGAGTTTGGACAATAACAACTATATTTTTAACTATTAAACGACCCAACGTAGGAAAAAAATAAGTCTTCTTACAAGCGCCTTTACCACTAAATATAAATATTTTTCGACTTATATAAAATTTCTAAGAGTTTGGGCAATAACAATTACTGTTTAAAAATAGTTAACGTGCCCGATGAGCTCCTTCCGTCCCTTTTTTCGACATACTTCAAAATGATGTTACGGATTACGAAATTAAAATACGAAAAAAGGAAAGTATTAAACCCTTAATAGTACATTATTTTTTCTTGCCAACGGTGTAATGAATTTCAAAAAATAGAAACATTAACCCTTTGAAAAATATTCATTTCCAAAAGTCACTTTTGGTTAATTTTGTTTTTTTAACCATAGGATTTCGATGTGAAAATAAAAGTGAGAAGAAAAACACAGTTTTTAACTGCTAGATATCCATATTTTAGTATGAAAATTATACGCAGGATATGGAAATATTACATTTATTACTCATAAAAATTTTAAAGACTTTGGACAATAAGAAATATATATAGTACTTATATTAAGTAAATGTATTTCATGGTAGTCGATGAAAGAAAGATTGCCTCTTGCATTGTCCTTTTTACTTAGATTTTCGTTTAAAAATATGAAACCATTCAACACTTATTTTAAGTATATTTAAGGCAATTATCAAGGGCCCGGGCAACGACGGACGAGTCAGTTATCTATACTAATGAAAGAAAGTTTCGCTCTGTCTGTTTGTGTTTATGTCTGTCTGTCTGACATGGTTAGCGAAATCTACCGCACGCAAAAGTCTAAAATTTTGGGTTTTGGATAGTTTATGGCAGACCCTGATGCCCCTGAGGCTCAGAATTTTAATTTTTTCATAATTAGTCGAGATATTAATTAAAATCTTACCTCTTTCTTTGTGAGCCGGAAAAAGCACTCGCGCATGCCCAGAACCAGAATTACGCATCTGGAGGAAATAAAGGTTCGAATGCGCGTTTTTTTTTTGTGTATTATTACATAGTTTTAAATCGGACCTAATTGGCCAAACCGTTCGTTACAGTTAAAATTGGAAGACATTTTGAGAAAGATTTTACTCTTACGTCTCAAATGCCGCAATCAATTTGAAAAAATACCATTGTTAACCCTTTGAATTTTTTTTCAAAAAGAAACTTTTCCGAAGGACGTTTTTCTTTTTATGGCAACGCCTTTTCAGTGCGCGATTTTAGAGGTACTTACAAACCAAAAATATGTTCTTAAAGCTGAAACCTTCTTATAATCGACGGTACAATCAGTTTTAAGAGGTCATAGTCCCTTTGAACTCATAAAATATATCAAAAAGTGACCTACTTCTATAAGAATTACAGACACACCATAACTAATTGACTTTTAATTATAAAATTAAAACACATATTAAGAAAAGTTCATTTTATGAATTAAAGTCCTTGAAAAAGTATACGCACATATAAAGCTTTTTAATTAATTTTAAAATATAATAATTTTTTTTTACGAAAGAGTTATTTTTGCATGCATTGTGCGCATAATTTTTCTCATTCGAATTCTAGAACTAGCCATTTTTTTTAATGAGTAGATATTATAATGTTTTCTCAAAATGACCAAGAATAAATAAATAAATAAAATGGTTAGATCCCGAGAATTGTTTTGCTTTTAAAATTTTTTAACTAGAAATATCAAGTTTTTCTAATGCAAAAGTAGTCGTGAATGTTAAACGTCTTACTTGAAAAACATAATAATAGGTCATTTTGTGCATCTATACGTTTAATACATTCACTCAAAATTTCATGAAATTCTAATCAATCATTTTTCAGAAATCGTGAGACCAAACTCGCTGTTTTGAGAAAACTGACTTTAACCCCTTAATCGTCGCGCCCTTTTAGTGTAGGCTACTTTTTAAAAAATGAGATTGCTTGATTACCACCAGTTTTTTTAAGTAGAAATGTCCGTCTTATTTAATAGGCAGATAAAATAATGCAAGAATAAAGCCAATAATACTATTTAAAAAAAAACTGGTGGGAATCAAACAATCTCAATAAAATAGGCGTAATCTACGCTGCCCGTGAATGTCTCGGGCACGACGATTAAGGGGTTAAAGATCAAATTACCCCTTGATCATACAAAAGGGAGATCAAACTGTTTTATACATAACTTCTCTAAAGTGAATTTTGTATGTTTTTTTAATGTTTCTAAGAATCATATTTATTTATAAGCTTTTAAGTTTTTCGGTTGTATTTACCCTTAAAGGGTACCAGACCCCTTAAAAAAATCGAATTTTAATTATTTCAAAAACATCAGCGAACGCAAGTCATTTCGCGACTCACGGAGACTATATTTTGTGTATGCTAATAGTAACTAAACGCCCGTATTCCGACGCAATCTGTTTAGAGTATCTCAGTAGACCAGATTTACGTCACCTACAAATTTTTCGAAACATTCGGACGTGCTAAAGTATTGAAAAATATATCTGAGAAATTTTTGAAAAAAAAAAAAAACGTGAAAAAGCGGGGTGTTTCGGCGTGTCTTCTCTCTGCTTCGACTCATGTTTTCACTAGTAAATATACACAAGTTTCATGAAAATTTAAAGATATCTTGGATACAGTTATATTTATAACCAATTCAAATTTCGCAGAGTTCGGAAGATGAGAAGTACTTTTTTTTATTGTCACGTTAATTTTTCACGATTTTTTCTTTTTAAAATATAATTTCATACAAAATCGGGTTAAAGATATAAATTCACACAAACTTGAAGTTTGTTTACATTTATTATCACGGGCCTGGTCAACGCCGGTTGGGTCAGCTAGCGTTACATAAAGTATTCATACATATTAGTTAAAACATTTTTTGTCAGATGGCACTAAATATTTCATGATGTAATATTTCTTGAATATTTACAATTCAAATTGTTTCTAATTTCACATCTTAACATTTCCCACAAGTCCACTGTCAGCTGCAGTCACCTGCAGGAATAAAAATGCATACAATATTTAATTATTTAGAACAAAAATGTTAACACATGCATGCATGATATATTTAAAAAAATTTTAAATCTATATATTTAAAACGCTAAGCGATTTCTTTCGACAATCCGTTAGCACAAACTACTGCATCAAATTACACCATTCTTTTTTTAAATGAAAGATATTATGACACAGATTTGTTATCGTGCATTCCTTTGTTCGAAAATTTAATTAATTAGCTGTAATTTTCAATTAAACATTTACTTCTGCTTATGACGTCATAAAGTTGACAACTCCCACTTTTGAGGGCATAGAGTTTTTTCCCTGAACTCTGTGGTTCGCCAATCTTTTGACATTAACTAATATCAACTAGGTAATATTTTAACAATGTAGTATAAAATCTTAAAAAAAAAAAAAAAAAAAAAAAAAAAAAAACTTAATTAGCTAGAATATAATCATAATAAAATATCTAAACGTAAACATATCAATATGAATAACAAATCTCACGTAAAATGTTGCAATTTAAATGATTCCAATTGAAACAAGATTTGGAGAGTTATCCTTGACGCCCAGCTAACATAAAAGTACCTATTTTATTTTATTTATTTACACACATATTCAAATTTATTATAAAACACCAGGTTGCCATACAAAGCAAAAATCGTCATTTAGGTGCCAAAAAATAACCCAGGTGCGTCTGCGATATCTGTACTGATTTAATCAAAATTATTTTGGTTGCACCGCATATTGCAAAATTAATTAAATCCATGATTATTGTTTCTTTCTCAGATTAAAAATAAGAAAATTGGTATTTCTCTATTATCACGTCGACCACTTTTCATAACAAAAAACTATCGCCAAACTGTAACGCCAAATAAACGGGAGAACGTTGCCATTGGAATATCAAAATAAATAAATAAATAAAATACATGAATTTAAGGACACAATTGTTATTTTAATTAATGAAATAACTAAAAAATCAGTAAAACATAATGAAAAATAGACGCAAATCTCGAATTAAAAACCACTTGATGACGTAACTAACACGTATAATGCTTCTGACATCAAGTAAATCGGACTGTATTTTTGGCGTTTAATTTTACAGTTTGGTGATAATTTTTTGTTATGAAAAGTGGTCGACCGGATAATAGAAAAGTACCAGAAAATTTAATGTTTAACGAAATTCAATTATTTGACCGATCGCAAATTTTGGTTCTTTTCCGTTATACCGACACCATGCCATACATGTAAATATATGCTTGGCGACAATGGTGTCCGTATAATGGAAAAGTACTCAATTTTTTCTTAGTTCGGGCTATACCAAAAACAAACATTTTACAGGTAACAAAAAAATCGCCGAGTTATGACAGCAAAGCTGGATAAAATCTAATAACCTGAATTTTACAACGTTTATGCGAAACACCACAGAGAACACACGCTATTTTTATATAAGTAGGGTATATTTAAACGAATAAGAGAACTAATAACCTTCAATAATATAATGCATGAAAAAGTAAACAACTAAGTGATTCAGCAAATCATAAAAATATGTATTTCTTAATATAACTATAAAATACAGAAAAATATTCTGGTACCATAAAAAATATTCATTATCCCGTCGAAATTCCGTGCATACTATATACACACACACACACACACACACATATATATATATATATATATATATATATACTTCATTGGCGCCCTGGTAACCGAAAAGTACCTCAAATAATTCGCCAAACTGTAGCGCCCAGTAAACAAACGGAAGAATGTTGCCATTAAATCTCAAAATAATAATAATAATAATAATAATAATAATAATAATTAAGAAAAGCCCCATTTACTAAAGTATCATTTATCAGTAACTTTTAACAATAAAATTTACAATATATTAATGAAAACAGAATCAAAAATAATCTTGGATATTTATTTATTTACACTAGCCGCCACTGGCGACCAGTTTGGTCTCCCTTAAATGTATGTTAAGCACTGTAACACGTTACTTTTATTCATAATTTATTTTCTTCTGTAATCCTTCGCCAAACCGGAAGATTCTAATAGACAAATCAAAAACTTTTTCGATCATGGTAGCATTTCGCATATTTTTTGTTGTTATGTATTTCATCTTTCTCGACAAAAACCGCTTAACCAACTTAAGCATTTATGCTTCATATCCGTTTGCTTATCAGTTGCAATATGCTTGCTAATGAGGAGATTCTTAAACATATTAAGTAGTTTTCCGTAATTGGATCCATTACCAAATGGCGTATTTTAGTTAATACGATTTGGTGCAATGAAGTCTATTTTGTGAAAGTCTTTAATGATATCCACCATTTACACTGAACCGTATTGTTGCCAATATTTTTTTGTTTGTTTGTTTGTTTCTCGCTAACTTTGGCTGTAGACTTGATTACGGGAGAATCAAGACGAAAATCTATCATTATTCTCATTTAAAACGTCTTGAATAATGTGACATAATCGGAGTGCATATTATAACACGTAATTTTCGAGTATGGTTTGGTGAAACATTGAACTTTTGGAAGCCAGTTTTGATAATCACGTAAATATGTCACACCAACATTACCGCCTATAATTCTAATTACAGCAACCCGTTTTTTCTCTCTATATTGCAACTCTATAGTTAATATAGTGCCCCGATGCGTCTACGACAGCTGTTCCATCAGAACATTTGATTTCAAAATAAAAGTATCGTTTCTAATTTGCACACGCGAAAAATAAAAGCTGGTATTGGCGATTTTAAAAATTCTATTGGCGAGATTTGCGCCCAAATAACACAAAAGTACTTAATGATGTTATGTATTTTGTAAATGTATATTAAATTACTGTTTTGAAAGCGATTGGTCATTAATAATGGTAAATATGATTGGTGATTAACAATCATTTTCGGTGGTCTCTCTTCCTTTCACGTATAATACATAAATACCAAATTAACTGACAATTTGTTTCGAAATTTGATTCATTAAATATCATTACATGAGTTGTATTTGTTTACATTCAGCTTACATCAAGAAAAGATAAAGAATGAAGTTGAGTTGTATAGCACATAATTATGGTAAACTTTGATTGTGTAACTGGTACGAATTATTTTTTTGATACCAGGCAGCGCTCCAAAAAATCTTTCATGGAAAACTAACTTTACGAACGATTATCTCCATGGTTTAATGGTTTAATATTTTAAACCTTCACGACGAATGAATCTTTTTTTTTTTTTTTTTTTTTTTTTTTTTACTTTCATGGATAGAGAATTTGAACTGCGAAGCTAATTTCAACTGAAGTTATTGGAGAATATATACATAATTGAAGTTAAGTCATCTCTCAAATATTAATTTATTTTGAACGATCTTTCTAAAAATGTCACATTTATGAAGTTTTATTCGAAAAAATAATTTTTAATAAAAATGGCCGCCTGGCATATGAAAAAGTGAAACGGACATTCCGGAACTGTTGATGACAGTGACATGACTTACGGTTTTATTACAGAGATTATTTCTCTTAATTATGGAAAAGGAATAATCATCCTGATTATGTAAAGGAATGAAGAAACCATACAAATAAATTACACTTGAAAACATTAAAAATCTTCTTTTTCTGTAGATTGATTTATTATTGTAAAAAAAATTCTTCATCTTTACATAAAAATTGATTAGCTTAAAACAATAGATGCGTTTCAGAAGATATGGATTTAAAACGAACAATGATTAAAGAAGACATTTTAAAAATTTTCATCAAAACATTTAAATTTTTTTTTTAACGTTGAATTTCGACGGTGCGTTTGGGGAGAAGCAATGCACATGCGCATAGGAGCTCATTCGGTTGCATTATCACAGAGGGGGGGGGAATGTGTGCCTTATTTAATATGTTCTTTTATTGACTGAATATGAGATGAAAGTAGGGATATGCTATTTGTATGATACTTCATAGGTTCAGGAAATTTTCTTTCTTGCCGTGGGGAATAGGGCGGTAATGTCAAACTGATTTCCATTTTGTTTACGGATTGTTTGTTTGGAGTTTGCATCGGAAATAATAACGTAATTCACTGGGAGAATTTTTTTAAAATAAAATATTTGAAAGATTGTTTCATAAGCACCCCTACTTATGTAATAAAGAAGCTTATTTTACTAATATTGCTATTGTAATTTTTTCCGTCAAGTTTTGACGGGTACCATCTAGTCTATATATTTAAAACGCTAAGCGATTTGTTTCGACAATCCGTGAGAACAAACTACTGCATCAAATTACACCATTCTTTTTTTTAATGAAAGATATTTGGACACAGATTTGTTAACGTGCATTCGTTTGTTCGAAAATTTAATTAATTAGCCGTAATTTTCAATTAAACTTTTACTTCTGCTTATGACGTCATAAAGTCGACAACTCCCACTTTTGCAAGGCATTGAGTTTAATTCTCTGAACTCTGTGGTTCGCCAATCTTTTGACATTAGCTAATATCAACTAGGTAATATTTTAACATTGAAATATAAAATCTTAAAATCTTAATTAAAATTAGCTAGAATATAATCATAATAAAATATCTAAACATAAACATATCAATATGAATAACAAATCTCACGTAAAATGTTGCAATTTAAATTATTCCAATTGAAACAAGATTTGGAGAGATATCCCTGACGCCCAGCTAACATAAAAGTACCTATTTTATTTGATTTATTTACACACATATTTAATTTTAATATAAAACACCAGGTTGCCATACAAAGCAAAAATCGTCATTTAGGCGCCAAAAATTAACCCCGATGCGTCTGCGATATCTGTCCTGATTTAATCATAATTGTTTTGGTTGCACTACATATTGCAAAATTAATTAAATCCATGATTATTGTTTCTTTCTCAGATTAAAAATAAGAAAATTGGTACTTCTCTATTATCCCGTCGACCACTTTTCATAACAAAAATCTATCGCCAAACTGTATCGCCAAATAAACCGGAGAACGTTGCCATTGGAATATCAAAATAAATAAATAAATAAAATATAAGAATTTAAGGACACGATTGTTATTTTAATTAATGAAATAATTAATAAATCAGTAAAACATAATGAAAAATAGACGCAAATGTCAAATTAAAAACCACTTGATGACGTAACAAACACATATAATGCTTCTGACATCAAGTAAATCGGACTGCATATTTTGGCGTTTAATTTTACAGTTTGGCGATAGTTTTTTGTTATGAAAAGTGGTCGACCGGATAATAGAGAAGTACCGGAAAATTTAATGCTTAACGAAATTCAATTATTTGATCGATCGCAAATTTTGGATCTTTTCCGTTATACCGACACCATGGCATACATGTAAATGTATGCTTGGCGGCAATGGTATCTGTATAACGGAAAAATACCCATTTTTTTTAGTTCGGGCTATCCTAAAAACAAACATTTTACAGGTAACAAAAAAATCACCAAAAATGACTGCTTCATCTGCAGTTATGACAGCAAAGTTGGATAAAATCTAATAACCTGAATTTTACCACGTTTATGCGAAACACCACAGAGAACACACGCTATTTTTTATATAAGTAGGGTATATTTAAAAGAATAAGAGAACTAATAACCTTCAATAATATAATGCAGGAAAAAGTAAACAAATAAGTGATTCAGCAAATCTTAAAAATATGTATTTCTTAATATAACTATAAAATGCAGAAAAATATTCATTATCCCGTCGTCCCATTAAGAAAAAAAACTGTATCCAAATTAGGTACTTTTTGGTTAGCCGGCGCCAGTAAAATATATAAATATAATATATATATACACACTTCACTGGCGCCCGGCTAACCGAAAAGTACCCCAAATAATTCGCCAGACTGTAGCGCCCAATAGACAAACGGAAGAAAGTTGCCATTATATCTCAAAAGTAAAAAAAATAATAAAAAAATAATTAGGAAAAGCACCCATTTACTAAAGTATCATTTATCACTAACTTTAAACAATAAAATTTACAATATATTAATGAAAACATAATCAAAAATAATCTTGGATATTTAATTATTTACATTATTTCTCTTAATTATGGAAAATGAATAATTATCCTGATTATGTAAAGGAACTGAAGAAACCATAGAAATAAATTACACTTGAAAACATTAAAAATCTCCCTTATCTGCAGATTGATTTATAATTGTAAAAAAAAATTCTTCATCTTTATATAAAAATTGATTAGCTTAAAACAATGGATGCGTTTCAGAAGATATGGATTTGAAACGAACAATGATTAAAGAAGACATTTTAAAATTTTGATCAAAACATTTCAAACTTTTTTTTAATGTCGAATTTCGACGGTGCGTTTGGGGAGATGCAATGCACATGCGCATAGGAGCTCATTCCGTTGCATTAACACAGGGGGGGGGGATGTGTGCTTTATTTACTATGTTCTTTTATTGACTGAATATGAGATGAACGTAAGGATATACTATTTGTATGATACTGCATAGGTCCAGGAAATTTTCTTTCTTGCCGTGGGGAATATGGCGGTATTGTCAAACTGATTTGCATTTTGTTTACGGATTGTTTGTTTGGAGTTTGCATCGGAAATAGTACTATAATTCACTGGGGGAAAAAACTTTTAAAATAAAATATTTGAAAGACTGTTCTTATGTAATAAAGAAACTTTTTTTTTCTAATATTGTTATTGTAATTTTTTTCCGTCAAGTTTTGACGGGTTCCATCTAGTGATTTATAATTTTACTCAATGGAATTTTCATTAAGGCTGTTCTGAAATCTAAACTTCTTGAGTTCATTTTTTTTATAAGGACTAAAATTTGTGGATGTTTGTTACTCAGATTCTAAGAAAGAGAACAGTTTTCCCACTTTTTAATAAAAGTAAAGGATATTTGAGAAAACGCCTCCAAAGTTGGCGTTTAATGTCTCTTTCCTGGTAGCAACAGCGTGAGAGAAGTCGTCGTCATGAGAAAGTAATAGATTACGCAGTTCTTCAAAAATATACTTTTCGAAAATTGTTTTAATTTTAGTGACTGATTTTCATGTTGTTTTCAGTGCTGATTCCAAAGATGATATCCATTTTTTTCTATCACGTAAAGTTTTTTTACAAAGGGATGGCATATTTTGAAGCAAATAACTGAAATGATAAAATTTTTACATTCATATTATTTTATTAATGTACAAATTCATGCAGACTACATTCATTTTACGGTAAATATTAGATGAAAAATAATTATTGGTATAAAGGTTTAAAGTCCTTATACAGAGACGGAATATTATAATAATCCTTAAAATTAAACCTATTTAATCTGTAATTATATCTTTAATGTAATGTAACCAATTAAATTAATCTCACATAAAATGTCTTAAAAAAGGAAACCAAATCAACTCATTCAATGAATATTGTGTGAATTGCTATTAGTTATTTCATGTACTGCCGCAGCTCCATGGATCAATGCATTATATATTTTAGATTACTCATAGATGCTACTAGACAACATACTTGAGGAATACAGGTAAGCCATTTATCGTACCTTATTACTTTGACTGTATTGTTTACAACCAATATTTAAAGAACAATTTGATTAGAAACATTTAAATTGAAATCGGTAAGAAAAGTAACTGAGTTTGTTAATATTTTCTAATAAAAATACTGAGAATACATACCAGAAAAAGTATAGTGTAAAATTTTTAATTAAATTATTAAAAAATTTATATGAGTTCTGGACATCATATGCGGAATATACATCTTGTTGCCTAACCGAACCGGTTAGAGAGGTTAAAATAATAAAAACAGACTGCCCATACTATGATATGACCAGAAGTAATAATAATATTGTACTAGTATATCATTACCAGAACATTTAGTTTTCACTAGCTTTCTTAGAAACAAGATAGGACCAAACTAAAAATACATTGTAGAAGATATGCTAAAAAAATCAAGATTTTAGGATGTATTATAAACTGGAAAGCTCATTTTTTCTATTCGCACATGGACTATTTACCAGAAAATTCAGGGACAGTTAGCGAGGATCAAGGTGAAAGATTTTACCATTGTTTAGCCTCCTCAGACCACAGCGTTTAATTATATATATATTTTTTTTACTTTAGTTATGGATTTATATTATTAAACTGATAACTTAAAAAATTGAAAATCGATTTTTTATTTTTTTTTGTACATTCTCCTTTCCACACCTACATAGCAGCAGCACACTGTGTTTAATGTCTAGTTGCTTTTCAGAAATGAATAAAAACTTTCCAATTTTCATGAATTAGAAATTTTGTGTTTTTCGAGCGTTACAAGAAAGATTTTTTTATATACTCTTTTTATATACTTATTTTTTTCTTAGACAATTCTAGTAATTAAAATAATTTGATATTTTTACAATTACAGTAATTATAAAATAAATTCTACTTTCGTGTTATAGCGGCCCCAAACAATTACAATTATGCCAAAGTTGCAGCTATTATTTCACCAAGATCATCTCAAAGCTTATATCATATATATGCTTCATATATACTCGAAACACTCCTATATGCGCGATATACGTCTTTATATACATATTATTTACGTCTCATCTATAATATAATCATCATATATGTCTTATACGCATCTTATATATATACATCATATATGCGTCATATATGAGTATAACTTGGCCATATATGTCAAAAAATATTATATACATCATCTATTATTATAATGTCATGTATGTTTAAAAAATGGGCGATAAATCTTGGTCGCTTGGCGATTCATCCTTTAGGGCCGCTATAGCACGAAAGTACCAAATAAATTTGCAATAACATTTCTTGTATTTGCATGCTGAAATGATGCCTAGAGCTGATGAAAAAAAATCTTATCACCTCCAGCTTACATTTAAAAAAAAATTAAACTATATAGTGCAATTTTAGACTGCCCCCTAATCACATTTACAGTGTTTTGTTTAGCATATTTTCAATATTTTAATAACCAGGATGTTAAAGGGTTAAATTAAAAAAAAGTCTAAAATTATAATAATAAAAATAATATAATTATAGCCCAACTAATTTATTTTTCCTTCGTAAAATTTAACGACGTTTTCTAATATAATTATTTATCACACGTGTTTTGTTTTTGTTCATATAATTATCATGTAAATTGTCGTGTTCAGAAAGCCTGAAACTAAAGTTCCGTTACATTTTCAAACTTTATGATTTAAATTTTAATAACTTTTACTTAGAAACGCTGTAAACTTTTCCCAATCAATAGATGTGGTCATCATCTTTTAAGTCGACAGGTCTGTCATAAATATCTCAACCGTAACTCTCGAAAAGTAATTTCTTAAAGCTCAGGGCAAAAGAGATCGATGTGTTTATTCGAAAGTCACCCAACTGTAGAAAAATCACTTTTATGGGGATCTTAATATTTATTTCGAAAATTTTGTGCCAAATATATTTAGATTCATTTTATGGAAAGCGTCAGTTGGACTTTAAATTGTAAAATGGTAATAACTTTTTTGTTGTCTATTTTTCTTCTTTTTATAGATACCTACTTTTCTGTAAGATTGTTATGCCTTAATTATATATATTTCCTTAATTATATATTTAAAATTATATATTTAATTATATATTTCCTTAATTATATATTTAAAATTATATATTTAATTATATATTTCCTTAATGCCTTAATTATATATTTGAATTATATATATTTATATATTTATATTATATATCTTTCTTCTTTCTTTACAGGAACAAATTTTGAATTCGTGAACAATTTCGACTTATAGTTTTCGACGGATTTATACGTTTTAGATGGTCCTGAAAACGATCTGACTGTGTTTAGAAAATGTCTGTCCGTGTATCTGTGTGTGACACAAATTTTGTGGGCACTCTATCTCAAGAACTAACGGACTGAATTTAATAAAACTTCAGATTCAGTTAGACCTTGACATAATGTGGAGCTGATGAAGGTTTAGTGTAAATCGCTCAACAGGTAGCGCTGATATTCTACCCTTTTCACGATTTCTATCATAGCCTTATCTCAAGAACTAAAGCACAGGATTCCATCAAACTTCATATTCTGTTACACCTTGACATAAGTAGACGCTGATTAGGTTTTGGTGCAATTCTCTCAACAAGTGGCGCTGCTATTATGCTCATAGCTATATCTCAAGAATGGAACTTCACTGAACTTCATATTCTGTTAGACCTTGTCATAAATTGATCCTTATTAGGTTTGGATCTATACCGTCCGACAGGTGTCGCTGCTTTACTCTGTTTTTCACACTTTCTGCGATAACTATATCTCAAAAACGAATACATTGTAATTTAATTTTCGTTGCAGACGATTTGATTCACAAAGAAGAAAGTTTTGTGATGGCCACAACAGATTATTTTTCACGCTTTCTGCGATAACTTTATCTCAAAAACGAATACATTGTAATTTAATTTTCGTTGCAGACGATTTGATTCACAAAGAAGAAAGTTTTGTGATGGCCACAACAGATTATTTTTCACACTTTCTGCGATAACTATATCTCAAAAACAAATACATTGTAATTTAATTTTCGTTGCAGACGATTTGCTTCACAAAGAAGAAAGTTTTGTGATGGCCACAACAGACTAGTTTTATATGATTTAAAGTAAATCTAAAATTATCGTAAACATACATTGATGTCCAGAAATTAAGGGGCAGCGACCGGACACTTTCGATTTTTCTTTTCGAATATCTACTGAAATTTGTGAGGAAATGCCCGAAATGCGCTAGAACTTTCAGGATGTAAAGAACATGCTTGACTTCATGTTTTGCAGTAAAGGTTTAGTCCCGAGGACAATTAGGGGATAATAATAAATTTAATAATAAAATAATATTTGCGTTTCCCCAAGAAACAGAAAAGGCTCAAAATGATCCGTTACTGCAGCAAATGACTACGTAGGTCTAGTTCGAAGTTTTTGTGCATTTGTGTAAAAATAGCACGCATATTCTTGAATTTGTTAACGTTTCTGTGAAAAACTCAATTTATTTTTTATATAGCATGCAAAGTTTTCAACCGAATTTAATACCGCTTTCCAAAAACTTGACAAAGAACTGTAGAAACAGTATACTGCGATTAAATTATTAATATATTGAATATTTGATGAGATATGAGTATTTGTATGAAATAAATTTTAACTGCGCATAGTAGATGTTCCACTTAAATTCATTCAAAATAATTCATTCATAGCAATCCAAAATTTGTTAGTTATTGCGGTACAAAACTTTTTCTAAAATGCATTAAAGCATTTTAATCATTAATTATATTAATTCTACACATCCTCCCTTAAACTGCTGGAATAAACAAAATTTTTGCTGAAATGTCACTTGGAAATGTAATATCATAAAATGGGAAAAACGTTAATTTGTTCTACTACTTTCCCCGCCATAAAAGTAAATTTTAAACTTTAAAAGTCTAAATGTTTTAATAAGGCTTAACACCGCTGTAATAGATATTATCTAATAATTTCTGCGTAAATATGAACCATATTTTGATAACTAATTAAGTATCCCACTGTATGATTTTCTTAATATACTATCACCGGCGTATTCAGTTACGGTTTTGTTACATTATCGAATCTTTATGATTTAAATTTTAATAAGTTCTCTCCAAGCAACACTCCAAATATCTGTCAATGAATAGGTGTGATCATCGTCTTTTAAAGCGTGTCATAAATTTTACCAATCTAACTCTCGAAAAGTAATTTCTGAAAACTCAGGGAAGAGAGATCTATCTATGTGTTTAGTTAACCATAAAGTAGTTTTAAAAGAGTAAATAGATTTTTTTTTTTTTTTTTTTTTTTTTTTTTAAGGCTTAACACCATTGTAACTGATATCATCTAAAATTTTCTGCGTACAATTTAACCATATTTGGATAACTAATTAAGTATCTCACTATATCATATATTCTAATACGAGCAAATCTTGTGGGTGGTTATATATATATATATATATATATATATATATATATATATATATATATATATATATATATATATGCAAAAATTATCTTAAAAACGGCTCTAACGATTTTGACGAAATTTCGTATCCTACCGTTTTGGGGCACCAGAAAACCATTGGGCTAGGTCAAATGCTCGAGAAAATTCGATTAGTGGGTCATTTTGGGTCATTTTGGGTCATGGTCTAGCTAATTGTATCTAAAAAAGGGTTCAAACGATTTTGACGAAATTTTGTATCCGACCATTTTCGGGCATGAGAAGTCAATTGGGTTGGGTCACATGTTCGAGAACTTTCGATTAGTGGGTCATTTTTGGGTCAACGCGGGTCAAATTAATTTTATCTAAAAAACGGCTCTAACGATTTTGATTAAATTTTGTGTCCTACGAGTTTCGAGCACGATAAAAGCATTGGGCTGGGTCGCATGTCCGAGAAAATTCGATTAGTGGGTCAAGATCTAAAAAGCGGCTCAATTTACACTAAATTTTGCATCCAATGGTTTTCGGGCACGAGAAGACTGTTGGGCTAGGTCACATGTTCGAGAAAATTCAATTAGTGGGTCATTTTGGGTCATTTTGGGTCATGGTCAAGCTAATTGTATCTAAAAAACTGTTCAAACGATTTTGACGAAATTTTGTATCCGACCATTTTCGGGCATGAGAAGTCAATTGGGCTGGGTCACATGTTCGAGAACTTTCAATTAGTGGGTCATTTTTGGGTCAACGCGGGTCAAATTAATTTTATCTAAAAAACGGCTCTAACGATTTTGATTAAATTTTGTGTCCTACGAGTTTCGAGCACGATAAAAGCATTGGGCTAGGTCGCATGTCCGAGAAAATTCGATTAGTGGGTCATTTCTGGGTCATTGTGGGTCAAGATCTAAAAAGCGGCTCAATTTACACTAAATTTTGCATCCAATGGTTTCCGGGCACGAGAAGACTGTTGGGCTAGGTCACATGTTCGAGAAAATTCAATTAGTGGGTCATTTTGGGTCATTTTGGGTCATGGTCAAGCTAATTGTATCTAAAAAACGGTCCAAACGATTTTGACGAAATTTTGTATCCGACTATTTTTGGGCACGAGAAGACTATTGGGCTGGATCACATGTTCGAGAACTTTCGATTAGGGAGTTATTTTTGGGTCAAAGCGGGTCAAATTAATTTTATCTAAAAAACGGCTCTAACGATTTTGATTAAATTTTGTATTTTACGAGTTTTGGGCATGCGAAAATCATTAGACTAGGTCACATGTTTGAGAAAATTCGATTAGTGGGTCATTTCTGGGTCATTGTGGGTCAATATCTAAAAAGCGGCTCAATTTACACTAAATTTTGCATCCTATGGTTTTTCGTCACGAGAAGACTGTTGGGCTAAGTCATATGTTCGAGAAAATTCAATTAGTGGATCATTTTGGTCATGGGTCATGATATTTGAACTCAAATTTAATTTTGACCGAGCATAGCTCGGTCTTCCCTGCTCGTGATTTTGTTAATATAATATACTATCACCGGCGTGTTCAGCTACGGTTCTGTTACATTCTCGTGTCCTTATGATCTAAATTTTGATAACTTCTCTCCAAGGAGCACTCGCTAAACTTCAATCAATGAATAGATGTGGTCATCATCTTTTAAAGCGTGCATAAGTTTTGCAACTGTAACTCTCGAAAAGTAATTTCTGAAAACTCAGGGGAACGGAGATCTATGTGTTTATTCCAAAAACACTGAACTGCAGAAATATTATTTTTAGAAAAAGCGCCCAATCTTAATCATTTATGTTATTAGAACTTATAACTATGTCTTAAAATTTTTAACAGAACCTACAAAAATATAACACATGACAGTAAAATGAGTCAATCTGTATGTGAGACTACGTATATTTTGAAAATATCATTATCACGTCATTAAAAGAAAATGTTATGTTTTCTCTAATGCATTTACATTAAGATTTACATTAAGAATAAATTCATAAAAATTTAGCCATATTTTGATAACTAATTAAGTATCCCCCTATATGATTTTCTTAATATTCTATCACCTGCCTGTTCAGCTACGGTTCTGTTATATTCTCGAAACTTTATGATTTAAACTTTAATATCTTCTCTCCAAGGAACACTCTAATCTTTAGTCAATGAATAGATGTGGTCATCGTCTTTTAAAGCGTGTCATAAATTTCGCAACTATAACTCTCGAAAAGTAATTTCTGAAAACTCAGGGGAAGAGAGATCTATGTGTTTATTCCAAAACCACTGAACTGCAGAAAGATCACTTTTAGAAAGAGCGCCCAATCTTTATCATTTATGTTAATAGAACTTATAACTATGTATAACATTTTCAACAGAAACCATAAAAATTTCACATATGACAGTAAAATGAATCAATCTGTATGTGGGACTATATATATTTTTAAATATCATTATCACGTCATTAAAAGAACTTGCTATGTTTTTTCAAATGCATTTACATTAAGAATAAATTTATAAAAATTGACAATCAAAAGTTTATAAAGCAAATAAAGTTTATAAATTTCTAAAAATGTTCACTTACTCTTTAACTTGAAACAAATTCAAGCAAATAGTCTTAGATGTGTAAAAAAATCTTAAATCTTGATTTCACAATTAATGCATTGAACATTAAAAATAGACTTTAATCAGTGATTTTCAAAAACTACAAAAAATCCAAGATTTAAAATTTTATCGGAATCAATAACAACCATGCTACTCCCAAATGCCAGATATTTTAAGACCTTTTTTGTGATCACTATACTTCTTATATCATGAAATATCTATGTCAGTTATCAGTTATCTATTTTATAAGAATTAAAATTTAAAAAAAATCCTTAGAAACAAAACATTTGGACGTATGTTTTTTTTTTTTTTTTTTTAGTAGTCAGTGGGATTTTGTGCACTAGAAGTGATAAAAATATATAGGGTAAATGTACCAATAGTCGGCCACTTAACTGTTTTTTTGTATATAAACCATAACGTAGAATTTTTAAAAAACGACACAGCATTTTTAACAGTGATATATGTTAAAAAATACGTTTCTTATTATGTTTCAGCAATTATTTTTAAAAAACACGGTAATAGTTTTTTTTTAGACAAAGTTAAGTTAAAAAAGGGCAAGTTCTCCAATAGTCGGCCACTTTAAAGCTAATGTTCGGCCATCACTGCACCAATAGTCGGCCACTTCAGAATTTTGTCACTTTCTTCTATCCTTACAAGAAGAAAGTATTGGATTCATGAAAATTTTCGACTTCTGGTTTTCGACGGATTTATACGTTTTAGAAGGTCCTGAACACGATTTGACTGTTTTTAGAAAATGTTTGTCTGTGACTCTGTCTGTCTGTCTGTCTGTATGTGACAACAATATTGTGGGCGCTCTATCTCAAGAACTAATACTCGGAATTTAATAAAACTTTAGATTCAGTTAGTCCCTGATATAAATTGGTGCTGATTAGTTTTTGGTAAAAATCGCCCGGCAGGTGGCGCTGCTATGCAGCATTTTTCGCGATTTCCGCAATAGCTCTATCTCAAGATCTAATTCTCGGAATTTAATAAAACTTTATATTCAGTGAGTCCCTGATATAAATGGGTGCTGATTAGTTTTTGGTAAATATCGCCCGGCAGGGGCGCTGCTATGCGACATTTTTCGCGATTTCCGCAATAGCTCTATCTCAAGAACTAATGCTCGGAATTTAATAAAACTTTAGATTCAGTTAGTCCCTGATATAAATTGGTACTGATTAGTTTTTGGTAAAAATCGCCCGGCAGGTGGCGCTGCTATGCAGCATTTTTCGCGATTTCCGCAATAGCTCTATCTCAAGATCTAATTCTCGGAATTTAATAAAACTTTATATTCAGTTAGTCCTTGATATAAATGGTGCTGATTAGTTTTTGGTAAATATCGCCCGGCAGGTGGCGCTGCTATACGGCATTTTTCACGATTTCCGCAATAGCTCTATCTCAAGAACTAATGCTCGGAATTTGATAAACTTTAGATTCAGTTAGTCCCTGATATAAATTGGTGCTGATTAGTTTTTGGTAAAAATCGCCCGGCAGGTGGCGCTTCTATGCAGCATTTTTCGCGATTTCCGCAGTAGCTCTATCTCAAGATCTAATTCTCGGAATTTAATAAAACTTTATATTCAGTTAGTCCGTGATATAAGTTGGTGCTGATTAGTTTTTGGTAAAAATTGCCCAGCAGGTGGCGCTGCTATTGGGCATTTTTCGCGATTTCCGCAATAGCTCTATCTCAAGAACTAATGCTCGGAATTTAATAAAACTTTAGATTCAATTAGTCACTGATATAAATTGGTGCTGATTAGTTTTTGGTAAAAATCGCCCGGCAGGTGGCGCTGCTATGCAGCATTTTTCGCGATTTCCGCAAAAGCTCTATCTCACGAACTAATACTCGGAATTTAGTAAAACCTTATATTCAGTTAGTCCCTGATATAAATTGATGCTGATTAGTTTTTGGTAAAAATCGCCCAGCAGGTGGCGCTGCTATGCGACATTTTTCGCGATTTCCGCAATAGCTCTATCTTAAGAACTAATGCTCGGAATTTAATAAAACTTTAGATTCAGTTAGTCCCTGATATAAATTGATGCTGATTAGTTTTTGGTAAAAATCGCCCGGCAGGTGGCGCTGCTATGCAGTATTTTTCGCGATTTCCGCAATAGCTCTATCTCAAGATCTAATCCTCGGAATTTAATAAAATTTTATATTCAGTTAGTCTGTGATATAAGTTGGTGCTGATTAGTTTTTGGTAAAAATCGCCCAGCAGGTGGCGCTGTTATGCAGCATTTTTCGCGATTTCCGCAATAGCTCTATCTCACGAACTAATACTCGGAATTTAGTAAAACCTTATATTCAGTTAGTCTCTGATGTAAATTGGTGCTGATTAGTTTTTGGTACAAATCGACCAGCAGGTGGCGCTGCTATGGAGCATTTTGCAGGATTTACACGATTTTAGCGATAGTCATATATCAAGAAATAATGCACAGAATTTAATAAAACTTGAGCTTCAGTTAAACCTTGATATAAATTGGTGCTGATTCATTTTAGTGTATGCGAAACCTGTGCTGTGAGATAGAAGAAAGTTTTGGGATTGACACATCCAACTAGTTTTACCTGGAAAACGATGCTAACAAATTTTACTGAATTTTGCATTCTACCCTTTTTGGTTATAAGAAGGTGATTGAGCTATCTCACATGTTCGAGAAAATTAAATTAGTGTGTCATTTAGGGTCACTGCGGGTAAAGCTAATTTTATTTTATCTGCTAAATGGCTTTAACGATTTTGACTAAGTTTTGTATCCTACATTTTTGGGATACAATAAGACCATTGGACTGGGTCGCATGTTCGAGAAAATTTCATTAGTAGGTCATATGATATGGGGGTCACTATGGGTTAAATAAATTTTATCTAAAAAACGGCTCTAACGATTTTGACTAAATTTTGCATCCTACCGTTTTGGGGTACGAAAAGACCATTGGTTGGGTCACATGTTTGAGAAAATTCGATTAGTGGGTCATTTTAGGGTCACTACGGGTCAAACTAATTTTATCTAAAAATGACAAACGATTTTGACTAAATTTTGTATCCTACCGATTTGGTGTACGAAAAGACTAATGGGCTGGGTCACAAATTAAGGGTCACATGTTAAGGTCCAAGGTAATTTTATCTTATCTAATAAATGTCTTTAACGATTTGACTACGTTTGTGTCCTAACTTTTTGGGATACAAGAAAACCATTTGGCTGGGTTACATGTTCGAGAAAATTCCATGGGGTCAAACAAATTGCATTTAAAAACGGTTTAAGCGATTTTGACTTGTTGAAATTAAGTTTTGAGTTTCATGTTAATTGATATTAAGAATCACGTGAACTTAGCACATGTACATTTTATCTGTAGAAAACAACTAAGCTCGGGTTGTTCGGAGAAAAGGTTTTTAAAATGTAATGATGGCTGTATTTATCCAAGATATTAGTTTTCTATTAAAATTTCGTCAATAGTCGTTTTCTTTTAGTAAGTTATTTTTCTACATATTTAATAGGTTATGGGCTACATCTCGCTATGAACTGCGATAGTTAGTTAAAGTCTGATTAATTAAAATTAGATACAGAGAAATTAAGTTTTACTCATGGTAACTGAAGTAAAACATTAGTTTAGCTTAGTAGAGAAGATTATCAAATAAATTTTTTTTTGAAATCTTATCCAAGTTTAAGATTTAGAAATGGATTTAGCTAAGCAAGTTAAATTATTGACTGGTGAAGTCGACTGGCCAATACGGAAACGCAAGATTAGAGATTTACTTGACTATCATGAAGGAGCACTTGATGTTATTGATGGTAAATTAAAGAAACCTGAACCGCTAAGTAGCAGTGCTAACGAAAAAGAAATCAAGGAACATAAAGTAAGTTCTGATTTATATCGTAAAGCTAATAGTTACGTAAAATCCGTGATAGCAAGTACAGTTACTGACGAAGTTTATCAGAAGATTATGGATAAAGAAACAGCACATGAAGTGTGGGAAGCCTTAAAGCATCATTTTGAAGCTACGTCAAAAGACCAGTTATTTAAGATATGTACAGAATTTTTCGCATTTAACTGGACGTTAGGCGATGATGTCTCAACTCACATAGCTAAGTTAAGAACCATTTGGAGTGAATTAAATAATGGACTTAAAGATATAGGTGAAAATAAGTTACCGGATTTGATGTTAGTTTGTAAAGTCTTGCAGATTTTACCACGCAAATTTGAAACATTTAAGTCCAGCTGGATGCTGTTGTCTAAAAACGAGGACAGAACATTTGATGAGTTGACAGAGCAACTTTGTATGTTTGAAAGAAATT
Source organism: Maratus michaelseni (assembly GCA_963931845.1). Taxonomy (NCBI): domain Eukaryota; kingdom Metazoa; phylum Arthropoda; class Arachnida; order Araneae; family Salticidae; genus Maratus; species Maratus michaelseni. The sequence goes on along the minus strand of OZ007589.1, from coordinate 95,709,623 downwards.
TTATCAAAACCGGTGACATTACTGTTCAGGAAGCGTTAGCTGTTTCAAGATTAGAAAAACAGAATAAAGATAAAAATTTCAAATTTATCAGGAAATCATATAAAGGAGATACTTGCAACTACTGCAATCGTAAAGGTCACTGGGTAAGAAATTGTAGAAAATGGATTTCGGATGGAAAACCTGCCAAAAAGTCGCCAAGTAATGATACTAAAGATATAAAGAAATCCACCAATGGGGCACTGATGTCTATTTCTGTCGAAACTTATACTTCGGAGGCAGATAATTCAACAGCTTTTTGGATCGATAATGGAGCAACTCAACATATCACGAACTGCGCAGAGTATTTTACAGATTTCACGCAATTTCTTAGTCCTTGTAGCATTAAGGCTGCTGGAAAGGAAAGATTGTCTGCTGTTGGAAAAGGTACTATTCGTTTTAAATCTTTTGTTGGTAGAAAATGTCAAGAAATTCAGCTGAATGATGTCTGGTATGTACCTGAAGTCAACAAAAATTTATTTTCGGTGTTAGCTGCTCAAGACAGGAATCAAAATAGTGAATTTCGATCGACATCTACTGAATGTTGGTTAAAGATAAATGGTCAAGTGGTAATATATGGAGCACGCAGTGTATCTGGATCTTTGTATAAAGCAATTATTGAGCCAATTATGCCAAAGAAAGTTTTAGAAATAAATAATACTGAGCAAGACTATTCTTTATTGCAACTTTATCATGAAAGATGGGGTCATCAAGACAAAAGTCATATCAAAGAGAAGCTTGAAAAAGAATTAGGAATCAAAGTTCGACTGGAAAATAAATTATGCGAACCATGCATTTATGGAAAAGCACATCGCTTACCTTTTGGAAATAGAAACAAAACAACTGAACCAGGTGAGCTTATTTCGGCTGACCTTTGTGGTCCGTTTCCTGAATCTTTTCAAAAGAAACGATACTTAGTTGTATTTAAAGATAGTTTTACAAAGTTTCGGTATGGTTATATCATAAAAGAGAAGTCAGAAGTCAGTAATGTGTTTAAAAATATGCTTGCTCATGCTAAAACTATGGGATACAGAATCAAAGAATTTTTGAGCGATAATGGTGGAGAATTCGACAATGGAGAAATTAAAGCAATTCTACATGAAGAAGGAATTATGGAAAGATTCACTGCACCTTTTACACCACAACAGAATGGATCAAGTGAAAGAGAGAATCGAACAATTGTAGAAATGGCAAGAACATTCAAATACTCGAATCCTGAAATTAGTTTTCCTGATGCAATGTGGGCTGAATTCGTTTCTTCTGCAATATATATCCTAAATAGAACGGGAAAATCTTCAGTTGAAGGATTTAGTCCTTATGAATTGTGGATCAGAAAGAAACCTAGATTAAAGCATTTACGTGTTATAGGTTCTACGTGTTATGCTCATATTCCTGTACAAAAGAGAAGAAAAATGGATAGAAAAGCTATCAAAGGTTATCTAATAGGTTACGATTCTGATGAGCGTTACAGAATTTGGCTGAAAGAAGAACACAAAATGATTTTTTCTAGAGATGTAATTTTTCATGAAGAATTAAAAAAATGCGATAATTGTGTTCAGTTACCATTCAACGATAATGAACAAGAAAATATAAGTGATATTTCTAATCAGGGAAAGTACGAAGAGAAACAACTTCAAGAAAATGAAGAGGAAGATAATATAAACGATAGTGAAGATGACAGTGATGAAGAAACTAAGTCATCACATGACATACAATTAAGAAAACGTGACACAATACGGAAACCTGTAAGGTTTGAAGATTATATAATGGAAGCTGAGTCACTAATTCACGAAAATGAAAATCCCGAGACATACATAGAAGCAATCAACAGCAAGGAAAGTTCAAATTGGACAAAAGCGATGGAAAATGAAATAGCCTCTTTAAAAGAAAATGAGACCTGGGAATTAGTTAATTTACCAGAATATTCAAAAGCTATACCATGTAAGTGGGTTTATAGAATTAAAACAAATCCAGATGGCAGTGTTAACAAATATAAAGCCAGGCTTGTTATAAAAGGTTACAGTCAACGTAAAGGCATTGATTACAGTGAAACATTTAGTCCAGTAACAAAATTGGAAACAATACGAGCAGTATTGAGTATTGCAGCTGAAGAAAAAATGCATTTATCGCAATTTGATGTATCGACAGCATTTTTGTATGGAGAAATAGATGAAACAATCTACATGCAACAACCAGAAGGATATGAAGACGGGACAAAAAGAGTATGCAAGCTTAAGCGAAGTTTGTATGGTTTAAAGCAAGCTCCACGTTGTTGGAATAAGTGTTTTGGTCAATTTTTATTAAAACTTGATTTTAAAGTAAGTGATGCCGACCCATGTCTATACATTCGTGAGAGAAATGGGAAAAAGTTAATTATAGCATTGTACGTAGATGATGGATTAATTGCTGCAAATGATCAACAAGAGTGTGAAATATTCATCGAAAAATTGAAAGCCAGATTTAAGATAGTTACTGGAAACGCTTCTTGTTTTCTAGGACTTGAAATTGAATATCAGGAAAACGGATCTATTACTATTAGTCAGAAAGGATATGCCAAGAAAATTCTTAAGAGATTTGGATTTGAAGAATGCAAGCCAGTAGCAACACCAATGTTAAAAGAATCAAGATCGCAAAATACTGAAGAAATTAAGAAAGTTGATTTTCCATATAGACAAGCCGTTGGAGCTCTAATGTATCTAATGGTAGGAACGAGACCTGATTTAGCTTACAGCGTAGGAGTTTTATCAAGAACGTTAGAAAATGCATCTGCTGAAGATGTAATGAAAGTCAAAAGAGTTTTTCGCTACATAGCAAAAACGAAATATTTTGGTATTAGTTATCGTGTAACAAGTTCAAGACGAATATTACAGTGTTACAGTGATGCAGATTTTGGAGGATGTACAAAAACTGGAAGATCAACATCAGGATCTGTTATAATATATGCTGGTGGTGCAATCTCGTGGCACAGTCAAAGACAAACTGTTGTAGCTACTTCAACTACAGAAGCTGAAGTTATAGCAGCATCTGAAACAACTAAAGAAATTATTTGGCTCAGAAGATTATATGAAGGTATAATAAATCTAAAGGAAATACCTATACTTCAAGTAGACAATAGTGCAGCTGTAAAACTTGCACATAATCCTGAATATCACAGAAGAACAAAACATATAGAAATAAAGCATTTCTTCGTTCGTGAGAAAGTATTAGAAGGCAAATTAGTTGTAAAGCAAATTTCAACTGATAAACAGATTGCAGACATTATGACTAAGCCATTAACTAAGACCCGATTACTTATCTTATGTGATCAAATGGGATTAACAGACTAGAGACTAAATATGCAATTAACAAGGGAAAGTGTTGAAATTAAGTTTTGAGTTTCATGTTAATTGATATTAAGAATCACGTGAACTTAGCACATGTACATTTTATCTGTAGAAAACAACTAAGCTCGGGTTGTTCGGAGAAAAGGTTTTTAAAATGTAATGATGGCTGTATTTATCCAAGATATTAGTTTTCTATTAAAATTTCGTCAATAGTCGTTTTCTTTTAGTAAGTTATTTTTCTACATATTTAATATGACTAAATTTTGTATGCTACAGTCGACTGCAAAAAAAAAATAAATAATAATAAATAAAAATAAATAAACGCTGGTACCCCTTCTGGTCGCGCTCAAATTGAAGTTAGATTAAAGTGTGTTTTGAATCGAATTATGCATTTTGAATCCCGCAGTGGAAAAGCGAAGGGAGGGGCAGTCCCAACTGCCGCAATCCAATCTAGTTGTTTTAACACTTTTCAACAGAATTGAAAAGCAAATAATGGGGGTACCAACTGCCGCATCTAATCGAGTTGCTTTTAACACTTTTCAACATAGTTGAAAAGCAAATATGCATACATTCGTGCATCAGCGAAGGGGCGATCCCAATTGCCGCATCACGGCATTCCAATCTAGTTGTTTTAACACTTTTAAGCATTTTGAGCATGAAATATATTTAGTATGTAGTTTATTAGTATACGAGTTCATTTTGAACCCCGCAGTGGAAAAGCGTAGGGAGGGGCGGTCCCAACTGCCGCATTCCAATCTAGTTGTTTTAACACTTTTCAACAGAATTGAAAAGCAAATAATGGGGGTACCAACTGCCGCATCTAATCGAGTTGCTTTTAACACTTTTCAACATAGTTGGAAAGCAAATATGCATACATTCGTGCATCAGCGAAGGGGCGGTCCCAACTGCTGCATCACGTCATTCCGATCTAGTTGTTTTATGCATTTTGAACATGAAATATATTTAGTATGTAGTTATTAGTATACGAGTTCATTTGGAACCCCGCAGTGGAAAAGCGTAGGGATGGGCGGTCCCAACTGCCGCATTCCAATCTAGTTGTTTTAATACTTTTCAACATACTTGAAAAGCAAATAATGAGGGTACCAATTGCCGCATCTAATCTAGTTTAAGAAAAAGCTACTGTGTACGAGCATTTGCGACTTTAAAGTAACCCCGATATCGAATATCAGTTTTCTATCCCTATTAATTCTAAATAAATCATAATTTAGAATGATAAACAACAATTACTGATAATTTCAATTTTTTAAATTTCGAATTTTATAGAAACCATTCTTTGCAAGAGCTTACATCTTAAAAGAAACCCCCATGCAAAATTTGAAGTTTCAAAGCCACAGAAATTGCAATTTAAAAAAATTTTTAGTTGCTTTTAAATTTCTAATTTTTTAGAAACTGTTCGGCTACGGTCAGACCACTTACGTATGGAAAAGGTTATCCATGTCTAATTTCAAGTTTCTACTCTAAACTTTATTAAAAAAACATAATTCAGAACATTTTCCTCTCATTTCAGCATTCTAAATTTCCAAATTTTTAGAAGCCTTTCTGAGCCGGTTGTTTATGTCTTAAAATTGACCACCATGCCAAATTTTAAGTTTCCAGCAACAAAACTATCACAGATTTTGAAACTTTAGAACGTTTATTTGGTTCTGTACCCTTTGAAATTCCGTTTTTTTAAGAAACTATTTCGTACCAGCGTTTACATATTAAAAATGACAGAATTAGGAAATTTTAAATTTCTCTCCCTAGTAATTCCATATAAATCGTAATTTAGAATGTTTTTAGAATATTCACTGTTTTTTTCATTTTCTAAAATTCCCCCTTTTTTTAATTGCCTTGATCCAGAATTTACCTCTTAAAAGTAACAGACATGTTAAATTTCAAGTTTATATTCCCAACAATTCTACATGAATTGTAATTTAGAACTTTTTCCACTCATTTCACACTTTTAAATTTCGAACAAAAACCATGCCAACTTTCAAGAGGGCAAAAAGGGCACGTTTGGAATGTTTTTTGCTCATCCATCTACTTACGAAAAGTGGCCCTGACGTAAAATATAGTCTATGTCGGAGCAGAGACTGCCACCTTTACTTTTGAAATTATTTCGGTAGTTCTAGTAGTTTCCCGTACAAACAAACAAACAAGCACGTAAAAAAAGATTTTTTTTATATAAAATTATTTTAGATGTAGAGATAAAGTTATATCTACCAAACAATAAAAAAAAGTTGCAGTCCGGGAGTGCCGACAGAAGTGAAAACTTGAACAATTACGTGTGTATTTTTTTATTCGTCAGGAAATGTTTTATTGTGCAGGAAATACTTTTAAATCAAGTGTTTTTTTATTCATTATTATAAACTACTACTACAAAAATTATATTACAATTTTCATTTAATGCGCTATTGTACATGAAAAATCATGCATATTATTTTACATACAAAAATTTCGGGAACCAGACTTCAGTCGCACTATACCGCTTACTATACCGCTTGCATTTTTCTGCGTTACTATACCGCGTACATTTTTCTGCGGTACTATACCGCTTTCTATACCACTTACATTTTTTCTGTGTTACTATACCGCTTACTATGCCGCTTACATTTTTCTGCGTTACTATACCGCTTACTATACCGCTTACATTTTCCTGCTCTTACTATACCGCTTACATTTTTCTGCGTTTACTATACCGCTTACATTTTTTCTGTGTTACTATACCGCTGACATTTTTCTGTGTTACTATACCGCTTCTATACCATTTACTATACAGCTTACTATACCGCTTACTATAACACTTACTATACCGCTTATATTTTTCTGCGTTACTATACCGCTTACTATACCGTTTACATTTTTTCTCCGTTACTATACCGCTTACTATACCGCGTAATATCCCGCTTACATTTTTCTGCGCTTATTCTACCGCTTACATTTTTCTGCGTTTACTATACCACTTACTATACCGCTTACATTTTTCTGCGTTTAGTATACCGCTTACTATACCACTTACATTTTTCTGCGTTTACTATACCGCTTACTATACCACTTACATTTTTTCTGTGTTACTATACCGCTTACTATACAGCTTACTATACCGCTTACTATGCCGCTTACATTTTTCTGCGTTACTATACTGCTTACTATACAGCTTACATTTTTCTGCTCTTAGTATACCGCTTACATTTGTCTGCGTTTACTATAGCGCTTACCTTTTTTTTCTGTGTTACTATACCGCTTACTATACCGCTTCTATACCACTTACTATACAGCTTACTATACCGCTTCTATACCACTTACTATACAGCTTACTATACCGCTTACTATAACGCTTACTATACCGCTTACATTTTTCTGCGCTTACTATACCGCTTACTATACTGCTTACATTTTTCTGCGCTTCCTATACCTTACTATACCTCTTACATTTTTCTACGTTTACTATACCGCTAACTATACCACTTACATTTTTCTGCGTTTACTATACCGCTTACTATACTACTTACATTTTTTCTGTGTTACTATACCGCTTACTATACCGCTTACTATACCGCTTACATTTTTCTGCGTTTACTATACCGCTTACATTTTTTCTGTTTTACTATACCGCTTACATTTTTCTGCGCTTACTATACCGCTTCTACAGCATTTACTATACAGCTTACTATTCCGCTTACTATACCGCTTACTATACAGCTTACTATACAGCTTACTATACCGCTTACTATACCACTTACATTTTTCTGCGTTTACTATACCGCTTACATTTTTTCTGTTTTACTATACCGCTTACATTTTTCTGCGCTTACTATACCGCTTCTACAGCATTTACTATACAGCTTACTATTCCGCTTACTATAACGCTTACTATACCGCTTACATTTTTCTGCGTTACTATACCGCTTACAATTTTCTGCGCTTACTATACCGCTTACTATACTGCTTACATTTTTCTGCGCTTCCTATACCTTACTATACCGCTTACATTTTCTACGTTATTATACCACTTACATATTTCTGCTTTACTATACCGCTTACTATGTCGCGTGCTATACCGCTTACATTTTTCTGCGTTACTATACCGCGTACTATACCGCTTACATTTTTGTGCGTTTACTATACCGCTTCCTATACCACTTGCATTTTTTTGCGTTTACTATACCGCTTACATTTTTTCTGTGTTACTATACCGCTTACATTTTTCTGCGCTTAACATACCGCTTCTATACCGCTTACTATACAGCTTACTAAACCGCTTACATTTTTCTATGCTTACTATACCACTTACATTTTTCTGCGCTTACTATAACGCTTACTATACTGCGGTGCAATAGCGCACAGGCAAGCTTGCGCCGCGCCCGTCCCGCCCTAGATCATACCTAACTATACACAATACATGCACATACTTATATACAGAGGTGTCGGTTACAGTAACAGTGTCGCGAGTTCAATGGTTTTTTCCCATCTCAAAAAATGCACAACGCGCCTAAAGAAGTTTTCACTTCAATAAACTCAAAAAAGTACAATAAGTTGTGTATTCATTATTCAGCTCCTGGTGGCCGACTTTTGGATATGTAAGTAAAATTAATACCCAATGGTCGGCCACATTAAAATTAATTAAAAGCAACAAATTTATTTACTTTTTATAATCAAAAACATTAGTTTATTTACCCTGCTAATATTCTAGCCTTATAATTTTAGAAAAAAATAAAAAAATAATTAATACTTGCCTTTTAAAATAATTGCCATCTGTTAATAAAAAAATAGGGAAAATGGTGATTTGACCTCAATCTTGAAAAAAATGGCTGATTACAAATTCAATAAAAGTACCCATAATTCTTTGGTGATGGTTTATGACTTATGAAAGATGGTTGCATGTAACCAAATTGTAATATTTCATTTAGAACCAAAAATAAGCTATGCGTAAGGCATTTTATATCAATGTGGCCGACTATTGGGGGGTGGCCGACTATTGGTACATTTACCCTATTAATCATATTTTTGTATTAGATATTAGACAAAATATACCTAAAACATTTACGTGTGCTTTTTAAACCATTAAATACTCGCGCAAATTCACACAGCAAAACTTCCCACGTGGTGCATTTGGTTCAATATATAGTCTTTATAAATTTATAGGAAAATAAATTATCTAGCACCATCCAAGTCATTTTAATTGGACAATAGTCATCTAAGCATTTTAAAAAATCAGCTCATATTTTTGAGATATGCGAGTTTTATCAAACGCAAAATGCAAAATGCAAAATGCAAAAAAGAAAAAAAAAATAATAATAATTAAAATGAATAAAAATGAAATATATATAGTATTTTGTTTAAAAGTCAAGCTCAAAATATAGGATTGTTTAAATATTTCTTTGAAATTTTGCAAAAATGGATCTAATATGTATATGTTTAACAAGTTTACAATTTCTACAAGTAAAAAATTTTCGCTAAAAACTTATCTTCTCGATTTTTTTATTTATTTAATCTATAGTAATTTCTACCAAAAATTACTTTAAACTTTTCCCCTCACGTCTTTTGATATTTCAAAGACCTTTGACCGTCAGAAAAACACATATTCTACATAAAACACTGTCGAAACTTCAACGTAATGCCTATAAAAGAATATCAGAGAGAATTCATACCGTTTTTAGAATTACATGATAAAAAAAAAAAAAAAAAATCATCTGATCTGTTAAGAACAGACAATTCTGAAATTATGTCAGTCATTTAGATCTTAGCATGATTTCACCGTTCTCACAACATATTAAAATTTTTACGTACTAATTTCCGTACAAAAATGTTCATAAGTTTATATAGTAGATGTTTATTTTCAAAAATCATTGAATTTTGTGTTCATGATTACCTGTAAAATGAGACACTTATGTTTTATTTGTGTTTTCAATTATTACTAACAGTAGTTTGAATTTAATTATTCTTTTGAAAATTTCGATAAATAAGATTTAGCACCATGATTACCTCAACTAATTTATTTTATCTCGAAAATATATTTTTATAATTTTTTTAAGTCATTATTAATCAAATTTAGGTAGACCCAACACTCACGTCAAAATAATTTCTCTTCTCGTTTAAAAAAAAAAAATCTTATGTCTAGAATCTTCTGTTAAACCCATTTACATTTTTTGTTTAACTCCTTAACACGTTAAAAGAATCAGCAGCACTTGTTTGATAAAGTAGTCATTGCAAAAGCTTTGAAAGAAGCAGATAATTTCTTTTTGCTGATATTTGCATATTAGATAAGAATATGCAGTCAGAATAAATAAATTTTAAAATCATTTCGATGTTCGGAAATTCAGCGAAATGCATTTCTCTATCTTCGATTGTACGTTGGATTTTACTGTACACATTTTGAGGTTGTTTTTGTACAGAATTGCTTTAACATTAGCTATCGATTTGATTTAGATTAAAACTGCCTGAATGAGTATATCTGCTGCTCCAATGTTTGAGAGAGAGATTAAGATTTAATTGAGGTAGATTTCACCCTGCCATACAGTCATTAAAAAAAACATACATTTATTATAAGGTTTATTTACACCGTATTCAAAACTTGAAAATGAAATGTATTTATCTTCTCGAGTTTTTTATTTTTTATTTTTTATTTAATCTGTAGTAATTTCTACCAAGAGTTACTTTAAACTTTTCATCTTATGTCTATGGAGCCTTTCATTAGAAGTGGTAAAGATCTTACAAGTAGACAGGGTTATTATAACTTTATCAAACCGTGACTTTTCAAAAATAATTCCTTGAGATTCAGCGTAAAGGGGATTGACGTGTATATTCAAAAGCCAATCAACTGCAGAAATGACACTTTCATAGGGAGTAAATATTAATAACATTTTCTAACAAGGAAAAAACATCCCATTTAAGTTAAAGAGAGATGAAAAATTCTGAGTTTTTGTCCGTCATTTTGATTTGTCTTTGATTGTAATCCCTCTCACAAGTATTCAGATGATCTTTTTATTATTTTGATTATAAAAATGCTGAAAAGTGACAATAATATTGTATTTCAAGAGCCATTCTACTTTTTTGTTACATTTGTCAAGTGCGTGTTAAGGCCGTTATCTGCAAGAATTTAAGGTTAAACTGTTTGAGCAGAAATGTGGCGGAGTCTCTTCACACGTTTTTTGCCAATACTAAACGGCAATCCACAAAGTTCAATCACTAACTCGCTCTTTACTAGAAATAACTAAAGAGTTTTACTAAACATAGTTCCACTTGCGTAAAGAACACTGATAAGATAATCCACTACTAACTCCAGCAGACAGTCAATGCTTTCCGCTGAAACACAGAAGCCCTAACAAAAGTCGTTAATATAATCTTAACTTTTAAAACACTACCAACTCGTGACTACTGACTAGCTTTATTTGAACTATAACTCAAAATAATTTACCAACGGCGAATCTTCGATTCAATCCAACTTTCACTACGGGATGCAAGCACAGTACACTGCAAAAAAAGTTGATTTTACAGTATAATACTGGCACCCTAGCTGCCAGTATTATACCGTAAAATTAACAGTAATAAGCAGTAAAATAACCAGTAATACGCTACCGCGCATGCGCGGAGCAAGAATAAAATGAAACCGAAAGAAAATAAATATTTTTTTCACAGCTACTAACCCTAATAACTTCCAACAATTCTGGAACATAAACAAACATGGTTTATATGAACTGTAAATGATATTACTGATCAAATTCGTTTTATTTCCTTAGAAAAAAAAGATACGTTTATTTGAGTTATTTATTTATCATATTAAATTCATCCTCGCTGTTTTTTTAAATTTAAGGATCAAAGATGTATTTGATTCAAAAAGGCTGAAATTTAAATATAGTTACGTTTCCAAAGTTTACTATTTAATTTGTAATACATTTTTACTAACAATCACTTTAAGCTTTTTATCCCATGTCTATTGAATTATTGAATAGACGTTCTAGTTATCATATAATTCGACAGTGCTGTTATAAATTTCTCAGACAGTAACTCTCCAAAAGTAATTTCTTAAGATTCAAGAAAAAAGAGACTGACGTGTTCATTCAAAAGATAACTAACTATAAAAATGACTTTTTCACGTAATAATAAGAAACATTAAATTTCAGGAACCATTAAAATTTTTGTTTCATTAAGGCCAGTATAAAGCAATCATTAATATAAAAGGATTTTCCATATTTATTAACCTTATTAACTTTAATACATTTTTTGATTCGTCTTTCATCCCTTTCAATATTTTATTTTATTCTGGAATTTAAAAAAAAAAAAAAAAAAAAAAACTAATGTTTATATGATCATTATAAAAGAAGTTATTTACCTCTTTAGAAAAATTGAAGAATGCTTTTTGAGTTGTTTATTTTTTAAATTTAAGTTATCCTCCACTTATTTCTTTTTAATGCAATAATATTAGATATGCCGGGATGAAAAATTCTGAAACAGAAGTAGAATTACACTTTCAAGTTGTGTCATATAATTTGTAGAATTTTTTTACCAAGAGACACTTAAAACTTTTAATACACCGCTTATTGAGTGAATCAATGGCCGTAAAATCATCATCTTTCAAGTCGATAGGATTGTCTTAAGTTTGGATTAACCATATTTTTAAAAGCAATATCTTAAAATTCAGTTTAAAGGAGATAAAAAAGAAAACAAACTGTTAAAATGTCACTTTTGTGCAAACTTAATGATCTTAATAATAATATTTAACAATCATGAAAAATCATGTGTGAAGCATAGATTATGAAACACTTTCACACATCTCCAACATCTCCAAAAAGTGAAAGATGATGTCTAAGTAAACAAATTGGAAAACGCACAACACATTTGAAAACTCAGTTTTAGCAATTACCATGCATAGTCGAAAACATATCCGAATTCTTTTGTGCATCCTTGTATATGATCTATATATATATATTTGTATATATACCACATAGTATGACAAAATTTTTAAGCATCTTGAAGTACACCCCATTGCAATTTTATTACGTTTGAAATAGAAACATAATTAAAATACACCGCAAGTGATTTTTCCCCCATATACCATAATGCAACAGCCTCCTTTTGAATGCCCCTGTAAATGAACTATAAAAGCTATACATCCATTTTCAATACCGAACATGCCTTGACAAACCTCAATAACATATATCAACGACTATATTTACGCCAGTTAGAGCATGGACAGGCGGACAGATAGAGGGCCAGACAAACCGAATTCATAAATACTTTTCAACTACGCTGGAAAGTGTTAAAAGAAGAAACACTACATTTTAGCGGACAGTTCAGAATGTTTATTAGCCATTTGGATGTGACCATGACTTCTATTCCTTCCATAAGTGACGAGATGCTCTTTATGACTATAAATTTAAAAATGCTCAAAAATAAATACTGTATTGTAATTTAAGAACCATTTAACATTCTTTATGTTTATGTACAGGGTTATGGTGAAATTTGTTTTGTTTGTAATCTATTTTCAGATGATTTGAGTTGCAAAGGAATATATTATTTAGTGTCCCAGTGAAAGGAGAATCCACAGGCAAACGAGATCCCAAGAAAATTAATCCTTTGGAGAAAAATACTTTCTTTATTGGACAGCAGATGATTAGGGATTCTTGTAGTGTATATTATTAGCGTATGGGGCAAATTTTACTCATTGGAAAATTTTTTGTACGGAGGCCATATAAAAATTTAAATTTTGTATTTCGTGAAATTTAATCTCTTGAAAATTTTAATCAGTTTCATAAAATTCTGGACCTTTTTTATGTAACTTTGTCTTTTATAATATATGTCTATGATCAATATTTAAGGAATAAAAGCCGAGGTCAATGTTTTTAAGACACCGTGTATATGAATAAATTGAAATTCTTTATAAAGGAAAACTAATAGGGCTGAAACATGTGAGAAAATATTAACTTCATTTCCCAAAGTGTGCGCAGGGCCCGACTTAGACTATCTGGGGCCCCGGGACAAGCATCATTATGGGTGGGGGGGGGGGGGGTCTTCTATCTATCCATAGAAATTGTTAGTGAATTATGCTGGAGTAACTAATACTAAACATCATACCTGTTGTATGTATACATAAATTTCGAACCAGATGCTATTCACATCCGTACACAAGGTATCACAAGAAAGATGGTAAAATCTTTAACAGATGATAGAGTACACTACTTTTTTTTCATAAAAATATAAGGGCTCATGTAAGCCTTTGATAGGATGACGTCTTTCAGTCACTCTTGGCAATCTGTCATAACATAAAATTTTCTACCCCATCCCATGTCTTTGAAAATGTAAGACTTTTAGTTACTTTTGGCCAATTTTAACCATTTGGTACCTTCTTAACAAAAATCTTGATTTAGCCCAGGGGTGCCCCTCTCAAATGGGGAGCCAGGGGCAGCTGCCCCGCATGCCCCTGCATTAGTCAGGCCCTGGGTGTGCGGGGCACATAAAAAATAAGTTTGCATGAGCTATAAAATATACCGAAGAGATAATTTATTTTACTTATTAATCAAACTAAATTCACCTCAATTTTTTTTCTTTTTAAGTAAAGATCACAGACTTTCCGGTTACAAAACGTCTGAAACTGAACTAAAATTACATTTAGAATTTTAGCATTTAGTTTGTAATATCTTTAACTAAAAGACACTTTAAACTTTTTATCCCCCATCTATTGAGTCAATCAATAGCCGTGGTCATTATCTTTCAACTCGACATGTCTGCCTTCAATTTCTCAAACCGTGACTTTCCTAAAATAATTCTTAAGATTTAAGGCAAAAAAAGTTTGACGTGTTTATTCAAAATCTAAACGAGTGTAAAAAAATATATTTTTTTTTAAATGTGATATTTTTAAAAGGAAAAATACCTTGTTTAAGCTCCATTTAAGGAGAAAGTTCTGACTCTTTGTCAGTCTTTTGGATGTGTCCGTGATTCTATTTTATCTTACAAGTGCTTATGTGTTCTATTTAATACAAATATAACAAGAAAAAAATCCTGCATCAAGCATGGATATGAAGCACTTTCCGACGCATTCAGACTACTGCAATAGAAAAAATTACCGTTTCGAAAGGTGAAATATAATGTATTGGTAAATAATTTGAAAAACGTATAACTTATTTCACAATTTCAGAAATTAACATCTATGGTCCAAAAATATCCGAATTCTTTTGAGCAGCCCTGCATGTGATCTTTAGTTTTGTATATATACTACGATAGTATGCAAAAATATAGTTCAATTAGGAAACATATCATACTAACTTCCTCTTTCGCAATTTCAGCCAATAAGCATAAATGTACTCGAAATCTTTTATGCAGCCTTGAATATTATCTATAAAATTTATACACACCAAGTAATATGTAAAATATTGGTGAAATTTCTAAATGCATACAACAATTGAAAACGCACTTCCAGTAATTATTACTCATAGATAGAACAATGTAACCGAATATATTTTGTGTGTCTCTGTAACTGAACGAGAAATACTATGCACACCGTATTTTACAGTAAACATTTTGTAGAGCGTCTCAGTTCTTCATACAATTTTAAAGTGTTTGAATTAGCGCATCACCATTAAAATGCACTGCAAATGATTTTTCCCCGTGGACCGATATAACGGAATTCTTTTGAGTGCCTTTATAAGCAAAATATAAATGCTACATACTCATTGTTCAATACCGAACATACTATGGTAAACCTCAATAACATAACAATGTCAATTACATGGCAATCCTTGTATATTTATTTACGCGAGTTAGAGTACAGTGAGACAAACCTAATTCATAAACACTTTTCAATTATCTTGGAAAGCGTTAAAAATGAATAAATAAACACAAAATCTATAAATTACCACAAATAAATCAAAAGTTAATATTAGGTTTTCTAACGATATTAATTTATTTATTTTTATATTATTCTGAATGAATTGAAATCAATAAATAAAAATATAATAAAAATACAACCCCAGCGAGTTCAAGTTACAAAAATTTTGGAACTTTTAAAAAAGTTTATAAAAGGTGTAAAGCATATAACAGAAATAATTTATTTTACCTTTTTAGAAAAATTAAGTGATGTTTTCGCAAATTAATTTTTTTTATCAAAGTAAATTAATCTAAATTTTTCATGTAATGAACTCTACAAAAACTCAAAATTGAAGGAGAATTATATTCTAAAAGATTTCTCATTCAATTTGCAATACTACTGAAAAAATTTCAACTTTTCATCCTATGTTTATTGATTCAATCATCAATAGTCAATATACACGGCAAAGGCCTGTCTTGAATTTCTCAAACCGTGACTTTCCATAAGATTAAAGGCAAAGATTTTCGAATCGTTTATTCAAAATCATAAAAAAATTGAAATAGCATCTTAACAGATATTAATAATAAGAACCATTAAACTTTCTGTTACAGTACGACCAGTAAAATGAAATAGTTAATATATAAGTATATTCTACATTAACCAACCTTATTAATTTCTATATGCAATGAGTTTGGAATATTTAAAATATAAAATTGAGTTTACAAGATCGTTATAACATGGTTAATTTATTATATCTCTTTAGAAAAATTGAGGAATGTTTTTATAAGCTATTTATTTATCGAATATATGAAATTCATATCCGCTTATTTCTTATAAATGCAATGGGATTTGATATGCTGGGATCAAGAAGTTCGAAACTGAATTAAAAGTACGCATTCAAATTTTATCTTTTAATTTGTGCTACTTTTTTTATTTTCTAATAAGAAACACTTTAAACTTTTCATTCCCCGTCTGATTGAGTAAATCAATGGCTATGGTCATCATCTTTCAAGTCGACATGCCTGTCACGAAATTCTCAAACCGTGGCCTTTGCAAAATTAGGAGCACAAGAGTTCAACGTGTTTATTCAAAAGCCAAACCGACTGTAGAAATATCACTTTCGTATAGAGTGAATCTTAATGTTTTGGAAAATATCTAGGTTAAGTATTTATATTAATTTTATTAAAGAAAAACATGAATTAAAATTCTATTTTCAAAATGAAATTTTATGAAAAGGTTTTTATTTATTATTCATATTAATAAAAAAGCTGTTGATAAAATGTTTAATGTAATCAATTAAAAATTGATGCAAGAATTTAAAAGATGCCAGAATAGTAAGATTTGTAAGAAATTAAAAATCAATGAATAGGAAAAATGTATTTTGAATTCAAAATAATTTAAATATTTTGTGCTCTTTTATTTGCATCCATGGGATGGCTTGATGTAAGAATTGCTTGATGCAGTGTTCCGAGTGGGCTACTTTTTTCAAATTCAGATTGCTTGATTGACACCAGTTTTTTGAAACGGTATAATTCGCTTTGTTATTATTAGATCTTATTAAAGATTAGTCTAGATTAGATTAGATAAAGTATTATATTAGATTAGTCTTATTAAATCAGTTATAAATAACACGAATTTTACTTTCTCAAAAAACTGGTGTCAATAAAAAAAAACTGAATTTAAAAATGTAGTCCATTGGCAACACTGGCTTGATGATGTAAGCTTGCTTTAAGCTTGTTGTAAGCTTGATGATGTAAATTGATGCAAGAATTTAAAAGATGTAAGAATAGTAAGATTTGTAAGAATTTAAAAATCAAGGAATATGAAAAATGTATTTTTAATTTAAAAAAAATTAAATGTTTGTGCCCTTTTATTTGCATCTATTGGTCGGCTTTCCACTCAAATTATTTTAGGAATTTTTTTAAAGGGAAAATAGTTTTCATCTTGTATTCCAATATCATGTCTATTACTACCGATGTCAATATCCCTTTTGAATGAATTTTCTAGGATTGTACAAAAACACGACGGTGAATGGGACATCATAAGAATGGTTTCAAACATGTTTTTAACATAATACACTCACATTTCGTTAACAAAAGTTGCATGATTAAAAATTGCAATTAGTTAAAAAATAATGGAAAAACGTATTAGCAAAATGTTTTCAAAGATTGCAGTGCGAAAGCCTTGCAAGGGTACACTGGTTAAATAATGTTTTAATGAATTAATTAATAATGCATTCATTATTCAGCAGAATTAAATAGATACTAGCTGATCGCCATATACATTCTGATTAATATAAATTGGGCTGTATTTTTTTTTTAATTAAACAAAAAATATATTTAGTGTGTGAATACAGTTATTTCCAAGAATTGAAACCGAAAACTTCGTATGGAAGGAGGTATCATTTTACCACATACACCAAAAACTAGTCATTTGACCGGTACCAAATAAAAATATTTCTATTCGAATCATAATTTTTTTTATAAAATAAATAATATATAAATTACACAAAAATACGTTGAATGAAAAAGTTAAATGATTTTAAATTCAAAATCTGTTGTGAAATTATTTTGTGTTGCTGACAGGATAAAAAAGGAACGGCTGAGATAAATTATATTTTTGCATTAGCATAGTTACCAGCTTTTTAAAAGACAAATAAACATATTTAAACCAGAAATTTCCCTTAATAAAATAAGTACTACATAGAAACAAGACACATTTTATAAAATGAATTTTCTAGATCAAAACATATTTGACTTTTTTTTTTAAAGCGAAACATTTTGGCAAGTATATATTCACCTTCATATTTTATCAATATATATATATATATACATATTATAATTTAAAAGATCATTGGTAGATTAAAAAGTAGGAAGCTTGAATCTAAAAGAAAAGCTTTATCTGTTCAGGCTATAATATGCATTGATTGGTTAAAATAAGTTATTTAAATGATGTTTTTAAATATTAAATGAGGAGGATTAAATAATTTCATACATCAAATATCACGATATAAAATCACAAATTTTCTCCAAAATTTTACTTTTACATTCTCAAGAATTCACATCTTCTAGTCATTGCAATTAAGTAATTGTGCAATGTTACAACCTCTTCTAATCACATATAAAGCACGTCAAGTGATCAGTAGCTATAATAATGCCATCCTATGAAGAGTATTTATGACTATTCTAAGATCATTTTAACTCATTCTAGTGCTTATACCGATATAACAATCTGTAACTTGAATATGACAAGAAATTACAACATTTCCTTCGAGATCTCTTATTTTAAGGACGAATTCAGTAAATTAAATTTTGAGGTGTAACATTTATCACCTGATAACGTAAGAGATAATAAAAGATTGCGGAAATTCCGGCTCTTAACCAAATGAAGATGAATTTGATTATGTGACGGAAAATTTCATTAGCTCTATACATTTGAAACATAATGAATAGATGTGTAACAATTTGACTATCTTGTAAAAGGGGAAACGTATGAGGTTGTATCTTTTGCATGTACAGGGTATGCGCCGGAAAAATGTATAGGGGAAGGTGGCCTAAAATGTTCCCCTTAAGGGAAAACTTGCGTAAAATAACATAGCTGTTTAAATAAAACTTTGGCCCTTTGATAGTATGTTTTACACTACATTTTGAATTATAAACCTATTTTAATAATATTTTAAACCCAAATTGAGTAATGAAAAAAATAGATTTTATAAAAAGTGTCCAAAGGATCATTTTACCCTCACCAAAGGGCAAAATGTACTTCATTTAAAAATAATTGTAAATTGTTTTTTTTATCGGCAAAATAAATGATATAAAAGTAATTATGACAATACATAAGTGTACTGTCATAATTACTATTTGTCATAATTTCATGTACATCTAAAAAACATACTCAACTTAAGTAAACCAAGTGATATTTTTGTACTCTAAAGACTGTACTCTAAATAAATATGAAAGTTAGTGCCTACCTTATGAAAGAGGTTGTAAAAACCAATTTTTTAAAGAATTCTATTCAGACGCGTAATATTGCGATCGCTTGAATACCGCCATTTCTTCGCATTTACATATCACAACTAGTTTATGTTTTAACCTGTAGATAGCACGACCTGTCTGGAAGAAAACATATGTGGATCGTTTTGCCCGTTAGGATAATTTTAGGCCACCTTCCCCTACATACATTGTTTAACGAGTCATAACCTTCTAATTTTTCTTTCTTTTCCAAGGGTAAGTAACCGGAAATAATGAGTGGACCAAGATTACATTTTGAATAGATAAAATTTATTTAAAAATACTATTAAGTATGCTAGTAAGTATGAAGATGTAGCAGAAGTACAAAAACAATATCGCGAGGAGTTCCAGGCAGATACACCTACGTGACTTACAGTTCATCCGATAAAAGATAAGTTTGTAACGAGTGGATGTTCATAGACAACATTCCGGAACCGCAATCGGGTAAGAATGCACCCCAACACCAAATGAAATGTTTGTTGAAGTTTGTGAATCAATAGTTCACCGTTATAAGCAGTGTATTAACCAGAACCGTAATAATTTTGAACATCTGCGGTAGGAGGAAAAGTTGTACAATTTATGTAGATTCTTTTGCAATTTAAATATTAATTATATGTGAATAAAAACTGGTGTTATAATCATTTAAAGTTGGTATGCATTTTTCTGACGCACCCTCTATATAGTTATCTATAAAGCAAAAACAACTGCATGAGTAACGGTGACATCATACCGACGGTGGCAACAATATGGCAAACAAATTCGTTTATTATCGCAAAATTATTAACTTGTAATTATCGCATAATTTCATTTTTTACACCATAGAATGGAAAAATATTTACTTTCAGATGCAATTTAACTGAAAACGTTATCTAAACTTACTAAGTTTTTATTATTTTTAAATAATTTTTAAGCATGATTTATTTTTAATACCCAGCTTGCCTTATTGCATATTTGCACTTCAAACATGTAAATATTTCATCATTTGTTTTCGTCTAATATTCCGTAACAAAATTAAAATTTCACTAGAAAAATATAAACAAATGCATAAAAAACAAGTTTAACACATGTGTAATCGAACTACGCACTTAAATAATGAAATAATCAGAACAAAATTGCTGATTTTAAAAGTGAAATATTTGACAAATTTTTTAGCTTCTAACCGCTGGCTTGCGGCTAATACGGAAACTAACACCGTTTTTAATAAATTTAAAAACTGTATTATTTGAATGCATAATTGATAATTTTCCTATAAAAAATATTTTTGGTCTAATTAGTGGTCAATCTAATGAAAATACTTTAAAATACACTTATCTTTTATCAAAAAATCTACTTAGGGTCTGCAATTAGGTCTACTTTAGGGTCTTCAATTAAAAATCATTTCACTTATGTTCTGTAAGTGGTTAGTTCGCTTAACAACCTGTTAAGACGGAATAGGGGTCCCTTGGTCTATATTATACAGCATAAATGTGGTCGTCAGAAATGCAGACGTCATATCGACGGTAGCAACGACCTGAGCAATCAATTTTGCTTTTTATTGGAAATTTAACTTTAAACATCACACATTTTAAATTTTTACACCGTCAAACATGAACAAAAAAATTCACTTTCAAATGCAATTTGTTTGAAAACTGTATCTTAATTTACTGATTATTTATGGTTTTTAAAATACTTTTCAAGCACGCAATTTTTTTAAATCTACGTTTATCGCGGGCAGCCTGATTGAGGAAGATTAACTCACTTGCATTTAAAATACATAAACATTTCACTATTTGTCTTTGGCTAATATTCCATAAGGAAATTAAAACTTCATCACTAAATAAATAAATAAATAAAATAAAGCAAATAAAACTAAAATTTAACATACGTGACCGAATAACACGCTTAAACATTGAAATAACCGGATTAAAAAAAGAAAGCAATAAATAGCGAAATCTTTGGCGATTTTTTTTGGCTATTAAGGCGGTATTAAAAAAAAAAAATATTTTTCTACGCTCAACAACTCAAAATTTTGAGACACATTCTCAGACTCATTTTTAAAAGTAACAACAGGAAACATTGCGGCGTGATTTATAAAGATACTAGCAAGCTACGCCCGCTGCGCTGGTCAGTTTCTACAAATGAACCTTGAAGCAAACAAAATATATCGTTTAATTTGACCTTGTATTTGAAAGCAATCTGTATATTTACCTGGAATATCCTTCCACATTACTGAAAAATGACGTGATTGCGCTATTATATTTTCTAATGTGCAGTCAAAATTTTAGCTGTTAAGGACCAACTCTTTTATTTGGTCATTTACAGTTAAGGTTTGCTAAAGAATGATAAAACTATATGCAATATACTAAAACCATCACTAAAAATTATCGAACTAACAATGCAAACTAATTAACAAAATCCATTCAGTAGAAGTTTTTATAAAGGCTAATCTTTTATAATCGGGTTCATCTGATTATATAACTTTTCCACGTAATTCTAAAACAGAACAATATAAAATATACTAAAACCATCCTTACAAATTATCTACTTAACAATGCAAGTCGCAAAAAATACGCCCAGTAAAAACTTTCAAAAAGGCTAATCTTTCGGAATCGGGTTCTCCTGACTGTATAACCTTCACACAACTGTTTGACTAAGCAGCGTAGAACAATATGTAGTACATTAAAACCATTCCTGAAATAGCATCTGACTAACAATACAATTCTCATCAAAATCCGTCCAGTAGAACTTTTTCAGAAGGCTAATCTTTCATAATCCGAATCAAATACTGAAAAAGCTAATCACACAACTGTTTGACTAAGCAGCGTGGAACAATATGTAGTACATTAAAACCATTCCTGAAATAGCATCTGACTAACAATACAATTCTCATCAAAATCCGTCCAGTAGAACTTTTTCAGAAGGCTAATCTTTCATAATCCGAATCAAATACTGAAAAAGCTAATATTTGATAAAAAAAATATCACCTGATTTTCGAATTTCCCCCTATAATTCCTTTCTTTTTTTTAAATAAAATTAATAGCAGCTTTTTCTTTTATTTTTCCAGCTGTATAGCCATTTCAATTCTTTCTGCATCAAAAAAAAAAAAAAAAAAAAAAAAAAAAAAAAAGACACCATTTGGCTTAAAATCAAATTGTTTAGGATCAAAAGTAAAATCAAAATCGCCAAAAACAAAAGATAAATCGCGAAATATTGTTTCGATAGCAATCTTGCCCCTTGAATAATTTTTTAAGCATTGCGAGCATTCCCAATCATGTTTAAATTAAATATTTTCGTTTTATAATATTCTCTCATCAAAACTCTTTTTTCTTTTTTTTTTTAATTAATTTAACACAGTTTTTCTTTTATTTTTGGAGATGTATAGCCTTTTCATTTCTTTCTGCAACAATAATGATCGCCAAAAAAATAGCAATGGTAACCTTTTCGGCCAAAATAACAAAACTTTCTATCATAATTCAATAACTAATCTACGTAGAACGTCGTGTTATACATATAAACCTTCCTCTTCAATCACTATCTATTAAAAAAAACCGCATCAAAATCCGTTGCGTAGTTTTAAAGATTTAAGCGTACATAGGGATATAGGGACAGAAAAAGCGACTTTGTTTTATACTATGTAGTGATTTATAAGGGCCCCATGTTTTTATTTTTCGTTCAATTAATTAGAAATTGATTTACAGACAATTATTTTCACAGTTACGATCATTTTTTTTTGTTTCCAGAGCTATCGCTCTGGGAAATTTGGTTCAAAATGTCCACTTTGACAACATTTTTTGAAATATATTCTGTCGTTATCAAAAAATCGAGACAATACGGACATTATAAAGTTTCTGAATAAGAGAACCTGCCAATTGGATGCATTTTAGAGCAAAAATGAATTCACAAATGTGTCTCAAAATAAGCAGTTTGGATTTGAATACACCCTTAATTCCTGGCATGCGGCTTATACGAAAGTACTGCTTTTAATAAACTACAAAGCTTCATTTGGATACATAATTTGTATTATTCATATAAAAATGTTTTTTGATGTTAGTAAAGAGCAATCTAAAAAATATATATTGAATTTAAATTAAAGATTATGTTTTACACCAGGCAGTATATCCCGCAACTCGAGAAGTCCTGGTTTTTACAATGTCCAAAAAAATATAGGTTTTATTATTTTTATTATTTTTTTTAATCAGGATATTTAGATCTAAACAGTGACATTAAAAAAAAATATATATCCTCTTTAATAAAAAGGTATGTGTTGCTGACGACTGGGAATTTCGCGAATCGTTGCCACAGATTAATCTCGGAAAATGAAACATTTGAAGTTACTGAAAAAATTAATAGCTCGAAAAGTATTTGTCAGAAAATTGTTAGACAAACTGCGTTAGAAATGTAAAAAATTGTATTTTTCTTGATATAAATTTCAAATCTAATAATTATGCCGTTTTTCAAATATTTAATTAAAAAAATTACCAAATTTCACAATGGAGTACCATAACGAAACCTTCACGCGTAAAAAGATAATGATAACGGCAGCCTGTATACTGGGAATAGCACAAGTCACAAATTATAGTAGCCTAATCATTCTGTTAAAATATAAAAGTGAAGTATGATGTCACGAGTGCAGGATGTTTATTCAATTATCGACGAATAGCATATTTTAGTCCATTTAGTTCTCGACAAATAGCATATTTTAGTCCACCTCAGTGAGACATATCATTATATTTCATTATATTTGAAGTATTGTAACTTCATTAAAATCCAACGGAAATGATTTTTCAGTATCGTTTTCAGAAATGTGGAAGGACATTCCGAGTAAAGGTCCGTATGGTTTTAAAACACAGGGTCAATTTCAAGGTCAATATTTTGTTTGATTAAAGGTTCGTTAAGAGAAACTGACCAGCGTAGCGGGCGTAGCTTGCTAGTAATAAATAAATATCAACGTTACCTTTATGCTTAAATGCCCATTAAAATGTATAATTAAATGGATTCAAATAATAAGTGTTCAGGAGGAATAGTCACATTTTAGTGAATGAGTGTACTATTACTTTTTAATTACCGAAACGTTAGTTGAGGCTCACTGTGCAGACGTGGAAAGTTTTTGGTTTCTGTCTGTTTGTCTGTCCGTTCCGCGATAACTGCCGTAAAAGACGTCCGATGACGTTGATTTTTGGTAGGTATGTTGTCGGGATACCCGGAATTAGCTGTATAGTTTTTGGTTAAATTTGGTTCAATCGATCGAAAATATAGAATATTTCTTTTTAGGTCATAATGCTTTCCTATGGGAATGCAGACGATTTTCAAATTTCATTTTTCACTGAAATGAAAATCAGTTATTTGAATAATGAATTTAAAAGTAAACTTATGGATGCTAAATTTTCGATTTGGGGGGAGGTCTTAAATATATCCAATATCTTTAAAATTTTGCCGATACATCAATTAGAATTCAGAAATTAACTGTTTAAATTATTGGAAATTTTTTTGCACTGTTCGGGAAATATAAAACATTTTAATTTCTTATTTTTTCCAAATTTTAAAATGCGTTTCTTTTTCTTTCTTCTTTATTTTATTAGTTGCTTAGTAACCTTATTTCAAAGAATATCAAAATAATAAAATTCAAGTAACTCGCACTATTTCACCGAAATATTTTATTAGCAAAATAACTTAGTTCCATAAGTTACTTTCGTACATGACATTTTATTCAACTTATCCATCAGATGGAGGTTTTTCGTGGTTGGCAGGTAAGTAAATATTGCTATTTGGATATTTAGACAACATGAAATCCTTTTTCCAAATAATTGCTTATCCTAATAAAATCACAGTGCAAAACCAAATCCAATGTATACTATAATTATTCAAACAATCAATAGGAAATCATGAATATAAATTTAATATGATTACAGGGGGAGCCCCCCTGAAGAAATGTATTTTTTATTTTAAAAATTACAAGAATAAGAAGTTTATAAGAATTTCAGAATATCATTGCATAAACCGTGTTTAATTTAACACTTCTAATTTCTGAAACCAACGAAGCATTTTATATATGCCTATAAATATGTATGTATTATGAAAATATTAAATTGCAGATTGCAAGATGCTAAATAACATGAAAAGTGAGATTAAAAAACAATGACTTTCAGAGCTGACGTTGAGGCTCTAGTTTTATTTATTATAATTGATGCCTACGTTTCCATTTAATAAACAGCCTTAAACGTAAGGAAAGATAATTTATTGTATTCGTGCGACTCTTTCAGACAAAAAACGGAAAATTATGCATCACGGATAGTTTATTCCAGCACTAAAAGAATGTATTATGAAATTTCATTTTTTCAAATGATGAAATCTATCATAGTCCGTCATGTAACCGAATCCGTTTGTGCGTCTCTATAAATGAAGATAAATGCTGCACACTCCTTAATATATAGAAAACGTGTTGTAGTGAACTTCGGTGATCCTTTGTAATCTCATTTTGTTTGAAGTATCGTAACAACATTAAAATGGAACGCAAACCATTTTTCCTCATTTATTATAATGTAATTGAATTCTTTTGTGCATCCCTGTAAACAAACAATGCTACTTATTCTAAGCTTTTGAGAAAGCATGTTGTAGTTTGCTTCAGTGATACACATCACTTTAATTATTTTTGAAATATTGTAACACCATTAAAATGAATCGGAACCTATTTTCTCCATAGATCCTAATGTACCGGGATTCTTTTGTATGTCCCTGTAAACGATCTATAATTGTTAGACACTTAATTTTCAATATCGAACATTCCTACATTAAACATCAATAACATAAAATTTTCATGGCAATCCGATTACATTTTCGAGAGTTAGAGCATGGACAAATGGTAGACAGACAGACAAACTGAATTCATATACTCTTTTTAACTATGTTGTAACGTCTTAAAAATGTTTTACATTTCTATAACAATTTCAGGAGAAATGTACCACAAGGAATTTTTCTGGAAATGGTGGTACATATAAAATATAACGATAGCACAGTGTCAGCTTATTATAAATAGTTCTTCACTTTATGTATAATTTTTTTAGAACGAGTTCTTAATTTTTCAATTTGACAAATTAATAATTTCAAGAAGAAAGAGGAAAAGAAAAAACCTCTAAGAGGAATCCATTTTTAACACTTTCCAATATAGTTGAAAAATGATTTATGAATTCGGTTTGCCTGTCTGCCTGCCAACTGTCTGTACTATAACCCACGTAAATATACTCCGATTGGCATGCAATTGATATATGTTGTTGAGGTTTACTATGGCTTTTTCGGTATTGAAAATGAAGTGTGTAGTATTTATAGTCCATTTACAGGGACACTCAAAATAATTCGGTTACATTACGGTCTTTGACGAAAATTCATTGGCGCTGTACTTTAATAATGTCACACTCATATTGAAATTAATATATATCACTGAGGTGCACTACAAGAGGCTTACTATAGAATAAGATGTACATAGCATTCATCGTTCATTTACAGGGACACACAAAAATTCGGGCACAGTACTGTCTATCAATAATAGTTGCTGACAGTGCGTTTTCAATTGTGGTACGCGTTTTTACATTCAACCCATTTTTTGCATATCACTTGGTGTATGTACATTCTATAGATCCCATACAGTTCGTTACCCGTGCATTTTCGTTTATTGTCGGAATTTTCTTTAGGGGAATTTTCAACTGCTCTATGCGTTTCCCAATTGAAGCAAATTTTAGAATACTATGTTGTATATATAAAAATGTATAGATCATGTATAAGGCTGCACAAAAGTATTCGGATATTTTTCCGATTGTTGACGGTAATTGCTGGCATTGGATTTTCAAATGTGTTATGCGTTTTCCATATTATTTACTAACAAATCACCTTTCAGCATATTATACTCTGAAGTTGTGCTATAATATGCTGAATGTGTCGAGAAATGTTTCATGATCTATGCTTGACGCATGATTTTTCTTTCTTGTTTAGTTGAAAAACGATCTTTGAAGCAGATTTCTTTTTAAAAATCAGGCTTGGAGTTTTTTTTGTAGCATTTCGGTTTCTGTTTCAAACGGAAATTGGGTTTTTTTTTCTTGTGTGCAAAAGATGAAAAGATGACTGTAGCATACTAAACCTTACAACTAATCATTACCTAAAAAAATGTTCTAGAAAAGAAATATTGTTAAATGAAAATAATGCGTAACCTTAAACTCGAACTTATTTACACTAAATTGTGGATTCATTTTACATTAAAGCTATTATATTTGTGAAAGGTATTTTGTTATTTTAAATCAAAAAGTATAATCAAATATGGGAAAGTAGTGTAAAACCGGGTACCTAACGGTTTTCTTTTGTTGACAAAAATCTAGAATCTAGTGGACAATTAGGGTTGGGACAATCTAGCGTTGACAAAAATCTAGCGGAACAATCGAAACACCCCCACAAAAGTGTTTGGAGATATCTGCGCTATCAAAAAACCACATCTGTTGCTAAAGGAAAATTTTTCTCTACTTGGGAAAAGGCGTATTCTAGGACCATCTGAAACAGATCCGAGTTTTGTTGTCGGGGTAAAACCAGGTACTAATCAGAAATTAAGTTTTTACACTTCCAGTAACAAAAAGCTTTATTGTAATTAATTTTTTAATCAAACTTTAAAACATACATATATTTTTTAAGGGCAGTAACGTTTTTTTCAGGTTTTCAAAGCAATTTTTAATGTTATCATGTCATGGCTTTCTCAGCTTTTATTTATCGTATCCCGCTTGTGCCTACACTTTGCAGACTGAATATTGAATCCATCCTTCACCACTAAACAATTTGTTGCAGAATTCAATGCAAAACCATGTATACCCGGTTTTGCCTCAACATACTACCAAAAATCAGCACGGTCGTTCTCCTGTATAGTTGGACGTACACACTTCTACTTGGCATTAAAATATCATGTGAAAGCTGCAGGAAACAGTGGTTTACTTAGCTAAATCAATCCGTCAGGCGTGATTTATTTGAAGAGCAGAAAAGACGGGGCAAAATTAAATCTTTTGAGGTGGATTTCTTTCCAATTGCACTGCAGGGACACGGAGATTAACCACATCAAAAGCCGATGGCACACTGCGGGGGGACGCTAAGGGATATAGTTAACCCATATTAGCCTAGCGTTGCACTGAGGTAACACCATAGCTAAAACCACTTTTGTTGTTTGTACACCAGTAATTCTGAAGCGAAATACTTTATTTCTTTGATGACAAAAATTTCTCGATAAAATAACACACCAAATTTCTGTTCTAAAAAAAGTGGTGTGAAATGCATCTCTTTTCCATTTTTAAGAGAAAAATAATTGCGGTGATAATGGGTTAAGACAGGTGCTGTCCACAGAGCAGCACCCTTCAGCGAGAAGAAGGGGTACCCGACTTGACCCGTCTACCCGGTTTTACCCTACTTTCCCTTATATATTTTTTTAAATTCCATTTAATTGTTTTATATTTCAGGTAGCATTAAATTTCATTTAAAACCATCCAAATACTTCCTTCAAAAATAAAATAAAATAAAATAAAATAATCAAATCACTAACAATTATTTTCGCCTTAACTCGCATTTTTTTTTTCACATTTTCACACACATGCATCTAAGATCCACTTTTTAAAAATAACTCAAACTTTTTGACAAACAAGACAAATATATTGTAAATATTTCTTCACTTTATAAAAATGTATCATATTTTTAAAAGTATTTCTTAGTTTATCATTTGACAATGTTTAGAAAAACTTTGAAGAAGAAAGAGGAAAAGAAGAAAAAAAACTCTAAAAGAGTGTCTCATTTTTTAGTTGAAAAACGATCTATGAAGCGGATGCTATTTAAAAAATAATAAGAAGAAAAGTACTTAGAGCTGTTTAAGTACTTGGAGCGAAACAAAAGATAAAACAGCGGAAAAGTCTTAAAAAGATAAGAGCTATTACCAAAATTATTTTTCCTTCTAGAGATGGAGATCGTTATAATCATTTCCAGAATAGTTTTTAGTTCTACGAACTTCAATGAAATAACTTTTTAGAATAAAGTAGTTGAATGAAGTTACGAGAATTCGATAAAGAGTATAAACTGAAACGTTTTTTTCACGGTGCTGTGCGTATTTGAGTCAAATCAGCATAAAAATTATTATTTATAAAGAGATATGGTTTATTTGAGTAAATAATGTTAAAATTTTTATTCCTTTTAAATTGTCGTTTAAAAGAAATATAAATGGCAAATAGTTTTAAAGGAAATAAATAGCATGAAAGCAATGTAAAAAAAAAAAAACGTTTTTAATGAATGGTAGCATAAAATAATTCTGGTCTTAATGTGAATAAAGTTAAAGTTGAGTTGAATTATTTATAAATGTATTTTTACTTTCGGAAACCACGAAGTGTAAAGAAAGTATTGTAATCATGATTTGTGAATGCGTGTGTATGAACACGATAACTCCAAACGGTGTACTTCTAATTGAGCTCTCATTTGGCAAGTATGTTATAAAATACTGTCACGAAAACTGTGTTGATTTTCGTACAAATCGCCGGCGGATTTTCACTTTGCAACTGATTCTATAGAGAAAATAAAGAAAATGTGACACAATATAAGTGATAAATATTACGGCGGTATGATCAAGTATTAGTAGCAAGTCCCCAGTTTCAAAACGGAAAGTCCAACGTGCGAATCCAACCAATTCCTTTGTTTTTATAATAAAAATGATTATAGTATATAAAGTGCCCTAAAAAAGACCGAGTGATTTTTAAATTCAATAACATGCAAATGGTTACCGATATTAAAAAAAATTATTGCAGGTGTTTATATGAGATGTCAGGAGTTTTTTACTGTGATTCCTGATTATAGTTCGAATCACCAGCAATAGATGGCGCTGCAAGAAATAAACGACCAATCGAGGCAGAAGCAGAAATCACCCAGCATTGATGCGAAGGAAGGAGGTTAAATACTAGGTTGAGCAAAAAGTTATGGGAAATTTGTGAAAGTTGGGTTGTTATGCACAAATTAACAACAAAAGCAACAAGAACTATTCTTCAAAGTAGAGGCCCTCATAGTCCACGACTTTCTGCCATCGTTCTGCCAGGTTCCGGATTTGCTGGAAGTACCATGGCAGCTCCTTGGAATCGAAAAACTCTTGACATGCTTCTTCAACTTCATTACAGGATTCAAATCGACGACTCTTGAAAAAGTGTTGCATTGATCGAAAGAGTCCTTAATTGGAATTCCCGAACTCCTATAAATATACCACTAGTGCTCCTATATACGATACAAATTCTGGTAACTATTAGATTAAAAATTTCCCAGAACTTTTTGCTCAACCTAATATTTGGAGTGGGCTTCATTCACCAATACCTAAGAACAGGATCCTATTGTTGAATGAGACCTACTCTATATATTTAACCTTCTTCCCTCTCATCAAAGTTGAGCAATTTTAGTTTTGACCTTGATTAAAACGCCTATTCCTTTTATCGACACTCAGTAGTGGCTCGTGACCATGTTTATTTGGGACACTAAGTGTATGGCTGAAAATTTTATTCTTTTCTTACCATTATTTTTTTAAAGAAAACTTTTCCCTGTTTTAATGTCAGAATTCTCTACCAACAAATAAAGCAAATATTTTTACAAAATAGTGTTTTAGATAGTGTTTTACAAAATAGAGTTTTACAAAATAGTGGTAAGAAATAATAAATTTCGCAACCATGCATTTAGTGCACCAAATAATGGCAGTTATAAGCCACCACTGGAGACATCTACCGCTGCTATTGAAAACTACAATCCGGAATCGCAGTAAAAAAAAAACTACTGATATCATACATTACTCTCTTGCAAGTTTTTTAAAAATGTCTGCCACCGTTTGGAAGTTACTAAATTTTAAAATCAGTCAGTACATTTTAGGGCAATCGGTATATGGATAGTGTAAAAAGCATTATATTTTAGAAGCCAGAAGAAATTTGAAAATCGTTATAATTCGTCT
Source organism: Maratus michaelseni (assembly GCA_963931845.1). Lineage (NCBI taxonomy): Eukaryota > Metazoa > Arthropoda > Arachnida > Araneae > Salticidae > Maratus > Maratus michaelseni. The sequence continues at coordinate 95,678,492 of OZ007589.1, read as the reverse complement.
TTTCCAGAATTATTTTTAGTTCTACGAACTAAGTAGTTGAATGTATAAGAAGTAGAATAAAGTATTTGAATGAATTTACGAGAATTCGATAAAAAGTATAAACGGTAAAGAGTATCTTTTATCGTGCTGTGTGAGTCAAATAAGCAAAAAAAAATTTTTTTTTTTTTTAAGATATGGTTTATTTGAGTAAATAGTGTAAAAAAAAGTCATTCCTGTTAAATTGTTGAATAAAAGTATTATAATTGGCGAATAGCTTAAAAAGAAAGGAATAACATGAAATCAATATAAAAAAATGTTTTAATGAATGGTATTATAAAATAATTCGCCTTTTAAATCAGTATTTGAAAATAATATAAATTGCAGACAATGAAAAAAATGAAATAAAATAACTGACAATCATTATCAAATTTTTTTTTATGATTGGTAGCATAAAATAATTCTAATCTTGTATAACGAATGAATGTGTGGCGACGAATCATGATAATTTAAAAATTGAGCTGAGTTAATTATAAATATACTTTTAAAATGAAAATATCATAATGTATATAATAATAATGTAGAGTATGATAACTTATTATATTTTCTGATACTTAAAGAGAAATTAAAAGTTAACGAATTTAACAAGAACAAAAAAAAAAAAAATCATGCAATCTCTTAATTAATTTGAGAACGCAAAAAAAAAAAAAAAAAAAAAAAAAAAAAAAAAAAAATCAGAAATATAATTTGAAGTGTTTTTTTTTTTTTTTTTTTATAAATCAAACCTGATAATATTGAAAATCATTAATTGATTGAAATATTTTGGTAATTACTGAATTTTTCAATGTATGAGACGCTCGTTTCATTCTGAAATTCTACGCACAAAACTGAGTACGTCTTGTGTTACAATACAAAGAAATGTTTAAACATTTTAATTTCTATAATATCCACCCCTCTCCCGCATTACGTATTTATTATTTTGCTTCATTATTATAAACAACAGAATTTCAGTTATACACATTTCAATGACGTACTGTACAAGTATTTTATCATTCCAATGTATATAGTCCACAAAGTGTATAATCCATACACTTTAAATTGGTACTGATGTACACATATGACAAGATTTGACTGAAGATTCAGTTTAATACGGAGATAATATAATTGAGTTTATGGCTTTGTCATAAATGTATAAAAACAAGAAATTCGCACAAATCGGTAACTTGGATGAGGTCTTTATGACTGTTGATCTGGCCTATTGTTAACTGTAGGTACCAAAGGCACAAAAAGTGTAATTGTTAAAACATTATTACACGAAAAAACATGTTATGCAGTTTTCATGTGTTCTGATTACAAAACAAAACTGACGCCTTTTTTTAATTTTGAAAAACAAACACCTCGAAAATTTTCACGAAGAAGCGTTTTACACGTTAAGAGCCTACATCAGTCACGCGAAAGAACGCGCAAGCTAATGTTAAGTCTATGGGAAGTTTCTTGCGCGATTTCTCGCTTGCACTTTAATATTTTTAAATGTTTTTTTTTTTTTTTTTTTTTTTTTTGCATAGGATAGCTGAGGTTGTTCTTTAACGTTGTTAGTTTTTACTTTTTCGATTTTGGTTCCATTTTTTTTTATATAAGGGTGATTTCCCTTTCAGAATTAGTACTCAGAATTAGTAATCAGAACCCGGTTCCGAAATTAGTAATGTTCGCTTATACAAATACTGTAACTAAAATCGAAAAACTAAAAACTAACAACGTTAGGGATCGGCCTCTGCTATCCTATGCAAAAAAATCATTTAAAAATATTAAAATACGAGCGATAAATCACGCAAGAACCTTTCCATAGACTTAACATTAGCTTGAGCGTTTCTTCGCGTAACTAGCGTAGGCTCTTAATGCATAAAGTTGGATGGATGAAGAAGGAATAACGTTTCGGTAAGTAAAATATTGTCGAAATGCTCTGGGGACTGTATAAAACTTTTCCATAATATAACAGTTTTAAACTTAGAAAACAGAAGATATATAAGGGGGGCGCCTACGATTAAATAATACTTTTTGAAAAAATGAAATATATTGAACAAATGAATTGCCTTATAATTATATTCTGATGTAAAACTATGAAAACAAATAAAATTCATTTGTATTTCATCTTTCTTTTTCTTTTTTTTTTTTAATGACAATTTTGAACAGAACTTACGTCATTTGTAAACTGCATATAGTCAGTATATATAATCTATTTGATATATGATGTATTTTAATCGCCTCTCAACATAACAATAATCAGATATCTTCCTGCGCAAAGAACTAAAAGTTTTGAAATATTTCAAAAAATTCATTGAAAAATGTTTATATAAAAAATAAGTCGGAATTTTCGTTAAAAATCCCGTTAATTGCAACTTAAATGCCTATAAAATAAACAATTTTGATCATAGATCTTAATTTCTGAATAATTGAATAGTTAAATACGAATAAATAAATGCAGTAAAGTGCTATAAGAAAATCTTTAAAACTTTTTGATTAATCAAAGTTAACGCAATTCACACTTACTAAAAAACAAATTTTTCAATTGAAAAAAAAAAAACGCATTTGAAGTTATTCTGTTTGAAAAACATGCTGTTAAGTTTGTATTCAATGAATTAAAACTTTTAAGAATGAAATATTTTTGTACGTATTATTTCTAATATTTAGGCAAAAATATTGAAAAGGCACAAATACTGCAATATTACATTTTTTTTCTACCTGTAAAACCCTTGAATGGCGGTGTTCGGCCCACCCTATGCAACCTTCTAAACATAAACTGAATTACCTGAAAAATAAGTGAGAAGTATAATTACAGGAAGATGAACTAGCCAGCCACAACTTTCAGATGTTAGTATTCAAAAGTAGTATTTAAAGGATTCATGATAGAAAAACGAAAATCAGTTGTACTCAGCTCCCAGATTTTAAACTAGCACCATCGGGACTAAGAACAATGCTTAGAATGTTTCTGGTGATATTGTAGAAATCTATATTATAAGGCAAAAACACGCCCGTTGACGTTATATTGATCGTGGAAAAACCTGATCAGTAAATTTTGTTTTTACTCTAATTTTTTGAACTTCTAAATATCGCATAATTTACTTTTTTACATCGTCGAATTGCAAAAAGTTCTTTCAAAATGCAATTTCCTTGAAACCTTTATATCAACAAATTTACTGGTTTTTAATGGATTTTAAAATAATTTTGAAGCAGGATTTTTTTTTTTTTTTTTTACATTATCGCTATCTCGTGTAGCCCGATTTACGAAATGTTAACCTGTTTGCCCTTAAAACAATATAAATAGTTCAGAGTTTGTTCGCGTTTGCGGATAATATTCTGTAGCGAAATTAAAACTTCATGAATAAAAAAATAATAAAACAATATAAATAAAACACAAATTTAACAGACTTGTAATCGAACTGCGTGATTAAACCACTAAAAATTATCAGAATAGAAATAAATCTAAGTATCGAAATCTTAGGGAGTAATCTCTAAAGTATCAGTCTACGTATCGAAGCTCTAAGCATCAAAGTCTTAGGAAATTTCATACAGTATATGTTACTTGTATGCGTGTAATACGAAATTATTGCTGTTAATAAATTTCAAAGCTTTATTTGATTACATTATTGATATTTTTTATATAAAAATTCTGTTTGGTGTTGTTAATGGGAAATAATTTACCCACCAATATTAAATGTAAAAATAAATCTATTATAGTTTTAAATTAAAAAGTCTTTTCACCTGTATTCGGTAACTTAGATAGTCCGGGCTGGATCCTCTAATTAGCAAAACATTTAAATTATTCAAGAAATGTGATATCAGCAGTACCCTTGAAGGCGTAGAAAATGATTTGTTGTTCGAAGTTTCAGCTTCTGATCTATATCAGGTTTTAAATGATTTTTCAGGAAATGTATACTTGAGTTTTGATAATTAAAATAAAATGGAGTTAGAGACGTCTTTCCAAAGATATAGTTATTTATTTATTTGTAAGACTATCAGTTTTTATATTGTTTTGCAACTGAAAATATCTTACTTGAAAACGAATTCAGAAAATGTAATTGGCCTTAGACGTGTACGCTAGAGCAACGTATAACGTAAGAATAAAAAAATATATTTAGTCAATATTTTGAAAAAGAAAGTATTGTGATAATTTATCTGACATTCCAATATTACACAGTGAAATTTCGTTATGATATTGCGATACAAGTGTATATTCAACAAAAAAGTATTGATTTATAAATGAGTTTACTGTAATTTTAAAACCGTTGGATTTAGAAATTACAGCTGAAATTCAGTTTCAAAAACTTGATAAAAGCTTTTATAATAAAGTTAAAGACAACGAGTGTTACTCATGTTTATAAAATATTTTTCTGTGTATTACTTTTCAATTTTATTTATTAGAGTTGATTTTTATGTTTCAATTTAATTCCCTGCGTTATACATTCAAGAAAAAATATTTATGCGAGTAATTGTGTTTACATTTATTGTAACTTGATCTCTGAAAATATTATTTTTAACTAGTGCTTGTTTGAATGTTTTGTGTCGCTACGGTGTACAAGAGGGTTAAACAAACTGGGACCTTCTCTAAAAGTTCAATCCGACCTACTAAGAAAATCTAAGCTTATTATTTTATTTTATTTTAGTATTTCGTTTTCAACTAAAAATTGAGGCAATCATAGAGCTCTTTTTCTCTTCTTTCTTCTTGAAAGTTTTTCAAAACATTGTCAAGTGATAAACTAAGAAATCTTTATAAAAATATGATAGATCTTTACAAATTGAAGAAATATTTACAATATATTTTTCTCGTTTGCAGAAAGTTTGCGTTATTTTAAAATGTGGAGAATGTTTGAAAAATGTAAGCTTGAATGAATGAAAATCTGGAAAAGAAAATGTAAGTTCAAATGAAATAATTATCAGCCATTTTATTGATTTTATTTGAGTTTAATTTTTAAATTATTAAATTATTTTATTTGTATTTAGTCTGACAGTTTTAAGTTTAACTTAAAGCGGTGTTAAACATGAAACAAATGAAACAACATTTATTATATTTTTATGTAGTTTGAAATAATAAAACAGCTTTGAAAGAGTAGCTGAATACAAAATAAAATGAATTTATCTACATTAAGTTAAAAAATTATGAGTTACGTGTTATTTTCATTTCATGGTGATAATGATATTTTCTCGTATATTATTATTTTTATACAGCGGTTGGTAAATGATTTGGGTTGCTATGGTTTATTTTTCCACACGAGATATAAATATACTGGGGCCTCTACTTAAAGTGGAATCCAACCCACTAAGAAAATCCGAGTTATTTTTAAACAGTATCAGCATAAATGTTTTTAAACTTTTTAGTTGAAAAACATTTATGCTGATACTGTTTTAAAATAACTCTCGGATTTTCTTAGTGGGATGGATACAATATAATTTTCTCTTCATTTGTCTTCAAAATTTGTCTAAACAATGTCCAATGATAAACTAAGAAATCAGGTTGAAAATAAGATAAATTTCTATAAATTGAAGAAAATTTTTTAATTTATTTATCTCGTTCGTAAAAAAGTAACAGCGGAAAAGACCGATCTATGCTCGGTTAAAATTAGCTTCGTATTCAACTAAAAATAACAATACATTCTCTGTATAACATATAATAATCAGTTCTATGTATTCCGATTGGTTGAATTCTGATTCGAGAACGTTCTACGGACGCTGAATAGTTGAATCGTGCATCTCGGCTCCTACTGGGGATTTCAAGAAAATTCCTTCAGATTCTAAAAGCCAATTTTTTCGCTAAATGTCGATAAAAATTTGGCGAAAATGTGCAAACTTGACACATTTTTCCATTTGGCGCCAAGCATGCGTTTTGCGTTGCTAGTCAATTTTTCTGCCAAGTCTCGCCAATGTCGCCAATATTTCATCAAATTTGGCGATATTTGACGAAGTGTTGCCAACTTTGCAACTTCGTTTACTGCCAACTGTGGAATAACTTAATAACTGTTTCAACCTTCATGCATTCACATTGAAATGCATTGAAATGCCCGTAGTAACACAAAATGACCTACCAGTAGAATTTTCTTGAATATGTGACCTAGTCAATGGTCCTTCCGTGCCCAAAAACGCTAGGATAAAAAAAAAAAAAATAGTCAAAATCGCTTCAGCTGTTTTTTATATAAAATTAACTTGACCCTGACCGGAAGTGACTGAAATTGACCCACTAATTGAATTTTCTCGAACATGTGATCCAACCCAATTGTCTTCTCGTAATCCAAAACGTCAGGATACAAAATTTAATCAAAATCGCTAAAGTCGGATTTTTCGATAAAATTGGTTTGAGCCGTAGTGATGCAAGAATGACCCATTAATCGAATTTTCTCGAACATGCAATCCAGTGCAACAGACTTCTCGTGCTCGAAAACGGTCGGATACAAAATTTAGTCAAAATTGTTTCGGCCTTTTTTAAAGAAAATTAGCTTGACCCTGAACCATAGTGACCAAAGAATGTCCCACTAATTGAATTTTCTTGAACATGTGATCTAGCGCAATAGCCTTCACGTGCTCGAAAACGGTAGGATACAAAATTTAATAAAAATCGTTTGAGCCGTTCTTTAGATATAATTAGCTTGACCTTGGGCCATAGTGACCCAAAATGACCCATAAATCAAATTTTCTAGAAAATGTGACCTAGTCCAATGGCCTTCTTGTGCCCGAAAACGGTAGGGTACAAAATTTCATTAAAATCGTTAGAGCCGTTTTTAAAATGAAATTTGCATAGATACACACGGACAGACAGATAGGCAAGATTTGCTCGTATTATAATATACAAGTTATTGCTAAATATAATTGAGGAGAATTTTTGAAAAAATATAAGCCTGAAAATATGGGAAAATATTATTAAAAGCAAAAATAATCATTTATTTTATTTTATTTTTTTTTTTTTTTTTTGCCGGAAAGTTTACATATTTTTAAGTGAAAATTAAAACTATCTGAAATATAAAACAATGATGCAACTTTTTAATTTAAGATAACAAAATATGTTTTAACAATGGTACAGCGTAACGTAAAATGAAACCTATTTAGTGTAAATAAGTTCGACTTGAAGGTTGCGTAATTTTCACGTGACGATGGACTTATGTTTTAATTTAGGTATTGATTGTTTGAATAGTTCCGTACCACCAATTTACGATCATCTTTTGCATCCGAGAGCTAAAACAATCTGAACCTCCGTTTAAAGTGAAATACGACCCTATAAAAAAATCCAAGCCGAAATTTTTAGACAGCCTTTAGACTTCCCAGAACGTTTTTAACTAAAATTCAACTATTTCAACTATTTTCTACTAAAATTCAACTAGTAATTTCAACTATTAAATCAATTATTTCCCCCTTTTTCTTCTTCAGAGTTTTCTAAACACTTTCAAACTGCGCATGTTTACATTTATAGCACCCAGTGGTGTATAAAATATAGCTAGGCGAGTAAATAAGTGTTATGGACTGACACTGAGTGCATAAATAGCAAATATTATAGATTTTAAATACTACCTCCTCCGAACAGTTATATTCGCCTTAGAAAATCGCAGAATTCTGCGACTAAATAATGCGAAGATTACTATTAAAAATAATGGTATTCAAAATCTTTAATTATTGATACCTATCCATTGGGGCAATTTTGGACAATTCTGAAAGGCAATGAATAAATAAACCTATGAAATATTTGTCTACACATGCGTGCACTAAGGACGCGTTTGCAACAAAAAGATGCATTTTGAAAAAATATATATGCATGTGGCATTTGTAAATACTGTTTCAATTAATGGTTCCAACTGAATTTAATTACATTAGTTTAAAAATCAAAAGATAAAATTAAAGAAAAGTAAAGAATCTTGTAATCTCTACATATTTAGACTTAACGTAAATATGAGTGGTGTTCTGTTATTGAGATTTTTACTGTCTAATATTGAAATACTTCTATAAAAATAAGTTAAAAATATGAAAAATATTTATTTTGGAAAATGATGCATTATTGGCGAAAAATAACTATATATATATATATATATATATATATATATATATATATATATATATATATATATATATATATATATATATATATATATTTCGTATTGATATTAATGCAGCGTTTTAAGACATAAGAATTTGTGTTTTAATATATTTATTCATTAAATCTTTTTAGCTAGACAAACATGATTTACGATATTTACATTTTTTCCTAAATAACTAACTGTGAACATTCTTCTGAAAATTTAATTATTTTCTAGATAATTATTTTACCAGAATTTTTTTTTAAATTAAATATTATATTAAACATTAACAGCAACTGATTTCATTGGATTTTTGAATAAGGTTTCTGATGTTCTAGTAATGAGAAGCTATTTACGCTTCTCTATAGAAATGAAAATAGTAGTACCTATTGTGGCTTGGGATATGTTAATAGAAAGCAACTTTTTTAAAGGTTTATAAATTTTTATAGTAATTAGAAATTTGGATCGATATTGGATCTTGGATGATCAAGGTTTCACATATATAGGAATTAAATATAATGTGAGGTATTAGTAACTTTGAAAGGCTCTCATTTAAAGATTTCAGAAGGCAAATGAATATCGAAAAGATTAAAAGCATATTTTTTAAGGAATAAAATCGGAGATAAACTGTTTCTAAAAAACATCCAGCTTTGTATTTCCTCCAGAGAAATGAGGTCAATGTAAAAGAAAATTGAAAAACAGTTCTGTTGGTGCGATTAAAAAAAAAAAAAAAAAAAAAAAAAAAAAGGGAATCACTTAGCGGTTGCTTGAGAAACAGGTTAACAAATTATAGACCAGTAAACTGTTAGAAAAATAGGTCAATTTCTGAAGAAATTTGTATAATGCTGTTTCTTCTTACCGAAAGACTATGACCCAGTGTGAAAAACAATTTTTATCGCAAGGAATCACAGTTTTATGTGTTTTTATTCTTTCAACTGTATACATATCAGATCTGAATAGTCATTTGATAAAATAAAAAATATATATAATATGCAAAGAATTAAAATTTAAAGACAACTTCCATCATATTCTGATACAACGTGTCGTTTAATAATTTCAACTGAACTTTATATGAATTTTATATTCAGCACAAAATGAAAATGTGTCTTGAAATGGAAAAAAAAAATCTATTAGATTTCAGCTTAGTGCAAATATGTGTATCTTATAGTTAATCATCCGTAATCATTCCCATAGCCAAATGTCGTATATTTGAGCAAATGAGATTTATCGCAAAAGTGTTTTTTTTTTTAACATTTAATGGTATTTAAATAAATTCACTTTAAAGGAAATTGAATCGAATGGAAATTGGAACGAATTACGAAGATTAATCGCTCATATTTAAAATATGTAAAAAAGACAAAAATACAGGAAAGAAAATGTTATTTTTTTCTCTTTAATGTTGTTATCTTCATGCTCGGGCAATAAATTTCTAATTGCAGTTATAAATTCTTTCTCTGTAGTTATTTTACATTATTGAGAAAACCATTGTTCATTGTTGTGATAGATATTTTGAAAAAATCATGCTTGAAAATTATTTTAAAACAGCCATAAAAAATTAGTACACTGAGCTACAATTTTCAAACAAATATCATTTGAAATTTCTCTCTTTTTCTATTCCATTCTCTAAAAATAGAATTTATGTGACATACAGAAGTGAATGCATTAAAAATAATAGCGAAAGCGATAACGCAGATCTATGGGCATGAACGCTATTGCATGCGCATACCGTATTACAATTTAGTATACATTTATAACATTAAGCAGACAACGTATTTCTAACGACGACACACAAGTCAGTAATGAAAGTAATAGTATAGAACTTTGTTGCAAAAAATAAAATAGTTTTAATGACGATAACACTTTCAATATAAAATAAAGCAAGTCTAGTATGAATAAATTCGAACTGAGGCTTATTTGAATTTAACGAATGTTTTTTTTTTTCATTCTAAGAGAACCTATATAGATATGTGATATACGCTATAGATATAGGTGATCCAAACGTCACAAGAAATTTAAAAACTTAATAATTAGAAAACTATGTGCAATAGAAAGATGCGATTTTCACAGAAATATTCAGAAACATGTGGGATTTTTGTTTATAGTGGAAAAATAAAAGTTATAACAGTTACATTTTAACCAACAGGTGGCGCTAATGTACAATGCTATTATTCTGATAATCTAAATCACTCGTTGTATAAACCTAGACCAACATATGATCCTAAAAGACCCGACCATTCGCCGATTTTCTGCGTGCTAGTTTCGGAATGCGGCGTTTGCCGTCTCGTGGTCAGCACTAGAACAACTAACTGCAGTTTATAGAACACGTGAATGTTATAGTTATCTGATTTTTTTTTTTATTCTGGTTGCTATATCCTTATAAATATGAGGTGTTGTGTGCCTTTCTGTAGTATTGACAGTCGGGCAGACTATTTTGACCCCGATGATAATAAAATTTCGATGCATTATTTTCCAAAAGAGGAAAGAATAAACAAGCATGGATTCAAACAATCGGCAGGCAAGGTATGCTTATTTACCTTTTACTATTTTATTTAAGTTTATTAAATGTTAATTATGCATTTAATCTAATAATATGGCTCATAATTTTACTATAAAAGGAACAGGAACTTATAGAATAATAAAATATCTGTTCTAAACATTATGGCTATTAAAATAAAACTGCTTTTTTTTTTTTTCATCACAAGCACGCCATACCTAGACCCACATGTGTGGCTAGCGCTATACATTTGTAAAATCATAAATCTTTAAAACATTCTAATATTAAGAATTTATACAATCAAACTTTTCTTTTATCTATCACTGTAGCCAAGGGATGTGCATAGGAAATTATCCCGATTTCTGTATTTTTTGGCTTTTGTATTTCAGGAATTTTTTTTATTAATTTTAAGTGACGTTTATAATAATTCACCCATGTGTAACATAATCTTTTGAATTAAAAACTTTTATTGCGATGACGTTTTAAATTAATCTTTTTGCAACTTGAATCATTCAAAGATAATCAATATATTATATTTTAATGAGTAAATTTTGAATTTTGTCAGCATTTTTAATTTATTTTGTACAATTGAAACTTTTGAAAACCAATGATAGAAAACAAAAATTTTTTGAATAGCTTTAATATCACAATATTACTTGCATAATACTGCGTTAATTTCCTTTTATATGTCTATTAATAATGCAAACATATATTCAGTTCAGTATTTAGGATTGTCAGCATCTGATAACGTATTCCCAAAGAAACATTATTTGCCTGATTCCTATCACTTTAATTCTTTAAGGAAATGTCCATTTTTTGTCTTTCTTTCTTTATTTTTGTGTGTGTGCAGGGGTCGATGCAGGGGTTTTTTCTTGGGGCCCATTTTGTGAAAAGTAAAGGTTATTTTTGTGAAAGTTTATTATATTTTTGTGAAAAATAACATTTTGTAATGAAAGTCAAAATCCAACTACTCAAATTCGAACCAAGCGTTTATTAACAAAAACTTTTTAAAATACTTTTGCTTAAGTTTTCCTCTCTGGTGGACTTGTTTGTTTACAAATTACACATTTTAAAAGTCAAAGAATAATAAATAAATAATAAATAGTAAGTTTTTATGAAATGGAATTTTGTGAAGGGAATTATTTTGTTAAAAGGAATTTTGTGAAGGGGCCCATTTTATCAAATTGATTTTTATGAAGGGACCCATTTTATTATATTGATTTTTGTGAAGGGGTCCTAAAAAGGCCCCAAATTTTGTCTGGATCGTACCTGGGTGTGTAAGTTGTAATGCTGTTAGTCGATTTTTTAGTGAAAGATTTTTTTTTTATTGTTGCACTGTTTTGTTTTAATGAAGTTATTTTTGTGAAAGTTTTCTTTTATATAATGAACTTTTTAAATTACAAGTTATATATTTAAAATCTTATGGAGATGAAATATTTATGAAGTGTTTACTTTCATGGGATGAAATTTTGTCAGGGGCATCAAAGCGGGGACCCAGTTTTTTCTCAAATTCATACAGAAGATGTAAAGCAAACTTTCCCTTAAAAGTTGAAAATAGTTTTTAAGGTGCTTAAAAGTGATTACTTTTTTCTGTAAAGTTCATATTTAAAAAAAAAAAAAAACGTTTCAAGGATATTTACTGGTCAAAATATGATGAAAGGGGTAAATACTATTGGCCTTCAATGAATGTTAGCTTATTGTTTTTCAATCAGCGCCTGAAGGAAACGTGGGCTGAGGCTCTAGGGCACTTCCAATTTTAGTGCACAATTTTCATAAACCCGATGTTTTAAATCCATTTTGATTTTGCACTGTTTACAATAAATGTTTTCAAGGGTCGATCCAGACAAAATTTGGGGTCTATTTAGGGCCCCTTCACAAAAATAAATTTAATAAAATGGGCCCCTTCACAAAAATAAATTTGATAAAATGGGTCCCTTCACAAAATTCCTTTTAACAAAATCGGCACTATTACAAAATTCCATTTCATAAAAACTTACTATTTATTATTTTTTGACTTTTAAAATGTATAATTTGTAAACAAACAAGATCACAAGAGATGTCCCTTCAGTAACAGTACATTTACATTTCATATGCACTAAAAAATAATAAACATGTTTATTAAAATAGCACATCTGCAAAGAATTCTAATAATTGACTCATATCCAGTGCCATTAGTTTTTGGATAGAATAAGCAATTGCATATCATTTAAAAAAAGACTTAAATAAGGGGAATATATTGAAACATCTTAATAGATTGGGGGGGGGGGGAGTTGGTAAAACTGATATAATCGATCTTTAAATAAGGGAAATTTTTTATAAAATAACATATCAATGTTAGTTATGTTAAAAATGAATTTTATAAATTGCAACTGGGCCATAGGCATACCTGTTAAAAAACTTTGCCTCTCCCTAGATTTTATTTTGCCGGTGCTCATATTTTTTAGTATTTGTCCCCAACAAAATTAACTCTCAAATCATTGTGTATTATATATGTAAGCAATAATTTAAATATGTAAAATCGAAGCAATAGACGCTTTCAGTCGTGACGTCAATGATGACGTTTTACTTGGAAACTGACTCCAAACAAACGGTTGCTATGTTGTATTTTCTATTATGTTTGTATATTGTACCTATATCTTATAATTATATCTCACGGCAAAGTGTTTTAATACATTATGTGCAGTGGTAATATTTTCTACGTTTTATATTTAATAAGAAATGAAACATAGCAACCGTTTGTTTGGAGTCAGTATCCAAGCAAAACTTCATAACTGACGTCACACTGAAAGCGTCTATTATAGAATAGTCGTGAAATTACTTTTATCCTAAAATAAAGGAGGAAATTATAAAAGGATATATAATAGAACCACGCCAAAACGCAATTTCTGAGATGGATCTTTAAATTATTGATATATTGTATTTGTCTCAAAAATGAAAATCCTAGATATTGTTGAAATATTTAAAAACTTATCTTAATTGAGCTCTTACATCATATCTAGTAGTTTACTAATCAGATATTCTTTTTACACAATATGAAAATTTTATTAATAAATAAACACTTTTTGCAATGAGACTTTAATTCTCGACTTTAAATACGTTCTTTTCACTATTTTCATCCATCTTGAATAGAAATAAATGCTAAAAATATTAATAAACAGATAACATTACTAACGTATTTAAAGGGAAAAACGCGGAATGTTGTTCTATTATTCTACGCTATCTGCTAGCAGACGACGGAGAAACGGGCACGTTTTTATGAATGGAAAGTCGGCGAATGGGCAGGTCTTTAGGATCATATGTTGGTCTAGGTATAAACAGATGTGTTCATTGCGCAACCTCTTACCAAAGATATTGCTCTAAGGGATTTTGCATTAAGGGTTGTTCATAGTCCTACATTTTATCGAAGATTACAGAACTTGTATTTTAAAAGAAATTTGATACAATTTGATCTGTAACATTCATGCAGAATGGAGAGAATACTCACATCACTGCTCCTGTCACGACAATACTGGGTCTACATTTCGCGAGGAACGTGTCTTGGGTTTCTCTTTTCTGCACGAAAAACCCACAAGGTATCCAGATCTTACACCTTATGACTTTTGATTATGGCACTTCTTCAATTCTGTGCGGGCTGTTTTTGATCGTGTGACGGCCGTACTTATAAATGATGGGCATCGCAGCATTTAGACACTGATTAGTTTTTCTCAATAAACTGTACTGTACCATAGCAAAACTATATTCGCAAGTGAAACGCCACCTGCTGGTCAGAAATGTAACTATGACTTTTTTTTACATAAAAAACAAAAATCTCACATGTTTCTAAGTATTTCAGTGAAAACCGCAACTTTCTGTTGTACATAGTTTACTAATTATTAGGTTTTCAAAAGTCTTAGGACCCAAAGCCAAATTTTTAATTTCTGCTTAAATTTTTAATTTCTGCCAAATTTTTAATTTTTGATTTCTGCTGAGCCGATTCCTGTGCACATTAAGCATTTTAGGATGTTTTAATGTCTTTAAGGGTGCAAAGCTCTACAGGTTACCTGTGAATTATACCTCTGGGGGTTCCTAGTCAGGTGAGGGTCTTCGTCATCTGATCAAGGTTCTAAATTACGAGACCTTTTAAATCTGTCAGTTCAACAAAGTTAAATAGAAACCTTGAACCGGCAAACAAAGATAACTCTTGCAAACCACAAAAGAGCAAGCACTGCAGCGATGTCAACAAATCTATAGTCACTATAGTCAGGTGGATCACAGCCATGCAGTGGTAGGGGCCTGGTTAGCGGCATTAAAAAAAATAGTGAGAAATCAATTTCGAACTGATTTCATTTCAGAGGAATGCTGAGCGGAGTCGAGATTGGAGAGTAGTCTATGGCATCAGAAAGAGGAATTTGGTTTTCTAAAGCGAGTGTGGGCTCGAACCCTGCTCCTAGCATAAGATGTCTTTTTATATTGTTAGTGTCTTGATAATCCATTTCAGAAATACAAATTATAATTTAATTCAGGAGGAAAAGTTATAAAATTTGTTTATTTTTTCTTCATTATTATTAAGTAAGATTTCTCATCAGCATTATTTTTTTAAATTAATGATTTTGTATTTAAAATTTTAAATTAGAAGCTTTGGAATGTAATTATCGATTAAATTAAATGAAACGATCTACAATTTTTGGTATATTTTTTACTATAATTAACCGATAAGTCATATATACTAAGAAATATAGCTGTTTATTGTCCAGTAAAAAAAAAGAGAGAGAGAGAGAGAGAAAGAGAGAGAGAGATAAGGAAAAATATTTATATAAAAACCGTGGCATTGTAATGCCGTTAAATGCGTATCTGTTGTTGTTTTATTATATTTGACAAAACTAATAAAAATTTAATTAAAAAATTTTCTTTATTTTTCAAATTTTTATAAAAACTTGGGAGTTGCTTTTTCTTAAAAAATCAGAAAACTGAATTTGCTGGGAAATGTTCTGTTGCTTGTCATGTAGTATACCGTGTAAGGACAGTTAATATGCATTTGCTCCCTAGATCGGTCATAAAACGAGGGTTTTTTATTTCTTTTAACTATTGCTAATAAGTATTCCGCAAACATTTATGCCATTTTAATGATGTTAAGAGTCGTTTTTCGGAGGAAAATTATTTTTAATATCAAGTTTCGACGAGTACCTATTTCGTTTTTTTTTTTTTTTTTTTTTTTTTTTTTTTTTTTTTATAAGTTTTCAATTTCAAAATTGTGATTTTATAAATTGAGAAAAATCGTTGAAAAATGTTATTTGTTAATAAAGTTGAAAGTTGATTTATTCTTGATACTGCAAATATTACTATTTATTTACAGTCATATTTTGGAAGCGTATCTGTTGACACGTATATTTAGTGGATATTTTAATTCATTATCGCAAAAACTTGATAAACGATTTTCTACAAAAATGGGAAACGAGTTTATTCTCATATTTGTAAAATATTTTCTACACATTAATTTTTAATTTTATTTATTGGAATTTATTTTTATGTTCCAATTTAATTAACAGCCTTATACATTCAAGAGAAAATATCTCACAGAGTATTTGTATTTATATTTATTGAAACTTGATCTCTGAAAATATCATTTTTAAGTAGTGGTTAATTCAATGGTTTGAGTCGCTGTGTACACGAAGATAAAACAAACAGAGACCTTCTCTTGAAACACAATCCGACTCACTAAGAAAATCCAAGCTTAACTTTTTTTAAAAAAAATATATCGTTTTTCAACTAAAAAATGAGTCAATCACAGAGTTCATTTATTTTTCTTTCTTCTTTAAAGTTTTTCTGAACATTGTTAAAACAATAAACTAAGAAATCCTGCTAAAAATATGACAGATCTTTACAAATTGAAGAAATAATTATAGTATATTTTTCTCAATTATCAGAAAGCTTGAGTTATTTTAAAAAGGACAGAATGTTTAAAAAATGTATACGCCAATGAATAGAAATAAAAAAAAATTAACTTTAAATGAAATAATTATCTGTGATTTTATCGATTTTGCTTGAACTTAATTTTTAGATTGTTATATTATTTTGTTTGTACTTAAACTATGTGAAAGATGAAACAATGAACAATAAGAAACAAGAGAAATTACAATTAAAATTTAGGAAAAATGCTTAAGTGATACTAAAATAAAACAACAAAAGGCTTATAAAGACCTTTTTTGTTGTAAGAGAAATTACATTTATTAAATTGTTAGTTAAAAATAACAAAATAGCTTTAAAAATGCAGTACATGAATAAAAAATAATATGAATTTGTTAGGATTAAGTTTGAATTATGAGTTAGGTATTATTTTCATTTGATAATGATATTTATTTTTCTCGTAGAATATTATTTTTATACAACGGTTGGTAAAAGATTTGGACCGCTATGTTTTTTTTTTTTATCTACACGAGGTCTAAACACATTGGTATCTTCGCTTAAAGTGGAAACCTACTCAGTAAGAACACCCTAGCCTTACTTTTCAAATAGTGTCAAATTAAAACTTTTTTAATATATATATACATATACATATATATATATTAATTATATATATATATAGCTCTGCTCTTCATTCCTATTCAACATTTTTCTAAATATTGTTACATCTTAAACTAACAAAATCATTTTTTAAAATGATGCATTTTTATAAGTGAATAAATGTTTACAGTATATATATATATATATTTCGTTTGTTAAAAAGTTTATTTTTTGTTTTATTTTTTATTTATTTTTAATAATTAATAATTTTTCAAAACAGTTAAATTGAGTGAATGAAAATATGTGATTTTAACCGGAAATAATTATTAATGATTTGAATTATTTTTTTATACGGAAAGATTCACATAATTTTAAGTGAAAATTAAAACTATCTGAAGTATAAAACCATGATGCTACTTCTTAATTTAAAATAACAAAATAGCTTTAACAAAGATAATAGCTATAAAACTAATACATAAAACAATATATGTTGAATCCACGTTCACCTTAAATTAAAATTCATAACAATACAAAATACATTGCTTAAAGGCGTTTAATTTTGAAATAAAATATTTAAAACCAAGTACTTTAAAATGCAATCACATTCGTCATCAGGGTTAGAAGAAAAACTGTCAATCAGAGAAAACTGTTACAATCATGTTGTAATGTAACAGTTTTCTCTGATTGTGGGTTTTCTTGTTCTAACCCTGATGGCGAATGCGATTGCAATTGAAAGTACTTGGTTTTAAATATTTTACATCAAAATTAAATGCCTTTAAGTAATGTATTTTATATTGTTATGAACAGGGCTTTACAAATTTTATAAAATCTGGTAGCCAGCAAAAAATTTTAGTCGTCAGTAAAAAATATTTACCCTCTCCCTCTCCCGTCATTGATTTCCGAAAATCACAAAAGTTTTTTATTAATAATTGAGAAAAAATAATAATAAACATAGTTTAGAATTATTAGTTGCAAAGTTTAGAAAGATAATATAAACTAAATTTTGTAATGAAACTTAACAATATTATAAAAAAAAAGAAAAGAAAGCAGAAAATAATAAAAAGAAAAAAAGAAAAAGAGAAACAAAAAAGAAAGAAAAACTGCAAAGGCTGAATTTACCGGCAGGTTCGAGAAATGCTTCAAATTTCCGGACAGCTCGGTGCTACAGAATCTATAGCCGATCAGGTGACCATCGATGAAACAGTGAAGCAGGAAAAATTTTTTTTGCATATTTTCTTAAATAATTCTGATTTTATTATTTTAAAATTTGCATTTCATGAACTTATTTTGACCAAATTAAAAATAAAACTTTGAAATATTTTTTGTTCGAATATAATTTCTAAATTTATTTCTTAATAGTTTGTAACTTTGCAACATGTATAATAATACATCTTATGATAATTTTAATTTAAAATCGTGACTAATGTGAGTAAGGATGCTGCTCTTGATAGAAATTGTAAACAAGTAACAAAAAGCAAAAAAGCTTATTTATATACATAAGCCGTCTTGATTCAGAAAAATATTTCAATAGGGGAAGATCGGGTAGCTCCGGACACTTGGATAAATTGCAAATAAAAAACTAATGAATGAAATTTCTGTCGTTATTTTATACTTAAAATAAAACTACGAACTTCTTTAATGATTTTAATCAAACATTGGTAATAATATCGAATTATTTAACGAAATATACTGAAAATAGTTTGACCTTATTTTTTTGGCGTCACAAGAAACGGCGGGTAGCCTCGGACATATTAATCAATGGTGTCCCAACCGTTTTTTGGCCTTACAAACATCACAATTATAATACAAATCCGATGCATATATATAAACACAATCTTCATGGGCCCAGTCTTTGCAATCCTGGCACTGAATCCAGTCTTCTTCAAATGTTTCTCTGCATATGATGCATTCGGTCTCGCTTTGTCAAAAATATATTGACGAAAACAAAACACTCACTCACGACTAACTTACTCGTCGCCCACGTCGCAACTAAACAGTATTTGTTACGACTACAGAGGGCGTTCATTTATAATAACTCTTTATTTACGCAACACTTTGAATTTCTTAGAAATTGAAATCTCCGCGGCTACCCGACACTCCCCTACTTATAAATTGAATCCCAATATGAGAAATATGAGAAAAAATACTGTTTTCGCTCATTCTTTATGTCAGTTTATATGTATAAACCAGATTAAATAATTTGATCGCCAAATAAAAAAAACTTGGCTGCCAGTGGCGACCTGGCGACCACATTTGTTAAGCCCTGGTTATGAAACATAATAGCTTCGATGTAAAATGAAATCCCTTTAATATAAGTAACTCAGAGTTGAAATTATGTATTATTTTTACTTTATGATGGTGATTTTCTTCACATTAAAATATCTTTATTTCATTTTAGGTAATGATTGGTTAATTGACAAAGTTTCTAGCACCATCTATTTCACACGAGGGATAAAAGAAAAACGAACTTCCGTTTAAAGGGGAATCCGACCCACTCAGAAAATCAAAGCTTGACTTTTTTTAAAACATATGCATCACAGAATGTTTTCAATTAAAATTTAACTAATTTCAACTAACTTAGCTTTTTTATCTCTTTTGAGTTACTCAGAGTTTTTCTAGATACTGTCAAATTGTAAACGAAGAAATTCTTTAAAAATATTGTACGTCTAACATATAATGACACCTTGGAATTATATACTTCTTTTTAATTGCTAAAAGTTGTAAAATAAAAAAGATTATAAACAGTAAAATAAGTTATATTAGACTGCTGACATATGTTTCAGCTCAATCTGAGCCATTATCAAAACAAACAAAAATACCATAATGAATAGAGGAAAGAGTGAAATATGCCAGCCAGGATATCGTCGGGATAGCTCAGTTGGAAGAGCGTTGGTACGGCAAACTAAAGTACCAGGTTTGAGTCCTGGTCCCGGTATATTTTCTCTCTGTTGGAAAAAATCTCAACTATGATACTCTAACCATTGGATACAAACAAAAATGTTCTATAAATGCACGGTCTATAAACTTATTGGAAACGCAATCATTTAATTTTCCACGTACTTTTTAAAGATTACGCACGTTATTTTTATTTTTTACTTAAATGTTTATTTTCATATTTGTAACCATGGAGTAACTCAAGCCCCATTTTTTTAAAATTAAATGATGCTGCATCATTACATGTTGTATTTTTACGTGTTACAATCTCTATGGTTTCTCTTATAATGGATTGATGGTATAGATTACAGGGAGATATTGTTTTACTTTCATTAAAATTTATTTGGATGGTTTCTTCTTGATATAATCTTGCCAGGGCTGTGGTTTTTTTAAATTATACTTACTATCAGCTTTATGCTCTTTTTTTCTGTTTTATATATTTATTTTTATATTTAAAATATTTATTTTACACCTTTTAGCAATTAAAAAGAATAATATTGTACATATTTATAATGGGAATAAATATTTGTGATATTCATGTCTTATTTGTGAAAAGTGAGAGTAACTTTTTTTTTTTTTTTAATGGAGAATATTATAAACTTGAATGAATGAAAAAAATATAAGTCAAAGAGAAAACAATTACCAGTAATTTTATTGATGTTGTTTGAATTAGAAAAAAATATAAGACGAATTTCAATTAAAACTATCTGAAGTATAAGACAATGAAATAGAATTCTGAGAACATGATTTTTTATTATATGTTTATAGTTTTAAACAAGATTTTCCATTTTAGGAAATTTAGAGGATTGATATAAATTTTGATAATTTTAAAATTAAATATATAAAAAATTTGGCATACTTTCAGTACTCTGGTCATCTATACATTTTACTTCTTAGAATGACATAACTTTCAATATTAAATTTTTGAAGATAAAACATAAAAACATACTTAATTGTCCATCACGATATCAATTTTTACTTTAACAATGGTTGAAAAATGATTAAATGGTAAGCTTAGAGGAATTGATTCAATGATTTCAAAAACTACATATATCCAAGATTTAAGAAACTTCAGGAAACAATAAAGACGGCTATACACAAAAATGCTATACATTTAAAGAGCGTTTTAGTGCTCACTGTCGCTCTTAAACCTTTGCATACGAATATTGGTTATCAATTACTTTATTTATAAAAATAATTTTTTTAAATGTTTGGACTTATGATGTTTTTGCAGTCACTAGGATTTCGTACTCTACAAATGAGTACTATCAAGTATTTGAAAAAAAAAGAATTGTTTGCGTCTGAACCCATAAATACTCAAACAAACTCAAACAGCAAAACTTCCCGCGTGGTTTATTTTGTACACCATATATTTCTAAATGTTTAGGAAAGTAAATTATTTTACAAGATTATTTTTAAGTCAAATAGAATTGTAGTGTAGTACAATATTATATATAAAAAAAACTTAACATAGGCATATGTGAAATATTTTCGAACAATGTAAATTTGTACCGTGCAGATTTAAATTTTAACTGCGAACGGTACATAAAATACCACACCGCGAGAAATTAAGGACTATGGAAAGACAGTGAGTGTATAGGTGCTAAATATTATAGATTTTGAATACTACTATTTCTGAATAGTTATATTCGCCTTATAAAACTACAGAATTCTGCGACTAAATCATGCTATGATTAATTACTATTAAAAAATAATGGCATTCTAAATCTATAATTATTGGCCCCTACCCATTAAGTCACACAGTCATAGTCACCATCGTGTTCGATAACATTTTCTGCTTGTTCTATTTTTGGCCATTGGAATATATATTAATATTGTCATTGACATTGTTGTTTATGCAAAAAATGACAATTTTGAAAGGCAACGAAAAAATAAATCTATGTAATTTTTGCCTACACATGTGTGCCTACTTCCAAAGACATGTTTGCAACAAAAAAGATGAATTTCGAAAAAAAAGTGGACATGTGGCTTTTGCAATCACTGTTTCAATTAATAGTTCCACCTGAATTTAATTAGTTTAAAAATCTAAAAATTAAATTAATGAAAAGAAATGCATCGTGTAATCTCTACATACGTAGACTGAACGTAAATATGAGTGGTGTTCTGTTAATAAGATTTTTATTGTCCAATATTGAGAGAAATACTTCTATGAAAATAAGTTTAAAATATAAAAATGTTTATTTTAGAAATCGGTGTATGATAATCGATGCACTATTATTCTGAAAAAGCAGTAATAGCTAATGCGGGGGAATACCGTATTTTTTACGAACATTTGCTGGTTTATAACTCGTTAACATGTTTCTTAAGTAGAAACTAAGTTATTATTTTTATTTTTATAATAACACCAATGGAACTGTATCTGAAATTTTCTTAATACCTCTGCGAGAACTGTTATTTTCTACCTACATCGAGTTGGAAAGCACATTTTTAACTATGTGCTGCTGCTTTGTGATGTCAAATGTACATTATATATGAGCCCGCAAAAAGTACTAATTTTCATTTTTATAGAGAAGCGGATATTGCTTCTCATTACTAGAACAACGTATTTCTGATGGACATTTCAAAGGCAACTGATGTTAATTTTTGATAAAAAAAATAAATTTTGAAACTATTCTGGTAGTAAAGAAATAAGCAGAAAATCATAAATATTTCAGAATTCCTTATAATTACTCTATTTAGGGGGGAAAAAGCAATTATTATAAGACATGTTTGTCAAATTAAAAATATTTAATGAATCAGTAAAATTAAAACACAAATGTTTGGTAAAACTTGCGAATTCGTGAAAAAAAAAATCATATAACGCTGTTTTTTCTTGTCAAAAGACTATGACACAGTGTGAAAAGCAGTTTTTACCGTAAGGAATAATAATTTTATCTGTTATTATTCTTTCAATCTTCTTCTGTGGAGTCATTAGATCAACAAATTACACTGGTGTACAAAATTAAGAGAATTGGCATATTTTGTCGAATTTCATGAAAAGAACTAAACTAAAATGTAAAACCACTGCTTCGGAAGAAAGATGCAAATATTGTGTGTCGAATACGTAAGCGTAAACGTGTATGTGGGAGGAAATAGTAGAGGTAGAGGCTTTATAAGCACACGTAGCAAAACCCACATTTCTTTCGCTCGCAACCTCGGTGAGTTTCTGGCTTTTTTTTTTTTTTTTTTTTTTTTTTTTTTTTTTTTGCAGCAATCGGTTGAATTTAAATTCAAACAGTCAAAATGAGTAACCACCGACGTTTAGAGGATGGAATGAGGTGGTGAATAATGGGGAGGTTAGAATCAGGCCAGTCACAAGTCCAGAGTTGTAGAGAGTTCGATGTAACGCCCAACGTCGTGTCCAACTTATGGAAACAGTTTCAGGATATCGGATTTATCGAGAGAAAGCCTGGCTAAGGTAGTGCAATAGCTACGGCGGCCAATTGAAGATCGTTATTTGTCAATTACAGCGAGGCGTAACAGGCATGTTACAGCTTTACAGCTCTTTTGTGACCTCTATGCTGTCACAGGAAGCCGAATTTCAAGGGTTACTGTTTCCAGAAGGCTTCATGAGAGAGGTCTTTTTGCAAGAAGACATGCTGTTTTTGTCCCGCTCACTTGTGGAAATAGGAGAGTCCGTTTAGCATCGTGCAAAGTTCATAGAGATTGGTGCAGGGATCAATGGGTAATGTCCTCTTCACTGGTTCATCCTAACAACTGATTGTCGCCATACTTTCATATAGAGAGAACCAGAGACCCGCTACCTTGCTTCCAATTTCCGAGAAATTGACCATTAGGGCACCGGGGGTTTCATGGTCTGGGCAGGCATCATGTTGGACGGTCGCACATACCTCCATGTCTTTGAAAGAAGCAGTATGACGTCTGTGAGGTATAGAGATGAGATCTTGGAGCCCTATATTCGCCTTTTCAGAGGTGCAGTTGGCTCTGATTTCATTATAATGGACAACAACGCCCGGCCACATAGAACTCATCTAGTCGAGGATTTTCTGGAAACTGACGATATTCGTCGGATGTATTGGGCAGCCAGATCTCCAGACCTCAACACTATAGAGCATGTTTGGGACGCTCTGGGGAAGTCAATTGCAACTCACAACCCCATCCAGGGCCTGAGAACAGCGTTGCTGAACGAGTGA
Source organism: Maratus michaelseni (assembly GCA_963931845.1). Classification (NCBI taxonomy): domain Eukaryota; kingdom Metazoa; phylum Arthropoda; class Arachnida; order Araneae; family Salticidae; genus Maratus; species Maratus michaelseni. The sequence goes on along the minus strand of OZ007589.1, from coordinate 95,654,403 downwards.
GAACAATTGCCACAGGAACTCATAAACTGCCTTATTTCCAGTATGAAATCGCGGTGTGAGGCTGTATATCTGTAAGAGGGAACCATACCCCTTATTAACCCATTTTATTTGTTCGATTCTTTAACCTCTGTTTCACACCTTCTCCATTTTAGGGTGTTTTTTTGTCGCTACACGAAGAGGGAAAAAAGTTTTGATTTCATTTCAGAAGAACCTTGAGCGAAGTCGAGATGATCGAGTGGTACAAATCGCCAGAAAGAGTAATCCTGGTTCTCTAAAAGGAGCGTGAGTTGTTACAGCCCCACTTTCGGCATAAGATGTTTTTCTGATATTGTTAATGTTCGATAACTCAGTTCAACAATGTGAATTATATTTTATTTCAAGGGAAAAGTTTTAGAATTTATTTTTTTCTTGACTATTTTTAAGAAAAGTTTGCCATCCACAATATAATTGTAATTAAGGATTTTGTATTTTAAATTGTAAATTAAAAGCTTTGTCATGTATATAATATTTAAATCTATATAGTATTTAAAACGCAAAGCCGAATATTTAAGACCTATTGCGGCTGATCTGATCATGCACAATGAGCATAATATGGTGCTTTTCTGTCGAAAAATGAAGTGGGGGACCAATTTTGAACTCATTTCAGAGAAACCTTGAACGAAGCCGATATGACTGAGTGGTCTAAAGCACCAGGAAGAGGAGTTCTGGATCTCTAAAGAAATTCGAACCCAGCTACTGGCATAGGATGCTTTTCTGATGTTGTTAGAAAAATTGTTCTGATATTGTTGAACTTATCTCCTAACTCAATTCAATAACGTAAATTATATTTTATTTCAGGAGAAAAGATATAGATTTTCTTCATTAGTATTGCGTAAAATTCAAATACTCTACAGGGAGTGAAGTTGTTTGCAACTGGGAATCCCTCGAAACGATTGCTATTTTTATACTCTTTTTTACTCCGAAATATTTTGAAAAAAAAAAAATTCTATGTAGGGGAAATTTGGGGTAGCCGCGGACGGCGGGTAACAGCGGACATTTCAATTTCTAAGAAATTCAAAGTGTTGCGTAAATAAAGAGTTATTGCAAATGAACGCCCTCTAGAGTCGAAACAAATACAGTTTAATTGCAACGTGGGCGCCGAGTAAGTTAGTGTTTTGTTTTCACCATAAATTTTTCGTCAAAACAAGACAGATTGCATCATATGCGGAGAAACATTTGAAGAAGACTGAATTCAGTGCCAGGAATGCAAAGACTGGGCCCATGAAGATTGGGTTTATATAGATGCATCGGCTTTTTATTATAATTGTGATGTTTGTATGGCCAAAAAACGGTTAGGACACCATTGATTAAGATGTCCGGGACTACCCGCCGTTTCTTGTGACGCCAAAAAAAGATAAGGCCAAACTATTTTCAGTATATTTCGTTAAATAATTCGATATTATTAGCAATGTTTAAAACGCAAAGCCGAATATTTAAGACCGATTGCGGCTGATCTGATCATGCACAATGAGCATAATATGGTGCTTTTCTGTCGAAAAATGAAGTGGGGGACCAATTTTGAACTCATTTCAGAGTAACCTTGAACGAAGCCGATATGAGTGAGTGGTCTAAAGCACCAAGAAGAGGCGTTCTGGATCTCTAAAGAAATTCGAACCCAGCTACTGGCATAGGATGCTTTTCTGATGTTGTTAGAAAAATTGTTCTGATGTTGTTGAACTTATCTCATAACTCAATCCAATAACGTAAATTATATTTTATTTCAGGAGACAAGATATAGATTTTCTTCATTAGTATTGCGTAAAATTCAAATACTCTACAGGGAGTGAAGTTGTTTGCAACTGGGAATCCCTCGAAACGATTGCTATTTTTATACTCTTTTTTACTCCAAAATATTTTGAAAAAAAAAATTCTATGTAGGGGAAAGTTGGGGTAGCCGCGGACGGCGGGTAACAGCGGACATTTCAATTTCTAAGAAATTCAAAGTGTTGCGTAAATAAAGAGTTATTGTAAATGAACGCCTTCTAGAGTCGAAACAAATACAGTTTAATTGCGACGTGGGCGCTGAGTAAGTTAGTGTTTTGTTTTCACCAATAAATTTTTCGTCAAAACAAGACAGAATGCATCATATGCGGAGAAACATTTGAAGAAGACTGGATTCAGTGCCAGAATGCAAAGACTGGGCCCATGAAGATTGGGTTTATATAAATGCATCGGATTTTTATTATAATTGTGATGTTTGTATGGCCAAAAAACGGTTGGGACACCATTGATTAAGATGTCCGGGGCTACCCGCCGTTTCTTGTGACGCCAAAAAAATAAGGCCAAACTATTTTCAGTATATTTCGTTAAATAATTGGATATTATTAGCAATGTTTAATTAAAATCATTAAAAAATCCGTAATTTTATTTTAAGTATAAAATAAAGACAGAAATTTCATTCATTTGTTTTTTATTTGCAATTTATCCAAGTGTCCAAGGCTACTAGATCTTCCCCTATTTCCTATACTCATACTCAGGGTTTCCGCTGACTTTTGACCAACGCTAGCAATTTGGCTAATCAGAAATAAAAAGCGTTAGCCAAATGAAAAACATTTTAGCAAAATAGATTCGTCATGAAACACTGAAAAATCGAACTTTAACCCCTTAATGTACCATTCTTTTTTTTCAGTATGTTCTAAAATAACCCAAGTTTTGTAACTACTTATAGATCAGTTATCCGTCTAAATTCAACAATCTGTTACAAAAACTATTAAACATATCTACTTTTAAATGCCTTGAGCAATCAAGGAAAAATTCCAAACCCAATTTAACTCATTAAAATGTTATGACATAAAACTTCCAACGATAACTAAGGATTTTAAGATATATTTAATGAATTCAAAAAATTGAAAATATAAACAACAAAATATATGTCACATTAAAAATAAACTTTATTTTTCTAGAATTCTTCGGCTTTTCATTGAAGTCCATACTTCAAAGGCAGTTTCAAAATTGCACTGTTGCCTATTAGGCCCGTTAACGCATACTGAAATGACATTATTCACATTTTTTATATTCATTCGATTTCTCAATTTAGTTTTTGTTGCGTTCATCACACTGAACCCTCTTTCACAGTCCACTGAATGTAGTGGGAAGATTGCAGAAAAATACAGCATATTACCTGTTATGGGATAAAGCTGCTGCAGATCGTTTTTTCGAATGAAATCTCCTAAATTTCATGGTTCTGCAACGAGAACTCAAGAAACTTTTAAATATTTTCCATTCTGACAATACCTCAGATAAGGAACTGCGTGTATCATCCAAATGCATAAGGTTAAAAATTGATCCAATTTCATGGTTCTGCAACGAGAACTCAAGAAACTTTTAAATATTTTCCATTCTGACAATACCTCAGATAAGGAACTGCGTGTATCATCCAAATGCATAAGGTTAAAAATTGATCCAATTTCTTCTATACCATAGTTTTGAAAAGTGTCCTTTAGTAACGGGAATAAGAGTATCACCTGCACTGACACACACGCGCACGCGGGCGCACGCACACACACAAAAAAACAATTGAACACTCTGAATTTGGCGAGTTTAATAGTTCGTTTACTCGCCAAATGAAGCATTTTTTCGCGATTTGGCGCAATGGCGAGGGGCAGCAAGAACCCTGCTCATAGTTATACTAACATTAATTTAACTATATTTAAATGTATGGCAATGAAAACTGTTTTAAAAAAAAAACAGGTGTAGAATTACGCACTTTCTGCTTTACTTTGCCTTTATTGCGAACGATTTTCCTTTCGAAAGAGTTAAAGATCTTTTCTCATCATTTATTTTCTTATTTTTCAAAGAAATTATTCTTATTTAATGCTTTTTTACTCATTTTTCTATTTTTTCTCTTCTACTCTTAAATTGCAAATTAAATCTGATTGGCTGCTTTGCACAAGCTAATCTTGATTGGCTATCTTACTTATTTCGGATTGGCTAATGAAGTTGACGGGGAAATCCTCTGTTTTTCTTTCATTTTACAGTGCATTTTTGCTACTTTTATACTCTTTTTTTTAATGGCTCTTTTAAGATGTGATACAAAAATATTCATATACAGGGAGTGGAGTTGCCTGCAACTGGGTATCCCCTTGAAACGATATTCTGGTTCACTGTTTCCCAGAATATTTTTTTTAAATTAATGATTTTATATTTAAAATTTTAAATTAAAAGCTTTGACATGTAGTTGTCTATTTGAAAAATGTAATGATCTTCAATTTTTGGTACATTTTTTTTTATTACAACTGATCGATAAGCCATATATACTAAGAAAATTATGTGTTTATATTCCGTAAAAAAAAAACCCAGAAAGAAAGAAGAATATTCATATAAAAAACCCGGCCTACACAGCACAGGTAGATTTCAAAGGCGCAGACCATGGGGCACCTGTTTATTGGGAATTGCAGAAGAAAGACCTATTTGCCATGATGCGGCAGTTGGGACCACCCACTTCGAAAAATACCTCTGCCGGTAGGCGGAACCAGCAGGGATTTTTTTTAATTTTTTAATTTAATTGAATTATTATTTTTTTTTTTTTGCCGTAAGAGTTTGTCCTGTAAAAAACTTGTCAGTATAATAATTGTAGATAATATTAAGAAAATTTATAATAAATTTAAGCGGATTTGATATCTTGGGAATTGCCGAAGTTATGAATTTTTTTCTTCTGAAACCCCTATTCTCCCCCTCTTAGGGGCATTTTTAATGAAATAAAAAATCTGTCATACATAAATTTTTGGCCCTTTTCCTAGAAGTAATAATAACTTTAAACGGATTCAATACGTATCATAATTAAGAAGTTATGGCCTTTTTTCCGTTTTCACAAAAATCCCCCTATCCCTCCCCCCATCCCCTTGGTTCGATTTTGCACATTAACGAACTTGACCGAGATTTTATGTCCCTTGATTTTATGTATCAGTTTGAAATAGATTTGTGCAGAATTATTAAAGTTATCGCGTCCATAAAAAAGTGACATAGATAGATAGATAGATAAAGTTTTGAACTGGGGGTGGTTTTAGGTTCTGGGAGTCATGATCGGCGTAGATCTGCAAAAATTTTCCAGAAATTCCAACATAGGGGAGAATGTAACAGGTAGTATTTTTTACGAAATCTACCTAAAAACTGCAGTGCCATTTGTTGGTATTTTAGTACAGTTAAATGTTTATATTTCAGAATAATAAAATTTTAACTTAAAAAATGTCTTTACTTGTAAATATTTTAAGAAAAATAAACTTGGAATTACTGTTTTTGGATCTGAAAAATGAATTCTTTGGAAAAATGTTCTATTGACTGTATTGCCTGTAACCGTGTAAATACGGTTAATATTCAGCCTGTCCCCAGCCGAATTATAAAAGAAGAAGTTTTTATTTCTTTTAAACTATTTCTAAAAATTGTTCTGTAAAGATATTTTATTTTTATGATATTATGAACCTTTTCTATGGAGTTTTTAACTTATTTAGCGTCAAATTGTGACGGGTATTATCTATACTAATAAAAGAAAGTTTCGCTCTGTGTGTGTGTGTGTGTGTGTGTGTCTGTGTGTGTGTGTGTCTGTCTGTGTGTGTGTGTGTGTGTGTGTCTGTTGGCGATGGCTAGCAAAATATAGCCCACCTAGAAGTCTGGAAATTTAAGTGTGGATAGTCCAAGGTCTGACCATGTGCACCTGAGCCTCAGAATTTTAATATTTTGACAATTAGCCTAGATATTAATTAGATTCTCATTAACCATCGCTTCTAAAATATCATCTTTTAAATCAAAATGGCGAAAGAAACGGACAGGTGCATTGGATTTGCGACCGGAAATGAACGAATTCAAAATTATTTAACTAATTAGCGAATTTTAAGAAAACTAATTGAGATATAAAATTGCAAATTTCTGAGCATATGTAAAAAAATATTCTCTATCTGACTATGTGATTTTTGAAAAATTCGGTTGGTAATTTTTTTTTAATTTACGCAAAAAACTGCCAAAAATCTTTCGGCGCCAGTGAAAACGATCCGATAAATTTTCAGACAGGGAACGGCTTTCATTAAAAACTGAATTACAAAGAGATCGGTTTCTGTGGCCGATCCCTCTCATTTAGTTTGCGAAAATGAAAGGAAATAATTGCCAAATTTTACTAATGAACAAATATTTAGGTAACTAATTAAGATATAGATTTGAAATTGAGGTCGGGAAGGGGTGTCATCTGCCGGCTATTTTAGCGTAGCGTCTTCGTTATGTTCTAATTATCAGAAAAATGTAATTCTTTTTTTAATGATCGCGTTAATGTACGTAACGGTGGTTCTCTTGAACAAATTATCCATTATATTTGCGGGTATGGGGAGGGAGGGGTTAACGCCTTTCTCTGAGATTGTAATTATCTCGGGCCCGAGCAACGCCGGGCGGGTTAGCTAGTTTAGTATATTTTTTAATTACGGAATTTGATTTTATAAATTGAGAAATCGTTACAAAACACTATTTGCTAACAAAGTTGAAAGTTTATTCTTTCTTGATGTTTTAAATATTGCCATTTTTTTACATACACAGTTTGGAGGCTGATGTGTTGACGCGCATATTTATTGAATCTATCACCATTTCATGAAATATATGAATCCGGTATAGAAGCAAAACAGAGAATATTTCTATCCTTCTATCAAATACGTTTAAATTAATGACATTTATTATGAATATACTTTAATGGGTGAGAATTGTGGAAATTTTATTTCATAGTGAGTGTTATAGTAAGTGTAAGAGATCATTTTTAATATGATAACCATGTTATATTGTGAGTGGTAGTCATCCTACGAATATAATAGAGAATCATAGATTCAATTTTTTGCGGATTGTGATATTTCTGTTATCGCTATTTACCTTTTGCAGCATGATATAAACATTGAAATATTTCTTATAAAACTAGATTAGTTCTACCGTAATTTCGCGCGTATACGCCGCACCTCAGACAATTCGACTTCCTACCAGAATTTATTTTAAATAAAATGTGACTTACTTCTGCTTAGCACTTATTTGACTTCTTATTTTCAATAAAATTTCCGGTTTGAAAAAGACTTAATTAAGCTGCGGCGCATACGCGGGAAATTACGGTAGACCAGTCAATTGCGAGGAATTTACGGTAGACCAGTCAATTGCGAGGAATTTAGATCAGATGTGTGACGTATGCAAAATTTAGGACTATGTCTAAAATTGGAGAAAGATTAGGAGAAAGATTAAAATAAAAAATAGAAAAAAAAATACTGCAGACTGATATCAGCCAAAAGTTTTGGGTTCCATCACTTTGTTTAAAGCTTATTTTAATTATTTAAGCTGAATCTCACATGTGCATATGTAAAATATTATGTCATCTAAATTCCCATTTCAGAAACAGAACAACATACGTATACCATCACCACATCTCCATGCTTGATAGAAGGCTTCAGGTGTTTTCAGATCTTTGTTGGATTTTCACCAAAAAATGATTTCTTCTACCAACCTAACGATATTAAATTTCGGTTAATCAACGAATATAACGCTATATAATTCCAACAAAAAACTTCTTCAAAATAAATTGAAGGTTTTACTGTGAAATATTCTGGAATATGTTGATTTTTCCCAGAATAAATGTTTGATCTCTTTGGGATGGCTTGAAACGTGATCCAGATTTTAAAAAAAAACATTAAATACTTGCTTGCCAGTTCTGCCATTTTATGTTATTAAACATAGTTAAGATTTATAGAAAAGTCTTTTACTAGTATTATAATGAATTACAATAAGATTTCTAGTGAAATTCGAAATTATTTTTTTAGACCTAGCTGTACATATATCGAATTTGAGACAATAAAAATATTTCACTGAAAAACAATATGATCCCAAACTTTAAATCATATTTCTGTATCATATTTTAATATAAATTTAAAAATTATATCTAAATAGTATCGATGACTGAAGGAAACTGCATAAATTTACGAGTGTTTCTATTCTTAGGAGACTTCATTTTCTTTACTTTTCAAATAAACGATTTTATTTAAAAAATGTGCGACTTTGTTCGTTTAATAACTAAGAAATCTTGAAATGAATATACAAGAGTACATGTGAAAAAAGTTGATTCTGTCAACATTTAGTAGATACATTTTTCAAACAAGTTAAAAAATGCAAATGTCCCAATATAAGTGTGAGCCACTGTATGGGCTATATTTGATATATAACTTTAATTCTTGTGAAATCAACGTATTTTTACAGGCATTAAAATACGGTTTTTTTCTGTACAAAAAATCTAAATTAAATAAAACTTTCTCTTTTAATTTCCATTGAGCTTTTACATATGAAATTAAATTTTTGTAGGAAATCTAAGTACACTGTCAAAATTAAAGTAAATTTTCAACAATGAAATACACGGTACAGCACTAATCTAGTTCATCTATCTAACAAAATTCCCTAATCTAATAAAAATTTCATGTTATATTAAATTACCGTTAGTTGACCTAACTACTTCCTTTAACTCCCATAAAATACATCTATTTGAGACCTTGATGACGTAATGACAAATATAATGTGAATAACTTTCAAAATTTTAATATTTTGCATTTTCAACGAATAACAAATGCGTTTTGGTCCATATATTTTATTATAAATCTACCCTTACCTTTTATTATATTCCTATCTATACCCCTCTACATCCGTTTTTCAATCTATTAACCCTTTTTTCAATTTTTATTAAATTTTGAATATTGTATTTCAAGATAATGTTGAGTGCTTCTTTATGCAGTGATTTTTTTGACAAGCGACATTATTCTCTAACAAATTATTTCTATGAATAAAGTAAAATGGTTTTCCGACAGATGGATTTTACACTCATTGTAGGATCCACTTAAAAATTATCTATAAGGTGTGGTTGTGAAGGGCTGTTTCCTCATCGGGGGTGATGATGTTGATTCAGTTATTACGCGCACTGATGATAAAGAAGTCAATGAACTCGACGGCACATGGGGGATGTTATGTGGTATAACGGTTGGTGTTATTCCATTTATTACAAAAGAAAAAAGAAAGAAAGAAAAAACTTAAAATTGACTGAAACATTATCACTTAGTCATCAGAAGAAAAATCTGTAAATGAATAAAACTTTCAAAAAAAAAAAAAAAAAAAAAAAAAAAAAAAACACCCAGAGTAATTAAAAAAATAACATAATAAAATGTAACTATTTAAAAATGATTTCTTAAATGCCGCTTATAAATAGGGCTTTTTTTCTAAAGATATGTATAGGAGTAACGACAGTTTGACTCAAGAAAATCACCAGTTTAGCGGTTTGTGTTTCAGTCATTCCTGCCCTGAATACATGTAAATATCTTTGTTTTAAGCAAATTACACATAAAACTTAGCAAATCGCATAAATATTTATAGTACTTTAAAAGTTGTTAGTGAAAATTCCAAATATTTAATTATTTTAATGTTACATTACTTACAATAAAATATTTTAATTAGCTTTGATGATAATAATAATAGACCTAATTATTTAACTAGTTTTAGTGTAAGTTAATAAAAGTGAAAACACGTAGAAAAAACCAATAATATACTTTTATTCTGGGAAAAATTATGAAACGTTATCAATGTTATCTCAACTATTAGTAACAATGTGAACAACATATATCAAATATATAAATTTTCCAATACATATTTTGCATTTCTTTTGACTGGAAGGAGAATTGTTCAAATGTCATGTCCATTTGTTTAAAATATCGCCAGTAGCGCCGGTTAGCTCATTCCTTTGTCAAGATATGTCAAAAGTCTAAAATAGATGACGTTTCGCACTTTTCCATGGAAGAATTGTATCAAGACAAGTTATGACAAAAGAGATGATTGATATACGGGATTTTAGTTGGGATATTATCTTCAACAATGGGAGATTATGACGTAAAATATTCAATTCAAAATATTCTGATTGCAATTATGTTTACAAAAAAGGCATATGTATACAAGTTAAATAGGTTTGTTCAACGATTTTTTTTATAGATAATTAAAGTGAAAGAGTATCTATTGTTTTCAATCACTGGAAGAATGCCGTTAGATTTATGATAAAAGCACCCTAATTATGGAATGATATAACGGATAAGTATTCACTGGAGATTTTCATTTTCGGTATTTTTAGCGACAGAGTGGCTGTTATTCTTGTTTGTTGAAAAAGGCTTTGTTACCAAAAATTAGAAAACACTTCAATTATGGAAGATACTACAATTTAAATATATTTATTAATTTTTAGTTATATCCGAATTTTTAAAAATAGAAACTAATCTATGTACAATAGTTAAAATGTGGAATAAAATGTGTTATATTATTTAAGATTTGTCATGCATTTTACATAACTACATCTTATTTTTTTATCATATACATTCTATAGAATTCCGTTGGAGATAAAAAAGCTTCCATTTTGGGAAAAGAGACAGGCACCCTGATTATGGATAAAACAGTTACAAAAAGATTGTCAATTAAAAACATTAAAAATCTGTCTCATCTGCAGATATTATTCACTAATCAAATATGTTGTTTAAAAGAAAATTTAAAAGATTTTATTAAAATTACTCACTCTAGTGCGTAAACAAGATCAACCAATTAGGTAGATTTTTATTTTTAATACTTTTAAATAGATATTTTTGATTATTTTTAAAAGATTTGTTGGCAGTTGGTACACATACTTTAAAGTTTACTTAAAAATATCGGAGCTCAAAATGAAAAAATAAAGTGGGTGAAGAGGGGGGGGGGGAGGGGAGTATTTTATACTGAAAACTTAAATTTTAAATGTCAGAAATATCTTGTTAACATGCAAAAACTTTCATGTTATATTCCTTGTTCGTATTATTATGTCGAGAAATATCAGATTTATTTATAAATTAGTTTTATTGTAATTATTTGTTGCTTTCACATTTTTCAAATGATAATAATTTATATCAAGATTTAATTAAAAATTAATCGCTATTTTAAATTATTCATAAGTAATACACCAAAATACTGTTCAAATACGCTATAATTGAAACATTTCAAATGTAAATTTAGAACGAGTGAATTTATATTATCGTATATTCCGCATATATTTTGTATAATACGACACACATTCTCGTATATAAAATTTCTGACTAAATTTTTTTATTTTTTGGTATATTCGCCGTATTACGAGCACCTCTTCTTTGCGAAAAGCTATTAATGAGATATGAAATAAATTAAATAAAAAACACTGAAATGAACAATAATTTGTACTTTCATGTAACCAAATTAGGGACTTGTGTGGGTGGGGTTTTACCCCACCCGAAGCCAAGAATTCTGCTTATAGTCAACCCGAAACTGACCCAAATCAAACAAAAAGTATTTCGTTGACACGAAACCCAACCCAAACCTGACAAACCTTTCTTCATAGACTCAAATTCCGACCTGAATCCGATCCGAAACCCGAAATCAAAGAAAATTTATCTATGATTTAATACAATTATAAAAAAAAATAGTAGTCTCTAATACCAATTCCATCTTTTACGTAGAAAAATAATTAAAGACTCATTTAAATTCAGTTATACATATTTTTTTAGGAAACAATATTCTAGACATTCTTTTGAAAACTCGGGTTAAATCGTGTCAAAACTCCACCCAAATCATACCTGCAACGAAAAAGAAAAAAAAAATCTCTAACCCGACCCTAATCGACGGTCGGGTAGGTTTCGGGTAAAATCGGGTTACTCGACCCGATGCAGGACTATCGACCAGATAACGAATATTATAAAGTTCAACATGTATGTTAATGAAGAAGAAATTCTTATAATCATATTTTACTCTCAATTTTCAACCTTTCATTTTTATAACCGATGTATAACGCGCACCTGTAAATCTGGTCACTTTTCCTTTTTCAAAACTTTGTATTATACGCCGGAATATACAATAATTATATGTACTAAATACTAATTTGCAATTTAATTATTATAAAACAATAACTAATTTATAACTTTAAATTACATTTCGAAATCAAACTAATATGCAAATTAAGGAGTGAAAACAAATAACCTAAGTATTTCAAAGAGCAAACGATTAAATATTTTTTTTTTTTTTTTTTTTTTTACTGGTTGGATATGACATAAAAATTGTATAACTGAAGATGATGGTGAAAAAAACTTGTTGCATTTAGTAAGTATGTAATTTCTTGCCACAAAAAACTTCTAACGACATTAATGTTACATTCTAGAAACACTGTATAGTATTTCAAACCGTTTATTTGACATATAAATTATTCATTCTTAAATATATATGTATAATATATAGCACATGCAATAATAACCATTTTTAACGAAAATGAAATAACAACGGCCGAATGCAATAAATCAGCACTAATGGCGTTCAAGCGTACAGTACATATGAAGAACGAATGCAGCAAATCCAACGTAGAAATGCATATTTAATAAAGCGTTCAAAGTTCGTAATGAGTTTCGGCCATAATTCTAGATTTCCAGGCGGTCGGGCCGATAATTAATGCTCCAATCATGCAAATGGTGATAAATTTCGCTGGACTAGAGGAAGATGAATGGGGAAATTTCGAAATCACTTTTCACTTATGTTGACGCACAATGACTTGTCAGTCCAAATTTTAACCGTGAAATAATCAGCATTAAAAATCAAAACTTTTCACGAAATTTTTAAAAATATTGATGATTGAAATTAATTAAAGCTGATTGCTAAATAAAATATTGTTTTAAAAAAGTAGTAGGATATCCTTTTCCTTTAAATAGTTAAAAACAACTGCCTAAAAATGATAAAATGAAATTTAACGGCAGTTGTCGAATGCATTGTTGTGTAAAACACATTTTAACCCTTTAAGGATGAGGGTAAGATAATAGAAACACAATTACTTGTGGAATTTGTGTTTCTTTAATGTTAAATTCATACCCTAATTTTCGAAATTTTAAATTATTGGGTTGCTCGGAAAGTTATTTCCGTTTGGGAAAGTTGTTTAGTACCGGGAAATTCTATCATTTAATTATTAGACATTAATTCCGATATATAATATCTAATAATTGACGGGCAGAATTTTCCGGTGCGAATTGGTTTTCCAAAACGGAAGGAACTTTTCAAACAACACAATAAATAAATGCATTTTTACATTTTTTTAAAAATTTAATTTAATTTAAACATTTCGGTACAGGTCTTTATCAAAAGTAAATGGGATAAAATATATATAACCACCTTTCGAGGGGTTAAAACCATATGCTTCATATTTAAACCAATTTCAGTTAAATTGCATTTCCCGAATCGGATAACGAATCCTGTTTGTCAAATTATCGGGAAGTCAATAATTTAAAAATTGTAAATAAGGATGCTGCATAAAGTTACTTTTTTAATTAATGTATTTTTATTATTCAATAAGAGAAGTGTAATTAATTTTAATAGTTCTATACTGTTAAAAATTTGCAGCAAACTGTCCAGTCATTCGACTGCTTTTATAAAAAATACGGTTGATCAATAGAACGGTTGCTTAACCGTAATTTAACTCTATTCTGACCATATTACTGCCCATATTATCGTCAGAATAAAGTTAAATTATGGTTATATAACCGTTTTCTATAAAAACGTCGAATGACTGGACAGTTTGTTGCAAAATGTTTACGGTGTACAGTTATATACAGAATTAATGATTTCATGTGTCTTCAGATAAATTCATTACAGAAAAAGAAATCATTTTCAACAGGAATGAAAAAAAAAAAAACGGCAGATTGCAATAAATCAGTATTGAAAGCGTTTACATGTACATCTCAAGAACGGATGCAGCAAATCCAAAGTGAAAATGCATATTTAATAAAGGATTTCAGGAGGATGAATTACGAAATTTAGAAATCGCTGTACACCTATCCTGACGCACAATGACTTTTCAGTCCAAATTTTCACCATTAAATAATCAGCGTTAAAAATCAAAGCTTTACAGAAATATGTTAAAAACCAGTGTACCAGTGCGAGGATTTTGCACTGCTGTCTTTGAGGTTATTTGCGGATACGTTTTTTCATTAATTTTTAATTAAATGCAGTTTTTTTATGAAACAGCGTGATATAATGAAATGCGAGTACACATGTCAAAAGCTTGTTCAAAAACTTTTACCTCATCCATTTTTGTGCTTTTGTACAGAGTGATTTTTTTTAAAGTTGTGAAAGTAAAACCCTATAACAAAAGAACCATTGATCCAAATGACCAGAAATTCCACCAGTATGCTTCCAAAGCAATGGAATTTTTTTTAGGCACACTAAAAAAAAACCCTTAAAATTGCACCGACAGATGGCGCTGTAAATTAACATCAACTAGTTTCCTTCCTCTACCGGGTTTTACGCCAAGTGAACCAGTCTATTCAAATTTCAAAACCATCTTCCGTAGGTATTGTGTCGTCATTGAATCCTTTCATCAATTCTGAAGTGCCCTAAATGTCCTAAGAGCAATTGCTGCGCTGTCATTATTCTGATAATACAGTTTAACTAACAACGCACGGTCCGTCAGTGCCACAGTAATTGCGAGGGTATCCGTAAAATAATGAACACGAGGTGTGCGTGCTTCACGTTTTAAACGCCACTGTGCGTGGGTGATGCACAAACTCGTCTCCCGACTTTACTGCATATACAGCGCCATCTGTCGGTGGGATTTTAAGGTTTTTTTTTAACCACGCATAAAAAAATTCCCATTGCTTCGGAAGTACACTAGTAAAATTTCAGGTCATTTGGATCAGTGTTGCTTTTGTTATAGGGTTTTACTTTCACAACTTAAAAAAAATCACCCTGTATGTGAAAGAAAAAAAAAAGAATGCTGCGCTGCTATTAGAAATAATATGCATAATATCAACGTTTGGAATTAATTAAAGGTGATAACTAAATAACACAATGTTTCAAAAAACATGTAAAATGATAACTTTAAATTATTCTTTTTAAACAGTTTCCGGTACATATTTTTTTAAGGGAGCCGAATTTTCTTTTTTCTTTAAATAGCTGAAAACAGTTACGTAAAAGATAAAAATTTAAAAATAAAGATAAATTTATATCTTAAATGAGTTAATGTCTATATTTCTTAAATAAAAAAATCTGTAAAATTACCAATTTTTACTAGCAGACATTAAATAGATATTCAATAAAAACATTTAAAAATAGTGATGGTTTAAAATGTTTTTAGTTAATATCTATGTAATGTCTGCTAGTAAAAATAGATAATTTTACAGATGTTTTTTATTAAAGATAAAAATTTAATTTAACAGAAATTTCATGGGCAGATTGGTTGCCAAATACTTTGTGATGAACAATTAGTTTTAAAATCATTTGCTTCGGTTTTAATCCAATTTCAATTATTTAGATTTTCCTAAATCGTAGACAAGTACTGCTCGTCTAATTACTGGAAAAGATAAATCATATGAAAATTGTAAATGCTTAAAATGTAAATTATATATTGTTTCACAAAACTGCTTTTTTAATTATTATATTTTTATTATTTGATGACCGAAATGTAATTATTTATACTAGTGCTACTACAAGTGATCGAAAAGTCGCGCAACCCTTAAAAAATATTTTAATTACTAAAACATAAACATGATTCAAATTGCAAACATAAACTAAATTGAAAGAATAATAATACGGAGACACAAAACCGAGCGGAAATTAACATTGTCACATAAGATAAGGTGCGTCTCAAAATTATATGGACAGGCGATTTTTCAAAATAACAGCTAAGAAAATAAAGCAATAATCACGAAAAAAAATAACTAGCATATGGAATCATAACATAAGTTTATTACGATACAGAAATGTTATGTTTATATCACAGATTGTTTGTAAAAAAATAAAATTCAAAATAAGCTGTCTCAAAAATATATGGACAATGAAACGAATTGCTTTTATTACCACCGTATCAGAAAAATTTGCATTTTCCGCGTTCTGTACTTGTGACGTAACCACTTCGAAATATAAAATCACTGCTCTTTCTTCAAATGTCGAATAATTGGAAAATGCCTCGCAACTTTGAATTCTCTGCTGCTGATATTGCTAAAATTTGGCGTTTAAAGACTCAAAATGTTAAAGTTTCTGATATTGCAAAACAAATGAAGCGTAGCAGATCTGGAATTTATGCAATTTTATCAAAAAGTGACAACACGATTGCAAAAAAGCGTTCAGGTCGACCAAGAAAAACATCTCTAAGACAAGATAGATAATTTTTCGCGAGCAGTTTCAACCCAAAAACTGTTCGTGAAATTGCGAGGACTTTGGTGTTTCCTTTTTCCAGATCTACTGTTCACCGTCGCATACAGGTAAGCGAAAATCATAAATATCGCAGAATATGTCGGGCACCCATGCTGAAAGTGCACCATAGAAAGGCTCAAGCTCTTTGGGCTGAAAAACACATTCATTGGACGGATGAATGGTTAAATGTTTTCTTCAGTGACGAAAGAAAATTCCATTTGGATGGCCCTGATGGCTGGGCATACTATTGGCATGACTTACGAAAAGAATCTCGCGAGTTCTTTAGTCGGCAAAAAGGAGGGGGTTCACAAATGGTGTGGGGCGCTTTTTGTTTCAACGGAACAACGGATATTGCTTTTCTTAATAGTCGACAGGGCCCTGAGAATCATTAAAATGTCCTTAAAAGCAATCTACTTCCAATCGGAACATCTTAGGGGGGGGGGGGGAACTGGAAATTCCAACAGGACAATGCGTCGATTCACACGTCCCACTCAACAGCAGCTTGGTTTAAACAGAATCAAGTGACTGTTATAGACTGGCCAGCCATCAGTCCAGACTTGAATCCTATTGAAAACCTTTGGGGAGTACTTGCACGATATGTGTAAGCCCATGGTCGGCATTTTTCTACTATTCAGGTATTACAGCAAAAAGTAGAGCAGAGTTAGTTCCCTTTACAGCCGCACATACTCCAAACACTAGTTGGAAGCATGCCTGATAGGGTTTTCAAGATAATTAAAACGAATAGATACAAAATTTGAATTTAAATGCAAAATATTTGAAAAGTCCATATATTTTTGGGACAGCCTATTTTTATTTTTATTTTTTTACAAAAAATCTGTAAAACTTATACTTTATTTTTTTGCTGTAATAAAATTATGTTATGATACTATATGCATATTATTTTTTTTCGTGATTATTGCTTCCTTTTTTGAACCATTATTTCAAAAAATCGCCTGTCCATATACTTTTGAGACGCACTATATTCAAAATGGGACCCTTTTTCTAGGAAACAAAGACGTATGCGTTTTTTCAAATTTGAGGCCACTCTTCTCAATGTTGGAACACTTATTGTTTGAATCTCATGTTCAATGTTTGTTGTCAGGTTAACGACGGAGTGTGGAATGTTTCTGCGAACAATCATACTCGCATAAAAAATTCATTGCAATTTTGTCCTACTGATGGACCAAGTATTTAGAACGAGAAATGTACAAAGTTTGAAATTTTCTTTACATCTAATTTGTAGGAGTAATGCTAGTAACATATCTTTTCTGTTATATTATTACTTGTAGAGTACAATGCAGTTTTGAAGAAATATTTAACTAAATGTATTTTGAAAATATATAAAATAGTCTCTAATACATAAAATCATGATTATTCCTTACACATCATGATTTCTGTAAGTTTGTTTAACAAATACCAGATTGTATTCAGACATAAAGTGTTATTTTAATAATTTATCCTCACTCCATTCTTTATTTAAAATAAAGATTCAAAGTGGAAATAAATTTCTGTCATTGAAATTGCTATCGTAAATCAAAAACAACTATCATCATTTCTTTGTCCGTTTACATATTGAAATGATATAGCCTAAAGCTAGAAATTGAAATACTCCATACGTATTTTACTTACTAAGTTTAATTCCATAAAAAAGAATTTCTTTTCTTTAAAATTCTTACATTACCAATAAATGCATTTATATTTGTATAAGCAGTATCTTTGCGTTTGCATGTGAAAATATAAATTATTTCTTTTGAAGCTTTCTGATTTAGAAGTTAACGTTAAACAAATATTTATCTGATAAGATCTACTTCACAAATAATTTTTCATAGTTCACAACTTCTTTTTCTTTTATTTTAAATAATACAAATTAAATGAGATGTGACAAAAGTGAATTGAATTGTACTTTTTGAAATAATAATTATAAAACTATTAAATATAAATATAAAGTAGTTTAATTTATAAACTGAAAATAAAAAATTTTTCGACACTTTATGTTCCATGAACACAATGAAAGGGAGAAAAGTGTATTATTAAGCAACTTAAAAATATGGTCTACTCCTTTATGGTCTACTTCTCTTCCGGGTTCTCACCCGGTGTGCAGCGACACACTGATGCGCCGTAAGAGGTCCTCGGGTGTGACATGAAAATTTTCATTAAAATTACATCAAGGTTTTACGAACTAACAAAACTACTTTAAAATGCAACATTTGTTGCAATTATTGTTAATATAGAGTACTGTAACTTTATTTTTTTGCGTCCCTGTAAATAAACTAAGAATGCTACGCACGCCATCTTCTATAGCAAACCTCTTGTAGTGCAACTCAGTTATATTGTAACAGCCATGTCGCTGTTAGTGACAGTGTACAATGCTAGCTTGTAATGCTAGCTTTTAATACCGAACATGTCATGGTACACCTCAATAACAGATATAAATTGCCTGGTAATCCGAAGATATTTACGTGAGTTAGAGCATGGACAGACAAGCAGACGACAAACAGACAAACTGAATTCATCTACACTTTTCAACTATATTGGAAAGAGTTAAAAATCACATTGTAATCTATTGATTTTCCCCAATTTATAAATTTACAATTATTACAAAAAATATCACTTGCTCTTAATGCTATATTCACGAGAAATAAACTTTTTTGCAACGAATAATGTTCAAAACGAAAATGCATTTCGGCTAGTTTCTTGGAGGAAGATTTACTAATTTGCTTATCAGAACCCCTATCTTGTAAAGAAAATATTTTTATTATAAGTAACGACACAGAAGTAAAAAGAAAGTATTTTACTTTGTTTATTTATGATGGAACATTCTGTTTGTGTTATTCAATAATTAAAAAAAGACCTACAGTATGCCCACTAAAGTCCCTTGCCATCCTCTTAACTACTGAACGGCTGCTGCTATATTCATAAAAGTAGTGTCTAAGTATAGTAAAGTAGCCATGCGTTACTCAATGAAACCGCCTACAGCGCCACTAGGTGGAATGCTGCGGAGTTAGCATTCCTATCTTGAAAACGGAAAGAGATAGAGAAAAAAGCGATTTACAAAGTTGTAGATCATCATCGATTTAGTACGAAAAGACACCTTGTGGACATTAATCGAAAGAATAGAACGGATAAAACGCGCATTTGGTTTTTCGTGATTTCCTACACTGTGACGTGGCAAAACGATCTTAGAAAGAAAAAAAAACAATTAGTTATAATAATATACCTTTATTTTAGATGTTCAAACTTCTCACCGTCAGCTGCAATGCATATTTGGATCCTTGTTTGAATTTCACGTTGCACACGTTGGAGCATAGATGGTGGCACGTTGGTACAAGCGCCCGTAATGCATCGTTTAAGGTCGTGTAATGTTTGTGGAGGGGTTGCATACACCTGCTGTTTCATAACTGCTTGTTTCTTTCTTTCTGAGATAGTTTTGTCAGGTCACAGTGTAGGAAATCGCGAAAAAACAAATGCGCGTTTTAACCGTTCTATTCTTTGCATTAATGTCCACAAGGTGTTTTTTGTACTAAATCGATGATGCTCTACAACTTTGTATATCACTTACTTTCTCTATCTCTTCCCGTTTTCGAGATAGGAATGCTAACTCTGCTGTTTTCCACCAGGTGGCGCCGTAGGCGGTTTCATTCAGAAGCGCATGGCTACTTTACTATACCTAGACACCACTTTTATGAATATAGCAGCAGCCATTCCGCAGTTAAGAGGGTGGCAAGGGACTTTAGTGGGCATACTGTATACTCCTTTCATAGGTTTCAATTATCATAAATTTAATGTGTGCAGCTAAATAAAAAAGGTTTAGAAACACTGATGTAGCACGCTCAGTTATAATTTCATGATACACATAACGAATTATATGCGGCATACAACTATTTTGAAAAGTATTTCCTATTTTGCCAACTCCCTTTGTGCGTTTAAAAGTCAATATTTATTCGATGACTCTGTATAATTTTATTTTACTAAAATTGGATTTTCCTTAAAGCATGTGATTTTAAAGCGCGGCTAAACTATCAGAAAGTTTTGTTATTTTTGCATATGTACTTAGCACTAAACATAAGTTGCTATAAGATATTCCGTTTGAGCTCTTCCGAAGCCGCCGCGCTCGTCTGACGTATTTAACGCATCGACCCTACCAAAACCACTGGTGTATCGATGTGTTAAACTTATTGAATTTAGCTTTTAATTTTTTCCAATGGCATCTTCCGTGATTGCTTCTACTACCAATGCGGTTGGTAACTGAGGGAAGGGCTCTCTTCGGCGCACCTTTTGTGAGAAGCAGCGGGGGTCGTTTTGATCTGTTAGCCATCAGTTGATACATTCGGGAAAATATTCAATTTTGATTTGCTTATAATATATTGATATTAAAACAGAGAATGTAGTAAATCTTTCGAAACAATAAAAGTATAATTTAATAGTGATACAAACTACAAAAAAAAAAAAAAAAAAAAAAAAAAAAACCTACAAAACATTTCTAAAAAGAAAACAAAAATGATGTTTGCCACCAGAAACTAATTGCAATAAATAGACAAAAATTAAGCAATATACATTTAAATACCTAGTAACTGGCACCTAACAAACCGATACTATCTAAAAATTTATTTCGTAATCGGCGAGGTCCCGTCACGGACGATTTAAAAAGATTCAGCTGTATTTGGGAAAAATAGAAAGACACCGGAAAAATGAAATGACAAGGTTTCTTGCAAGGAAAATAAAAGGTGAGATTTCCCATTCTTATCAAATATTTAAGCTGTAATTTTAAAATTTAAGGGATAACTACAATTTTCCGCATTCTTTACATAGAAAAAAATTCTTAAAGATTTACAATTATGGTAATTTAATTGGGATTAAATACAATTCAATCATCGACACTAGAGTTAAACGATATCGGATTTTTTATTCATTAAAACGTTATATTGCTTTTTCAAAACAAATTTTCATAGTCTCAGTTCTGAGCATTATTTAATTACATATTGTTTTAAAATTATTTTGTAAACTGAAAAGCAACAATTACTTAAGTTTAAAAAAATTATGTACAATCGGAAACTAAACACACCTACTTACAAAATAATTTTAAAAATATTACGCTTTTTTAAACTGAGTCTTATTCTATTTTAAAAAGCGTAAATATCATTATAATTCAGTATTACAAGGATAAGTCTAGAAAATTTAGAACAATTTTCATTATGATTAAAAGAAATATATTTGTATATAATTATACTATTTTCTCTATCACAAACAAAATAAACAAAATCCCACAAATTAAATAAAATCATGAAGTTCTTTTCATTTTTTTAAAACTGGGGAATACATATTGTATAATAAATAGACAAATTAAAATCATCAGTACTTTCCAATTAATATTTAAAAATGTGAAACTGCTTTGTTGTAACTAGTAAGCAGTCTAAAAGTCCCCAATATTCAAACACAAAATATTCCAGAGTTCTTATTCTTAACACTTTTAATGCTGTTGTGCATGATGCATGGAAGTTTATGCTTTTTAGTACAGAGACACGAATTTTCTTTCGTGACACAATATTTTAAATCACAAACAGCCGATTCAATGAATTCAGAGAGTTAAACATTTATTTTTTACGACAAAAATTACATTATAATAATAACAAAAAGTCATGGAAAATATATAGTGCAGTTAATTATTTCCTTTTTGATTTTAAAGTTTCTATAAAATAAGTTTAACATGAATGTTGGCATTCATGAATGGAAAATGATAGACTACTATGCGGTAAGTATGTAGCATCTGATCCATTTGCTAAAATATGTGACTTTCTCGGGAATTTGCGATCCCGACCGAATAACGAAAATTGCGGCTTTTCTGTGATGTTCATGATCGTCTGACGAAATCGTGATTTTTTCGCGATATTCATTATTTTTGTAGCTGGTAGACGCCGTGTGCGGATAAAACATCCAATAGGGGTTTACAGAAATATTGCCAGAGTCGTGCGTTCCCGCGTTCCAGCGCAATTACTGAATGATATTTTAAAATCAAATTAATTAACGATCGGACTTGACTGGTTAAGGCCGAATATTTGAGGTTATGAAGCAACTCGAGGTATAAAAAATATCGAAATAAGCTCCTTTTAATGAAAGTATGTTGTGTACAAACAGGAAAAAGCAACAACAATAATAAGTAGGATATATGAAATCATTAGAGTAAAATATCTTAATTTTTAAAATTTTACATTTATAGTTTGATAAAAAATTACTATCAATATTGAATCAATCGAAATTATCACTGTCTAAAAATATATAATTACCATCTTTCTAAAGAAACTGAAGATGAAAAGGTCACATAACTCAGCATTTCAGCTTTAAAAAGATTTGTATGACCTTTTCTTATTATCGTTTTCTGATATGACATTTAAGAGGTAAGACATTTGTTATCTGAGGTATTTTGAGAGGCATTAGTTTTTTTTTTTTTCAGCGTTGTCAGAAAATTCGATTTCAATGTCGATAATGATCTATCAAGTAAATGAAGAACTTATTCATCTAATAATTCTCGAATAAAAACTGTCTGTTTGTTTCCGAAATAATTACATCATATTGCTATTGAAGCAATGCTTTCCATGCATATGACACTGTGTTACAATTTATCGGTATTGTGTAATGGGGATCTTTATAATTAAAGGCTGACGGCACTCTTATTTATTGCCTATAATTAGTTGGCTTTATTGAAAAATAATTACCTGTTTAACATATTTATGTGGTTTCTCGTTCACTTAGGAGACTGACACATCCTTTTTCATAACATACCAACTAATATGGAAGATAATTGCAAGGGCAGGAATAAGATATAATTTATAGAGGGCAATTATTGAAAGAGAAAATGAATTTGAGGGGAAAGCATAAAAGAAATGTTATAATTAGCCTTTCTATTGGTTAAAATGTCTTCGATCCGTTTGATACTGAATAATTCAGATTCATTATATGGGTATGTCAAAACAAGAAATTCCATTCACCGAATTTTTTAAAGCTATTTCAAATTATATGTTAATTAACTTTCGATAAAATGCGCATAATCTATCAAACGGAGATATCAAACTATTACGCCACTTTGACGCTCTGCGAGGCTAACGAAAAAGAAAGGTTTCCACGGTGCTTTACGCGTATCTTTTTTTACAGACCGCGGGATTCACGTGATACTCAAATCCACCAATGCAGGTGCACGAAAAAAGCATCACGTCACACTAGCGGTCTGTAAAAAGAGATAAGTGGAATGCACCGTGGTAGCCTGTCTTTTTCGTTAGCATCGGAAGCTCTGAAACTTAAGGCTTTTGGGGAATTGATTTTTAAGAAATATGAAGTGGTTATAAAAATACGTTTTCACTAAATTATTACATATATATGTGTGTGTGTGTTAAAGTAGAGAACTGTATTTTGTTTAGCTGATATATTAAAAAATGGCGGCCTTCACAGCTGATAGGTGTGAGAGCGTCCAAAAAAGAGGATCAATCGGCGGACACGCTAACTCATCGAAGACTTAACCTGCAACAATGAATCGAAAAAAAAAAATTGTTTTGTTAGTCCAAAATTTAGTGAAATAAGTAGATATTTGAAAAAAATATATGATTATTTAGGGAAATGGCATCAATTAAAAGTAAAGAATAAATTTTCAATCAACAATTTCGTTACTAAAATGTACAAACAAAAGCGAAATAGGAAAAATTCAAAAATATCCTAAGTATTTCACTAGAGAAATACGTTATGAAGTTTTTTTCAGAAATATCAAGTTGATCGTTTAAAAATGGGCAGAACTAGAGTTTTTATCGATTTTGAAAATGCTCATTGGAAAAATACGCGCTTAAATTTATCGTTGCTGTTTACTATAGCTGTGGTGAAATTTACTTCTAATTGCTATTTTACTCTCAATAGCGATTTTCAGCTTATAAAATATTATTTTCACGTATATAAAAATACTTTAAGCAAGCAAGCAAAATAATAATAATAATAATTAAATTTTTAACCTATCAAAGTGATGGTACTAGTTATCTTAGCTTATCCCCAAAACAAATGCTGCTTTTTAACAGTTTTTATTATTGCATAGCTAGTTAACATGATGTCACTATAATGTCACGATGGTCACAGTCACAATAATGGTTAAAAAACAGTTTCGAATTCAAATATCTTACTTCGGTAGGTATTTCTGAAAGTCACTGGGGGAGACGTGATGAAGTTACAAGGGGAAGGGGTGTAATTTGCACTTGTAAGCCACTAATAAATATAAAATCACAAATCTTTAGGACGACATTTCGAGATTACGGGTCTATTCAGAACAACTTATGAATTTATCATTGGTCAAAAAGCGAATTCTTTAATTTTTTACATTATACTTTTCAATGGACTATGAATCTACTGTGATTGATTTTTCAGTAATCGGCAACTCGATGCAAAATGTAACATATCGATGATATAGTGATTTGGATACGATTCATCTTCCATGTCACGTGTCGATAATATCAATAAGATATACCTTTTGATTACATTTCATTCACATTTTTATCATTATTTGTTCACAGTACAACTAAGTTCTTAAATCATCGCTTCTTAATCAAGAAATATCTTTTTTCGGTGTTTTATCAATTATTTGAAGGAATTATATTATTCTTATAATATTGCATCTGTTAATATGATAATTACAAGCAGAAAATAGAAGAAATAGTTTAATACAAATAATAATTTTTGATAGTGAAAATGAATTAGAAAGAACATCATAGCAGAATTTGGTAAGATAGCTTTTCTATTTATGAAAATGTTTTTGACGTCTTTTGACATTTAGCGATCTAAATTCATCATATAGCACGACTAAGGTGTATTTTTCAACTACATTTCCTAAATATTTTATTAAAACACGAATATTTGATTATCTTTCCCATTTGGCTACGTAACTTTTATGATTAAGAAAAGGCATTTTCGAGCCTTAGTTTTTATCAAAATAAGTCTCCTTTTCAACTGCTTCCGTATTTGCCACTTGAAAGCCTAAAAATGTGTTTTTTCTTTTACATGATCTTATTAATGTCGATTGTATATTAAGTTCATTTTAATGTGTCCTTTCGGAAAGAAAGTATATAAGACAATTTTTTGTTTCTTTTGCTCAATATAAATTTTGTCTTTCATCTGCTCTCTCTTTCATCATTTGAAAACCAGGAAAGTATTTGTTTTTATTTTTTAGCTCACAGGCTATCAAAGCCTGAGAGCAAATGTGCTCGCAGGCTCTGCATGTACGTATTATGTATGTACGTATTTAGGTACGTAACCCGATTACTCTTGATAAAAATATACAATTTGCTTCAAATTTTGTATATACGTTCATTCTGATCAGGCGCTTCTCTGATTAGTTTTGTTGTTCATTGGTTAAGTACAAAGGGGAGAACGGGGAATAATCACCCCCTTAATTTAGCGAAATGGGTATTTCATGCAGAATTATCCGATTTGCTTCAAATTTGGCGTACCAGTTTATTCTGATAAGACGCTTCCCTTATTATGTTTGGAGGTTCATTGTTTAAGTATAAAGCGGGGAAACGGGCGGGGGGTAATCCCTCCCTTAATTTAGCTAAATGGTATTTCATGCAGAATACCATTTACCAGCGATTTACTTCAAATTTGGTATAGAGGTTTATTCTGATAAGGCGCTTTCCTGATTAGATTTGGAGGTTCATCAGTTAAGTATAAAGGGGGAAACGGGGGGCTAATCTCCCTCCCTCAATTTACCTAAATGGGTATTTCATGCAGAAATAGCCTGTGAACTCAATGCCAACAGTTTAACTGTACACTTTTCTTTTCTTTCTTAGTTATTTTATGTTTATATTATTTTTTATCTTCAAATAGTACGTCACTTAAGAAATAAATAGTCGAAGGCATTCTTTCTTTAATTTCCACCAGAAAATAAATCCTAATTTTCACCTGTTTCACTCTTGTCATTCGAAAACCGAGACTTTTTGTTAATAATTTTCTTTTTTTAGCATCTTAATTGATACGGACTTTACAATATCTTTACATAATGCATAATTTGAAAAAAAAAAAACATTTGGTATTAAATAATTAAAATTTGTTTTTCAATAATATCGCAATTATAAACATTTTAAAATTCCATAATATAATGAAACACAGAAAAAATGCATAGAAAGAAAAATAAAGAAAGCATAACAATTTATACTCTGATTTGACCGCGAACATTCCGAGAATTGAAATACAGTAAAACTGTAGTTTTATCTTGCTGACTTTGATCGCTTAAAGTATCAAATACGTTTAAGGTATTCCTAGTATAACAAAATGGTTGAGAATTAAAATTAGTATAATTTAAATAAACTGAATGTCCTGAAATGTGTACTATGAGTATATCTGCTCATACTAAGAAATTAATAACAATAATGACTCTATCTATATAATATATTGTTAATTTAAAATGCATTCCTATTGTTAATATTGTTTTGAAACATGCATGGTACCGTTTGTAAAGATTAGTTGGTTAGGATTTATGGACATACAAACTTTTCATGATATTTATGCATTCAAATTGCAAGAAAGGAAAAAAAATAAATATAAATTATTTTTTCTTTTTAACTTTGTCAATTTAAAAAAAACTTAAAATAAATCAAGATTTATCCAAAATATGGTGCGAGAGAATTTTATATCAATTTTTAAATTACGAAAAATGTGTGGTTTAGTGTTAAAACAAAATCGGTTATGTTTTCTAAATTTCAAAGAATAAGAATAATCTGGTGTATTAAATATAATGTATTGTTAGCTGTGTGTCTGATATATTTCAGATCCACACATCATGAAATGACTCCCCTCTGAAATTATCGCATCTTATCATAGAACTTAAGTAAGTAAGATTGCGAAAAATCCAGATTCAATCCATTTAAATTGAATAAAATTATAAATTTGAAAAAAAAAAATAAATTTCATAAAATTAACTCTAATCGGTATTCATGCAAACTAATTTTAAAATAACAAAAATTCTTTTCAGCATGGCAATTTTAATGAACTGTCCCGAATAATTCAGTTAGTTTAAGCAACTCTTATCTTTAATGTAATTTAACAGTAAATAAATCGCACATCTATGCGAAAAATCCAGATTAACTCCATTTAAATTGAATAAAATTATAAATTTTAGAAAATTTAAATTTCATAAAATTAACTCTAATCCGTATTCTTACAAACAAATTTTAAAATAACAAAAGAAAAAAAATATTTTCTGCGTTACACTTTTAACGAACTGTGAATTCTCGAATTAACGAACTGTCTCGACTGTCAGTTAGTTTAAGTAACTTTTATCTCTTAATGTAATTTAAATTAAATAAATCGCGCATGTATGTGAAAAATTGAGATTATAATTTTATTCAATTTAAATGTAGAGAAATTTGAGAAAAATTAAATTTATAAAATTGACTCTAATCCGTATTCTTACATATTAATTTAAAAAATAAAAATAATAATAATAAAAAATCTTCTCAGCGTGGTACTTTTAACGAACTGTCTGGAATAATTCAATTAGTTTAAGTAAGTCTTATCTTTAATGTAATTTAATATTAAATAAATCGCACATCTATGCGAAAAATCCAGATTAACTCCATTTAAATTAATTAAACTCCATTTAAAATTATAAATTTGAGAAAATTTTAATTTCATAAAATTAACTCTATGTAACCCATATTTATACAAAATAATTTTGAATTAACAAAAATAATTTAAAACAATTCTTTTCAGAGTGGCACTTTTAACGAACTGTCTCGAACAATCCGGTTAGTTCAAGCAAGTCTTATCTTTAATGTAATTTAATATTAAACAAATCGCACATCTACGCTTTTAACATTGATATCTTTTACAAAATCATACTTTTTTAAAGTCTGTTTTTATTTTTCAGAAAGGTATTTTCAGATACTAAATAGCTTTTATCGTTATTTTAAACTATTATCACACATTTAGTGCAAAATTATTAACTTTGTACATTTCAGCTTAAGTCTCAACATCAATCAGACTTAAAATTCCCATCTCCAGCGTTTATTCTATGGGCTTGGAATAAATTCGTATTTTTCAAAATTTTCACCAGAAAATTAAAATTTCTAAATTTTTATTTTATATATTTTTCTTTGCTTTCAAAGGATAAAGTTAACCTTATTTAAAGTTGAAAAGTTAAACGTAAGATTAAGTAAAATTAAGATGCAAGTTAAACGATATATAAGAATGCAATACTATAATTAAAAAAAATAAATTAATTGACAGTTCAATAATTAACACAGTTTTATTTATTTATTTTCTTAATGATATTAATATTAATACTTTATTTATACCTTATTGTTTTAAAATCAGAAACTTTTGAATGCAGAAACTTTTGAATATTTCCATTCATTCTGGAAATATATCTTCAATTAATTTCTAAATATGCATTTTGAGAGTATATTTATCTCTAAAAGAAAGGAAAAATATATTTTTTGCGTATTTTGTATGCTGCACGTTAAGTGGAAAGTTAAACGTACTATTGAATAAATTAAACTTTAAGTTAAACATATATAAAAGAATATAATATTAAAATATAAAAAAAATTATTGGCAGTTTTAAATTACAAATTTTTTTGTTAACGATTTTAATATAAATAGAATACATACTTAATATTTTATTGTTTTGAAATTTTAAATCATAATTTAGAAACTTTTTACTTCATTAACGTCGAAATATATTTTTAATAGATTATTGAAAATTCATTTTAAAAGAATATTTATCCCTAAAATAAATTAATAACTTATTTGTGTTTTTTATGTGCTGCAATAAACATTTTAAGTTGAAAAGTTAAACGTAAGATTAAGAAAATTAAGACGCAAGTTAAACGTATATGTAAGAATCTAATACTGTGATTAAAAAAGAAATTCAATGACAGTTAATTAATTACACAGTTTTATTCTTTGCTATGGATTTGCATATTAATAGAATACATACTTAGTTTAATTAACGTGTATCACCACTACTAATTATTAAATGTTATAAAAATCCCTTTTAGAAAGCATACAACGTTAAATAATTATCGAGTACAAAAGATATTTAATTCCCAAAGCAATGTTATTAAAGAATGTTATGCACACTAATGAGAGTTAATTATGAACTTTTGCAGATATTCTGTTCAACCCAAAAGTCATTAATTTCACCTCCAATAAAGCTGGAACAATTCTGAGCGGTAGATTAAATAATTTTTGTCACTCATGGGTAGTCTTTCTTGATTAACAATGAGGATAGACCACACCTTCTAGCATCGAAGGTTCCAATATTAATTTTCTTTTATTTAAAAAAAGAAATTCTTTTATGATGTTGACGCCCATGACAGAGCACAAAAGAAACACAAAACATGTAGAAATACATTGATTAAGAATATTATTAGATGTGCAATATACTTTGTAGTGTGTCATAAAATAAATGCCATATAATATATAATATCTAGACATTTAATATTCATAATATTGAACAAATTGTTTAGAATGTGACAAGTCTTTTTAGATAAATACATTGATTAAGAATGTTATTGGACATGCAATATAATTTGTAGTGTGTCATAAAATGAATTTTATATACTGTATATTATCTAGACATTTACCATTCATAATAATAAACAAATTGTTATAAATATTACAAGTATTGCTATAGAATAGAAATAGACTGCATAAGAATGTTATTTTGCATGTAATATAATTTGTAGTGTGTCATAAAATGAATGCCACATATTATATATTATCTAGACATTTAACAGTCATAATAATAAACAAATTGTTAGGAATATTACAAGTATTGCTATAGAATAGAAATAGACTGCATACGAATGTTATTTTGCATGTAATATAATTTGTAGTGTGTCATAAAATAAATGCCATATATTATATATTATCTAGACATTAAACAGTCATAAAAATAAACAAATTGTTTAGAATATTACAAGTATTTTTATATAAATACAATGATTAAGAATGTTATTATGCATGTAATATAATTTGTAGTATGTCATTAAATGAATGCCTTATATTACATATTATCTAGACACTTAACATCCTTAATAATAAACAAATTGTTTAGAATACTACAAGTATTGCTATAGAAATCTATTTATGATTTCTATATTTATACATAAATATTCTGGAAATACCAATATATTTTATTAATCTATCTAAATGATTAGGATAATTATTTTTTTTAATTTTTTGATAAGATTTTGTAATTATATAAAACCATGCTTTATAGAGGTACGCAAAAGTATGTTTCTGTACAAAATAATAATTTTTTTTTTCAAAATTAATTTAACTTTGATAAGATATTATAAATATAACTTATTGTTGTGCTTTAAAATAAAGTTAATGTCTAGTTTCCACTAAGAAATCCTTATTTAATATCACATTAATCAGTGAGAAAATCTACTGTTGAATTGAAAACATGAAAACTAATTAAAACAGTCTTCCTCGGCCGATTAAATTTTTACTTCAACTTTTAAAAGGACTAAAGAAATTCTTTAATTCATTATAAAGTTTTATTATAAATGGAAATATGTCTATCTTGCTCCGTTATGTCTCAGTTTGAATGTATTCGCGTCGTACCTAAAGTTATTAGCACTGTAGAAACAGTTAGAGTGGTTGCTATACAAATTCACATAGCATTTAGGCGTATCACTTCACGGCTTGATCTTTCTGTATCTTCAACTGTTTCTGACAGGATGGGGAAAACATGTCACATAACATTAGGTACCAGGTCTATCGTCTGAAGGGTGTTACTCGTGAAACTGGGAATCCAATGCGAGGAATCTCATGTATAAACAAATACGCATTGACAAGAAGGATTGAAAGATAGGTTTTCACGCGTATAATTTTGTTGTTAAGGTACGTGCATGTAATAAGAGTTTATTGAAACTCCTCTAAGCATTGCCGGGGAAACCAATACAAATAAAAATCTTGTAGGAAAATTTAATTTGATTTTTAAGATATTAAGAATATTTGAAGGATATTACCATGAATTCCAAAAAGATTTTTTCAGCTACTAAAGAACTTTTATCGTTATTGTAAACGATTATGACACATTTTGTGCAAAATTATTATAATTTTATATTTTAGCTTAACACTCATCAGTAAGATCTGAAATTCCCATCTTCAGAGTTAATCCTATGGGCTTCGAATAAATTCGTATTTTTCAAATTTCTCCCCAGAAAATTTAATTTTCTAACTTTTATTTGCATGCTTTTCTCGAAAGATGTGTCTTTGTTTTAAATGGTAAAGTTAAAACATTAAATGTAAGTTAAAATAAATTAAGATACAAGTTAAACGATATATAAGAATGCAGTACTATAATTACAAAATAAATTCATCGACAGCTAAATAATTACACAGTTTTATTGTTTGTTAATAATATGAATATTAATATAATACATTCTTAATATCTTTTTTTATTTTATTTAAAATCATGATACAGAAACTTTTTAATATTTCCCTTTCTTTCTGGTTAATTTGGAAATATACCTTTAATTACTCGTAATTGCTAAAAATGAATTTTGAAAGCATATTTATCTCTAAAAGAAAGTAAGAATATTTTTTGCGTATTACGTATGCTGCACCAAATATTCTAAGTTGAAAGAGCGTATTTAGCAGGTTAGCGTATTGTGACGGGATGGGGACAACGTATCACATTAAATTAGTTGCCAGGTCTATCTTCTCAATAGTGGGAACTCGTGAAACAGATAATCTAATGCGAGAAATATCATGTATAAAAAAATCCCTGACGGCTCGGCCTACAGGCACGGGTAGATTTCAAAACGCGACCGTGGGGAGCCTGTTTGTTGGGAATTGCAGAAGAAATGATCTTTTTGCCATGATGCGGCACTTGGGACCGCCTACTTAGAAATCTAAATATGTCTGTAGGCGAAGCCGGCAGGGATTTTTTTCTTTTTCTTTTTGCTATAAGGGTTAATACTATAAAAAAAACTTGTCAATATAAAAGTTGTAGATAATATTAAGATGATGTATAACAAATTTAAGCGGATTTGATACCTCGTGAATTGGCAAAGTTATGAATTTCTTTCTTCTTTTTCCCCTCTTTTTCCCACCGTTGGGGCCACTTTTAATGATATCAAAAATATGTCATATTAAATTTTCGGCCCTTTTCCTAGAAGTAATAATAACTTTAAACAGATTCGATACATATCATAATTAAGAAGTTACCCCATCGAACCCCCCCCCCCTCCCCGGTTCGATTTTGCTTATTAACGAACTTGACCGAGATTTTATGCCCCTTGATTTTATGTATCAGTTTGGAAGAGATTAATGCAGAATTATTGAAGTCATCGTGTCCATAAAAAAGTGATATAGATATATATATATATATAGATAGATAGATAGATAGATAGATAGATAAAGTTTTGAACTGGGGGTGATTTTGGGATCTGGGAGTTATGATCGGCGGGCGTAGATCTGCAAAATTTTTTTAAAAATTCCAACTTAGGGGAGAATGTAATAGGAAGTATTTCTTACGAAATCTACCTAAAATACGCATTTACAAGAAGTATTGAAAGACAGTATTTCCCCCTCGTATAATTTTGTCGTTAAGGTACTCGCATATATAGTAAGGGAGTATTGAAACTCCTCCAAACCTTTCTGAGGAAAACAATACATTAAAAAAATCAAGTAGGAGAATTTAATTTGATTTGGAAGATAACTTAGTAAAACATTAAATGAGATTTGAAAAACATGTCATTTTGGTTAATTAAAATTCAAGATTTACTGAATACGCCTAGAAAGTTATTTAAAGAATGTTTTTATACAAATAATCGGCACAAAATAAAAGCAAAATCAAAATAGTAACATTATTGTTAATAATAATAGTCTATGCTAAGAAAATATAACCTGAGCATACTAGTATAATTGACACGTGGAATGCATGTTTCGTGACAATACTATAAAAAGAGAAATATATTTAAATAAAAAAAATATATAAATGAGAAAAATATACTCTAATACTTAACTTTTGAAAGCTGGCATTTAAGAGGCTACTTCACTCAGACGAAAACACCAGCTCACTAATGTTAATCATATGGAGGAAATATTTTAAGATATCTCGTTCGCATTTCAATATTTTTAAATGATTTATTTTGCATTGGATAGCTGAGATAAATCTCTATGCACGCTCCTTTCTACTTTTTCGATTTTTATTGCAGTTTTTTTTATTGAAGATACTTTCACTTTCGAAAAAGGTTCCGAAAGTGAAAGTATCTTAATTAAAAAAAAAAAAAAAAACTTGTAATCAAAATCGAATCGAAAAAGTACAAAGGAGCGTGCATAGAGATTTATCTCAGCTATCCAATGCAAAAAAAAAAATCATTTAAAAATATTGAAATGCGAACGAGATATCTTAAAATATTTCCTCCATAGGATTAACATTAGCGAGCGGGTGTTTTCGTCTGACAAGGAGAGTGCCAAGCTTGGTAATCACAGATTTTGATTATTTTTATATATGTTGTAGGGTAGAAGACCCTTAGTCTCAGGTTCAATGGATTTTATACAACGCTCCTTAGTTCTCGAGAAATGGGGGGGGGGGGTCTAATATTATAACACAACTTAAATACTTAATTTGTAACGGGATGATTACGTTGGTCGTAGCTCAGTCAGTATGGCGTCTGCTCGTTGTCCGGAGGGCTCGGGTTCGATTCCGGAACCTTGCAGCGTTTGTTTTTCTCACTTTTTTAAATAAATATACTTGTAATTATAATTTAATAATCTCAATAAAAAATTTTGTTAACATAATTAAATTTTAATTTAGCATTTTTGATTTTTTTTAAAAATCACTTTTAAAATGTATTCCATATATGCTTTATAAATTCAACGATATTGAACAATTGTGTCAATTCGTGATTGTAAAGAAACATGATTTATAAATTGACTTAACAAGTGAAGTCAATGCGATGATAATACTACTCGGTTTTTAAAGTAAGGAGTATAATTATATTAAAATTTAGCATAAGAATTTAATTACAACATATTTGTTTTATTTTATTGTAACGAGAGGACGCCACAATAGATATTGTTTTTTTTCTTTTTTTTTAGTTTGTTGCAGTTAAGTGGTTTTTGTTTTCAATCTTCATCGCACAGGTGCGTATCATTCTATAACAGCTTATAATCGTATAAAAATGGAAGAAGCAAGCTGTAGTTCACAAGAAGATCCATCTGAAGTGTAGGGATTCGATGAAAATCAGAAAAGTGATGTCACAAATGCGTTGAAGTACTGTAAAATGTTATTGCAAAACAATGGATTTTTAACAAATAATACAGCATCTGAAATATCTTCGTGTTCTATTGCGATGGGAGAAGAATTCTATTATTCGATAAATATGCTGATTTTGTAAAGATATTGAATTTTTACTAGTCAATAATAGATCGAATTATTTTAAAGCTCTTTAAATGATGAGAAATGTTTAATGTTTTAAAAAATCAAAAATGCTAAATTAAAATTTTATTATGTTAAAATTTTTTTTTATTGAGATTATTAAATTATAATTACAAGTATATTTATTTAAAAAAGTGAGAAAAACAAACGCTGCAAGGTTCCGGAATCGAACCCGAGCCCTCCGAACAACGAGCAGACGCCATACTGACTGAGCTACGACCAACGTAATCATCCCGTTACAAATTAAGTATTTAAGTTGTGTTATAATATTAGACCCCCCCCCCATTTCTCGAGAAGTATGGAGCGTTGTATAAAATCCATTGAACCTGAGACTAAGGGGCTTCTACCCTACAACATATATAAAAATAATCAAAATCTGTGATTACCAAGCTTGGCACTCTCCTTGTGAGTGAAGTAGCCTCTTAACCCATTAACCACCAAAACTATGTGGGCGGAGCCTTCGATATTTTTACTGAAATTCGTTTCCCACCAAAAATTCTGACAGATAATATTCGGTATCTTTAATAGCAAAGTTTTTGTCATTAAATAAAGTATTTTTTAACGTATTAAAACAGTGGTGGCTTGGCAGGTTTTTTTTTTATACACTTTTATTGTGAATGTTCCGTTAACGCAAAACCAGCGGGTAATGGGTTAAGCACTTTTATATTTTGCAAAGTCTTATTCGCTATCTAATTATTGACTACATTTATTTTTTCCACATATATCGGTTAAATGTCAACTTCAAATTTATCTTCTTACTGTTTAATAATATTTAAGGCATTTCTACAAAAATTGTCAAGTCTTTTAGCTGAAATAAATAAGCAATATGATTTAAAAATTTATATAAAAAAAATTGGCATTGAGAAAACAGGAACTTATTATTATTTAGAAAACTGTTTGAATCCTATTAAATGCTGGATTATTTTACAATCCGCATTAACTGTATCTGTTTAATGGTATTCACTATTGCATATTATAGATATTTTACTTATTATGTTTTACATATTCCTTTTTTGTGGTTGTATCTTAAAGAAGGTTATTTTCTAAATTGTAATTCACAAAATACCAGCAAAATAATACTTGAATTTGCAAATTATTTTAATTATAAATCATTTTACACGATTGGTATCCAAAATGAGCAGATAATGCTGAATACAGTTGCTTATAGAACTGCAACACAATTTGTTCCCCAAAGTTTACGATAAAAAACTGAAAACATTGCAAAATATTATTAACGACTTCGTCTGCTGTTGATAATATGAAAAAAATTTCGACTCACCCTGTATCTTCTAATTTTGTAAAGTGTTGTTTATTGTTTTACTAGCGTACAATTAAATTATTTTTAACTTACGATTATTATTAGAACCAATAATATCTATTTTTAAATTGTTACATTTATTTTGAATGTATTAAATATTTAGTTTAAGA
This sequence comes from Maratus michaelseni, assembly GCA_963931845.1. Taxonomy (NCBI): domain Eukaryota; kingdom Metazoa; phylum Arthropoda; class Arachnida; order Araneae; family Salticidae; genus Maratus; species Maratus michaelseni. The sequence goes on along the minus strand of OZ007589.1, from coordinate 95,618,319 downwards.
TGTTCACCAGCGAGGAAAACCGAGCTACGTTCGGTTAAAATTAGCTTTGTGTTCAATTCGATATAACCATAAATTCCCGCTGAATTATTGCTATAAAGTATTTTAGTTATTCTGTTTTCGAGAACATTCTACGGACTCTGATTGGTTCAATCATGTATATCGGCTCCTATTATTGCGAATTTCTAGAAAATTCCTCCAGTTTCAGAAAGCCAATTTTTTCGACAAATGTCGCCAAAATTTTTCAAAAAGGCGTCAACTTGGAGACATTTTTAAAATTTTGGCACCAAGCATGTGTTTTGGCATTGGTATTAAAAGTCGATTTTCCCGCCAAATTTCGACAATAACGACAACATTTCGCCAATCATCGCCAGATTTGGCGAACTGCTACCAACTTTGCGACTTCGTTTACTGCCAACTGTTCCGCAACTTGCGTTTCAACCTTCATTCGCATTGAAATGCATTAACCAGTAGTGCCCCAAAATGACCCACTAATCGAATTATCTGTACCAATCCTTAAATCCATTTTTAGATAAAAGTTGCGTATATATGCACATACACACACAAAATTTGCTCAGATTATAATATAACAGCGGGGAAGACCGAGCTAAGCTCGGTTAAGATTAGCTTTTTGTTCAACTCGATGTATCAATAAATTCACTGTATTATGTTCACAATCGTTTCTTAGACTTCTAAGTCTTTTTCAGATCGCAAGATTCACTGTCCAACTTCACAGATTGTAAAGCTTCGATCGAAGCACTTCCTTATATAGGTGTAGGATTAATTGCATGGAAGTTTTGTGTGTCCTGATTCGTTGAATTCTGTAACAAGTTAACTGAAAACACCGTCTTCATCGTTTTTATAAGAAGTTAAGAATATTTTCTGTCAATCAATTCAAAGCACAAATTCTCTACCTTCTGGTGCGATTTATAACTTGTCTTAAACATAAGCTCCTTATTTTCCTTTCATCTTCAATGATTCAATTTTTAATGTGGTTGCATGAAAATGATTCCAGTAATTTTGAAATCATTTTCTGTTTCTCCAAAAAAATGTTTACTCATGCTGATAAGTAAAAACAAATTGAAATTATCACAGAAAACTGTAAGTTAATCGTTTCTTAGCAGTTCTGATCATCTGACTTCCCATTGAAAAGCATTATGACCTAAAAACAAATGTTCTATATTTTTCGAACGAATGAACCAAATGTAACTAAAAACTATACAGCTAACCCCGGGTACCTCACTAACATACCCACCAAAAGTCAAGTTAATAGGACGATTTTTACGGTAGTCATCACGGAACAGACAGATAGACAAACAGGCAGACGGAAACCAAAAATTTTTCGCGTCTCCACAGTGAGCTTCAACTGACGTTTCGGCAATTATTCGGCGGGGTTCGTTTGGAAAAACAGACTTAGCGATGCGAGATAAATTTAATGTAATCATGGGAAATGGTAAGGTTATTTTAACAGGCTCTACTTTTTTATTCAGCGTCTGTAAGGAGGCGAGTTGGGATTTTATGCTTATTAATGGTTTATAAGTGCACCACCCCCGGGATCTGATCTGGTGCAGTATTAACTCCCGGAGAAAAATGCCTGAATTCAATATTGATTTTAGGTATAAGGTTATTGATTATCTCGGGCCTTGGAAATGTCGGATGATTCAGCTAGTATGTTGTTTATAGTTTAAACACATAGTTCGCCGCATTCTTAGTTTTTTTTTTTTTTTCAAATTATATTTTTTCGTAGTTCTATATTAACCACTAGATGGCAGCATCGACTACATAGTTTGTTTCGCCGATCTTCGAAGTATCTCTCTATTTCACAGTTATTATACAATATATTTTACATTTAATTTGACCTATATTTATTATTATTGTGGGGAATATTTTTTCTCGTTATTTGCCCTTTCAACTCCAAATATTTATATTAATTATTTCTACACTTACTTCTTTATTTTAGAACTGAGCCATTACTCTCTTGATTTGGAATGAGTCTTATCTTTCAGTCAATGAATTACCTTGCTTTCGTAGTTAGATGCTCTTGATTTTGTTTACTTTTTATAAATACTCTAAGTTTTTCTCATTTTTTTAAAAAATCTTTTTCATAATTGTTCCGTTTCTTCTGTTTTTTTTTCCCTGAGTTGTTATAAGGGGCTTATTATTTCATTTGTATGCCTTTTGCTTCCAATATTCGATAAAATAAAATATCACTCCACCATAAATTGTGGTTGTGAAGCTCCTCTGATGATTCCACAAAACATTGACAATTTTTTTTTGTATTTTTAATCTGCCTTGTTAATTTTGATCTAGCAATATCTAATATTTTTACTTCTACAATATTTTGTGAGCTGTTGTATGTTCGTCCTCCATCTTTATAATACATATTCTTGCTTAATTATATTTATCATTTTCAAGTTTGGCAATCCTTGGTGTATTTTAATTATAATTATATCTCATATGTTTAAAATTTGCATTTTTGTTTCTTTATTTTATAACATGATATGTATCTATTCGACGGATATTTTCTCGTTTAATATATATATATATATATATATATATATATATATATATATATATATATATATATATATATATATATATAGTCTGTCTCAAAAGTTTAAGCACTCTGCAAATCTGGTTTAAAATAATTGAAGAAGAAAGTATTTTATGCTAATTTACAATAAACCCTCCACATTCAATCAAAATAAAATAAAATAAGCCATTTTGGGTGATTAAAATAAAAAATATAATTATTTTTATTTAATTTTTCTTTTTTCTTGAAGAAATGCTGTCTCAAAAGTTTAAGCACTTTATGCAAATTTTTTTAGAAACACGGGATTGGCCGTGTGTAATGACGTTGCATGACATCATATTGCACTTTTATAAAAGTATAAAAGGTGGAGAAATTATTTCCTCTCGTTTTAAAAATGCCGAAGGGTAAAGAATTCACAAAATGTGAGATTTTGAAAGTTTTTAAATTGAAATCGCAAAATAAAACTGTTTCTAAAATTGCAAAAGTTTTAAACCGATCAAAGCGAGGTATATATCAAGTACTCTCTAGAAATGATATTTTTAAGTGGAAACCAAGACGTGGATGACCACGAATGACGACCGTTCAGACTGATCGGAGAATACGGGGATTGGTATCTAGACAAAATATGTCCATACGGCAAATTCAAAATAATCTCAGTGTACAGGTGTCCAAAGACACTGTACATATACGTATTAAAGAGTATGATTATATCATACTAAAGAAAATGGCTCGCAAACCGTCTCTCGAATTACATCACAAACAGGCAAGAATGAACTGAGTTAAAAAACACATGTCCTACGGGGACAAATGGCTTACTGTTTTATTCAGCGATGAGAAAAAGTGGAACTTAGATGGCCCTGATGGTTGGAACGCATGATTTACAAAAGGAACCAATGGAATTTTTCAGCCGGCAGCAAGGCGGTAAATCTGTTGTGGTTTGGGGGGGGGGCAACTGGTTTCAATGGCCAGACCTCTCTGGCTTTTCTATAAGGAAGACAAGATTTAAGAAAGTATCAAGAGACGCTAAACCAACTATTGCTTCCATTCGGTGACATTTTGGGGGGTCCTGGATGGACTTTTCAACAAAACAATGCCTCAATCCACGTATTACATTCTACAAAACATTCGCTTTCTCAGAAAAATGTTAAAGTTCTTGACTGGTCAGCTTTAAGTCCAGACTTAAACCCAATTGAGAATGTCTGGGGTATTTTAACCCACCAGGTTTACGACAATGGAAAGCAGTATGACTCTATCGAAGAACCCCAAGAGGCTATTGAGAAAGCATGGTACTCTTTGCCACCAGAAACCCTACATAAACTAATAATTTCGATGGACGCACGTTTATTTGAACTAATCCGAAATCATGAAAAAATAATTTGTAAGTAAAAGTTCTGTAAAAATTATAAATCTGGTTGCTTTTGACATTGTGCATAAACTTTTGAGCCAGTTTTTTTTAAAACATTTTTTTAAATTATTTTTTTTACAATTATGTAATTTATTTTTTTCTAATTTTGATATCATTTATTTAAATAATGTTGCGAAATCTTCAAAAAAAAAATTATTCATTCTAACTTTTTATATTTTTTTGAAAATGAACATTTTATGCTTGGGCTTAAACTTTTGAGACAGACCTTATATATATATATATATATATATATATACCTTCAGTAAAATATTATATAGCATGCAAATCCAACAGTCAAAAAATATATATATAAGTGTAAAACCTTTTTAAACACAACGATACTGCGATACTTTCAGTGAAAAGATTCACACGTTGTGAAGTATATTTGCATTTTACGATTTTCTCCTTTTTGAAACAAGAAACAATACAGTTTATTAACACCATCGTGTTGAGTGCGGAAACAGATTTGTTTGAGTATTTCTCAAAAAATAAGTTATTTAATCCCTCGAGAATCACAGCTCATTAATTTTACTTAGGGAATATACTTAAAATTTGTAACATTTCTTTTCGTACTATACATATAAAATTATAACAACTTTAAATAGTGGCGGTTATTTGAATTTTTTTGCATAAAGCCATATAATCCTAATTGAATATTTCAATTACTCTTGTATCAATATGCGCTGTCACTGTTTACAAAATAATTTTGGTTTGTTCAAATGTTAAACAACGCATGGAAAGTATGTTCATTGTAATAAATTAACACTTTAGTGACCGCTTGTTTTCACATTTTTAACAATACGCCGCCTGTGGGCGCATGCTCCATTTTTTAACGAACTGATTTTCTGCATTTGTGTTATATTACAAATGGACATATACTATAATGATAGTATTTTTAATCGATGCGTTTATATGCATAATACACTGATTGCATAAATAGGAATATTGCGTATATTTTTGATAAATAATGTAACATATAAAAAACATATGTAACGCCAGTAGGAGGGTTAAAGATATACCAAGGATGTGAATTTATGTCAGGAGTCGTGTATGCATTGAAGCTAATATGCTAAACGAATTTATTGAAAATCCTTATATTTAAAAAAAGTGATGACATAAAAATCATTTACATCTATAAAAAGAAATGCTAATATAAGAAATAGGGATAGTGTAACGGATGATACCCAGTATTAATCCTACTCCAATAATAAAATTTCAACGCAACAAATTACGACAGCGAACATAATGTCATCTTAAGTTTATTAAAACTTTCCTTAATTCTGAAATTTTTAACACAAAGTGAAAACTGATTAGTAGATAATAACTGAAACTTAAAAGTCTACATCCGAAAAAACTCCAAAATTAATTTATCAACTGATATACTGGTGTCGAACAGCAATAGTTCTAACTTCCGCTAATGATTTTAAACAAATCCCTAGATAGTTCGAAAAGGAAAATGTCAAAATATTTTAGAACGAGAGTACAGTTGTAATTTGCGGGCGCGAAAGAAACTGTGGCAACGAAAATAAAATATTTATGCTCTGATGTAAAACAAATGGGAACATTAATTTTCATTTGACGCAAAACAAATAAAAGTGATTTATTTTAGCGATTTCATCCGGGATTAGATATTTTCAACCGAGCAGGAAAACAAGCATACAAATATTAAAAGTAGACGAAAAGGAGAAGGGGAACTATTGAAAAGGGAAAATTTGTTACAATTTCGTTTGCAGTATATTTTCTGTTTATTGATATCTGCTGGTAAAATGCTTCAAGTAATATTTTATTTCCAACAGAAAATAATTTATTAAAATTACTAGTGTTCTTGGAAAAATGTTTTTACGTATACCATTTTCGATGCGGAAATATTTAGTTATATAAGATTCTATGTATATTAAAAAGATTTTTCTGTTAAAAAAGTATTTACTCCTTCGAATAACATAGTTTATTTACTATTCTCATGGTTATATTTTTAAAACTTTTCAATTTTTATTTGTGCTGTGTCCTTTTTTAAGTACATACACATGGGCAAAAATAACACTTTATTTTTTCAATAGTTAGAGGACATATGAAATGCAAAATAGCAATAATAAATTAAAACTATGATTATAAACAAAGATGCTTGACATTTTAATTATATATTTTTTTAATTAAAAAAAAGGTAGTAAGTAAAAATGATATGCACATCTTAAAAAAAGAAATGATAAACAAGGAATAGTTCAATTGCTAATATGACTTTGTAAAACCTTATTCCGGAAGTATAATTTCAATATAACCATTACAACAAATAGCTAACTTCAGTTGTAGTTTAACTTAACTTCTGTTTTAGAAAGGCTTTTTATTAACTTTTTCTAAAGACTGAAAATTTTAAAACAAAGTGAACAGATTAGTATAATTTATCAACTGCTATATTGATGTCGATCAGAAATAAGTGCAACATCCATTAATGACTTTAAACAATCACAAGACAGCACGAAAAGAATATATGTGAAAATATTTTAAAACGAGGGAGTAGTTCTGATTTCCGACGCGAAAAGAAAACTGCAGCAATGAAATAGAAATGATAGTCCGATGTGAAACAAATGAAAAATTAATTCTCATTTGACATGAAACGAATGAAAATGATTAATTTCAGGGATTTCATTCTGAAATAGATATTTTCAGCCGAAAAAGAAGAAATGCATAAAAAGTGAAAAGTACACGGAAAACTACCGAAAAACTAACATCTTTTGGAAATATGTTTGCAGAATTTTTTTTTAATTATTGATATCTTAGAGAAAAATATTGTAATTTTTTCATTTATAATAGACATTAACATACAAATCTAATTTGCACTCGCTTCGTATACCATTCTCATTAGGAAAATATTTAGTTACTTAAAATTATATGATAATATATTTGAAAGTTTATGTGTCCATATCAAAAACTATACATGGGGGATGACCATATTAAAAAAAAAAAAAAAAAAACTTATTGAAGACCATAAAAAAAGAAAGAAAAAGTACAATACAAGGTGAATTTGAAATAATCTGCCAAATGAAAGGGAGAAATAGAAGAGAGCATGTACAGCATAAAACACCAGAGCAAGCCCGTCCTATCTGTAATTGTTTCCGTGTTATGGCAGATAGAAGAAAAGTTCGTCAAATCTGCGTACTCCAAAACTCTTAAATTTATGTAGTTTCTGAAAAACGTACAAGCACAATAAGCCCATATTTAGAAAGAGAAGAAAAAACCATAAGTTGATACCATTTCCATCAAGACGCTTGTAAATCGCCGTTGAATCCATCAGAATATCTAGATTTAGCGGCGAGCTACAAGCACTAAAACGTTGGTGAGCTGCAAAATTGAATTGCAGCTAAAATCTTTAACCAGTAATATCGCAAACTTCTTTTTAGCTACAACTCAATCAAATTTAGCAAAAACTTGTCCTTTCTTACCACTTTCAAATGAGCCTACAGTGAAAGCATACCGGTGTTCTAATTCAGTCTCTCATTTATAATACATCATTGAAATCACTCAAAAAAGCGCGTTAAATTTAGATAATTGACATCGTTACGTTCAACAAAATCCATTTACAACGGGAAACTCATCGTTCTAGACGCGATTCAGCTTAAATTTTTTAATTGGAGTGATGAGTGATTGTTTGATAGGCCCCCATGTGTTCCAATAAATCTGGCGATCTAGCTGTCCTCAGAATTGGCCACGAACAAAAAAATTCATCGCGGATATTCCTTATTCAGCAAATCCCGAACAGCAGTTGAAGAATGTCTGGGGGCTATAAGGTGTTGGAAAATGATTTCCTCTTGTTTGGGAATCAGAAATGAAATTAAGTAATCGTGGCATATGATGTTCAAGAAATACCCAATATCTATTGCTTGTTAGATGACCCTGAAAGATATGTGGGACCTATCAAGAGATCGCAAAACATTTAAGCTGAAACGAGTCTTGGACGAGAGTTTCGTCCTACAAATGGATTTTATTCAGCGTTAATGAAGACAATTGTGTAAATGTAACATACCATCCCGAGTTATTTCAATGTCGTATTGCAAACAAATGGCTAAATTTCTCCTGAACTAGAACACCGATATGGTTTATTGTAGGATCATTCGAAAGCCAGTAGATTTTTTTTTTTTTGTAAATTTTATCTATTGAAGCTAGAAAGGTGTTTGCGATATTGGGAATTAAAGATTTTGGCTACAAATCTATTTTGGAGTTCATCAATGTTTCAGCGCTTGTATCTCGCCGTTTAATTCTGCTATAATGATAGAAATGGTATCATCTTATCGGATTTATTCTGCTCTTTTTAAATATGTAGTTATTTTGCGTCTAGGTTCTAAAAATATCTTACAAATTTGGGTTTGTTAAATTTCACTCTGATTTTGTGCATTTTCCTTCTACCCGCCGTAACTTGGAAACGGTTAAAAATAGGACAGGTCTGCTATAATGTTTAATGCTCCACATTTTCTTTCCTATCACCCTCTTTCATTTGGCAGATTGGGTCAAATTCACATTTTGCACGATACGATGACTATTTTAAACATATATATTAGTACTGGGCACTTAAAAAATATATCTATAATTTTGTCGGTGATTTGAGTACATTTTGAAAAAATAGATTCCAGGCAGATAAGCAAATAGATATACAGACACATATGCTATTTCGGGTAATATTACAATTTTTAAAGGATCTCTATGTAAATGATCTCTTAAAGTAATGGTATACTTTAAAAATTACTTTTTAATATTTCTTTTATTGCAACAAGAAAATCTTCAAAGAAGTATTTTGCAACATGAATTGCATATTTATTTGAAAAAAAAAATCAACTTATTAAATATTTAAAAAAAAAGTTAAAGCTGTTAATTAGATTTTTTAATAAAAAAATTGTTTCATGCATTCCAATTTTTAAAACGTTTTCTCCATTATTTTTTACATTTTATTATTTAAAAGAACTTTATTAAGAAAATTTTGCATCCATTTTTAATCTAACAGATAGTTATTTAAAGAAAATTTTTTAAAAAATGGCACAAAACGGAATTTTCATTGAAAATTCGTATATTCATATAATTTCTAATTTGAGGACTTTAATAAACCGATATTGCTAAATGGCTGCACATATTTCTTGTAGCATGTATTGCGACCCTTATTATTAAGACCCTTAGACGAGTTCAGAGTTTTAAACAAAATTAAAAGATGAGACGCATTTTAAAGATGTGTAGACTGCGAAAAATTTACTTTGAGAAAAATGTATGAGTCATTCTCGTATTCTGCTAATTTCATTACTTATATTTTAGAAGTAGGAAAACATACTATCTACGAAGTTTTTAAAATAGGTGGTTTTGAACTTTGTGCCGTTATATTACAATAAATGATCAACGTAAAAATAACACAAATAAAAATATATAAAAAGGAAAACAGCTGTTTCGGAGCCTCTAAAGCTTCATCATCAGTGCCAGATTTAAAAGATCGAAAACTGATTCAAAAGTTTAAGCCATGTAAGTATCCTTGCGTCTCCGCATACGACCAAGATAGAATGGCGCTGAGTTTTCAACAGCGGACAGGGCAACAACAAACAACAGCGGAGGCAGGAGTCACATGTGACGTAGGAGACCAATAGAAGCGCTCGGCCAGATTGGACGAGTTTAATTACGCAGATAAAAAAAAGGGGGGACGGGGGAATTGAAGAGAATGGATTAAATGAAAGGTAGCCAGGCATTTGAAAAATTTGGTGCACTGCACATATCATTAACTAATTTGCCTGAATTCTTCCATATATGATAAGCTTTCCAAAAATCAAGGTCGTAAATCGATGAGCACTTCTGAATTATTGAACCTTCTGAAAATTAAAACTGTGATTACTAGACCAGCAAGGGTTAGCAATCGCAGAGCGTTTAGTGTCACAATTTTTAACATAGTTTTTATGTTTCTCCAAGTGGACCTTAACCCCTTCAGGGCCAAAGTACTCTTGTAGCTAAAATATTGAAATGATTGACTGACACCAGGATTCACGAACGAATTTATTTTAAAATAAGTAAAAGCTTTTCCTCATGTACCTTATAAATTCAAAATTTGATTATAAAATTCTGGTGTCATTGTGGCATTTTGGGATTAAAATTAAGTGGTATATATAATATACCGGTGCCCTTCAAGGGGTTAAAGGGTAGCTTAGTTTTTCCTATGTACATTCTATCACACTCGCAAGATATCTTATAATTTCCCCAACGTGAAAATCTGTCAATTGGAAGTTTGAGATCAGTAAATTTGATTTTGTTAAATGGTGCATAAATAACTTTAAAATCGAATCTTTTCAAAATTCTGGATATTTGATGGCTTATTCTCGGAAAATATGGAAGTATAATTATATTTTCATTGCGAACATTGTTAATGTTGGAATGTGTACGTTTAATTAGTTTATTATGAATTGAATCAACGATTTCAACAGGATAACCCCGGTCAATGGCAATTGATTTAATGTGGTCTAATTCTGCTTTGAGTAAACTCTCAGATGAACAAATTTTTAAGGCGCGATAAACATAGGTATTAAAAGCAGCCAATTTTTGATTAGGATAGTGAGATGAAAGACGATGTGGGGGTAAAGAAACTGTGAATGGTTTACGATAAACAGTGGTTTGGAATGAGTCATTTTGGCGGTAAACCATAACATTAAGGAAAAGTAGTTGGTTATTATTTTCAAATTCAGATGTGAACTGTGTATGTTCATCTACAGAGTTCATAACTGAAAAAATATGAGGGATATTTCTATCACTAGAATCCAGTAAAGCGAAGCAGTCATCGACATAGCGGGTGTGTAAAATGGAAAATTTAACTTATTGAAAAGGTTTGACTTGAAGTAATGCATATAAAAATCACTGAGGATAGGGCTGTATTTGGCAATATATATATATATATATATATGTGGGGGGGAGGGGAGGGAACACGTTTCTCCTAACTTCAGCAAGCGATAACCAATCAGATGACATCATACGCAGCATTCTGATTTGCATCAGGAAACTGTCGGATGTGAGGTGTGCATGCTCCACACGACATTTCTCGCGCCAAGTCAAGAGATCAACGGAGGTTAGATTTGCGCAGCAGTCTAGCGGGCGACAATTCTCGATCCACTAGACTTCTGTTCTAGCGTACTTCTGAGCCAATCACGGCTATCGCTGGATGGAAATAGAACCTCCTACTTGTTTACAAGTCTCGCTCTGAGGGGAATGACAAGTTTGTTTTGTGACGATATGGATATTTAAAAAAGTAGATTTAAGCTCTGTTTTCAATTATTTCGTTGCGCTATTAAAGAGGAATATTTAATATTATAAGCTGAATAAAAGAAGAATCATCATTTGCAGTTATTTTTCAGTTACATAGCTGCCATGTATTTCGCGATTTGAAGTGATTCATTTCTAAGACGTATTCAGTATAAAAGGAAATATGGACTTTTCTTTTAATTGAATTTCTGAATTAATTGACCAGCTGGTGTCTCTTTTGAAAGCAGAAGTGTAATTTCTTCTTCTGCTTTGAAAGTGTACATCTGCTAGCCGAACTCGGTTTAATAAATTGATTGTAAAACTTTATAAATGGATTACCACATTTAAAGAAAAGGCAGAGAGCTGAATAAAGCAATTTCAGGTTTAATAAGCATTGAGTTTTATGTCCATTATATTTATTTCTAATGAATAATTCTAAGCACCTGTGTATTATTTACATATTATTTAATAACATTAAACAGTGATTTAACATGCCTGTTTTCATGTAAAATTTCAAAGAATAAAAGTAATTTCAATCTATTTTAGTAATGGGAGATTTCCAAAATAACTGCCTGTTTAATACTTTAACCTTAAACACATAATTTCATTTAAAAAAAAAAAAAAAAAAAAAAAAAAAAAAAAAAAAAAAAACTTTTTGACTTGGGTATAACATAACATATATATGTATTATAAAATGTATTCATTTACGTGTTTATATGTATTTAAGTGATTGAGTGTTAGATTATTGTAGTTACCAAATTACAGAAATTTAACATCCTGATTTAACAAAGTTATAAATATTTTTAACTAGACTAGTTTAACTATATAAGAATACAAAAATTTCTTCTAATAGATATTTATATAATAGTTTAAAATTTAATATTAATGTCTGCTCTTTAGTCTTTATACATCTCATGAGTATTATTATAATTATTTTACAAAACTTTTTATATCTGTAGTTGAAAATAAAGGTAGAGAAAACTTTATTGTTCCTTATTTAGTGTAAACAAAGTGTGGCAAAATAGTAATATTAATGTAAACAAAATTACTACTTTAATTTTTATTTATTGAAAAGCTCTTATTAAAATGGTAAGTATTTTTATTACCTCTCAGGGGTATTAGCTATATTTTTAATTATGAATTCAATTGTAATAACTTTTTGTCAATTAGATATTTTTTACTATAGGATCATTAGGCCTAACAATATCTTCCTTAGAATAACATTTTTCTTGGTCAAAATTATTTTGAAAAAACATTAAAAATCATTTTTTTTAAATAATATCAATTAAAATCACCAGTTATTAACCTTTTTTTTTATGTAACTTTGAGAAACTTATAAAATATCACTTTCCTCTGAGTGTTAACTTATCAGAAATCAATAACACGTAACCATTTTTGAAATTTAAACCAAATTATGTGTGATAGTAATCCTAAAATGGTAGTTAATTTGAAAATTACTGATAAATAATTCTATTTAGATAACAAATAAAATTCTTTTGAAATATATGTTTTGTATGTTGAATGTTACCTCTTTTTAAAAGAAACTTGGGTACTTTTATGTTAGCCAGGTACAGATAATAAATTGCTAAATATTGTTCCCATCACCATCATTTGTATTCTATTCATTTCATTTAAAACATAAACTTTTCATTCATTTCATTTAAAATACACACACAAAAAAAAAGGATATCAGAAACAAAACGATTTTATTTCTACATCAAAGCATTATTTCAAATTTAATATTTTCATATGCAAAAAATAAAAGCTGCTGTTGGTGAAATGTGTGCAGGCTAACATAAAAACACCAAAACTTGCTTCTATAATTTTATGCTTATGATTGCTTAATATACTTCCTTATTGCTAATTAAGGATTCTATCATGTATAGTTTCTGCCTTTCATACAGGGCTGAAACTATCTTTTTTTTTTCCATTCAGGGCAAACATGGATTGCAGTATACATCTCCGTAGCATAAAAATTTTACCTTGACACAAGCAAATTTATAAAAATTAAAGCAAAACAGTGTGTAATTCAAAGGCAAAATCAGTTTGAGGTCATTTAGCATTAAATTGGGATCAGGGCCCGGCTAGCAAGTTTTTTGCCCAGGGCACTTTCAATTTTTCGTGCCCCCTTAGATTGGTTAATTTACTAATAGTTTTTTTTTTTTTTTTTTTTTTTTTTTTGCACGTTTATTTGAAGAGTGTCAACTCAAAAAATTACGTTTTCCGGAAAACTGAAAAACAGTTCCAGGAATAAAAATAAAATATTGTTTATCTATTATTTATTGAAATGTGATTTTAACCATAGATTGAAATATAGTTTTCTCATTTACGCAAAAGAAAAAAACGTGCTGCTTTCTTTTCTACTTCAACAGAACAGGGCTCTTGCTCCGTCCGTCAGCAAATGTGACCGCGTGTGTGAGTTGTTACTTATTAGTTTGATTGACAATACGACAAGCCAATCAGGTAGTTCTGCTGAACCTCAAAAGTACGCTAGAACAGAAGTGTAGTGGATCCAGAATTGTCGCGTCTAGCGGAGCTCTAGCGAATGCTCAATTGAAAAGAAACAGTACAGCAGAAAAAGTACATAGTCCTTTTTCTGTATATAGTATCTTCTTTTTTAATAATATATGATCCTTTTAAAAGATTCAAGCTGTGTCGTCCATCCATTAATTTACGTGTATGAGTGATTCAGTCCCTATATATATATATATATATATATATATATATATATATATATATATATATATATATATATATATTAGAGATGAGATGGGCTTAGCGAGATCCCAAGCCGGTCTGGGACTTAAAGTATGTTTGAAAAGTAATTGAATTCTTATTGATGGGATATAAAGAGAAATATTCTACCTGATTCTGAAGCCTTTCCATGGTCAATGTTAGTAACATAAGCCGTGGGATATTCCTTGTATCTTTGCTTCCTGTTTGATGTATTCTAGAGTTATTAGAAAACAGAAGTCATATTTTTGTGCAATACTTGTACAATGTTATTTTAAAAGAATAAGAATCGGGACGTTTCAGATTTCTACCAGTGGTTGGGTATAATTAAGGAATTTTCTATTTTAAGCACATTTTTTCAGTGGCATGGAAATCACGAAACATTGTCATGAATAAGTATTTAGGATCAATTCGCATTATATGCCAGATGATATTTTTAAATGAGAAAAATAATCTTAAAACAGTTTTAAAATGTTATTAACAATTTAACTATATACAGCGTACTTTCCCATATTTGCTCACATAGAGCCCATATTTGTCCCAAATATTATTTATTTATTTATTTATTTATTTTGTATTAGCAACTCAATAACAAAAAACAAAACTTACATATTTTTACTCATTACAAAATTCCCTACATCCTTAATAATTAAAAAAATATATCGAATTTGAGCCCCTTTTCAATGTTATGTCTGAATATACACAAAGCAAAAAAATATATATATTCGAGTTTTATAACCTCACAGGCCTGTTAAAAATACATTACGGTAATCTGTGCTATTTCAGTATAAAATTTCAAAATTTTACAAATAATAATAATAATAATAATAATAATAATAATAATAATAACACAATAATTTACGACAGATAACTTCACTTTAAAATCTCTTTTTTATTAAAAAAAAAAATACTCAAATTTAACAATATCTGAATTTTAACACAGAACGAACTGAATTGTAGTGAAAAACTAAAGCTCAAAAGCCTACATCCGAAAAAAAAAACCCCTTAATCAACTGACATGCTGTTGACGAACAGCAAGAGTTAAGTTCAATTGTAGCTTCCGTTAATGACTTTAAACAATTCCCGGGACAATTTGAAAACTAAAATGTCAAAATATTTTAAAACGAGAGAGCAGTTGCAATTTGCGGCGCGAAAGAAATTTTGCCAACGAAAATAAAACATTTATGTTCTGATGTGAAACAAATAGGAACATTAATTTTCATTTGGCGCAAAACAAATAAAAATGGTTCATTTTAGCGATTTCATCCGGGAATAGATATTTTCAACCGAGCAGAAGACATGCATAAAAGATGAAAAGTAGACTATAAGAAGAAGATATATGGAAAAGCTAAACTGCGCTGCAATTTTGTTTGCAGTAATTTTTCTATTTATCGATATCTGAAAGAAATGCGCTTTAACTGTTTTAATTTATAATAGAAAATAACCAATTAAAATAATTAGTGTTGTTGAAGTAAATTATTTTCATTTACCATTCTCACTAGGAAAACTTTAAACTCTGTGTAATCGTATAAAAATGATTTCTCTGAAGAAATAGCATTTATTCCTTGGATAATCATAGTTAATTTACTGTACTAATGGTATATTTTTAAAAACGTCGATACTTTAAAGTAGGTTAAGTTGTTTATATTTAAAAATATATAGTATATATAAATTATGGTGAAAATTTTCGATTACATTTTTATCTATATATCCATGGACAAATCTGAAATTTTGAATGTTTAAATGCGAGGAAACAAATGAATTAAAAATCGTAGTAATAAATTAAAATTATGATTATTAAAATAAGTGCTAGGCATTTAATTACAAATTTCTTCTAAGTAAAATATATAATGATGTTAAAATTTATATGCATATCTTAAAAAATTACAATTTAATAAACAAGGGATATTTTAAATCTTAATATCACATTGTAAAACATTTCATATGACACAACTAATTTTAATACTTTTTTTAAAAGCTATTGTACTTTTTTACAAAGACTTTTTTTTTTAAACTTCACAATGAAACTTTAATGTTTAAAAAATTTACAATCAAATAATTCTTCGATATTCTAGGAATAAAAATTAAATATTCTAATAATTTTGGACGTGTTAATGGAATATAATAATTTAATTAAGTTCTTTTCATGTAATTCATAATATGTAACAAAAGGTACTTCTGTTGTATACCCATGAATGAAATTTAACATTTTTTGTCAGCAATAAAATTAACACATAATTGCAATTCTTAAGCTGCAGTGCTATTTATTTTTGTTCATGCATTAAATTTTACCTCGGGGATAAAATAGAAATATTCAAATAAATCCAGAAGCATCTTTTGTTCAAAGTTTTAGTTAAAATTAAAAATAACGATTATTAACAGACTCAAAACTAACTTTTTCAGTTAGAATAACTTTTTAAATCACAGAAGTGATACATTTCTGGTTCAAAATTAATAATGAATTTTATAAAAGTAAAAATTTCATTAAACAGTTGCAGGCGATTTTGAATTATTTTCTGTCTTAATTACTAATAAAGAATGTATTTTTATATACTCGTATAGGAAAATAATGTTTTTAAATGCTTATCAAATCAAATTCTGGATATAAAACTTTTAGGTAAAGCAATGTTATGAAATGAAATAAAGAAACAAATTTTCATATGGCAGCATTATTAAGCAAATTGTTTTATTGATTTAAATGAATTATTACCTGTAAAAATTTATAATTTTTTTTTTTTAAAGAAGCATGGAAAACTGTGGTGCACTCCAATTAAATTACCACGTAAATGCAAATTGTTTTCAAAAGTCTTGCCATTTTTTTCTTATAGCCTTAATGACTTTTCGAAAAGCTATTTTTTACTTTCTTCTACCTATAATAGAAGTATTGTAATCGAAATTTTTTCGGTTTCCAGTTTTCGACGGATTTACACGTTTTAGGGGTATAGAGATCATGAAAAAACATGTTTATTCAAAATATATGTCTGTTCGTGCGTCTGTCCTCATTGTATCATCGAAAAGTGTATGAAGTTATGCATAGAATTGAATCAATTTTTTTTATAGATTTGTGACTATGGCCAGCAGGGCTTTCTTGAATTTGGAGATATTCCGCCGGAAGAGGGTGCAGTAATAGCGATTTTTGTGCCATTTTCATTGGCGCTGTGATAGCCAATTTTGAAGAATTAGCATGTATTAGATAGAAGAAAGTTTTGGGATTGGCACATCCGACTACTTAATCTTGTTGAAAAAGATGGCTCATGGCATTGTTTTTCTCTGAAGAAGTTGGAAACCTTAGGGATTACTTTAGTACTTTACATTTTGCAATATTCAACTATCATAAATTGCCCGGTCGAAGTGGCCAAATGTTTAAGACTTGTAAATGAAACCAGATATTTCATCGACGAATTACAGTCTATAACCTCTTGAGACCCGAGTTTAGCATATTATTACAAATGCCCATTCATTCTTTGAGTACACACAAACAAACTGACACCATACACTATAAAAACGACATTTTCAAAACTGAGTAAAAAATACTCAAATCTGAGTATGTCGCATAGTCAAAATGGCTCCGAATCAAAATTACTCAAGTTTGAACATATATATACTCATTTCTGAAAACATGCACACACTCAAGAATAAATTATCATGTGCTCATATTTGAGTATGCCCATGTTTCAATCAACAGCCAGAAAAAAGCGCTAGTGCTGCCATCTCTGGTTCTATTTACGATTATGGGAGGATAAACTAAATTTACGATTTTACCCAGAGCCAGCATCGAACCCGAGTCCTACTAGTTACAAGTCCATTGCCTTATCCACTTCATCATCCAAATAACGTGAGAGGGTTATTTTAAATGCAAGTCACCGAATGCTTCGGACGAATGTTGATATTTTTACAGGATTCATTAATTTGTTGCTGAGAAAATTGGAAATTTTTAACGGAATTTCAGATAGATTTGGTCAATTTGAGATGGTGGTTTTTACCATAATTTCAAATACAACTTTATTATTTAATTGGGGAAGGGGATATATGCATAATGCAAATTTTCAATTCCATTATTATCAGTATATTTATTAAATGAAAAACCGCTCCCTGGGTATTGAAATTTAACTGACTAAATTTTCTTTTTGACACATTTTAACCCATTAACGCCACAATTATTTTTCTCTTGAAAAGTGGAAATATTGCATTTCTTTCAAATGAGTATGAACTGACTTCTATGTACTCATTTTTGAGTATGTCCATGTTTCAAAAATGAGTATGAACTGATTCTAATCAATTTTGAGTGTGTCCATGTTTCAAAAATGAGTATGAACTGACCTCTGGGTGAACAGTTTTGAGTATGTCCATGTTTCAATATTCTGAGCATTTCTGGTATTTCAGAATTAAAAGCATTTGTGTCGTCCTATTTGAGTTTCATAACAAAATGAAAAAATCGATTTACTCAGATTTGAAAGTGTCATTTTTCTCAGTGAGATGACAGAATGAGCGCTTTTATTCTGAAATTGACTTTATGGGACTGGTAATTTAGGTTCACAAATATGGATATAAAATTATTAGCTCCCTTAAAATATTAAATTTAATTATCAATCTAAATTCACGCAATAACAAATTGAACGGTTTTAAGCAAGTGAATGACCTACAAATCCTCAATTTTGCAAAGTGTTTAAGTTAAATAATGCTGGAAATTACTTACTTTCTTCTTGGCCACACTATCCTGAAGACATTTTGTAAGCTCAGATGAAAATAACATTTATTTTATGAGGAAATAAGTGTCAGTGCTGTTATTTATTGATTCTGTTTCAAAGCAAAAAAACATTCAGCTATATAAAAGTAAAGTAAAAATGTAAAAAAAAAAAAAAAAATTAACAGTCTAGTTTTTATGACGAAAAGAATAGAGGTCTAAATTTGTGTACCTCAAGTACGAAGAGTTTTAAATGATATCGTTATAAATCGAAGACGTTTAATTTATATCAGAGGAATGAAATGTCCTTTCTGTAGTTGGTTGCTTAGGTGAGAGAAGGATACGAAATGAATTTAGCTTTCTACTAATGTCTACTACATGGACTGAAAAGTCCCAAAACTAGAAATGAAAAGCAAAATTTTGCGCAAATAATGAATTTTATTCTTCAACACAGTTCCCTTCAAGCGCGATACACTTAATTCAACGGTCCTTTAAACATTTGGATATCTTTCATATAGAACGATTTATCAAGTGCTCCAAAATATGCACCAGTTTCGCTTTCGCCGTACTCATTTGATGCAAATCTCTTTCTCTGGAAGTTATCTTCATCAAGTTAGGTAACAAATAATAGTAGTTGGGAAACAGAACTGAAGAATACGTGGAATGATGAAACAATTCGTATTTCAATTAATTCAATATTGTCATCGCATTGGCTGCGTGTTGTCTTGATGAAACAACACGTTTTCCCCTCTCACTATAAGCAGCCTTTTCTTCTTAATTTCTTTGATCAAACGATTCAATAACGCTGCATAATGCTCTACTATGATTGTTTTTTTCTTTTTCAAGATATTCAAGGAATACTATGACATGCGCATCACCAAAAAATACTGGCTAAGACCTTTCTAGCCGATTTTTGCTTCTTTGGTCGATTTGAGCGGTTTTCGCTCGGTTCCAACTATTCACGTGACTGCCTATCGCACTCAGGTGTGTAGTTATGGATCCATGTTATATCCATTGTTATGAATTGGTGCAAAGTTTGATTTAGATTACGCTAAAATATTGCCAAATTGCGATTAGAATCATCCACAGGTTGCTCTTTTTAGTCGCTTATTAGAAACGCTGCACCCATCTTCTACAAAGTTTTTTCACATAATAATGTCCATGCAAAATGTTCCTCACATAGTCTGTCGATATTTTATCGTCATTTACCCCCGCCCCACTTTCACTTTGAAGTCATCCAAAACAATGATGGTATTTTTTGGTGTTTTCTGGAGTTGATGCTTCAATTGGATAGCCAGAACGCGGATATCCTTTTGTGCTGATATGATGCATGTAAATTCACTAAACCATCAACAAGTGGTTCTTTTCGATAGAGCAGATATTCCGTAAAAATCAAAAGCCATTCTTGAGTTTTGACTATATTTGTTTTCGCCAAACAGTAAGGCTTATTCAAAACACGAAATTATTTTTTGTTCATTGTTTTTACAAAGGCAATAAGTATTGTCGACAGCAATTCATAAAGAAATAGCAAAAATGTCTTGTAAACTTGGCAAACATATTTTGAAGGATAGTACTTTCTAGAAATCATACGGATAATTTTTTTGGTGCCGCCAGCTAATAGAGAGTCCTGAGACTCTTCACGTCATGTTGTATAACTATGTGACAAACTTCGCTGTATTTTATTCTGAAATGGTGTAACTTAGTCATTGATAAAACAAATTTTAAATCAAAACAAAATTTATTATTCTACTCAGGTGTGCAGTCTTGCTAATCCATGTTATATCCATTGCTATGAATAGGAAATTATGCAGAACAATCGAAAAGAGCATTAACATCTACTCTATCGTTTTTATTTATAAAATTCATGCCTCAATACAAAAGAGAAAAAGTCTTGAAAAAAAAAGACAAATAATTTTTTTTTTACCTTGAAGCACAGAAAATATTTAAGATAAGGAATGAAAGTGATTTGAAATGACAATAAGACTATCATAAAGCAAAAATAAAATCAAATGTTAAATAATAAATACATATTATTTAGTTTTATTTATTTTCAAAAAAAAGTTTTAAAAGTAAATTAAATTATGAGTGTTGCAACGGTAGAATTTTAAAATTTCATTTCAACAAAATATTCATCCTAAAAACTAATTTTCTTTATCTAATCTTAAAAAGGAAATCTTTATTCGTGATTTCTAGGTGTAATTATGTTTTATTAAAAAATAAATGCACAACGGGGAATAGCACAAATAAAAATATATAAATTGGCAAACAGCTGTTTCGGAGTCCCTAAAGCTCCATCATCAGCGCCAATTCAAAAGATTAAAACCCGATTTAAAAGTTTAAGCCATGTAAATATGCTTTCGTCTTTTTCACGCGCCAAGATTGAATGGCGTCGACCTTTTCAAAAACAACAGCAGAGTCAGGAAACACATGTGACGCAGAGACCAATAGAAGCGCCCTGCCAGATCGGGCGAGTTTAAGTACGGAGACGAAAAAAAGGAAGAGGGGAGGGCAAAGAGAATGAATTAAGTGAGAGGTAGCCAGACATTTGAAATTTTTTGTACCGAGGAGAAAAAGGGGGGGGGGGGGCGAAGAGAATGAACTAAATGAAAGGTAGCCAGACATTTGAAAAATTTGGTATACTGGACATATCATTAACTAAGCTGCCTGAATTCTTCCTTATATGATAAGCCACACAAAAATCAAGGTCGTAAATAGATGAGTATTTCTGAATTATTGAACCCTCGAAAAATTAAAACTGTGATTTTCAGACCAACAATGGATAGCTATTGCAGAACGTTTAATGTCACAATTTTTAACATAGCTTTTGTGTTCCCTCAAGCGGATCTTAAGGGGTCTCTTGGTTTGACCTATATACATTCTATCACGCAAAATATCTTATAAATTCCCCAATGTGAAAATCTGATTATTGGATGTTGGAGATCTGTAAATTTGATTTTGTTAAATGGTGCGTAAATTATTTTAAAATCGAATCTTTTCAAAATTCTAGATATTTGATGCTGTGGTTTGGAATGAGTCATTTTCGCAATAACCATAACATCAGCATAACACATGTTAGGGTTAACCATAACATCGCGGTAAACCATAACATGTGGCACGTGCGAAAGACGCAAGCATATTTATACGGTTTAAACTTTTAAATCGGGTTTTAATCTTTTGAATTGGAACTAATGATGGAGCTTTAGGAGCTCCGAAACAGCTGTTTGCCAATTTATATATTTCTATTTGTGCTATTCCCGTTGTTCATTTATTTTTAATATAACGGCCCAAAGTTCAATCCCTCTTTTTTATTAATTATGTTTCTCTAATTGTAAATACTAAGTAGTGTATTCAGAATTTCACTTCTTCATCGTCCCCCCCCCCCCCCCCCAACCAAAAAAATGAATTAAAAAAAAAAAAAAACTGCGATACTTATTTTTCAGACTTAATCAAACTTCATTTCACTGTTAAATAAAATTTGGCCTAGCGATATTCACGAAATTTTTTATTTCGATTTTAATTTTAAACAAATTTTAATAAGCTTTACAGAGCTTTAAATTTCTACCTAAATTATAAAATTTCTTACAACAAACCATTTACAGATTTTTTAAAAATAAAAGCATCATTAAAATTATTCAAAACGAATTACAAATTATAAATTTAAAAATACCATAAGTTGCAGTACTAAAATCATTTATGACTCTTGAAAATTAATTAAGATTGATTGATTACAATCGCAAAAATTATAAGTGGCTCTCAGCTATCGATCACTCCGTACACGGCAGAAGGTAAATGAAGGTTTTATTTCGTTACTCTGCTTAGTAAGGACATGATTTATGGTTTTCATGCGAAGTTATTTAAAAGTTAATTATTTAGGAGCTATATAATACGTCAGTTAAGCCCACGCTATCCACTCAAGATAATTTTAAATGAGATATTAAGTAACTGTTGTTGGTTTAAGGAATTTAAAAATTTGAAAATTAATGTAATTTGAATGGGTTTCAGTCTTAAATTATTTAGTCATTTTCCAGACAAAGACAAATTGATTTTAGCTTATAATTAAAGACGAACTAAACAGACTTTGTTACTTATGACACGGTTCTTGCTAATGCTTGCTAATGATGTAAAAAAAAAAGAACAATTTTAAAATGCCCGAAATAAAAACCAGAAAATATTTAGAAATTTTTCCTCATAGAGAAACGTGTCTTAATTCGTCTTTGTATTAAGTTAGAAATCAAATATAAAGAATGTTAAAAAATTAATAACGTCTATATTATAAAGCAAAAACATATGCATGAGTAACGCTGAGGTTATCGCATATTCTTTAACTTTTAAACATCGCAAGATGTAAATTTTTACACCGTCTAATAGGAAAGAAATGTACTTTCATATGCAATTTCTTTGTAAAATGTATATAAATTTACAGAGATTTTATGATTCTGAAATAATTTCCAAGCGTATGATTCTTTTAATCTATCGATTATGAAAGATTAACCCATTTGCACGTAAAACAACATAAGTAATTCAGCATTTGTTTCCGGCTGATATTCTATAACGAAATTAAAATTCCATCAATAGATAAATAAATAAAACACAAATTTAACAGATATGTCAAACTATCCGCTTAAACGCTGAATCACAATAATTTTTTTTTTAAAAAGGCTGCTCTACAAAAAGGGAATCTTCAACAATTTCCTCAGCTTTTAAATCCTGGCATGAGGTTAATGCGAGAATACCGCTTTTAATAATTGTTTTAAAAATTTTATTTGAATACATAGTTGATATTTTACCTATAAGAATGCTTTTTGGTGTTATTAGTGGGCATGGACAATCTAAAGGAATATATTAAAGTAAAAACATTATTAGAGTTTTAAATTAAAAAGGACTTTTATCTATGTTCTGTACACTAGGAAGTATTATTTTTAATGAAAGTTTGAATTGTAAAGGATGTTCGGATTTGATCTCCTGATTTTTTTAAAAAAAGTCAAAGTTACAAATTATAGATAACAACTATTCCGTATCTCTTGCATATTATGGTATATTATGCAAGCATTTGTTATCGAAAATTTATATTTTTGTTTTCCCTTGATAAATTTATTTTTGACCACTTTTATTTATTTATTTATTTATTTATTTATTTTTACTTCATTTATAAAACATCATGAAAAGCAAAATAAATAAATAAATAAATAAAATAATAATAATAGTGTGATATTGTGTTCCAATGAAAAGTAAAACAAATAGTTTTTATAACATAATTAAACAATTAATTTTAATAATTTGTAATTTCTCTGATTTTTAAAATTAATTTCTTAAAAAAGTTTTTGTACGCATGTTAGGCTTCTAAATAATATGTTACTTTCATTTCAATAGTTTTTATTTTAGTTTTTCAATTTTATAATACAAAACTTTGAATGTTTAAAGTAATATATGCCCAATTTATGATATGCTTTAAGTGTATAAAATTTATTGTAAATGAATTCTATTTAACTAAAATCAATTAAACTGAATGACGCAAAGTAAAGCTACAAATTATCTGCATATTTGGATGAAATGTTTGTGGATGAGGGCTGAACTAGTATTTATTTTTAAAATTGTAAACAAAGTAAATACCAAACATAAAATTTGCATGAACATTACATAGTTCTCTGAGCAATTATATATTTCTAATCATTCCTTATGTTTACAAGAATTGTTAACTTCTATCTCTTTTGCTCTTACTGTGGAAAAAAAAATTTCTGTATCTAAAATAACCTCTTAAATTAAATGCAATTATATTAACATGACATTTTTTTTAGGAATTTTTTTTTCATATATTCTTTTGTCAGAATCACAATACGTTAACACGATCATTTTCATCAGTTGGTAAATGGTCATTTCGTTTCCAAAACAACATTTTACAGCGGTTCAAATTTAGATTGAAAGAAAAGAGAAGAATAGTAACGTATAGCACATAAGTAAATTGTTGTAGATAAAAATAAGTTATAGTGCTCGTTTATCTAATAAATTTGTAGATACCAAATTATTTGTCAGTGATCAAAAGAATTTGTCATGTGAACTGCAATCAAATGATTTAGACAATTAAGCACACGCACGCTTGTTATCTGTATTTTATATACAGTAAGACATCTCAATAGCGGATACCTCGAGACCGCAGAATTTGTCCTTTATTCGGAGATTTCCGCTTTCAAAGGTAAAAATATACGAATATGTATGTGTTGTGGATTGAAAAAAGGTGTTCGCTAAATAGAGCCAACCGCTATTCCTGAATGTCCGTTTAGGGGGGTTTTACTGTATATATATTTCTCTGTGTTTTTTTTATATATACAGTGAGACCTTGGTAAAGTGAACAGTGTAGGAAACACAAAAAAATATAAAGTTAATTGAGTATGCGTATTAGTGAAGGGACAATGGTTTAAACGGGGCCAATGAATCAAAAAATGCCCCGTAAACGAGGGCCCGCTTAAGGGATTTCCGTAAAGAAAGGTTTTATTGTATGGTATTAGTAAATTCCATTTACTTGATGATAAAATAAACTACCCATGTCGAGACAAACAATTTTTTGGTTGTGATATGGGGATCAATCCATTTCACCATTCAAAAAATACAAGGCTTCCTCTCCAAGCCCAAACTTGGTTTTCATTAAAAACTTTAACAGCAATGAAAATGTGGCAACGGAATTTTCGAGAAACTTATCTTATTTAAGGGAAATGCAATGACACCAAAACAAGAGTTAGATGGTGATTTGTTACGGCCGATTATCTGCACTAGGGATATAGGCCGGCGGGGAGAGTGCTCTCCATGGAGGTCTTTCTAAGGGAACCTAAACCGTATTTACGGCAAGGTTGGAAGAATACCACGGAAAACTCCGAACGGTTAGGTCGACAAACTCAACAGGGGTTTGAACCCAACATCTCCCGTCTACCCACTTTGAGAGCAGAACCTCTCAGCCACTGGTGAGGCCTGACAAGATTAGAATTATACACAAAAGTTAGAATTGACTATACTATTAATGTCGAACAATGCTGAATTCTGCACTTTACAATTCAAAGTGTGATTTAACGTCCAGTGCGTGAATTACTTAGCACTTTCAGAAGTTACTATGATGTTATCTTATTTAATAAAAAGTAAGATATTTGTTGAGAATTTCATTATACCTTCATCAATGTTAAATTTATTAACCAAAATCCAGGTTTTAACTTAAAATCGGAAACCCAGTACTTTTTTAACTGAATAAAGGGATTGTGAACTGCAAATACCATAGTAATTTCTTTTTAATTTGATGCGTACTATTATTATTGTCAGTTGAGTTCAGAACCGCTTTCTATATAAACACCGATCGAGTTAATTGACGTCTATGTACACTCTATGGAATCGAATAATTTACAAAATTGTGGGAAAAATAAATAAGCAGCCAGATTATCTGCTTCATAAAACTGGTCTGACGTTTCCAGCAATTAGTATTTTGGAAAAATCTAAAAGTTGCGGATGAACAAATTTGTGAATAAAATTTGAAGCATTTTTTTTTTATAATGAAAGCAAATTTAGAAATGATTTAGTACGAAAAAGCTTAAAGAGCTTTTGATAATGTTTGGGGTAATTGCTATTGATTTTGCTAACACCGCTTTACCAATTAAGTGGGATTAAATCATTAAATGACAGTTAATTAATCAATGAATATCTCATAAACGCAAAATAGCACCGCTCTTAACATAGATAAAAATGATAAATGTTCTTCAATAATCTTCTTTTATTAGTAAATTTATCTTTCAGAGGAAATTTTCTAATTTGATTAATGACCTTTTTATTTTTTGAGAATGATATGCTCTGGTGAAATTTTTGTTTTAAATTTCAGCATTTGAAAAATAGTTTTAAATATTCAAACGTTTAAAGTTAAGTTATTAATCCGAAAAAGATGTAAATCTCTTCCACCGTGTTTTTCTACAAAACAGTAGAAATTAATTCTACGTTTTGGTCAATTACCTTCGTGGAAAATTTTATTACTTAATATATGATCTCGTGAGTTAATGACAATAAAAGATTATATATATTAAATTAGGTTTATGAAGTTATTAAAAGAAACTGGTTTTTTTTGTTTGTTTTTTTAAAGTTTATTAAGTTGTGTCTTCCACTAAAAGTCAGCTATAAATTATATATATATTCTTTGTCTATAAAATGTTTTATTCATGTAGAATTTCTAACAATTCATTGTGCAAAACACATGCAGTTTTTTCCATAGAACATGTGATTGAGATTCGCCATAAATTTTATGCTCCTTTTTTAGAGGTTAAATTTTTCCACAAAGACTACAACGGAAGTTTGAAAAGTTACCATTTTTTTTTATGACATCTGTAGCAAAAATACCTTGCGCCGCCCTGTCTGGAATTTAGAAGCCTTAAGAAGGGCCCGATTAACCTCCGAATCTAGGGTATGCATGGTATCATTTTGGGGGCGCCTTTCATTTATCAAAAATTTTCTTAATTTTTCATTAATGAAAACTCATCAATGATACTAATATTATTCCCGGGAGTAGCTTAGCATATATTTCATTAAACAGCTTTTTATGTCCCCTATATATACTTCAGATATATTTAGTACATATAGCTGTTTACACACTCAATTTCCCGAGTGGTTTCCAACAGACACATATGGATGCTATATTATTAATTAACATCCTATTGATGACATTCATATTTCCCTGTTAAATAAGTTTCGTGAAGTAGTACGTGGATTTCTTCTTAGATTAAGAAAACTTTCTTTTCCAAAAAAATTAAAAATGTAAAAAAAAATGAAAATGGAAATTAGAGGGTCTATTCACAGTAATTTTGGGTCCCTTTTAAATTTTAGAGGGGAAGCATGTGCTTTTTGGATATGTGCTTCACGTGTTTTTTGGATAATCAGACCCTGGCATTAAGCGAAAGATTTTAGCAGAACTGTGAAAGATTGTAGCAGCAAGAAGGCAAAGGATATTAGCGGTCCGGAGAGAGTGATTTTGTGAACCTGAACAAATAGTTTAAAGGACATAGGGTATCCTCCCATAATTAAAGATTTTCTTTGAGCTCTCCGCTGAAACCAAAACAAGTATGTTTGAAATTTCAGTAAATATTCAACTATACATAAAAAAATAGAGATATTTTTATCGATACACTGATATACAAGGTAGGTCAAAATGATCGCTTTCGTTTGAAATAACGATAACAAGAAAACATATGCAAAAAAATTCCAAAGGAAAATCAAAAGTTTTTTTTTTCGACATAATAACTATTCTATGTGACTTTCCGTATTAAAAGGACAACATCTAAGCGGAAGTGCTTTTCACGCTGTGTGTAATCACTAATGTACCGCATCTGTACCAAGCTATATTTCAAGTCTAAAATGCACCAGCTGGCATGCAAAAAGTATATATATATATATATATATATATATATATATAATACAGCAAAAACATGATTTTGGCCTGAACTAGCACCACCCCCCTCACCAGAAACAAGACAACACAAGAAAACACAGTAGAAAATATATGTAAAAATAAACAGAAACAGAAACAAGCTGCGGCCTCATCAGTAGTGGGTAAATTCAAAGGCAGCCAAGCATTTACTGCTTAAGAATTTACCCACTGCTGAAGAGGCCGCAGCTTGTTTCTGTTTCTGTTTATTTTTACATATATTTTCTACAGTGTTTTCTTGTGTTGTCTTGTTTCTGGTGAGGGGGGTGGTGCTAGTTCAGGCCAAAATCATGTTTTTGCTGGATTATATTGAATTTGTGTTTTAATATGCAGCGTCTGGCTCTGTTCACACGAATATATAGCTGTTTTGTTTATGATGTGATGGTTACTGCTTATATATATATATACAGGGTGATTCATAAAAGATGGGCAGAACTTTAAGGGGTTATAGTACACTTAAAGACAAATAATATTAAATAGGAGACTAAGGGTCCCAGACGTATTCCCAAGGAGATAGGGGGCATTAAAGTTTAGGGTCCGAAATTTCAAATGATTATAAAACATGGAAAAATTGGTCGATTCGTTTGCGGTTTTTGCAAAAAATTTTCTTTATGCCAGTATTTTCTTGAAATAAAATTTTAAAGTTCAATTTCAAAAAATGCCGATAGGGGGCGCTTTAGACTTTGGAGTAACAAACAACTATTTTTTAACGTTATTTTTTGTATTTCTTTAAATGATTTCGAAAGCTTAGACTTAAACTTAAATTTTGATCTAAAAATCTGAGTCCTAACGAGTAGTTAAGTAGCGTAAACTGAAATTTGAAATTTGAAACCCTTCTCCCCCCAGAACAAAAATCAGTTATTCCCGATCTTTGTGTCGTAGATTAGGCTCTAACTACTGCCGCGTTTTGCTAAAATTATTCTTTATGTCAGTATTTTCTTGAAAATAAATTTTAAAGAAAATTTTCAAAAAATTCCGATAGAGGGCGCTTTAGACTTTGGAGTAACGAACAACTATTTTATACCGTTATTTTTTGTGTCTCATTAAATGCTTTCTAAAGCTTAGACTTAAACTTAAATTTTCAGCTCAAAATCTGAATCGCTGAGCGTGGTTCAGTAGCGAGGGGAGGGGGTTCAAATTTCAACTTCTGAACATAGTTCAGTTTGCACTACTTAACCATGCCCAACGATTCTGTGCTGTGATACGAGGCAAAAATACAACTTTCGTCAAGGACTGCATAGTCGGAATTCACTCATAAAGGCACTGGCACAGTTGGAAACGTCGCTCATGCAAACGTTAAAGCTCCATTCCTGACGCTAGTCACCGGGTGAAGAAGGAAACAGAAAGTATGCAAATGTCAAATGGGGAAGAAGAAGAACACGTATGCAAAATTTCGACACGATTCAGGCATAAAAACCACTGAACGGTGAGTCAAGTGTAAGTCGCTGTAGTAATGAATCGGAAGATGGGGCCCTTCACGAATAAGGAAAAGGCTGAGATGCATTTAATTTACGGAGCGGCAGATGGAAATGGTGCAGAGGCACAACGAATGTACGGAGAGCGATTTCCTAACAGGCGGTTGCCTAACCGCAAAACTTTCGAGCGCTTGCACAGACAGTTGTGTGAGACGGGATCATTTCTCGCTTCCCGGTCGAATGCAGGTCGTGCAAAAAAGGACGAATCAGTAGTTGTTTCAGAAGCCATTCTGGATGTAGTAGCGGCGCAGCCAAGTACAAGTACACGAACAGTGGCTAGCCAGGTGGATACCTCACAGTCCACGACTTGGAGGGTACTGAAGGATGAACATTTGCTCCCGTTTCATGTGCAACGAGTCCAGAAACTGTCTCCAGGGGATTATCCAAATCGTATTGAATTCGCCCGCTGGTTTCTGCAGCAGAACGCGCTAAATCCACATTTTGGACGAACTGTGCTTTTCACCGATGAATGTACCTTCACACGTGAAGGTACATTTAACACACACAATGCACATGTATGGGCGGATGTCAATCCACATGCTACGTATCCACATGCTCATCAGAGACGCTTTTCCATCAATGTTTGGGCAGGAATCCTCGGAGACCACCTAATCGGACCGTACCTTCTTCCTGAACGCCTCAACGGTAAAACATACCTCACATTTCTGCAACATGTGCTGCCAGACCTGTTAAACGTTGTTCCTCCACGCATCCGGCGGGTCATGTGGTTCCAGCACGATGGAGCGCCAGCCCATTACGTACGAGACGTCCGCAACTATCTGGACATCACATTTCCGAACAGATGGATTGGTCGAGGTGGTCCTGTTGCTTGGCCTGCTCGCTCGCCAGATCTTTCACCCCTCGATTTCTTTTTTTGGGGACGATTGAAGGCTCTTATGTATGAGACACCCATTGAATCCCCCGAGGAACTGGTCGCCAGACTTTCCGCCGCTGTAGGGGAAGTGCTCGAAAAGCCTGATGTTTTCGCGAATGTTCGCCGTTCCATTCGTCGCCGTTGTTCTGCGTGCATAACCTCTGGTGGTCACAATTTTGAACATTTATTGTGATTACATGTTAATAAATATGCTTTGGTAACATAATCCTAATTTGTGTCTTTTTACCTCGTATCACAGCACACAATGTGTGGACATGGTAAACTGAACTGTGCTCAGGAGTAGAAATTTCAAACCCCTCTCCCCAGAAACTTAACCACGTCTAACGATTCAGATTTTGGGCTGAAAATTTAAGTCTAAGCTTTAGAAAGCATTTAATGAGACACAAAAAATAACGGTATAAAATAGTTGTTCGTTACTCCAAAGTCTAAAGCGCCCTCTATCGGAATTTTTTGAAAATTTTCTTTAAAATTTATTTTCAAGAAAATACTGACGTAAAGAATAATTTTAGCAAAACGCGGCAGTAGTTAGAGCCTAATCTACGACACAAAGATCGGGAATAACTGATTTTTGTTCTGGGGGGAGAAGGGTTTCAAATTTCAGTTTACGCTACTTAACTACTCGTTAGGACTCAGATTTTTAGATCAAAATTTAAGTTTAAGTCTAAGCTTTCGAAATCATTTAAAGAAATACAAAAAATAACGTTAAAAAATAGTTGTTTGTTACTCCAAAGTCTAAAGCGCCCCCTATCGGCATTTTTTGAAATTGAACTTTAAAATTTTATTTCAAGAAAATACTGGCATAAAGAAAATTTTTTGCAAAAACCGCAAACGAATCGACCAATTTTTCCATGTTTTATAATCATTTGAAATTTCGGACCCTAAACTTTAATGCCCCCTATCTCCTTGGGAATACGTCTGGGACCCTTAGTCTCCTATTTAATATTATTTGTCTTTAAGTGTACTATAACCCCTTAAAGTTCTGCCCATCTTTTATGAATCACCCTGTATATATATCAAAGGCAGACAAACATTTACTGCTTAAGAATTTACCCACTGCTGAAGAGGCCGCAGCTTGTTTCTGTTTCTGTTTATTTTTACATATATTTTCTACAGTGTTTTCTTGTGTTGTCTTGTTTCTGGTGAGGGTGGTGGTGCTAGTTCAGGCCAAAATCATGTTTTTGCTGGATTATATTGAATTTGTGTGTTTTAATATGCAGCTTCTGGCTCTGTTCACACGAATATATAGCTGTTTTGTTTATGATGTGATGGTTACTGCTTATATATATATATATATATAAGTTAATTATTAGCTATGTGGTATTCTGATTACACAATATCATTAATTATCTCTTTGTAGATTTTAGTAGAATGATATTAGAACTTGATATGTTTTTGAAATTCATAGATATTATAATTATATATATATATATATATATATATATATATATATATATATATGCAATTAACAATAAATCCTTCAGAACATATCCACAATTTTTACACAAATTGACGGAGAAACCTTTTTTATGCAGTTAATTAATCTCCACGTGCAGCGAACGATTGAAAAACATGTTAAAAACCAGACCCCAATTAACTATAAGTACTTTAAGTGACAACCGCAGATGCAAAACAGTGAATAAAACCAGAGACTGTCGAAATTAACTAATTGGAGAAATACTGCAGATCTCCCTCCTTCAAACTACAGCTGTTTGTCCCGCGCGTGTGCACAGAACTCAAATAACAATCTCCCTTCAGTTTCCAAAATGTATCCGAGCAGTTAAGACGCTCTTGTATATATATGATGTAAATATATTTTAATATAATGTAAAATTGGAGCACTTATACGCAGCCTCCAAAACGCAATTTTAAACATGTACATCTAGCCAAGAATTATAATATTATATTCAAAGGAAAATGAATCTTCTGCTCATTTCACACAATTGTTATTTTCTACTAATACTATTTCTTATTACTCCAATATAAGTGAATCAATGGATAAGATAAATATCGCTACAACACTTTGGATTACTGTGGATATTACTTGGCGCAAAAAGTAAAATTTCAGGTAAGCTGAACAAACTTCTTTAACATATCAAAAGATGAAAATGTATATTAAATTTGAAGACTGATTTAACTGTTTATAAAAATAAGAAAATTTATTACGCTACCGACGGTTCCCCCAACAAAGATTATGAAAGACTGAAAAAAGAATATCCCAGTATTAAAAAAAAAAAAAAAAAAAAAAAACGATAATTTAACAAATTTCTAAAAATATAATAATAAATAAAAGAACACTAAAAAAGTAATAATGAATGCGATAAAAGAAAATACTCAATTTATTGAGAAACTCAATTCTACGAATTATAGTACATGGAAGTTCAAGATGCAGATATTCCTGATTAAAGAGGAACTCGACGATATTATAGTACAAGATCCACCGGATCCAGCCGATCCCGCATGGCACAAAAAAGATCGCAAGACTAGAGCTCTAATAAACCTAAGCATCGATGATTCTCAAATCGTAAATGTAAAAAACTTAGATACTGCCAAATTAACATGGGAAGCTCTGAAAAATATACATGAGAGAAGCAATTTATCTAGTAAGCTTTACCTGTTACGGAAACTATACAGTACTAAATTAGCTGAGGGTGCAAACATGATCACGCATATCACTAATATCTTGCAAATTATAGATAAACTTAATGCCATTGGAGAAAATATTAGCGATTCACATATTTCCGCGCTATTTCTGTGTTCTCTTCCCCCCAGTTACAATACTTTGATAACTGCGTTGGAGGCGAGACCAGAAAATGAGCTCACCCCTGATTTTATCAAAAACAAATTAACGGATGAATATAATCGTAGACATGAAATGTCAGAACAATCACATAGCGGATATAACAACAACGAGAGAGCATTTAAAACAAATAGGAGATATACACACACTGAAAATAGAAGAGAACAAAAATATTGTAACAACTGTAAAATGAAAAATCATTCCACTTACGAATGCTGGCACTACAAGAGCAGAAACACGGTACAATCCGGAAATCCTCGTAACAATCAATTCAAAAATAAAAAGAATTTCTCATCTTCATTATGTTATGAAAAGACCGAAACTCGTAGAGAAAATAAAATTCCAAACGAAAGAAAATACGCAAATGATCAAACGCAAAATAAAGCATTAATCACCAAAAAAGTAGGCAAAAATAACTCGATTCTCGATTCAGGATCTACCTCGCACATTTGTAAAGATAAAAGCCTATTTAGTAAATTTATTGATTATAATAAAACTTCAGTAACGATCGCGAATGGTAATAAACTGACAGCGTTAGGTTCAGGAGAAGTTTTTATAAAAACATTAACCCCCGAAGGAAAAGAAAAACTAACGAAATTACGCGAAGTGCTTTATGTCCCAGACTTAGAGTCAAACCTAATTTCGGTTAGTAAAGCCGCTAAAAACGGGTGTAAACTAATCTTCTACGATAATAAATGCGATTTGATCTTTGATGAAGAAATATATATTAGGGCGAAAAATAAGAAAAATTTATACATTATTGAGGAAATGGACGATGTGGAAGAACCACAAAATTATGTAAACATAACGTATAACTGTGACAGCAAACAATGCATAGATCTCTGGCATCGCAGACTCGGTCACAGAGATTATGACGCGATTAAATCTATAATAACAAATCAACTTGCGGACGGAATAAAGATAGGAAAATGTAAACATCAAAATAAAACATGCGTAACTTGTATCGAAACTAAATTAACTAACATGCCGTATCCTAAATCAGCAACAAACCGAGCTACTAATATCGTGGATTTGATCCATAGTGACGTATGTGGTCCTTTAGATACACCGACTTTAGGCGGAAAAATTTATTTTATGACTCTTATTGATGACTATTCCCGATATACTACGATATAGTTATTATCGAAAAAGAGCGAAGTTGCTGAAAAGATAAAAGAGTATATAACGATGATATACAATCAGTTCGGTAAAAAACCTAAGGAAATTAGATCGGATAACGGTCGTGAATATGTAAATCAAGAGATAGATGAATACTTAAAACAGAACGGAATTTTACACCAATTGACTGTCCCGCATAATCCGAGCCAGAATGGAGTTGCGGAGAGAAAAAATAAAAGTTTATTAGATATGACTAGAAGCATGCTACCACAAGCAAAATTAAGCAAACATTTTTGGGGTGAAGCCATAAACACTGCAACATATTTACAAAACCGACTCCCAACTAAAGCAAACAACAACAGAACACCTTACGAATTATGGAAAGGAGTTAAACCGAATTTAAAACACTTAAGAACATTCGGTTGTAAAGCGCTATTTTACGTCGATAAAGTAAATAGAGGAAAACTCGATAACAGGGCTCAAACCGGAACGTTCGTAGGTTATGACACACGATCGACTGGTTATAGAATTCACACACAAGGAAAACAAATTATAATAGCGAGAACGGTAAAATTTCTTGAAAATGAAAATGTACACTCAGATAACATTGAGGAGATACAAAACACCACAAAAACATCAGATGACAATACACAATTACCGTATAGACATGAAAATCACTTAGAAATAAAACTTGACAGTGAGGAGACACCATCCGTGCCCAAACAGCAACCAATTGAACCAAGAAGGTCTAATAGGACAAATAGAGGCGTTCCTCCTGACAGATATGTTTGTCTCACAAATAGTTCATCTCAAAACATTCCCGAAAATTGGGAAGATATCGAAAAAATGAAAAATACTAATGATAAACAAAATTGGATAAAAGCAACACAAAATGAAATACAATGCCTAAGAAAAAATAACACTTGGACTTTAACAGATCCACCACCCGGAACAAAAATTATCGGCTCAAAATGGACTTTTAAACTAAAAAAGGACAATTTAGGAAATGTTCAAAGCTATAAAGCGCGTTTAGTAGCACAAGGATATAGTCAAAGATTCGGGATTGACTATGATCAAACTTTCGCACCTGTAGTTTCGCACGCTACAATACGTGCATTTCTCATCTCTGCATTGCACAAAAATTTGAACATGAAACATGTTGACATAACCACAGCATTCTTGCATGGTGAATTAACTGAAACTGTTTATATGAGTCAACCAGACGGGTATATTAAACCCGGCGATGAAAGAAAAGTTTGTAAACTTCAAAAAGCCATCTACGGTCTTAAGCAAGCCGCAAAGGCCTGGTACACCAAAATATCGGAAACACTCACAAACAATAATTTCATACAGAGCAAAAATGATCCATGTCTGTACTTTAAATCAAATCAAGAAAATCCGATATACATCATCATTTATGTAGATGATATCCTGATAGCAGGAAAGGACAGTGGTATCGAAGAAACAATAAAACAACTTAAGAAAGAATATGAACTAAAAAACTTAGGAGAAGTGAATAATTACCTAGGCATAAACATTAATAAAATCAACGATACATATTACCTAAATCAAAACAATAAAATACAGAAACTAGTGAAAAAACTGAATTTAAACGACATGAAACCTCATTACACACCCATGATTGCTGGATTCAACAGACTTGAAGACGACGATAATCTTTTACCTAATAACACGAAATATCGACAAGCGACAGGCACATTACTTTACATATCAACAATCACGCGTCCCGACATATCTGCAGCAGTAAACATATTATGTCGTAGAAACGAAACACCGCGCCAAAAGGACTGGTCAGCAGTAAAAAGAATCATTTCATACCTCAAAACTACAGAAAATTTGAATTTAACTCTTAGCGCAAACAGCAAGCCCATCCTAACAGCATACGCCGATGCAGACTGGGCTGGTGACTTGAAAACACGTAAATCAACGTCAGGAAATCTATTCATGCTAGGAAAATCGCCGATTTACTGGATTACAAAAAGGCAAAATTGCATTGCACTTTCGTCAGCCGAAGCTGAATACGTTTCAGCTAGCAACGCAGCACAAGAATTAAGTTGGATAACAAACTTGCTAAGCGACCTCAACATTCCACAAAAACTACCCATCACGATATTTGAGGATAATATGTCCTGTAGAAAAATGACTGAAAACGATAAAGATACTAAGCGATCCAAGCATATCGACATACGTTTCCACAACATCAAACTTATGAAAGAAGAAGGAAAAATCGATCTACAATACTGCCCCAGTGAAGAAATGATAGCCGACACTCTCACGAAGCCCACTCCCAAGCCTGTGTATGAAAAACACCGTAAGAAACTGAATCTTCAACCATTCCCCACACAGGAGATTACGGGGGAGTGACGGAGAAACCTTTTTTATGCAGTTAATTAATCTCCACGTGCAGCGAACGATTGAAAAACATGTTAAAAACCAGACCCCAATTAACTATAAGTACTTTAAGTGACAACCGCAGATGCAAAACAGTGAATAAAACCAGAGACTGTCGAAACTAACTAATTGGAGAAATACTGCAGATCTCCCTCCTTCAAACTACAGCTGTTTGTCCCGCGCGTGTGCACAGAGCTCAAATAACAATCTCCCTTCAGTTTCCAAAATGTACCCGAGCAGTTAAGACGCTCTTGTATATATATGATGTAAATATATTTTAATATAATGTAAAATTGGAGCACTTATACGCAGCCTCCAAAACGCGATTTTAAACATGTACATCTAGCCAAGAATTATAATATTATATTCAAAGGAAAATGAATCTTCTGCTCATTTCACACAATTGTTATTTTCTACTAATACTATTTCTTATTACTCCAATATAAGTAAATCAATGGATAAGATAAATATCGCTACAACACTTTGGATTACTGTGGATATTACTTGGCGCAAAAAGGAAAATTTCAGGTAAGCTGAACAAACTTCTTTAACATATCAAAAGATGAAAATGTATATTAAATTTGAAGACTGATTTAACTATTTATAAAAATAAGAAAATTTATTACGCTACCGACGGTTCCCCCAACACAAATGTTTTTGCACGACTCTCTTTCTGTGCAAGTAATGGGTTAAAAAACAATAATTGGAATTCGGTTCTCTTGTTTATTAATAATAGACTTGTTTGTTCGTATATTTTGAAATGACGACTTTATTCTCAGAAAGAGATTATATATTGAACATATTCTAGAAATTTAAAAAAAAGTTTTGTTATAAAATAACTTAAAAATGAAACTACTCATTCGTTAACCTCTTTAAATACTTCCATTTTATTATTCATTTTCCATTTTATTATTTCCATTTATTTATTGTATTGTTTATTAATAAATAACTTGTTTTTTTTGTTTTGTTTTTTTCAAATGACGATTTTATTCTCAGATAGATATTATATACTGAACATAATTTAGAAAATTTCAAAAAAATGTTGTTATAAAATTATTTAAAAAATGCTACTTACTTATTCGTTAACCACTTTAAATATTTCTATTTCATTATTTTACTTAACATTACAGTTTAAAATCAGTCCCGGTTTTCTATTAATTAAAAAAGAGTTTAGATTATTTAAACGAGAAGAGAATATTCATTAAAGCGTATTTAAAAAGAATTGCTTAAAATTTTGTTCCCAATATAAAACAATTTTGGAGGAAAATACCTCCTTAAAAAAAATTCCAACGATAAAAGATGACAAAAAAACTCTTTCCTTCTTTAGATGATTCAAATATTGTCTGAAAAAAAAATCTCTTTTGCACTTCGTATACCATCTAAACCTATTATTCATATTTAATCTTACATTAGCAAAACCTCTAGAGTAGATCAAACTCCTTAAAATGCTTTTACAAAAAAGAAACTTTCATTAAAAAAAAAAAAATCTCTTAAGAATGGCTGTTAATATAATTATCAAAGTAATATTCGTTAGCAGTAGAGTAGAGTGAGTGATTAATATTAGAGTGATATTGTCTTCAATTTAATAAAGCTTAGTAAATTTTATATCACTTTTGTAATATAATACTGAAAACTTTTATTTACAGACTTAAATGTATATTAAATAAATAAATAAAAAAAGATCATTTATGAAAAGATAGAGAATTTTATACTGTAATAGAAAAATTTAATTTTTTTTTGTGATTTGAATTGCATTATTTTAATTTTTAGAAAATGTTAATTAACAACCATGTGAGTAACACAGTTCTATAGGCTTAATCGTCCATACTCCTTAGTACACATTTAATAAATCTTTGTACCGACTGTACTTTTAGAAACAATTAAAGAAAATTTGTTATAATTTATATTTGTTTATTATATTTATTTTGTTTGTATACTTGTATTGTATTTGTTTATTTGTCAAAATTACTCAAGTTTGAAACATGTATATACTCATTTCTGAAAAAATGCACACACTCAAGAATAAAACATCTAGTGCTCATATTTGAGTATGTGCATGTTTCAAAACTGAGTATGAACTGACTTCGATGTGCTCATTTTTGAGTATTTCCATGTTTCAAAAATGAGTGTGAACTGACCTCTGTGTGCTCAGTTTTGAGTATGTCCATGTTTCAAAAATGAGTGTGAACTGACCTCTGTGTGCTCAGTTTTGAGTATGTCCATGTTTCAATACTCTGAGTATTTCTGGTATTTCAGAATTGATTCAGATCATATTTGAAACAAAAATTTTCATAACAAAATGAAAACATCGATTTACTCAGATTTGAAAGCAAGTGTCATCTTTTTCAGTGTAGGAAGAAAAGTTATCCATTTTATGTAGATTCTTTTGCAATTTAAATATTAATTATATGTGAATAAAAACTGGAGTCAATCAATAAAATCAATCAAAGTGTGCATAGATCTTTCGGATGTACTCTGTGACTGTTTGATCAACCATTTACATAGCCAACCATTTACATTTCAATCAACCATTTACATTTGTAACTTTTCTCTTATATAAAAAAATGTAATAAGAAATATTTGCAACTACAAAAACCGTTCAATTTCCAGATAGGATCACAATACATTTATTTGCACTGTTTCTGTAAGAATTGCGAGATTTCCTTAACAGTCTTCCTTAACAGTACTCTTCTAACTACTCCAGTTTTAATGAAAAAACATATTTAAAATTCTTCTTATTATATATATATTCTATTATATCTTCATACATTAAGCAAAATAATTACTGAGGTGAAGCAATTTCATGATTTATAATTTGGGGTATAAAGAGTTAAGCAAATTCTTTTAATAGAAATTTATAGTAATATTTAAGAGTGTATAAAAAATGTATAGAAAATCCCATTACCCAAATATTAAAAGTTTAATTTTTCTGATTACATTATTAGAATTAAAATTTAAAAAATCAACATTTTTGATTAGCTTAAAATATTTTAAAATTACTTAAATTATGGAAGAATATTCCTTAAAAGTTATTTAAAATCAATTTCAAAAGCAATTGTTACTTATATAAACCTATCCTGGAGAGTGGGGCAGGGGGAGGGGGAGCGCTTTAGAAAAGTGTCTCCATCGATAAAAGATGAAAAAAAATCTCTAAAAAACACATTCCTCATTTCGATGATACAATATGATATGAAAAAGTTTCTTTTGTACTTACTACACCATCTAAATCTATTATTCATATTTAATCTTACATTAACAAAGCCTCTAGAGTAGATGGAACTCATTAAGATGTTTTTAGAGAGAAAAAAAAACGTACATATTTATTAATTCCCTTACGATAGGTTGTTAATATAATTACGAAAGTATTATTCGCCAGTAGTAGCAAATAATTAATATCAGAGCAATGCTTCCTTTAATTCAATAATGCTTTATTTAATTTTATATTGTATTTGCACGTATAAGTATTAATAAGTTTTAATTGAAGTCTTGGTTTTAGATTAAAATAAAGTACCAAAATCTTCTTTTAAAAGCCAGAAAATTCAGTATTGTGGGAGGAAATTACATCAATTAATATTGTTTATATAAGATTTCATTATTATAATTAAAATGTTTAAAAAATCAAATTTTTTAATTAAATTCAAAGAAGATTTTAAAATTACTTAAATCATGGAAGAATATACATTAAAAGTTATTTATAATCAATTTCAAATGTAATTGTTCCTAATATAAAGCTATCCTAGGGAGGTGTGTGTGTGTGGGGGGGGGGGGGCTTTAGAAAAGTGTCTCCATCGATAAAAGATGAAAAAAATCTCTAAAAAAAACATTCCTCATTTCGATGATGCAATCTGATAAAAAAAAGTTTCTTTTGTACTTACTACACCATCTAAAGCTATTATTCATATCTAATCTTACATTAACAAAGCCTGTAGAATAGATGGAACTCATTAAGATGTTTTTAGAGAAAAAATAACTTACATATTTATTAATTCCTTTACGATGGGATGTTAATATAATTACCAAAGTATTATTTGTAAGTATTGTCACTAGTAGCAAATAACTAATATTAGAGCAATGCTTCTTTTAATTCGATAAAGCCTCATTTAATTTTATATTGTATTTGCACGTATAGGTGTTAATAATTTTTAATTGAAGTCTTGGATTTAGATTAAAATAAAGTAACAAAATCTTCTTTTTAAAGCCAGATAATTCAGTATTGCGGGAGGAAATTATATTAATTAATATTGTTTATATTAGTGTTTGAACTTGGAAAGATAATCTAAATGACAAATTCTTTGATAATAATGTATTTGGTTCTGCTTTAGAATATGAATAAATAAGATTCAAGGGTATAAGATTAGAATGCAAAAAAATATTTGTGTTATTGTATTTGAATATTCGCAAATATATATTTAAAAATTTCTGAATTTTATTTTGCATATTATTATAAACATGAACGAAATCAATTATCTATATTGTGAGTTACACTGCAATAATAAACTTCATTCATGAGGAAGTTGTATATTAGCAATCAAATGAGGAAACAGCAACCTATTCTACACTTAATATTTCCACATTTAGAAAACTTACTTTAATATAAAATAAAGTATTTGAGAATATTAAGACAATAAAAGAATATTAAGCAAATCTAACTATGCAAATGTTAATAATATAAATTTTCACTTATAAAATAAAGTATTTGAGAATATTAAGACAATAAAAGAATATTAAGCAAATCTAATTATGCAAATGTTAATAATATAAATTTTCACAATATAAATTTGGTTGCATCATTAAAATTAAAATTACAGTTTAAAACTATACAAAACTTTTCATTGCGTTTTAAGATTATTTAAATAAAGTAGGACATTCGTTAAAGGTTATATAAAAAACAGTTACCGAAATAGTTCATCATTAAGAAAAAAACTTACTTCTGTAGGAAAATACTATCTCCATCGATAAAAGATTGAATTCATAAAAAAACCTTTCCTCCTTCAGAGGATTCAAGATTATATGAAAAAGATTTCTATGTACTTAGTACACCAGTATAATTAATCTTACAT
Organism: Maratus michaelseni; assembly: GCA_963931845.1. Classification (NCBI taxonomy): domain Eukaryota; kingdom Metazoa; phylum Arthropoda; class Arachnida; order Araneae; family Salticidae; genus Maratus; species Maratus michaelseni. Next base: position 95,576,519 of record OZ007589.1, on the reverse strand, counting down.
TAACAAAACCTCTGAAGTTGGTAAGAACCTTTAATACGATTTTCGAATTTTTTTTTATCAATTTCATTATAAAGAGTTGATAATATACTATCAAATATATTATCAACGAACTACCAAAGTATTACTCGTTCTCTGTAATCGATAAATAATAATGAATGATTTTGCATTGTCTAAATGTTTGCTCGTTACTTAATATCAAACTAAAAAAAAAAAAAAAAAAAAAAAAAAAAAACTTTATTTCCTCGAAGAAAGGTAAAGCAATTTGTATAAATAAAATCATAAAATAAAAATAATATTTTATGGTTATTTCTATTAAATTCAAAATAAAAACAAAATAACGATAAATACAACGTAAAACTTAAAACAAAATAATTTATCTAAAAAAATTGTATTTTTATGAGTGGCTCAATATGTGTTAAGATCAATGTATTAGATTCTTTTAAATACCATTAATGTATGGTAAAAAGGAAATCATGAGGCCCTACCCATAATTTAACACATATCTAAGAATTTTCCTTGAATAAAAATGTATAAGATCGTTTAAGGAAATATATAAAGATCGATATATATTAAAAAAATAAATCAATATTTAATTCCGTAAAAAAATCAATCTTATCTTACTCAAATTACAATAATAATCTAAAACAATTCCCAATTTTTTATATATACAAATATTTTACGATTATTTAAATAGGAAATAGAATATTCATTGGATATTATTTAAAAAGCAGTTTCCAAAGTAATTATTCTTCATAAAGAACTATTCTTGGTTAAAAAATGGCCGCTTTAGAAAAGTTTCTTCGACGAAAAATGAAAAAAATATTTCGTTCTTTTCAGGTTTCAAGATAATATGAGAGTTCTTTTGTATTCAGTGTACCATCCAGAACTATGCTGTTAATATTTAACCTTATATTAACGCAGCCTTTAGAGTAGATAGATCTCATTCAGGTGTTTTAGGTGAAATTTCACCGCAGCACATCGAAATAAGAAGAAAATTATAAAAGGTAGCGAATTTCATACAGTAAAATAACCTAACTGCTACTTGAGTAGCATTTTTAATTTAAATTTATTGGGCTGTTTTGATTAATATTCATTCATATGAGGTGAAGTAAAAACATGAAGTACTACTCTTAATAAGGCATTCTTTCTTTTCTTTTTTTTACAGTGTGTAGTTGTTAATTGTATTTAGAGTGATATTGCATTTAATGCAATAAATACTTATTTAATATTTTAGTATATATATATATACATATGTTAGGTTCTGCTATTTTTTTAGCTCTATCCATCAGTTGCTGAAAAAATATGGCAAGCATTTCAAAAATTAATACAGTCGTAGTATGAAGTTTAAGCAGTAGTAAACGAATGAAAAATCGATAATAAAAAAAGAAACAAGATTGCACTCGAATCCATTTATTAGAAGACAATCATCTTTAAATCAAGGGGGAGTGCTCTCTCTTAGAAAATCTCTATGTTTAAACATATGTAGTAACTCCTCTATACCGACCCGATAAAAGATGGTGAGTGGTAGCGAGATCGGATCGTTGGCACAGAGAATTTCTCGCATAAATTAGAAAATAGAATTTTATTGTATAACAATGTTAATTCTAATGAAAAATATATACAAGACGTCAATACAGCATTTAATTATTTTTCGTGAGTCAATCGCTTATAAATTAATGACCTCTTGACTCCAAGTGTAACTGAAACAAACAAAAGTCTCTAAACATTACAGACAGTCGTGACTACAAAACAAAGTTCATTCGGACCAAGGCTCGTCCGTTCCTTCTCTTCGGAAGATCTACTAATACTCGTTAATTCTGAGTCTAAGAACTCTCACTCTCGCACTTGGTGTGCTTTTTCACTTCGCTGGGATTTTCACCGGATACCTGCTGTATCAATTCTAGAGGTCGGACCTCACTAGCGCTTACACCACGCTGAGTTCGAAACTGACGTTTCCTTTTCCCTTCTCCAGAGAGTCAACACTCTCCTTTTCGATCTCTCCAAAAACTGTCCTCTCTCACTTTTTCATTCTCGCAGGAGAACTCCTTCTAGGGGCGGGGGCTTTGTCGAGGTGGGCCCCTCGAAACTCTCCAGCCTCTTAGCAGCCTTGAGATCCCTCTGTTTCGTTTTCACTAAGTCCGTCATTGGACGTTCTAAGACAAAGGGCAAAGTTTCGGGCGCAAACCTAAAAATCGTGTGCAGAGATCGCTTCTCTCGCAGATGAACTCTTTCCCACGAACTCGGCAAGGATCAAAGCATAAGACCCCTCTTTGGGTAACGCCTTACCACTTCATCACTGTCCGAACTTTCCGCTCACAGTACAATAGAATTCGGCGTCTGCTAGTCTTCAAGGCAAAAATAGCGAGGGAAGGTATGCAGTTAAGTGTACTCACAGGAAATGCTAGAATGACACATAGTGCAGCTGGATGTCGAAGCTCAATTCTTTACAGCACCCCCTCCTCAAACGATTCTTAAGGGTGAAACACTAAGAATCTCTAAGAGTCGGATAAAGAATTGCAAGCTCAAATTACATCAGAGTGGCAAGAAATAAAACATACATGAATAAGATAATACTACCTTCCTTTTTATTCCGCGCTCTGATAAGAAATCATGAACATATAATGAAATAAAACACAGTGAAATAAAAAATAAAAAATCTTAAAATAATTATATACAAAAGTTTATCAAGAAATCTCCTTAAACTCGACTCAGACAATCAACATGCGGAATGTCTTTGCCTGCGCGATGAGAAATGGCATAATTATAAGGTTGCAGAGCTAAGGACCACCTTAATAACCTGGGATTATTTCCAGAATTTCTTTTTTTATTTTTGCCTTTAAGCGCCCTCGTTAATGGTTCTACAATCACTGCATAATCTTTTATGTACCGGGAATAATATCCAGCCATTCCCAAACATCTACGAATTTCAGTTTTCGATTTCGGAACCGGTAATTCCTTAATTGCCCTTACTTTCGCCTCAGCTGGCCTCCGTCTACCCTCACCTACAATATGCCCAAGATATTTTACGGTTTTCTGAGCGAACTTGCATTTCGCCAATTTGATTTTTAGTTTCGCGTCATTAACCCTTTTTAATACTATTTCTAGATGACGCATATTGTCCTCCCAACTATCTGAAAAAATCGCCATATCATCTAGATACGGTAAACAGAATTCCTCAGGTGCGTTTATTTCCCGCGTTAAGATATCTGCTAACTCCACCCGTTTTCTGTAAGGCTTTACTAAACTCAAGTGAGAAATCTGGGATTTCTGTCGCCTCCCAGGAACATTCACAATATAATTCGTTTCCGTAATTATTGAGTCATTTCTTCCCGGCCCTACCCGACTATCTGACATTTTAATTGGCTTTCTGGTAGTTAAAACTAAAACCTCATCTTTCACATTAAGCTTCCGTTTTACCGCCTTTCTGTCAAACCAAAATTTCCTCTTTTCTCGTTTTTCTGACACATTTTTAACGGCTAAAACTCGACCTCTTTTTAACCTGTTCGTGAGATTAAACACACATCCCTTCACGAATTTATTTTCCTCCGTTTCTCTTATCCATTCTCCAAATACTAACGCTTTCAAGAGTTTTCTAACTTTTCGATGCCAACATGCAATACTATCGCTTATCGAATCTCTCATCTCAACACAGAACCGTTTTAGAAATGCGGTCGCTAAATCATTCATCAAACTTCTCCCGAAGTCAAAGTATCCTGACACATTTCCTTTAACTTTCCCTTTCCCTAAGTGTAATGACACTTTTTCAAGGCATGCACCAAAAATATCTGCCTGATAAGGCAATGGGACAAGCACCTGCTTCCCCACATTCACGCGATTGTCTCTGGCTTTTGCCACTATCAAAGAATCTCCCGCATTACAACGCGTTTCTTCAAATTCCCCTTTTCCTCTAATCTCTTCGAGATATGGATACCTGTCATTTTCCATTTTACTAACCCCTCTTTCAATGTTTGCTAAGATCGAAGATTCCTCACATATCGGCAAAGGAGATAATCCCTTATCTACACTGACCAGTTCAGTAGGGCTTTCTAGATTTTCACCCTCTAGTTTTGAATTCAACGCTTCCGCTTCACTGCACTCGCGAAAAATTCCCCCTTCTCTTTCTTTTACTGAATTCAAAGTTTCCGTTTCAACATTCCCGCTAGAAATATCCTCTTCTTTTCCTTCCTCGGAAATCAAAGTTTCCGCTTCAACATTTCCGCTAGAAATTTCTTTTTCCCCCTCGGAAATCATAATTTGTTTATTTACCGGATTCGGAGCTGGGCCACCCTTTTCTCTCGTTTGAGCTCGTGTCAAAACTGCATTCATCAATTCGGGTTTTTTCTTCGCCTGTTCTAACAATTTTTGAGTGTGATTACCCAACAAATAGTAAAACATATCTGAATCTTTATTGTTAACTCCCGCTTTCGTTTCAATAACCCCCACGCCTTCAATTTCTAAAGTGACCTCTGCTATAGGTAAACAGTATAATTTACTGTCCAGCGGAGTCTTAATCCATACGTGATCTCCATTCAATTTATCTTGACTGACCAAGTCGTATGCGATGATGTCAATTTCACTCCCAGTGTCAGTTAAAGCAGTTGTCTGAATTCCATTCACTAACACTTTACTCAAATAAGGGGAGAAGGTTTTTTCAAGTGTCGGTTTACTTATTAAGTGACCGACCCGCGCAACATCTCTCTTTTTAATTTCCGGACAATCTACTCTGTAGTGACCGCTTTGAAAACACGCGTAACACTTGACTTCTCGCCTTTTTTCGTAAACCCTTTCCCTTTCTTTATGATCATCGCGATCCCTCCAGTTAAAGTTAGTCTCCGGATTTCTGTTACCGTTTCGCCCATTTTCAAAAGTCCTGGGTCTTTCAAATTTCTTCTCTAAAGGGAGTTTCGGATTCCAAGTTTTTTTAGACGGGCGCTTGATTGCCGCGTACGCATCTAAAAGCCTTACTAATTCTTCGGGATCTTTAATCTCCGCCCAGTTATCTATAAAATGTTCGCGCATTTCTGGAGACGCTCTCCGTTTGATTTGGTCCGTGACAAGCAAATTTTTCAAACCCTCAAAATCCGAAACTTGTAAGCATGACAGCCATCCTTCTAAAAAACTATTAAGTTCAAAGATCAGGTCCTTCCAAACTGAATTAGGATTTCGGGGATGCTGACTAAATTTTTGTCTGTACGTCTCTGCATTCAAACGATATCGTTCTAACAATTTTTCTTTCACATATTGAAAATCATCAATTTTGTCTTCGGGTTCTCTCAAAATTAACTCGGCCATTCCCACAGGTAATAATGATAGTAAGTTCGTCACCAACTCATCCGAATTTAGATTACATTTTTTTGCCTGTCTCTCGAATAAATTCACAAACAACGAAATATCCGAATTCTTTTCATCAAAGCGATGCATAATTGTTTTTAGGGGTAAATGATTCGTTCTAACTGAGATGCTACTGGATGCGGTACTCCGGTCATCTGACTCTTGTGTCGCTTTTAACCTAGCTAACTCATGTTCGCGTTCTTTTTCTTTTTCTGCTTTCTCCCACAATCAATCTTTCTCTTTATTCTCTGCCAATAATCTATTTTCCCTATCTTTTTCTATAAGTTTAATTTGTGCTAAAGCTAGCTCTTTCTCAAATCCCTCTGACGACTCTATTTTTTTTATAATTTTCGGTACAGTATCATTTTCCTCTAAAATGACCTCAAATTCGTAAGCTAACGTTTGCAAATCAGCTTTCCTAAAATATTTAAGCTCCGACATTTTTAAAGTATAAAATTAGAAATTATCTTTCTCACAAATATAAAACAATACAATAAGATTAAATCAAATCCTACCAAGTGCGTCAAAATATTACCAAAATATACGCTCATAAAAAGTACGCATAACAATAATATATAAGAAATATGCAACATATAAAATTAAGCAACCCTATCCTATCGTCCACATTCACCTTGGTATTTGGTTATAAAATACATATGGGATCAATTTGACACAAAACAACAATTTCAAATTCAAAAAGTACAGTAAAAATATTTTAAATTGCAAAAGTCTCATTCAATTCCTTTTTTTTTTTAAAATCAATGGTGGTCTTAATCTCTGCATCCACTCTTAAAAAATTTAGAATAATTCACAAAAAACATATAAAATCAACTCTGTTATCGTAAAATATGAAATGCGTTCAATACTTTTTTTTTTCAATGAACTCTCATTTATAGATTCAGCTAAAATTTTGTAACACTGCACAACTCTCAGTTTGCATTAAATTAATTCAACAATAATTTAATTTTTAACTACAAAATTTGTCTATTAAATAAGTTACAGTAATCTCGGAAGTATCTCATCATACTTTTTTTTTTTTCTACCGGAAAAATTTCTCAAAATATTTACTCTCACAAAAATTAACATACAACTTTTTTTTTTTTAAGCCTACAACACCTATACAAACACTAATAACAATTAAAGCCACTCTGAGTATAAAAAGAGCTTACCTCCATTACTAAGAGTCTTTCAGGGCGTCAGAAGCACAGACTTCAGAGATTCTCAGGAGCACAGACGGGGTTCTCTGTCACACTTTTCGGATGGGGGAACACTCTCCAGAATTCTTGGTAGATTTCTCTTTCTGATGGGGGAACACTCTCCAGAATTCTTGGTAGATTACTCTTTCTGATGCTGTGTTGATCCACAGGGGTGTCTAAGGAGACTCAGGTCACAAGTCACAAGGAGACTCTCTCTTGGAGCACTTTGATGATTTAAATTTCAGAGTCCACTCTTTGTCTTTGAAGATTGTCATTAATTTTTGCTAATTAATCCATCACCGCAAGCCACCAGTTGTAGTAACTCCTCTATACCGACCCGATAAAAGATGGTGAGTGGTAGCGAGATCGGATCGTTGGCACAGAGAATTTCTCGCATAAATTAGAAAATAGAATTTTATTGTATAACAATGTTAATTCTAATGAAAAATATATACAAGACGTCAATACAGCATTTAATTATTTTTCGTGAGTCAATCGCTTATAAATTAATGACCTCTTGACTCCAAGTGTAACTGAAACAAACAAAAGTCTCTAAACATTACAGACAGTCGTGACTACAAAACAAAGTTCATTCGGACCAAGGCTCGTCCGTTCCTTCTCTTCGGAAGATCTACTAATACTCGTTAATTCTGAGTCTAAGAACTCTCACTCTCGCACTTGGTGTGCTTTTTCACTTCGCTGGGATTTTCACCGGATACCTGCTGTATCAATTCTAGAGGTCGGACCTCACTAGCGCTTACACCACGCTGAGTTCGAAACTGACGTTTCCTTTTCCCTTCTCCAGAGAGTCAACACTCTCCTTTTCGATCTCTCCAAAAACTGTCCTCTCTCACTTTTTCATTCTCGCAGGAGAACTCCTTCTAGGGGCGGGGGCTTTGTCGAGGTGGGCCCCTCGAAACTCTCCAGCCTCTTAGCAGCCTTGAGATCCCTCTGTTTCGTTTTCACTAAGTCCGTCATTGGACGTTCTAAGACAAAGGGCAAAGTTTCGGGCGCAAACCTAAAAATCGTGTGCAGAGATCGCTTCTCTCGCAGATGAACTCTTTCCCACGAACTCGGCAAGGATCAAAGCATAAGACCCCTCTTTGGGTAACGCCTTACCACTTCATCACTGTCCGAACTTTCCGCTCACAGTACAATAGAATTCGGCGTCTGCTAGTCTTCAAGGCAAAAATAGCGAGGGAAGGTATGCAGTTAAGTGTACTCACAGGAAATGCTAGAATGACACATAGTGCAGCTGGATGTCGAAGCTCAATTCTTTACACATACTAGAACTCTGCTAGGTGTCTGATTGCTCACTACAACGCAGCAACATTTTATTTAAACACTTAATCTGACGGCAAAATCCCTTTTTTCTCTCTCAGCTCGTTTTAAGCGAGGATCGCAAAGAATACTTTCATAACAAGTGACCTATTTTAACCAGTGCATGTTTATTTAGGAATTAATATTGAAGAAATATGTCTCTTCTGTGCTTTTTTTGGGGGGGGGTGGGGGGTGGGGGGGGGGCAGAATTTTCTAGAACTTTACAGGAATGAAAAATCGCGGGAAACTAGAATAATTTTCTTCTTTTGTGATTGAAAATATAAGTTTAACAAAACAATTTTAAAGATTTATTTTTTAGACTATTAAGAAAGGAACATGGTGAATTTACACAGATTAAATGAAATAAAAGAGATTTAAATACGGAAATAAATAGGAAGTTCTTAATTTAATAAAGAACTTAAGAAAATAGATTTTTTAAGAAGAAATATTCTTATGAAATGTGATTTTTATATCTTATTTGACGGTAAATTAAAAGTGAGTTTAAGTAGATTAGGATAAAAAATGTTTTTACTATAGACAGTAATGAAATATTTTTAAGAAAGGAAATATTTTAATTAACTAGGGTTATAAATGGAATGATTTTGTAGAATAACATATGTTTTGCAGTCGAAGGCTCTAGATGGAAGGCGGTGTTTATGAAAATATTTGAATTTTTCCATTAAAATAAAGGAAGCTGCATTTTCACAGACGAATTTATTGTTAGTTCAGAAAGAATAGACAATTCCATTAGTCGTCATTTTTAGAATTCAGATCGATCTGCATTACATCGTAGAAAAAAGTATGAAGACATATTATTATAGAGATGTACACCAATTTAAAGACAATTCTTCTCCAAGTGACGGGATCTAGTTAACAAGTCAAAAATCGTAAAAATCCTCCAGCTCCGAGGCTGCGTAACGTGTTTTAAACGCAGCAAGACGCATGAATCTTTCGCCAATGCATGGGGGTAAATTAACCAATGAGCGGGTTGCAAAGCTGTGGGACTTACTACTCGGCGTAATTTTGAAGTGAAAAAGTTAGACGCGGGAGTTGAAACGAATGATGGGATTTCGAATGATAATTTTAATAAAAATAAAAATGATATTAAGAGACGTTCTAAAAAATAACAAAGTTAATGTCTCAAAAGAAGAAATAAATTAGGTGTTTTTACAAATAAGTTTAGCTTTTAATAGATTAAGGTTTCCAGAATAAGAATTAAAAGAGTATGTTGATTAAATATATGGAATTAAAATATAATTTATATTTAAGATAGTATTAAAAGATAGGGAAAAAGGTAGAATTGTAAGAAGTTGGAATAATTTGACTAAGGTAAAATGGCGAAATTTTTTTATTATTACACACACACATATGTATATATGTATATATATATATAACACCATGAAATAACGTCATAGATGTTTCTGGGGTAAATTCGTTTGCTTATCATTCTTATCAGTAAATCAGATTATCGCAGTGAAGAACAAATTTTTAAAGATTGAATATTACATATTGTAAAATAACTTTTCTGTAACATAAATTTCCTTTCTAAATTAAATCTATTAGATTTATTTAATTAAAATTCAAAAGTGGTGGGGAAAAAAATCACGATTTCCGATATTTAATATAACACATATTTATTGCAGAAATCTCTTTTAATAAAAAAAAATTGTGATTATTAAAGAAAATATCTAAACATCGATATTAAAAAAATAATAGTCAACTTCTAATTCAGAGGAAAAATCAACTATTTTATACAATTTGCAATAAAAATTTAAGACAGTTAACATCTTGTATTATATACAAATGTCTTCATATTATTTAGATAGGAAATAAAATACTCATTTGAGTTTATTTAAAAGCATTTTCACAAGTAATTGTTCTACATAAAAAGCTAGTTTTTTGGGGAAAAATTAATGCATCGGAGCAGTTTCTTCTTCGACGACAGATGAAAAAAACTGTTTCATTCTTTTGACGTTTCAAGATGATAAGTAAAAAAGAGAATCCTTTGTACTAAATACACCATCCGGAGCTGTACTGTTGATATTTATTATTACATTGACACAGCCTCCAGAGTTGCCAGATATCATTAATGTGTTTTTAGACGAAGTTCTTATGTATTTATTAAATTCCTTACTATTGGTTAGTAATATAATTAACAAAGTATTATTATTCGCCCGCTTTAATTTGTAATTAAAAATGGAAGGGTATTGCATTTAATCCACTGAATCCTTATTTAATATTTTAATATTTGTTTTTTATGTAATATGGTGTTAATAAATTTGTTTAATCATACATTTAAGTCAGATTATGAAAACACAGAGCATATTATAAAAAGTAAAGAATTTTATGCTGTGTTAGTGAAATGACTATGATATTTAATTTGTTATTTTGTTAAATACGCTGTTTTAATTAAGATAAAAAAAATCATGAACTCCTACTACTGAATATATAGGATATATATCCAAAATTTTCTAATACTAGCTTATGAAAGATCACTTAATAAGAATGAAGTGTCTCTCATTGTATATTTGGATACCGCCCCTCATCTTTTTGCTTTCTTTTGGGAACAGCGAATTTCAAGCTTAGTCTATCGACTATCACTATCAGAATTTTCAAGCTATGTTTTTAAAATTTTCACAAAAGTTGGTTTATACATTTAGCTAATATATTATGCACAGTATATTTTGATTGCATTCGCGCATGCGCAGTGAAACAATATTTAATGAACCTCCTCATTTTTCATCTAATATTTATTATTTTTTAATTCTAAATGCAGGGTATTGTATATAATGTTGTTCGTCATCGTTCCTGAAAGGAACATTCATGTATATTAAGAACTCTGAAAATTATAAGCAAAACACTTGGTGAAATTTCGGATTGTTTTTATAAAAACCTTAATTTCTCCACGGGTTAGGTGCTATTCTCATAAAAATGAACATAGTTTTTTAAAATAAGCCTCCTAAGCATGTACTACCGTTTAAACGCTTTTGCGATACTCGTTTTTACAGGGTTATCCAAAAGATGTTCGTTTTTCTTCAATTTATTGATGGCCCCCTATGGGGTTTCGGGAAAAAATCTTCGCTGAAATATATGACGTCGACTATGTTGTTTACACGCCCCGTTTCAGGATAATTCCTTATGTATTTTTCTAGATATTGAACAAAACGTCTAAAATCGCAAGTGACCGGTCATCATTGGCCATATAGTGTATTATTAATGCCAGGACATCCAATCCTGGCTTTCCAGGTTACAGAATATACCGCCCGGTGTACCACAAATAGGTTAAAAGCATTTTTTATTGAAAACTAATAGATTTTTTACATTTGATATATATATTTCCCCAAAATTAAAATATGATTAAACTATGCTTATTAAAATTATAATATTGTATATATAAAAATATATAATAATATATAATAATATAATAATTAAAATGATTAATAAATTAAAATATGATGATAATAATTTGAACAGGATATATATGCACTGCCTAGATTATATTGCCTACTAAAAATACCAAAACGTATTTTTACATGAAAAGTTTCAATTATGATTCAAATAAAGTTTTAAAATTTATTAAAATCGGTACTTTTGTATTAGTCGCATGCCGGGGGTTAATAGCTAAATAAATCGCCAAAAATTTCACCTTTTACAGTAGCCTTTAAGATCCTGATAATTTTGGTGTTTGACATTTTTTATTTATCTGTTAAACTTGTGTTTGATTGATTAGTTTATTTATTTTGGCGAAGTTTAAATTGTGTAATAGAATATTAGCCGGAAAAAAATTGCTGAATCATTTCTATTTTGTTTTTAGTGCAAACAGGTTAATCTCCCGCAATCGGTCTGTACGCGAGAGAGATAAATGAAAAAAAAAATCGTGTTGGTTTTTTTTTTTTACAAACTATAAAAAATAAATAATTAAGATACATTTTTCTAACAAATTGCATTTGAGAGTAGATTATTTTCCTATTTGATGGTGTAAAAATTAAAATTGTGCGATATTTAGAAGTTAATCAATTTTTAAAAAAGCGAAATTGATTGCTCAGATTGTTGCCACAGTCGATATGACGTCAGTGCTACTCACGGACATGTTTTTGCCTTATAAGTTTAATCTTACACGAACACCGCTAGATTCCATTAAAATGTTTTTATGGGAAATTATTTTGTATTTATTAGTTCCCTTATGAATGGTTGGTAACATAATTACCGAAGTATTATTCGTCCCCTGTAGTTGGTAATTAATATTACAGTGATATTGCATTTAATCCAATGAATACTTTTTTTTTAAAGAATGTTGTATTTTTATGTGTGTATGGTGTAATTAAATTATATTTTATCCAATCTTTAAAATAGAACATTGATAAAAAGAACAAATTATAAAAAGGTAGTTCATATTGTAAAAAAGCTTTTTTTTTACATGAGTTGCTTTGTTAAGTTCAATTTATTAGATTCTTTTAATTCACATTCATACCTGGTGAAAAACAAATAATAAATTTAATTTCATAAACAAATAAACAAATATATATAAGATGCCATTCAAGAAAATATCTAAAATAACGATATATATATATATATATATATATATGTGTGTGTGTGTGTGAAAAAAAAACATTTATCTAATCCAAATTATAATAATAATATAAAACAATTCACATTGTCTTACAATATACACATATTTTAACATTATTTAAATGGGAAATATAATATTCATTAGTGGTTATTCAAAAAGCAGTTTCGAAAGTAATTGTTAATGATAAAAAATTTAAAAAGGACCGCTTTAGAAAACTTTCTTCAGCGACGAAGGATGAAAAAAGATGTTCTTTTGACGTTTCAAGATGTTACGGAAAAGCCTTTTTTTTTACTCCATCCAAAGATATATTATTGATATCTTACACGAATACAGCCCGCTCAGTCTCATTAAAAAAATAAAAAACGGGCATATTTCTTATATTTGCATATTTCTTATATTTTTATTTATTTCCTTACGAATGAATGGTAATTGGTAATGCAATTACAAGTATTATCTGTCCGCTATAGTCGGTAATTAATATTGGAGTGATATTGAATTTAATTGAATTAATACTTATTTAATATTTATATATTAATTTTTAATGTGTATGGTGAGAATTTTTTTTATTTATTCTTACAATAAAACAAGAATATCAATAAAAAGACAAAATTAAAATAGGTAGATGATTCTCTATTGTAAAATAAATTGACTGTGACAAGAATTGTGCTGTTAAGTTTAATTTAATAGCATTTTTGATTAACATTCATATAAGGTGAAAACAAAGTACGGGATATTAGGCTTAGTGTAATGCCCATTTAAGGCTATTCTCAAATCAAAACTTGCTACTTTCTGACACTTATTTAATTTTTTTCTTCGCAAACGGTTCAATTGGCAGGGGCTCCTATTAAGAAGCTATGTAATCGAAGTTTTTTCCGTTTTTTGACACAGTCAGACAATTTTTCAGAAAATGCGGTCAAAGTTGGTGTTTTGAACAGAATTTTTGCAGACGGAAAGAAGCAAACTCTACTCCCGAAGCAACAATCGTTAATAACTGAATATGTAATTCATTTATTCGAAAATGAAAAAAAAAAAACTTTTCGGCTACAAATCACTTCAATAAGTAATGCCTGCAATTTTTAACTTTAAAATGAATCAGAAAATATGTTTTGAGAACGTCTTAAGAGAAAGACCTAATTGTAAAATGCATACGAACATTTAAAAATTATCATTCGTCTGCTGTTGTCGGTATTTTATAATAAAAAAATGTTGTCTTTACTTCAACAAAATGCCTATTCGATTTTCATATATCGTGTAAATAAATTTTGTATTACCTCATAATCAGAATGTTGAAATAAAGAGCAAATAATACAAAATACAAAATATTATATTGTAAAATCATTATTCTGCGACTTGAATTGCACAGTTAAATTCAATTTATTTTAGAATTGGGATTCATAAATGATGAAATAGAAATCATGTAGGTCCTACACTTAATACATATTATAATTATTATATATTTTTTTTATTGCTTTCTTATTCCAATGATATGAGTTGAAAATAATTCAGCAATTCATTTTTTTTTTTTTTTTTAGTCAACTGTTTTAGTATTATTTGAATACGCTAAAAAATATTCATTAGAGGTTATTTATAATGCAGCTCTCAAAGCATCTGTTCTTCATAAATAAGTATTTTGGGGGAAATATCACTTACACAAGTCTCTGCATCAATGAAATATGAAAAGAAACCAAAAATTCCTTTTAGTTATTTAGATATTTTAATTTATTTAAAAAATCTCGTTTGCCCATAGTGCATCAACCAAATTCATTTATTTATTCAATCAGCTGTGTTATTCGTATTAATTTCTACATTAAGAAAGTCCTTGAGCTGATAGAATACGTTAAGATGTTTTTTAAGCTAAACACAATATATATTTATTAATACTTTACTACGATTACTTAAATTATAAAAATATATATCTTAAATTTAAAAAAATATTTCTCTGATGTTATCAATAATTAGGATTAATGGAATGATGTTGCACTTAAGAACAGCCGAAATACCTTATATAGGCCATGTTAACTTTTAAAAACACTGACAGCTTACTGAGTGCGCCACTCAGTGGAAAAAAAACCACAGCTTTCAGGGAAATTATTTTGTTATTTACACCTGCGCCTCATTCATCCTCTTTCCAAAAACCATTCAGCGTTTAACCAATGTTTAAATTGAAGTTCGTAATTTTTTCTGCTCCCTTCATTCTTGTTATTCGTAAGTCACCACTGGCGTACGAAAAACGACGACCACGTATTTGTGTATTTTCCGGCATTTTCTTTCTTAATTAAATTATTTTTGATATAAATTCAATGTTTAGTATTTTTTCCCATTTTATATCCCAATTAAATTAATATTTTTTAAATAAATTTCATTAAATTATTTTTTTAATTTAAATTATTATTTTTTTTAATTTGATGTTTAGTACTTCTGTACTATTTCTAGACATTTCATTAGAAAAGAATACCATCAAAACTTGATATTTAGGGTTTCTAAGTGTTGGAGTATTCAGTATGCCGACCGTTTTCACTTTCATACTAGTACTGGGCATTGCATTAAACAAGAATATTATGATAAGTTATTACTTAGGCATTACAATATCTTAAAGCACATAGTAAGCCGTCAATGTTTTTATGTTACTAAAAACCGTCCGTGTTTTTAAAGGTTAAATTACTGTACCTTTTCTCATAAACTTTCAAAAAAGATATGCACTTGAATTTTTTTATATGCATCAAATAAATAATACTTTATAAAATAAAGTCATGTTTATATTTTTTAGCTATTTTGAAGAATCTGAAATAGAAATCCCTATTAAATAGCAAAAAAAATGCATGTTTCTAAAAAAAAAAAAAAAAAAATAAGTTACATCTGAGTTCAAAAAACAACATTTGAATGAAACTGAGTTAAAAGGGGCGTGATCAAATAGTATGACCGTATTTAAACAAATGGAGTTTTTTTTAATTTCTTAAACATCTCGTTGCTGTAGAAAGAAAAGTAATATATCGTTAGAAAGGGAAGACATAGAGGATTCAAACTATTAAAAATTTCAAAATCGTTAATTTGCCTTCCAACTGTCCTCTACTTTTAGAACACGGGTCAGGACTAGCGACTTTTTATATTCAATCGTACAACAATTTGTGAAAAATTTTCTTTGTAGTAGATATTGCTTTAAAATATCCGAGCATTCGTGTATGGCAGAAATTATTTTTCAAAAAGTGGTACGAATAGAATAAAACAACAATAGTTGCGGCGTACGTTGTTTCAGCCCCGTAATACAAAGGTTAATTCAATTTATACCTATTGTATATTTTTTATTGCTTTTCTATGTTTAATGTTGGATAAATATTTTATTTTAACTGACTTTTAAACCAAATTGTTAAAATCAAGATTAAATTATAAAAAGTTGAAAATCTTATATTACAAAGTAAATTTTCTGTAGTGTGAATTGCATTGTTAAGTTAAACATATTATTTTAATGAACATTTAAATGTTCTAAAAAAGAGAACATGATATCACACTGGTTTAAGAATATTTCTTTAATGTACAATTTATAAGAGCATTTTTCGAAAATACCTATTGAAAGATATTTTAAATATTTAAGTATTCAAATTATTAATAAAAAAAAATTAACTTTTCTTTCTATAAAGATTATTCGTAACCACTCATATTTTTGAATATATTCCAAAAAATATATTTATTTAAACGGAAATAGAATATTCATTAGATGTTATATAAAAAAGCAGTTAAAAAAAATCTTGATAGAGAACTAATATTATGAGAGAAAGTTATTGCCCTAGAAAGGTTTCTCTATCGGCGAAAGCAGAAAAACCTCATTTCATTTTTTAGACGCTTCCGAATTGAGATAAAATCTACCTTATTCTTAGTATACCACGTCCAGGGCTGTTTTATAGATATTTAATTTTACCTTAACAAAACATAAAGATCAAAGTAGTTAGAACTCACTGAGATTTTTTCAGACACAAAAAACTTATATATATATATATATATATACGGTTTATTCTAAATGAAAATATCAAAGTATTATTAATCCGCTTAATTCGGTAACTAAAAATGATGCACTGTTATTATTAATTCAATAATTACCTATTTAATTGACATTGCTTTTTCATGATGGGAATAAATTTTATTTAATATTGACTTTTAAGCAAGAATTTCGATATCAGAAGAAAATCAAAGAAAAATCGAAAATTTCATATTGTAAAATAACTTTTATCAATCAGTTTATTAGATTTTTTTTAATTAACACTATATTAAGTGGTGAAAAGAAATCATTAGGTCCTACACTTAATTCAACACATATTTAAGAAATTTTCTTTAACAAAAAAATAAATAAGACCAATTAAGAAAGTATATAAACAACGAAAAAAGAATTAATTCTTAATACAATTCACTATTTTTACTACGCACAGAGGTTTTAAGATTTTAGTAATATAAAATAGAATATTCATTTAATGTTATGTAAAAGAAAATTTCCACAAAAATTACTCTTGTTACAAGAATCCTGAACAAAAAGTACCCTTTAAAACTATCAAAGTTGAAAAAAAAAAACCCTTTTGTTCTTTATAATATTTCAAGAAGACACGCAAAAGTTTCCTTTGTGATTAGATCTAAATTATATACTTATAATTTCACGTTAAAAAAGCTTCAAGAGTAGTTAAAACTCGTTTTTAGAAAAAAACAAATCTTCACTTCTTTTAATTACTAAAAGGCGTAAAATAAAAACTTTATAAACAGTAAAATAAGTTTTATTAAACTGTCGACATGTTTCGGTTCCGTCGGAGCCTTTATCAAAACAAATAAGAATATTCTACAATTGCACGGTCCCTGAAGTCATCATCCGAAACCCCACCGTTCCATCCCTCTCGTACTTTTTTAAACTACGCACGTTATTTTATATTTTTACTCGGATGTTTTCTTCCACACTTGTAACCTTGGAGTAACTCGAGCCACAATTTTGATAAGTTAAATGATGCTGCATCGTTATATATCGTATTTTTACATGTTGTAATCTCTATTGTTTGTTATATAATGGATCGATAGTATAAATTGGAGGAAAAAAATGATCTTACTTTCACTGAAATTTATTTGGATGGTTTCTTGCTGGTATAACCTCGCCAGGACTATGGTTTTTGTATTACACTTAATATCAGCTTAATGCTCCATTTTTCTATAATTAAATTTCCCGCTTGTCATGCCAATATAATAATTCTTTGATCCATCTTCTTTAATAAATGGTATTTCAAATATTCCTGAATAATTCTCAAAATTAATTGGGTCAATTTTACTGCAAATGATATTCTTTAATTTCTGAGGGATTTGGCTATTAAAGAGATATTGAAACGTTTAAGACTGTATTTTAATTTATTAAAAAAAGCTAGGAAAATATTGAAGAGTATAAATTTTGTATATTTGTGAATCCAATTTGCTTCCAGGTTTATTTCTCTACATGCCAATAGTCTAATAAAACTTATTTTACTGTTCATAAAGTATTTATTTTACGCCTTTTGGCAATTAAAATAAGTATATTATTACAAGGTGTTATAATTTGTTATATTTTCATAGCTTCACATAAGGACGCGAATTTCAAAACTCGCCTTACCCCAAAAATTTAAAAAATCGTGTTTTCTCTATCAATCTATTCTATTTTTAAATCTTCACTGAAAAAAAACTACAATTCGCAGAAAAACTAGTTTTAGCATGGCTTTCTGACGTTCTAAAATCTTGGTTCACAATAGAAACAAATGGAAGCAGTCAGGGGTTTTTCGCGATTTCCTCGAATTTTATTTTTTGGATAAGGCGAGTTTTGAAACTCACGTCCTCACTTATATATGAAGGGGTATTGTGTTTATTATCAAAATAGTATTCATCTGCTGTACTCGATGTATCATAGAGGATAAAAAAAGAGTTACAATCAAAGTTTAATTTATTTTTATACTACTTTTTCATGTATCTGAAATGAATAAAATTTATGTAAACTTACTTTTAAACCACAGCATATCAAACTGAAGAGCAAACTGCAAAAGTTAGAGAATGCCGTTCTGTAAAAAACCTCCGACTCCGATTATAATTTCTGCGTCAATTTCATTTATTGCGCACTTTTGATCAACATTTTTATGAGGTGAAAATGATAATAAAACCTTATATTTAGCGAAACCCTTCATAAGAATTTTTTTTATAACCTAGACAAGGTATCTCTCTATATCTAAAGAAAAAAAAATAATAATAATAATCACCGCCGCAGCAGCCGCTGTCAATGAAGATTTTGTGCCTTAAGTCTTTCTGGACTTTTCCAGAAAACTATTGCATATAAAAATATGAAAATTGGTAGTTTTATAAAGAAATGTTCAATAAACACGCTGAAGCAGACAGTTTTTAAATAGAAGAATTATTTTAAGAGATATTCAATATTAAATTTGGTCCAAATAGTTCTTTTAAAAACGTTTTATAGGAACGAAAACTATGCACAGAAATTTAACCATAATTTAAGAGGATATAGTGGACAAGCTGGCAGTTTGAAGAGTGCAATTATTTTTTTCATTTGCGTATTTCTGTTGTGCGTAACTACGCATAGCAACATTTTCCAACACTTTTTCTCTTTTAATATCATGGACCGCCTTTTAAGGTCGTTATTATTTTTCAATTTAATGAAATAACTAATAAATGGGTAAACTATCATTAAAAATGCAGAAAAATGTCGAATAAAAATCTCTCGATGATATAACAAACACGTGTAACGCATCTGATGTTAATTGAATTAGACGCCACGGTAACGCACTTTTGGCATTAAATCCTATATTTGGGCGACAGTTTTTTTTTTCGGATAGTTGTCAACGTGATAACGGATAAGTATCCAATTTTTTATAACATCATTATAAAATTCCCGATCCAGCGACATTGTTTACTTAGTCCTTTTACACAAGTTAATACAAATTTTCAAATGTTTAACTGATCTTATTAAATCAATCACGAAAACAGCGGTTTGCTCTTTCGACAGCAGTTGATTCGGCCTTAAAATACCACAGTGAAAAGAAAATGAATGGAACCCCGATTACAACATATTGCCACTGGTTGCTTAATTATTATTCAATCGTCCGTAATCGTTTTAGAGTTGATTAAATTATCGCGTTTTTAGAGTTTGCTATTTCAGAACGGGAGCTGGCGAGCGTATCCCGTAGGGGGCAGAGCACCCTAGTTTATAAAACAAATGTGCAATGTTTAATTTAGAAAAAAAAATATCTGAACTTAATTCATTTATAATAATACATTGAAAAATATGTTTTTAATTTTATTCAAAATTTATAAGATGATTATTAAATGTTGAATTTATAATTGCTATAAATGAGAACAGAACATTCATTATAGATTTTAATTATATTTAAAAATCAATTTCAGTCGTACTATTTAAAAATCAGTTTCCAAAGTACTTTTTCCAGATAAAGAATTCTTCGAAAAAAAAAATAAAACAAAAACGATCATTTATATGATTACGTATGAATAATCGAACTTCAGGCAGAATAAATATAATGTACAGATGAATTAAATCGAATTCATTATTAACCAGTTACGTGTAAAATAATCAGTAAATGCTCTTTCGAAAAGTTTTTCCATCGATAAAAAATGAAAAAAATCTATAAAAGGTTCTTTCGTTGTTTAAACTTTTCAAGATAGTATGAGAAAGGTCTCCTATATACTTTGAAGCTATATTATGCATATTTAAGCTTCTACGAACAAAATGCCTCGAGTAGCTGAAAATCATAAAGATGTGTTTCGAAAATAAAACAAAAAACACTTAATGTGTTTATTAATTCCCTTACGAACAGTTATTAATACAATTATCAAAGTATTTGTTCGCTGCAGTTGATAATTAATTATGGATAATTTGTTGTCCTTAATTCAATAAATATTTATTTATTTTATTTTTGTGTTTTTTTTAATTATATAATGCAAGCAAATTTCATTTAAACTTACCTTTAAATCAGAGTATTGAAATAAGCAGTAAATAATGAAAGGTAGGGAATTCCATATTGTAAAAGAACAAAAGAATTTTTAATGATCCTTGAATACCTTTTATAAATTCAAATTATTAGACTCATTTGATTTGCTTTCATATTAGGTGATAACAATCATGAAGTGCTGTCTTTAATTTTGCAAAAGATTTTTTTTTTATATGCAAAATATATTTTTGAGTATTTAAGAAATTATCTATAAACAGATTTTGCAAGCCTGATTGTTCAAATGTTTAATAATTTAAAAATATAGAGATAATTATATATTTGAAACAATTCCAATTCAGAATTTTTCTATAATGTTATTTTTTTAAAGATTATTTACAAGGAAAAAGATAATCTATCAGAAGTTAATTAGAAAACTGCTTCCAATGTAATTGCCCTCAATTCAGAAAATATTCTGTGAAAAAAATTACCACTTTACAAAAGATTCTGCATCATTCGAAAGTAAAAAACCTCTTTCGTTCTTCGGACATTTCAAGATGACATGAAAAAGGTCTCCTTTGTCTTTAGTGCATTATCCCAGAGTTATATTATTCATATTTAATCTTATATTAAGAAAGTCCTTAGAGTAGTTGGAACTCATTAAGATGTTTTAGAGAAAAAATTAAATCTTATGTTTTTTTATTAACTCCCTTACGAGGGGTTGTTAATACAATTATCAAAGTACATTTTGTTTGAAAATGTACGTAATTAATATCAGAGTGAAAAATGTTAAATAAATAGTTAAATAAATAAATGACCAGTTAAATAAATAAATAGTCACTTTATTTATTTATTATTATTATTAATTTGTAGAGCTGAAATACATTTTACTTAATTTTAGACCAAAATATCAACATGAGCAGCATGGTATGTAACATAAAAATTCTGTATTTTAAATAAAAAAATAATAAAAAACTTTTAATAAGTTATGTTATAGTTTTTTGCTTACTGAATGTTTAGAACACAAACGTGCTGTTGAACCCGCATAGCATGCATGGTCACAGTGACGTCACCGTGACGTCACAGTGAGTCACGTACGTCACGTCACATCTGTGACCAAAATACAACCACTCAGTGACGTCACATTGTGACTAAAATGTGAATTGCTTGGAAATCATAAAAAAATTGCAAGAACACTACAAAATACGTTATTCAATTTAAAAAAAATATGTTTCTGACATTTTTTTAAATTTTTGTGACGTCACTGTGACGTTACTGCAAGTCACAAACACTACGTCACCTGTGTTATCAAAATACCACCATGTTGTGAAGTCACAGTTTGACCAAAATGTGAATTTTTAATATATTTTAAAATGATGAGAAATATATATTATTCAGGAATGCTTTAATGCACTTAAAGGGTCTGATTCTGACTGATTTTTATGATCCCTGGAAAATTAAGCTATATTGATTAATTTATTTACTCACTTACAGGAAAATGCTTTATAAATAGGTAATTTTCAATCAATATGCAATTATAAATTATAATACAAACATAATGCGGCATGTACTCCATGAACAATTTTTTTTTAAATTAAGGCAGTTTCTCATTTGCTTTTCATATTAAGTAACAACTTTTGTAAAACTGAGAGCAACAATCTATATTATAGAGCGCAAGCTATCCAAGAGTAACAATGACGTCATGTTAACAGCGGCAACAACTGAACAGTAAATTTCGCTTTTACAGTGATTTTTTTTAACTTCTAAATATTGCACAATTTCAATTTTTAACCGTCGAATAGGAAAAATAAAATTCTCTTTCAAATGCAATATGTTTCAAAACTGTACCTCAATTTACTATGGTAATTAAAGATTTGTTTGTTTGAGGGGAGGTGGGTTGTGAAAAACAGACGCTTTATTATAATAAAATCAGTGGTGTACTTCCGATAACAATTGTTTTTCTTTAGTATTTAAGTAGATTGGGTACCTCTTCCAATATATATTTTGCTGTTTGTTTCATACTTTGTAAATAAATTTAACATTTTCCGAATATAAAATGAAATTTAAAAAAAAATTATGCAAAATGTGTATGATTTAAATAATTATTCACGTGTCCGTTTTTCATTAACCACAAATTTCTTTAAAAAAATATTGTTATTTTACAAGCTGTTTCTTCTACAGGACATTAATAAAGAAAAAAGGAAATTTTGAAAAAGGGAAAATGCCCCCCTCTCCCAACCTTTTACTTTTTTAGGATCACATTTTGCAATTATTACGATCTATGCAAATTTTACTTTTTTATGATTTTGCATTCTTGTCCATTAAAATATTTTTTATGTACCCTAAAAATTTAAACAATATTTTATTTGATACGCCATAAATATTGATATTTTTTACAACTTACAAAAAAAAACTATACATGTATTATTATTGTGAAACTAATCGTAAAAAAAAAGGTAAACTGCTTCAAAAATAAATCTTCAAATAAGAAATTTTAATTGGAGAGACTATAAAAAGAAATATTCTGCCTTTTTAACCTTCTACTCTAACATCAACTATATAAGAAGAAAAAAAAAAGAAAAAAGATCATCTGCCCTGCTATTAAATGCGCGCAGGTGTTTTAAACGCTTTCAAAATTATCGTCTGCCTTTTTAACCTCAGAATAAGAGACGCACAACAGTGTATTTAATCTTTGGATGTCAGTTCGTTGGACAATACGCGTGTTATGAGCGTGTACAATTTCTACGTATTTAAAATTAAAATCCTGCACAGGATTCCGCAAATACAATTTTTATACGAATTTTCTTTCCATGAAAAGTACAATTCCTTTGCGTGGTTAAATTTGTTTTCCGCCAATGTTATTGTACTTCATTTGGAGGAATTTTGTCTTCTCAAGAAACTTTCGCTATTTTTACGTCAAAATAGAATATTGAAGATCACAAAGAAAAAGAGGTATGGAAAAATATTATTTTCCCTGTTAGCTTTGAATTTAGTTATATCGTTTTCAGTTAATTTCATGCAGTATTTTACAAAAGTTAAATATTTCGTTTAACATTTATCAGTTAAGTTTATTAAATTTAATGTTTATTTTGTTAAAATAAGTAACAGTATGTCAACGATTTTAATCAGATAATTACTTTCACTAAATTCATTTCCTGAATCATTTTATAGTTATAAATTTCAAAACATCTGTACACTATTTATTATAAAAGAATTATTATTAAAGGGAAATGTTCTTTATAATTACCACCTAATCCTGTAAAAAAAATAATAATAAACCAATGTGTGTTTCCATTTTATGTTGTTATCTGAATTTATATATTTTTTCACATTAAAAACTGGTTAAATATTTGAAACTATGTTTATAATTTATTATTTTATTGGGTTATGTAACTATGATTATCTACATTTCAAATGGACTTTATATCTAAAATTTTGGCCAAACTTTATTCTAAAACTTTTACGGTAGGTTTTTTTAAATCAGCTTGCTCTATTTATGATGAACAACAGATTATTGTGATTATTGCCTAGTCACGAAACATCGACCCAGATAGATATTTCATCGGCATCATATGATAAATTATATGTGTCACTATCGATGCATTTATTATAATTCCATAAATAATTGACAATAAATTAGTAACATTATTATATTTTAATAACCAAAATACTGTTTTTAAGTATGTTTTTTACTGCAGTTGCATACCTCTAAACATACCAAAAGACAAAGTTATTTTCAGCGGGGTTAATAAGATGATTTTCTTTATTACTGCTATCTTTTAACGCAGTAGTTAATATAAATTGTTTATAGAAACCTCAACATACGACGATACTGAGTTAATTTTTAATATCAAAGTTTTATTTATCATTTAAACAGTTTCATACCTTTATGAATAAAATTAACTTTGTTGAATTTAAAAGTCTGCAGATGTCCAAAAATAGATTTTTTACAAAGGTAAGTTCGTACACGTTACAATTTTGTATTAAAAATTTAACAATATTTATGAGAAGAAACTATATAATTTTTTGTTTACTGTAAATATGAAAAAGTATCTTTTAGTAAATAATTTTTATTTTTATGATTTTTATTTTTTTTACTTGCTTAAAATGATGTATGTCAGAGTAAATATTTTTGAAACTGATGTTGTCGAGTCACAAAGGGTTAAAACATAGTTATAAAATAAAGGTTCCATGTATGATAACGTATTTTGATCTATAAGTTAAATTTTCTTTTTCAAAAATGGCAACTTTTATGAAATATTTTTCAAAAATCTTTCTTAATAAATTAAAACATACAGTTATTTTTCTTTTAAATATGATTTAAAACCTGGACCCCGATGTGAATATTTTGGGGAATACATTATTCGAATATTTTCACTAGTTAAATATATAAGATACTGTTTAAAAACTATTGAAATAGTTAATAAAAATTACCCTTTAAAATTTCAAGGCTTAAAGACCTTATCACAGTTAAAATATTGATTATTTTATTATTATCTCAAATTATAGATCTAAACTTTTTATACACGTGGTTTAAAATTTCAAAACTGTATTTTTAATATGTACACGATTGTCATTCAAGGGTTTTTCACTCATGAAAACTAAATAAATGACTTTTTCTCAATATTGATTTTTTGTTCATTCTTATATTTTTTAAGTTCTTTACTTCCTTTAGTATTTCAGTTTATTATTTTTTATACATATTCTTTATTATGTATGTAATAAAACCTTGCATGGAATTAGTATTACAGATTTCTTTTTGTTTTCTATATATGAAATCCCATGAAGAAGAGTTAAATTTCATAGTTCCTCACTATGTAGAATAATAATAAATTTATATAAAATCTAATATTAATTGAAATAGAAATCCATGCACAGTGTTCTATAACATATTTTAGTAATTGTAAAAATAATAATAATAATAAAAAGTAAAGTAAATAAATTTTAAAAATATCAATACTTGTAAAAATAGCAGGAATTAAAGCATTAATTTATTTTAATTTTGTAAACATTTTAAATAAATCTATAGTTTTATTTTTCAAAATGTGCTTTTAACTGACTATTAAAATATACTGCAATAACAATTTTTATCAAAATTCTTAAATTTAACAATAATATTGAAAAGTACCGTTTCCCATTTATAGCAAAATCACATAGTACTTATTTGCTTTATTTAAAAGCATTTCTCTAAAATTTTTAAATATCGAGCTGAAAATACAAAAAATGTTGCATTTATATTATAGAACAACAGAATTTTAATACATTTCACCACTTTTATATAATTAATTTGAAAATCTGCAAATCCTAACATCAACTATATAGATCTTTTGCTATTTAATGTGTAACCAATGGTAATGATTTGGGTTCGTTTGAAATCGGGTTGTCTCACTCGATTGCAGGATTTAAAAAAAATCGTTTCAAAATCGCGTTACCCGACCTGATAGGGTATTCATATAAGAATCGGAGCCCAAGCAAAACCTTAACTAAATAGACAGAATAAAATAAAATAAATAATTTAAAACCCCGACTTAAGTCTTGCATCGGGTTGGTTAATCCGATTTTACCCGCACCCGACATGACGTTCAGCTTGAGCCGAGTAAGAATAGCGATAATTGTTGTTGTTGTTGTTGTCGTTATTCTGTTTGGGTTAAATTGATTGTAATTTTTTCGGGTTCGGGTTGATTTAGGGTTGAGATTTTATTATTGCAGCTTGGGTTTGGATTAATATGAAAAACTAGAATAAAATAATAACTTCATCTAAAGAAAAAATAAAATATTCTTTCAAACCTGTAGAAAAAAAAAGAAAAGAAAAGAAAGAGAATAAAAGAAAAGAAAAAATTAACCGACCCGTAATTTTCCTCATCGAATATGGGTAAAATATGGTCACTCGACCCGATGAAGAATCGTCACAATTGTCACAAACCTGCAGCCAAAAAAATATATATATCTGAACTTTACGAGTTGGATTCGGGTAAAATCTGGTCACCCAATCCGATGCAGATTCGTCACAAATGTCACAAACGTCTAGCAAAAAAAAAAAAAAATGTCGATCCGAACAATCCGGATCGGATGCGGGGAAAATTTGGTCACCCTATCCGATGCAGATTCGTCACACTTTTCACATTGAAGTCGCACGGTGACTTCACAAAGTAGTCACATTGTGAGGTCACAGAAAGCCTTGAAAACGGCCATAACGACTTCACATTTAGGTCACAGTGACTTCACATCGACGTCACGTGACGTCACGACGACGGTCACAAAGTCACAGTGTGACTTCACATTGACGTCGCCGTGACGTCACCATGCCTTACGGGAAGTGATTGCAGTTTGTCATTATTTTTTCCGTCCATATATCAACTTTTTTGTTTCCACAAACTTACGATTACATATAAATAATCGAACTTCACAAAATGTTAAATAATTACACACAAAATGTTAAGACGGATTAAAGGGATTTCACCATTAACAAGTTATATACCAAAATTATTTACATTTGAATTTTATGAGTACTTTAATTACTGATTTTTTTTAATTGGGTGATAAGTATTTATTTTAATATGAATTATCATTTATTAAAATTATTATTTCTATTATGCTTAAAATTAATTGTATATATATTACTTCATTTACTGATTTTATTACTTCTTTTAAATTTTTTTATTAACACATACAAGAAATATTTAATATATTACCTTACATCTACATTATTCTAATATTGTTTTATTACACATATTAAAAACAGTGTATGGAAAAAAGGTAATATCGTGAACTTCATAATAAAAAGAAGCACTCCTTTCAAATCATGAATATATAACATTCGTGAAATTCTGTGAGGATTTCTCAGTAGAGACGGCTAAAACAGGTACATGATTTCAATAAAAGAAATTAACAGCTGAAAATAATACTTTTTTTTTTTTTTAACTGAGAAAATAATTGTTATCCCCTTTAACTTGTACTAGTTGTAGATGTTTACAATAAATTGTGATCGACCGATTTTCGCTTATTCTTTCACTTTTTGAAAAACACAATGAATTATTTTCGTTATCTTTTATTATTACTGTTCCAATTACAATTATTTTTAACTATCACGCAAAACATTTTTTGTTTCGCCTTGAAAAATAAACTGCCCGTATTTCACTCTCATATATATTATATATATATATATATACATATATATATATACATAATATTAATATAATTATATATATATATATATTACTAAATTAAAAATATATCCTGTTATTGATTATTCATGCCTAAATCGAAAATATAAAATTTTGTAATTAAATTATACTCATCTTTTTATTATCACTAAAAGAAGATTCTTGTAATTGCATGCATATAAACAAAGGTTAAATTTTTTCGTTAAAAAGATTGCATTAATTTCAATATTTAATTCCATTGTTGTCGAATATTTAGTTCTATCCATGTGTTAAAATTAACCTTGAGGGTAAAAGCAGAAATATTAATATCTTTTTGTGAGACATAATACGTTTACATTTTTAATTAAATTCAAAAATAGCTATCTTTAATAAGTACGAAAATTTACAAGTTCTATTACTCTTTGAACCACTGATGCGAAAAAATTTTGTTTAAAAACAACATTGTAAATATAAAAATGTATGAAATTATCAATAGGTTTTCAGTCGAATTATTTTCATCTTAATTAATATTTAAGAATATAGTTGAATAGTGTAGTATAAGAAAAATAATTTTTAAGGTCTCATGGAATTTTGAATTATGAGTACATGTATTTAAATTTGAATTTCTGGGAATAAAAACAGTCTAATACAATTTAAAAATTTTTTATGGATGTTACAGTTTATAGAAAATTGATTTGACCGATTCAATTTAAGTGAAAAATTCCTTCCGGCCTGTACCGGCTTCTATCATTTCTATTTTTAATTAAATTTTTGAGGTTTCTGTATCAGATGCTTACGGTTTTTTTTAATAAACATACCACTGGTTTCATGCTTCTATCACCGTTTCCGAGTTGTTTATTTTCAAATTTAGGGGGTCCTTAGTGGAACACCCGGTATTTCCGTTTACACAATGAACTGTTCCAGTATAAAAAATATTATTGATAGAAATACTCTTTTAATGTTTATTTGTAGGATATGAATAAATTTTCTTTTATCTTAACTTTAAACCAGACTATATAAATCAAAAGAAAAGTAGAAAATTTCATATTGTACATAAAACTGAAAGCAGCTGCTTGCCATTTGCCAGTAAGCGATTAAACTCCCCCCCCCCCAAAAAAAAAAAAAAAAGGAGATTTAAAAATTTTACTCAGCCGGCTAAATATTTTAATTCCGTTTTTCAATCGATTTCTTTTCAACTAAGCTAACTTTTTGAAAACGGGGGATGTTCATATTTTCAAATAATATAAAAATTGTTACCTACCTTTTCTATCATTAAATAAATGTAATAAAGAGAAGTTCTTTTAAATGCTTGTTTTTTTTTCTTATAAAGTTGTTTTTAAAAAAAGAAGAAAGAAAGAAACTGAATCCATCAAAATAAAACTTAAAGATTTGTAAATATAAAGAAATATTATCACACTTAATGATTTCAGGACAAATTTGGTTCATAAAAACTAGCTTTAAAGGTTATTTTGCAAATGTATTAATATATGTATCTATCTTTTTTCTTTTACTATTAGTTATATATAAAAACAATTTTAAAAACATGTATATTTAGTTTCTTCAGTTTTAAAATGATAGTTATATATGCTTCTCCT
Organism: Maratus michaelseni; assembly: GCA_963931845.1. Taxonomy (NCBI): domain Eukaryota; kingdom Metazoa; phylum Arthropoda; class Arachnida; order Araneae; family Salticidae; genus Maratus; species Maratus michaelseni. Next base: position 95,547,425 of record OZ007589.1, on the reverse strand, counting down.
ATTAATTAAAATATTCACAATGGCTACCAATAGATGACCAATAGTAAGTAAAGATGTAAGTAAACAGTAAGTAGTAAGTAAAGATGTCAGTACTAAATAAGTAAAAATGTAACTCCCAGCCAGAAACTGACTACTATAAAAATGCCATTTATTGTCCATTGGCAACTAACCATTTTTTTTAAAGCTGTAATTCTAAAATTAATTTCCGTGACTTGACTTGCATTGTTAATTTGAATTATAAAGATTCTTTTAATTAAGATTCATGAGTAGTTACAAATAAACAAAGAAGTCATATATCACTCATTTAAAAGAAATTAACTTTAATAAAAAACTTATGAGACGATATAAGAAAATATCTATGCAAACGATATTAAAAAAATACTTTTAATTCCTGTAAAAAACCACTTAATTCAAATTATAATTCTGAACAATTCACAATATTTAATGTATAGGAAGATTTTAAGTTTATGTAAACAGGAAATAGAATGTTCCTTTAAGGTTATTTAAAATGTAGTTTCCAAAATAATTATTTTTCATAAAGAATTATCCCAGGAAAAAAAATACCAATTTGAACGATAAAAAAATGAAAACAGAAACTTTCCTTCTTTAAATATTTCAGGATGGTATGAAAAAATCTCCGTTGTTCTTGGATACATATTTCATCTGATTTTATGATATTTTTTCCATGACGTGAATAAGTTTTATTTAATCTTACTTTTAAACCATATCGATGTGATAAAAAAGTATATTATAAAATGTACAGAATTTAATGCAGTAAAAGAATATGTCTCAGACTTGAATAGAGTTGTTAAATTCAATTTATTAGTATATATAGATTAACTTTTATTAAAGGTGAAAAAAATACTGGATCATTTAATTTTACATGCAATTATGAAAATTCTTTTTAAATTAAATTTTTATCTCGACAAGGAAATAAAAAAAAATTAAATGATTACTTAAAGAAAAAATAAATAAATAAAAAATATCATTCCAGTTATAACAAAGTGCAGTTAATGATTTTTCGTTTTATTCAACGGTTTTACGATTATTTAAATAAGAAAGAATATTCATTATAGGTTATTTAAAAAAAACATACTCCAAATTATTTGTTCTGGATAAAGAATTTTGCAAGAAAAAAATATCACTTTATAAAAGTTTCTCTGTGGATGAAAGACGAAAGAGCCGCGTGGTTCTTTAAACGTTTCAAGACGATATGAAAAACTCTCCAATTTTCTTAGAACACTATTGAAAGCTATATTATTCATATGCAAGCTTCTATGAACAAAACGCCCAGAGTATCTTAAACTCATTAAGATGTTTTTTAAAAAAATGTGTGTTCATTAATTCACTTATCAAGAGTTATTAATACAATTATCAAAATATTTGTCCGCTGTAATTGATAATTAATCATGAGGCGATGTTGTTCTTAATTCGATAAATATTTATTTGTTCGTTTTTGTTTTTTTATTTATATGATGCAAATAAATTTCATTTAATCTTACCTTTATGCAAGTGTATTGAAATAAGGAACAAATTATGAAAGGTGGATAATTCCATATTGTAAAAGAATTGTTAATGAACCTTGAACAACTTTGCAAAATTCAATTTGACTCCTTTGATCTATTTTGATATTAGGTGAAAAAATCATGACATGCTATCTATAATTCAGACACGTTAATGAAAATTTCTTATATGTAAAATATATGCGATTATTTAAGAAAATATCTATTGGTTTATCCGGAAAGTTCTGCGTTATTTTAAAACGAAGTGCGGTTTTTTCTAGTTATTTTGCTAGTGTTGAGGAGTGACATTGAATGACCCAGATATGCATATTCGAACTTTTCTGCGCAAATTTCCATTTTATTCCAAAAATTTCATTCCAGACCTAAAATTTCATTTTCCTCGTATTATGCTCTGATTTTTTAGGGGTCTTGTACCTTTTACACTCGTCAAAAAAAAAAAAAAAATTCAACGTTTGAATTAGTGTAAATTAAAAACATTTTCATGGATAAACATGAGATTTTGACTATAAATTAAACAGATTGTGCTTTTTAATATATTAGCATTAGAAACTGACTAGACTTTTACAGAATTTGTGTATTGTTGACATTAAAATAGCTCTTTTTTACTCCGTAAATCATTTCGCGCTTGGAATCTTGAGAACGTATGTATGGATTATTATGAAATTTAATGAATATACAAGCAAGTATGTATTTTGAAAATGATCTACTCATAGGTTAAAATTAGTTCATTAACCATATAAAAAAATATTTTTGTAACAGAAAAATCAAAATGTTACATTTTTTAATGAGTAAAAATAGTCATTCATAATTAAAAAACTTATCATTGTAAATACATAAAAGTAGATCATTTTAAACACATATATGAGCTCATTATCTATAATTTATTTCATGAAAATCCATAGATACGTTATCTAAATTTCATGGCCACAATGACTTACGGAGTAAAAAAAAGACATTTTATTTTCAATAATGCACATATTTTGTAAACGGCTAGTCAATTTCTAATAGTAGCATATTAAAAAGTACAATCTGTGTTTAAAATCTCATATTCAAAAGTTAATTACATGCGGAATTATTGCAATCCATATTTGGATCACTTTTACATGTAATTTGCCAGTTTAAAAGATATTTGACACTTTAATTTATTTGGAGAGACGTACAACTAAAATTCTATAAATTTATTTAAACACATATGAATAAAATACCTACTTTCAAATGTAAAATTTTACCTACTTATGTAAATAAAGAAAAAATATGTGGGAGGTGACGCTACAAATTACAAAATATTCAAGAACCAAAAAATTCATTTTCGTCATATTACGTTCTTTTTTATTTTAAGAAAGTGTAAAGAATTGAGTCTCTACACCCAGGTGCGGTGTGTGTCATCCTAGTCTTTCCCGTGAGAATGTTATAAGGAATTTAACTGGCATACTTTCCCACGATAGCGTAAGCTTTGAAGAAAGGCAAAACGCCGAATATCTATTCTGCTACGAGCGAAGCGTTCGGACGCTGATGCATTAGTAAGGTGGTACCCAAGAAGGGGTCATATGCTTTGATCGGTACCGAAGCCGTGGGAAAGATAGCATCTGTGAGGGAAGTGATCTCTGCACACGTTTTTTAGGTTTGCACACGTAACTATGCCCTTTGTCATAGAACGTCCAATGACGGACTTATTATAAATGAAAGAGAGGTATCTCAAGGCTGCTAAGAGGCTGGAGAGTTTCAAGGTGCTCCGCCTCGACCAAAACACCGCCCCTAGTGAAAGATCCCCTGCGAGAATGAAAAAGTTAGAGAGGACAGTTTTTTGAATAGATCTGAACGAGAATGGTGACTCTCTGAAAAAGGGAGGAAGAAACGAGAGTTTCGGACTTAGCGTAGTGGAAGCGCTAGTGAGGTCTGACCTCTATTTCATTGATACAGCAGGTATCAGGTGAAAATCCCAGTGAAGAGAATAGCACGACAAGTGCGAGAGTGAGAGTTCTTAAACTCTGAATTATAGTGAATTAGTAGATTTTCCGAAGAGAAGGAACGGACGTGCCTTGATCCGAATGAACTTTATTTAGAAGTTACGACTGACTGTAATTCTCTGAGACTTTGGTTTGATTGAGTTGCACTTAGAGTCAAGAGGACATTAATTTATAAACGATTGACCCACGAAAAATAATTAAATGCTGTAATAACATCTTGTACATATTTTTATTAGAATTAATATTGTTATGCAATAAAATTCTAGTTTCTAATTTATGCGAGAATTTCTCTTTGCCAACGATCTGATCTCGCTACCACTCACCATCATTATCGGGTCGGTATAGAGGAGTTGTTGCAAAAGGTAAAAATGTTAGTCAGACTGCTCATAAAATTTGTGCTGTATGGGCAAAGTGCTGTTTCAAATGACACAGTTCGAAGATGGTTTGAGAAGTTTAAGCGCGGAACTTTCGGCCTCGAAGATGAAATCCGCTCTGGACGACCATCATCATCTGTAAAGGAGGACCTCTTAAAGGAAGCTAACAAATGATCATGCACTGTACTTTTTGGAATATTTAGTCTGTCTGATAGCTCTTGAACTCTGTAACGTGGATTTTATCGATAGCTTCTTTTAAGACTTTTTAACTGTGTCCTCCTTTACAGATGATGATGGTCGTCCAGAGCAAGCATCTTCGAGGAAGAAATTCTCATGCTCATAATTCTTAAACCACCTTCGAATTGTGTCATCCCAAACAGCATTTTGTCCATTCACAGCACAAATTTTACGAGCAGTCTGACTAGCATTTTTAACATTATCCAAATAAAAGAGCATAATATGAGGACATTGAACTTGATTCTCCATATTTTGCATAGCACTGAAACAAAACTTATGCCACAACACAAGCGAGAATTATGCAGCGCAAGCAGAAAAGACGTAATGTACACATCTGGGACATTAAAGGTCATTCCTTATCAGCAGTACCAAAATAATTACACGAAACCGCCGCAGAACTTCCTTGATGACTCAATATATACGGAGTTAAAAGTATAATTATTTAAATGATTGTAAAAACAAATCCCGCTTTTTTATTCTATTGATAATTTTTATTTGAAACAATTCTAATTCACAATTTTTTCATAATATTCCAACTTTTTAGGATTTTTAAAGCAGGACACAGAATATTCATTAGAAATTACTTAAAAAGCAATATATTACATAAATATGATCTTAATCCAGAAATTATTCAGGGAAAAATATTACAACTATACAAAAGTTTCTCCCTGAATGAAAGGTGAAAAAACCCTTTTTGTTCGTCAGATATTTCAAGATGAAGCGAAAAAGTGTCCTTTGTCCTTAGTGCACTATCCAGAGCTATATTATATTCATATTTAATCTTACATTAACAAAGAATTTAGAATAGTTCGATCGTATTAAGATGTTTTTAGAGGGAAAAGCATGTATTTATTAATTCCCTAGGGAAGGAATATTAATACAACTATCAAATTACTTTTTGTTCGCAGTTGAACGTAATAAATATCACAATGTTATTACCTTTAATTCAGTAAATATTCACTTTATCATATATTCTAATACGAGCAAATCTTGTGTGTGGTATATATATATATATATATATATATGCAAATTTTATCTTAAAAACGGCTCTAACGATTTTCATGAAATTTTGTATCCTAGCATTTTGGGGCACCAGAGAACCATTGGGCTAGGTCACGTGTTAGAGAAAATTCGATTAGTGGGTCATTTTGGGTCAGGGTCAAGCTAAATCTATCAAAAAATCGGTTCAAATGATTTTGACTAAATTTTGTATCTTACCATTTTCGGGCACGAGAAGAGTATTGGGCTAGGTCACATGTTCGAGAACTTTCGATTAGTGGGTCATTTTTGGGTCAACCCGGGTCAAGTTAATTTTATCAAAAAAACGGCTCTAACGATTTTGATTAAATTTTGTACCCTACGAGTTTCGGCACGACAAAATCATTGGGGTATGCCACATGTCCGAGAAAATTCGATTAATGGGTCATTTTTGGGTCACGGTGGCTCAAGCTAATTTTATCTTAAAAACGGCTCAGACTATTTACACTAAATTTTGCATCCTATAGTTTTCGGACACGGGAAGACTGTTGGTCTAGGTCACGTGTTCGAGAAAATTCGATTAGTGGGTCATTTTGGTCATGGGTCATTATGGGTCAAGCTATTTTATCTTTAAAACGGCTCAGACTATTAAGACTAAATTTTGCTTCCTAATGTTTTGGGGCAGGAGAGGACTGTTGGGCTAGGTCACGTGTTCGAGAAAATTTGATTAGTGGGTCATTTTGGTCATGGGTCATGATATTTGAACTCAAAGCTAATTTTGACCGAGCATAGTTCGGTTTTCCCTGCTCGTATTTATATATATATGCATAGAGTTCAAATGCATCTTATCTAGTTTAAATTTAGAACAAAATATCAACATGAAGAGCATGTTGTAGAATATAAAAAGGTATGTAATTTAAATGAAAAAAAGGAACTTTTAATAAGTTATTTTATAAAGCTTTTTCATTACTAAAATATGAGAACAAAAATTTGCTGTTTTGGTGACTGAATTTTGTCCATATTTTATTCCGTCTACTTATCTTCTTTTTTGTTTGTTTTAGGTTTACTATTACGTATCGAACGGTTACGTATCGGATTACGATCGAACTTCAGAAAAGTTAAATAATTGTTTAGACGGAATCAAGCTATTTCATTATAAACCTGTTACATGCGAAACTTATTCTCGAATAATTTTTATTAATAATTTCATTGCTGATTTTTAACTGGATGATTTCAAAGACTGGAAAATTTTAAACTATTTTCTAAAAAAAGGTTACTTATTATTTATTAACATTTCTAATTCTTTTACTTTTAAATCTTTTATATGTTTTTTTTTCTTGTTAACTTATTTATTGATTTCAATTGTTTGTTTAAATTTTTTAGTTAACGCTTATTAGCAATATTTACTGTAATATTTTACAGCCGTATTGTTGTAACGTTGTTTTTATTACTCATATATCTAACAGCGTATGAAAAGAAAGTTAATATCGTGAACTCTATAACAATAAGAAGTACTTCTTTCAAATCATATAAATCTTATAATCATATACATCTAAAGCTGGGCGATTTCTCAGTACAGATTAGCTAAAACAGATAGTGATTTTAATAAAAGAATCCTACAAAATGAAAATTGTGCTTTTTATTATATTTTTTTATTATCATAAGCACTGTTATTTCTATTAACATGTAATAGTTCTAGATGTTGCCGATAAATTCTGATAGATCGATTTGAGCTTATTCTGTTCCTTTTTGAAAAACATCATGATTTGTTTTTCATTATATCTTTTAATGTTACTTTTCTTATTGTAATTATTTTTAAATATCACACAAAATCACTTTTTCCCTCGTAAAAATTAACTTACCGTATTTCATTCTAATAATTAATTCTTAGTATATTTTTCCTTACAAAATTAAAAATGACACCCGTTATGAATTTCTCCATGAATCGGATATAAAAAAAAATATGTTGTAATTAAATTACACTCATCTTTTCATAACCACTAAAAGAAGAATCGTGTAACCGCGTATGCTTATAAACAAAACTTCATTTTTTTTCCTTAAAAAGATTGCATTAAATTCAATAGTTAATTTCAATGTTGCCAAATATTTAATTCTATTCATGTGTTAAAATTAACCTTGAGGGTAAAAATAGTAATATTGAAATATTTTCTGAGAAATAATACCTTAACATTTTTAATTAAATGCAGAAATAGCGATCATTAAAAGGTACGAAATTTTACAAGTTCTATTACTTTTTGAACCATTGAAGCAATAAATTTTTTGTTTCAAAAACGGCTACGAATTTTGTAATATATATATATATATATATATATATATATATTAAATTAGCAATAAGTTTTCAGTCGAATTATTCTCAATCTTAATTAATAATTAAGGATATATTTTTATAGTTTGGTATAAGAAAATATTTTTTAAGTGCTTTTGGAGTTTTGAATTAAGATTTTATGTAATCAATTTTGAATTTCTGGGATAATAATATTGTAATATGATGAGGCAACTTTTGTCTCATTGTCACATTTTTAGAGAATTGATTTGATTAAATTAATTTAATTAAACGTGGATAGAACAAAAACATTTACTTTTAAAAACATTATTGAGAAATAATTACGCGCTGTAAACAAAGCAATTGTGTTTTCTTTAATATTTTCTTTATAGAAACATTTATTTCATACTATTTGAAAAGTTGCTTGTGTGGTCAAAAGGAAAAGGGACGATAAAAAAAAATGGTTTTTCAATTTGAAAATCAAAATTCATAATTTTATTGCTCCTGACAAATGTAGGTCAAAATTAAATTTATCATCTAGAAAAGAAGTTAGCCTTAAATGATACAAAATCCTCTCAAATCAATAGAGATCTCTTTATTAGTCTGATAAACGTTTATTGTGAGGAATAACAACTTTTCAACAAACGTGCATTATACAAAAACAAAAGCTTCATTTTTAAATCGTAATTTGCTAGGTGTTAAATTTAAATTGTATAAGGCAATGCTTAATATAGATAAGATATGCTTAATTTTTGAATCCACCTTAAGCTGTTTTTTAGAGCTTTATTATTTTCTTTTTCGCAAACGGTTCAATTGGCAGGTGCTCCTATTAAGAAGCTATGTAATCAAAGTTATTTCCATTTTTTGACACAGACAGACAATTTTTCCGAAAATGCCGTCAAAGTTGGTGTTTTGAGCAGAATTTTTGCAGATGGAAAGAAGAAATTTCTAGTCACGAAGCAACAATCGTTTATAACTGAAGATTAAATTGATTTATCGAAAAATTAAAAAAACTTTTCGGTTACAAATCACTTCAATAAACAATGCCTGCAATTTTAGAGTTTAAAAATAAGTCAGAAAATGTGTTTTGATAACGTCTTAAGATAAAGTCTTAATCGTAAAATACATACGAACATTTAAAATAATATCGATAAAAGGATATTTAAAATATTTTTTATTCCAATAATTACTCTAGAAGAACATTTTTTTTCGCTTTTAATATTACTATGATAATTAGAGTTTGGAATATTAAATATTTTTTCTAATATACTTAAGGGTTTTTAAATTATTTAAATGATAATAGAATATTTATTAGAAGTTACTTAATAGGCAGTTTCCAAAGTAATTATCCTTAATTGAAATATTCATCTGGGGGAAAAGAGCCTTGAGAAAAACTTCTCTAGTTCTTTTAAATGCTAAAAGGTGTAAAGTAACAAAATAATACATATTAAAATAACTTTTATTAGGTTATTTTACATGTTTCGACTCACGCCGAGTCATTTTCAAAAAGAAATGAGAATATTCTACAATTGCACGGGCTTTTAAGTTATTATTTTCATGTACTTTTTTAAAAAAATACGCACGTTATCTTTTATTTTTACTTGGTTGTTTATTTTCATATCTATGACCATGGAGTAACTCGAACCACAGTTTCGGTAAATTAAAACTCCATGGTCATAGATATGAAAATAAACAATCAAGTAAAAATAAAAGATAACGTGCGTAATTTAAAAAAAAAAACAAAAAAAACATGAAAATAACAACTTCAAAGCCCGTGCAATTATGGAATATTCTCATTTGTTTTTGAAAATGACTCGGAGTGCGACGAAACATGTAAAACAACCTAATAAAAGTTATTTTAATTTGTATTATGTTGTTAATTTACACCGTTTAGCATTTAAAAGAACTATATTATTACAAGGTGTTATAATTTATTATATTGTTAAAAACTTCTCTATTGATGAAAACTGACTAGGAGGTTTTAACCCTTTATCTACTGACGGTAATTATAAGTGCCAGTAAAATAACTTGTTATAAAATTCATTTAATGCATCGATTAGTAGTAATACAGTTTAGAATGAGTTTTAGATGCATTAATTTATCTTGTTCCAAAAGCGTTATTGGATACACAAAACAAAAATATTATTAAAAGGATGATTTGTTTTGCCTTTGCATCATTTCAGCTTTCTTGGCGTTGGGGGAGAGGGGGGGGGGATTTTCAATTCGGTAATATTTCTATATTTCTATTGTAAGAACATTATATTTGTACATTTTCTAATTCTACAAAATACTAAGAAAAATATTTAAAATAAAATATTTGAATGGGGTTATAAATATTGCACAAAATCACTATAAATTCAAATTCAATTAATTCTCCTAAATCCTTCAATCATTCTAAAATCCCTCTAAAATTTATTAAATGATTATGGAAATCTTCTAATGTAGTTTCAACAATTCACGAAAAATGCTTTAGAAGATAAAATTTTCATGAATTCATAATTCAGTACATAAAGGGTTAAGATGGAATGAAAAAGCATGTTTTGTGCTTAGTATACCATCAAGAGTAGAGTACAGCACGGGAATAACGAACTAGAAAATTCTACTTAAAGTAAATTCGAAATCCAACCCAAACTTGACATATTTCAACCCGAAGTGAAAGATAATTAATTTTTATTTTAATACAATTATGGAAAAATAGTCAACAATTATATTTCTAACATCAATTTTATATTTTTTGTATAAAAATAAACACATATACAATCAATAATATTAAAGTATATAGTTTTCTTTTTCTATTGAAAAATACTCAGGATATTCTTTTGAAATACCGGGTCAACCCGAACTCGACCCGAAAGAATCAAAACTCCTCTTCTCTTGAAAACGACCCGGACTTATTATATTATTAAATATTTAAAATCATTCTGTCCTGAACCTAACCCGCAACGAAAACATAATCGTAAACTCCACCCAACCAGAACCACGGGTCGGGTCAGGTTCTGGTAAAATCAGGTTATCCGTCCCAATGCAGGATTCTGACCCAGATTTAAATTATTCCCATTTAATCTTACATTTGCTAAGCCCTAGTACTCTGGCCGTCTGAGTGCTTCCAGCATTTTCATTAAAGTGCTTATAAAACCCAGGCTAAATTTAATTTATTTTGCGGTTAAGTATTAAAATAATTCTATTGAAAAATTCATAACCCTTCATTCTAATATATACAGGGTTAGCATAAATGAATGACCGGATTTTAAAATTTTATAATTTCAAAACTATTCCACATATTATAATACAACATATATAAAAATAAAGAAAAATATTCTAAGTTTTATTTTTTTTTATAGTCACTCAACGCTGGATTGAACGTGCGGAAAACGATGTTTTACCCTTATTCACATGGCCACCAATATCCCCGGATCTTACGTCATGTGATTTCTTTTTGTGTGATTACATCAAAGATCTTGTTTGAGAGCCGCCCTTGTCGAAAACACTCAACGAATTTAAAGAACGTATCAGTGCTACATAACGAATCGTTGACAATGTAAAGCAAAATGTGTTGAACGAACTTGAGTACAGATTAGATGTCTGTCGTGTTACGAAAGGTTTACGCGTCAAACATTTGTAACAAAAAAAAACAACAACCTTGGAATGTGTTGCTTTATTTTTATATATCACTTATTATAATGTGTGTTATAGTTCTGAAAATCTCAATTTCAAAAATCCTATCGTTTATTTATGCTAACCCTGTATTTCTCAAATAATAATTCTGTTAAAAATACTATTATACTCTACAGTCAATTTAAGTTACTTTGAGGAAGCTGAAAATTACGGTTCAGCCGGTTAAGGGGCTACATCAGTCAGACGAAAAAACCCGCTCGCTAATGTTAATCGTTCTAAATCTCTCGTTCGTATTTCAATATTTTTAAATGATTTTTTTTGCATTGGATAGCTGAGGTCAATCTCTATGCACGCTCTTTTCTACTTTTTCGATTTTGATTACAAGTTTTTTTATTAAGATACTTTCACTTTCGAAACCCGTTTTGAAAGTGAAAGTATTCTCAATAAAAAGAACTGCAACAAAAATTGAAAAAGTAGAAAGGAGCGTGCATAGAGATTGACCTCAGCTATCGAATGCAAAAAACATTTAAAAATATTGCAAGGCGAACGAGATATCTTCAAAAATTTCCTCCATTGGATTAACATTAGCGAGCGGGTGTTTTCGTCTGAGTGAAGTAGCCCCTTAAATTGCTACAGTAGTTGGAACTCATTAACAAGTTTTTAAATGAAAAGGATCTGTTAGAAGGCTTGCCAATACAATTATCAAAATATTATTCGTCTGCTATTGTCGGTATTTTATAATGAAATAATATTGTCTTTACTTCAACAAAATACATATTCGATTTTTGTGTATCGTGTAAATAAATTTTATATTACCTCATAATCAGAATGTTGAAATAAAGAACAAATAATACAAAATACAAAATATTATATTGTAAAATCATTATTCTGCGACTTGAATTGCACAGTTAAATTCAATTTATTTTAGAATTGGGATTCATAAGTGATGAAATAGAAGTCATGTATGCCCTACACTTAATACAACACACATTTAAGAAATTTTTAGCGATGTGAAACCTACAAGAACATATAAGAAAGTGTATAAAAAGGATATTTAATCTATCTATTATAATTTTTTTAATTGTTTTCTTATTCCAATGATATGATTTGAAAACAATTCATTCTTTTTTATTTTTAGTCAACTGTTTTAGTATTATTTGAATACGCTAAAAAATATTCATTAGAGGTTATTTATAATGCAGCTCCCAAAGTATCTGTTCTTCATAAATAATTATTTTGGGGGAAATATCACTTACATAAGTATCTGCATCAATGAAATATGAAAAGAAACTGAACCCATTTAGTTCTTTAGATATTTTAATATATTTAAAAAAATTCTTTTGCCCATAGTGCATCGTCCAAATTCATTTATTTATCTATTCAACTGTGTTATTCATATTAATTTTTACATTAAGAAAGTTCTTGAGTTGATAGGACACGTTAAGATGTTTTTATATTAAACAAAATATATATTTATTAATACTTTACTACAATTTCTTAAATTGTAAAATATTATTTCTCTGATGTTATCAATAATTATGATTAATGTAATGATGTTGCACTTAAGAACAGCCGAATACCTTATAGAGGCCATGTTAATTTTTAAAAACACTGACGGCGTACTGAGTGCGGCATTTAGTGAAAAAAAACAAAGCTGCGAATTCCGAAATAATTACAGGATTTACACCTGCGCCTCATTTACCCTCTTCTCTAAGACCCTTCAGTGTTTAACCAATGTTTAAATTGAAGTTCGTAATTTTTGTCTGTTCCTTTAATCATTTTTATTGGTAAGTCACCACAGGCGTACGGAAAACGCCGTCCATGTATTTGTGCATTTTTCTACATTTTCGTTGAAATATTATTTCTTAACTAAATTCGATTACTTTTTCCATTTTATTTCCCAATTAATTTTTTTTCTTAAATTTGCTGTTTAGCACTTTTTTACATTATCTTTCTTAATCAAATAATATGTATATATATATATATATATATATATATATATATATATATATATTACTTCATTAAAAAAGAATACCATCAAAAGTTGATATTTAGGGTTTCTAAGAGTTGCAGTATTCAGTATGCCGACTGTTTCATTTTTATACTAGTACTGGGCATTGCAGTAAAGAAAGATATCATTAAAAGTTTTTACTTGGGCTTTACAATATCTTAGAGCACATAGTAAGCCGTCAATTTTTTTATATTACTAAAAACCGTCCGTGTTTTAAAAAGGTTAAATTAGTGTACCTTTTCTCTTAAACTATAAAAAAGTATAAGCACTTGAAATGTTTTATATGCATCAACTAAATAATTCGTAATAAAATTTTATTGAGACACATTGTTTCTGTAAAAAAAGTACATCAAAGTTAAAAAAAAAAAAAAAAAAAAAAAAAAAAAAAAAAAAAAAACAGCATTTGGATTAAATTCAGTTAAAAGGGGCGTGGTCAAGGAGTATGAACGGATGTAAATAATTAATATGGCTTAAAATTTTCAAATTCCTCTTTGCTGTAGAAACAAAAGTAGTATTATATCGTTAGAAAAGAAAGACACAGATGATTCAAAATATTAAAAATCCCAAAATAGATATTTTGCTTTCTAAGTACCTTTAACCTTTTCCACGGGCCATAACTGGCGGCTATTTTTTTTATTCAATTGTACCATAATTTATGAAATTTTTTTGTGGTAGATATCGTTTTAGAATATCATAGTAAAAGTGTATGGCAGAGATCATTTTTCAAAAAGTGGTACGAATAGAATAAAAAGTAGTCGCAGCGACGTACTTTGTACCACCCCCGTAATCCAGAGGGTAATTCGATTTATACTTAACAACTTTTTTTAAATTGCTTTTCTATGTGCATGGGTGGATACATATTATTTTAACTTACTTTTAAACGAAATTGTTAAAATGAAGATTAAATTATGAACAGTTGAAAATCCCATATTATAAAGTAAATTATCTGTGATGGAAATTGCATTCTTAAGTTATATTTATTAGATTCTTTTAATTAACATTCATATGTGTTGAAAAAAGATAACATGACATCACACTCGTTTAAGAATCTTTCTTTAATGATAATTTATAAGAGCATTTTTAGGAAACACCTATCGAAAGATATTTTATACATCTAAGTATTCAATCGATTAATTAACAAAATTAACTTATATTTTCACAAAGATTATTAGAATTCGTAACGATTCACATTTTTAAATATATTCAAAAGTTTTATGATTATTTAAACGAACATAGAATATTCATTAGATCTTATAAAAAAAAAAAAAAAAAAAAAAAAAAAAAAAAAAAAAAAAAAAACAGGTTAAAAAATTGTTCTTGATAGAGAACTATTATGGGAGAAAGTTATTGCCCTAGAAAGGTTTATATCTATCGGCGAAAGCTGAAACTAGCCGCCAGTGACGACCAGTTTGGTCTCCCTTAAATGTATGTTAAGCATTGTAACGCGTTACTTTTATTCATACTTTATTTTTTTCCCTTAATCCTTCGCCAAACCGGAAGATTCTAATAGACAAATCAAGAACTTTTGTGATCATGGTAGCGTTTTGCATATTTTTTGTTGTTATGTATTTCATCTTTCTTGACATAAACCGCTTAACCCACTAAAGCATTTATGCTTTATGTCCGTTTGCTTATCAGTTGCAATATGTTCGCTAATGTGGAGATTCTTAAACATATTAAGCAATTTTCCGCAATTGGGTCCATTGCCATTTTAGTTAATACGATTTGATGCAATGAAGTCTATTTTGTGAAAGTCTTTAATGATATCCACAATTACACTGAACCACATTGTTGCTAATATTTTTTTTGTCTAACTTTGGCTGTAGACTCGATTACGGAAGATTAGAAAATCTATCATTATTCTCATCCCAAACGTATAGAACAATGTTCCATAATCGGGCTGCATATTATTATAAGTAATTTTCGAGTATGGTTTGGTGAAACATTGGACTTTTGGAAGCCAGTTTTGATAATCACATTCCCTTTAAACCATATTTAATGTCAGCACTTTTGACCCGTGGCGTACAATCCGATTAAAATTCGCGAACTTCCTTCTAGATGCAGGTCTCTGTTCGACGTTGTTTTTCTCTGCTCTTCTTTCTGTTGTTAATAATAATGAAATATAATGCTCTCGGTAGCTTAATGCAGAATTTAAACACAAGATTCGTTATGCTTATAACTAGGATATTTATATTCAACAATTAAAAGTAAATAATAATTCCTTACCTTGTTTTTTCTTCATAGATAGCTAGTAGCTGCTCATTATTGACAGCTGATATGATAGTGATGATTGATTAATATTTTTATTATTATAGTAATGGATTATCCAATAATGGTCGGAGATCTTTGAATCTTGAATAAATAATTTTATTGTTGAAACGGATGATGAAAAAGATTAAAAATAAGGATATACCTTTGAAACACACAATAATTAAATCACAAATATGGAGCACATACGCTTCCAGATATTAATAAAATTAAGTATTTCTTAACAGAGGCTTGGCCATAAAAAGCCAGCGTGATGTGAAAAAAGCATGTACGTATATAAGTTTTTTGAGTCCGATCGAATAAAGGAAAAAGGTTTATACAGCACTTTTTACGGCAGAGTCCAAAGTCTTTTTTCAGAGTTCAATGCGATTCCAGATTGATGCTTCCATGTGGTGGCGACATCTACTGTTCACCATCGCCATTGAACAATCGAACAAAATGAATGGTATTCTTTCTCAGTTTCACTAACACCCCTACTTTTGATTGGAAAGTGGTGATGGTAGTAATTGCAGTTTTGACCTTAGGAATTCAAACTGTGGCTTTGGCAATGGTTTCGTGAAGATGTCTGCTATCATCTGTTTTGATGGACAGTACTGTAAAGAGATAATTCCACTTTCTTTCAAGTGTCGAATGTTATGATATTTCACGTCGATGTGTTTTAAACGTGATTGATATTTATCATTGTTTGATAACTTTATACAAGATAAGTTGTCTTCATAGACAACGATGGGTAGAGTTTGTGATAACTCAAGATCTTCTAAAAGAGTTAACAACCATTGTACTTCTTGTGTTGCTGTGGATGCGGAAATATATTCCGCTTCGGTAGATGATAATGCCACGCAGTTCTGTTTTCTAGAGAGCCATGCGATAACATTGTTCCCTAATTTGAAGAGATTTCCTGTGGTGGACTTTCTGTCCATTTTATCACTTGCCCAATCGGCATCACTATATACTGTTAGTACTGGTGGTTTTGATTTGTCAATTATGAATTTTAAGTGTCTAGTAGTCATCAGGTATCTGATGAGTTTTTCAACGGCATCCCAGTCTGCTTCTCTTGGCGACTCGTTCCTTCTACCAAGAATATTTACAATAGCTTCTATGTCAGGTCGCGTTAATGTCGCTATGTATAGAAGCCCCCCTACTGCCTGCCTATATTTTTTGTTGTCCTGCATCAATTCACTATCTGGGTTTAAGTTATAATAATTGGTGTTCATAGGAGTGTAAGTAGGTTTTGCGTTTATTAAATTAAACTTTTCCGCAATTTCCATTATTTTATTTTGTTGGTCGAGTTCTAAGTTACCGTTCTTCAATTCTTTAATATTTATTCCCAAGTATTGCGTAACATTTCCCAAGTTCTTTATTTCGTATTGTTTACTTAATTGTGTGTACACATCGTTTGTGTCATTTTTATCTCCCGCAATGAGGATGTCATCTACGTATACGATTATGTACGCAATTTTTCCGCTTTTATTTCTTTTATACAGACATTGGTCTGAAGTACATTCTTCAAAATTTAGATCTTTGAGGGATTTACTAATTTTGATATTCCAAGATCTAGCGGTTTGTTTGAGCCCATATATCGCTTTACTTAGTCTACACACCCATTCCTCATGCCCCTTTTTTACGTATCCTTCGGGTTGTCTCATAAAAACTTCTTCCTCGAGATCACCGTGAAGGAAAGCTGTTTTAACGTCTAGGTGCGTTATTTTTAAGTTCTTATATACTGCTGCATTTAAGAATGCTTTTAACGTGGTGTGTGCAACTACGGGCGCGTAAGTTTCGTCAAAATCGCATCCATATTTTTGTGAGTATCCCTTCGCGACCAATCTTGCTTTATATCTCTCAACAGTTCCGTTAGCCCCTCTTTTCGCTTTGAATGTCCATCGACATCCTATGACGCGTTTGCTGGGAATTGGTTTTACCAGTACCCATGTTTTATTCTGTTCTAAGGAGTTCATTTCTTCTCTAGTCGCGTCTAACCATTTGTTTTTTATTTTGTCGTCTTTGATGTTTAGTATATCTTCCCAAGATTTCGGTTCATCGACTTGGCAAATATTTGCGCTAACTCCCAATCGGTCCGGAGGGACGCCTCTGTTATGTCTTAGCGACCTTCTAGGTTCCATGTGGACCTGTTGATGGACTTTAACATCGTCTTGTTCGTCGTCGGTTAGGTCTATTTTTATGTTGTCTAGAGGGATCTCAACATTGTTTTCGTTGGGATTGTTTTCGTTTACTCCATGTTCTAAAAATTTGACTGTTCGGGATATTATTACTCTGTTATTTCCGATGTGGATGCGGTATCCCTTGCTTCTGTTGTCATACCCCAAGAAAGTACCTTTGATGGCGTTGTCGTCAAATTTTCCTCTTTTGACTTTTTCTATGTAGGCGTAAGCCTTACACCCGAAAATTTTTATGTGCGACAAATTTGGTTTCCTACCGTTCCACATTTCGAATGGTGTTATATTGTTGTTTGCCTTTGTGGGCAGACGGTTTGTGAGATAGTTCGCGGTGAGAATTGCTTCCCCCCAGAAAGATTTGGTAGGTTTGCGTCGGAAAGCATGGTACGTGCCATTTCGACTAGTGTACGGTTTTCCTTTCAGCAACGCCGTTCTGTGGCGAACAAAATGCTACACTGAGCTGGCGCTCAATCCCGTTAAGGGTTAAGTAATCTTCAAAGTCCTTTCCGAGGTATTCACCGGCGTTATCAGATCTGAACGCTTTAACTTGCTTTCTAAATTTATTTTTGGTAAGTGCGACAAATTCTTTAAATTTTGTCAGGGCTTCTCCCTTATGCGAGAGTAAATAGATCATGGTGAACCTGCTGTAATCATCTATAAAAGTGATGAAGTATTTCTTTCCTGTGAAGGTTTCTGTCTTCATCGGACCACAAATGTCACTGTGTATCAACGATAAGATTTCGGTTGATCTATTTGAAGCCTTTTTAGGATAGGGCAATTTTGTAAGTTTTCCTTCAATGCACTTAGTGCATATAATGTCCTGTTTGCATTCGCTTAACTTTATCCCTTCTGCGAGGTTTTGGTTAACTAGACATTTAATGGAGTCATAGTTTCTGTGTCCAAGGCGTCTATGCCAAATTGTTATACAGTTTGGGTTGGAACACAATGTGGGGGTTTGAGTGGTATAACAGTATTCGTCCTTGGGTTCGATTTCATATAAATTATTGCTTAGTTTTGCTTCTAAGACCGTATTTTTATTTTTCACAAAGCTGCAAGTTTCTTTATCGAAAATAACTTTAAAGTTGTTTTCAGTGGCTCTTTTGACAGATAATAAATTACTTTGCAGTTCAGGGCAATATAAAACGTCTTTTAGTGTGACCTGATTTATTTTATTGAATCAGTATTTAATTTTATGTCACCTAGGCCATATGAATTAAGCCTTTTTCCATCTGCTATCATGATACTCCCAAAATTACCGGATTTGAAATTTTCAAATTTTTCTCTTGCGAAGGCAACATGTCTAGTACACCCTGAATCTACTATAAATTTATTTATGTTTAGTGCCTGAGCTTTGTTGATAAGAGGTGGTTCATTTTCCTGATGGATCTGTGCGGAGTGCTTATCTGATGCATCTCCTGAAGAAGTAGGAGGGGGTGAATCGCTCGAAACTTTGGTTGCGTTGGCTTTACTTTCAAAGCAATAATTTGATGAGTCTTTTGAATAGTTCTGACTGCTTTTATGATGATTAGAATTGTTTCTAGAGGTTTTCGAATTATTGTTGAATTTATTTCTATTACCATCCTACCTTTGGAAGTTGTTAAAAGTTTTGTTTTTGAGGTAAAAACATTCTGATTTGAAATGACCGTCGCGTTTACAGTGACTGCAGAACTTTTTATTTCTTGCGTTTTTATTTACGACTTTGTATGCACAATCACGCGAGTTGGAACCAGTATCGCGGTTTTCAATTCTATGTCTGTACTCATCGATTAATTTATTTTTTATAAATTCTAGCGTTAAATCGTTATCGGGCCGTGCCTCTAAAGCTGTGACAAGGGGATCGTATGAATGCGGCAGAGAGCACAATAGTAGGGCACAAATATGAGTTTCAGCTATTTCTTCGCCGATTGCGAAGAGCTTATCCTTTAAAGACAATATGCTATTAATGTGTGTGTTCATATCACCTCCTTCACTTAATTTTTGACCATATAGTTTTCTTAACAAGAATAATTTTGACGATAAGCTTGACCTCATATGCACATTTTTTAATGCATCCCACACCGCTTTAGCGGTGGATAAATGCTTGACATGAATGATCTGGTTATCTTCGATACAAAGATTTATGATCGATTTCGCCTTAATATTTTTCTTAGCCCAATCGGTGGAGGGCGGGTTAGTTGGTTCGGTCGTGACGACATCAAATAAGTCGTCTTTCAAAAGGAGCATCTCAATTTTAAAGCTCCAGTTACTGTAGTTATTATCATTTAATTTTTCTATAAGAGCTATTTCTTTACTAGCGGCCATATTTCCAAAGCTTATTGTTTTATTGTTATGATAAACAAATAATATTTACTTTTTTTTTCGTTTCGCTATAAGCTGCACATTATTTCTGTGCTCTTTTAATTCTTATTATTTATTTCATATATACACACATTATCAAATTACTCATGCATTTTATTTATTAATATATATTTCAGGACTCATAATCTGTTGTTAATAATAATGAAATATAATGCTCTCGGTAGCTTAATGCAGAATTTAAACACAAGATTCGTTATGCTTATAACTAGGATATTTATATTCAACAATTAAAAGGAAATAATAATTCCTTACCTTGTTTTTTCTTCATAGATAGCTAGTAGCTGCTCATTATTGACAGCTGAAATGATAGTGATGATTGATTAATATTTTTATTATTATAGTAATGGATTATCCAATAATGGTCGGCGATCTTTGAATCTTGATTAAATAATTTTATTGTTGAAACGGATGATGAAAAAGATGAAAAATAAGGATATACCTTTGAAACACACAATAATTAAATCACAAATATGGAGCACATACGCTTCCAGATATTAATAAAATTGAGTATTTCTTAACAGAGGCTTGGCCATAAAAAGCCAGCGTGATGTGAAAAAAGCATGTACACGTATATAAGTTTTTTGAGTCCGATCGAATAAAGGAAAAATGTTTATACAGCACTTTTTACGGCAGAGTCCAAAGTCTTTTTTCAGAGTTCAATGCGATTCCAGATTGATGCTTCCATGTGGTGGCGACATCTACTGTTCACCATCGCCACTGAACAATCGAACAAAATGAATGGTATTCTTTCTCAGTTTCACTAACACTTTCTTGATATAGATCAGGAGTTTTCATAATTGCGTAATTCCCTTACTTTTGCTTAATGTCTACTGACTATTAAGATCCGTAACAGGTTAATACGTCGCGCCAACATTTGCGCCTATTATTCTAATTACAGAAACCCGTTTTTTCTCTCTTTATTGTAACTCTATAGTTAATATTATGTAGTAGAAATATAAAAGACAATTAAAGACGCTTTTATTGACATAGTAGATATAGATTTGTATATTATATTCACAGGTATATAGTATGTGATTAGAGTATATATCTCATATTCATTCCGGTGGATATAACATACCGCCAATAAAACTACCATCGTAAATATCTAATCTAAAAGCCATCAATATGATTTTATGTGTTTAATAAATGTATACTAAATTATTTTTTGTATTATTTTACTTTGATTCTATATTGTTTATCATTTTTAATGATGGATCCTTTTGGGTACAGCTGTCGCACCGGGGTATCATTTTGGAGCCAAAATGCTGGGAACCCGGCTGTTTGGGCTAGATTTCGCTAGAGCAGGTTCCGTATGTTTTATAATATATTAAATATAGTGTGTTTTATAATAAATTAATCATTGTGTGCGTTTTATAATAAAATTGTGTGTTTTTTTTAATATAAAATAAACTATTTCATAATAAAATAAAAGTAACACACTGTTTTAGCAATCTCTAACAGGTACCTGAAAATCAAAAAATCATCTCACCAAAATGACGCAAAACAAAAATCGCGCCATCGCCGGTGCGTCTGCGACAGCTGTTCTAATTTCAAATACCTGCTTTCACATTTTTGATTTAATATAGAAAATTGATAAATAAGAAATAATATCATAAATCAAACAATTTCATTTGAAAATCAAAGTATCGTTTCTAATTTGCACACGCGAAAAATAAATGCTAGCATTGGCTATTTTAAAAATGCTATTGGCGAGATTTGCGCCCAATTAACATAAGAGTACTTAATGATGTTATGTATTTTACAAATGTATATTAAATTACTGTTTTGAACGCGATTCGTCATTAGCAATGGTTAATATGATTGGCGATTAACAATAATTTTTGGTGATCTCTCTTCCTGGCACGTATATTACATAAATACCAAATTAAATGACAATTCGTTTCGAAATTTGATTCATTAAATATTTTTACATGAGTTGTATTTGTTAATACTCAACTTACGTCAAGAGAAGATCCGGGAGGAAGTTGAGTTGTATTGCACTTAAACAGAATTATGGTAAACTTTGATTATCTCACAGATCCTGGTGCGAATTATTTTTTTTTACACCAGGCAGCGCTCCAACAATTCATTCGTGGAGAACTTGCTTTGTCAATGATTACCTTCATGGATTTATATTTCTATTTTTCATGATGAAGGAATCTCTTGTGTTTGTTTATTTGATGGAGTGCGATATTGGACTGTCACTCCAATTTCAACTGAAGTTATCTCAGAATATATACATATTTGAATGTAACTCATCTCTGAAACATGAATTTTTTTTAACAATCTTTCCAAAAATGGAACTTTTAAACAGTTTTATTCGAAAAAATAATTCTGAGTAAAAATATAGCCCGGCGAAAAAACGATGCGGGCTTGTTGATGAAGTCACATGACTTGAGCTTTTATTATATAGATTTGTGACTAAGGAGTAACTCGAGCCACAATTTTGATAAGTTAAATGATGCTACATCGTTACATATTGTATTTTTTACAGGTTCTAATCTCTATGATTTCTCTTATAATGGATCGATAGTACAGATTATAGGGGAAAATTATCTTTTTTCATTGAAATTTATTTGGATGGTTGCTTCTTGATATAACCTTGCCAAGGCTTTTTTTTTATACTTAATATCAGCTATACTCCTGAATAATTCTCAAAATTAATTGGGTCAGTTTCACTGCAAATTATATTCTTTAATTTCTGAGGGGCCTGGCTACTAAGCAGATATTTAAACGTTTAAAACTGTATTTTAATTTATCAAAAAAAGTTAGGAAAATATTGAAGAGTATAAATTTTGTATATTTGTGAATCAAATTTGTTTTCAGGTTTATTTCTTTACATATCAACAGTCTAATAAAACTCATTTTACTGTTCATAAAGTTTTTATTTTAAGCCTTTTAGCATTTAAAATAAGTATATTAATACAAGGTGTTATAATTTGTTATATTTTCAAAGTTTCACATACATATGAAGTTGTTGGGTTTATTATCAAAATATTATTCATCTGCTGTGGTCGATATATCATAGAGGATCAAAATTGAGTTACATTCAATGTTTAATTTATTTTTATACTAATTTTTCATGTATCTGAAATGAATAAAATTTATGTAATGATTTATGTAACCACAATTTATGTAACCACATCATATCAAAATGAAGAGCAAACTGCAAAAGTTAGAGAATACCGTTATGTAAAAAACTCCGATTAGAATTTCTTTGTCAATTTCATTTATTACACACTTTTGATTAACATTTTTATGAGGTTAAAATGATAATAAAGCCTTATATTTAGCTACACCCTTCTTAAGAAATTTTCTATAACCTACACAAGGTATATCTCTATATTAAAAAAAATTAACCACCGCCGCAGCAGCCGCTGACAATGAAGATTTTGTGCCTTGAAGTCTCTCTGGACTAATATCCAGAAAGCTATTGCATATAGAAATATGAAAATTGGTAGTTTTAGAAAGAAATGTTCGATAAACACGCTGAAGCAGACAGTTTTTAAATCGAAGAATTATTTTAAGAGATATTTAATATTAGAGTTAGTCAAAATAGTTCTTTAAAAAAAGTTTTATAGGAACGAAAACTATGCATAGAAATTTAACCATAATTTAAAAGGATATAGTGGACAAGCTTGCGGTGTGCAGAGTGCAATTATTTTTTTTATTTTGAGTATTTTTTGAGGTTATATTTCAAATTTTTATTCAATTTTTTCTTATTTTCATTGATATTTATTTCATATTTCAAACTGTTCATTATTTGAATTGTTGCCAATTTGTAAAATAGCGCACATAATAATATTCCTTTTCAATTAAAAAACGTATTTACACCTGACTATCAAAAACAGAAATAAAACTTTAAAAAAATTATTTAACGATCACGTGTTAAAAGCAGCAAAATCGAATTCATTATTAAACAGTTACGTTACTTAATCAGCAAATGCTCTTTCGAAAAGTTTTAACTTCGATAAAAAACGAAAATAACTGTAAAAGGT
Source organism: Maratus michaelseni (assembly GCA_963931845.1). Lineage (NCBI taxonomy): Eukaryota > Metazoa > Arthropoda > Arachnida > Araneae > Salticidae > Maratus > Maratus michaelseni. The sequence goes on along the minus strand of OZ007589.1, from coordinate 95,523,635 downwards.
TCTTACGTTGTTTAAACTTTTCAAGATAGTATGAGAAAAGTCTCCTATGTACTTCGAAGCTATATTATTCATATTTAAGCTTATAGGAACAAAATGACTCGGGTAGGTGAAAATCATAAAGATATGTTCCGAGAAAAAAAAACACTTAATGTGTTTATTAATTCCCTTACGAACAGTTATTAATACAATTATCATAGTATTTCTTCGCTGTAGTGGATAATTAATTATGGAAGGATGTTGTCCTTAATTCAATAAATATTTGTTTAATTTATTTTGTGTTTGTTTTTTATTTATATAACAAATTTCATTTAAGCTTACCTTTAAATCAGAGTATCGAAATAAGCAACAAATAATGAAAGGTAGAGAATTTCACATTGTGAAAGAACAAAAGAATTTTTAATGCTCCTTCAATACCTTTATAAATTCAAATTATTAGACTGCTTTGATTTACTTTCATATTAGGTGATAACAATCATGAAGTGGTGTCTTTAATTTTGAATCAAAATAATTTTTTTTATATTTAAAATATATATTAAGTATTTAAGAAATTATCTATAAACAAATTTTGCAAGCCTAATTATTCAAATGTTTAATTATTTAAAAATATAAAGATAATTATATATTTGAAACAGTACCAATTCACAATTTTTCTATAATGTTATTTTTTAAAGATTATTTACAAGGAAAAAGATAATCCATCAGAAGTTAATTAGATAACTGTTTCCAATGTAATTGCCCTTAATCCAGAAAATATTCTGTGAAAAAAATTACTACTTTACAAAAGATTCTACAACATTCGAAAGTAAAAAAAACCTCTTTCGTTCTTCGGACATTTCAAGATGACATGAAAAAGGTCTCCTTTGTCTTTAGTGCACTATCCAGAGTTATATTATTCATATTTAATCTTACATTAACAAAGTCCTTAGAGTAGTTGGAACTCATTAAGATGTTTTAGAGAAAAAAATAAATCTTTTGTATTTATTAACTCCCTTATGAGGGGTTGTTAACAAGATTATCAAAGTACTTTTTTTTCGCAAATGTACGTAATTAATATCAGAGTGAAATTACTTTTAAATAAATAAAGTCGCATTATTTATTTATTTATTTATTTACTTATTATTATTTTGTAGAGCTGAAATACATTTTACTTAATTTTAGACCAAAATATCAACACGAGGAGCATGGTATATAACATAAAATTTCTGTATTTTAAATTTAAAAAAATAATATTTTAATAAGAGATGTTATAGTTTTTTGCTAACTAAATATTTAGAAAACAAATGCGTTTTTGAAGTGACTGCATTTTGTCGTTACTTTTTCCATCCATATATCTACTTGATTGTATCCATAAACTTACGATTACATACAAATAACTGAACTTCGCAAAATATTAAATAATGACACACAAAATGTTAAGACGGATTAAAGGAATTTCACCATTAAAAAGTTATATGCCAAAATTATTTACATTTGAATTTTATGAGTACTTTAATTACTGATTTTTTTTAAATGGATGATATGTATTTATTTTAATATAAATTATCATTTATTAAAATTATTATTTCTATTATGCTTAAATTTAATTGTATATATATTACTTCATTTACTGATTTTACTACTCCTTTTAAATTTTTTTATTAACACATACAAGAAATATTTAATATAAGGTAAAGCCAGGAGAGGTGACGCGGTCGGAGAGATTGGGCACACAGAGGTTCGGGGGTAGGAGTAGAGTGAGCGCGCAGCGACTGCAGGTAGTTGTACAACAGCAGTAGTGGAGTGTCTACTTAAAAGTGCACGTTGATTGTTTTGAGCGTCTAACATAAAGCATTGTAATTTTGTTTTGTTTTCCCAAAGTAGTGCTTGAATTTTCATAGCTATTCGTCAGAATTTCTAAAAGGTAAAGCTAGGAGAGTCTGCGCACAATTCAAAAGAATAGCAATAAAAAATCTAAATATTAATTTTTTGCTAAACTATCCACGAATAATTTTTACTTCATTTGTTTTTTATGCATTTCCATTGCTATTTTGTTGTTATGTTGTAATGTAATAGAACAGTTGTAATAAAACCAAGAAAGTTATTTTGCGCAATCTGTCCTTACAGGGTTGGTGTGATTGCGCACATGGGTAGGAGAGATTGTTACTAATAATAACTACAATTAAATTGTTAACAATAATAATTACGCAGAAATGACATTGTTATAAGTTTTTTGTGAACAAATATTATTGTATTAGGAGTGAATATTTCAACCTAATGATTAAAGAATCAGAAAAAGGAAATAATTTTAAAAGAAGATTAAAAATTTTTAATTAAAGGAAAATAAAATTAACGAATCAGAAAAAGCAAGTCCAGATAAGATTACAAAATAACTTGATAACACGTTTAACTTAAAATTAATCCATTTTAATTTTTCTTTTTTTATGCAAATTTACCAATAAGTTGCGTAATCTCTCCTACCATGGAAACTAATGGAAACAATGCGCCATCTCTCCTAAGTAGCAGATGCGCGAACTCTCCAATTTTGGTAGGAGAGATTGCGTGGCCTTTTATATAAATATGGCCGCTACTAAAACGAACCGTTGATGTTCACATTGTTAGTCTAGATTAGTAGCTTATGATAAATTGTTTAAGTTTAAAATATCTTGTACTACTGACATTGTATAGAAATTCTGATGAATAGCTATGAAAATTCAAGCACTTACTTTCGAAAAAAAAATAGCAATGCTTTATCTTAGACGCTTAAAACAATCAACGTGCACTTTCAAGTAGACACTCCACTACTGCTGTTACACAACTACCTGGAGTCGCTGCGCGCTCACTGTACTCCTGCCCCCCGAACCTCTATGTGCGCAATCTCTCCGACTGCGCCATCTCTCTTGGCTTTACCTTACAATGTCAGTAGTGCAAAATATTTTAATCTTAAACGATTTTTCATACGCTACTAATCTAGACTAACAGTGTGAACACCAACGGTTTGTTTCAGTAGCGGCCACGTTTAAATAAAAGGACGCGCAATCTCTCCTACCTAAATTGGAGAGTTTGCGCATCTGCTACTTAGGAGAGATGGCGCATTGTTCCTATTACTTTCTATGCTAAGAGAGATTACGCAACTTATTGGTAAATTTGCATTCAAAAATAAAATATGAAAATGGACTAATTTTAAGTTAAACGTGTTATCAAGTAACTTAATTTTATTTTGTAAGCTTATCTGGACTTGCTTTTTCTTTTTCTTTAATTTTTTCCCCTTAATTAAAATTTTTTAATCGTTTTTAAAATTATTTCCTTTGTCTGATTCTGTAATCATTAAGTTGAAATATTCACTCCTAATACAATAATATTTGTTCATAAAAACCTTACAACAATGTCATTTAAGTGTAATTATTATTGTTAACAATTTAACTGTAGTTATTCTTAGTAACAATCTCTCTTACCCATGTGCGCAATCACACCAACCCTGTAAGGACAGATTGCGCAAAATAACTTTCTTGGTTTTATTACAACTGTTCTATTAAATTACAACATAACAACAAAATAGTATTGGAAATGCATAAAAAACAAATTAAGTAAAAATTATTCATGGATATAGTCTAGCAAAAATTTAATATTAATATTTTTTTTGTTATTCTTTTGAATTATGCGCAGACTATCCTAGCTTTACCTTATTACCTTACAGCTACATTATTCTAATATTGTTCTATTGCGAACAAAAACAGTTTATGGAAAAAAGGTAATATTGTGAACTTCATAATAAAAAGAAGTACCCCTTTCAAATCATATATATTTAACATTTGTGAAATTCTGTGGAAATTTCTCAGTAGAGACGGCTAAAACAGATATCGATTTCAATAAAAGGAATTAACAACTGAAAATAATACCTTTTTTTTTAACTAAGAAAATAACTGTTATTTCATTTAACTTGTACTAGTTGTAGATGTTTCCGATAAATTGTGATCGATCGATTTTCGCTTATTCTTTCACTTTTTGAGAAAAACACCATGATTTATTTTTATTATCTTTTATTATTACTGTTCCGGTTATAATTGTTTTAAACTATCACACAAAACACTTCTTGTTTCAACTTAAAAAAATCAACTACCTGTATTTCACTCGCATAATATATATATATATATATTACTAAATTAAAATAGAATCCCTTTATTGATTATTCATGCCTAAATCGAAAATATAAAATTTTATAATTAAATTATACTCATCTTTTCATTATCACTAAAAGAAGATTCTTGTAATTGCATGCATATAAACTTAGCTTCAATTTTTTTCGTTAAAAAGATTGTATTAATTTCAATATTTAATGCCACTGTTGTCGAATATTTAGTTCTATCCATGTGTTACAATTAACCTTGAGGGTAAAAGTAGAAATATTAATATCTTTTTCTGAGAAATAATACGTTAACATTTTTAATTAAATTCAGAAATAGCGATCTTTAATAAGTACGAAAATTTACAAGTTCTATTTCTCTTTGAACCACTGATGCGAAAAAGTTTTGGTTCAAAAACAACTATGAATATTGTAAATATAAAAATGTTATGAAATTATCAATAGGTTTTCAGTCGAATTATTTTCTTCTTAATTAATAATTAAGAATATAGTTTTATAGTGTAGTGTGAGAAAAATATTTTTTAAGTGCTCATGGAATTTTGAATTATGAGTATATTTATTTAAATTTGAATTTATGGGAATAAAAACAGTCTAATATAATGAAACAATTTTTTATGGATGTTACAGTTTACAGAAAATTTATTTGATTGGTTCAATTTAAGCGACGTTCATGAACTGAAAAAGTGCTTTTATTATAATAAAAGAGAGAAAAGTTTTTCAACTAGGGAAATCATATTCAATGGTTGGAGTATCATAGTTTAGGATCATTTCAACACAGTGAAAAATGTCCGGACCGTGACTCGAACTTGAGTACCTTGGCCTGACATGCCAATGCTCTTCCTACTGAGCTATCCTGGCTGATACTGGAATTGTGAAGGTAAACCAAAGTACCAAGGTTTCGAGTCCTGGTCCGGACATTTTTCACTCTGTTCGAATAAACTTCAACTATGATACTCCAACCATTGAGTAAGTACTTTTAAATAGTAAAAGCAAAATGAAAAATAGTTACATTCTCTTTATACGAAGAGATTTCTTTAAAAAATGATTTTCGGTAAACCAGGTAATTATTTTTTCGTTTGTTTTATAAAATAAAAATTATTTGAATGCCCGAAAAAATTATTAAAAATTATTGCTTCAATTCTATAATCAAAATTTTGAATTTTATTGTTCCTGACAAATGCGATGCCAAATGTAGTTTATTTACAAAAGAAGTCTGTCATAAATGGCACAAAAGCCACTTAAATCTACTCACAAAGCCTTATAGGTAACCCGGTATATTGTTAATCTGATAAACGTTTATCATGATGAATAAAAAATTTGTTTACACTATAATATAAGTTAATAAGATATTTATGATTGCAATTCATACCGGGTGCTTCACGAAGGACCCCTAGCTTTGAAAATATATAACTCGGAAACGGTGATAGATAGAAGCATGAAACCAGTGGTATGTTTATTAAAAAAAACCGTAAAAATCTGATACAGAAACCTCAAAATTTTAGTAAAAAATTGCTCCGATAGTTGGCTCTGCAGTTGGCATAACTATAAGTAAGCTGTATTACATCAAATGCTATTCAAAATGTGCATCTTTCACACAACACATATGTCGCAAGCGAATAATGAAATTGTCAGTGACTCTCTCTAACCGCAAATCAACACACAAGATTGACAAATAGCCTCCTCCAGATCGTCGAGTGTTAAAGGATTGTTGCGGTAAGCACTGTCTTTCAGTGCCACTTCGGGAATTCCTTTCACTATGCGCTAATAGTGATCACGTTATAACGGGGAAATTTTCGACAACTGCGGGTTCTTGACGTCTGAGCTCTCTTTATAGGGATCCGTAATGCTGCCTGCAGAGCCATCTATCGGCGCTATTTTTAACTAAAATTTTGAGGTTTCTGTATCAGATTCTTACGGGTTTTTTTCAGTAAACATACCACTGGTTTCATGCTTCTATCTATCACCGTTTCAAATTATTTATTTTCGAAGTTAGGGGTCCTTAGTGAAACATCCGGTATTTCCGTTTACACAACGAACTGTTCCAGTATAACATTATTATTCCTCGAATTAGTCTTTTATTGTTTATTTGTAGGACATGAATGCATTTTCTTTTATTTTAACTTTAAACCAGACTATATAAATCGAAAGAAAAGTAGAAAATTTCATATTGTACATAAAGCTGAAAACAACTGCTCGCCATTTGCCAGGAAGCGATTAAACTTCCAAAAAAAAAAAAAAAAAAAAAAAAAAAAAAAAGAAAAAGAAACTTAAAAAATTTACTTAGCCGGCCAAATATTTTTCTTCCGTTTTTCAATCGATTTCTTTTCAACTAAGCTAACTGAAAGCGGAGAATGTTCACATTTTCAAATAATATAGAAATTGTTACCTACCTCTTCTATCATTAAATAAATGAAATAAAGAGATGTTCTCTTACATGCTTGTTTTTTTTTATATAAAGTTGTTCTTTAAAGAAGAAGAAAGAAGGAAACTGAATCCATCAAAATAAAACTTAAAAATTTGAAAATATAAAGAAATATTATGACACTTAATGATTTAAGGACAAATTTGGTTCATAAAAATTAGCTTTAGAGGTTATTTTGCAAATTTAATAATATATGTGTGTGTGGCTAATGGTTTTTTTATTATTATTATTAGTTATATACAAAAACAATTTTAAAAAACATCTATATTTAGTTTCTTCAGTTTTAAAATGATAGTTATATATGCTTTTCCTATTAATTAAAACAGTGTGATCCAACTGCGGACCTCGTAGAATCAATATTTCCTTGCGGAAATTTTCGCCCTATTTAACTATATAATTTCCCAGATTAAACAAGGCGAAATTTTCTGTATAACAATATTGGTTCCACGCGGGCGGCAGTTGGGCCATACTGAATTAAAATATTCACAATGGCTACGAATAGATGACCAATAGTAAGTAAAGATGTAAGTAATTAGTAAGTAAGATGTAAGTAGTAAGTAAAGATGTAAGTAAATAGTAAGTAGTAAGTAAAGATGTCAGTACTAGGTGAGTAATGGTGTAACTACCAGCCATAAACTGACTATTAAAAAAATGCCATTTACTGGCCATAGGCAACTAACAAATTTTTTTTCAGCTGTAATTGTAAAATTAATTTCCGTGACTTGACTTACATTGTTAATTTGAATTGTATTGAGATTATTTTAATTGAGATTCATAAGTGGTTACAAAGAAACAAAGAAGTCCTATATCACTCATTTAAAAGAAATTAACTTGAATTAAAAAAAAATATAAGACCATATAAGAAAATATCTCTGCAAACGATATTATTAAAAAAATAATTAATCAATTTTAATTCCGGCAAAAAAACACCTAATTCAAATTATAATTCTAAACAATTCACAACATTTAATATATAGAAAAATTTTAAGATTATGCAAATAGGAAATAGAATGTTCATTTAAGGTTATTTAAAATGTAGTTTCCAAAATAATTACTTTTCATAAAGAATTATCCCAGGAAAAAAATTACCCATTTGAATGATAAAAAATGAAAAAAGAAATTTTCCTTCTTTAGATATTTCAGGATGGTATGAAAAAAAAATCTCTATTGTTCTTAGATACATATTTCATCTATTTTTGTGCTATTTTTTCCATGTCTGTGACGTGAATAAATTTGATTTAATCTTACTTTTAAACCATAGCAATCGATCCAATAAGTGATAAAAAAGTATATTGTAAAATGTACAGAATTTAATGCAGTAAAAGAACATGTCTCTGACTGGAATAGAATTGTTAAATTTAATTTATTAGTATGTGTAGATTAATTTTTATTAAAGGCGAAAAAAATTCTGAATCATTTTATTTCACATACAATTATGAAAATTCTTTTAAAATAAAATTTTTATCTCGACAAGAAAATTAAAAATAATAATTATTAAATGATTACTTAAACTACTCGTTGGGGGCCACCGTAATACTTACCCATTATGGATATGCATAATATAAAATATGAAAATAAAACATGTGTAAACTACTTATAAAATGTATTGCAATTCGAATAAAATGGTGGCTTGATGACGTCATAAACTTTAAATGTTTGATTACTGAATTACGTACAAGTAACATCCTTATAACTCCAAAAATGCTAATCCTATTATCTAACGGTTTATTGCGTCGGATAAAGCGTCTTATTTCCAATTAAAATATATCTTTGAATTGAAATTTGGATAAAATACAGGGTCATGAAAAATCGAAGAGTGTTGAAAATATTAATACAAATATCTTGGCAACTCATTATCCTATCGACTTCATTCTTTATGCCAAATTTATGTTTTTTTATTGTCTTTTATATTCACTCCTTAAAATAAAAACATTCGAAATTTTTTATGTACCTTTTATCAGAACGAATATTTCAAGAGTACGAAAAAAATAGTTCCGTATAATCGAGGTCACTGAAATTCAATAAGCATCTTCCCATTATTACATACTAAGTACATACCAAGTTTCAAGTCTCTATCTTAATTTGTTCGGGAGATAGAGCGTTTACAGACACACACACAAACACACACACAAACACACACACAGAGAGACGGACGGCAAAATTTTTTTCTAAAAATATGTTTTTCGAAATCCCCAGTGTTGTGTAAATCCGTTAATTTTTTTTTCAATTTTCAAAACGATTACAAGACCTATACTACGTATGATGGGTAAGTAAAAGAAAAAAAAATAACATTTCAGTTATAATAAAGTGTAGTTTATGATTTTTCGTTTTATTCAAGGGTTTTACGACTATTTAAGTAAGAAAGAATATTCGTTATAGGTTATTAAAATATATATATATTCCAAATTATTTGCTGTGGATAAAGAATTTTGCAAGAAAAAAATATCGCTTTATAAAAGTTTCTCTGTCGATGAAAGATGAAAGAGTCGCGTGGTTCTTTAAACGTTTCAAGACGATATGAAAAACTCTCCAATCTACTTAAAACACTATTGGAAGCTATATTATTCAAATGCAAACTTCTATGAACAAATCGGCTAGAGTAGCTTAAACTCATTAAGATGTTATAAAAAATGTGTGTTCATTAATTCCCTTATGAAGAGTTATTAATACAATTATCAAAATATATGTCCGCTGTAATTGATAATTAATCATAGGGCGATGTTGTTCTTAATTCAATAAATATTTATTTGTTCATTTTTGTATTTCTTTTTTATTTACATGATACAAATAAATTTAATTTAATCTTACCTTTATGCAAGCGTATTGAAATAAGGAGCAAATTATGAAAGGTGGAGAATTCCATATTGTAAAAGAACTTTAATGAACCTTGAACAACTTTGCTGAATTCAATTTGACTCCTTTGATTTATTTTCATATTAGGTGAAAAAATCATGACATGTTATCTGTAATTTAGACACATTACAAAAAACATCGTTATGTAAAATATATGCGAACAATTTAAGAAATAATATATATGGAGATAAATGTATAATTATTTAAATGATTATTTAAAAAAAAAATCTCGCTTTTTTATTCTAATGATTTTTATTTGAAATAAAATAAATTATTTATTCTAATAATTTTTATTTGAAACAATTCCAATTCATAGTTTTTTCATAATATTCCAACTTTTTATGATTTTTAAAGCAGGACACAGAATATTCATTAGAAATTACTTAAAAAAACAACGTCCTACGTAGATGTTCTTGATCATAAATTATTCAGAGAAAAATATTACCTAAAAATATTACCACTTTAGAAAAGATTCTCCCTGAATAAAAGGTGAAAAACCCTTTTGTTCTCCAGTTATTTCAAGATGATGCTAAAAAGTGTCCTTTGTCCTTAGTTCAGAACTATATTATTCATATTTAATGTTACATTAACAAATTCTCTAGGATAGTTCGATCGTATTAAGATGTTTTTAGAGGGGGAAAAATATGTATTTATAAACTCCCTATCAAAGGGTTGTTATACAATTATCAAATTACTTTTTTGCTCGCAGTTCAACGTAATAAATATCACAGCGTTATTACCTTTAATTCAGTAAATATTCACTATATATATGTGGGTGGGTGTGTATAGAGTTCAAATGCAATTTTGTTTTAAATTTAGACCAAAATATCAACATAAAGAGCATGTTATAGAAGATAAAAAGGTATGTATTTTAAATGAAAAAAATTAACTTTTAATAAGTTATATTATAGCTTTTTAATTACTAAAAGTTTTGAACAAAAATTTGCTGTTCTGGTGACTGAATTTTGTCGGCATTTTGTTCTATCCACTTATCTTCTCGTTTCTTTGTTTTAGGTTTGCGATTATGTAAATTAATCGAACTTATGGAATCGAGCAATTTCATTACAAACCCATTACATGCCAATACTATTCGCAATTATTTTTTTTATTAATAATTGGATTGCTGATTTTTAACTAGATGATTGCAAAGACTGGATAATTTTTAACTATTTTTTTTAGATTACGTATTATTCTTTTACTTTTAAATCATTTATATAGCTTTGTTTGTTTACTTATTTATTGATTTTAATTGCTTTTTTTGGCTTAACACACATGAGCAGTATTTACTGTAATATCTTACAGCTGTATTGTTGTAATATTTTTATTATGCATATATTTAACAGCGTATGAAAATAAAGTTAATATCGTGAACTTTATAACAATAAGAAGTACTCCTTTCATATCATATAAATCTTAGACATTTGGGAAAAGCTGGTAGATTTCTCAGCACAGATTAGTTAAACCAGATGGTGATTTTAATAAAAGAACCCTACAAAATAAAAATTGTACTTTTTATTATCATAATCACTGTTATTTCCTTTAACATTTACTAGTTATAGATGTTGCCGATAAATTCTGAAAGATCATTTTGAGCTTATTCTGTCCCTTTTTGAAAAACACCATGATTTTTTTCATTATATCTTTTATTGTAACTGTTCTTATTGCAATTATTTTTAAATATCACACAAAATCCCATTTTCCCTCGTAAAAATAAACTGCCCGTAATTTCACTCTAATAATTATTTTTTCGTATATTTTTACTTACAAAATTAAAAATGACACCCCTTATGAATTTCTCATGCATAAATCGGAAATAAAAAAAAGTATGTTGTAATTAAATTATACTCATCTTTTCATAACCAATAAAAGAAGAATCGTGTAACCGCATGCTTATAAACAAAACTTCATTTTTTTCGTTAAAAAGATTGCATTAAATTCAATAGTTACTTTTAATGTTGCCAAATATTTCATTCTATTCATGTGTTAAAATTAACCTTGAGGGTAAAAATAGTAATACTGAAATATTTTCTGAGAAATAATGCCTTAACATTTTTAATTAAATACAGAAAAAGCGATCGTTAAAAGGTACGAAATTTTACAAGTTCTATTACTTTTTGAACCATTGAAGCAATAAATTTTTGTTTCAAAAACGGCTACGAATTTTGTAAATAAAAAAAATATACATATATTAAATTAGCAATAGGTTTTCAGTCGAATTATTCTCAATCTTAATTAATAATTAAGGATATAGTTTGGCATAGGAAAATATTTTTTAAGTGCTTTTGGAGTTTTGAATTAAGATCATATGTATTCAATTTTGAATTTCTGGGATAATAATATTGTAATATGATGAAACAACTTTTGTCTCATTGTCACATTTTGTAGAGAATTGATTTGATTAAATTAATTTAATTAACGTACGTGGATAGAATAAAAACATTTACTTTTTAAAAAATTATTGAGAAATAATTACGCACTGTAAACAAAGCAATTGCATTTTCTTTAATATTTTCTTTTTTGTGTATACAAACATTTATTTCATGCTATATAAAAAGTTACTTGGATTTGTTAAAAAAAAGGGCCGATAAAAAATATGTTATTTTAATTTATAAATCAAAATTAGTAATTTTACCGTTCCTGACAAATGTGGCTCGAAATTAAGTTTATCTAGAAAAGAAGTTAGCCATAAATAATACAAAACCCCCTCAAATCAATAGAGAGTTCTTTATTAACCTGATAAACGTTTATCATGACGAATAACAACTTTTTTCAACAGCCGTGCATTAAAAATATAATATACATGTGGTACAAAAACAAAAGCTTCATTTTTAAATCCTAATTTTCTAGGTGTTAAATTTAAATGGTGTAAGACTTTGATATTTTAAAAATTTGAATCCTACTTAAGCTGTTTTTGCAGAGCAAAATTCAAGAATTATGTCATAACTACCTCTTAGAGGGTAATATTTTAATGATATTTGATACTCTAACTCAGCGGTTCCCAACCATTATTCTTTCACGTACCCCTTGCTTAGAATTTTTATTTATGCGTACCCCTTTTCACATAAACCCATTTCAAACATTTTTATTGCTTTCATTACTAATGTTCTTATGTTAGTTACCAATGTTAGATGCAGTCTCTTCAGAATTCCAATTTTCAACCAATTATCCATTTTGAACCACAACACAATATCAACATAAAGTTTTCAAATGGATTTTAATCGTCGAAACCAGAAGCCTCGATTACGATTCATGCTTTTTCTAGGTATTTCTACAATTACTAGAAAAAAAAAGGACACATTCGAAATCGCACGATATTATTAGGAGAGGGCGGCGATAATGGCGACCTATGATCAACCAATTACTAAGTTTAGGCATTTCCCTTCATTTTATGAGAATAGCGTATTTTAATTTTACACAAGTCTCTCTTTGTAAACGAAAAGTTTTCCGTTTTCATTTAAAGTTTTATTTTTTGCGTTATCCGCCATTCCCAATATAATTTTCACGTACCCCCAACAGTTTCACTACGTACCCCAAGTTGGGAACCGCTGCGACTGATCAGAGGTGTAACAGGCCTCACTCTGTGCAAGTTCATAACGCATGCTACAATGTAAAGCACATAACTAGATACCATACTAGGTTGCAAAGATATCAATGTTTACTTTATAATTTTAAAACAATCATAATGATTGGTAAAAATATCATATAAGTTAAACTTTTTCAACTGAATGAAAATGTGTCCAGGACGAGAGTCAAACACCGGATTTCTGACTTGAATTTCCAATGCTCTACCGATTGAGTTACAAATAGAACGACACCCATCCGACACGATTCTCTCAGAAAGCCTTTTGCAATAGCTCCTAGTTTGTCATGTAGACAGCTCAAAAGAATAAACCGAAGGTAAAGGGCGATGGAAATGTAGATAAACGTGTTGTCTGAGTAAATTATGTTGGCTGGATATCGTTCAAGATATCTCAATTGTTAGATCATTCCAATTTAAGTCAGAATGTTCTGGGTCCGACTTTCAAGTTTAGGTACATTTTCACTTAGTTGAAACAATTTCAACTGTTATAATATCAATGTTTATATATATATTAAAAAAAACAGTTAAATGTCATATTATTTGTAATTTAAGAATGATTTCATTAGTTGTTAGGTAAGTTTATTTAGATTTACTATTTAAAAGCTAATTTAAAAATGAATTATAATAGTTCTCGCACATTCAACATTATGAAACTTCTTCAAAATTATATCAGTCATAAACTAAAATATCGTTTATTATTTACATACATGCTTGTCTTACATTTTTTTTTTACTGAAAGTATTAATTCAGTGTAGTGTTATATTGTAAAAAATTAAATAATATTACACACAATTTTATATTAATTAAAAACAATTCAAAATTGCATAATAAAATTTTATGTTTTATTGTTACAAGGCATATTGCAGGGTATAATGTTTATGAAAATCCTAATACAATGTATAATGCATATTGCATAGTTAGAGACTCAAAAGTTTTAAGCAGCACTCATCTATCGATCAACCTAAGCGACAGAAAGAAAATTAAAGGCTTTCATTTCTACATTCTTGTTAATAGTAAGAACATGATTGATTGTTTTCATACCTTGTTCTTAAACAGTTAATTATTCAGACAGTGTATTATACGTCATATAAACTTAAGCCTTCTACAATATTATTACAAGGTATCCATTTGAGGCAATTTTAAATGAAGAATTAAGTAATTATTGTTGGCTTAAGGGATTTGACAAGCTCAAAATTAATGTAATTTAAATGGAATTTAAGCTGAAATTATTCAATCATTGTCTGAATAAAGCAAATTAGCTTTACATTGTAACAAAAGATGTGCCATTTTTTTCATGTACACAAAGAAGTCGAAACGTATATTTGAGAAATCACACACACAAATTACTTTAAAATACACAAAAGAAGAGATAAATAATACCTAAGTAATTATTTTGATAGAGTAATTTGACGAAATTAGCTTTTCTGTCATACAATAAACGGAAATGAGAAAAGTATTCTAACATTTTTTTGGAAAAATAAAGGAAGTTTTCACACTAAATATTATTTTATTTCTAATACTTCCTGGTATTGAATTAATCTAAAACTGAAAAACAAATAATGTGTTTATTTTGATTATGTTAAAAGCTACGAATTTTTTTGGTTTTAAAAACAACTGTTGTATATTTCTCAGCGTCTGTTGATGTTTTTAAATAAACTATAGATGTTTCAAATATTTAGCATAAAGTTGATGTAATCGCGAAATTTCAAACATTTGAAAAATACAACGTATTATTTACGGAAAGTTAAAAAAAAAAAAAAAACTATTATTACTGTTCTTAAAATTGGGATTAAAAATAAATGAAAAAATTCTTTATATGAATATTTAGTGTAATTTTAAATAATTGATGATTTTATACATTGAATAAAATAACACACTTCAAAAAATAAAGTTTATATATTAGAAAAAAAAACTATTTTAAGCCAGAAATCAATTTTTTTCTTTAAAATTAATCGAAAAATAATTAATAATTTATACCTAGAGTCTAAAGTAGCTTATTTGCTTCAATATGATCCACGTTACTTTCGATTATATCTAAAGAACTACAAATAGTAGAGTTGTATAGCGTCATAACAGAAAAATTATAAAACCGTTTTAATTAGGTCATTTTTAAGGATTTTTAAAAATGCTTTTAATGACAAATGTGCAGGCGCGTTTGTTATTCACGTACATTAATATCAAAGATAACATATTTGTAGTTGTATTATTTCATGAATAATTGTGCGATAAGCTGAATAACATGTACTTTGCCATTCCATTCATATAACACAGCGTGGAGTAATGAGCATTGTACATTTTGGTCACAGGAGTGTTTTGAAGACAGAGACTCCGTCATGACAATACATTAGTTTTTTATTTATTTATTTGTTTTTGTTGTTGCTTAAGATACTTGAATTATGATCGAATTGCTAAGGTTGCAGACAAGACCATGGTGCAGTAAGATGTTAAAATAAAGCATTATTGGCAGACTTCACGACTATTATTAGAAATTGAAATTTTGGTAAGTATACACAGATGTGCGTTCTAAAAATTCTTTTTGCGCTGTAAGGTCACTTCAGAATGTTCAACCAAAGAGAAATATCAGGATATAATTTAAATGATGTATTTAAATGAAATATAACTGTAAATGTAATTATTGAATTAATAAAATTTAATTTTGTTTTCCAAGTACGCAATAAAATATTCAAAAACATTTACATTTGTGTTTTATTTTCACTTAAAATAAAGAGAATTAATCGCCGCATTCAATACATTTAGTCATCCTGTCGCCGGGGTTTCAGGAACAACCATTAAGCATAAAATTATTTTATTACAGTGATGATAATAAACAAGGCAAAAATCAAATGATGTTTCAAACAAAATAAAGCATTTTTAAGCCATTAATTTTACAGAACGCTGAATTTTATTTTATTTAAACATATGTACTTCGATTTTTAATAATACATAATTTGACAACAAAGTTATATAGCGCACGCAAAAAAAACCCACACACAAAAAAACCCCCATCTGTGGACAATTTTTGTGAACTTTAATTAGAATACTACATTAAAGACGTGAGTATAAAATATCACAAATTTACTAAATGGTGTGTACAAATGTCAAATTTAAAACTTATACATACATTAAAATCAAATTAAAAACATCAACGTTTCAACCAACTTCTATGGTCATCCTCAGGAAATGGTTGTTACATTACTTCAGAGATGCTTAACATTGTTCCCCGTGATAACTTTTCTGGTAACTTATTTGTAAAAGAGCCGTTCACGAAGCAGTGAACGGCTTTGTTCACTGTTGTGTTGTAGACACTTAAAATGCTCATGTATTTTAAAACATCTTCACGAAAATTTTAACTTTGTTCGATTTCCTTTAAAACCTTTTGCTTACCTAGCCACAGCTTAAGAGGAGATACAAGTGTCAAAGAAGCATTTTATAGCCAAAAATATTGTGTATAATTTTTTTTTCTTTGCCTTTTTGCCTTTTTGCTTTCAAAATTTTAATTTAAAATTAAATAATAATGATAATAATAATATAAGTTTAAAAGGAAAAGTGAATGATTTGTGAGTTTTATACATGCAGCAGTGCCCATCAGTCAAAAGGAAGACTACAAATCATTTTCTAGCTTCCTGATGATCCGATTTATTTTATTTTATTTTATTTTTTATTATTAACGTTTGTCTAATATAACATTGATTTTCGTTTGGAAATAAATTCTCAATTTGTTTTTCTAAAACCTACAATAATGATCTTATTTTAACGGGCTTTAGACCGACATTCCAAGTTAACTGGAGTTTTTTCTGTGCCTTCCCCACAGTTTCAAAAACCGCCTCACATGCACTGACCTAATGTAAAAACTAAAATTGGTGAAGGGGTATTCAAATTTTCTGAGTGATTTTTTTTTTAAATCTGAGAGTGAAGAAGTGAAAAATAAATTGCACAGCTACTATGCTTATTTCGTTGCATATACACATCGATCACCGATTTCCGTATAAGTGTTTAATAAACTTGTGGAATTAAAAATTGCCATTTCAACTGAGTTAAAGACAACAATGATTATATTGAACTTGATTGATTAGTTTTTTAGTTGAAGTTTATTCATAAATAAAATTAAGTGAGCTTCATAATTTTGTATTTTATTTCGTAGAAGAAAATAAACTTCTATTATTATATTATACATTAGTTAAAGGAATAAAAATGAGATTTTTTTTCTGTTCTTTTTCTTTTCTTTTCTTTTCTTTTTTTCTTTTCTTTTTTACAAGGAATAAAATAATGAGATATTGATAGTAAAAATGTGTTAATTACTCATATTTAATGTAAATTTTGTGAGCCACTGAAAATTTCAATAGGTCAGCATATTAAAGCTATATGTAAATCTGTTGAATTTTCGGTATTATTCAACAATAAAAAAATAAATATTTTAAGCAAATTAACATTAGGTGAAATTTTTTTTATTTATAAGGTTTTTTGTAAAACTCATTTATAACACTTAATTTGAAGACAAAAAGCATTAGAGAAATTTCAAGAAAATATGAAATGTATAGCAAAGTAACATAATAAAATAATATAGAAGAAAATTTTCCATTCAATACAAAGGAAACTAATTAATAGCAATAGATAATACTAGTAAATAAAAGTTTGAACTTAAACCTAATGATAGGAAAAACATCGAAAATTATTTAAAGATTGTTATGTTAATGTACAAAAGCAATAGTTTTAACTTCCGTTAATGACTTTAAGCATTTCCCAAGAGAGTTCCAAAACAAAAAGATCAAAATACTTTAAAACGAAAGAGCAGTTGTAATCTGCGATGCAAACATAACTACGGATGCAAAAGATTTATGTTCTCAAGTGAAACAAATGAGAACATTAATTTTCATTTGACAAAAATAAACAAAAATGATTTATTTTAGCGAATTCACTCGAGAGTGGATATTTTTAGTACAGAAGAAAACATGAATATAAAATATGAAAGTTTGACGAAAAGCGCTAAAGTTATTAGAAAGCAAATGTCTATCACCAGTTAAGTTTTAAGAAACTTTTCAAAAATTTTTTATGGAAGAGAAAAGAAAAAAAGTTACAGTAACCTCTTACTTTCACGATTCTGAAGTAACCGAAGAAAAAAGTCGTATAACTGAGAGATCACCCTAATATAAAACAAGTTGGAAATTGTACGTTAAACGTGACAAATGAGGTGCGTTCTTACTATAATTAGTTTCACAATAAAAAAAAAATCATAGTTATTATTTTAATGAAATGAATAATATCGTCTATTATGCGCGAAATGAGAATTCCTTTTCTCTTATTTTATTACGTAGGCCGCATTTACAGATGCGAATTTTTTCTTCGACACCATCTTACTTTGCGAATGATTACCTCCATGGTTTAATATTTCTATGATTCACGATGAACGAATATCTTGTGTTTATTTACTTTAATGGATATTGGGATAAATATTGGGCTGTTAACCTAATTTCAACTGAAGTTATCTCAGAATCTATCCATTTTTTAATGTAACTCATCTCAACCAAATAGTTTTTTTGAATGATCTTTTTAAAAAATGTAATTTTTATGCAATTTTATTAGAAAAAATAATTTTGAAGAAAAATGGCCGCCTGGCATATGAAAAAAGAAGTGGCCCGTATTTGTTTTCCTCAGCCACATGACTTGCGCTTTTATTATATAGATTATGTATGACAGGATTTAATAGAATGAAGAAAACATTTATTAATATCTTTTTAAGTTTTGATTCGATTGTCATAAAATTCGAAATGACTCGACAAAATTCTGCAACGATTATATATATTAAATTTCAAACCATTCGGCTGGGTAGTTTTTGTGCTGTTATATACGGACAGATGGACAGACCAGACGACGGCTATAGGTGCTACGTATTTTTTTTATACCGCTAACCAGGCCCCTACCTGCCCGGCATGAATTCCTAGCTTAACGAGGTAATACCTGGGTGCGGGGCGGAAATCGTCTGACCACAGCATGGCTGTGATCCACCTGACTATAGATTTGTTCACATCGCTGCTGTGCTTGCTCTCTTATGGTTTGCTACAGTTATCTTTGTTTGCCGGTTCAAGGTTTCTGTTTAACTTTGTTGAATTGACAGATTTAATAGGTCTCGTAATTTAGAACCTTGATCAGGTGACGAGACCCTCACCTGATTAGGCACCCCAAGGGGTATAATTCACATGTAACTTGGAGGGCTTTGCATCCACGACGGATTTTAAATGCACCAGGCGCCATTAGCGTACATGGATTTACATATTTACCATGTCTGTTGGTTTGTCACGTTCATGGTGGATTGTCGCTATAGTGTTTATCGCCTCTTTTATGGGCTGACTTCACTTCTTGTTGTATTTGTCTCTGTCAAGGTTTTTTGGAGTTTTTATAGGCTCACCCCTGTTGTGGGTTGTTTTTGTCTATCATTCATTGGGTTTTTGTCTCTTTCTTGATATATTGTTACCTCTAGCTTGTGCTAGAGCTGGTTGTCACATTTTGAATCTTGGTCTTCTTTCGAGAGTTTCACTGGTTATTATGTCACTATCGTGGGTTTTGTCGCGTTGTAACTTTTGTTACTGGGGGTTGTCTCATTGTAACTTTTGTTAAGGGTGGTTGTCACATTGTAACTTTTGTTACTGGTGGTTCTCACATTGTAACTTTTGTTACTGGTGGTTGTCACATTGTAACTTTTGTTACTGGTGGTTGTCACATTGTAACTTTTATTACTGGTGGTTTTCACATTGTAACTTTTGTTACTGGAGGTTGTCACATTTCTGGATGTTGCACACTCATTTTTGTTGTCTTTGTCACTTTATCTCACCCAAGCATTGGGGGTTTTGATTTTAATTTTTTTTCTTCGTGAATACGCTTATTGCGATCAGTCTATTGAATCCTAATGGTTGTTATCACTGCTTTTGAATTTTGTGCAACTTGTTGATTTGTTGTTTGAGAAACTTGTCGCACTAATGGAGTGGGGCTTGTTTCGTGGCCGTTAGTCCGTCATATATCTATGAGGCTGTATTCATTTGATGTGACACTGTTTTTTTTTTCCTATTCACTTTCTTTGGCAGGTGTGCTTTGTGCATTCACCAATTAATTATTTTGTTGTGTTTTGTTCACTTTTTGTTGGCTTTTTGCCTTCATCAGTTGGTGAAATTCAGTCCGTCACAGATGACTTCCACTTCTCACTAGTGCTGAAAAAAATCGATTTTTTTGGCGGAGCAAAGAGGTTCTATTGCTACTTTTTTTTATTTATATATATATATATATATAATTTTTTTATATATTTTATATATATATTTTTTAAGATATATTAGAAAATATATTTACCAAAGGGATGGCTTTTGAGGGTGGGAAATGCGCTTTTGAGGAATCTCGCTGCTGGGAAGGTGTATTTATTCTGATATGAGATCGATGTTTTCTACGAGGGGCAGTCGGAAAATAAATTTCCCCTGGCGACTGTGGACAGAGGTGTGTATGAAAGACAAAAAATGTAATGAGACATTAAAGATAAAACATAACTCTATTTTTCCACATAAGTAACAAGTACATTGAGACATTTGTCATACCACTTATTAAGCTTCAAAAAGCCTTCCAGGAAAAAATCAGGGCTTTGCATGCGGACGAAGTGTTGAACGGCTATGGGCGAAAGACGACGCAGCAGGTGAACGTGAACGTGCAAGACACCGATACACCATTGGGTAGTCGACCGCGACCAAGCAGATGACACTGTTGCAGTCAACTGCGCCATCTGCTTGATCGTGGTCGACCTCTACCCAATGGTGTATATGTGTCTTTCACGTTCGTGTTCATCTGCTGTGTCGACTTTCGCCCATAGCCGTTCAACGCTTCGTCCGTATGCAAAGCTCTCATTTTTTCCTGGAGGGCTTTTTGAAGTTTATAAAGCGGTATGACAAATGTCTCAATGTACTTGGTACTTACGTAGAAAAATAAAGTTATGTTTTATCTTTAATGTCTCATTACATTTTTTGTCTTTCATACACACCTCTGTCCACAGTCGCCAGGGGAAACTTATTTTACGACTGCCCCTCGTACTAACCATCTCATCACTGCTCATACAATCAGGTAGTATATTATCAGTCAGTGAAAAAAAAACCCTATTAGTGTTTCGCTGAGCCAATTGCATACTTACTGAAAATGCTCCTAAAATAAATCTAGACTGCATTTTTTTACTAATCTAATTAACTGAATATATCCTAAAAAAATTCTAAAACTTATTTTAATGAATAGGATATTTTTTATTACATATTTTAAAAATAATTTTCACATTAATTGTTTATTAAAAAATACTGAAGTAAGAAAAAAAATGCTATTTTAGAAAACTGTTTGAATCTGCAAAGCTTAAAATAAAAAAGAAATAGGAAAAAATAAAAAGCAATTCCTTTTGTATTGAGGCGTTTCAAGATGGTTTCAAAACTATCTCTTTAGTACACTATCCATAGCTATTATTCTTTATTTAATCTTATATTAATATTGCTTCAAGAATAGATAGGATTTAATAAGATTTTTTTTTTCAGAAAAATTATTTATTTATTTATTTATTCCCTTAAGAACAGTTTTTCATATACTTAAAGTAGTTTTTTTTATTTATTCGCAGGAGCGATAATTCTTTTAATTAAATTACACTTACTTAATTTTTATCGTATTAATATTTTTTATTTGTGCGGTAGCAAATGAATATCAGTAATTGCTTTATCTTCGGATTAGATTTACCAAGTTCTTTTCCAATGATATAAAAAATAGATAACGCCCTATTTTAATAAAAGATAGAAAAGTTAACATAATACTTTATAGATATTTAAAATTAAGATTTTCTAAAATATAGTTGATCTCTCTTAATGTAATGGGAACTCTAGATAATAAAAATCATTCAAATTAACTTATCACGTTCTGTATCAATTTTGTTTTAATGCAAATAGGGGATCCATCCCGGGCTTCCCGGGTTACAGAATATAAGTACAAACCAGTTTTTTAAAATTGAAAACTCTAATAGATTTTTTACAATAGTTTATATATTTTTTAGATTGTCCAAAAGCATCACCAAGAGCATTTTTTATGAAAAATATCAATTATATATTCAAATAAACTTCTGATATTTATTAAAAGCGATACCTTCGTATTAACAGCATGCCAGAAGTTCGCCAAAGCGCTACCAGCAACCTTTTAGATTATGATAATTTCAGTGGTTTAAGTGCGTAGTTCGATTACATGTCTGATAAATTTGTCTTTTAATTACATTGTTTTATTTATTAATAATGAAGTTTTTATTTCGGTATGAAATATTAGCGAGAAACAAATACTAAGCTATTTCTATTGCTTTATAGGCAGAGGGGAGATTTTTTTTTTTTTTGTGATCGAGTAACATGCAACAGATAGATTTTCTTTAAAATATGCTTGAATATTAATTTAAAAACCATAAAAAAGCAGTTAATTCAAATAATTTTTCTTTAATTTCTATTTGAAAGAACATTTTTTTTTCACAATTTGTCGGTATAAAAAAATGAAATTGCGCGAAGTCTAGAAGTTAAAGAAATTGCAGTAAAACCGAAATTTACTGGTCTGGTGTTGCCACCGTCAATATGACGTCAGTGTTACTAACGGGCATGTTTTTGCTTTATAATATAGATACATACAGGGTAGCAAAATATAAGCTGCAGAATTTGTAGGTTTCTTGTGTGGATGGCTATTGCTCCGAATCTGAAGGAATTTAACTTATAGAAAACTCACATGATGTGTTTTTCAATTGTTAAATAAACACTTTCCGAACGAAAATTCTTCAAAAGGTGGCTTTGAAAAATTCAAATACGTTTAAAATTATGCTTATTCATGCCCAATATGTTTTCACACAAATTTTGAATTAAAAAAAAACATTAAACTTTGTGACGTTACAATACATTAGGTGGTTCTCAAATGCCCCGCTCAAAACCGCAAAACTTTGACGCATTTTCTGACTCATTTTTAAATACAATGGCATAAAATTGGAAGACCTGACTAGTGAATCCCCTTGAAATCGAAATCCATTGTTTGATAAATAAATTACTTATCGAGTTATAAACGACTCGTGTCACGTGATGACGCGTTTTTCCCTTTTCTGGTGCTGCTGCGTAAGAAATTGGATTCAAAACGTCGACTTTGATCGTATTTTCTACCTTTACCAAAAAATGGAAAACTTCTTTCGATTACACAGTTTCTGAATAAGTCCATTTCATGCGTTTCCGAACAAAAATGAATTCCGAAATGTGTCATAAAGTAGCTCTATTGGATTTGAGGACAGCCTTAAGGATCTTGGCCTACAATGCCCAACCCCGTTTACTAGACCATGGGTCCTGGCTATATAGCATATGTCCCGGTCAGATGGTCAACACAACGCAGAAACCTCAATGTTTAGTTCCCAAACAAGCCTTTTATTCATTTTATCGACCGCGAAGGGAGGAAAGACTGAGTAAATTTTTCACAAGCCCGGAATTGATCTCTGGATCTGTAGCGTGGTAGCACGACGCGCTGACCTCTAATCTACCGACCTTCATAAATGTTAAATATGATTACAATAAATGCATGTCTACTTTTATTGCCAGCAATGTGCTGTAATCGCAAAACAATATTTCCTATAGTAAATTGCAGAGAGACTGGTCAAATATCCAAAAGAAAAAAAAAAATATGGTGACGAATCTTATCTTCTACAGCTGCACAGATACAGTTATTATTAAATTTCTGTACTACAAAATGTATATTTGACTACCGCATCATTTTTATTATCCATAGTTTAAATGTTGTAAATATCGGAGTAGTAGAGCGCAATCCTAAAGTGGATAACTTAACTTTTGCTAATCCAATGATCCCATTAATCAGGTTTTTTTTAAATAAACAGTATTTCCAAAAGAAAATTTTTCGTAGTAGGTTCTTGGAACATTTACAAAAGAAGTCACCTTCAAGGAGGTTCCTACAAAATTTGAAAGAGATCTTCCTTTAAAAATAAAGTGGTATTCAAAAAACGGATCAAGTGAAAGCCCTGTGCTACCCTAAATGTTAGGAAAATGAGATACTTTGTTATAATGTTGGTGATGTTTAATTTCGATTATGAAACATGGAGGACAGTATCTCAAACATAATAAATGGCAATAATTACTTTAAAAATATATATTTACAACATATTTTGTACGCTGCGGATAATACAAAGCTTAAGAAAGTGGTTGTGATTGCTTAAAGTCTTTCCCGATTCAATAAAACAGTAAAAATGCTTAAATAAAAAGTTAATTAAATTCCAACCCACGACGATTACTATAACAATGTAGACTGTAAGTACAATGTACATTATTTTTGACAGAAATTGATGCAAAAAGAGATATTATATAAAAAACTTAAACTAGGGATAGATTTTTACAGTGGTCTTCTTTTTCATTCTTGTGATTAACTCGAAGTCACTGCGGTCCTACCACTTGTGTTAAATGTCCCAACACGTGTTTACACCTCTTTGAACACTTTTTTAACGAATATTTCTTTTAAAAGTTTCCGGTGGGTCCTCCATAGTCAGGGTCTCCTTAGAACGTGGACGGAGCATTACGCGAAGATTACTGGCAACAGTCAAGTTTCACATAATTCCACTGCCGTCAACAATCAAGTTAAGGCCGTCAATATTTAGTGAATAATGCCGTCAATAACCAATTAATGCCGTCAATTTAGAACTTTCGACATCCCCAACTGAAACACGGTAGACAGGTTACAAAGATGTTAAGTGAAGTGGCACAGCTTCCATTTGACGAGGTACCAGACAGAGGATCGAAAGGCTGATGGACTCAATATTCTTTCCAAAATTTTTATCCTAACCATAAGAGAAGAACCCGTCGATTTACTACTTTTCCCAATTATTAACTTTCAGCGAAAGGACTTTCCACACAACTGTTTTTTCGTGCCAGTCTATGGCATCGAAAATGAGTCAACATCAGCGCAACGCCCCCTCACACCCGATTTTATATTTGAAAAAAGGTCACGAACATCATTGCTAGATAATAATTTTCCCGAATGAATTATGTAACTTTATTTTAATTTAACTTAAAAATGATTTAAATCTAAGTAAGTTTTAAACTATTATAAAGCAGTTTAAAAATTTTACTTTCGAGTAATAATAAAAATGTTTCATGCGAATTATTTTTTTACCAATTCCTTACAGTTTTCTCAAAATTGTTAATAGTTTTCATTGTAAAGAAAAAAACACTTGGTATCTGCTTTAAAAATAAAGAATAAATGCAAGAATTATAAATTATTATAAACTATGATATACAGTAGTATAGTACAAAGTTAAATAAGCTTCATGGAAATATTTTTGGTGAATCCAGTATTTTAAAAATAAGTAATTTATATGAACACGAATGCACATATATATGTAATTTTATGATTCGTACTAAAGGAACGTAATGAAAAGGCAACGTAAAATATTAATTTATTAAATGTAATAAAATTTATTTAATGCAGATTTGAAAGCAATCACTGATTTTGAATGATTTGGAACTCACATGGAGCTATATGAAGTTTCAAATTGTATTATACATAAATATATACAAAAAAATTTCTCCAATGGTAAAGTTTTTGTACTTTTATTGAAAACATGCCATGTACATATAAATATAGTTTATACATTATGTCCGGTAAAATTTATAAACCTTAAAATAGAAATAGAAACTATAAATTTTAGCGCCCATCACCCCCTTAATTGAACCGGTGAAGGTTCACTTAAAATTATCTTCCATGTATTTTCTAAACATAATTTATAAAAAAAGGGACACAGAAAAACAATTTCGTATTTCAATACATATATTTACATACAGTGGGTTTAAAAAAATCTATAAATAATTTATTCGCTAATAACCTGCATGTTCTTTTTATACTTCCAGGTTTTATGAACTTGAAAAAATGGCTCAAATCAGAAAATTTACTCTAAAGTGTTACTGGAAGTTCGGAAATGTAGCTGAAGTACAGTGACAGTGTAGAGATCCCCTATGCGACTTACAAACGCTGAAATTACAGATAAGTAGGGAAAAAATGAACAGTTAAAAATGTTCACAAGCAACGTTCTCGAAGACCTCGGTCATCAACAAACTCCTATACAATAGTACCCCAACTTAAGTTCCCTCAACATAAGTCACCCCCGAATTTGCATCACCTGGCCCGAAAAGTAATTTTTTTTTTTTTATTTGATGCAATTTTAACAATTTTTACGACTTTTGACTTTACATTCTGTAAAGGGAAACTTTCCCGCGACAATCAAGTGATAGAGACAAATATATGATATTGAAAAAGAAAATCTGTTCATCCCCCACCCCCCTCTACAGCGCGAAAGAATATTTGGTTTGCGAGAAACGCATAGTAGAAATTCACTCATTCTTTGTTTATGGAATGTGACTGGACGGTTATATTCTGACAATGGCACCTAAAAGAAAAACGAGTGATTCAACATCTGAAGAAAAACAATGGAAGATTTTTACATTGGAAGTAAAACATGATATCATCAAGTTTTATGATACATAAAATCGCCTAAAAGATTAATTTAGCTTGCGAGACTATAAGAACAATCATCAAGGATAAAGAACGAATACTTACCGAATGTGAAGAAGACTCGCCCAATGAATACGGTGATGATTCGCAATCGACACGACATGGTTTCTGAAATGATATCATTGTGCGAGAATCAGGAGATAGTCAAAAATTGTCCTATAGGCCAAAACACAATATCTAATGAAACCAAGTCAATTTTTGAAAAACAAAGAAAAATCAGATGAAACGAGTGAAAACTCTATTATTACTACCAACGGCTGGTTTCATCTATTCAAACAATGATGTAGTTTTCATGGCGTTTCATGGAAAGGCAGCAAGTAATGATAAGAAAGCAGCTTTTTCATTCCTCAAACCATTTAAAGACGATGATAAAAGAAGAGGGTCGTAAGGCCATTTTCAATGTTGATGAAACAGGGCCGTTTTGGAAAAAATGCCAAAAAGAAAATTTATTGCACAGGAAGAGAAAACGTTTGCTGAATTTAAAGTATTGTAGGATGGATTAACTCTATTTCTTGGCGGACGGCGCAGGACGTTTAAAGCATATTACATGCGATTTTCGTTTTCCTATATCAATGCAGCAATAACAGTAGGTACAGAATTGACAGCGAAGACTCCTGGAATAATGCAGTCTAAGTCATAAAAAGCCCACATTCATAGGGGATTCATTGGATGAAGTTCAGCAAAAAACAATGAGAGATTGCTTAGAAAGAATTCTGTCCATTTTTCTTTGTAGCGACAGAGGAAACATCTGAAAATTGTTACTCCGAATCTCTCTTTATGGAAGAAATCGACGAACATGGAAGAGAACTCACTTTAAAGATGGATGATAAAGATGTTAGATTAATTTTAACACAAAAATTTCAAATTGATAAAGAAATCATACAAGTTGTAATTTTTCCAACTGGAAGAAAAATGTCCTGGCCAGGATTCGAACCTGGGATCTCTTGGCTGAAGCCGCCACGCTCTATCAACTGAGCTATCCCGGTCGAATCTGGAGGGCATAATGTGTTAAAATTAATCTAGTGTAATCACGTATCCAGCGTTTACTGGAGTTCCATTACCTGCGATCTATTCTGTTGAGCTGATTAAAATATCAGACCAGATGCTATGATCAATAAGGTTAACTGGATGAATTATGCCCTCCAGATTCGACCGGGATAGCTCGGTTGGTAGAGCGCGACGGCTTCAGCCAAGAGATCCCAGGTTCGACTCCTGGCCAGGACATTTTTCGTCCAGTTGGAAAAATTACAACTAAGATAAAGATGTTGTTGAACTCCTAAATTCCCATGATCCAGAATTAACCGTCAACGATGTCATTGAATTGAAGAAGTAAAGTCCTGTTGAAGAAACAGATGAAGACTACGGAAAAGATTATTATAGTTCAAAATTAACCGGGAGTCTAAACCTTATTGAAGCTGGAATGAAGGGTCTTGAACATATTGATTCGGATGATCAACATGTAGCAATGACTAAAAAAAATCTGTCTGCTGTTACATGGATCTTCTAAGAGAAGAAGCCCCACCAGTGACTGAGAGATTCTGCTCTCAAAAGCTGGTAGACAGGAGGTGCTGTGTTCAAGCCCCTGTTGCGCTCGTCGACCTAACTGTTTGGAGTTTTCCATGATTTTCTCGACCCTTGCCGTAAATACGGGTTAGGATCCCTTAGAAAGACCCCCATGGAGGGCATTCCCCCTAGGGCCTATATTCCTCGAGTCATAAAATCGTCGGCCGTCATAAAATCAACCAAATCAATCATCTAAGAGAAGAAAAATTTGCCAGTTCAAACTACATTACGGGATTTTGTCTCATCTTCAAGGATTCGAACGACGCAGCTACAATAAGAATAAATTATAATTAACAACTTATTAATTTATTAAAATTTTTGTATTTTTGTAGGCATTTTTTTAGACTGTATGTGACATGATCTTTAAATACAATAGCATTTGCTCATTAGATTTTGGTAAATTTTTATTGTTTATCCTTTATTTTGCTTATCCAAATGTACCTCGACTTACGTCGCTAGTCTTGGAACAAATTCCTGACGTAAATCGGGGTATTACTGTATAACTTAGTAGAAACCTAGAGCGAAAATTCAAGTCAAAAAACATCAAGGAGTCCGATATACCCCAACAGACGTACCGATCAAGAGACGTTCCATTTGTTTGATTCTTAACAACTATACTTTCGTAATACACCAAAGCTTGTCAAAACGGAATCTTTATATAATGAAATCCTGCCTTAAGGTGATACGGAATTCAAAATTTGCCTTTTTATATTCATAAATTTGTAAATTATTATTATTATTATTATTATTTGTGATTATTTATATCTGGAGGCACGGTAGTTCCTCTGAAAAGTCGAGAAAACACAGCTGTAAGCACCCTTTTTCTGGAAGTAATTCAGGGTACTTTTGACCCCCCCCCATATCTTTGCGCTGGAGTTATTAAAAATCCTGAAATTTCGTTCATCCAGAGTACGTTGCAAACGGGAAAAAAATATCAAATTTCACGTTTCTATCTTTTCTAGTTCAGAAGATATATGAACTCAAATTTTCGCTTTTTTGACATTGACTCTCTCATTCACTCATTGATCATGAATAACCTATGGTACATTCCGTAGCCCTAGAAATTTGATTTTGTCATAAAGGTAGTTTTTAGGATACAAAAATAAAAAAAAATTTTAAAATCCGGAAAACTCAAAAATTTGAAAATTTTTAAATAATTTGATTTTATAAACCTAGAAACTTGAAATTTGGTATAAAGGTAGTGTTTAGGATAAAAAAAAGAAAATAAATCAATAAATCCAGAAATTTCGAAAAAAAAAATCTAAAAATTCGAAAAATCGAAAACAGTTTGATTTGGTGGATTTTTCCGGAATTTTTAAGTTTTTGTTTCTTTTTATCCTAAACACTACTTTCATGCCAAATATCAAGTATCCAGGGCTGCGAGTAATGCCTCAGATCAATAGTAATTTTCCAGGAATCAATTGAGAATACTTTTGACACTCCTCCCCCCCCCCACTCTATTCATAACTTATTGCTTGTCTAGGAACCTGAAACTGCTTTTTATCTAGAGGACTTTGCAAACGGCAATAAATCTCCAAATTTTCATATAATAGGGACAAGATGTGGGCTTGACAAAATCCAGTGGAGGATCTCCAAAAAAAAGCCCAAAGTAAAGAAAAGAGTAGTACTTACAAAAAGAAGTGATATCCTATCAAAAACAGCACATGTAAAAAATATATCCAAGTCTCGTGACTCTTTTACCGTAAAAAGTTCTGAGATGTAGAACCAAGTTTAGCTCTCTGCATTTTTAAGTAATTCCAATAAAATTTTATAAATATGCTCTTAGAGAAATTGTAAAGGATGCAGACGTCTGGAAATGGATTTTTCATAAAGGTGCAAGTTTATATACTTTACAATTTTGAATTACAAAATTTAGAATATTTATAAGAAATAGGTAATTTTCTTCTTATTGCAGATATAAAACAGGTACCTTTTGCCAATGAAATTTTATATTCTAATTTTATTTTTGTATTTTTTACATGCTTGAAATGATGTATTCGAATACCTCAGTAAGTATTTTCCAAATCTGATTTGTTGCACTACAAAGGTTTTAAAGGTGAAAAGCGATCGTCTTTTACATCGGAATATGCGGTATATGAATCACGGAAAAATAGTTTTGAAAGAATTATGCAAATATAATATAACTGAATAAGATGGAATCGCATGGGACCGAAAAAAATTTCTTGTACATGTGTTTTCGTATAGCACACCCTGTCAAAAATTATATAAAAAACAAAAATATATAAAGAATAATAAATTTTATGCAGTTCTAAGTATTAATAAACATCATATAATATGTATTTATAATCTAAAGATAATTAATTGTCTTGCACATTTTAATTTTAAATTATTATAATAATTTAAAAAAATATATATGAAATTAAAAAAATGATTAAAAATTTTGAATGGTCATAATCACGAGGACACTGCTTATAAGTTCGAATAGTTACAATACTAATGAGAGAAATGCTGTTAATAATGGAATTACATGAAATCCATATCTTGTAATTCCGTTACCAAGCATTTAAAAATTTCTAAATAACATATTTATATATTTTTTAATTGTTGTAAGCGTTTATTTTGATTTTTCAGTGTGCACTAATTGTTCTTACGGAAAACGAAAAAATAATTAACTTTATGTAATTCCACTAAATGTTTAGAAATTTACTCTGAACGGTAATTCTGTTAACAAATAATTGCCGAAATTCATAAATTTTATTTTACCAATAACCACATGAAGCAGCTCAAGTGGTAAATTAAACTTAGGTATAAAAAATTTACCCTTTTGTCAATGACCAAAATTTGCCCTTGTCTCCAACGACCGGGGTAACCGGGTACCTGCTGCGATTTTAACATACGCGCGCCATAAACTCTATTTAGAATACCCCTATAACGAAATATATGCCAGGAAAACAAGTACATACCGTAAAACAAACCAAGATGAAAGAGTTGTGAAAGACTTGGCCGCCCCATTGAAGGATTATGGCCGAAACATCACCATGGACAAAGTTTCTTCTTCTCTTTTTTTTGCCCAAGCATTTATTATCCTGGAAACTCACAATGGTTGTCATTTAAAAAAACACCTTTATATTTCCCTAGAAAAGATGCAATGTAAATCGCGTCAAGTTTTATCCACAGAATTATGATTTCATGATGACGTAAGTATTTGTTCGTATGTTCCAATACGGAAAAAACCTGTCATTCTAATGTCTACTATGCGTCATGATAAAACCATTACGGGATCAAAAGAGAAACCTGCAATGATTGAGTTTTATAATAAAACGAAATCTGGAGTGGATATTATGGATAAGTTATTGAGGCGATACTACAAAATGTAGGTGTATACGTACAAGTAGATGGCCACTCGCATTGTTTTTCAATATTGTGGATATAGCAGCACTTGCTGCTTACATTATACATACTGAAAATAATGATATGGTTAGCTATGAAACAGACAATCGTCGATTGCTTTTGCAGGAATTAGGTGAGAGCCTGAGCCTTCCAGAAATTCAAGATCGATCGCAAAATGTACAGGCTATGAGACATTTTTCGACCAAATCAGGAGTTGAAAGTATGCTGAAAAGATCTTGCCAGTATTTGAAGCTGCGACAGGTTCATAACCCAGCCCAAAGAGCTTAAAGCGAGATGAAATATGAAGAATAAAAATAGTTGGTGTTGGTTAGATGTGCTTGTTAAAGCCTCCAAAAACGGCGTAAAAAAACCAGAAAATCATGTGAAAAATGTAGAAAGCCAGTATGTGATCTACATCCGTATACTTTTTTCTATTGTAAAGATTGTCCCAACATGTAAAATTTCAGGTAAATAAAATACTTTTTACCTTAAAATAAATATGTATAACTCTCATTTTCAAATTAATTCCCTGTTTTATTGGTCTAAATTAGGGATGCACAATCTGTAGCACGCGGGCCACCAACATTACCACTATTTTTACACAGAAATATTTACGTTAGGTTAATGACGGAAACCTTGCTATTAAATATATCAAAGCTTACCTTTCGAAGATATTGGTGGCAAACGATTTTCATACAAAAAGGTTGTGCAGCACTAGTCTAAATCTAGATAATCTATCAATTTCTATTTTCTTCCAAAGAAAATTTGCATGGGTGTATGCTGGTCATTGATGAAAGGCATAAACATGTTTAATTCTGCAAAATAATAATAAAACAATTTCGAAATTTTTAAGTCCTTATACTAATGGACAGTGAATACTAATTGGGGATCT
Organism: Maratus michaelseni; assembly: GCA_963931845.1. NCBI lineage: Eukaryota > Metazoa > Arthropoda > Arachnida > Araneae > Salticidae > Maratus > Maratus michaelseni. The sequence goes on along the minus strand of OZ007589.1, from coordinate 95,491,279 downwards.
AAATTCATTTTAGTTTCTTTTGATATTAACTCCCTGAAATCAGGGTGAAAAGAGCAAAACGGTACCCGGGTATCTGGTCATTGGCATAAGGGTTAACCCAATATCACCATTTGCTGGAGGTTCTACGAACAATTTTTATTAACTGCAGTTTTGGAAGATAGCAGCAATCAATAAAATCGTCATTTAAAGTTTACTTTGGAAACAAGATTGATTTTTGGGTATGTTGCAGATATGCAACAAGATGATGCAAAAGATTAAAATGAGCCTTAAAAAATGACTATGTCTTATTAAATGATAGTAGAGATTTATTATTAATTTACTGCGCACGCCCTTTGGTACTTATAATGTTCGTATGGACATTACATCTGTTCGTAGTGATTTGTATATTGTCTGTTTTTTTAATGCCGGTAAGCTCTGAAATTTCATAAATTTTAAATCATCATAACTTGTTGAGTTTCGGTCGTTGAAGAATGAAAATTTTATAATTATACTTATCAGAACATGAAGAATGTTTTTTCTCTAAATATAACATACAGGATCCAGGGACCATATAAAATTTATTAAGTGTAACCATTTAAAAATTAATGCCAGTACTATTTAGTCGACATAATTTTAATTCGTATCTTATTTTCAACATTCTTTCAATTTGCATTGCCTACGTAATATACAAGAAATATACAATTAAAGTGCGTTTCAATCCTTTTGGAATATCAGCTTTACATCTGTATAGGTGTTAGTTGAACAACTCTAACTGGAGTCAATTGTTTCGCTATGGATTGTTGCCACGTCCTGCAAACGCTTCAGTGAGAAAGGATAAATGACTACATTTCTAAGAATGAAAGAGAATCAATTTTTCTTATTAACGACACCATACATTAGTTATTGATATTCAATACGTCTTAGCAGTTAAAAAATAAAAATACAATTTATAAAGTACAAGTGATTTTTTTCTGGTTTTTGAATATGGTAATAGGTAAAAGCAGTATCACTAAAATTAGTGAAATACAGACTTAAATTGAAAATTCGAATTAAACATAAATTTTGAAACTGGTTTAAACAGTAATTTCTAGGGAATTAACATTTTCTGAATAAATAAAGGTAAAACTTTATTTTTAATTATATGCAATTTTTTATTTCCCGATCCAGTTAACTGGAGTTCGAATAATTGAAGATTTGCGGTAGCATAATTATCCTATTTTCATCTGCTCATTTCGAATAATACAGCTTTCTTTTGTAACTGCATATCAACTAATATTCAAAATGTAATTTTTTTTGCTCTCCAAATATTTTATTATTTCAATATTTAATTTCAAATACTCTAATATTTATTTAGTTCTATTCATATGTTAGATTTTACCCTCAGTGTAAAATGTAAATGTTTAAATAATTCCAGTGAAATATTCCGTAAAGAATTTCAATGAAATCTAAAAATAACGACAGTTAAAAGGCATGAAATTTTACAAGTTAAACTGTTCTTTGAATCGTTGAAGTGATAAATTTGTGTTTGAAAAGTAACTACGAAGTTTGTAAATATAAATATTTCATTAAGCTATCAATATTTTCTCAGTCGAGTTTATTTTCTGTCTTAATTAATATTTAAATACATAACTTTATATGCTGCTGTGATAAAAACGTTTCTCAAAGTACATGATATCAATGGAATTTAGAATATGGTGTATCTCAATTAAAATTGTAACTCCGCATTATAACGTTGAGATATGATATAGTTAAACGATTAATGTTTAGGGATATCGCATCTATTATGAAATTTATTTTACTGCCTCAAAAATTGTCATTTGTCATTTGAAAAAGAAAACACGTTGAAAATTAACTCTTTGTGACTTAACAACTCTGATTTAAAAATATTTACTCAGATGTTAGAATACATCATTTTAATCATGTAAAAAATAATTAAAAAAATTAGAACATAGAAATAAAAAAATTATCGATTAAAAGGTACCTTTTTTACATCTGGAATAAACAGAACATTAAAAACTTCTCATAAATATTATCAATTTTCAAATACAAAATTGTAATGTATATGAACCAGTCATTGTAAAATATCTATTTTTGGACGTCTCCAGATTTTTTAATTTTACAAAATTGACGAAGTTAATTTTAGAAATAACGAAGCGAAACTTCTCAAATGATAAATAAAACTTTGCTATGAAAATTAACTCAGTATCGCCCCTGTTGAGAATTCTATGAACAATTTATATTAACTGATGTGTTGGGAGACAGCAGCAATAAATTAAATAGTATTTAAAAACCCACTGTATAAGTAACATTGACTTTTGGGTGCGTTGCAAATATGCATTGCGTGGATACAAAGAGTTAATAGAGTTTCATTTTTCGGCTTATTAAATGTGTTATTTTACGTAACAATTTTCGTTTCTTATTAAACGTCCGTTATTGCAGTTATTACAGTTACAAAGTTCTAGTATTAACTGGATACTCCTAAAATGTTCAGTGGATCGATAAATATGGTACGACAAATGAAAAAAATAGGCTTGTAGACATTTGTTTAAAATTTATTAAATACTGCATGATATTATTTAAGCAACTCTAAAAAATATTTTGGACTTCCTTTAATTTACCACAACTGAGATTGTAAAAACTTTTTCAATAATATTTAAAATTATGTAACTTCGAGTTTCAATGTCATATTAAAATTTCATTCGAAATACAGAGTGCGTCAAAAAAATGTATACGCACTTTGAATGATTATAACTCCAGTTTTTATTCGCATATAATTAATATTTAAATTGGAAAAGAATCTGCATAAAATGTACAACTTTTCCTCTTACCGCAGATGTTCAAAGTTATTACCGCTGTGGTCAATACACTGCTTATAACAATGGGTTTTTGATTCACAAATTTCAACAAACATTTTATTTGGTGTTGGGGCGCATTCTTACTGAATTGCGGTTCCGGAAGTTGTCTATGAACATCCATTCGTTTTAAACGTATTTTTTATCCCATTAATTGTAAGTCGCATATGTGGATCCGCCTGAAACTCCCTGCGATATTGTCTTTGTACTTCTGCTACATTTTCATACTTACGATACATTTAAAAATAAATTTCCCTTTCAAAAGTTAATCGTGATCCATTCATCAAGTCCAATTAAATACACTTTGAAAAGAAAGAAAAATTAGAAAGTTATGACCCGTTTAACAGTGTATGTATACATTTATCTGACGCACCCTGTATATTAGCAGTGGACAAGAGAGAATGTTAGAATCGATCAGGCATTCGTACATGGAAAACTAGTTTCTTTTCTTACAATACTTGTTTTGGGTGATCCAAAATTTCAAAATTAAAACTTGAAATCACATTAAATGAGCTAACACATATATGGTATAAATGTTGCAAAATGCTGTTAAAATCTATGAATAAAGTACTAAGTTTAATTCCAATCACATTAAAGAAAATTCATAAAAACAACAACCAAACAACATGCGTGGGAAGCGAATTCCGTTGCTCTGTGTTTATATGAGGAATATTAGACTGACTACTATTCTTTCTCTCTTTAAAATTTTCAAAAATAATTGTCTAGAGTAATCAGAAAATAAATTAAATAAAATCATTAATAAAATATTTAGAATGGATACTTGATGATATTTTTTAAATCTTATAACATGCAACAAAACCATTTAAGATTTACAAAAATTAATCAGAACTAATAGGTTACTTTGTTGTGGTACTTAACCATCAATCATTATGTACAAGGTGGGAGGTAAATGAAGTTTTTACTTTCTTTACTGCACATTGTAGAAAAGGACATTGATTTATTGTTCTGAGACAAATTTCTTCAATATTAAGTTATTAAGCAAGTATGTAACACTTCAGCTAAGCTTAGATATTCTTCAGTGTTACTACAAATTATCCACGGAAAGTCATTTTAAGGGAAGGATTAAGTCATTACCGTAAATTAAGGGAACTTGGCTTGCACAATATTAATGTATTTTAAATGAGAATCAAACTTGAGCTATTTTCGTACTGACAAAAACAAATTAGATTTATTTTTGAACGAATTTATCGAAGAATAAACCATGATAAATCCACTTTGTCGTGTTCAATCATTATATTTAAAAAAACTAATAACTCTAAAATTTCAAAGAAATATAAAAATAATTATATAATTCCCATCAGCAAATTGGATAATTAGATTCATAATCAAACTATAAAAGACATAAATCATATTGTTTTAACCCATTTTCGGCCAAAGGTGCGTAAACGCACCATTTCAATAAATATTTTTTTATTAACACTGTGACGTATATTTTTCGCTAATTTTATTTTTCTGCTATTTTTAAGGGTTCTGGAGACATCTATAAAATATTAGTAATTCAATTGAAGTAATCACTTTCTGTTGAGAAATTTTCAAAATACGCTGGTTTTTTACTTGAAACGGTTATTGACAAATTCGACTTTTTGATAATGTATAATTATTCCACTTGAGATTAATCATATGTTTTTCTAATGGAGTAAAGTTGCAAGTTCTGTAAATAAAATAAAAATAAAACAAATGCCATAAGAAAACGTAGTTTTTTTTATTTAAATTTAATGGTAAATTATTAATAATAAATTAATAATGGTAACGTCAAATTAAATAAAATATTAGTTTTCATGCACGAAACTTTTTTGATGTCTTAATGAATGTAATTTAAACAAATTTTAATGCAAATAATACCAGATTTTATAAAATTTCTATGCTTGGCCTAAAATGGGTTAAAATATTTTCGAAAGATGAAAAACATGTAACACTTTTTTATTATCAATATTTTAAGTAAAATATCTTCATTAATCACAAATTTAAAACTGTCACAGAGAACAACATAAAACAAGTTTCCGGTACATTTAGTAGGGATTAACTCTGAACAAATATTCGGATTATTTTACTTTAGAAAGCGGTACCTAAAAACCCCTATTAATTGGTAGTGTGAAGTTTCTTTAGGTATTTACACCAAAACATTTATATTATTCAAAATTAAGTTTATTATTAACAAAGCCTCAAACATAAATATAACATGAACGAGAATTAAAATAGCTTTATTGATAACTTTTGCGAATAGGATACATGTCTCTTTTCATATGCTGTACTATTAATTTACTTGCTACGAATCATTAACATATTTTGTACAAATAGTTGGAATGCGTACCAGACATATTTTCTACAAAAAATTTGAAATTACTTTTTACACTTCCTGCTGTTTTTCTTTTTTTTATATTTCTTCTTTGTATTATTACTAGCATATTCAATCATTATATAAGCGTACACTGTAAGAAAAACTCTGGAAAATTTCTGAGGAATAATGCCCAACCACAATTTCCTGAAAGGTTCTGGTATAGTACTACTCTGAAACATTCCTAGTGAAAATTGACAACAGCAGTCTGTGAATTGAGCTTCCAAAAAATTTCATATTTTTAAAAAGCTTTATTTATAACAATTGGGTCAATAGGCTCTCCATTAACTTCTATGAAATTTCCTGGATTTTTTACCTTGTAAAAATACAAGGAAGCCCATTAGCTCAGTGGCCTGAGCGTCGCGCTACCACGCTACAGTTCCACAATTCGATTCCCGACTGCGGACAGGGCAAAATGCACTCATACTTTCATCCATTCGGGGTCGATAAAATTCAATCCAAAAAAAATTCGATAAAAGTCAATAAAAGTCAATCATCAAACTTGCTTGGGATCTAAACGTTGAGGGTGGCGCGTTAGGATGACCAACTGACCGGGACATATGCTGTATAGCACCTCCGGGTCCATAGTTAAGAAAACGGGATAGGGCCCTTTAGGCCATGATCTTTAATTGATTGTAACACCGCAGGCTCAGTTTAGTTTTTAGAATTACAATAAATTTTCATTTAAGTAACTGATATATTAAATATTTTCATCACGTGAGATACTTATTTGTTGAATGAATCTATTGCTGTATTATATAAGAGATATCATTAATATTTCTTATTATTTAAATATCGAACAATTACACACGTAAATACAATTTTTGGTACATGAAACATTCGCTATGTCGCCTTAAAGGCATTGGCTATGTATTTTCTATAACACACAGTGAAAGAGCAGAAGAGCAGAATGAGCAGAAAAGATTTATGCACCATTATGTGCGAGATGGTGATCTATGATATCTGTTTCTTGCGACCAGTGATATGAGAAGGGTAAATACCTAGCAGGTACTTATTTATGTTTTGGGTATATATCTGGGTATCTACCAAAGCCTGAGGTAACTACCCAAATATTAGGTATTTTAATATTTCATTGTAAAAATCATAATATTGTAAAATTTCTTGAAAACATTTGTTACAATGCATCAAATATGATAGCAAATTTCATTTTAGTTAATGAAAATTCCTGCATGTCGCCCGATTGAGTAGCCTTGATCCTTTTTTACATTTAATATGCTCAGATATTTTAAAATGCCAGCCAGTTAAGCATTTTTTCTTTATATAAATATCATTGATATAGTAAGGATCGCGACCATCAAATAAAATAACCGCTTACATGCAATTTTCAGACGAGTTCAAGTTGAAGAAGATAAAAAAAAAACTGATTCCTTGAAATTGCCAAGTAAAAACTAAATGGTAAAGTTATTTTCATTGCCTTCAACTTTAATTATCAAGCTATTTTGATATTTGTTTTTTATCGAGATTTTTTTCTAAATATCTTTCGAACGCCAAGGAAAGAAGAACTTCTAAAATTGTATGTCGTAATCCCAAAGAGAGACACTTAAATGCACAATAAAAAGAGACTAATGGAACGCTTTTAAAAAATTTTTCTTCATCAATCATAAAAAGGCCATCATACGAACCAGTAAGAGAGCAGAAGAAAGATTTTTTCCCGTTCTCATAGTGGTAGTATATAATACAAGTAGGATGTACATCATGTTAATTGTAGCAGTTTGTTAGGGGAAACAGAAATCTACTCCAAAAACAGAAAAGGGCGTTTTTGATGCTTCGAGAGCGGGCGAAAAAATCTGGACTATACCAGTACCGAGTTGTATGGAGAAATGAGTAGCACGTACACAAAAGAACCAATAAGACACGTTAACTCTTTAGAAAGAAATAGTGAGAAAATTAACCATACTGGGAAACTATTATCCCAAAGAACGTAAAAAGATAACTGAGATCATTTTGAACTTGAAAAGATAAAGGATGATATAAACTTATCATTTTTTATCCTAAAGTGTTAAAAGACGATAAATTTATATTATGGGAGTTAATGAAGAAGCCCACACACACACACATCTCTCAGCTAAACAGGAAACTTTTAGATGATGTGTTTTGGATTCATATTGTTAAAAGTGATCTCCATTTTTAAACCAGCTGTAGAACTAATTAAATCCCTTTAAATAAAAAAAAAATAAATAAAAAAAAATAAAATAAACTTAGATTCATTTAAAATATAAAAAACTTAACACTATAATATATTGTTTATACAACTATTTCCTGTATCTTTATTGCAAAAAAATTATCCAGAAAAATAAGTCTGCCTTTAGACCTTTCTATCTTGCAAGATATATTTTAAATCTACTGATGTTAGGAGCTACAATCGGCCGTAAAACACAAAACGTTTTTATGTCCAAAATTGTCAGAGAAAAGAAAAATTAAACTAGCCATTCGACTGAATTTTTTTCAATTTATGTTTTAAAAGACTAAGGTTGTCTTCATACTGAAAGATGACTTCATTAAGATCATCTTTCATAATGATGGATGGATCATAATGATAAGATGCCTTCATTGTAAAGTCACCTGATGACTCGTCAAAAAGCAGCAGTCATGGTGACTGTCCAGTGGAGTGACCAAATGAGGGTAAAAATGAGACAAATGAAAGATATCACATTTCTGTTCATTGTAGTGACTGTGACAATTGTGACCATTTGTGATGTCAAGAAGAGTTCACATCGACTGTCTGTGCTGTTAGGGTAGTACCTATTTTCTACACTTGCTGTTTATAGAGTTTCCACGTGTTCAGAAATTAGCATTTTGTGTTTGTTGCTTAAGTTTTGCACTCTAGTGTACTTGGCGAAATGAGTTGAAAGGATCAGGGTTCATAAGCCGTGTTTTTGGCCCATGAAATAAGACTAAAACTCGATTTTGTTATACTGACTAAATTATTTCACTTTTTAATATTAGAAGGTTTATCCTGTACGATTTCAGCAATATTTTTTTTCATTTTGTTCGGATTTATATGACTTACACAGGCTCAAATTTCGTATTATTCGTAGTTTTTTGATGAAAAATACGCAATTTCTCCTAATTTTACCTCAATTATTCCTATGAGTGCAATCGTGCAACACTTTCTTCTTTACATATATTATAAAATACATCAAAATGTGCAATATATGTAAAAATAAAAGTGTTGCAAAGCTGCGCTCATAGTAAAATATTAAAAAATATATTAAAAATTGAGGTAAAATTAGGAGAAATTGCGTATTTTTCATCAAAAACTACGAATAATAACGAACTTTGATCTTGTGTAAGTTATATAAATCTGAACAAAATGCAAAAAATATTGTTGAAATTGTACAGGATAAACCTTCTAATATTAAAAAATGAAGTAATTAAGTCAGTATAACAAAATCGAATTTTAGTCTTATTTCATGGACCAAAAACACGGCTTATGGACCCCGATCCTTTTATATTATCATAATTGAAGTTACTAGAAATCGTTTTCTGTTAAAAAATTCAAAGGTTACATTTCATACATATATATATTTTCTAAACTAATAATATATATATATATTTGAAAAATTATGAATTGTAGCCATTGAATTTTGTTTACAAAATTCGATTTCTAAAGGCTTTAAATATGTGAATTATCAAATTATAGCTTATTCCGCAAAGCAGTTCTGGTATTATGCTTAAAAAACAACCCGCTTAGGAAATTCTGTTCTGCAGCGATTAAAAATGAATTTAACATTTGGAATTCCAAATTTTAAATCTTCATAATTCCTAAACTACTTGACTGAATGACTTCCAGTTTGGTATCCTAAGGTGAAATTTAATGTAAAAGCTAAATATGATGTCAATATTCGTAATGAAAATTTTACAGTTTTGTAAAATTTCAGCATGATGTTTATTTTTTATGTAAATTGAAATAATTCATAATTTCTTACTGAAAGGCTATTTTGGTTGTTTTCTGGTACAATTTTATGATTAAAATACATGGGATTTGTTCTCTTTTTCTTTTTCCGACTGCACCTTAAGACTCTATATTTACTTGATAGTTTAACCTTTATATATGAAATTGATTATCGTATAAAATTAGAGAGCACTCAACTTCTGACGTATGTAGTTATTTGTAGAGAAAAGACTACATCCGGACAAGAACAGTCTGTGAGAATGATAAGAGAATATGTCCCCTTTATTGGACGTATTTTACCTACGTATTCCTAATCTATTAGCTGAAGTGGCGTTGCGCATATTAAGTGTACCTGTTACATAAATTTAATTAAAATTATCTTTTTAATAAAACTCTTTTGAATAAATACATTAGCTTTTTTACATTGTTCAATATAATTAAAAATGACATTTAAATTCAATTTTTAAATGTAAAATTTGAGTTACTTTAAAATTTAACAATTGTAAGAAGTCTAAAGTTCTAAATTTTCCTCCTTCTTTTGCAGTAATCCTTTATAACTAATAGCAATATAAAGTTTTTCACAGCTGTATTTAACTGAAGAATAAATACCCAGGTAAATAACCGAAATGGGTATTTATCCTGGGTATTTACGATTAAAAATAAATACATGGGTATTCTGCATCACTCGTTGTGACTACAGAATGTGATTCTTTATAAATATCTCATTGCATCGGTTATCTACTGATTTATTATAATTAATGTGTAAGTCATTTGTATTAAATACAGTGCACATATGTCAAGAAAGTGTCTAAATCATCAGGATAACTTGTGTTATTTATGTGGAAAAGTGATTTTCACAGATAAACGGTGAAATTTGACCCAAGTAGTTAAAAATGTAATGAGCTATAGTTTTGCTGTGAAGTGGGAGATCAAGATAAGCACTGACCACTTTATATTTTCCGTGTGTCTTGTGTTAAACCTCTAACAGAATATGCGAAGTGCCCTTAATACATGAATTTTGCAATACCCATAATGTGGTTAAAACTAGATCATTTTTCTATCACTTAGATAAAAGTAATCCTAATAATATTATAAATCTGATTGTGTGCAAATGTTAGGCTGAAGCCAGCGTCAAAATGGAGCATTTAATGATCCTGTATCTTTGCATATACGTTGATTATAACCCTCGAATGAACATAGACTGGTTTTTGTTTATTTTATTCAAATATTTTTCTTAATAATTCAAAATTTCGTTATTTTCATAGAGAATAAATGGACATTCTCCCATAAAATTTAACCATTTTACTTTATCGTTGCTAGGGCTTTGATCGTTGTCAATAAATAAAAACACGGAAACATAATTTTTCCTCAACAATTAATTTTCAATTGAACGATTTTCACGTGAAAACTGAAAATTAAAAAGAAATCAAAAGAAGATGAATTTCCGTGATATTTGAAACAAAAATATGGAGTATTTGTTATTATACATGAAGTATGAATATCGGTTACATTAAAAATATCTTTTTCTGTCAAAAACTGCGTTATAATTAGAAGGAAAAATGAACAATAATTATATTATTAAAAATAGATTTCGCTTGGACCATGGAACTATGAAAAGGATCCTCCTCGGCTTGGACAAATATGACGTCATAAATAAAACATGTATTTTCAAATATTCGTAATAATACAAGGAGCATGACTATCAATGTATAATGAAAATAGATAGATAATGGACGTAATATTTAAGATGAAAAGCTGAAATATTTTTTATCGATACTGATTAATAATTAGCTTGAGTACCAGTTACACACAAATGTGAGTTTTCCGCTAAAATTTACGTCCTGATTGCCAGAAGAGGAAAATTAACAAGAATTATGCCATTAAAAAGAGATTTCTCTGAAAAAAGAGTGACGTCATATTTGAAATAAAACGGGAATTTTCAAATGTGTTTTACAAGGAGCGTGAATCAATTCTTTACATTAATAATACAAGGATCAGTAAGTATCAAAGCCTAGAAAGCACATGAGTTTCACGCCATATTTAAAACGAAAAATTTAAATATTTTTTTCATCTATACCGATTATTAAGCATGGATATGAGTTACATACAGATGCAAGTTTTTTGCCAAAAACCACACCATGATTATTAGGAAAAGAAAAATAAATACGAATCTATTACATTAAAATCTGACCGCCTGTTTGTATTTCGCAACTACTCATTTCAGATTGTCGAATGCAACGCGATTTACTTAACACCGGTTATCATTGATCCGAGGATGTCATAAACTCTCAGATTTAAAAAAAATGATTTAAATTCCGAGATATTATTATTATTATTATTATTATTATTTATTTATTTATTTATTTTGTAAATTTTAACGAAGTTTCTCTAAAAATGGCAACTAAATTATTTTAATTTTGTGGATAAAAAAGAAGAAATAAAACAGATTAATATATTTTTTCTCATTAAAACTGAAAAAAAAAGAATTTATTTTCAATTTGAATAGATGGTGAAAGAAAAAAAAATCTTGATTACAGTAAAATTTTTGAAAAGTAAAAACGCATTTTCACACATTCAAACTTCATGAATCAATTTATTCTGGAGAACAAAAATCGTCTGTCAATATATTTCCAATTAGAAACAAAGATATTTTTTTTTCAGTTATAGATTAAATCAAGGAGGCAAATTTAAGCTCTTTGCATTTAGGTCTACAATTATTGCTTCCTATTCACAAGAATTGAATTTAATGAAAAATAATATACTATTTCCATTATCTTTGAAGGATGGCTATTAAAACGTTTCACAAAGGCGTTAAAAGTAAAATGGTTTACCAGGTAAACTTGACATATGTTTTTACACAATTCGCCGATCTTCACGATTTTATTTGGCCCGCCTTCCTTCATTGGTTGCAGTTTCCTTTTCGTGATTATTTGTCACAAAATTTCACTTTTTTAAAACTCAGTTATGTCAAAGCCTCTATAACATAGAAATACTGTATTGTCTCCTATGGAATGTGATAAAGAGTTAGTTAATTATTTACATTTCTAACTATCGGGAATGAAATATTTTGCTTAATTAATGTATTTATTCTTCTTTTAATGATACGTGAACGAAGTCACGGGTAACAGCTCGTTTGTAATAAAACCGATCAATATTGCCATCGACTCTGAGGGCTGCAGCTCACACTGATGATTTTTCTTCCTGCACATCTATTTGTAGACACAGCAAGAATCACCTATCTGAGGTCAAATTGAGGAGCAGGACAGTTCTATATTTGAAAGAAATATTTCTTCCAGTTAACCTCATCTGTTAACGCAAGGTAATTTAAACAACTGCGTTCTGGATTTGAATTTGCCCCAAAAACATGATTAACTGTTAGGTTCTATACCAAAAAGCTGTTATCTCCTTCAGAAATATACTAAAGTACCCCTAGAAAACGTATTCTGGAAATGCGCTAATCTATTTGAGATTTGGTCACCCCCCCCTCCCTCAAAACAGGAACCCAAGTTGTATGGTTAATTTCTATGTAATTAATTTCTTGGAATTCCATCTGGGTTCTTGACAATCTTGGTATCGTCGGGGGCGAACAGAGTGTGCGTTAGCACCAAATACATCTCGGCTATGGAAAGAAAGTGCCAAAGGCAATAGAGTGCAAGCATACTAGCTGATTATTGCTGGACATTAAAGAGGGATGTTCAAAATAGCAGATATAGAAGAAAATATGCAACATGTTAAGTAAGTTCATTAATATCATTTACGCATGTAAATAACTGATTTCTTTCATAATCTATTTAGCTGGCACAAAAAATCAAGAGATAATAGGAAAAAACTTCTTACACTTAGAATTCAGTATGAAAAATTCTGCTGGAATATCGGGCATTTTAATTCGTGTACCAGAAAAAAGTTTTTTGTTGTTCCCCAGGGTTATTAAAGAAGCCTTTGTATCTTTACCATGACTCAGGATTAAATATCACAGTGACTATGTTTTACTTTATAGCTGTTGTATTAGACATCTATGATGATTCAATAGCCGTTATTTTTACCAGAACTTTATTAAATGTAAAAGACACTTTCAGCATTTATTCCTGTGTTTTGGAGCAGTAAATTGCATCTATGATCTAATCTATTTTGCGAAACATCCAAAATCTCTAATCGCATATGTATGTATACATATATTTGGATAAATCCACCCATTCACAAGTGCTATAGTCCATAGTGCGTATTAATGTCAAAAAACTCGAAAAAAATGCGTTTTTTTTCTCTTTATAATATAAAACATTAGATATTTCGTAAGTATTCAGTAAATTTCAAAAGCTTCAAGTAATTTATGGATCGAAATTCAAATTTAATTTTTTTTTTATTACACAATTAAAAAAACATAAATTATTTAATACGATATTATCTTTACAAATTATTTGATGGTTTAGGAGAAATTATTATCGATTGTATTATGACCGCTTTACCAATTAAGATTAAATAATTAAATGGCAGTTAGCCAATCAATGAGTATCTCATAAACGCAAAACAGTGCAGCTGCAAAAATAGATAAAAATGATTTACGCTCTCAAATAATTCTCTTTTATTGCAAAATTTATCTTTCGGGATAAGTTTTCTAATTTAGCGAATAACTTTTCAATTTTTGAGGAATGCATAATCCGTAATATGTCTCTTTTTCTAACTGTTCATAATTTAATAAGGATTTGAAATACTTAAAGAAACATTTAATCTTAATTTATAAAAAAGAAGCTCCGCTAAACCTCTACTATGAGTTTATTAGTAGAAATGACAGCAATAAATTCTAATCTATGTTTAATTATGCGGCCAAGCCAAAAATTTACTTCTGCTCATGAGAGATAATTTGTTAATGTTTAGTGATGGGGAATTATAAATGTTATCCTGTTCTGTCCTGAGTACTCTAATGGGAACCTCGATTCTTTTCCACATAAAAACTAAACTGGTTGATTTGTCTTACATTTTGACTTCACTTGTATAGGGCTTGACAAATGCGGTCGCCAGGTCGCCACTAGCAACCAAGTGTCTTTATCTGGAGACCAAGTAATTAAATCTGGCTTCATTTGAAAAAAAAAACAATGATCTAAGGAAACACAAACGGCATTTTTTGTCTCTCCCCAAAATTAAGAAATAAAGTTAGGAACTATATTGAAACAAAAAAAAAATATTTTTAACTTTTAGGGGAGATTAGGGAAAAATGGGACAATTTTAACAAAAATAATTTTTACAAATTATATTTCGTTAGTACAAAATGGGAATTTTCCGAATAAAATCTTCAAACATTTTAACATATTTTTAAAATATTAATTTGATGATAAAATTAAAACTTTAGGTTAATAAACCAATTAAATTAACAAAAAAAGTGTCCCATCCCTCCTTCACATGAGGGAGGGATGGGACATGTTTTTAAAATGAAAATTCATATTTAATTTTCAAAAATGCAGTAAAAAAAGGACAAAAACAGTGTGATATTTACATTCCTAAGGTTTATTCTAAATCACAACATTTATTTTATCTTATATTATAATATTATAACTTGTAATATTCAAATCAAATGATAAATATGATTGTGCTCGACTAATGCAGCCAATTATTTTTGGTGGATGTAGCTTTGCAATTATGGGTTGAGTTGATTTATGACGGCCAATTATCAACACGGGGGATATAGGCCCTAGGGGGGTGCCCTCCGTGGAGGTCTTTCTAAGGAATCCTAACCCGTATTTACGGCAAGGTTCGAAGAAAACCACGGAAAACTCCAAACGGTTAGGTCGACGAGCGCGAGAAGGGTTTGAACCCAGCACCTCCCGTCTACCAGCTTTGAGAGCATTGACCGACTTTGGCAAGAATATAGGCAAAAAGTTGTTTTCTTGCTTAACTATTTTGTCACTGTCCCCTTCATCAGATAAAGATTTTAAAGCACTCAACTATCCGGACATTTGAAGCATTTCGCGAACATAGCGATTAATTTAGCCTTTGCACGTTTTTCTTTTCTTTTCAGAAATATATAATTTTGATACGTTTCATCAGAGAACTTACGTATTATCTTTCTAAATTATGTACTATTCTAAGCTATGTAACTAATAATTCTAAACTATGCTTGTTATTATTTTCTCAATTAATTCATAAAAAACCCTTTTTGTTCTTTTTTAATATCAATGACAGGGGAGTGGAGAAGGGATATTTTTTACTAGTAACTAGAATGTTTTGCTGGCTACCAGATTTTATCAAATTTGTAAAGCCTTGCACTTGTATACAGTTCAATATTTTTGCTTTAAAATAAAACCAATAAATGGCAGAATCGAAGCTTATTTCCTCATAAAATAAATGTTATTTTCATCTGAGTTTGCAAAATGACACCAAGACAGTGCACCCAAAAAAGTAGCCAGTAATTAACTTAAACAATTTACAATTTAAAAAAATTAGATTTGTAGATTATTAACTTATTTAAGGCCATTAATTTTTTTATTGTGTTAATTTAGGTTATTGACAATTGATTTGACATTTTGGGGACTAGCAATTTTAAATTTATTTTGTGAACCTAAATTATTAGCCGATAAAGTTTCAATTTCAGAAAAATGCTTTTCTCTTTAATCTGTGGTGTCATTTTGTTTGTAGAAAATTGTAACTTCGGACTTCAAAATGTTACGTGTATTTGACAAATAAGGTGGGTGCCCCTGATATAAGAATTTTCCCTGCCGTCATTTTGAAAAAAAAATCAAAACCGTTTTATTATTATTTTTTATTATTTATATATGGCCACCATTGTTCCATGTTTCACAAATCGTGATTTTATTCAATTTAAAAATTATGCTCTACTAAATTTAAATATTAATAATTCAATAATTTTTGGTGTAAAATAAATAAACATGCAACTCAATAATTATTTTTATTATTCAAAAATGGATTCGAAACAAGATTTTTCATCAAAAATGAAGTTGTTTACAAAATTGACATTACAATTTAAGCTTTTATTTAGAAAAAATTTTGAAATCATTTTAGAGTTTAAATAATTTTGTTAAAACAAATTACATGTCGCAAGTGGAACAGATAAAAATTCATTTACCCTATGACAGCTTTCACGAGATTTCAGCCTTCACGCTTGATTTTGAACAACTCTTAAAATAGATGCCATCAACGACAGCACCAATTGATAGAGCATTAATAACTAAACAGAATATGATGATAGTCATAAAAAAATCTTTTAATAACATGCATAAAAAGGGAAAATTGTCTGATAAAAACATGTAACTATCACACCAAAAACATAAAATTGGGAATAGGCGCCAAATTCCATAATCTATCTGAATGGCAAGTGATCACATCATAGACTAGAAGGCTTCTTCACGGGATGCTCATGCCATTTAGCAAATTTTTTGGTTTGGCTAACACATAATAGGAGTATGGCGATACCAGGAACATGACTATAACAGGGGCACCTACCTTACGTTTCTTTTTCTTTATAAAATTAAGCTATAAATTCTTTGCTCTGTATTTCACATTAAATTACCGCTGGTGACAATATTTACATTTTTTGCCCATTTGAATTTTTTATATATATACTATGTTTGAATAAAGGCATGGGCACTCAAATGTTGTGTCGCATTTCATGTAAATTTATAATATACAAAGAAAAATTATAATCTGAAAATTATATATATATATATATATATATATATATCTGTAAAACACAAAAGTTGAAAAATTCATTTTGTTGGAAGTTCGCAAATTCCAATAGGTTTAGATGAATTAAATCATGAATAAAATTTCAAAATTGGAATTTTTTATTACACAATTGAAAATCTTTCGTATGATTTTGTTAATATTCGGCAATTGATATCCATGGATTTAAAGCATCTTTAACATCTAAGTAGGATTAAATAATTAAATAGCAGTAAG
This sequence comes from Maratus michaelseni, assembly GCA_963931845.1. Classification (NCBI taxonomy): domain Eukaryota; kingdom Metazoa; phylum Arthropoda; class Arachnida; order Araneae; family Salticidae; genus Maratus; species Maratus michaelseni. The sequence goes on along the minus strand of OZ007589.1, from coordinate 95,474,268 downwards.
TCAATGAATAAGTATCTAAAAAATGCAAAACACTGCAGCTCTTAACACGGATAAAAATGATTAATGTTCTCAAATAACTTTCTTTAAATGCCTAAATTTATCTTTTGTGATAAATATTCTATTTTAGCGAATAACGTTTGAAATTTTGAAAAATAGATAATCTTCAGCAACTCTGTTTTTTTTTCGTAACTGAATAAGGCTTCTAGTTACTTAAAGAAATATTTAATCTTAATTTATTAATAGAAAGTACAGCTAAATATCTTCGTATGAGTTTATAAATAAGAATGACAGAAATAAATTCTAAGCTATTTTTAATTACGTATCCTGCCTTTTCCCACCTGCTTATGCGAGATAATGTATTAATGCTCAGCAATGGATAATTACATATGTTATGTGTATTTTCCAAGTGTCTGTATTTTCTTTATAAAATCAAGTGGTAACTTCTTTGCTGTTCTGTGTATTCACAAACATATTTATGATACCGAGGTTATCGATATTCACATTTTTTGCATATTTGGATTTTAACTATGTGTACATGTATGCATATTTTTATAAAAAGATGCAAACCCAAATGCTGCACTACAGTTCCTCTAAGATACTATCATGTACAAAAACATGAATTAAAATGCGAATGTTTATTTTTTGTAAAATACAACAATTTAAAAATTTAGTTGATTTTGATTCAATAAACTCTATTAGGTATACATGCACTAATCCATGGATAAAATTTCAAAATTAGAAATTCTGATTACATAATTAGAAAGTATAAATGCTTTAACATGATAGTATTAAAAATAGTTTTCTATGGTTTTGGAACAATTGCTATCGATTGTATTAAAATAGCTTTACCAATTAAACAGGATTAAATAATTAAATGATAATTAATCAATCAAAGAGTATCTCATAAACGTAAAGCAGTGCAGCTCTTCCTACAGATAGAAATGATTAATGCTGTCAAATAAATTTCTCTTTTTTTTTCTTAAATTTGGGATAAATTTCCTAATTTAGCGAATAATCTTTCAATTTCTGAAAAATTCATAATCTAAAGTAAATTTATTTTTTATTTGTAATTGAATAAGGCTTAGAGAAACATTTAATCTTAATTTCTGAATAAGAAGAACAGCCAAGTCTCTTTAATGAGTTTGTTTTAAAGAATGACAAAAATAAATTCTAATCGATTTTTAATTATGTAGAAAAACATTCACTTCTGCACATGAGAGATATTGTATTAATGTTCAATAATATAATATTGTAAATAAGACACGTACGTTTCAAAAGTTTTTGTTCTCAAAGTAAAATCAAGAAATAACTACTATAGTGTTTAATACATTCAGAGCTATTTTGTGAGCACATTTTTACGAAATTGTGTTTGACACAATGTTTAGTAGCCGTAACATGTTGGATAAATAATTTGAAGCAACCTTGAGTGCAACAAAATATTAGAAATATGAATTCCTAATATGTTTTGCAAATGTAATAGACTTGATAGTAATGCATAAAACAATAGGATAATTACACAAAGAGCAACGATTGACAGAAGGTTGGCTGTCAAAATACAAACACACTGTAAAATCACATTAATCACTGACTGTAAAAAAAAAATCCTTGCGATTTGTGAATGGTGCATAATCCTCGGGATATCAGCAATATCATAAATATTGTCAGGTTTGCCCATAACGTGGATGAGAAAACTGGATGTGAATCCATAAGTGTAGTTTGGTGCACTGTAAAAAAAATGTTTATTTGACAAAAAAAAAAAAAAAAAAAAAAAAAAAAAAAAAAAAACTGTTAGTCAGGACGCCAGTAAAAATAATATTTGTTTTATTTCCGTAAAATAAATAGTTTTTTACTAGCGCCTGGCTGTCAGTGTTTTTTTTTTCTGTAAAACGAAAAGATTTTTTTTTTTCAGAGTGATTTCGTTCCAGTTTAGTTGTATATCCGTAGAGTGAAGAAGTATAAATAATTTTGAAAAAAAAAAACCGCGAAATTAAACTTTTAAAGGCATTAAAAAACTGCTAATTAAAATTTTTTAAACACTAGAGGAATGCTAACAATGAGGGACATTTCTTCTTTTGAGCGTGCTCTTGTAGGGTATTTTTAAATCTTAATATCTCTCCCCTTAAGTAACGATTGCTGGTAAATTTTGGTGGAGATATATATCGTGGTAACGTTCACCTACTTGCAAAATTTTTTTTTTATAATCGGTGGGTGGTACTCCGTGATTGAATTCCTTGTTAATATGTTTCCATTTTAAAGAGCTTTCAATGGTTCTGAGACATTTCTATCGACTATGTTAATATAGCCTTTTCAATTATATAGGATTCAATAAATAAATGATAGTTAATCAATCAGTAAGTATCTTTAAAACGCAAAGAAGCGTACCTCTTAACACATATAAAAATTACAAATCAACTCAAATAACTTTCTTTTATTGAAAAATTTATCTTTTGGGATAAAGTTTTTAATTGAGTGGACAACTAACTTTTACATTGAAAAACTCATAATTCTGCAGCAAGGCTTTTTTTTCCAATTTTTTATAATTGTAAAATTCTCTTAGATACTTCAAGAAACATTTAGTCTTTACTTTTTACTAAACAGCACAGCTAATTTATTATTAAAAATGACAAAATTAATTCTAATTTATGTTTAATTACGCAGCTAAAAACTTGCTTCTACACTTAATAGATAATGTATGAATGTTCAGTAACATAACATTATAAATAAAGACACATTCGTTTCAAATATTATAATTTATCTTTGATCCTATAAAAAAGAAATAGCTTTAGTAGTTATTACTTTCAGAGCCACGTTTATTATATTTCCATTTTAATTTTCTTTTGTTTTTTTGCCTATCTAAACTTTTAAATTTTTAAAATATGTTTAGCACATTTTAAAATGCAAATAATATTATAAAATCTCCACTACATATGTGTACATGTATAAATGTTTTAATAAATTAATGTACGGATACACAAAGGCAATACGCAATTCATAAAAATTGCAAATATATATAAAAATATAGGTTAAAAACATGTATATTTTATATTTTTATTAAATTTTTTTTTTATTTTATAAGAATTCAATAAATTCCAAGAGGATGAAATTATTTTCAGATAGAACTTCAAGCTGCACTTTTTGTTACATAAAGTATGATAATTTAGCGTGTTTCTATCTTAAAGAGCTTTGAATAGTTTTGAGGCAAACGGTATAGATTGTGTTAAGACTTCTTTTCCAATTAAGTAGGATTAAATAATTAAATGACAGTTAATCAATCACTGAATATATCTTAATGGGCAAATAGCGAAGTTCTTAACACAGATAAAAATGATTAATGCTCTCAAATAATTAATTTTATTTTATTGCTAAATTTATCTTTTGGTTTAAATTTCCCAATTCAGCGAATAACTCATGAATATTTAATCTTATTATTTTTTATTCATAATTGAATGTGGTTTCTAGATACTTAAAGAAATGTCTTACATTAATTTATTAATAAGAAGTAGAGTTAAATATCTTCTATGCGTTAATTACTAAAAATGACATAAATAAATTGTTTAATTATGTGAAGATTTTATTTCTGTACATGAAATATAACGTGTTATTGTTCAATATTAAAATATTATAAATAATGGTATGTAAATTTCAATTTATTGAATTTTTTCCCTGTCATACATGGAAGGAATAAAATCATTAATGTTTATTATATTCAGAGCGACAGTTATGATTATATTCTCTATCATTTCCTTTCCTATTTGCATATCTTGGCTTTTTACAATTTTAAAGCAATTTTAGCATATTTTAAATCCTAAAGTGCATCCTGAAATCTTTACTACATATGTATACACGCTTTAATGAATGCCTATATTTACAGATGCATACCACAATTCATGTAAATTACAAGATATAAAAGAAAGATATAACAGAAAGTTATAAAAGGAAGTTGAAAAGATATAAAAGAAAGTTATAAAAGAAAAGATATATAAAAGAAAATGAAAATAAAATATGTGCATGTTATTCTTAAAAAATTAATACAATTTATTTTGGAAAGAATTCAGAAAATTACAAAAGGATGAATTAATTTATACCAACAACTTCAAACTGGATAAATAAAACACGAAGTTTTCAAAACACATCGTTTTTTTCTTTGTAAAATCAAATAGATATAAATAAATAATTTAGTTGTTTAGAACCGCAATTTAGATGTTAATGTTTTTTTTTTCTTTTTCTTTTTTTAAATCTTAATTTTAGGTAAAACAGCATTTTCAAAAGCACTTCGAGCAATTTTTTCATAAAATTTCTCTCTCTTCCCTTTATTTTTATAAACAAAATAATAAATTTTATCTTAAATCATTCTTTAGTGAGGCATTGCCAAGGCTTGACAAATGTGGTGACCAGTTCACCATTGGCGGCCAAGTTTTTTTTTTTTTTTTTTTTTTTTTTTTTTGGGGGGGGGGGGGGGGGCACCAAGTTATTTTAATCTGGCGTGATTTTCTTGATACAAAAATTAATCTGAGAAATGAACGCAAACATATTTTTTCTCTCCCTCACCCTTACTCGTGGCCGCAAACACCTTACTCGTGGCCTCCCTCTTCTCTTTAATAGAAGAATCAAATTTAAAAGCATTTTCCATCTCATAGGAATCTCCTTATGTACAGAAAACGTCATTCTTTTCCGCTCTATCCAGAAAGCATATCATGTGATTAATATGTGGGAAAGTTTTCAATAAAAAAGCAAGAAATAGTGTCAATCCAGCCTCTGTGGCATCTCAAATCGGATATAATGCAAAAAAAAAAAAAAAAAAATGCTTAATTTTTTTTCTAAGTTTCAAATCAGATTTTTATGTTCAGAATTAAAACTTATTAATCTATCACATTCACTTTAAAGAATAATAACATATAAGTGATTATAAGTAATTAATTTGAAGTAAAACTGTAAAACGTAATTAAAATTTCAAGACTAATTCATTTTAATAAAATTAAAGAAATATTTTTAAACTATTTCTTACTTGATTAAAATGCTCGGCGTCTGTGTGTACCGCATTCATTGCGCAATAAGTCAGCGCCACGCTGGTTTGAAGACAAATGTCTGGTACTGGGTTGTTTAACAATGTTTTTTTTTGAGAGTGTTCAGTTTCCAGTTTTTCAGAGAACTTTGGTGGGAGGGATGTGTGAGAGAGAATTTTTAATTACATGACCACTTTATTTATTCAAGAATATTTTATAATTATTTGTGTTATCATCTGCAGTAAACATAAATGAAAAACTATTTATTGTACTTCAGAAGGATAAGTTTCTTTTTAATTTATTAAACTTTAAATTTTTATCGTAGATTGTTGGATAAAAATAAGGCTCCCCCGCCGACCAGCCGGCTGCTGATTCCGATTACCTAATACCAGCGCGGGAGGATGGTTTATTTTAGCAATGTATATTTCATAATAGCTCTTGGGTTATTTTGCAAACGTAATTAGTTTTGATGTGTCTCATATTGGGATTTATTTTATTAAGCACGTAATTTGTTTATTATTCGAGCCGGCTTATGTATACAAATAAAACTTATTTTTTTACAATCAATATGTTTACGGCAATTACTAGCCTACAATTTCTATAAAGAGCAGCACCTGTTACTGATTTTAGTTACAATGTTAAAATAAAATTCTCACAGGATGTCTCATTATAGATGTAGCAAAGTTACAAAATATTAAGAAATAAACTTAGATAGTGTAGTCAAATAATAAAAATTATAATATTTTTAACTTTTATTTTAATTTTGCAAAAATAGGTTCATCAAATGCAGATTTTAAAATAACAAAATCAGAATTATTTGACTGACTTCAACAGGAAAACAGGCAAAATATTGTTTTCTTGCTTCACTATTTCATCGATGCCTACCTCATCAGATATACATTTTGCAGCACTCAACTATCCGGACATTTGAAACATCTGGCTGGCGGCAGTCAGCATTTCCTGAACATTCCGACTAATTCAGCCTTTACAAGGTTTTTTTTTAATAAATGTAGATTTCGTAAGATATACCTATTATATTCTCCCCTATGTTGGAATTTCTGGAAAATTTTTTGGAGATCTACGCCGGTTTGAGAAGAAAAAAATTCATAACTTTAACATTTCACAAGTTGTTAAATTTACTAATCCTCTTAATATTATCTACAACTTTTATATTGACAAGTTTTTTATAGGACAAACCCTTACAGAAAAAAATAAAAAATTAAATTAAAATTAAAATTAAAAAATAAAAACAAAAAAATCCCTGCCGGCTTTGCCTACAGACACAGGTAGATTTTGAAGTGGGAGGTCCTAACTGCCGCATCTTGACAAAAGGGTCATTTCTTCTGCAATTCTCAATAAACAGGTACCCCACGGTCTGCGTCTTCGAAATCTACCTGTGCCGGTAGCCCGAGCCGTCGGGGATTTTATCAGATTTACAGTTTTGATAAGTTTAATGAGAAAACTTCACTTACATTATCTTGTTATTAATTTTTCGCAATTAATTCATAAAAAAAAACTTTTGCACTTTTGAAAATCTGTGATTGGGGGGGGGGGGGAGTAAATAATTAAACTATGTTGGAACATTCAGCGGCATTCTTCCGCGATGTGTCTTTTTCCTTTTATATTCTAGCTTCATTGCTCTCCCTTGTAATCTGTTCTTTCTTGCATACACAGTCGAACTTTTCACGATTACGGCGAACACGAAAGCACGGTTAAAACTAGGAATTTGCATGTTGAGAACGATTCATCCTTTAAACTATATTGGGATACTTTTTAAGAGCTAAAAAATAAAGATGATGGGCGATTCGGGGAAATAACTTTTCATTTTAATGTGATTTTCTGTATAGTGAAGGGTAGATGTGGGAAAGATCTCATTCTCGCATTTCTTTAGAGAAGCATTTTAAAGGCAGCAATACAAAGTACTATAGTATCCTATCAGTTTTATGAGGCAACACAAACTTCAACATGCAAATTTGTTTTTTTTTAAACGTGTAAATTGCACCTGCAAAAAATTGTCAAAAAGTAATTAATGTGTTCTATTATGACAGAAACAAAAATTTAGAAATTATTAGTTGCTTTATATATACAAATTGGAATTTATCACATGCGGCTAAATGATGAATATGAACACACAACGTTTAGCATTTTAAGTCGAGATGAAAGACATTTTTTAATTAATATGCCAGCAAAGCAATCAACTTCTTCAATAAATGTTCATATCAAAATACTATGATTTGCAATTATGTGTTTATATTTGCAATCTATGGGAACTGAAACTCACAAAGGTAAAACTGAATAATCTGTGCTAACTAAATGATGAAGCTAAATTTAGTGCTGAGATAATTATAACAGTTAAATTAAGTGATCAGCTAAATTCTGTGTATTTTTGAAAAAATTTACTCCCTTCGTGCGGTTAAGGAGTAACGGTGGTGTCTTCTGGGTAGAGAAGTGAGCAAAATATTTGTTTAGAACTTCCTATCGTATACGTTTGTTGAAATTGATACTCTTCATACATCATTCTTTCATGTTAGCCTAATTTTGTATTTCAATAGCAAATAGTACTAACAAAACAAATGCTCCTATTGCCATAGAATTTAGACTACTTAATTCTAATTAACATGTTAATATTTCAACAACTGTGTACGCAAAACGTAATGTTGTAATATATTTGTAGGAAATCTCCGCCATTTGTTTTACTTATACAAGAAATTATTTCTGCCTTATCACATTAAAATATTTAATCATCTATTTATTTACAATTTTATTTCATATTTATTTCACCAAATAATCAAACATACAGACTAACTAAATTTGCAAATGCTTTTAATCTGCATTTAAAATTTAAAAAAAAAAAAAACTACCCACAAATAAAGTAAGTTATTTTTTAAATATTCTTATCTTTAAAAAATAAATCTTTTAAAAGTGTATTCCTTATCAAATTTTAAAATGGGATTTCTTGTTTTAACATCTTTTATATACTTTGGGATTAAATAATAAAATAAATGTCAAAGAAGCCAAACAAATACCTATTAACTAAAAGTTAAATATATATTGTAAATGTTGTGCTAATCTGCTAAAATACTTTGGAAAAAACATTAAGGAGTTTTAAAAATTTAAAGACGTAATTTAGAATTAAAGATGCCTTCTTGCGTATAAAGGATTGTGATTTAAGATCGAAAACGCTGTTTACTTGGCATTCAGGATTACATAGAGGTTCTTCCGTTTTGTGTAATCAAAATTTATTTTGATGTGAAAATGTAATCCTTTTTAAAAGGTTTTTCTTTCTTTCTTTTTATTTTCTTAACAAAAATTATTTTTGTGATTTCTCCCTCTGTAAACTACATTTTAAACAATTCTTTTATTTAAAGTACAAAACTAGAAAACGGCTTTAAAAGTATTTTCTATTAAAATTTATAAAATTCCTTAGTTTGTGAAAAATTCTAATCGTTGACAAAAGATTTGTGCTCCAATATTGGCTGATCTATACATTTCAGAGTTTTGCAAAGTTTTCAGTTCTTCATTTGAATGGGTGTTAAAACTGAAAACAATTTTAAAAAAAAAGAAAAAACACAATGATCTTATTTTAAGGCGGTATTAAAAAAAAAAATTTCCACGCTCAACAACTCAAAATTTTGAGACACATTCTCAGACTCATTTTTAAAAGTAACAACAGGAAACTTGGCGGCGTGATTTATAAAGACATTTATAAGGGCCCCATGTTTTTATTTTTCGTGCAATTAATTAAAAATTGATTTACAGACAATTATTTTCACAGTACAATCATTTTTTTTTTTTGTATCCAGCGCTATCGCTTCGGGTAATTCGGTTCAAAATGTCCACTTTGACAGCATTTTTTGAAATATATTCTTTCTTTATCAAAAAATCGAGACAGTACGGACCTTATAAAGTTTCTGAATAAGAGAACCTGCCAATTGGATGCATTTTAGAGCAAAAATGAATTCACAAATGTGTCTCAAAATAAGCAGTTTGGATTTGAATACACCCTTAATTCTTTCACAGAGCAAAATTGTAAAACGAAAATTTTAGTAATGCTTGTATCTAAAATTGCTATTTTTAATTTATAACGGTAATACATTTATTTTTCTATTTTCTTCAAACTTTTATTTTAACGTGTGTGTGTGTGTTAAAAATTCTTTTTGTGATTTAAAGTTTTTATGCAAGTATCTTATTCTACACAATTTTTTGTAATGTTCAGATTTCATTTAATTTACGCGTGTAATGTAATGGTATTTGATTGGTTTAATGAATACATTGAGAACATAGCAAGATGATTTTGTACGGAAAAAAATAATTATACATAATGAGAAAAAATTAATAATGAAAATTAAGAACCATTTAAAAAAAATTTACACTAAAAAAATTCATTCTCTTATTTATTTTTATAAAACATATTCAATTCAATCGTTCTTATTGCAGAAAGCTTTTAGTGTATATAATCATTTTTCTTTATATCTGAACAATATAATTTTTTTTTTTAATTATCAAAAGAAAATATTTGAAGCAATGCTTTCATCAAATGAAAAATTTATTTTAATAGAATTATTCAGAATTATCTAAATAAACTTAGAAATATCTGTATATTAAGTAATTTCGACATATATCTTTATCCGTAAAATGGAAAATGCTACTTAAATGATTAAATTTTCAGCAGAATATTTCTGTTATCAAAAACTCGTCTTAAATAATATTAAGCATAAAATAAACTCAAAGAAATGCTTTAATCCATTCATTAATTTTAACAATATTATTTTCTTTCATAATTTTCATAGAGAAAATCATTACAAAATTACATACGACCTTAATCGCAATCAATGTGATTCAATATAAAAAATTACGTTCTTCACCAGAAAAAAATAACAAACTTCTATTTCTTTTTGTAAATCACCCACATTTTATATTATTTATTTTAAATTATGTTTTAAAGTATGCTAATAAATTAAATAGATTGAAAATACTTGATTTTACTTTATGATAGTAACTTGCTTAAAAACTTTAAATATTTAATTGCATAAAAACATATTTTTTTATGGAAAATTAAAAATCACTTTGATTCCAAAAAAGGTAAATTGCATTCATTAAAGAAATGTTTCTCTCAGAAAATATTTTACAAGAACATTATTTTTTAATTAAAGCTCTTATTAAAAATCTTCCTCTTAAAAATGTAATGAGTTACCTCATTTCATTTTCTGCAAAATGATTATAACAGAATTTAAACCAAATTTCAAATTAATTAAAGATATTAATTTAAAATTCAGATTAATTTCAGTAATAAATGTTTTTAGACTACTTCTATTAATAAATAATTTAGTAATAAATAATTTAGACAATTTTACGGAAAGTACATATTTGATAAAAACTAATTAAACAGTAACTCATTTTTTTTCTTTGAATGGATTAATTTAAAATTATTTTGACATTGTACACAAAGAATATTTAAGGGACTTAAGAAATTTCATTTGAAATATTTATAGTATGTATAAAAGTATCTTTAAAAAATTGAATTTACGTAATATTTTTAACTTTATTAATTTTTTCTTTGAAAATTTTAAAGTATGACTTATAACTGATAAATATGAAGAGAGATGTATTTCTTGCTAAGTTACATATAAAAAAGTGAAAACAACTTTTTGATTATACAATAAAAATGTATTCTAAACATATTTATGTATATATTACATCTTTATGTATTTTTTAAATTGTGGATCATTCGATTTATTCATCACATTTCATGGATAGCATAAAGTCATCGAAGGGCACGAGATTCACCTTTCTAATATTTCTAATTTATTTCTGGTGATACATAAGGGTTGTTTCTCTTATAATTTTACATATATATATATATTTGTAATGTTATTACTGCATACAGAGTAATGCTTTAACATTCGCGAAGTTTACATTCCAGGAAAATCTCTCGAATATTGAAAAAATCTCCGGCATAAAGAATAAGTGTATTGAAAATACCTTATGGTAATCCACAGGACACATACATAGAATAAAATGTACAAAAATATTATAAACATAAAATTGGTATATAGAAAATCGTTCCTCCAACTGTGTTTGCAGAGCTGCAAACGCTTCAGACAATTTTTGGCCGCGGCACGCATTTCCTCCGGCGACAATCGGTCCCATTTCCGGCGCAGCGATTTCTTCAGAGACTCCAAACTTTTGTAGGGCATAGCACAGGCTTCGGTCTACAAAATTCGAAGTCTTCAATCGTCCAGACGGCCAGACATTTCAAAGGAACTTAAACTTCGGCAGCACGTTGTTCAATTGCCCCAAATTGTCATAAAGAATTGTGTATTGACCGAACAGAAAGTTTCTATGATTTTTCTGTGAATGAATACCATAATTTGTATAACATTTCTTCCAAACTTCCTACCTGAAGGTATACCACATACGAATAGATGTCAAAATCTCGCCTACACCTAATAATATTCTTTTATAACCCTTTCAATTTCGAATTTAGCATAATAATCAAAAACTATCATTCCTCGTTTTTACACACATAGGGGAGACTGGCATTTGTTGTCACAAAACTCATTTCTTCCCTCCTATAATCTTAAATATATACGGTTGTGGTAAAAAAACGATCATCAAGATTTTTTGTAATAAAAACTTTATTTTGCAATAAAAACAAATTTTATTAACGAAAAACAATAAAGAACAACCACAGTTATAAAATATTCAATTGGTTTCAAATTGGCCTCCTTGTGCGTGTTTGCAGAGCTGCAAACGCTTCAGACAATTTTTGGCCGCGGCACGCACTTCCTCCGGCGACAATCGGTCCCATTTCCGGCGCAGCGATTTCTTCAGAGACTCCAAACTTTTGTAGGGCATAGCACAGGCTTCGGTCTACAAAATGAACCATATGTGGTAGCCCATCGGATTCAGATCTGGTGAGTAAGGCTGCCATTCTGCAGACGAGATGAAGTCCAGAAAATGGCTTCTGCACCAGTCATGAGTCTCTTTTGCCTTGTGAGCTGTTGCCATGTGCCTCTTTTGCCTTGTGAGTCCTGTTGGAATGCTCAATTCGCATGCTTGAAGTGCTGCTGGGCCCACGGAAGTACCACGGTTTCCAAAATGTCGCTTCGGTATACTTCTTGATTGATTTTGACCCCTTGGTCCACGAAAACGAGTGGGGTCTTGCCACTGGCGCAAATTCCGCCCCAAACCATCACGGACTGAGGATTTTGCCGGCGTTTGACAACAACCGAGCTTCCGGGGGTCTCAGCGGACCAGCTTCTGTCATTTTGGTGATTGTGGGCTTGTTCGACGGTGCACAACTTCTCATCCGTGACGAGGATGCGGTCCCAGTTGAAAGGTGGGAATCGACGAAGAAGTCGGTTGCATCTTTCGAGTCGTACGCGCTTGTTATCGCCAGTGAGGAGTTGAACTTTTTGCGGCGTTAAATGGAGATCCTCTTTGCCTATTCGCCGAACCGATCTGTCGCTGATTCCAATATCGTGGCCGATTTTTTGCATCGAGATCCTCGAATTTCGCCTAAGCCGCTCTCGAACCAGTTTTCGGTTCTGACTGTGCGCTTTCTGCCTGGACGGCGGCCACCATGGCCCAGCTTATTGTATCCTTTGATTATCCGGGAGACAGTGGCCGGGTCAATGCCGAGAGTTCGAGCGATCTCACAGTTGCGCTTTTTCAGGCTATGTAACGCCAAAATTTGTGTACGTTGGTTAGACATATGAAAATAACATATAAAAAAACATCAAAAATTATTCAATTAGACATACTAGTACAGAAAAACATGAGCTATCCAATTAAAAAAAAAATTAAAATAAAACAGGTTCAAACAATCGTGTTAGAACAGCAAAAACATTGATGATCTTTTTTTTTTTTTTTTTTTTGCCGCACCCTGTATTAAAAAAAAAAAAAACATTGCCATTTGTCTTTTATAATTTCATCAGCACATGTATTCGATGATATAGTTTAATGACATGTCCTCTAATTATTTGGTTAGTTTGACTTCTGTCGTCAATAAACATTATTGTATGTCTAAACTGTTATTGTGACAGGAGATTGTTTTCATTCTGAGTGAGTATATTTTTTTATATCGTTCTAATTTTCGATTGCGTATTATTTCTAGCGCATTATTTGGTAATATTTTTATGTGGCATTATAACTAAAAAAATTTTGGATAATGTTCTAATGATAAACAAAACTGACGTATTTTCGAACGGAATTGGTTGTAACAGTATGCGTGGAGCAAGTTGTCACAAATAATATCCAAACCCAGTCACAGAAACCGTTTAATAATTAAATTCGGGAAGTGTATTCAATCCTTAAAATGGCGAGGAATACAAACAAAAAGTGCTTCGCGAGAAAATTGTACCCGATATTGAGCTGAGAGCAGTATGATAGTAACAATTGTGTAGATTTCAATTCGCTTGGCGGCTAAGGATTTTATCATGGATCGTAACACGTTAGCTAAATATCTGTATTGCATTGGAGACGTGGACATAAACTGCAATATTGACGTTCCATCAATACATACTATATTGTATGGGAAAAATTCCCACGTTTTCACTTGGAGCAGAAAATCAATTCGTAAATTGTTTGCTGCAAACTATTCATTAAGTCCAATTTTGGCATATAAAATAGGGGAATAAAACTAAACCTTTTAACCGCCAACGTTCCACAAGTGGAACATAGACTATCCGACGCTTTATCGTTTAAGTATTTATTTAGTCTGTTTGAATTTTTAAATATATTTTTTTAAAGATATGTTATAACGGATTATAGAATATTGTTCAACACTTTTTTGTGGTTCCCATCCTGGAGCTAGTTAAAATGCAACAAAAAAAAACGCAAATGTGGTAGGCTGTGCTTTTTAACACTTTCCAACCTAGTTGAAAAGTGTTTATGATTTCGGTTTGTCTGGCCGTCTGCCGTCTGTCCGTGCTCTAACTCCCGTAAATATGCTCGGATTGACCTGCAATTTTTATATGTTATAATCGTTATCTATAGCATGTTCCCTATTTCAACGGAAGTGTGTAGCACTTATACTTTTTTTACAGGGACACTCAAAAGAATTCCGTTACATTGCGGTCTATGGGGAAAAATCATTTGCGGTTTATTTAAATAATGTTTCACTATTTTAAACGCATTGAAATTTATATATATCACTAAGGTGCATTACAAGAAGATTAATATGGAATAGGGTGTGCATAGCACTTATACTTACTTTACAGAGACAGTCAAAAGAATTCCGTTACATTACGTCTATGGAGAAAAATCGTCTGCGGTTTATTTAAGTAATGTTTCACTATTTTAAACGCATTGAAATTTATATAAGGTTCATTACAAGAGACTTACTACAGAAGTCATCGTTCATTTACAGGGACACACAAAAGAATTCTCTACTGTATGTTAACAATAATTCCTGGAAGTGCGTTTTAAGTTACTGAATGCGATTTTAATTTTAAATCGCTTTTTGTATATTACGTGGTGTGTATAAATTCTGTAGATCCTATACAGGGAAGCACAAAAGTTCGGGAACACATTTCCGTATTATTTAACTCCAGACGGAGAATTTTAAACTGTGCTACGTGTTTCCTAACTGAACTAAAATTTAGCATCCTATGTAGTATATATACAAATCTATAGATCCTATACAGGGCTGAATAAAAGTATTCGGATTACTTAGATGTTATCTTTTAGCTTATTAAAGAGTATGATTCGTAAAATTATTTTGGAAGCGTTGGAAAGTGTTACATAATCTATGCTTGACGCATGATTTTTCGTTCTTGTTATTCTACTATAACTTTAGAATTCTAATGCGACTGCTCTGGTGATGGTTATTGTATTGATTACTGTTTTGTTTTATGAATTTTTATGTATAAATTAATGATTTATCTTATTTTGTTTTTGTTTTACGTTCATTTGAATGCCATTGTTCCTCATGCGGAACGTTGGCGATTAAGTGTACAAAATTATCTTATTATTATTATTAGGATTTTGATAATTTTTATACAGTCTGTTATAATGCTAGATATGGTACAATTAGTCTAAATAGGGTGCAGCTTGTCCAGATAGGCCCAAATTAGAATAATTGTGCCATAATTAAGGTAAATAGGGTTTTACTATGGTAACTAGCTAAATAGGCTGGTACTATGCTAGATAGGATAAAACTAGTCTAAATAGGCTGAATAGGGCGCATCTAGTCTAGATAGACCCAAATTAGAACAACTGGGCCATAATTAGAGGTAAATACGGTTTTATTATAAGTAAAAAGCTAAATAAGCTGGACTGTGCTTGATAGGGTAAAACTAGTCTAAAAAGGCTAAATAGGGTGCAGTTAGTCTAAATAGACCCACTTCACCTTGATTTCTTTGTTTTGATATGTGTGTAGAGCTGTTAGTCTTTGGAAAAAAAAAATCAGCTGATGAACGATTTAAGTGGACTTCAGTGTTTTATTAATCATTTGTGTCTGCGTCATAATAATTATATATATCTTTACATTTACAATTATTTTATTTTTACTATTACTTTTCCTATTATCTGCATGTAGAAATATGATAACACATGTATTTAGATTTAATATTATCATTTCATTTATGTTCAGCATTTAGTAATAAAACAAAAAAAAAGTTTTCTTAATGCATTATCATAATTGCTGTTACTTTAATTCCAAACATGTGTTTTATAATTTAAATTTAAAAATAGAGGCTACTTGTCCAAACCAATAACTTATGATAAAAATTTTAAAAATACAGCGAGATTTTATGTATATTTAATACTATTTTAATAGGATATTTTCCAAACGTGTTAAAAAAGTTCCATAGATTATTGTCATATTGATCGTACGAAACATAATTATGTTCGTTAGGTTTCAGTAAATGACATGTTCATTTAATTTCAGTAAACCTTATATTTACCATTTGGATAACTACTTTTATCACTTTTTAACTTAACACAGCAATCTCTCCTTATCCCTCCCCCTAAAAAAAATCTGAATCGAAAATTTTAACCTTATTATTTCAATATTCATGTACAACTGCATACCTACTATCGTTATAATATGTGAAATATACTTCATTTATGTTATACTTTTATACCAAATTGAGTTTTTATATCAAAACTTCCCAGCAAAAATTTCTATCTAACAACCATCTCTGCATATTGTGCCAACCAACTCGTGACTGTAGTAAGTTGTCACGTTTATTCCTAAAATTTTCAAAATTCAAAAGAAAAAAATTTCTTTTTTGCGCAATTTGGGCAATCTACAAAACACAAAATTTGCATTAAATATAAAATTTTCGAATGGAGTAATAAGCGAGTACTTTATTTTTTAACACTTTCCAACGTAGTTGAAAAGTGTTTATGATTTCGGTTTGTCTCTCTGTCCATCTGTCTGTTTGTCCGTGCTCTAACTCTCGTAAATATACTCGGATTGTCATGAAATTTTTACACATTATTGAATCTTACTGTAGAATGTTCAGTATTGAAAATGAAGTGTGTATCATTTACAAGGACACACAAAAGAATTTCGTTAAATTATGGTCTATAGGGAAAAATCGTTTGCGGCGCATTTTATTGATGCTACAATATTTCAAACATGGTGAAATTATTGTGCATTACTGCGGTGGATTATAGTATGCTTTCACTGGAGTATATAGTTAGTAGCATTTAAAGTTAAATTACAGGGACGTACAAAATAATTCCTTCACATTATCATTTATGTGGAAAAATCGTTTGCGATGCATTTTGAGCATGTTATGATACTTCAAACATAATGATATTTAAAAGCATAACTAAGATTTACTACAACTTATTTTATATAAATTATGGAGTGCGTAGAAGTTATCGTTCATTTACAGAGACGCACAAAATAATTCGGTTAAAGGATTGACTATGATCTGGAATTGCTGGAATTGCCTTTTCTGCTGTGGTATGCATTTTTATGAAATTTTTAGTGCATTGCGTGTTGTTTAAAAATTCTGTAGATCATATACAGGGCTGCACGAAAAACTGCGAATACGGACAGTAATTGCTGAAAAGGGATTTTTACTGAGTTATGTATTTTTTAAATTGCTTATTTATATATCTCGTTTCATTCTAGGAAAAAAATAATTTTCTTAATAATAATCTGTTAGTGTTAGAAAGTGTTTCATAATCTATGGCGTATGCATGATTTTTCTTTCTTGTTCAAAATTTAAAACGTTTGATTTTCGTGACAAGCAGCACTGGTCTCCCCAACAAGCTGCCAAATAAAGACCAGATAAACTGAAATAACTTTTGGCCTGAAATAACTTTTGACGCATTTAAGCCTATCATTGCATATAAAAGAACCTACATTTCTGAACTTGTAATAAAATTATTTTTACATTTAAGGCACTTCACACTGTATCGAGTACATCCTTTACTTTTTTAATTGACATTTTTCACTCTATTTCATAGTTTTCAAGATAATTAGATAACTTCTTAAATATGCCTTTGGGAGTGCTGCACCCATTCGCATATGATGGCACATAGGCATTTTACTATAGGTAAACACTTGCTCCACAGTGTCACCTTTATCCGTTTAAAAGTCACTTAAGTGTATCTGGACTTTGTTCGGGCCCTGTAATAATGACATCATAAATTACAGAAAAAAAAAATCTTAAATTAATATTTTAGGGAGCAACTACTTATACGTGATATTACTTAAGGTAAAGCTAGGAGAGTCTTCGCACAATTCAAAAGAATAACAATAAAAAAAATCTAAATATTTTTTTGCTGAACTATCCATAAATAATTTTTACTTCATTTGTTTTTTTTCTGCATTTCCATTGCTATTTTGTTGTTATGTTGTAATTTAATAGAACAGTTGTAATAAAACCAAGAATGTTATTTTGCGCAATCTTTCCTTACAGGGTTGGTGTGATTGCGCACATGGGTAGGAGAGATTGTTACTAATAATAACTACAATTAAATTGTTGACAATAATAATTACATTTAAATGACATTGTTGTAACGTTTTTGTGAACAGATATTATTGTATTAGGAGTGAATATTTCAACCTAATGATTAAAGAATCAGAAAAAGGAAATAATTTAAAAAAAGATTAAAAATTTTTAATTAAAGGAAAATAAAATTAAAGAATCAGAAAAATCAAGTCCCGATAAGATTACAAAATAACTTGATAACACGTTTAACTTAAAATTAATCCATTTTAATTTTTCATTTTTTTATGCAAATTTACCAATAAGCTGCGTAATCTCTCCTAGCATGGAAACTAATGGAAACAATGCGCCATCACTCCTAAGTAGGAGATGCGCAAACTCTCCAATTTCGGTAGGAGAGATTACGCGGCCTTTTATTTAAACATGGACGCTACGAAAACGAACCTTTGATGTTCACATTGTTAGTCTAGATTAGTAGCTTATGAGAAATTGTTTAAGTTTAAGATATTTTGTACTACTGACATTGTATAGAAGTTCTGATGAATAGTTATGAAAATTCAAGCACTTACTTTGGCGAAACAAAACAAAATAGCAATGCTTTATCTTAGACGCTTAAGACAATCAACGTGCACTTTCAAGTAGACACTCCACTACTGATGTTGTAAAACTACCTGGAGTTGCTGCTCCCTCACTCTACTCCTTTCCCCCGAACCTCTATGTGCGCAATCTCTCCGACCGCGCCATCTCTCCTGTCTTTACCTTATACGTTTTTATACGTGAATCTAAACTTACTAACCCTCTAAAATATTCCTTTAATTATCATTAATCTATATCCACACAATAAGAGCTTTAAGAAAGTTCATAATCTACAGAGATTCAATTTTCTTTTATTTTACAATAAAGTGTATGAACATAATAATTGCAAAAATTAACTGATTTATTTTTGGCTACGCATTCTTTAAAAAAAATTAAAAAATTAGATTAAAACATATTTTATAAGGAAATCAGCATCAATGCTGCCATTTATTAGTGTCATTGCATTTTTAAACTCTTACTCAAATTCTAGAATAAATTATTTAAAAGTTTCAATGGGAAAGAAAATTGCTACTTAACATCATTTTTATTAAGAATAAATTATTGGTAAATTAATAAGCAAAGCATCTCATATCTCACAATGGCAAATATTAGCACATATAAATCATAAAAGAGAATAAGAAAACACTCTGTTTAAATTTCTTATTTTGCTGTAATGATGCAGTTCTAGGGAAGAAAAAAAAACTTAACATGGCTTGCTGCCAATTTATATCCCTTATAGCAACGCAAAGAAGTGCCGCTTGGAAAATTTCGGAATCATTTACTTCATGAATATTTCATCAGTTTCTGTTTCTCTAAAGGAAATTTCAATTTCAATCGTATCTCTCTTGCCTCTCTTTCGCAGTTTTTAAATTGTCTATAATGGAATACATTCTACACTGACAAGGAAAAAGATGCAACTTCAGAGCTAAAAATTACTGAAACAGTTGAAATGGAAGCGAAGGGTAATAAACTTGATACAAAACAGCTGTTATTTTGAAGGAGATTGCCATATGAGAAAATTATGTATGACTTAAATTTTTAAGGCTTTGTCTACATGAATATTCTTTTTTATTTTTACTTAAAAAATGAAACATTTCTTTTGAGTATAAAAAAGAGACTAAGCGAGCGTTGCAGATTTTTTTTTTATAGATTGGAATTACAATCATATCAACAGTTGGCATTTGGATATATGGGAGTGTGCACATTTAAAATTTAAATACCAGAATATAAAACAAAAAGTGCATTTTGATTCCTGTTTAACAAAAAACCACCATATTCAGGATGAAACGATAAGAACTTTTTTATAGTGCACGCTTATCAAATAAATTGTAAGCTATCGCACGTTAATCTTCTCTGTACTTCAAAATACGTAGCCCCTTATGCACCTTTTTCGCACGTTAATAACTCATCTGACTTTTGTTTAGAATTTTGTAAATTATAGGTAATGGAATATATACTATCGTGACAGAAAAATACATTGCAACTTCAGATCTAAGAACTACTGAAGTGGTTGAAATAGAAGCGAAGAATAATAAATTTGATATAGAACAGCTGTTGCTTTGAAGGAGTATAGATGATAAAATTGTGTATGACTTAAAATATTAAGACTTTGTCTACAAAATCATGTTTTTTTTTTTTGTGTGTGTGTTTGTTTTTACTTAAAAGGTAAAATAATTCTTTAGAGCATAATCATGAAAAAGTATAAGAAAGGGTATTTCCTTTAAAGTTACATAAATAAACTAAAAATTAATTTCCTGTGGATTACAAAGTAAGAAAGTATATATTGTACGTAAGCTTTTTTATCGTTTTTTTAATACTGTTATTAGGGTTTCGTTCATCTCACGAAACCCTATTACTCCCGCTCCGTTGTCTGTCCGTCACAGAGCCATTCTCAAAAACTATATAACTTACAGAGTTGAAAGTGTGTATATAGATGAATACCGACTGTAAAGAGCTCAAAATATTAAAATTTAAAAAATTTGTATTATTTTAATAAATAGAAATAAAAAACCAAAATTCTAACAGCCTTTTCCTATTAAATTTAAACATTTTTCGTTATAGCAGATGCCAAAAATTTAAAATCCACGATGAAATTCTTTCTGCAATAATTAATTTTCTATCAGACGATTTCCACGTGAAAAATGAAAATGAAATAAAAAGTTTCACCAGTTGAAAAAAAAAGATAAATATGAAATAAAATTGATTGACGTCATAGTGGTAATAAAATGGAAAATGTCTAAGATTTCTCAATAATACAAGGAGTATGAGTATGTGTATGTACATAAAGCAGATAAATATCACGTCATTAGAGAATTAAAAAGAAAATCTGACGTCATATTGGAAGTTTAACGAATTTTTCAAATGTTTGAGAATAATACAAAGCTAGTATCAATATGAGTAATAGAGTAAACACAGAGTAAACATATGAGTTTGAGAAACATATTGAATCGTGATAAAAATCCGATTATGGAAATATTCGCATATTTTAACATTTTGAAAGTGTACAATTTGTTTAATTTTGAAATTATATTTTTAAATATTGCATTAGTCCGTATGACGGATATTATTACGGATATTACTTTTTTTTGTTGTAGTTGCTAAATGAAATTTATTTGAATTTATTAAAGAAAGGATAAAGTGTTTTGAAAGGAATATTAAACGAAACCCTTTGAGCGAACTTCGATCACACATACCCACGTGTTGCAAATTAATCAGGTAGAAATAGCGATGACATTTAGCGGACACCCTGCCTGGACGAAAGCCGTGGGGCGTATGGGTCTAAGAGAGGATTTTTATTATTTATTTTTACTCTTTTTTTTATTTTTGTTGATTTTCCTTTCTAGTATATTTTAAGGTTTCATGAACAGCCAAATTATTCTATTAGACATAACTAAATCAAATGTAACTCGGGAGCACATATCCAGGATATGACATACACAGTGTACGAACGGATTTTATTCTTCCATAAATACTTCCAAATAATTATCAGTGCCCGATTATATCGCAGACATTTGTTACAAATTCTGCTATAAAATAAGTCGAAGATTGCTTTTTTGCCAAATAAGGATGACAAATGTCAAAATTGTACGTACACAGGGTATGTCATACCATGCGCATGCGTGCAAGGGTAAAAAAAAATACTCTTTTGCTTAACTCATTTCTGTACTTTTCAAAGTTTAACATATAGTTCTTGTACATTCACTACATTGTACGTTTGCGAGAAAAATGAAATTCTACAGTCGTGGTTTCAGTACCTCTTTGATTATTATCTATATTTATCTAAAAGGACAAGTGTATTCCAACAACACACAAGAATTATTTTCGAGATTTGTCTCGATAGAGAAATTGAATCACTCACCTTTCACGAAATATGGCCCAAACGTAGCCTACATCAAATAAGATTCTACTTGATTGGCAAATAATCGGTCAAGTGCGAGAGTTACTCGCGCACAAAGGGTACCATACAATAAATTTATTAATTTATAACTGCAATATTACAAAAAATCTGTTCTAAAAGAGTAATAAGACTTTGTAAAAACTATACAACGTAGGGTTGGGTGTAGCTATATATACTAGCAAAGTATAAATATATGTAGCATGAACGTTCAAGGAGATATGGAGCCTAAATAGTAACAAATATAGCTATTCTGTATGATTTTTTTAAATACCTAAAAAAACCTTGTACAAGGTTTAAACTTGGCATTGTGCGAAGCGCACTTCGAAAGGAGGTCGCAAAGTTTCAATGCCGCCTTGATCATTGCCGTATTTTTCTAGATAGGTATTTAATTAATATCTCGGCTAATTACCAATAAATGTTTTATAAAATCATTATAAATAATCATTGGATGATTTCATGCCGATAGTTACCTCGAACACCCCCCACCTTTGCCGCTGAGCGCCCGCAAAGTAAAATTTGTGTGTAATGGAAAAATACGATTTTCTCAAAAACCATAAGATTTAGAATAATCGCTATCGTTTTCCTGCTCCTACTACGCCTAATTTTTCATAATTTAAGTTTTAGTAGATTTGGAAATAGGTGGGAGGGTATACATACTTTTACAGTACATTTTCGACGATATCTCTAAAAATATATCTAAAATTAAAACAAATATATTTTTGAGTTTGGTGTTATGAGAGCTTTTGAACGATACTCCACACAATATACATTTTTTTTTTCAAGTAAGTTAATTAGCTCCCCTAAATTTTTTCTAAAATATTTGCGAATGTGTAATAATCTATAAATATGTGGGGTCAATAGGCTTTATAACTCTGCCAAGTTTGAACTTTCCACGTTCCATAGTTTTCGAGAAAAACGGCTCTGTCAGACGGGTAGACAGACATACGAGTGATCTTAAAATGGTTCCGTTTTCCGTTTTTATTTTTTAAATACGGAACCTTAAAAAGATGCAAATTCTGTGTTAAGAATTACATAAGTTAGTTGAAATGGAAGCGACGGGTAAAAAACGTTATACAGAACAGCAGTTATTTTGAAGGAGATTGCCACATGTGGAAATTATGTATGACTTAAAAATTTTCAGACTATGGCTATATGATTATACTCACTTTTTTTTAATTAAAATTCTAAAACAATTCTTTCGGGCATATTAAGAAAACAAGGTAAAGACATTGGAAGTCTATTATATTAAAATCTGACAATCTGTCTCTATTTTACAACTCCTACTTTTACAATAAGGAATGTAGCATGATGAAATTAATCATTTATCTATAAGTATTCGAGTATGGCATATAAACTCCCAGAATTATAAAAAATTAATTAGTTTCCGAGATTTATTTTTTTCTTTTCTTTTCTTTTTCATTTTTTGGAACATTTAACAAATTTTTCTAAAGATGGCAACTAAAGTACTCCATTTTTGTGGAAAGAAAAAGGTGAATAATGGGATACTACTCTTGAAGGACCCAGTTTTTGTAACTTAAATTCTTAACTGTTCAGTGTTAGTTGAATAAAAAGTACTGGTAAAATAGCTAAGGAAAACATGTGCCCTACCTTTAAATGTCTTCTTTCAAATATCTTTTTACGTTCCACCAGGAGGCCGTCTTTGCATTTGTGTGAATTATCCGTTAGTTATCTTGTTCTCACTAACTTCAGATTTATCCATTGTATTTTCTGTGAAAGAGACTGAAAATTTTAATACTTATTTTTAAAGACTTGTTTTAGATATATAACCACTCGATTTAGAATAATTAAATTTAATATAGATTTTATTAACTCAACATTTACGATTATACATGAGTAGAACTTAGTATAGTAGCTCTTTACTACAAGACTACATTGTGAAAATGAAAAAAAATCTTTTTTCATTTCATTTACGTTATAAACATGTTTTTTTTATTATAATAAGAAATTTAATAAATTTATTTCAATAAATCTAATCTAAATGTAGAATTAAACTAGATTTCTTTCTTTACCCAAAAATCGGAAGAACCCATTCAATGCAAATGCAACATATCGGGTTGCTATGCCAGCTAGTATTTTTTACAGAACAAGAGTAAACTGAAATCACCCGTTGATATTTGGGTACATGAAACAACGACATTTAGCAATAATTTAAAATCGGGAGATAAATCTAAATCGACATTCCAACCTGAGAAAGTATAGGTAATCTATAGACATATGGGTATATTGATTGCTATTCTCTGACTATACATTAATGATCGCGGAGAACTGTTGTAAGAGAAATATGTATGATTTAAACTTTTTAAGACTGTGTATACATAAATACTCTTTTTTAATAATATTTTTTGATCTTTGAAAAATTATTACATTATATTCTGTCTCGATATGATGTTGATTTTTCTAGACATTTACTTTAAAGCAAATAGATTACATTAAGGTTATCATCTGTTACATATTTACAGATGATTAGAATACTAATTATTAGTATCAACTAACGTTTCGTTTCTTAATAAAAAAAAGTACTGTGATACAAAATTCCTAATAATACTTGCGAATTCCCACAAAATGTATTTGATGAAATTTCAAATTTATATATCATCTTCCAAATGAACAATATACCTTATATAATCTGTAATGAAAAATTAAAACTTTACATACAGGGTGCAAATAGTTCTACTACAATTTGTTAACAGAATTTTTGCCTGAATTTTCCGCCTGAATTATTCGCAGCAAAATATTACAAATTCTGCTATTAAATATGCCTTTACCAATTCTGCGATATAAATATTAAGGACATTTTCTAATCAGAAATAGTGGTGCTAAACTCCATGGAAATTTATTCAGTCATTGTATAAACAATATTTATGGAAAACTAACAAACGAAATTTTTCTTATTCGTTCATTTAATAAATTAATAGATAAACAAAAACAATTACATTTTCTTCATAGATTTTTTTTTTTTTTTTAACATTCAGCAACGAAAAAAAAAATATACGAATAATAAGACTTTTAATAATTTTCGAAAATTATTTTATTTAGACAAATTCATAAAATAAATTTAATAAAGAAAAATAACCAAACCTTGGATTTATTAAAACATACTAATTAAAACATTGTATTGAATCTGTTTATTGAATAGTAATTAGAAAAGTAAAATATAAAGTTTACCGAAAAGAAAATATTTTTATTTTTGAAAAGTTGAAAAATTAAAAGAATTTTCCTCGAGAGATTTTAATTAAAAGAAATATTTCATATGCTTGGTAAAATGAGATAAATATATTTTTTCAATGTAACTTCGACACTTTGGGGATTACAATTATATATTATGTTAAGAGACCATAAAAAATTAATTAGAAGAATTTATTATCAACATTGATGAAGTAAAATGAAGCTTTAAATATACTACTAAATATAATTTAAGAGACTAGAATGAATTAATTAATGTATGAAAGATTGATAAATTTAATAATATACGTATTTTTAAGTACAAGAAATATCTTTCACGTGCATTATTCTAAAATTTATTAGCCATTCATGTTACATAAAAATATAGATATTCTTTAAATATTATGTAATAAATGTTATCACGTAACATCATATATATTATTTATGCTGTCAACATCTCTTTTACTATGCATTTACAAAACGCACAACAATCAATGAGTTATCAACTCGCGTTCACGTGTATGCTTTGTTAGATTAAATTAAATTAAATTTTATATGTATTCATTTTTTTGTCCCTAATTTTCCAGATGCGGATGACATCCTCCATCCAAAGCTTTTGCTATCTTCGATCAGTTTTTAGTGTAATTTTGATGAAATAAATGAGATGATATTTTTATCATTAATTTTACATTAGAAGTTTAAACCTGCATCAAAGAAGTATTAGATATTGATAAAAAAATATTAGACTGAAATACGAAATCATCTCACAGCTTTACTGTTTGTAATATAATACTCATAGAATATTATTGCTTGCGCATCCGATGTTTTTGTTGTTTTGTCATTTTTCAGAAATATTGACTAATGTTATTCTAATTAATGCCGAGGCGTTTCGCTTACTGTATGTTTTCAAATTTCTCTGCCAAATATCCTATTTAAAGATATTTGGCGGATATTTCTAATGCTTACTTATATGTTACCTGCTTGGTTATCAAAGTAATTTTTGCGCATTTTTGAGGTTAATACAATCAAATTCCATCAAAGCAAAACCCAATAAAGCGAAAAATCCGTTAAAATTGAAATGTTAGCAATTTCCGTTGAAATCTAGAAAGACATGTGTAAGAGAAAGTATCTGCATTGTAAAAAATGCAGAAACGTTTTCTGATGTGTAGAAAAAATAGTTGCGAAAAACAATGCTACGGTACACAGATACGGAAGATTTTTCTTAATTTAAAAAAGAACCAATCAGCAGCCGCCAAAAATAACACACACACAAGTTACTATAACGAAAAATATTGCCGTGCGCATCAACATTACATATCAATATTGGTATGTTAAAATATATTTCAAACAATTACCGTCCATAGACCATATATTGTATCAATTGTTTTCAGTATGTCTGGAAACGAACTATAAATTCTACATATTTCATTTTCAGTATGAAACATGGTTTACCTCGATAACATGCATCAATTTAGTGGCATGTATATTTAAGTGTACATTTAATGAAATACAGTAACCCTTCGTTATATCGTGCCTCAGTATATCGCGCACTCGGCTATTTCGCTTATTTGTAATTGTCCCACGATAAATTTAGTTTCTTGAAAAAGCATATAAAACTTTTGAAACGTCGAAATCCAAGCATATAACAAAATACAATTAGTTCATTTTCATTCTTTTATTTGCGTGACAGGCAGGTAATCAAAGAAAATCGAAAACAAACAATTCTGGTTTCTTATTTTCATAAAATACTATAAAATGTAAATAAAATGTATATGAACGGTTTTGTATTTTTTGGACGTTTTACGATCTCTTTTGTGTTGAACTTGTAGCTTGTTTGAATAAGTATTAGATCGAAAACCTCGTGGCTTTTTATTTTTCATTTACAAACACTCTTCTCGCCTCGCTCGTTATATCGCTCGCCTCGATATATCGCGTTTTTTACTTATCTCCCAAGTAGCGTGATATATCGAAGGGTTATTGTATATCCAAGTATATTTAAGAAAGTTACACTGCGGCAAACAAGCCGAAGTCAAACACTTTTCAACTATGTTGGAAAGTGTTAATAAGAGAAAAATTCTACATTGTAAAATAATAATAATAATAATAATAATAATAATAATAATAAATGTAGAAAAGTTTTCCGATTTACAAGAAACATTTAGGAAAATGCAATCTAACCTCATAGTTACCAATGGTTATGGAAAGCTCTCTGGGAACTTCAAAATTCTTTATAGAAGAAAATATATCAGAAACTCACAAATAAATATTAGCGGACGCATCTTTTAGCAAAAGAGCACTTTTCGTTCAGAAACTTTTTTCTAAACATTGAAAAACTAATGCTTTTCTGAAATTTATTTTATTTTTTCAAGAAGATGGATAGCCGAGAGAACAAAATAAATGGAGGGGCATGATTTTAGAGCATATGTCCCCTGCCCGAAGACTTTTCTTTTTATCTCTCCAAAGCGACATTTGTGAAATTGCGCTGAAATCTAGTTGAAATTCCAATGAAATTTTAGTTGTAAAAAGGTACGTCCCCTTTCAAAACTTTCTTAAATTTGCGTTTCTTAGAATTAAGAATATGAACATGAAATCAGCTAAACTCAAACTTTTTTGTCATATCAGCCCGTTTAAGACAATTTTTAAACATATCACCATAAAAAGAAGAGAGAATTTTCACAATTAAGAAATATTAATTTTCTTATTAATCCTTTCTTCGTCATAGGTGTGTGTGTGTGTGGGGGGGGGGGGGCTCTGTTTTCCTAAATCCTCGTTTGAGATAATTCTTAAATATATAAGCGAAAATGAAACAATTAAAACTTGTATTAACGGGGAACTCAAGGGGAATAGCGCCACACCCCCTTCCTGAATGATACAAATCATAGAAAATTTTCTCTCATAGTAATCAATGTTTTTACGTTACTTGAGACACGTAGTTTTACAATTTTACTTCGAAATCAGTAGAGATAAAGAAAATTTAAGAACCAATTACACTTTTACAGTAAAAAAAAACAGGGTTTTTAAGATTCTTTTTGTCAGTAAAGGATCAATAAAACGAAACCGGATTTTTTACGATTAAACAAGTATATTTTGTGTATTTTGACAATTTTTTGTGTGTATAAAATTGGTGGCGGTTTAAAACAACTAGTATCCTTATTTATGTGTAGCCTGCTGCGACTTTGAGCAAAGCAGGATTGCGCTTTAGCCGCTGTACAGTCAGCTACAACACATAAACGATACGGGTTATGAAAACCAATCAAATGTGAGGGATTCGGAACCTAATTGCATTGAACTTTATCCTTAGAAAACAAAATTGTGCTTGTTTCAAAATCTGTCTACAAATTTCTTGTATTTTTTAAATTTTAATGTCTGGGGGAAAATTATTTAATAGTTATTTTTTCACTATTAAAATATGTTCATTACACCTGAAAAATAACTATCTTTGAAACCTGACTGTTTAGATAATCATTAATTCTGTTCAATCGCTTTACTGCACTTCATGTCGAAAATTATGTTTTTGAGAAAAACGAGTTTAAAGTTTTAATTTATAAAAATTTACCTCATTCATGGTACCATTCAAAGCGCTGTAACTTTGTAAATAATTTGAATATTTCAAAATAGTTCCTTGCATACTCTATGCACTGCAGAGATGCACAAATTTTAAAGCTATTCGGAGGTGCCAATCCCAAAACTTTCTTTTATTTGATACATATATATATATATATATATATATATATTACAACATTTAAAGTTTTTTGTCAATAAATATTTGAAAAACATGGGTGTGGGGGGGGATATCGTAATGAAATCTAATCAACAAGTAATATTTCAAAAAACGTGAAAAATTTTGCCGATTATAAATATGGAAATCAAACCCAGAATAGGCAATTGGCTGATTCAGTATGATTTTTTTAACAGACTTTTATATGAAGTTTGGTCTAATTATATTCGTAACTCCATACCCTTTCCGATGATACAAAAGCGAAATTGAAAAATATAAAATATATATATATATATATTATCACAGCGTCCCCTTCCGGGGGAAGATCAGTTTCAACTGGGACCTAACAGCTATAGTGAAAAAGGTATATAGGAAGAGTTCTATGTATAACTTCGTACACTTTCTGATGGTACAATAATGAAAATGGCAGAAAAATCGCTATCACAGAGCCTCCTTCCGGAAAATATCCCCAATTTCAACTAGGACATGCTATAGCCAAAAACATATACATATATAAAGTTTGGTTTCATTTATACATAACTTGATACAGTTTTCGATGATACAAAGAGGACACTTTTTTTTTAATTTGTATTTCGGTATCTGTGACCCCCTAAAACGTGGAAAACCGGGAATCGAAAAAAATGTCGATTGCAATACTTTTTCCTATTATTGATAGAAGAAAGTAAAAATCGATTTTTTTGTACTCAACAAAGTGGAATCTTCCATTAATTACTTAAATTTAAATTAATAAATCAATTTGAAATTATTATTAATTCAATTAATAAACCAAAAACCAGGGAGTCGGAATGTCGCTGCGCTAACCTCTCGCCTTTTAGCTGGCGCCTGTATTCTGGAGGTAAGGAGAAATTTCAGGAATAGAAGGTATGTTAAACTTTCTTTGACGCTTCTGTTTTTTTGGATATGTTTATTTAATTTTATAGAAAGTACGGCACAGCAGTGGTCTATATTTTATTAAATATATATATTTTAAGCTAGAAGAAATATGCATCGAACTAATTTTCTCAAAAATTAAGGAAAACGCATTATTTAAATAAAAAACTAACAAATTGTTTTCATGTAAATGTTATTAACTTATTTAATAACACATAGAGTGATAAGAGAAAAAAAAAGTAAAATTTGCACATACTTCATATCTTATTTCTTACATTCAACAACCAAATAACAAAAATATACAAATAAAATGAGTTTAATAATTTTCAAAAATCAGTTTATCCATGAAATCAAAAGAGCAAAGGAAAAAAAAATGAATTTATCAAACAGGCTAATTAAAACATTGCATTGAATTATCTTTAAAAATATGATCACTACTATTTAGATAGCATACAAAACTAATTGAATAAATTTATAATCCACATTGATATGGGAAAATGAAGCGTTTACATTACTGAATAAGAATCTACAAATTAGAGTTAACTTTACATTGTAAAAAAAGACAAACGTTTTACAATCTAGGAAACAAAAATTAACCACACTGCAAAAAAAGTATTGATTTTACATAATACGCAACGAACATAATACGCAATAATGAGTAATACGCAACCGCGCATACGCGGCAGCGTATTATTGCTTATTTTACTGTTTATTATTGTTAATTTTAATGTATAATACTGGCAGCTGGGGTGTCAGTATTATACTGTAAAATCAACACTTTTTTTATGCAGTGCACAAACTAAAATACAATAGAAAATCTTCATACTTACCCACGATTCCGGAAAGGCTCTTTATCTTTAGAAGCCCATAAATTTTCGAAATTTCAAATAGCATTTATAAAATCATTCTTTTACCGCAACAAATTTTTAGAAACGTTTCCGAGTAGTTTTTAAAGGGTATTAATCAATTTCCCCAACCTGAAATATAGGTTTTTAGGATGTTATGAATTCTCAAGTAAACAGTTTCAGGTTCAAAAAACATGTTTTACAGACAAATATAAATTAACAGCGTTAACATTAACATTAAAATTAATATTATTTTGTTACTTTGTTAATTTTTCATCTATAAATTCAGTTACACAGCTAAAAATGTGTTTAATTGAGAGTTAATAGCATTCTAAAAACCAATATTTCGGTTTCAGAAAACTGAATTATACACTATACATATACATACTATTCAGAAACGTTTACGAAAATCAGTGGCAGCAAAAGAAACTTTGTCTTTATAAATAATTCTCTAAATCTCGACAATGTATTGGTTGCTGCTGTTTCTAAAGATAAAGAACGCTTTTCGAAATCGTGGGCAACTCGTTACTGTGTATTTTTGAACGTCGTTATATTAGATTATATTTTCTTAGATAAAAAACGTTTGAGTTTTTTTTACAGTGTATTTACAAACGATTGAAAATTGTAGTGCTATTCCTAATTATATGTATAAGAAATATTTTCAGCAATCAGCAATTTATTTAGCATTTATTTTATATATATATATATATATATATATATATATATATATATATATAGAGAGAGAGAGAGAGAGAGAGAGAGATAAAGGATTCTTTAAATATTGTATAATAATGTTATATGACATCATATTATTATATAATATTTATGGAATCTTATTGCTTTCGAGTCAAATGTTTTTTGTTGTTTTTTCATTCTTCAGAAGCATTCACACTAATATTATATCAGTTAATCCATAATTGCCAACCAAGCTTTTAACCAAGACAAGTATACGTTAAACCAATTTTAGTTAATAAACGCAATGAAATAAATATCATATAGTGTCAAGACTCATTTTAGTTAATAAATTTTCCGGGTTAAATATTTTATACATGCCTAATATTTCTTAAAATCATTGAATAGCATCGATAATAGAATGCTATGCTAATATTAAAGAATACAATTATACCGTTTAAAGTAATAGCGTTTAAACTGTTTTCTTGCATAGTAATCACACCCAATAATATCTATTATATGTATTACATTCATTACCATAAAAATTAGCACAGCAAGAGGTAATAGTCGGAACGTAATGAAACTTGGCGAGCGGGTTAGTTTCTGGCAGATATGCAAATAATTAAAATTAACTAAATATTTGATAGTTATATTTTAAATAAAAAAGAAAACTGCCCAGTTAAACTGAGGGCATTGAGCTCACAGGTTATTCACACTAATTGTATATTATACACTTATTTCAAAGAATTTCAAATAAGCCCCTCGAAAAATAAAGAAATCGACAATATATTAAAGGGGGATCATTCCCCCGTACCCCCTTATAGTTAACAATTGAACCCCCAAACCTAATCAGGGAAAACCTTTATTACAATGAACATATATACTAAATTCGAAGCAAATCGGATAATTCTGCATGAAAAACCCATTTATCTAAATTAAGGGGGATTATCCCCCCCCGTATCCCCCTTTATACTTAACCAATGAACCCCAAGACTAACCAGGGAAGCTCCTTACCACAATGAGCCTATATACAAAATTTGAAGAAAATCGGATAATTCTCCATGAAAAACACATTCATCTAAATTAAGAGGGGAGGATAAGCACCCCCTTTACCCTCTTTATACTTAACCAAAGAACCCCCTAAACTAATCAGGAAAGCGCCTTATCACAATGAACCTATATACAAAATTTTAAGAAAATTGCATAATTCTGCATGAAAATCGCAGTTATCTAAATTAAGGGGGGGCAGCCCTCCGTTACCCCCTTTATACTTAAACAATGAATCCACAAAACCAATCAGGAATACGCTTTATCACCATTAACCTGTATACAAAATTTGAAGAAAATTGGATAATTCTGCATGAAAAACCCATTTATCTAAATTAAGGGGGGATTAGCCCCCCCTTTCCCCCTTTATACTTAACCAATGAACCCCCAAAACTCTTTAGAGAAGCGCATTATCACAATGAACCTATATACAAAATTTGAAGAAAATCAAATAATTCTGCATAAAAACTCATTTGTCTAAATTAGGGGGGGGGTATCCCCCCTTTCCCCCTTTATGCTTAACCAATGAACCCCCAAAACTATTGACAGAAGCGCATTATCAAAATGAACCTATATACAAAATTTGAAGAAAATGGGATAATTCTGCATGAAAAACCTATTTATCTAAATTATGGGGGGTTAGCCCCCCAGTTCCCCCTTTTATGCTTAACCAATGAACCTCCAAAACTAATCAGGGAAGCGCCTTATCACAAGGAACCTATAAACAAAATTTAAAGTAAAACGGTTAGTTCTATCAAGAGTTATCGCGTTACGTACATACATACATACATACGTACGTACGCACATACAGAACCGGCGGGCACATAAGCTCTCAGGCTTTGATAGCCTGTGAGCTAAAAAAGGATCTTCAAACACATAATTACCCCAGCAAAACCTGTGTAATTTATTGGATTTTTCTTGAAAATGGTGGTACCTTCAAAATATATATTTTCATAATATGAAACTACTATGTTAATGCTACAACTCCATGCAAAAAGTTTTCATGTAGGAGGTCAGAGCCTGCTACACCAATGCTTTGAAGTTACATAAATTAGCGTTCAGGTCCGTGTTTGGGCACCCATACCAAATGGCTCCGGGGACCTTCAAAAAATGTTAAGCTTAAACTCATTTTGTATGGAATTGTCTAAGTAGTACATTGTGCCAGAATTTTCTCTGTATCACATCAGAGCCAAGATTTAAAGCTTTCTTAAAAACAGATTTTTTACGAAATTAGGGGTATTTGGAGAAGGGGGGGGTGTATGAGGGCTCTGACCATCTTCAAATGAATTTTCAATTTGAGATGTTAATGTTCAAGGTATAGTATCAGTTAGAGAACAAAAAAATTCTGAAGCACATCAGAGCGAGTTACAGTTGAAAGAATAAAGTGGCAAAAATGAAATAAAATTATTTCTACGCCCCTGGTCTAAGGAACTTTGACCTCCCCTAACTCCAAAACTAAAAGAGATATAACAAAAAAGTTTGAGATTTGTTCTTTCCTCGGGCAAGACAACACAAGGAAAAAAAAAAGAAATTTTGAGATGGTGATGGAAACTTTTTTCTTTTTTTGCCTGATTGTCTCATGCAATGACTCTTAACAATCCAACGAGATTGCGCAATACGTAATGCACCAGAGGGCGTTGAACTTTGATCTCGTTGGTGTATAAAAAGAGTACGCAGAAGCATTTTTCCTGTACTTACTCTGCTTCAGAGTGGTACTTTTTCATCAAGGATGCCGCAATACCGCCATCGAAGACAATAGGATCAGCTGTCAGAGTTCAAAAGAGGGAAGAATCATCATGATGGAAGTTGGGTTGTCAACTCCGCGAGTAGCCTGTTCTGACTCCACTGTGAGTAGATGTTAGGACCAGTGGATAAGAAAGAGATCGGATACACGTCCTCCATGCTCAAGACGCCCTTGCTAGACCAATAGCAGGAGAAACCGTCACATCTTCCGTCACGTACGTGTAAAACTTCATCACTATCCACTATCTAAACACAGGTAGCATCTTCACTACAGGCCCATGTGTCTGTCCGTACCTTTGCAAGGCGCCTTTATGAAGGACATTTGGTATCGTTGCACCCATTACGTGTGTTACCAATGACACCCGCTCACCGTCGTCTCCATTTGGAGTGGTGTTGTGCTCGACGGGATTGAACCGCAACCGAATGGAACCACGTTGTCTTCAGCGACGAATGAAGATTTAGTTTGGGTAGTGATTACAACCGCGTACGTGTGTGGAGGCCCCGTGGTGAACGCCTTAATCCTTCCTGCATTTGGTTTACAATGGCACACCGCTCCCACACCTGGTGTGATGGTGTGGAGTGCCATCACATATGACATTCGGTCACTTCTAATATTGATCGACGGCACCTTGACAACCCAGTGGTACTCTCGGGATATCCTTGAGCCACATGTTTTGCCACTCGTGTCAGGTCTAACAACAGGCATTTTTCAACAAGGTAATTCTCGGCCACACACTGCAAGGGTGTCACAGGAATGCTTCCGCCATATTACCACCTTACCCTGGCCTGCACGATCTCCAGATTTGTCACCAATCGAGCGTGTCTGGGATCATTTGAGACAACAGATTGGGCAACCTACGAGTTTGGTTGAACTTGAGTCGCGATTACAGGAACTATGGAATGAGATGACGCAGCACACTGTACGGAACCTGTACGCATCCTGTCTTCAAACTAGAGGTAGCCCAACAGGATACTGAATCACCATTCATTTGTAATTTTTCTGAGATGTAATTATCCCTTTGCTTTAATTTTGTAATCAATTACTGATATCAATTTTTACTCATATATATATAAAGTCATTCCATTCGGCCAACTCTTTCTTGGTGCGCCAATTTTTACAGGCAATGAGTGCATTTTTATTGTCAACATCTCTTTTTCTGTGCTTTTACAAAACGCACAACAGTGAATCATGCATCATTCGAAAGGTTTTTGAATCGGCTTCTGACAAAGTCTGTTCACATTTCGTTAAAAAAAAAATTTGATTAAAAATTGCAGTTAATTAAGAATTAAATCAGCATTGCTTTCATAAATGAAATGAAAGATTTTTATCCAATCAGTGTTGCCAGAAAAATAAAATACAGCATTGTACGTACTCAACAATGATTATTATTAAAAAAAAACAAATAGTACACAAAATATAAAGTGAGACGTGTTTGCACGGGTTTATTTTACATTTATGATTAAAAAACAAAATTCATATTCAAATGGTGATGACGTCACCCTCTAATGCAGCTGCCATGCGAATGTTAATTTTTTTTCCTCGTCGCGTGCCTTTTTTATATTTTCGATCAATTTTTACTGTAATTTTAATGAAATAAATGAGATGTTTTCTCTGGCTTGACTAATGTATTTTGCCGATATTTTTATCCTTAATTTTTGTTTAGAATTTGAAACCTGCATCTAAAAATATTAGATTTTGCTAAAAATTGTTAGACTGCAGTGCGAAATCCTCGCACAAATTCACTGGTAGTAATAAAATGTTTTAATTTTACGAAATCATTAAATCGATAGATTTATTAAAAACAAACAAAAAAAAAATCATGTACACGTAATTCTTTTATATAATACATCAATAGATACGTGTTGAAAAAAAAAGATAATAATGTAAATTTTCACACACTTAATTACTTATTTTTAACATTCAGCAACCATGTAACAAAAATACACAAATTAAAAATACTTAAATAATTTTTAAAAACCAGTTTATTCAGACAAATTCGTGAAATCAACTGAATAAGCAAAAGAATCAAAACTTGAATTTATCCAAACATGCTAATTAAAACATTGTATTGAATCTGCTTATTGAATGATAATTAGAAAAGTCAAATATAAAGATTGCACGAAAAGAAAATCTTTCTTTTTTGGAGAATTTGTTAAGAAAAGTTGAAACTAAAAGCTATTCTTCTCTCGACGAATTTTAATTAAAACAAATTTTTCATATGTTTGTTAAAATGAGATTAAACATTTATTAAAAAATATAACTTCGACGCTTTGGGATTACAATTATTCATCATGTTACGATAGCATAAAAAATTAATTAGAGGAACTTATAATCAACTTTGACAGAGAAAAGTGAAACATTTAATATAGTACTAAGGAAGAATTTGCAAATTCAGGAGAATTATAAAATGTATGCAATGCAGGATTAATTTTTTGAAGATGTGTATTTTATTGCGCGAAAAGTATATTACGAATATCGGGTGAGGCGTAAGTTCGTTAAAATTCATTAAGAAAAAACAAACGATGCTAAAAAAATATTGTTTGAAGGAATGGGATTAGTGGGAGATCGAATTTTTTTTAATAACATAAAAAGTTGTGGTTAAAGAACTTACCGATAGATGGCGCTGGCACGCATGAAGCATATGTAGGCAAATTATGCGTATAGTAAAATACCCATGTCTGTGAAGCGTCAGACAAGCTTCAATATCCCAGCACATGAAACAGACTATTTTCTATTAAAACTTGAGCTATGATAAATCATGCTCATTTATCAATATAAATATCAGAATAACAAAAAGCAAGAATTTGCAGAAAAGCCTACTAAATTTTACAAATTTGAGTATATTCAGGAACTTTTTGAGAAATTGAAATATAATTTAAAGAAGTATGATATAAATTTGATAGCATCCCCTCCAGTAAAATTGAAAACGTTATTACTATAAAAAGATTGATCCTGTACCAGATGGAAGAATTATCAGGAATCTATAGAATTCCAGTCACTGTGTAAATAAAAGAAAATGGTAAGAAATGTTATAAAGTTAAAGACTATATAGGTATGACCTTAAGAAAATTTAAAACTCGTTTACAAGAGCATATTTCAGATATAAAATTCAATAGAACTAAAACAGCACTTCAAGATTAAAACAAGAACAATCAGTCAAAATACGTTTTGATCAAGTTAAAATAATTAGGTATACATCATCCTTTTATCAAGCAATAATTAATTAATCCATAGAAATTTTAACTAAAAAATATAAAACATGCAATGATTCATTTCCCTACAGTATTCCCAAATTATGGTATAGACTCTTAGGAATTGTTCAAGACAAAATATGATTATCACACCCCACCCAGTGCTTCCCACCCCTGTTGACTTGTTTTAATGGTTTGTTCCATATTCCAGCAGTGAACTACGTTTTTACTAGTTTTTCGCCATTTGTCTTTTGTGTGCTTGCGTTTTGATTTGTAGCCTTGAAGATGAGCAAAAGTTTACTCGAAAACGCTCGGTTATCTATGTAGAAATACAATTTTGTATATAAAAACACCTTTAGTAAAGTATTTTATAAGATGAATTGGACATTTATATTGTTTTTAATTGGACTCTTTTCTTATCTTCAGTTATTTTGCCGTGCAGAATTTCGAACTTCGTCAGTTGCTGATTTCCCGTTCTTTTAAAAGTGTTTAACCAGCAGCGCTTGATCTGGTAACGATAGCATACTGCTGGCATCGAATGTAGAATCTGTGTACATTCAGGGGTTTTATTGACAGTCTGATTTGCATAAATCTGCTTCATGTTATGCATGCAGCGCCAGCTATCGGTACTTTTTGTACCAAATGTTTTTTGTTATTAGAAAAAATCCAATCTCCCTCTAATCCCATTCCTGCAAACCGGAATTTTTTAGCATCATTTGTTTCTTTTTAAATTTTTAACGATCTTATTGCGCACCCGGTACTAAAGGGGTCGAACACGGACTTCCGGGATTACAAATGTACGCGGAAAACATTTTTTTCTTTAAACTAATATTTTTTTTACATTTAAAATAATTTTTTATATTGCCCATTAATAATAGCAAAAATAAATTTTATATAAAAAAATAGCAATTGCGCATTCAAATAATGTTTTGAAATTATTAAAAGCGGTACTTTCGTATTGGTCTCGTGCCAAGAGTTAACAGACGAAGAAATCACCAAAGATCGCTATTTACAGCAGTCTTTTTGATTCAGATGACTTCACTGATTTAAGCACGTAATTCGATTTCATTTCTTAAATTTGTGTTTTATTTATATTTTATTATTTTATTTATTTATTAATGAAGTTTTAATGTCGTTATGGAATTTAAAGCCGGAAACAAATGCTGAACTATTTATATTAATTTATATGCAAACGGATTTATCTTTCGTAATGCTCTGCACGCGACAGAGATAGATTTAGAAAAAAAAATCTCATGCTTGAAAATTATTTTAAAAACTATACAAAATCAGCAATTTACGATACAGTTTTCAAACAAATTGCATTGGAAAATATATATTTTTCCCTTCGTAAGTAAATTTTTTCTTATCGCGTAAAAATTAAAAATGCGCGATGTTTAGAAGTATAAAAAATTGCAGTAAAACAGAAATTCAATCGCCTGGTGTTGACAACGTCAAAATGACGTCAGCGTTACGCACGGCCTCGTTTGTCCTTTATAATATAGAGAACGTTCGATAATTTATTTAACATTTATAGAAACCTTCTGCTTGTGAAGTTTCTGTTGTTACATTTTGAGCTTTTTCAAGTAATGACTATTATTATTAATTATTATTAATAATATGACTATTATTATTATTATTAATGACTATTATTATTAATTATTATTTATTAATGACTATTATTATGTGAATGTATGTCGGTTCAAGCACTCTTCAAGAAGTGCCAAGTTCGAATTTCGATTGTGGCATGGGTGTTTGTAACATTCGGCCGTATTCCCTTTGAATTGAAGACTTGAATTATTTAACCCTCATGTGCAAGAGATGACCGTAGAGCTTCCTCAACCAACCGAATAACACGGAGACGTTTTAATTATGCTAGATTTTCATGCATTCTCATTCAAATACATAATTATTATTATAGTTAGACCCCTGTTTAACATTGTCGCTAAAAAGTTTGTTATATGAAAAATTCGTTACATAGAAATTGTTCTTTAAACATTCATTATACTGTTTAAAGACAAATTTTTTAAATTCATAAACACTAAATATCATATAAAAAAGTAATTAATTTTAAAAGTAATTACGCTTGTATTGTAAATTATATCCATTTGTTTTAGTTATTTTATTCATAAAAAACTGTAGAAAAAAAAGAATAAAACATAATTACTGTCCAGGACTACACTGCATTTTTAGTTAAATAAAATTATTTTTTATTTAAAATTAATTAGTTAACTTTTTTATGATATTGCCATATTTATTACAGCGGAGTGTTTTTAAGCGTACCTCATGTATCCTTTAATTCCGTTACTGACAGAGTCTGTCAAATTTGTCTCAGTCTTTGATTGTAAAAGTTTTTTCTCTCATAATACGTCTCCAATCTATGCGAAGGTCTAAAATCCTCTTCAGACCTATTTTCTTCAAACTGTGAGCAGCGTCATGAAATGTACAAGAATAAAGAATAAGTTTGAAATCTTCAGAAATATTTTGAGAAATAGGAAGAAAAACAATTAGATCTGAAGAGAAGGTTTGTTACATAGAGAATGATGCTATTTGGAGTTAATTTTATAGCGAAATTCGTTCTTTATTCCAAGGAAAAGTTCGTAAAATAGTGGTTCGTTAAATGGAGGCCTGACTGTATTATTCATGCTCTTCTTTCTGCGACTTCTTCTGGATTACGC
The DNA here is from genome assembly GCA_963931845.1 of Maratus michaelseni. NCBI lineage: Eukaryota > Metazoa > Arthropoda > Arachnida > Araneae > Salticidae > Maratus > Maratus michaelseni. Next base: position 95,434,409 of record OZ007589.1, on the reverse strand, counting down.
ATTACTGTGGTTAATAAAATCAAGTTTTATTAAAACAACATGTCACATGTTGGTTGGTTGGTTTACTGCGGACACTACTGTCATCTTTTTCATACCAGAGATACGCAGAAATGAAATCATCCTCTCGTTGAGATCTAGCCGTTAAGCATAGGAACTTTTATCGGCGAGGGCAAATGTTTATTGAAAATTCATATTTTAGAATACAGATGTTGAACTAACATCTAACTGGATTGAAATTTCTTGTACATTTTAATTTGCTTATATTTTATGTTTAAATTTACAACATTCTGAATAAACATTTCTCTTTTATTAAAAAGGAGTTTTAATAAAGGAAAATATTTTATTATTATTTAATATAGTACTAAATTGAAATACTTGGATATAATAATTGGTTAACAATTGGATATAATAATTGGAATAAATTGGACTACTAATTATTTATTATTTTAAATTTTATTATTATTTAATATTAAAGGAAATATTTAAATGGAAACTAAATGGTTTCAATACAAAATAAATTTACACAAAATTAAACTTATATAATAATAAATTTTCAAATTGTATAAATACTTTTAGACCTGTTACTGATTTTAAAACTGGTTTAAGCTGTTGAAATTTCAATCCAGTCAACATGTTACATTAGAGATTAAGATAAAATTAGTACAAAGTTAGTTTTTGCAAAGCTGGTACAGATCACAACATTTCTAAATATTTAAAAATATATATGTAAAAAATTATAAAAGAAAGTAATTAGAAAATTTATGAAAAGAATACTTAATGATAACACAACTAGTAATTTTGCATGGTTCAAACAGTAAGCTAAAATAGGAACAGTATGAGTACAAAAATGTGATCAGTATATGAACTATAACATACAAATTTCAAAAACAAAATATATTCTATTAAAAAGTACTTTATAATTTATGTATGAAAAATTATCATAGATACTTTTTAATAAAGGAGAAATGTTTATTCAGAATGTTGTAAATTTAAACATAAAATATAAGCAAATTAAAATGCACAAGAAATTTCAATCCAGCTGGGACCAGACTTAATAATTAAAGGGCATTTAATATTAATACGTGAACAAAGTTAAAACAAAATGGAGAAGATGCTAACTTAATATAAAAATTAATGAAAATTACCTATACTGTTGAAGCGCCCAGCTAGAAAGGTATGTAATTACAGAATACCAAAAGGAAATATTTAAATGTAAACAAAATAGTTTCAATACAAAATAAATTTACACAAAATTAAACTTATATAATAATAAATTATCAAATTGTATAAGTACTTTTACACCTGTTACTGATTTTAAATTTCAATTTAGTCCTACTAAATCTTTCTGAATTCTTTTCTTACAATTTTTATAGTCAGTTTAAGTTACAACCGACATTAGTAACCGGAGATACAGAAGCCCAGAAATCTGTTTAAAATGGAATTCAACCCACAATAAGCATGTATGCCTAAGTGGGATTCGAACCCGCACCTTTTGTCACTAAGCCAAAGCCCTAACCACTAGACAAGCATATGGGCATCAACATCCGACATAAAGAAGAATTCATTACAGAAAAAATTTTAGTAAAACTCATCAAAATATTTTTTCAAAAAATATATATGAGAAAACCTTTGTTGTATAAGGATGCTGTAAACTCCGTCAAACTTATATATCTAATCTCACTAGAGAATATATATTTATTTCACACCTTAAATTAGAAACAATTAGCACCAAGCCAATTCTGGCCAATTAAAATCAAATGCACAAACAAAAATTTCCTTATGACAAAATTTAATATCAGCGTATAATTATTTGCGGTCCAAAGAGCTTGAGCAGGCAGTTCTAATATTTTAGAAATATCAAGAAAATATTTTCGGTCAGTATTTTTCCAATATTTCTCATAAATGTAACGCTCATGTTAGAGAACTGTTGCATAAACCGCTTAATGTAATATCAATTCAAAGACTGTAACACTTAAAACTCTCAATATCCTGAAGTACTTCAATCGGGTTTCGTGTTAATGAACTCCGGTTAATGGATAACATGTATCAAATCAGTGGCCCCGAATCAAAGAAACAGGCTTCCATGTCAATAAACTCCGGTTAATTGAATAACCATGGCTGTATTAAAATCAATATCCTGAATGGTCTTCCGTGTTAACAAAATCTGGCTAATGGTATATACCCAATCAAAACAATGTCCTTAAACACTCAAACTGGCAACTACATTAACAAATTCTAATTAATGATATACATATATTATACCAAGTCGATCTGTCGAACAATTGTAAATTACTTCCATGTTAATAAATTCAATTTAATGAATACGTGCAACAAATCAATCTCCCGAACCATTCGAATCGGTTTCCATGTTATCAAAATCCGATTAATGAAATACGTATGCCAAATCAGTTTACCAAACCGCTCAAATTAAATGCCATGTTCGCAAACACGGGTTAAAAGCCGGTATTACACACAAACAACCGGTATTACAAATCTAAGCGGCCCGCTTAAAAGGATATGGAGTATCAAATTCAACTGCTTATCTGAAGCTCAGTTCCAGAATGTTTCTTCAAAGTTAATACTTTTTCATACCATCAAAAAAAGACCATTAAACCTGGCTACTACATTAAAATTTCTAGTTAATGGTATACACATGCAATATACCAAGTCTATCTGTCGAATATTTGGAAATGGTTTCCATGTTAATAAACTCTAGTTAATGGATGGCATGTGACAAATCAGTCTGCCGAACTATTCCAATTGGCTTCCATGTTATGAAAGTTCGGTTAAAGCAATACATATACCAAATCAATTTATCAAACTACTCGAATTAACTTCAGTGTTAGCAAACGCTGGTTAATGTAAACACGAATCTAATCTGCCCGCTTAAAAGAATATGGAACATCAAATTCAATTAAATTCCTGAAGCTCAGTTTCGGAATTTTTTGAAAGGACATCTTCAATGTTATTCATTTTTCATATCAACGAAACATTGGCTACTCAAACTGGCTTCTACATTAAAAAATTTTGGTTAATGGTACACATATAATATACTAAGTCGATCTGTCGAACATTTGAAAATGGCTTGCATGTTAATAAACTCAAGTTAAGGAATGCATGCAACAAATCAGTCTCCCTAACCATTCAAATCGGCTTCCATGTTATCAGAATCCGGTTAATGAAATACATATGCCAAATCAGTTTATCAAACCGCTCAAATTAACTTCAATAGTAGCAAACACCGGTTATCGGAAACATAAATCTAAGCGTCCCACTTAAAAGGATATGGAGTATCAAATTCAACTACTTTTCTGAAGCTCAGTTTCAGAATTTGTCTTCAAAGTTATTCCTTTTTCATACCATCAAAATATGACCATTCAAACTGGCTCCTACATTAACAATTCATATATTCTAATACGAGGAAATCTTGTGTGTGGTTATATATATATATATATATATATATATATATATACAGGGTGATTATAAAAAAACTATTCCGATATATGAGCCCCTAACTATCATACCGTTCACAGAAACTGAATGAAATTTTGGTTTAAAGTATTTTGAGGTATGCGCTCAAGAATCATATGAAAGACAAAAGTTAAATTCTAACAGTTACGGTTACAGTGACAAAATTTTGAAAATTTCAAATGGCAACAACTATTAGGTAGCTTTCAATACAAATATATATATATATATATATCTGACCTATGTCATACGATAACGCTCGTATTTATAAATCAATTTTGATGAAACTAATTGTGTGTATTAAGCTCACCAATGTCTCGACCGAGTTCGTTGGCCAGCTTGGTCCGCCAATTTGTTTCAAGATGGCGGACAATTAAAAATTTAAAACTAAAATTATACAAAAAAGTTGAAACTTCAAATTTATTTTTTAATTCAGTGTTAGGCCTTGAAACGAGGATTCCAGAGCATTTTTTGTTTTACCTCTATCTTAAAAAAACGGCTGAGATAGAGCAGTTTGAAATTCTAGGGTGGCTGACATTTTGAAACAAGACAGCACATTACAAAAATTTTCATTGTTGTAATAATTTTCCCAATCAAACGCATAAAACTATATATTCATATCCGTTAGCGCCAAATTCTCGCCAAACTTGGTGACATTTGGCGAAATATCGCCAAATTTGGCGACCAAAATAAGTCTTCATAAATGAAGCCAATTTGGCTATTGCTCAATAATTTGGTGAATTTCTTATTCAAATTGAGTATTAACGATTCTTTTGTAAACGTTTTATTTGCATTTTAAGTTGCTGTTTTCGTGTAACATTAGCTAAAATTTTAAAACGAAGATATAGGAAAGCTACCTTTTCCTCCCGGTACAGGCCGGAAGGACTTTTTTTTTTATTGGAATGTGATCTTCATAGTGAAAAACCATAAAAAGCGTTGGAACGGTACCTATAGTACGAAAATTGCCGGCGCTAGACAGACTAAGAAGAATAGTGAAAACAACCAATAAGGACAGAGAAGCAACAGAAAACAAAACATTTTATTGTGTTTCATACATTTTCCATTTCACACACGACGACATTTTACATACAGCAGATGGTGGATAGCATTGAACAATAAAATGTTTTGTTTTCTGTTGCTTCTCTGTCCTTATTGGTTATTTTCACTATTCTTTTTAGTCTGTCTAGCGCCGGCGATTTTTGTGCTACAGGTACCGTTCCAACGCTTTTTATGGTTTTTCAATGTGAAGATCACATTCCAATAAAAAAAAGTAGGTGTTGCCATTTAAAATTTTCGAAATTTTGTCACTGTAACCGTAACTGTTAGAATTTAACTGCTGTTTTTCACATGATTCTTGAGCGCATACCTCAAAATACTTTAGGCCAGAATTTCATTCAGTTTCTGTGAACGGTATGACAGTTAAGGGCTCATATATCGGGATAGTTTTTTTATAATCACCCTGTATATATATGGAAATTTTATCTTAAAAACGGTTCTAACGATTTTGACGAAATTTTGTATCCTACCGTTTTGGGGCACCAAAAAACCATTGGGTTAGCTCACATCTTCGAGAAAATTCAATTAGTGAGTCATTTTGGGTCACCATGGGTTAGGGTCAAGCTAATTGTATCTAAAAAACGTTTCAAACGACTTTGACTAAATTTTGTAACCTACCGTTTTCCGGTACTAGAAGACTATTGGGCTGGGTCACATTTTCAAGAACTTTCGATTAGTGGGTCATTTTTGGATCACTGTGGGTCAAGCTAATTTCATCTAAAAAACGGCTCAGACTATTTAGACTAAATTTTACATCCTATGGTTTTCGGGCATGAGAAGACTGTTGGGCTATGTCACATGTTCGGGAAAATTCGATTAGTGTGTCATTAAGGGTCAAGCTATTTTTATCTTAAAAACGGCTCAGACGATTTGAACTAAATTTTGCATCCTACGGTTTTGGGGCACAAAAAAATCCTTGGGCTAGGTGACATGATCGAGAAATTCCAATTAGTGGGTCACTGTGGGTCAAGCTAAATTTATCTAAAAGACGGTTCAGACTATTTTGACTAAATTTTATATCCTACGGGTTTTAGGTGAGAGAAGACAATTGGGTTTGGTCACATGTTCTAGAAAATTTGATTAGTGGGTCATTTTGGTCATGGGCCATGATATTTGAACTTAAAGCTAGTTAATGGTATACATATAATTACCAAGTCGATCTGCCGAACATTTGGAAATGTTTTCCATGTTAATAAACTCAAGTTAATGGATGGCATGTAACAAATCAGTCACCCGAACCATTCGAATCGTCTTCCATGTTATCAGAATCCGGTTAATGAAATACATATGCCAAATCAGATTACTAAACCCCTCAAATTAATTTCAATGTTAGCAAACGCTGGTTAATCTAAACACAAATCTAAGCGTCCCACTTAAAAGGATGTGGAACATCAAATTCAATTCAATTCCTGAAGCTCAGTTTCCTAATTTTTTTAATGTATATCTTCATTCTTATTCATTTTTCATAATCATCGAAAAATTGACCTCTCAAACTGTCTTCTACATTAGCAAAGTCTAGAGAATAAATTTGATTAGTGGGTCATTTTGGTCATGGGCCATGATATTTGAACTTAAAGCTAGTTAATGGTACACATATAATATACTAAGTCGATCTGTCGAACATTTGGAAATGGCTTGCATGTTAATAAACTTCAGTTAATGGATCTCATGTAACAAATCAGTCTCCTGAACCATTTCCAATTGGCTTTCATGTTATCAAATTCCGGTTAATGAAATACGTATACAAAATACGTTTACCAAACCAGTCGAATTAACTTCCATGCTAGCAAACGCTGGTTAATGGAAACATAAATCTACAGCTGTTATCACACGAAATACCATACGATATGAAGTATATGCTATTGCCTCTCGATTTCTTGGAGCTACACTTTCACGCTGCAACTAGGGTTATTTTCCCTACTGAAAGTTATCTGCTAATGTAAAGAGAGGGCGTAACATTTAACGAGTAATTGCAGCAGGTGTTTTAATATTTAGTGTAGAATTCGATTGATAAACAGGAAGCATTATCGTACTAACATTTTATACATTGCAGTTTCTTTTCGTGTCTGTTCTATATATATATTATTGTGATCATTTTACTTAAAATTCCAAGATTGTAAAAACAATACTCTCGCTAATATAACATAAAATTTCTAAATTATAGAGTCCATATCTTCATTTTACGTTTTTCATTACCTGTAAATATTAAGAATTCTCAACTATTAGTATTAAGTGATTGAGAAAAAAAATAGTATATTAAAACTAGTTTTTTGTCGCATGTATTGGAACCGCACTTTATCGCTAAGCCGAAATCTGTAACGCAAAGAAAGATTTTAAATTAAGTTTTAGTTATTTTGCCAAAATCACTATTATGATATTTCTAGTTAATATATTTTACATATTTTAAATGTAATTCAAGTTATATATTGAATGTAATGTAAAATTGAAATACGTAATATAATTTAGATATAGTTCCCAATCTTTTGCAGTGCTTTCTTCCTTAGTTTTGATGATTTTAATCATTTTTCGAAAGTTTAAATGAGTTTTTGATATTTTTCGTTTCAAAGACACAATCCTTATTTTTATACATATTGTGCGCAGTCCTGGAGGCGAGGGTGGGGGGGGGGGGAGTTATACCCTCTACTAGCTCTGCCGCAAATCACTGTATAAAAATGTCACAAGTAACAATAGATTAGTAATAACATCTAATAATAATGCTGTACATAAATTTTGCTGGCGGTGGGAGGAAGAAGGAAGTTACGTATAGCAATTGTAACATATTCTAAAACTTTTAGTACTAAACCCTAATTTCGACATCATATTTTTCGGTAAATTTTACCTTCTTGTATCAAACTGAAAGTCACTCGTTAAAGTAATTTAGAAATTACGCAGGTTTTATGTTTGCACCTCCTAATGTTAAATAAATGTTCGATCGTCGCACAACAGACTACAAGACAAGTGCTTTTTTAAGCATAACTTAAAAACAATTTGGCGGAATGAGCATTAATTTTGAGTTCGCATGTTTGAAAATTCTAGAAATCTATTTCTGTTAGGAAAGTTTTACGTTACAATTCATTTTTGTTTTAGAATATATATATATTTTTTTTTTTTGAAGAGAAGCAAAATATTTTAACTGGAGGGGGGGGGGGGTATATGCGTTATTTATTATTAATAAAAACAGAGCACAATTTGCTTAACAAATTGAAAAACATATAAAGGTTTAAAATTTATACACCGCTAGGAGGGGGTAGACAAAATTTTAGGGTGGTTGAAATTCAATAATTAAAAAGGAAAAATAGACTGAGAAGGACATTCTCATCCACATACATTAAATACAATAATCCTAATATGAAGTGAAAAATTAGACAGAGCCAGGAATCGAACCTGGGTCCACAGCGTTCCGGGCTATCGCTCTAACCACTCAGCCACTCCGGCTGGTTCTGAAACGCAATTTCTCACTAATAAACCATGTTGGAGAGAAAGTCGCCAACCATCTAACAGACAGCCTTGGATGAACGGACAACGGTGAATATATTTTTACTATTCCACCGATTTACAAATAAATATGTATGTCTGTATAATAATTGTATATCTTTAAAAAAAGATTATCAAGATTGTTTTAAAAGAAAATTATTAAAAGATAAAATATAATTAACTATAAATAGCTGCTAGATTAAATTTTCATTTATTAAATTTTATTTTTCTAAAAGTATAAGAAAATTTTCCGTCCCCCCCCCCATCCCTCCACTACAAAATTTAGATTCTGAACGCTGCATGCTTTTGCAATAAAATACCTTGATGCGTATTTGCTTGCATTTTTATCTTTGGCGACATAATTTAGCAACAAGTACGAAATAACACCAAGTACACTGTAGAAAGTAGTTAAACTAGTACAGTTTGATAAGTAAATAAGTGACTACGACAGTACAATTATAACATATAGAAAATAATATAAGGAATTGAAATAAAATAATCGCAGTAAATAACTTTAGTAAATAAAGTTCTTATCGGGAGTGGTAAGTAACGAACTCCGAAGAGACAATCGACGCATATGTAATTCTTTAATTTCAAAATAACTGCACATTTTTAAAGTTCTTATCGTGTATAATTGGTCCCTATGTTACTAAAGTTATTGCTTTTTTCTTAATTCTTCTGTATTTTTGGTTTCAATATTTACGACCACGCTAAACAAACATGTTGACTTACTGACGGTAGCCAGCTTGAAATTTTTAGAGAGCTCTGATTGGTGGATTTCGAGCTGACATCTATCGTAGAGGATACAAACTACTGTCAGTTAGATCTTGAAGAAATTACGAGAGGCAATCTATCAAACGGGGCGATTTGGAGCATTTTCCTCTTGAAAAACGTGTTTCGGATGAAATATCTGATATTGACTATGATATGAGAGTACGTGTGATAGCACCATAAGTGATCCCGATCAAAAGGATATGGACTATCAAATTCCATTGTATTCGTGAAGCTCAGTTTCAGAATTTTTTGAATGAATATCTTCAACCCCCCTCCCCCGTTATTCCTTTTTCATATCAATAAAAAAAATTAATAGTAGTATTTAAACTCCCTCTTTGAAGTGGCATTATTTAATTGCTGTTCTAAATCCCGTTTGAAAAATTCATTATGCCATAAATGAAGTCTGCATATTTAGGAGACATCACTCAAAAACAATTTGCCCCAAAAAACAAGATTTTAAAACACCGCGCTTCATCATTTAAATTTTATACCTTGTATGAGGCTCAAATCATCGAGAGGATTAACTATAAATTAGAAGTCATGTTACGCCACTGAAGAGGTGGTAATACTGCATTATAATAAAGCGGGGAAATGTCTCAGAATATTAGTTAGACAAAACATCACACATGGTGCCGTGGTTAAAAAAAAAAAAAAAAAATTGCTTGCGTGCATTCATATAACATCATCAAAACCATCACAAAATGTACTAAACAATTTTTGTCTTTACTTTCGTTCATATACATATGAAGAAAGTATTGGAATCGTGAAAATTTTCGACTCCAGTTTATTCATGGATTTACATGTTTTGACTATTTTTGAAAAATATCTGCCTGTTTGTTTGTCTGCGTGCGAAACAAATTTTGTGGTTGCTCTATCTTAAGAATTAATGCACGGAATCCAATCACACTTCTGTCAGACCTTGATTCAGTTAGATCTTGGCATAAACACATGTTGAGTAGGTTTGGGTGTATACTGCCCAACAGGTGGCGCATCTATGTTGCATTTTTTTTGCGATATCTATATCTGTAGAACTAATAAACAGAAATTCATCAAACTGCATATACTGTTAGGCCTTGAAATCAATAGATGCTGGTTCAATTTTGACTTTGATCATCCAACAGCGAATACTGCTATCTTATGCTTGTGAAAACATTCCTAATTGTGTCCATAATCAATTCATGCAATTTAGCGAGTTTGGTAAGCAGTATTTTTTACTTCGTTCCTGTAACACTCATACTTATTTAAATACATTGTTGTCATAATTTCTCGCCAACTTTGCGGATGTGGACCCGATTGTGAAGTATTAGTCCTATGCTATTTGCGATGAATATTATATCTGTATCATAATTTTTGGTGTAGAAATGCACAAAATTTTATGTTTTAGTTTAATATATATGTTGATCTATTGGGTTGCCCGGAATGTTCGTGCTGGTTGGGAAAATCAATTTATACTAGAAAATTCTATCAAATAATTAATAGATATTGATTCAGGTATCTAAAGGATGTGATATACAATTACACATAGACCGGGAATGGAGTTGCTTGCAACTGGGTATCCCATTGAACCAATCCACTGCTTCGCTGTTTAGCTGTCTAATAATTTTCCTTTAGGATGTGATACACAATTACTCATATACTGGGAGTGGAGTTGTTAAAAAATGGGAATTCTATAGAAACAAGCAATTGTTTCTGTCTAATAATTGACGGGCAGAAATTTCCTGTACGATTTAATTTTCCCAACCGGCACGAACTTTCCGGATAACCCAATAGTTTTAAATTTCGCTACCTAACAGGGGTCGCTGGTGTTCTGTTCTACTTTTAATTCACTCATAACTGTAATTCCGTGTTAAACTGAAAGAAATGCATTATGTTTTATATTCATAATTGTTATTCATTAATTGTATTAGAATTGTATAGAAGAAAGTTTTGTGATGGTTACAAAATATCAGTTTATGTTGTACACGTGATAAATAAATCATGGAATATTTCACATCATTTAAAAAAATATTTTAACGTAAATTTTCATTTGATATTGTAAATGATGAAGCAATAGCAAATCAAACTGAATTATTTCTAGTAGGTACGACTGTAGAAAGGAAGATTAAATTTGTGAATTTTGATAATCATTTAATAATTCCTTGTTCAAAACAATCTTAAAAAATATAAAGATTTTTTTTTCTCTTAAAAAAAATAAGCTAGAGATATTTGTAAATAAAATTAAACCTTCTAAATTTTAATGATTCAGTATGTAAATAAGTTTTTTATTAGTTAAAATATTTAAAATATTTCAATTTGAAGTTTTGTGCGTTTCAATTTGAAGTTTTTTGCTTTTCAATTTTAAAGTGTTGAAGCACTTTTTTGTACCAATTTATTCTTAAAAATAATGATTAATTAAAATAATAAGAAAATATTTTTGTAATTATTTAGTAATTTCTTTTGAAACAAAAACTCTTTAAAAACTTCCCGTAACATCTTCCGTATCAAAAGTCATACCAGATGCATTTTAACACAAATAAAATGACACTTAAATTTTTAAAATTTTAAATTTTACTGAATCAAATATATTTTACCTCATTACTTAAAACAATTAAAAAGCGGAATTTTAAATTTTATGTATTTTTATATTAAAGTTTATTATTAGTTTAGTATTAATTATTGCAGCAATTTATTAGTTGAAAAAAAATTTATAATTATCATCATATATATTATTTCTGTTGTCAACATCCCTTTTTCTATGTATTTACAAAACGCACAAGAACGAATGAGGTATCATTCGAAAGGATTTTGAAGCTACTACTGACATAGTACACTCATATTTCGTTAAAATATGTTCTTTGATTAAACATTGCTGTTAATTAAAAATTAAATCAGTATTTTTTTTCATAAATGAAATGAAAAGTTTTCCTTAAATTTGTGTTGCCAGAAAAATAAAATACTGCATTATATGATGTTCGATAATGATTGTAAAAATATAAATCAAACAAAAAATATAAAGTATGATTTCTCTGCATGGGTTTATTTAAAATTTATGGTTAAAAAGCAAACTTGGAATTGAAATGTTTAGAAGAAAAAGACACTATCGATCGATCGAAGCAGTGGTATGTCACTTGTAGAATAAAAGGTATGTTTTGTTACATTAAATTGTATTTTAAATGTATTAAAATTTTTTTTGTCCCGTGTTTTTTTCCGAAGCGAATGACGTCATCATGTAATGCAGTTAAAATATTACTTAAATTTTTAATTGGGCGTGCATTCTTTTGTTAGTTTTTACCGTAACTTTGATGAAATAAATGAGATGATATTCTGGTTTGACAAATGTTTGTTTGCAGATATTTGTATCCTTAATTTTTCTTTAGAAGTTTAAATCTGCATCTAAAAGATATTAGATATTGCTAAAAAATATTTCAGACGGTAGTGCGAAATCCCCGCGATTCAGTGCGATTAATATTTTTTAGCTAAAAAATATTATATTGTAATACCTCGATTAATAGAATGATTTATATTGGCAAAATATCTATTCATGAAAGTGTTCTCAGCGGCATTTAGATTAATGTGGAGAAATGCAAATTTTAAGCTAGGGGTAAGTGATAGAAAAAAAAAAGTTTGGAATCCGCTGTTTTAAAGGATAAATGATTTTTAATAAAGGCAAACTATTCCATTTAGAATAGTTAAATAGGTAAAGCAGCTGATTATACTCAAATGTAATTCTATACACTGATTTCCCATTATTCTCTTTGAAAATTTAATGGGAATTAAGAATTTTTCGAAGCTGCTTTAAGATATTAATTTTCAATAATCTATTTTCGTAACCATATCATGAAATTAGAATAACATATCTCTGTGGTGAATTTACGATCAATTTATCGTTTTAATGTTAAATGATTTATCTCATAATAGTAACCGTTTTAAATTGCGTTTTCATTCTAAAATAACCGGAATTTTCAAAGCAGCTTTTAAGTTTTTCAATTTAATAACGCAATTATTTATTTTAATAGATTTTTCTTCCAAAGTTACTGGAAAATTGTGATTTATAGCAACAACTTAAATTTCTGTTAAATTTTATTAAAATTAATTAAAATTATTAAATTCCTATAAAAATTAATATGATTGATTTCAAACAATTTTGTATATTTTTTCGAAATTCATTAAATGGGGCGTGTGATAGATCCAAGATGTTATAATTTTAAAGGGGTAGCGTAAAACCTTTAGGATGGACCAACTTCAAGAAAAACTTAAAAAAGAATTTTATTATAAATTCAATTCTCAAATGAACTAAAAATTACAGATCATCTGGAATTCCCCGGAGTTTTACAACAATTTTTATAAGGTTCGTTCGGCTTTTAATTGTCCGCAATCAACGGAAAGTGTCCAGCATCAAACAGCGTTCGTGTTGTCAAAATTAAGTAAATGTTCGTATTCAAGTTTCATAAACTGTTCCTTATCGTTTTCACCGTTAACTTCAGAGAGAGTGTCTCTCTATTCAAATTCTGTCCCCAGGAACCTATGTTCCTACCAGGTTGAGAAAATCTTCAACCTTTTCCCCGAGTAAAATCGTAATCAACAACCTCTCAGCTTCCAAGCTGACTGCTTCCCCTTTTTTCTCTCCGACCTCCGACCACCTCCTTGAACAATAGGATTTTCGTTCACCACTCTAAGAAGTTTTAGGTCACGTCATAAAGTATAGTTTTCATGTGATTGGATAAGGGTTCTTTATGGGAACTCCTACCGATATACGAAACAACCCCAATTCTCACGGTGTAGTTTTCTCACGATGTTGGCCTCCCACCATGTCGTCTAGATGCTAGGCTCTCTCCCTCACCTGGTCCATTCTTATTGCTGTCTATAAAGTTTCGAGTGGCAAGATTGATAATGGACTTATCGATACCTTTGTAGTTGGCGACATTTTTGGAACTCAGAAGAAATATACGAAAAAAGTCTCAAACTCATAGAAACTCCTATACCTGATTATCAGGCTTAATTAGCAAACTGTGTGAGATTTAATGAATCTTTCACAACACCCCCACCTTCAAAACATTTTCCGCGTTAAATACGGAAAATCTGCAAAAAAAAAGAGATTATCTCAACATAATTGAGTGGCTCAAATAACATTACAATTTAACACCTCACAATATGCATAAATGACCTAATTTCTTATACACTGTTTACCATTGCTTGAACATTTAGCCTTAGGGACCTTTTTTTTCAAAAACATTTCGTTTATTTCATTTCACATGCCAAAAGAACAATAAAACTAAAAATAATCAGATATGTACAAAACATTGAGTTTTACTCAAAAACTCACTGCTGAATTACTCTACTCACGTTTGGTGAACAATACGTTTTACCCAGTCGTTCAACTTTAAAAAGAATGCCACAAAGGCGTGAATTTTCCACCCTATCAATACTTCCTTTCAACTGATCTTCAATGGACTCTAGAAAAATCTTAGTGAATCCGTTTACTACCTCCAAACTAACTTTAGAATGGCATTCCTTAATCCCATCCTCTTGGTGTGTATTAACTTGTGAAGTAATAGTATTACAGTTTTTCACTGACTTCCCCTTCATTCGATAATCCTCCCTGGCAACACTCACTTTCAAATTTTCGCGTTTATCTTTCGAAATCCCCTCCTGGTGGAAAATAAACTCATCAACTTTTCTTGACCTATTCAAACAAGTTTCTTTTCTGTTGTACACTGAGAACGGTTATTCTTCCTTATGGGGGGAGATAACAAAAGAATTTTCTCCTGCCTTTGGGAATCTGTTAAAGGGTTTATTTCGTTCCCCGGGTTATCCCAACTGGCGTTAGTTTCTGGTTTTTGTTTTTGTTTTAAGTTTTCATTTATTAGAGCTTGAGACTTGTTATATAAGATATAATGTTTAGTTTTAGAGTGACTATGCAGGATTGCCGCTTTCAGAGTAATATATTCTAGACCTTTTATTTCTATCTCCATTCGCGCCACTCTAAGCCATTTTGGATACTTGTCGAATGTCTGTTTGATCCAAACATATTCATTTCCTAATTTGCTTTTGTTTACCAAATTCCATGGGCAAATTTCGTAATTACTTCCTGTATCTCTGAGTACGCACGTCCTTTTCCCATTGATTTTGTTTTGACTTAGAAAAGGTCGGAACAGACTTTTATCTTCGCTTATATCGCCTAAGTGATTTATGCTCTCGAAACTCTTTACTTCTGTTCTATCCCTTTGTCTTTTCGGACAATTGGCCATTAGGTGAAATCCACTTCCACAAGTATGGCAACGCCTCTTTCGTTCGAAGATACGTTCTCTGTCTTTAATTTCTTCTTTATCTCGCCAATTTATTTTTTCGTCGGAATTTTTTTCTTCCCCCGATTTATCCTCGAGTTTCGTTTTTCAGATTTCCTATCATAAAAAGATCTCGCATTCTCCTTTTTATCTGATATCCTTTTTACTGCTTCATATTCGTCGAGACTTTTTGCCAAAATTAAAGGGTCTTTGTAGTTTGCCCACGAATCAATGAAGTGCTCTTTCAATTCGCTAGAAGCACGGCGCTTAATCTGGTCCGTTATCAATAAATTTTTAAGACTACTGAAATCCGTAACACCTTAATCATTTAACGAACCCTCTAAATAGCTGTTGAGTTCCAAAATAACGTCTTTCCTAGGAGCACTTGGATTACGTGGATGTTTCATTAGTTTTTAGCGGTACGCTTTGGGACTCATGCGGAAGCGCTCTAACAAAAAATTTTTGACGTATTCAAAGTCATCAGTCTGATCTTGCGGTTCCCTTAAAATTAATTTTGCAATTTCGACTGGCACTAAAGCTAGTAAATGCGTTACTAAGTCACCTGTCTCTATTTCTGATTTGGTTGCCTGTCGTTCGAACAAATTTAAAAACAAAGTTATGTCAGAGCGTTCCGGATCAAATCGATACATGATCGTTCTGAGCGGCAATTTGGGTGGGCGTTCCGACCCGCTACTGGTTGTTGAACTACGTCTGTTTGACTGTTGCGTCAATCTAAGTTGTTCCAACGTAAATTCGCGTTATTTTTGTTTTTCCTCCCTTTCTCTTTCTCTCTCTCTATTCATTTTCCCTTTGTTTTACCTCTTTTTTCCTTTGTTTATCCGCAGCTATCTTATCTTCGCGGTCTTTCATGATATACCCAGCTTGCGTAAGGGCAAAATCTCTATCATAATCATCAGCAGATGTGATTCTTTGGATAACTACCGGGATCCTGTCATTTCTCCCTATCTCCACTCCCAATTCTTCCGCTAAATTCTGTAAATCAATTTTCCATCACTTTTTCAGATCCGTTATTTTTTCCATTTTAAATTTTATGCAAATACAATATAAAGGTGACAATAATAGTTTCGTTCGCTAACTTATGCAATAAGGATTCTAACACTTTACGGGAAAATTTTCTGCTACACATATAATACTAACAGTTTTAACCCTTTAGCGGGCGGTGGTCACAAAAAAGGACACCTAATTTTAATTCCAAAACAGACAAACGCCACCAAGAATATTTAATTAAAATTTTCCTTTTATAAAGTAAGGGAAATCAGCAAGTTATTGTTTTCTAAGGAAATCGTTTGTAAAATCTGGTGTCAGTCCATTATTTCATTATTTTACAAACAGATTTATTCCGCGCCGGAAAGGGTTAAATACAATTTGAGAAGAATAAAAATAGTATACATATAAAAATAAATTTTCAATACTGTGAAATTTTCAATATACTGACACGTTTCGGTGTCGATCAAAAAAAAAAAAAAAAAAAAAAAATTGAAATTTTGAAATTCCGTGCATATAATTCAAACACATGCTACTTCTGACACCACAGGTAACAATTTTCCCAGTTATAACAAATTGAACGCTTTTTGCAACTGCTAAAAAAAATTCCTAATATCACATATGCAAAATATTTTAGCATCAAAAACATCTATTGTTTCACAAATAATATAAAAGTAAAATCTTTGAAATATCTCAATAAGGAATTATTAGAAAATCGACTTAGAAAAATCGAAATTTTTACCTTTTTTTCGGAGAAAAAAAGAAAAATTACACATTTAGCCTAACAGTACCTCCTTATATTATTTTACTGCCAAAAGAAAATTCACTCTATCAAATTTTATGCTGATAAAAAATTTATATATTTTTTTTCAAATATATTAAATGTCATCAGATTTAAAAATTTATCATAATTTATCATAAATCAATATTCAAATAAAAATTTTCTCAAAAATGAATTTTCCTCACAAAAGAACATATAAACAAAATGAGAGCCACTCAAAAATGAAATGAACCTACCTTTTCTACAGTCTTTGTCCGAATCATCTATCGCCGGTTTCGGGTCTGGCCTAGACGTCGTCGACTGCAAAGGTTTCTCTCGATCTGTCGACGCCTGTTGTTTCCGTGCAAGGGCTTGCTTCGGGCTTGTTATCTGTACGCAAGGGCTTGCTTCTAGGTTCGGTAGGATGAATTGCGGTCTGTAGTTTCACTGCAAGGGCTTACTTCTATGTTCGGTTTACGAAACTGCGGTCTGTAGTTTTACTGCAAGGGCTTTTTTTCGGTAGACGGAAATTTTTTTGGGTAAACGGACATTTGTCCGGTAGACGGAACTGCGGTCTGTAGTTTCACTGCAAGGGCTTGCTTCTGGGCTCTGCTTTCCGCTCCTGAACTGGCGTCAGATCTTGCGCGCTTGGATGCGGGCGGGCGTCACTGTTTTTGTCTGGACTTTCTTCAATGCTGCTGATAATTTTTGCCAAAAAATCTCACCGTTGCCACCAGCTTTGATAGATACAAGATGTTATAAGTTTAAAGGTGTAGCGTAAAACCTTTAGAATGGACCAACTTCAAGAAAAACTTAGAAAAGAATTTTATTATAAATTCGATTCCCAAATGAACTAAAAATTACAGATCATCTAGAATTCCTCAGAGTTTCACAACAATTTTTATAAGGTTCGTTCGGCTTTTAATTGTCCGCAATCAGCGGAAAGTGTCCAGCATCAAACAGCGTTCGTGTGTCAAAATTAAGTAAATGTTCGCATTCAACTTTCATAAACTGATCCTTAACGTTTTCACCGTTAACTTCAGATCTCTCTATTCAAATTCTGTCACCAGGAACCTATGTTCCTACCAGGTTGAGAAAATCTTTGACCTTTTCCCCGAGTAAAATCTTACTCTACAACCTCTCAGCTTCCAAGCTGACTGCTTCCCCTTTTTTCTCTCCGACCTCTGACCAACTCCTTGAACAATAGGATTTTCGTTCACCACTCAAAGAAGTTTTAGGTCACGTCATAAAGTATAGTTTTCATGTGATTGGATAAGGGTTCTTTTTGGGAGGTCCTACCGATATACGAAACAACCCCAATTTCTCACGGCGTAGTTTTCTCACGATGTTGGCCACCCACGATGTCGGCTAGATGATAGGCACTCTCCCTCACCTGGTCCATTCTTATTGCTGTCTACAAAATTTCGAGTGGCAAGATTGATAATGGACTTATCGATACCTTTGTAGTTGGCGACAGTTTTGGAACTTAGAAGAAATATACGATGAAAGTCTCAAACACATAGGAACTCCTATACCTGATTATCAGGCTTAATTAGCAAACTGTGTGAGATTTAATGAATCTCTCACAGGCGCTTAGCACAAAGTGGATCAAACTTATTTTTTCGTTTAACTGAGTTTAAGAGGAATTCTTACTCTACAAACAATAATTTGTTCGGTATACCTTGAAAATGTGAACAACGAATCCTACCATTGTAAAACTTGCTATAAACACCTGTGAGAACCCATTATCTTTAATTCCAAATGTCTCTGAATAATGTTTTAAAGACTTACTCCATTTTAATTCTGAATACCTAAAACAATGATCACAATTTACGAAATGATAATTTATGGAAAGAGCAGTGTTGGACTTTATAAAACGAACATTTTTCATTAATTTCTTCATTTAAAAAGTACTATTAAAAACTCTTACACTTGGTAGAAAAAACAATAACAGTTGACAGAAATATCTGAATTAGTTTGAAACATGGGAATTGTTCCAAAAACTAAGCAATGAATGTAATTTATAAATATATATTTTATATAGGAGATAAAATTTGTTTTATACAGTTACACATAATCATGCGGTAGGAAAAATAGCATTTTCTTTTTTTTCGCTAAGAGATTTTTTTTTTACTTTATTTTTATTATATAATGTAATACTTATAGATAATTCTGATATATTTTATTTAATATATATGTGGGAATGAGAAGTAACATCAACAATTATACGAACTCTATTAAATAATAATAAGCACGAGCTGCGATAAAGGCAAGTACGAATATGTGTTCAGGTTATACAAGAATGAAAGCACGCAAGCATGAACGAGGGTTCCATATATTTGAGACAAAGCAGTTGGTTGATTTTTGAAACACTGACCAGAGAATCTTGGAAATTATGTATTTATTCAAATAAAGAAAGTTGTGATTGTTCATTAATAATAATCTAGTTATATTTTGAAACTTCAGTTGTATATGTTGTTGTCTTATGAAACTTTGTTTCTCATATTTATATTTGAAGAATCCTGTGTTGAAACTACATATTAATCATCATAATCCCACATTATATATTAAACTATTGCCGCTTTTCTGATGAGTCTTTTTTTTTTATTGTTTTTTGTGCTTGCGGTGACCATTGTAGCTTATGTTTGACTTATCTCATTTTAGAACAATTGGTGGTTATTAACTAAATAACGTTTATTCTAGTGACTAGACGAAATAATTTATGAAAACCCAGTTTTTCTTTTTTTCAAAATTTCGGTGTCAGAAGAAAAAAATTTAAGTTTTATCTTTAAAGAAAAAACGTTTATTAAAAAGGTAATATTTCGTTTAGTATGATAAAAAAACAGAGAATGATAAGAACCTTCTTAATTCAAGCACTGTTTATTAATGTAAGAAAATAGCTGACAAAACCAGAGATTAATCTATTCCGCAGTTTTAGAGTTAACGTGGTCGCCGATTTAGAAAATGCAATTTTGAAATAAACGAGTTCAAAAATTTGTATTATGATTACAATACGATGCTTATTATTTTATTTAGTCACATGGAATAATTTATTCCAGCACCAAAAAATAGTCTTTCTTCAGCTGATTAAATTTCTAAAACAAATAAATCGGTCAAATGCGAGTATAACTCACGCTCAAAGTGTTCCGTACATTAAAATTATTAATAAATAAACTTCTACTACCCCTAATTTTATCATAATTTTAGTTTCAGTAGATTCGGAAATAGGAGGGAGACACATTTTTTCAGTATACTTTCGACGATATTTCTGAAATACCCAAAATTAAGACAAATACATTTTTGAGTTCGATGTTACGAGATCTTTCGAACTATATCCTACACGATATAAAAAAATATCCAAACTGCTTATTTTGAGACACATTTTTAAATTCATTTTTGCTCTAAAATGCATACAATTGGCAGGTTCTCTTATTCAGAAACTTTATAATGTCCGTATTGTATGGATTGTTTGATAAAGGCAGAATATATTTCAAAAACGCTGTCAAAGTGGACATTTTGAACAGAATTTCCCGAAGCGATAGCGCTGGAAACAAAAAAAAAATTATCGCACTGTGAAAATAATTGTTTGTAAATCAATTTCTAATTAATTGAACGAAAAATAAAAACATGGGTCCCTTATAAATCTCTTCATAAATCACGCACCCAAGTTTCATGTTTTTACTTTTAAAAATGAGTCTGAAAATGTGTCTCAAAATTTTGAGTTGTTGAGCGTGGGAAAAAATATATATTTTTTTTAAACTGCCTTATCTCGGTTAATTATCGTCATTTGTTTTTCAAAAATCATTATCAAATATCCTTGGATGATTCTACGTTGATACATACCTCGAGTGCCTGCCAACTTTATCGCTGACCGCCCGAAAAGTAAAATTTGTGTGTAACGAAAAAATGCGTTTTTCTCAAAAACTATGTTACCTAGGAAAATTGCTATAATTTTTCTACAAGGTTTTAATAATCTCCTACTACCCCTAATTGTTTCATAATTTTAGTTTCAGTAGATTCGGAAATAGAGGGGAGGGGGGGGGGCATTTTCAGTGCATTTTCGACGATATCTCTGAAAATATAATACCTAAAATTAAAACAAATATATTTTTGAGTTTGGTATTACGAGATCTTACACACGATATCCCACACAATATAAAAAAAGAAAACTTTTTTTCAAGTAATTTAATTAGCCCCCTAAATTTTTCCTAAACATATTTGTAAATGGTTAATAATCTAAAAATATGTGGGTAAAAAGCTTTATAACTTTCCCACGTTTAAACTTTCCACGTCTCATAGTTTACGAGAATAAGAGCTGTGACAGACAGACGGACAGACACAAGAGTGATCTTATAATGGCTCTGTTTTTACTTTTTAAGAATATAGAACCCTAAAAAATATAATCTATTTTTCGAATTTTAGGACTAGGTACAACACATTAAAAATATCCATAGTATAAAATAAATGAAAAATATAAAATGACATTAACCAACAGATTTATATCTAAAAAAAATGGAAAAGATTAAGAAGATACAAACAAACTTAAACGTTTTTCGTGCTAACGTTTTATTAAAAAATTGTAAATTATGTTTTATTTCTGAATTAATACCACTTTTATTGCAATTTGCAATCCCTTTACGCACTAAAAAAGTGAGAAGATACTCAAAGTCACATCAAAAGATAATAAAAATACTCTGAAATATGAAACACAGAATTTTCCTTTCTGGAATACCTGTGAATATCTTATTTTTACTACGGAGACACATCATATTTATTTTAGAATAAAATCGTGCACATATGGGAAAGTATTGCGAATGTCCGTTTTATAATTCTACCATAACTTTTTTATTTAAAAATCGATAAACGTATACCCATTACATTGAAAGCTTTCTCCACCTGGCTACCAACTTTAAAACATCGTTTCGTGCCTGGTTTGACATGGTTTAGAAAAGTTATTGCAGAATTGATTTATTTTATTTTGTTTCTTGTTTACGGAGTTATATGAAAAAGTATACTTAATAGCACATTCGTTTAGTTTTTCTCGTTGTTAAAACTCTTTGCTATTTTTTCTTTTTGAGTTTCAAATTTTGTTTTATTGATTTACGTTTTACTGAAAGTTTTCGTTTTTGTGTTAGAATACATGTACTAAACTAGGAGGGGATTAATTGAAACAAGCGACTTAGAGAAATTTTAAACAATTTCCTTTAATTATGTTTATAACACACTTTATAACGTATTTATAAAATGTTTCTGACTTTGACTTGTCGGTCGAAGTCTCTGAAATATTTTTTTTTTATAAATGGATTTGTTTAGCCACTAAATTGTTATTTCTGGGGGATCTTTTATATGCCATTTATATTATTCTCCAGGCTACACAGGCGGAACACTGTTGGAAGTATTTGATTGAAGTACGAAAGTTTGAAGTACGATTGACTGTTTGCCGAATGCAAATTTGAAGTACAATTATTTGAAATACTACATTGATACTTTTTTTTTATTTGGAGGTGGTGGGTGTCTAGTAGCTTGCATTATTACTCAGGCTACACAGACGAAAAATTTTTTGAAGTACTTGATTCTTTTTCGATTAAAACTTGATTGGTTGTTTACTAAAAATGGATTGAAAGTTTGAAGTACGAAATTGCTATTTCTGTTAGTGCCTGTTATGTAGTAGAAGAGAAAGTCCAAATACCGGCTAGGGTCTAAGTACCGGCTAGGGTCTAAGTACCGGCTAGGGTCTAAGTACCGGCTAGTAGGTGTTTTGAGAACTGAGTGCAGCGTAGCTTAGCGGCGCTAGACAGAGTTTGTACCTTTTATTGAGAGAAGAGTTTCACGAGAATCACTTTTCTGATATCTGTGTAAGTTACAAACAGTAAGAGTAAAATTGTTGACACGAAGAAATTTGAGATATCAAAACTTTTTCAGGCATGTGTTCATCTTTTTTAAAACAATACTGACTGTATATTGGCCTGGATTGACGATAAAATTGTTTACTAGACATATTTAGCTCCCAAACGCCGCAAGCACGTTATTGGTATTTTGCTACATGAATGGATAATAACGGTTTTAACTTAAACATAAAAGTAATCCAAATATCAACCACTCATATTGGTCAAATACCGGCTAGAAGGTATTTGGACATCTCTAAGTTAGTTCCGTAAATAAATTAATTTATGGGATCACGGAAACTGTATGGATTTGTTGCGCCATTTGACTGTTACAATGTGGCTATGGTTACAATGTTCGTCGAAATTGTCCGCAATAAATGGGAAGAGAAAGAAGAAAAATAACGAAGGAAAATATAAGAAATTACAGACAAAAGGGGAAAAATTGGATTTTAAAATGGTAAAAAAGGAATATATTCGAAAGAGGAGATGATGCAATTTGTGTCTTCTGCGAGGGTGCTTTCTGTGGGGACAAGAAAGAAGAACTCTGAGTTCGATACTTAGAATGCGGTATGTGGGTCCATAGTCACTGCACCGAAGCAGAGAGTAATTACTATGTTTGTAATTTTTGTAGATAAAGTAATCTACATATCAAACAGCAATCAATTTTTTTGTTTAATACTTTAAAAAACAAAACTAGGAACAGAATGGAATGAAGATTGTCAGAGACAGTCATTTACTTTTATAAATTTAACAAAAATGCATATTTATTGAAACTTTCATGTTCATTCTGTACATATTAAATGTTATTAATCAATAAAATTCATTAAAACAATATTATTCTTTCTTAATTAGCAAAACTAGGCCTATTTGTGTGATTCTTTTGGACAAAAAACTGAGGTAGCCAGTATTTAGACTCGATTTTTCAAAACTCAAAATTTGCAGGCTTTCGGATTTTTTCTTTTTATTAACAGAAAACGCTTTTTAAACTGAATTTTATTTTTCCAAGAAGCTTTGTAACATATCAAGGTCCCCTACCATCACTTTTTCCTCAACAAATTTTCAAAATTCGGGAATCTAAATTGAAAGTAAAAGTGGTAGCCTGTATTTGGATCTTTTCTTCTATTTATAATAATGCTTTAGGCTACTCAGACTGAAAAGTGTTTGAAGTACAGAACTTTAATCAACTTAATCCACTTGGCAGGATTTTCAGCCAACTTATATTTTCAGTATTTGTACCACTATTTCCATAAAGTTATATTTGCCTTACTAAATGACAAAAATTTGCGATTCTATAAAAGAGAGATGACTATTTTCATATAGTGTTAGTCAAAAGTTATCCTAGACGTATCCTGTTTTTGACATACGTCAGAAACGTAGAATATAAAAGAAACAGAAATTTATTTTGCAAGTTAACTGTAATTATTCACTATAACATTTAGTTATTGTGTTCTATATAAAAATCTAATTACTAGATCTGTTATTACCCCATGAACTTTCACAACATTTGGTTGTGTTGTTTCCCACCGGCGAATTTTATCGCCAAGCAAAAATAGACAATGATTCAAAGCAAATGCAAAATTCATCATTTTTCACTCTTATACATTCCATCTTGTGCTGCGAAGTTGCAGCCTTGCCAACGTATAAGAGTGAAAAATGTCAAACTGGATATCGTCCTGGTGGCTTTGTGCACTATACCAAGGTATCCGGGTTCGATCCCCGGCCTGGACATTTTTCGCTCTATTAGTTGTACGCTGTGTAGCAAAGTGAAAATTCACATCCTTTGTTAGTAGAAATAATTTTATGTATAAAATACAAATAACCACAAGAAATAATCGCGAAAAAAAAAATGGTTTTAACTCTTTTTATCACCGCGTTGCATATCTGCAACATACCCAAAAATCAATGTTACTTATGCAACGGGATTTAAAAGACGATTTTATTTATTCTTGCTATCTCGAAACACAGTAGATAATATAAATTGTTCATAGAATTCTCAATGACGGCAAAGCTGAGATAATTTTTCATGCCAAAGTTTTATTTATCATTTAAGCAATTTCGCATCGTTATTGTTAAAATGAACTTCGTAAATTTTGTAAAATTAAAAAGGCTGGAGAAGTCCAAAAAAAATTTTTTTATAAAGGTTATTTTGTATACGTTACAATTTTGTATTAGAAAATTGACATTATTCATGAGAAATATATAATTTTTTTTTTTTATTGCAGATGTGAAAAAGTACCTTTTAGTCAATATATTTATTGTTATGTTCTAATTATATTTTATTTTTTACATGCTTAAAAGGATGTATTCTAACATCTGAGTAAATATTTTCCAAATCAGAGTTGTTGATTCACAAAGGGTTAAAAAAAGAAAAGAAAAGGAGATCTGAACAATAGCCATAACGCAATAGTAAAATTCTAAATGTCGCAGAATAACGCTGCTTGCACCAAAGTTTTTTTGTTATGATTTTCCACAATCCTGTTGTGATGACAGTTTCTTGAGAAGCCGTATACATGTTTATTTTTATATGAAATTCTAAAAATCTTTATACGAAGCTCTATATTCCATTATAAGAAGTTCTATATCCCATACCTATGCTCATTTTTTATTATTGCCATGTTTCAAAAATGAGTTTGAACTGATTCTAATCATTTTTTAGTATGTCCATGTTTCAAAAATGAGTTTAAACTGATTCTAATCATTTTTGAGTATGTCCATGTTTCAAAAACGAGTATGAACTGACCTCTATATGAACAGTTTTGAGTATATCCATGTTTCAATTTTCTGAGTATTTTTGGTATTTCAGAATTGAAAGTATTGGGTCGTCAAATTTGAAACAAAAAGTTTTAAAACAAACTGAAAACATCGATTTACTCAGATTTGAAGGTGTCATTTTTCTCAGTGTAGGTACAAGGAATATACCACGCCTGCTTTATGTTATTAGCTCACAGGCTATCAAAGCCTGAGAGCTTATGTGCCCGCCGGTTCTGTATGTACGTACGTACGTATGTATGTACGTATGTATGTATGTACGTAACGCGATAACTCTTGATAGAACTAACCGTTTTACTTTAAATTTTGTTTATAGGTTCTTTGTGATAAGGCGCTTCCCTGATTAGTTTTGGAGGTTCATTGGTTAAGCATAAAGGGGGGAAACGGGGGGCTAACCCCCCATAATTTAGGTAAATGGGTTTTTCATGCAGAATTATCCCATGTTCTTCAAATTTTGTATATAGGTTCATTTTGATAATGTGCTTCTGTCAATAGTTTTGGGGGTTCATTGGTTAAGTATAAAGGGGGAAAGGGGGGGATAACCCCCCCCCTAATTTAGATACATGAGTTTTTCATTCATGCAGAATTATCCGATTTTCTTCAAATTTTGTATATAGGTTCATTGTGATAATGTGCTTCTCTGAATAGTTTCGGGGGTTCATTGGTTACGTATAAAGGGGGAAAGGGGGGCTAATCCCCCCTTAATTTAGATAAATGGGTTTTTCATGCAGAATTATCCCATTTTCTTCAAATTTTGTATATAGGTTCATTTTGATAATGCACTTCTGTCAATAGTTTTGGGGGTTCATTGGTTAAGTATAAAGGGGAAAAGGGGGGGGGATAACCCCCCTAATTTAGATAAATGGGTTTTTCATGCAGAATTATCCGATTTTCTTCAAATTTTGTATATATATTCATTATAATTAGAGAGTTCCCTGATTAGTTTAAGGGGTTCATTAGTTAACTATGAGGGGGGTAACGGGGGGATGACCCCTCCTTAATATATTGTTGATTTCTTTATTTTTCGAGGGGCATATTTCAAATTCTTTGTAATAAGAGTATAATATACAATTAGTGTGAATAGCCTGTGAGCTCAATGCCCTCAGTTTAACTGGGCAGTTTTCTTTTTTATTAACACTGGCCCCGTCAAGGTTTCAGAATCGAAAGGAATATTTTCTTTATATCCGATCTAATAGCAAATCATTTCTGTTTCAATCTTATTTTTAAAGGATTTTAAAACATTTTAAAGAACTTAAAATACATTCTTGTTTTTCAAATAGCATCAGACTTTTTTTCCCTTGTATCCATTTGTGAATAAATAAAAATTTCACTCCCAGCCCGAGCCCAACTCTTTTTTAATACCCACAAAAAAAAGTAGTTAAACTTACGAAAAGTATTTTAAATTATAATAAAAAAGAAAACTGCCCATTTAAACTGAGGGCATTGAGCTCACAGGCTTTTCACACTAATTGTATATTATACTCTTGTCCCTCGATAAATAAAGAAATCAACAATATATTAAGGAGATCATCCCCTCCTTTATACTTAACCAATGAACCCCCAAAACTAATCAGAGAAGCGCCTTATTACAATAAATATATATACAAAATTTGAAGAAAATCGGATAATTCTGCATGAAAAACCCATATATTTAAATTAAGGGGTGTTAGCCACCCGTTCCCCCCTTTAAACTTAATTAATGAACCCCCAAAACTAATCAGGGAAGTGCATTATCACAATTAACCTAAATACAAAATTTGATGAAAATCGGATAATTCAGCATGAAAACCCATTTATTTAAATTAAGGGTGCGGATTAGTCCCCCCGTATCCCCCTTTATAAATAACCAATGAACTCCCAAAACTAGCCAGGGAAGCGCATTATCACACTTAACCTATGTAAAAAATTTGAAGAAAATCGGATAATTCTGCATGAAAAACTCATTTATATAAATTAAGGGGGGGTTAGCCCCGTGCTCCCTTTTATACTTAACCAATGAACCCCCAAAACTAATCAGGGAAGCACCTTATCACAATGAACCTCTAAACAAAATTTGAAGCGAAACGATTATTTCTATCAAGAGTTATCGCGTTACGTACACACATACGTACGTACATACAGAACCGGCGGGCACATTAGCTCTCAGGCTTTGATAGCCTGTGAGCTAAACATTGATTAATTTATTATTATTTGCTGGATGTGATGCGAAAATAAAGTTTAATTATTAAATTTATGAAAAGAAATTATGTATAAAGCGTACAATCGCGAAATTTTGTGTATTAGAAAAAAAAAAAAAACATTTACAGCTAATAATTCGAATCATTATAAAAAACATCATTTATTTAAACATAAAAAGCTGAATCTCGCAAATATTGAAAATTAATGTAAATAAAATTTATGAATTGAATTTATAAGCATGTTTTTGAAAAAAAAATTTTTTTTTCTTATTATTGCACATACCTATATATTTATTTATCAAGTAAGCATTATTTTTATTCTATTCTGTGAACTGAAGTAACATTAATCATTCAGTATAACAAAATAACTGAAATAAAAAAAAATAAGTTATAGAGTGAAGATGACAATAATTTATATATTAAAAATTATTCCTTTTCACATGAAGGGAAAGACTTAATAATATAAGACATAATTAATTAATTAATTAATTAATTATAAGCTAATTAATAAATTAAATTTTGCGTATCTCTTCTTCATATTACATAAAAATGAGCTTACTGTTATTATTTATTCATCAAAAAAAAATTACATTAATATTATCAGTAATAAAAAATTATTGATGTGGCAGAACAAGAAATCAATGTTTTCGTTCCAAATTAAGAATGGTAATTACTTACATATTGATAAAGCTTAAAATCTCTTTTTAAAAACACGAGATTAACAAAGACATTCTATATTATTAATTAACAATCAAATCATACAAAAAAAATGCGAGACAGTTTATAAGACTACCATTAAAAGACTTACTACCCCCTATTGAATTGTGTAAAAAACTTAGAACTCACTTATTGTATGAATAAGAAATTGAATTCGTGATATTGCTGAACCCGCTGTAACTTGTGTAATAGTTCGAATTTCAAAAAATATTTTATGACCTATATTCTAAACATTGTAAGCTATCATAAACTGAAAATTAATCGATTACTTGAAAAGTTTTAAGCCGGTGACTTCCCATCAAAAGGTGTTGATCATTTTGAAACATGCTTACTGCGCCAGATAAATTATGCGATGGAGGGACAAATGATGCATAATTACAAAAAATAGAATTTGAGAAATAAACATGATATGAAAAAAAATGAAAAGTATAAAATAACATTAAGCAACAAATTTATGATTTTTAAAATATGCGCATACTTTCAGAATTTGAATATATTTAAGCATTCATTTATGCTTCTTATTGAAAGTTTTATGTGAAAGTACATAAATATATCTTTTATTTGTGAATAAATGCTGTTTTTATCGCAGTTTGCAATCCCTTTTTCGCATTAAAAGGTGAGAAGATATTCAAAGCATCATGAAAAGATAATAAAAAGGTTCTAAAATCTTGAAGAATTTTCGTTTCTAGAATACCTGTAAATATATATATATTTTACTACGGTGTCTCTTCTTTTTCTGTTTTATATAAAATCGGGCACATCTACAAACGTATTCTGAATGTTTTGATTTTGAAATTAACATAAATGTTTCATCAAACAAATAAACTTATATATATTATTTAAAATGCTTTCTCCACCTGAGTATAAAGTTTAAAACATCGTGTCATGTACTGTTCGACACGGTTGGAAAACAATTTTTACTTAACCATCATACGCAGTATAGGGTAAGTCTTGTAATCCTTTTGAAAATCGAAATTTTTTTTGACGGATTTACACGTTTTAGACACTGGAGATTACGAAAAACATATTTTTAGAAAAAAAAAAAAATTGCCGTGCGTCTGTCTGTGTGTCTGTAAACGATCTACCTCTCAAACAAATTGAGATAGAAACTTGAAATTTGGTGTGATAATGGTTTCGCATGTGATAATGGGAAGAAGCTTATTGAATATCAGTAACCTCGATTATCTGGAACTATTTTTTTCGGACTCTCGAAATACTCGTTCTGATAAAAGGTACATAAAAATTTTCGAAATTGTTTATTTCAAGAAGTGAATATAAAATACAATAAAAAACATAAATTTGGCATAAAAAATGAAGTCAATCGGATAATGAGTTGCCGAGATATTTGTAATCCTATTTTCCACATTCTTCAATTTTTCATGACACTGTATTTCATTCAAATTTCAATTCAAATATATCTTTTAATTGAACATGAGACGCTTAATCCGACGCAGTAAACCGTTAGTTAATATGATTATCAATTTTGGAGTTATAGTTTAAAGTTTGTGACGTCATCAAGCCATGATTTTATTCGAATGGCAATGCATTTTATAAATAGTTTACACATGTTTTACTTTCATATTTTACATTATGCATATTCATGATGGGTAAGTATTACGGTGGCCCTCAACGACTAGTTTTAATTCGATTTATTTCTGTTTACTGAGTTGTATGAAGCAGTTTAATTATCAGCACACATTTTAACAATTTGTTTTCTTTGTTTTCTTTTTATAATTTTTCAAATTAAACTTTTTGAATCGTTGATACGTTTTCTAACTCAGCGGTTATAATTAGGAAAAGAAAAATTTGTTTAACCCATTTTTTTGAGTGTAGTTTTTTATTAATTTCAGTTATGTTTAATGAGATTTTCGTAGAACTGCGCTAACTATCAATAAAATAAATTACATTTTACAATGCAATAAATTTAAAACCAGCAGAAAATATAATGAATCAATCTGAAACATTCTATTGTTATCGATTTAATGCAGTAGCTTATATTTCTATAATGAAATTATAAATTTCTTCTCCTTTTTTTTCATTAAAAATAGAACCTTTTGACGCAATTGTTTTTTAAGGAAATACAATAATGTTAAAATTCATAAAGATATAACTAAATGTAAATATCTTGCTTGAAGGTGCGTAAAAACATACATAAAAACATTTATAAGCACATTAAAGTTCTTTTAAAAAATCAAAATGTATTCAACCTATCTTACTTGGTCATCATCAGTGAAAAAAACGAAGCAACTTTTAATTATAAAAAATTAAGCTTTTAAATGTTTTTATGTATGTTTTTTACGCACCTTCAAGCAATATATTTACATTTAGTTGTATCTTTATGAATTTTAATTATTAAACAAGATGAATTTGCACTGAAATTTTAACTTTTTATACAATGATGTTAAATTTTATATTATTAATGAGTTTAAAAGACTTTTAAACATACAAAATATAAAATTTACAGTTCATTGCCTCTGTAGCTCAATTGCTGTAGTAATTCACTTAGAGAAGACTTAGAGAAGTCACTTAGAGAGAAGTGGCCCAGAGCGCGTTTGGTTCCCTATTAACGCAGGAATTTTCCAGTGGTGCCCAAACTTAAAGTCCCATGAGAAATATAGTTATGTTTACGTTAAGTTACAAGTTGTTTCCGATGATAATGACTATAATTTCTTTATTTCCAATAGAGAAAGATCGAACATTTTTCTTATGAGGATGAGTACTAAGCACTTGTTTTCAACATACTGTCTCATTTAATTTAATGAATTATTGTGGGTAAGGAATAAATATATTTTTTTCAATACAAAATATTAGATTACAAGTCTAGTACGATAGAAATGCACAAAATGATTGTAAAAGGTACGTGTACTAAAATAAGAAAAAGTTTGTTATGTCACTTTCCTATAAAGATTTTCTTTTCT
Organism: Maratus michaelseni; assembly: GCA_963931845.1. NCBI lineage: Eukaryota > Metazoa > Arthropoda > Arachnida > Araneae > Salticidae > Maratus > Maratus michaelseni. The sequence goes on along the minus strand of OZ007589.1, from coordinate 95,403,143 downwards.
TATCTTTAAGCTACTTCTTTGACCTAACATTCACGTGATTTTACGATTTTTTTTACGATTACAAATAAAACTTATCACCTTCGGATTTTTCGCATTATATTTATTGACATTTCATATATATCTCTTATATATTTAAATTTGTATGTGTAAAAAAAAATTAATAATACACCTTGTGCAATGAGAGGTACTTGCCGGTGCGCGTCGTGAAATTCCAACAGGGCGATCGTTTTCCTGCTGTCACAAGTATCTGAAAAAAAAAGTCAGCAAATTATGAAAGTGCATTAATTTTTCTGGAGATTACACCAGATTTTGTTTAAAAAGTTTATTTTTGACGGTCATAGGAACAAAAGGTTTTTTTCGCATTTTTTTTTTCCTTTTACGAGCTCGCAAAATTAATTAATCGATGAAAATTATATTTTTTAGTGGTATAAGCTCCACAAAAAACGATTACTTTACTTTGAAATAAACTCAAAATTTAAATGTAAAATTTAACAAGTTGGAAATTGTACGTCAAACGTGACAAATGAGGTGCGTTCGTACTATAGCTAGTTATATAAATATTCAGATCTTGATGATTTTTTATTCTGTGAAATGAATTATATCGTCTGCAGATTAATTTCTGTAATAAAATAAGTATCTCGGTCGCTTGACGATTAAACCTCGTAAGCTCCTATAACAAGAAAGTGCCGGTTAAAAAAAAAAAAAAAATCAAATTTCTTAATAAATATTTTTATTAATATTTTCTAAAGTTTTGATTCGATTTTCATAAAATTTTAATTGTCTCGACAAAATTCTGCAAAGATAACATATCTTAAATTTCAAACCATTCGGTTGGGTAGTTTTTGCGTTGTTATATGCGGACGGACGGACGGACGGACCGACAGACAGACAGACAGACGGACGGACCAGACGACGATAATAGGTGCTACGTATTTATATAATTACAAACGCACCTAAAAACATGCTTTCATTACAATTACACAACTCATATTATAAAGCACAAACGTGTACGTCACTCAATGCTGACATCATAATGCAGGATGAATGTTGCAAGGAGCTATTTTATTTCAATTAATATTAAACAATTGCACTGTTATTTCTATGGAGAAAATGCATGTTTTGGGTCAACGTTCACCTAACTTGAAAATGGTAAGAAGTCATTATTTGTCGAGTCACCAAGTTTTGTATCGGGAACTAAGGGATAGTGTTGTACCTTGAACAGGTCCAAAGTACAACTAAAAAAAGCCAACAAATGAAAATGTTATTTCAGGAAAGTTTGTTCTCGTATCATTAATGGAAGGAATTCGAAACTCAACACTATATATGTGCACTACACCACTTGTGTACAGGAAATATGCATAGATGATAATCGGGAAGAAGAGATTATTGTTGTGTCCATAAAACGTTTCAATAGTATTGGAATAGAATTCATAATTGAGGAAAATTATATGTTTTTCAGTCAGTTGCGAACAAATCAGCATTTTGCCAGAACCCAGCCTTATTAAAAGCAACAGAAGAATTCGTTATGTATTTCTTGGTATAGTATCAGTTTTAAAAAAATAATCTTAGCTTTTTTATGCGACTGTTTTTTTGGTGATTTTGCATCGTGATAAAACAAACTGAAAAAATATATAAAACATACAATAAAACAGTTAAAATGCAATTTATGTTTATTGGGGTTGGAATTATCCCCACTCCTCCCTCTAATTAACCTCCTGTTTTGCATTAATTTAAAACAACTTTAAATAGGCGTCAATGTGAAATCTGTTATTAAATATACTTTCAAAATTTATTTCAAATGCATTATAAAAAGTTTCGTTAATTATTTTTTCTATAGAAAAATGATGCATGACCCATGGTACAACATGCCTAGAACCAGGTTGTAAGATTACTATTTTTTTTTTAATTAAAAGAACTATGATAGGCCTAATATTAAAGTTCAAGAAAATTATGAGGGAAGCCAAATATCATAAATAATTAGCAAATAGCTTTATATTTCATTATTTACATATTTTAATTAAATAAAAAATCAAAATGTCAAAATAGGACTGGGGTAAATGGCCTTCTTCTACATATATATTTTTTGAATTATATAATAACATAACAAATTAGAACACACACTAAACTCGGTAATTTTACTCATATTTATTTACAATATTATTTGATTGTATAATGCATTATAGTATATATTCCCTGGTTGTTAATTTATGATATAAACATTCAAAAAAAGTATATTTATGAAACAAATATAAATTCATTTTAATAATATAATTGACGAGAAAAATAAATTAACTATTCATGTGATTAATTTATTTCATAATTAAAATTTTTCTAGCATGAAACTATTAAAAATATATTTGAAGCGAATTAACTGTAACCATTTGAAATTTACAAAATTAATTCGAAAAATATTTATAAGTATTTCAAGCTCAGACACACACTAAAAAAAGATAACTGTAAAATGAAATTATATTTAGTGAAATAATGTGAATATTTAGTGAAAAAATTTATTTTCAGTGAAATAATGAAAAATAACAGTGTGAATAAATGAAAACGTTTAACTCTTGCTTTTCACATACAAATAAATTTTTATGGTTAAAATATTTTTCTTTTACTTTATATTTACCATTTTTTTTTACTATATCTAAACAGACAGAATTTTAAAAGTTTAATGTAAATGTATTTTAATTATTAGAAAAATTACAAAGGCAAATTTGTAATATGTAAAATATATAATACTCCACCCATTAAACAAATACAAAGTATTGTATATTTACCGTTTGTCTGAAAATACTGATATTTTACCTATTGAGACAATAAAAGTAAGTTTATATATTTATTAATATATAATTTTTCACATAATTTAATTATAGATGGTAATAAATTTTTCTTGTGTATTTTACTGATATTTTTAATTTGCTAGTTGAAGCATTTTAAAGCTGTGTATGAGTTTATAATAACAAGATGAACCTCTAAAAAAGTGTAACAATTAGGGAGTGCTTATAATAATCTATTTTCAATTTTTACACTCACGTTTCTAAATGATATTGGCCGATGTACAGTCGTTGAGAAAAAATCCCACTACCCAATGCTATTTTATCCCCAAATTGTTGTAGAAAGATGCGAGACATACTATACAGTAGACACAAACAGACACAATTCCGAGAAAGGAATTGTGTCTACTTTCCGAATATAAATGCCACTTTTGAAATGGGGACCGCATACATCTTCAAATTTGTACTAACTTCGATTTTTGAAATAGCAACACCCACTTTTGTCACTTTGTGTATTTTGGATCATAGCATCCTGGAAAATGTATAATTCATATACTTTTTCTTAAATAGAACATTTCAACGTTTGCGTATGTTAAGTCCACGTGACGAGATTAAATATATATATTTTTTAAATCACCTAATGGAAATGTTTCTCAATTAAATAGATACAATGAATAGATCTAAACATTGATTTAATAACTATTTCGTAGAGTAAACTCGTCGATATTTGTTTTAGGATAACAGGAATACATGAAAACTTGATCACCAAATTAACCTGTTATACGCCCAGTGTTCTAAAAATATTACAACTTCATTGTGTTATAATAAGTTAACGAATCCTATTAGTTCTTATGTGCATTTTCACGTATCTCAGCATCCGTACCTGCTCTTCTATTCCGCTGGGAACCGGTATAGTCTAGTTTTTTGTCGCTGTTGGAGCATGGATAATGCCATTTTTTTCTCCTCCTACAGTAGATCGTTAACTTCTCCTTACAAAGTGCTAGAATTAATGCATTAGGTGGGTGTCCCTGATATGGCTATGCTAAAGTTTAAGAATTTTCCCTGCGGTCATTTTGAAAAAAGCAAAACCGTTTTAATTTTTTTAGTTCTCAGGTTAATGGACTTTCATAAAAAAATATTGTATTCTCCAGGAAAATAGTTTTACTAGTCCAAAAAAAAAATCTACCAAGAGTCCATATCAGGAACATGTGCACATGATATGGCTACCATTGTTGTATGTTTCACAAATCCTGATTTTCTTCAATTTAAAAATACTGTTCTGCTAAACTGAATAATTTTGGCATGAAATAAATAAACATGATACTCAATAATTCTTTTTGTTATTCAGAAGTGGATTTGAAACAGTATTTTCATCAAAAATCATATTCTTTACCCAATTGATATTACAATTTGAGGTTTTATTTTAAAAAAAATGTGAAATTCTTTTAGAGTTTAAAAAAGTTAAAATAAATTACTTATCACAATTGGAACAAATAAAAATGTCTTTATTCTAGGCTTGCATGTTAAACTTGATATGGCAACATGGCTGACCATATCAGGAGCATGTCAGCTTTTACGATTTTTTTTAATAACTCGTAAAACATACACCATCAACGACAGCACCAATTGATAGAGCATTAAAAACTGAACAGAGTATGATGGTATTCATAGAAATATCTTTTAAACACGCGCATAAAAAAGGAGACTTATCAGATAAAAACAAGAAGAAATTACACCAAAAACACAAAATAGGAAATTGGCGTCAGTTCCACAACTTAGCTGAATGGCAAGTGATCACATGATACAATAGGAGGCTCCTTCACAATATGCTCATGCCATTAAGGGAATTTTTCGATTAACTTACGTATAATAGGGGGATGACCATATCAAGAACATGGCTATAATAGAGGCACCTACATTATTATCTGTAGTACGTACTACCACTACAGCAGAAGAAAGACTTCCTTTCGGTCTCGTAGAGGTAGGATGTTCTTTCGAGCCTGATGAAAAAGGATTATATATCTTCAAAATGTGTTGCGTTAGTTCCTCTTTTACGGAGTAATTAAGGAGTGTTTTTCTTTGATATTAAAAGATAAAATTCAGAAATTGTTCTCCTGAATACCATAATATAACTTTATTTTGACCCTAATATGGGCAATTATATGGTCAGAATAAAGTTAAATTACGGTTATCTAACCGTTTTCTATAAAAACGGTCGAATGACTGTGAAATTTGCTGAAAATTTTTAACAGTGAAGTTTTAAACATATTCTAAAAAATTTCAATAAAATTATAACTTTAAAAACAATTTGGGTGTTAATAGGTTTAAAAGGAAATTAATGAATGAAAATTAAGCAAAGAAAGAACAATTTTAGACGTTGTTTATCTCCTCTTTCTTTGCGAAAGAAAGAAAGTTTTCGACTTAAGAAAAGGTAATTGTTCTATCCAATTTGTTTTTATTATTAAATTAAATTGATAACAGAAACTTCTTTATAAGATGGTATTAAAGCACAGATGATTTCTATACTGAATGTTCATTTATTGGAATCGGAATAAAATTATATTATAATTTGTAGAATATATAAACAGGCCCTGATTATCGCACGGGCACTCGGGGCCCGTGCCCTGGGCACGAAATTTCTGAGGGGCACGAAATTTTTCATTATTTCATCTAAATCTCCATTAAAAAAATCATAATTGTGCCTACGTTTTTATTTCTGAAAAATTAAGCATAACAAATCTAATAGTTGTTTTGGGACTACACTTTTCTCTCAGTTACCAATCACAGCTGTTCTCTGATAGTTGTTAGCCCTCCAATGATTGATGTGTGACGTCATTTGAAGTTCATGACGTTTTGGATAATCTTTACTCAGCGATTAGTACAAACTGGTGCGCCCATCGTTTTGATCCAATCACCGTGTAAAGATGATCCACTCTGTGTGACGTTAAAATTTCAGGCCAGTGACGTCATCACTTCGATACCCTCAAAGTTTAGAAAAAAAATCTCAAATCAGTGTATAGTGATAAACTGATTTGATCTCGATTCTGTTCTATATTTCAAATCTGAAAAAAATGGTTTCAAGCTTAACACAACAAAATCACATAATAGTTCTTCCTTCTTGTGTTAGCTCTATGGTTTTTATTTAAAACTGATTAGTGGATTATCTTTTCTACCAGTAAGTGGCAACATCAAGTTTCGCGCGTTTATCAACATTCTGTTTGGAGTTTGTTTTGATTTTGACCTGTGCATCGTGCATGCTTAAAACGGAAAAACATCGACATTAAAGCAAACATAAAATACGTTATCCTCTTTCCCAATTTGCTATGCCGAAGAATTATTATTATAAACAGCTCTCTGGGGCAAAAAAAAGAGAACTTAAAAGAAAAAGAGATGCAAGATTAAAATCTTGTACAGGTTCTATAAAGAAATATGTAGGAAATGAAGCTGAAGATACTAAAATATCTATAGTTAAAAATATAGAAATATCTACATCTGAAAATATAGAAGTATCTACATCTGAAAATATAGAAATATCTACATCTGAAAATACAGAAATATCTACAGATAAAAAGATTAGAAATGAAGAAGCATTTGAATTACCATGTGATGACACACAAATGCTGAAGCCCTACTTACTTGCATCAGAGGACATTGGTTTATGGCCTGAAGAAATTGATGATGAATTTAGAGAATACTTTATACAAAATAAACCCAATCAAAATATTGATAAAATATCTTCTGCAAAGAGTGTGATATTGGATAAAAGCCGCTCATTAAATGAATATAACTTTTATAGAAAAACAAAAACTGATAAAATTATCAAGCGAGAGTGGCTAATATATTCACCATGTAAAAACTCTGTATTTTGCTATGTGTGCAGGTTATTTAGTTCAAGTAATCAAGCATTATGCAAAGGGGGATTTTCTTACTGGAAAAACACATCTGAAAGACTGCAAGAACATGAAAACTCTGCAGTGCACAGAAATTCTGTTCTTTGCTTATCTCAACGTTTGTCAGCAGCAACTCGGATTGATTTTAAATTGGTTGAAGAGTATGAAGCTGAATGCTTATACTGGAGAAAAGTTTTAAGACGTGTGGTAGCCAGCATTAAATTTCTTGCTCAGCGTGGACTAGCTTTTTACGGTGATGATGAAACTGCAAATTCTTCACATAATGGCAATTTTCTAGGCTGTTTAGAGCTTCTTGCGCAATTTGACTCATTTATATCTGGTCACTTAGAGAAATATAGTAATCCTGGAACTGGTAATGTAAATTATTTATCATCAAGCATTGTTTCAGAAATAATAGAAATCATGGGTCAAAAAGTTTTAGATATCATTATAGCTGATGTTAAAAAGTCCAGGTATTTTAGTCTAATTGTAGACTCTACACAAGACATCACGCATAATGATCAGCTAGCTGTTGTACTGAGGTATGTAAATGCTGCAGGTGAGCCAGTTGAACGATTTATTAAATTTCTACATATTCATAGTCACCAAGCTAGTCATTTAGCCAATGATGTTACTTGTCTTTTGAAAGAACTTGATATTGATATTTGTAATTGTCGAGGACAATCATACGACAATGCAAGTAACATGTCTGGGAAATATTCTGGACTTCAGTTTCAAATAAAAGAATTGAGTCCTTTAGCTGAATATATACCATGTTCAGCACATTCGCTGAATCTTGTGGGACACAATTCTGTTGAATGTTGTGAAAAAGCAACATCATTTTTTGGCTTAATGCAAAATCTATATGTATTTTTTTCCTGTTCTACTCATGGATGGGAAATAATATCGACAAAATTATCAGGTGGACTAACTTTGAAAGCCCTTTCTGCAACAAGATGGTCTGCAGCAGCAGATGCAACAAAGTGTTTGCGGAATAATTATAGTAACATTATAAGTGCTTTGCAGCTTATAATAGATGATAAATGTGAAAAACCTTCTGTAACGCATGAAGCAAAAGCTTTAAAAAAGAAACTAGAAAAGTTTGAAACTGCAATTCTAGCCGTTGTTTGGGACACTATTTTGCAACTTTTAAACAGTGTAAACAAAACTGTTCAAGCAACAGAAGAAAATATATCTGTCCTAAAACCTCTGTTTGACTCGTTGATAAATTTTGTACAGTCAGTACAAGATAATTTTGAACAATATGAAACAGAAGCATCTAATTTAGTTGAAAAATGCTACAAGGAGAAAATAAAAATAAAAATTCCGAACAATAAATTTCTTGATGAAAGTAAAAGTTCATCTGTAGATTTAACAGCTAGAGATACGTTCATATATCAGTGCCATTATGTGATATGTGATGCATTATTAGCAGAACTTAATAAGAGAAAATCTGCATACTTACACGTAGAAAATAACTTTGGTTTTCTCATTAAAAAATGTTCTGAAGAAGAAATGAAAGAAGACGCAAAAAAATTCCAAGTTTTATATAATTCCGATATTGATAAAGAATTTATCGATGAAATTTTGCAATTATTTCATTTTTTTTCTGATGAAGTAAGTCCAGCAGAAAAATTAAAATTCATTAGAAGCCAAAACATAGTACATACATTCCCGAATGTAGATACTGCTTTGCAGATATTACTCACATTACCAATATCAAATTGTGCTAGTGAAAGATCCTTTTCTGTCTTGAAACGCATAAAAAACAGATTACGATCTACAGTTAAACAAGAAAACCTTGCCTCTTTGAGCATTTTAACAATAGAAAGCAGTATAACTGCAGAGTTAGATTTTGAAGATGTTATAAATGTTTTTGCTTCTAAAAAAGCGAGGAAAAAACCTTTGACAAGCTCATAATTATTTTTACAAATCTGCTGTTATATCCCAAAATATCTGAGAATAACTGTTATTTGTATGTCAACTGATCATAACTTTCTATTATTGTAATGTCTTATAGTGTCATTTGGAATTAAGTGTAAATTTAATTTGTAATTTAATATTAATTTAAATAAGTAAGCAGACAAAGTTTATAATCAATACTATAATTTTCAAGCCCATTTATTGCAGTAGTTAAAATTTTTCTCATTAATATTTTGCACTTGGTTTAATATTTACCTATAAAAGTTAGTAATAATTCTCATTTGTTGCACTAATCTTAAATGTGGAAGTAAAATTTTGTATTTTCACAATTTCCAGGACTTTTTGTCCTCTAAACATTGAAATTGATGAAGTTTTTTATTAACACTAAAAATTTAATGGTATATGCCTTCTAAAAAAATATTGTTTTATTATTTTTCTGTAGTTTTAGAAGAAAATAAAAAGTTCATAATTAAGTTTAAAATGAAGTTGTTTTGATACATTTAGGACTTGCACTCGGCATCAGTTTCAGTTTGATTTTATCACTTATTATTAATAAGTAGACTTCTTATAATTATTTTCTAGTAATTGATGTACTGTATTTATCAAGTCAATTTTATTATATTGCACATTTATTCGAAAAGTGACACAACTGAAAAAATTTGATATTTGAGATATTAGTACGATGAAATGGCAAAAATATATACCTCAATCTATGGTTAAAAGCACATTTCAATAAATAGAAAAAACATTTTATTTTTATTCCTGAAACCATTTTTCAATTTTTCAGAAAATTTAATTTTTTGAGTTGACACTTTTTGAATAAGTGTGAATATACTTGCCAACTTTAACACTTTAGGTGTAAAATTTACATTTTTGGATGCTTATTTTTACACTTTTGCAAAGTTTCTCGCAAGTTTAATTTTTTTCCCCTTCAAATTATGAATTACTTTCTAGTTGCTTTTAATAACTGTAAATGCTGAATGCGAGGGAAATAAATTTGTATTGTCAAATAGATGAGTTCAGGTTTCATTGTCAAAAATCCACAGAAGAATCTTTTAATTTTCCTTGTATGTTAAAAGAAGTTATATTGTTATAAATTATGCAAAATACTCTTCACACATCATTTTCAAAAGTTGGCAGGTATAAGTGTGTAATATGTAAAAAAAAAAAAAAAAAAACTAAGTATTAGTAACAGGGATCATTCTAGAACATAAAAAAGAGCAGGGTGCACATTACAGAATAAGAGAAATTTTGTTGAAAAGGGTCCATCATTTCATAATAAGGCACTTTTGTAATAAGTGCATATACCAATACATCAGCAAAGGGGAAGGGAGAGATTTGGGCAACTGCTTGAGGTACTAAAAAAATATAGCTTCTAAAGTTCTCATTATTTATAACAACACAATAACATTTATAATTTACATAATTTCATTGTATGAAAGTATTAAAATAGTAAAATTAGATTTACGTTCTTGATTTTTCTTGTAAAATAGCTTGCCATTTTATTGCATTTTTGTCCTTGTTTATGGTCCATTTTTCCCTTCCCTATAATCTTTAGAGATTTTTCTCTCTAAAACTTTTATTTACCAGATAACTTTTTCCTGGTTTTAGCTAAACATGTTGAAAAGATTACAAAATAAAAGTTCTGAAGTTACTTTTTAATTTTTCTATAGAACTCGTGTAAGCTATTATTTGATCAAAGGCCAGAACGCCTGATCTAATACTATTTCACTAGAGAAGGTGAAAGGAATCAATGACCCTTAGTAACCCTTTTATGTCTTTCATTGGAAAGAATAAATCATTCCAAAGTCCAATTAGTGACAGACCAGTATATTTCACATAGAAATAAAGATGATAGAGAAGATTCTCCCGACGTACCATAACATTCTAAAAAGAAAAGATAAGTGAAGAATTTAAAAAAATAGAAGGCAGAATTCCAACCGGGAATAAAAGAGCAAGATTCTACCTGGAAAAAGAGCAAGATTTTATCTGAAAAAGGCATGAGGGTGGGCCGAAACTCTTTAGAGGGATGCCTGAAGTAAATCAACCAATCTAAGGGGGCACGAAAAATTGAAAGTGCCCTGGGCACGGAAACTTGCTAGTCGGGCCCTGTATATAAAGCAAAATGGATCGATTTATGCGTGGTTATTTTCAAGAAATACAGTGTAGTACAGTGTATCCATAAAAGAACTCCGGGGTTTTAAGAAATCATTTCGAGTTAACGGTATGATTTAGGTCAGGTCAGTTAATTTAGAAGAAATCAGTAGCTCATCAAATTTTATCCACACCAAATTCAGTTTTTTTTCAACACTAGGTAGCGCTGCGCGTCATTGACCTTGAATTAGCGTAGCAGACGCTCATTCTATCATTCCGTTCAGTTAATGCAGTGCGATGGCGACGCCACAACAAAAGGCTCAGTGTGTTAGCTGGCTTATAGAAATTGGATGTGTTATCATTGTACAGTGAACTTTCGGCGTGAGTATGGTGGTAATGCGCCTACGGAGAAAACTATTCGACAGTGGCTACGTGCGTTTAAAGAAACGGGAAGTGTGTGTTAAAACAAACGTAGCCTGGTAGGCCACGAGTGTAAGAAGAGAACGTTGATAGAATCCTTACTTCATGTGAACGAAGTTCGAAAAAATCGTTGAGACGACGCAGTCTTCAGTTGAGCATAACCATATCAACTGTTCATAAGGTGGTTCATAAAAGGCTGTGTGCCGTGCCACAAACGATGCACACATTAAAATCTACTAAATGGTAAAAATCTTGATAAATGTAACATGTATATAACATTAACCTAATTTTGTTATTGAATTAAATAATTTTGCTTCAAAACCCCGGAGTTCTTTTATGGACACCCTAATACTTAAAACCCATAGAATTCTAAACATTCAAGAATAATGAACTAAACTTTAGTGAGAGTTGGTGCTGAGATATCTGTACAGTTTTAAAACTGGAAAAGCAAGCATGTGCAGTAGGGTGGAGCGAAAAAATAAAGTTTATAATTTTGAAATACAATACCCGCATAGCATGCACAGTCACAGTGACGTCATTGTGACGTCAATGTGAGTCACGTACGTCACGTCACATCTGTGACCAAAATGCCACCACTTTGTAACGTCACACTGTGACCAAAATGTGAACGTCTTGGAGATCTAAAGAAAACTTAAAATAAACTTTAGAACATCTTATAACATAAAGAAAATTACTTTTTGACAGTTTTAAAAAATTTTGTGACGTTGCAATGACGTCACTGCAAGTCTCATAAGTCACGTAAAACCTATGACCAAAATGCCAACACTCTGTGACTTCACGGTGTGATCGGAGAGTGAATTTGAAAAAAAAAACCTCATAAAATATAGATTTGAATTATGTCATGTACCTAAATCATTAATAAAAATATTGTCACACACTATTTAAATATATTGAGTATTTCCAAAATAAAATAATAAATAAATATCTGTCTACATATATGAGGCAGATAATTTTTTACAATTTTCATTACCATTTTCATGAAATTTAACAAAATATACTATATAATACAAAGGTAAAAATCCTTAAATAGAAATTTAGTTATTTATCGAGTTATAAGCAATTCGTGTCACGTGACGACCAGTTTTTCACTGTCACGTCGGATATTCAAATCAAAACGCCGACTTTGACATTCTTTTCTGAAAGATCTTCTGCTTTTAACAAAAAATGGAAAAGGTTTTTCAATAACATAGTTTCTGAACAAAACACGAGCCAATTTCGTGTATTTCCGAGAAAAATGAATTAAAAACATGTTATAAAGTATATGTCATTCCTATAGCAATTTATCCAAAACTGGCCAGTGCTTAGTAAGATGTCACCTCTATTAAATATATTGCTCTTTTCGATAGAGTGTAAAAAATAAAAAAATTGTACTTAGGAAATTTGATTGCAATTTAAATTTATATCGAAATTACTTTATAAAGCCTATTAAATCAATTATTATTTAAAATATATCTTTACTTTTGACGACTAAAGCAAATGCAATGGATTAAAAAATATATAAAAATGTAAATTTTCACAGCTTATTTCTAAGAATACAAAACTCTCTCATATAAAAAAAGAATATTATAGCATCATTAGAAGTTCATTTTTCAGCCATATAAATTATAAAGGTTTTGAAATGTCTTTATTTAAATTATTTTCTTCCTATATCATTTGCGGTAAAAGTTGGAAACATCTGCTAGCTGTTATTTTGTTGTGTTTAAACAATACTGCGTGCGCATATTGAAGGCAGACGACTTTTTCTCATTCGAAGCTAGAATTAGCGTGTGTTGGGTTCTTTGAAGTTTGTAGATTTATACTGTGTAAGTAAATTAACGTTTTAAAGTGAACCATCTCCATTTTAAAGTAAAGCATCCATTTTAACATCTCCTTGTGTCTAGTCGGGTGTGTTCATAAGGCCTGGGTTATATTTGACTTCTCAGATCTATGAACACACCTCTTCTGCTGGAATAATTTGAAAATTATTGTAGTGGATTTACAGTCTAATTTTTCAATGAAAGGGAAGCAGATAAGAAGCATTCCATCATAACCCCTTTATCTATAGATCAGCAGGTAACTTTTAATGTCTTCGCAGTTTTGTTAACAGTGCATGTTTAGTACTAGTACATTTAATAGTGAATTATTTAAAAGTTAAGATGTTTAAATTTTCTTTTAAAAAATCACTTGTATTAAATTTTATCTTTAATGTTTTATATTTTTTAAAATAGATTGTTTGGAAAAACTGTATTTACTAAGAATATGTATTCTAAATGTAAAGTGTTATATAAAATGAGGAATTTATTTAATATTTTGCGTTTCTTAGTTCAATTTTCATAGTTATTCATTATAATTAAAAACATTGCAATTTTTAAAACTATTAATATTTGATTTGCAATTTAATAATTTCGTTGCTAGTGTAGGTTTCCAGAAATAATTTTCCGGTATATTTGAAAAAAAAAAAAGTGACAATTTAATGCATTGAATAATTTATTTGTCGAGATATGTCAATGTTAGATGCACAAAAATAATAAATATTGATGAAACAATAAAATAACTGTTTAGTTAAGGTAATTTTTCCAGCTGTGTTATCGAATGTTTTTACTGTAAAAATTGATATTTAAGTTCTGCATTTAGTATTCTATCAAAAACTATAAATAAAATAATTTGTAAAGAAAAAAAAAAAAATTTTTTTTTTTGTCATTTATGATCTTAAGTTCTATATTTCATTTACAACGAAAACTGTTTTACTGCTTGATACAATGTTTATTATTTAATAATATCGCACAATAGGTATATCTATTATTTAAATTGATTCCTAATATAAATTTTTCAGAATGCTTATTTGAAAATGTGTACTTATATTTTCTTTAAAGTTGTTCTCAAATACAAAATAGCTAATTTCTGGCATATTTCTGAATTCATTTTTATTCGGAAATACATGAAATTGGCAGGTGTTCTTATTCAGAATAGGGTAGATGTGCCAGTAATGGACCGCCTTCCAGTAATGGGACACCTTCAATGTTTTTGGTTTATAAAAAAATAACCAATAAAAATTCAGCTTTATTTATTTCATTAATATGCTATCTTTAAATTCTAGTTTTAAATGCAATCATAATATCAATTATCTATTACTTTTTGTGAGGTGTCCATTACTGGAATTTAGGGTGTTTTGATTTATTTCTGTTATTTACAATTAAATTTAGATTCACATTGGGAAATGTGACTATGAGCATGGTTAAATATTGTTGGTAGAGTAATATAATATTAAAAAATGTTGAATACAACAATTATAACTATTAATTAAAAAATAATTGTTAAAGAAATTCCTTAAGGGTGTCCATTACTGGCACATCTACCCTATATATAATCGAATGGCGTTATCCATTTTTTGATAACGGCAGATGATGTTTCAGAAAACACTATCAAAGTCGGTGTTTTGAACCAAATTTCCGACGCGCAGCGTCAGAAACGGGTAAAACGTGACCGACATTGATCTTAAGTATTACATTTATCTAAAAATGGAAAACGCTATTCATTCCAAATAGCTTTAATAATCAGGCATGCAAGTGCCATGCGTTTAAAAGTTTGTTCATAAATGTGTCAGAAAGTTTCGTGTTAACCGGTTTCTCAATCAGATGCAAAGTTTTAATTTGAATACGAGTTGCATCAATGAAAATGATTGCCGATCCAATCCTTATCGTCGATCTTATCCGTATTTGGTGAAATCTTGTTATCCGAATACATGCGAAATCATTTATCAGGTTCGGTCGGGTTGTGGGCTTACAGATTTTTTGTTGTTGTTGTTGCTGGGTTAGGGTAAGAATACGGGTTGAATCAAAATATAGTTTCAGTCAACCATCATTCATGTTCAAGTTGACATTCAATCATGTTCAAGAAGTATATAACCGGATTCGTGTATGACTCTAGATCCGAGCCGACATCATAAATTATATCGTAACACAATTTCTGATAAAATCTGGTTACTCGGTCGTATGCAAGATTCTATTCCAAACAAGACTTACAGTAAAAACATTATACCCGACTCGGGTCAGATCGGGTTCACGAAAATCAGGTCACACGACAACTAATCCAAATCTATTCTGTAACCAAACAAATCCAAAAAGATCGATCCGAAGTTTCTGGATTGGATTCGGGTAAAATCTGGTCACCCGACCCGGTGTAGTGTCGTCACAAACGTCACAAACTTGAACCATAAAAAAATTTTGATCCGAACAATCCGTATAGGATTCGGGTAAAATCTGGTCACCCTATCCGATACAGATTCGTCACATTTTTCACATTTAAGTCGCACGGTGACTTCACAAAGTAGTCACATTGTGAGGTCACAGAAAGCCTTGAAAACGGCCATAACGACCTCGCATTTACGTCACAATGACTTCACATCGACGTCACGTGACGTCACGACGACGGTCACAGAGTCACAGTGTGACTTCACAGTGACGTCGCCGTGACGTCACCATGCCTTACGGGTAGTGATTAAAATTTGTCTTTTCACTTACTATTTATCAGAAAAAAAATCAGGTCAATCGATTAACGTCTTGA
Source organism: Maratus michaelseni (assembly GCA_963931845.1). Lineage (NCBI taxonomy): Eukaryota > Metazoa > Arthropoda > Arachnida > Araneae > Salticidae > Maratus > Maratus michaelseni. The sequence continues at coordinate 95,387,479 of OZ007589.1, read as the reverse complement.
GCCCTTTACCAGGCACTGAAATTACAAAAATTGTGACGTATCATGTAAAAATAAATTTCACAATTTCGGAATACAATAGCCATCGTAATTTTAGGCCCTAGTACAGGGCTTAAGACATTACTCGATTGACTTGAAAATTTTTCACGTTAAATATAAAGTAAAAAATCAAAATTTGATGACTATTATATTTCGAAATAATGAAGTTTATTTTTACATGATACGTCACAATTTGATGTTAATTTTCACATTTCTAGTGCCTGTGACAGGGGTCAAAACATTACTTGTTTGACCTGAAATTTGTTGCGGTTAAATAGCAAGTGAAAACGCAGATTTTAATAACTATTGTATTTCGAAATTGTAAACTTTATTTTTTTCACTCCACTCTAATGTGGAGCAAATCGAATCTTATGTAGTTGAATCAGATCTATGTATGGGTACATTTACATCTGTCCACACTTTATTAAGAAGAAATACACATAACAATATAAAAAAAAACAGCAATGTAAGTGTTCAGGATAAAATAGGTATCAAATTAAAATTAGTGGAAAAACACAATAACAACTAAACATTTGATATAATATGTTTATTCATTAATATCAGGTTTTTTTTAAAAATGGGCCAAAAATGCCCGAAAAATATAATTATCAAGTTTCTAAGCAATGCAGATATATATAAAAAAGAATCTCAAAATGAACTTCTTCAAACTTGATTTAAAGTTATGTAATTTATCACGTTGACCGCCAAGCGTATTTTTAAGGAAATCACAGTCAGGCCACGTGCATACCACTGGAGACTATATTTATAAAATTTATTCGCACCGCTATTTAAAAAAAAATCTTAAGACATTCCACCTGGCAGTATTGCAACAACTTCTGAAAAAACACCACACAAACTCCAAAAAAGACCCGGAAAAGTCTCTGCAGTGCAAAATGCGACACAATCTAGTAGAGCACTGCCCAGAAAAATGATTAAACAAGTTGCTACATTTTGTGATACATGCGAAGGACAACCGCTTTTATGTTTAACGTGTTTCAATTAAATCCATTAAATTTTTTTTTATAAGAAATATATAAATGCATTAATTATACAATCCTGTAATAAATAAAAATTAAGTAAATTTTAAATAAATTTTCAGTAATTACTTAAAACAATGTATTTTTTTAGTTTTATAGCATATATTACACTGTCAGTCACAGGTGACTGACGCGGCCTAAACGGAACGTTCAGTGTCAGTTACCGGTGACGGACGCGGCACTCAACGTGTTCATGCAATAATAAGCTTTTTTAGATTTTGTGAGAAAGATTAGCACTAAATAATTAAGTTTTTAAGCAATAAAAGCGAAGTAAAGAATCGTGAAATGAAATTATTCAAACTTGATATAAAATTACGTAATTTAATAAAATAATAAACTTTTTTAGGTTTTGTGAGAAAAGTTGTGTATTTCAAACCGCATTTTCAAAAAAGTATGTGAATTATTGTTTTGGGGTCTTCTATCTTTTTTGTATATACCGCTAACCAGGGCGGAGCATGGGATCTAGCTTAACAAGTTAGTACCTGGGCGCGGGGCGATATTCGCCTGATCACAGCATGGCTGTCATCCACCTGACAAGATCCTTCTTGGCATGGCTGCAGTGCTCTCCAGTGATTTGCTAGTTTTATTTGTTTGCCGGTTCAAGGTTTCTATTTAACTTTGTTGAATTAGCAGATTTAAAAAAAAAAATCAAAAAATAAATAAGAGAAATGAATTGGTCTCGTAACTTAGAACCTTGATCAGGTGACGAGACGTTCACCTGACTAGGCACCTCGAGAGGTCTTGTATCTTTTAAACATGACGAAAATAAACAAAAACATTCAAAGTTGTGTATCTTCAAAATCTTTTGATGTGTAAACATGAAATTTTGACTGTTGGTTAATCATATTGAATTTTTTAATATAAAACCATTAGAAAATGACAAGATATTTACAGAATTTGTACATTATTGAAATTAAAATAATTCATTTTTTACTCCGTATGTCATTGCGCGCATGATATCTTGAGAACGTATGTATGGATTGTTATGAAATTTGATGCGCATAATAAGCACAACGGTGTGTTTAAAATGATCTACTTTTATATATTTGGAGTGACAGTATTTTTAGTTATGAATATTTTTATTCATTAAAAAATGTAATTTTTTTTTTTTTTTTTTTTTTTTTACAAAAATATTTTATTTTACATGATTAATGAAATAATTTTAACTTAAAAGTAGATCATTTTAAAATATACTTATGTGTTTTTAATGTACATCAAATTTCATAACAATCCATGCGTACGCTCTTTAGATATCATGCGTGCAGTGACTTACGGAGTAACAAAAAAAGCTATTTTAATTTCAACAATACACAAATTCTGTAGCAGAGTAGTTAGTTTCTAATGGCAGTATATTAAAAGCTACAATCTGTTTTATCAACAGCCAAAATTTTAAGTTTATACATAAAAAGGTTTTAAAGATACACTAATTCAAAATTTGAATATTTTTGGTGAATTTCAAGGAATTTAAAAAGGTACAAGAACCCCTAAAATTAAAATAATTGTATACAGTAATCCCTTAACATTCGCAAGGGTTACGTTCCAGGAAAACCTCGCGAATGTTGAGTCTATCTCTCTGCACTAGAAAAGGAGTAACGCTTTATAAAATTTTTATTTTAGTGGCACAGTATTTCAAAGAACAAAAGGATATATGCATTAACAGTACGTTGTGCATAACATATATGTATGAATGTACACACATATTCATATTTCTGAAATTTATTTAATGAAGATAATTTAAATTAACTGACAGCAGAAATAGTTACAACTAAAAAGCATATGTTTTTTTTAACAAAGTAATTTCGATTCTCTCTCTATTCGCAAAGAGATGATAATGTATGTACCTTCAGCTCCATCCCTACGAGAACCAGGACATTTTAAATTAATAGACTGAAGATGCCGTTACCTTACCACTTCTAATATTCCCATTGCAACGAGTATTCTGCTGTTGTTATTATTTTGCTTTCCTACAACACTCGCTCTTTTTTTGGTAGACAACTGAAAATTGATTTGTAAATACATACTGAGAGAACACAGGGGAAACAATCTTTAACCACTGTAAATTCTGAAAAAGAAAGATGTAATTTTTTTTTTTTTTTAAATCTCAAATAATCAAATCAGATTCTCGCGAACGTTAAGTTTTCCGCATTTTCATGTTGGAGGATAATCAAAACTCGCGAATGTTAAGGGATCACTGTATTTTGTTTAATCCATTTGCTGCAATTTATTAAGAAATTAGAACTTTATATTTCAAATCATACACGAATATTCTACCGTATGTATAACAGCACGTTATTTAAAAATTGTGAAACTACCACACAAATATTAAACTACAGGAATAATACTTTTAAATCACATACTAGGAATTGTCTTAGCATGTAGCAGAATACTGTAAGCGTATCTTTAGGAAATTAAATGTCCTGAATGTGTTGTCTTTTTAACAAATTCTCTAGAGATCAGTAATTTATAATTCTACTGGCCATTTTTATTCTGAACGTGTGCTTTCGTGTTAAAAGAAAAAAGTAGTGCGATAACACGAACATTTTTCTAAAAACTTTATTTTTTCAAATTTTCACCAGCCTAGTTCAACATTACGTAATAAAAACATGCAACGACTGAAAAGTGTGAATTTTTTTAAGTCGAAGAATTATGCAATGATAATTTACATAAAACATCGAAATATATATTTAACGAAAGATAGCCATCTTTAAATTCATATCAGAACTACCACAAGCGAGTATGCCACATCTTAAATTTTATAAAACTTTGCAGGCTTCAATTTACTCGTGGAGGAATATGGGTGTGTACCAGATGTTTCCAAATCTATTACAGGGTAACTCATCACGCTATTTAGGAGTTTCCTTTGCATATACTTAATTTGTTCCATGTTTTGACATTAACATACTGGTCTTATAAAATTTTACGTATTGTTTAAAGGCAGTAACTGTGCAATCTAAAGTAAAAGTGTATATGATGGAAATAATTATTCCTTGAACAGGGTTTTCTAGCAATCTGTTTTACCAAGGTTTCTGTTAGAAAATAATTAAAAAGACAATACTTTACATTCGTAATTAGTTATAATTAGTGATATTATTTTACATGGTAACTAATTATTTATTTATTATAATTTGATAGTACATATGTGGAAATGATAAAAAGGTGTTTTCTATCAAATAATTTAATTTGAATTAAACGAGAACGTCCTTCTCTGAACTTAACAGCTATAGATTTTCATGCATAGAAAATATGCATATTAAAACATATTAAAGCTGAATTTTAATGTTAGAAGCATACATTGCAGAATAAGGAAAAGAAAATATAAAATATTGGTTTTCAATTTAGTGAACTTTTAAATAAACCAGTTACAAGGAATACCTCTTATCTTTTACCACTTAAAATAACATTTACGTACAAAGTTCAATCATTTGTCATGGTAACACGTCAAATGGTGACATTCTACGGTGTAACACTCAAAGAAATCAAACATCTGCGACCTGAAAACATGGTAACGTGGAACAACTGTTAACTTGAAACATGATGGAATATTATTCAAGATGGCGGCAGTCAATAATGATCGCAGAATGCTTCATCCGTGTTTGAAAGAATCCCCAGACTATGGAGTTTTCACCAGAAAATTCTAAAGATATATTCATTAAAAGACATGGAACGGGAAGTTGTATACACTGTTAAAGATTTTGTGCTGGATAGAACCAACTTCAGTAGATGCAACCATAAAATAGTGAAATCTCATTTCAACATTTTGAGCTCCAATTAAACCAAAATTCCAAATGTCAGAACGAGATTTAACCCTCTTATATTGGCAGTTAATCTGGCACCAAAATTTGGTTATACCCAGCACAAACATTTTAAGAATGCAGTTTCTATCTAGTACTTGTGTTTTCTTTTTTTCCCCATGAGCTCAGTTTTTACAGTGTTCTCTGCACTTTTACTGAATATGCCCCCATTGCTACCCACTAGGTAATCTCTGTCATCCCTATTAATAAGCGGGGATGGATGGTATTGGTCACAAGTTCCTCTGAGCAAATTATCTTCGAAGCCAGGTTGGTTGTGCAAATTGGGAAAATCTATGTATATTTAATAACAAGACTAGACTAAATAATGTACGAGTCTTGTAATAGTAGGAATTTTCTAAGAGCATAGAAAGTAAAAAATATAAAGTCCTACGAAGTATGAACACTGTTAGAAATTTTAATATTAAAGTGGTTTATTTTTAGCCGTTTTGCATGCTTTTAGATACTTTATCCAGCAGTAAAAACTAGTAAGCCATTATTGAGAAATTTATCTTTATTATACATTGTTAAGTTTTGTTAAGGTAAATAGTTTACTTTTACATTGTTATCAATCTAGTAGCTGGTTCTTCCTTGGATTATTTATCATATCACAGTGTGAAATAGATGTTTCATATTATTTTTAATTTTAATTACATTCTACAAAAAGTACGATAAAACAAATGGCTTTTTTTTAAACGTTTCTTAAACTGTGACTGTGCAGTGTCGAAAAATATCACACTTGTTTGATAGCTCATCATTTATGGGAAAAAAAATAATTGCGTGCTAACAAACTTCTCAACATAAGCTTTAAAATATAGAGTCCAAGTAATATAGAGTCCAAGTGATTTCCATGAGAGTAGTACTGTTCAAAAATATGTTGGTAAGGATAATTTCAGTAAGGATAAATTTGGTATCAATTAATATTTGATGTCAGAAAAGGACGACTAAAAGGTGATATGTAGGGGAGAGTGGGGGCTAATGGGACAAAGGTCTAATGGGACAGTGGCCAAATTTCATTGGAAATATTATTTTTAACAAAACATTATGCTACACCTAAATGACAACACCAAAGTTGCTAACTTCAACAATAACACGTCAGGTATTTGCAATTATTTGAAAGAGTGTATGAAGAAAGTTTGTTTTCAACTATAAAAAGCAAGTTCAATTTTGTTTACTTAAATGACATCTACAATTCATTATTGCCTGAAAATGTTTACGAGGCTACTAATTAATATAAACACAAAAATTCCATTTTATATTAAATTTAGTTAAATTATCTTTGGATAAACATGTGCTATGTAGATTAGAAACATATAAAATATCAGCATATGAGGACTTATGGGACTTAGCATATGGGGACTAATGGGACAACTGGATTGATGATGCATAGGTACTTATTATTAGTGATAGGTATGCATGATTTATTTAAAAGTTTGTCTTATTAAAAGGTTTTAAAAAACACCTTCGAAAAGTAGTGGATAATACTAAAATAACTCAGAAAAAGATCTCAAAAATGCCTAATTTAATATCAAAAATAAAAAGCGTATTTCTTTTTCAGAAAGCTCTGAAAGTAGTTTTGTCCTACATGATTCTTCAAGTAATGAAGACTTGCAAGAAATAATTAATGTCGAAGAGAATGTTCTTTTGGAGCAGATATCAGAAAATGATTTTGTCTTAGTAAAATTTGAAGGGAAACGTTCTATATCTCATTATGTGGTAGTTGTTATTGAAATAAACCGTGGAATTCAAGAATTTTTTCTGAGTTACCTCACAAAAAGGTACGATTCACAAAAGTTTGTCTATCCGGAAAAAGAAGAAAAATACTGGACTGGAGTTAAAGATATTGTAATGAAATTTCCTCAGCCTAAAATTGATTAGAAAACTATTCGTCCGTCAACTTTATTGCCTTTTCATTTTAATTTTTCAAATTTTAATATGCAATAATTAATACTATATTGTTTATGTACATTGTATTTTGAAGTAAAATGTGCTGTTGTTAAAATAGGTACTGCAACTCTAGTTTTTGTGTTGATTTTGATGTGTCCCATTGGACCCCAACCTAGAGGACTAAGAGGACAAGTACAATAGTGTATAAAAGTTATTATATTTAAAAAACAACAAATGCTATCTCTTCAAATTATTTTTTATAAAGCCAATACTTCTCTTTCTATGCATACAAAACAAAAATTTCAGAAATTTGTTGTTTTCATTTAAAAATAATTAAAACATTAAAATTGTCCCATTAGCCCCCACTCTCCCCTAACCAATGAGTGCAATGACGAATATTACAATTTTTTCTGCCGAATTCTTATAAAAGTGCTTGATAAGAACTATGAGTCACATAACTGTCCTCGGATGGATAATCCAGCAACAGTATCCATAGTTATAAATTTCTAATTTTATAAATTTTTCAATAAAAATATTTATGAGAAACTAGAGAGGAATTTTTTTTCATGTACATGTTATTCCCACTCCCTTATTCAATAAAATTAAGTAAAACTAAAATAAAATATAATATAGTTTCGACATGTCTAATAATTAAATTTTAAAATCCATTAACAATAATAATAAAAGTACATAAAAATAAAGACTTAAAAAATCCATGTGTTCAAACAAATCCAAGAAATCTATTAAATAAGCGAAAATAACCATAAACTTAAATTTACCAAAATATGACAATTAAATTAAACTAACCATTGTATTGAATCTGTTTAATATATAATAAATATATTAATTTTTCATTAAAAGAAATTTCTTTGTTTTCCTTTTCCAATCGTTAAGAAAAGTTGAAACTGAGAAATTCCTCTCGAGAGATTTTAATTAAAACAAATTTTTTAAATGTTTCCTAAAATGCGATATACATTTATTAAAAAACATCACTTTCGCACTTTGGGATTTCTATTACGTATTATGTTAAGACAACATAAAAATTAATTAGATAACTTACAGTTAATAGTGTTCAACAAAAATGAAATATTTAAATATATTACTAAATAAGAAATAGATAAGCTCAAATGAATTATTTAATACATGAATGATTTAAGCATTTTTAATGTAAGAATTTATATGTATGAAAAATATTTTATACGCGCACTATTTAATAATTATTTTATTATTTATAAGAAGTCTCTATTTGCTTGTGATTTATGCAATCTTTTTGCTTTCTAAGCTTTCCATGCATTGGATAATATTAGGACACGTCATTATATTAACTATTGTTTTGTTTTAATAATTATTTTCAGTTGTACTAATAAATAATTTGTCAGCATGTAGTTTGTTAAAACGAAAAGTTTATTTAAACCCCCTTACACCGTTGATGATTATTTTATTTCAAACATCTATTTAATACTTTAAATTTAAAATAGGGGCTGGTGCCCTAACAAATACTTTATGATTAGAAAAAATAGTGGGAACTTGTTGTTTGTATTTAATTCTGTTTTACTAAGACATTTTCCAAAAGTCTTCAAAAACTCTTCATTAAGTCGATGCTTACTAATAGTGCGCAATATCAATTACGATAAAATTCCAGTCAATCTTAACTTTTGTCATTTAGATACCTTTTAACTTAAAAATATTTTTTTCCGAATAAAAATAAACTCGACTCGAGGTGGTTAATATTTTTAAATATTTTATTGAAGATTTTTTAGATATTTTTAGTGTTATTCGCTTCCTTAAGAAAGATATTTTTGAGGTAATATTGAGTATTGTTCATCACTAATCGTGGTTGTCGCTGTTGGAGCGTAATCCTCTAAAATCAAAAATTCTTTACAAATTAATTTTTTAACAATCCGCGTCAAATTTTGCTCGATAGAAATGAATATATGACCTTTGCAGTACAAGAGTAGCTTTAACTTAAGACACCCAACACTAATAACGTGAACACACTGGCATGATAATTTTAAACCTATGGTAGAGGGTCTCTTTTTTTTTCCCTTCCAATTTAAGATTTTTAGGACTTTTTTTTTATAGGATAGCTGAAGTCGATCTCTAGTGTAGCTAAGTTTTACTTTTTCGATTTTTGTTGCAGATTTTTTTTTTTTTTTTTTTTTTTTTTTTTTTTTTTTTTTTTACTTTCTTTTTCGGAACCGGCTCCAAAAGTGAAAGCATCCTCATTTTTTTTTAAAATGCACCAAAAATAATTTTAAAAAGTTCAAACGAACAGTGTTAGAAATAGACCTAAGCTATCCTATTTAAAAAATCATTAAAAAATATTAAATTGCATTCGCAATTTTTGAAAAAAAAAATGCTCCTATAGGGTTAGCATGAGCTTGCGAGCTTCTTTGAGGTTCTTAACTAACCAGATTAACTCTTCTTAATCAGATTTTTAACTAAAAAATATATGTAATCAGATACATTAAAATCAATGACATATAAAAATTAAATTCAAATTCGCAGAAAATTTCATTTAATTCCTTTATTTTGAAGAGATTTTAAACTATTGAAACTATTCACGTATACCTATATTTTGCTTTAAACTTCATTAAAAAAAATGTACAAAATGTCATAAAAACTAAGTACACATTTAACTTGTAAATAACTGATTTCTTCTTTCTTTTAATAATAATTGGATTTTAATTAATGATAAACTTCCTTTTTCTCAATGAAAATCTAAACTAATCATAATGAAAGAAAAAATAATAATAAAACCTACAAATGAAAAGAATCTCAGACAAAAAAGTAGCAACCTGTAAATTTCGCAATCTGAAAATCTGTAAAATCAATTCTTATGACCAAATGCCCCACCAGTTGCTGAGAGGTTTTGCTTTCAAAACTGGTAGACGGGAAGCGCTGGGTTCAAACCCCCTGTCGCGCTCGTCGACCTAACCGTACAGAGTTTTCCGTGGTTTTCTTCGAACCTTGCCGTAAATATGGGTTAGGATCCCTTAGAAAGACCCCCAGGGAGTGCACTCCCCCCCCCCCACCCGCAGGTCCTGTATCCCTCGTGTCGGTAATCGGCCGTCATAAAATCAACCAACCAATCTTATGACCAAACTAGGAGTCATAAAGACTATTCATAAAGCCTTTCGTAAAAATAGAATACCAAAATAATATTTTCATCACTTTTGCATTTTATTTATTATACATCTGCAAATCAGAACTAGTTCTAAAAATCAAAATCAGCTGTTTAAGGAAACACTTTGTTTATAGACAGTCTCTATCTTGATCATATAAATTTAATTAATTTTGTTTGCTGAATGAGAATTAGAAATGTCTGAAACATATATTATCATTTATTTTGGAATTTTTTAGAAATGTTTGTATCAAGATATTTGACAGAAAATGAGATCATACAAGAAATTAAAGGGAATTAATTTGCTGAGTGAAAACGATGCAATCAATTGTAACATAATCTCCCCAATAATCTTTTGCAATAGGGACCATGTACATTACGATTGCATTGCATTATAACTTTTGAATTTTTAAAATTGTAATATGATAACGAAATTCATCCGTAATAACACAGGCATTCAATTTGATGTCACTGTGTGACGTCACACACAAGTGACCCCATGTGTCCAGTCACAACGGTGACTATAATGCGACACCGTTAATTTGTCACTTTATGATTCTCATGTTACTGTCAGTTCGTAACTCTACCGTGAGGTGACTGTGACCGATTTTTCGAGTAATTTCTATCTAGTTACAAAATGAAACATATCGACTTCACAGTGACGTTACAATGACTGATTTTTCACGTCACGTGACATCAGTAAAAGTTACTGTATGGTAAAATTTCATTTGGGGAACTTTTAGGGGCATGTGTAAACCATCGCAAATTTTTCATTTGCGTCAATTAAAATGCAGGATATTTTTATCAGTTTTAATAAAAGTTTAATAACCAATCCATTTAGAACAGTTAATATTAATACTACAGGATCATAATTTAAATGTAATTCCACACATTTATTTGCCATTACTCTATTTGAAAATTTAATGGAAATTTTGGAATATTCCGTAGTTGCTTTAAGGTATTAATTTTCAATAATAAATTTTAATAACCATTGTGTAAATATGAATTACGTATGTCTTTGTGGTGAATTTTCAAACGAGAATTGATTTTAATATTAAATGATTTATATCATTATAGTTATCACTTCAAATTAAATATTCCTTCTAAAATATGTATGAAACTCACAAGAACTTGCAAAATTTTTTTCACGTCTTTCTATATAAACAATACAGTTTAATTATATATATATATATATATCATCATCATCATCAACCGTTTTCAATCCAATGCTGGATGTAGGTCTCCCCCAGATTTTTCCATTGTTGCCTGTCTATTGCTTTAGTCATCCAATTAATACCGGCCACTTTTCTGATTTCGTCACTCCATCTTACTTGAGGTCGTCTTCTTGGTCGTTTTACATCTCTGGGATACCACTGTAGGGTGTTTGTGCTCCATCTATTGTCTTGTCTTCTTGCAATGTGCCCAGCCCATTTCCATTTTAGCCGTTTAATTCTCTCGATGATGTCAAAAACTTTCGTCTGACTTCTTATCCACGTTATTCTCTTTCGGTCTCTTCTGGTTATGCCTAGCATACATCTTTCTATACTTCGCTGTGTTGTTTGTAATCTTTGTACCATCCGTTTTGTTAGTGTCCAAGTTTCTGCTCCATAAGTTAGTGCAGGCAAAACACATTGGTTAAACACCTTTCTTTTCAAACAAAGAGGCATGTTACTCTTCAGAATAATATTGTTCTTCCCAAAAGCACTCCATCCATTTCTTATTCTTCTATTGATTTCATTTATGATACTGTTGTCTGCTGATATTTCTTGTCCAAGGTACACATAACTTTCAACATCTTTAATCTCAGTGTTGTTGTAGACGATTTTCTTTTTTGATGCAAATGAATTGAACATCACCTTAGTCTTTTCCAAATTTATTTTTAATCCCACCTTAATGCTAGCTTCTGCCAAATCTTTTAGCATATTTTGCAATTCTTCAGGGCTATTACTGAAAATTAAAATGTCATCAGCAAACCGGAGATGGCTTAAATATTCCCCATTTATTCTAATCCCTTTGTTTTCCCAATCCAGCTTCTTGAAAATTCTTTCTAAGACAGCAGTAAAAAGCTTAGGTGAAATGGTGTCTCATTGTCTTACTCCTCTTCCAAGCTTGATCTTTGCTTTTCCTTTGTCCAAACGGATGGTGGCTGTTGCTTTCTTGTAGATCTTCTTTATGATATTGATATAAGGTTTGTCTATACAAATGTCCTCCAGAGAAGTAATTACTGCAGATGTGTAGACCGAATCAAATGCTTTTGCATAATCAATAAAGGCAAGGCAGAGAGGTAAATTATATTCTTTATGTTTTCCTATAACTTCTCTTACTGTTTGAATATGATCCATTGTGCTAAATCCACTTCGAAATCCTGCTTGTTGTGTAGGTTGAGCTGAGTCCAGAGTTGATTAAAGTCTTGCCGTTAAAACTTTGGTGAAAATTTTAAAAGTCACTGACAGTAAGCTGATTGGACGGTAGTTTTTAATGTTTTCCTTTTCTCCTTTCTTATAAAGTAACACCATCACAGCATTATTCCAATCTTCTGGTACATCTGATTTCTCGAGACATTTGGAAAACAGTAAGGCTAGCATTTTTGCAAATTCTTCTCCTGCTTCTTTGATAAGGTCAATTGTAATTCGATCTTCGCCAGGGCATTTACCCTTTTTCATGCCTCTAATGGCTTGTACAACTTCATCTGTCATCACTGGGATTTTCTCTTCAGTTTCTGTTATGTTTACTAGTGGATCACGTAGGTTGATTTCCCTTTGATCTTCACATTTATATAGATCGGTATAGAATTTTTCGGCAATGTGTACTATTTCATTACTGATTTTGGTGATTGTTCCATCTGTTCTCTTCAGTGCAAAAATACCTTTTCTTCCAACACACAGTTTGCACTTAGCTGATTTTAAACTTTTGTTATCTTCTAGAACTTTTTTGACAAGATCAGAGTTGAATTTTCTGATATCTTCTGTAACACATTTTCTTACCGTTTTACATAATTCTGCATATTCAACTCTTGATTTAGGATAGTTTTTCTTCATTTTAAATTCTCTGCGTTTCTTCATCAATCTCCTTGTTTCTTCTGTTATTTTCTTTGTTTGCTTTACTTGTGCTTCACCAGCTATCGTCCTTGCAATTTCGTGTAGAGTATTTGTTATTTTCTTGCTCACTACTGTAACATCTTGTTCTTCTTCTAAGATTGATTGAAGTACTTGAAAACGATTTTTAAGTTCTAAATTAAATTCTTCTTTATGTTTCTGGAGATTTATAATATCGACTGATTTCTTTGAGCATTGCAAAAGTTTCATTCTTTCCACTTTAGTATTTAAAAGCAGTTTGCATCTAACTAACCTGTGATCGCTTCCTGTATTGAAGTTATTGAGAACGCTGCAATCCTGAATAAGATGCTTTTTGTTTGTCAAGATGTAGTCGATTTCACTTGTTGAGCCATTTGCACTACGCCATGTCCATTTTCTTTGTGGCTTCTTCTTGAAAAATGAATTCATGATATACATCTGTTCACATTCTGCAAATTCAATCAATCTGTTTCCTCTTTCATTACGCACCCCATATCCATGATTTCCTACTGAGAACTCACCTTTCTTTTTTTTCCCCAATTCTAGCATTCCAGTCTCCCATTATTAATTTTATGTAGCATTTTCCTTTTTGATGCATTGAAGCTACTTCTTCATAGAAATCCTCAATTTCTTCATCAGTATAGCTAATTGTTGGTGCATAAACTTGGGTAATTTGCAGCTTGTATCTTTTTGACACTTGTATAACTAACCTTGCAACTCTATCTGATGCACTATCATATTCTACGATGTGATTCTTCCACCTTTTATGAATCAGAAATCCTACACCACTTGTTTTTCCATCTTCTGTACCTCTGTAGTACAATACATGTCCACTGGCAAGATCAATCTTCTCTTCACCTTTTCTTCTTACTTCGCATAATCCTAGGATGTCCCAGTTGATTCTTTCTAATTCTTCTTCAAGTTCCTGTAAGCGACTTTCAGAAGATAAGGATCGTCCATTATACGTAGCCAAGGTCATCAACTTATGGCAGCCAAGCGAGCCCGGTGATTCTTAGCACCCTCTGTCTTCATGTCTTTCTGATCGATGCCGTAATCAGGAACATGCAGACTGCCGGGAATTGAGGGCCGTGATTTGTTTTGTGAATTCATGGTAAAATAAGGGGGGAGGTGGCCAAATTCCTCCACGCTGGCCAAGCGGGTTGGAGGAAGCCCATCCGCGTTCGTTCCCCATGCACTAGGCAAGGGTACTAACAGGCTGCACCGATGGAAGGTGCGGATTGGACATTAAGTCTCTGCTCCCACACTGTAAAAATATGTCCTGAAATTAACAGGTGTTATTCTGTGAATTTTCCTTTTTTTACCTGAAAAATTCCGTTTTGGTTAAAAAGTGTAACATTTCCTGGAATTAACGGAAATTTTCAATTTACTGCTAGAGATATAACTGAAAGTTTCCGTAGGTCTCGGGGAACGGAGCTTTTCCGGCGAGACACGTTCTGTTCCAACGCTGATTGGAGGATATATTAGTTTGTCAGTCTGTGTCCTGTGTCAAAACACCCACAGAACTGCGGAAGAAGCAATATGGCCGATACGATAGTCCGAAGTAACTTGCGATGATAGCACGTGCTTTCTAGAATTTATAATTGTAATAATAAGTACAACTTTGGATGTAGACATATTTTACAGAATAAAAGTAAGTTTTATCTTTGTTTTTTATATCATTGTTTCAATAACATTATATGTATAATTTCTTTATATGTTTGTAAGATATAAATTTAGTTTTTAAACCACGTGTATATTACGATACGACAATAGCTTTCAATCATTTGCCTAGAATAAGTATTTTATCTTAAGTCATAAAAAAGGGATGATTTCGCATTTTATCTTATTTTTATTTTACTTCAACTCACTATTTCCTAACCGGACTTTGTTATTAATTTATGTGTAATATGTGTCTAAAGATAATCTTTATTCATGCAGATTTAAAAAGGAAAAAAAGATCCCCGTTCTTTAGCTGTGCTTTATTTCGTTATTATATATTTTTTAAAATTCCAGTTTATCCGTTTGTATTCGAATATACTTTTTAAATCATATAATTATTTTCTTTCTAACAGTTTCTAATAATTTACTATGAGTAATATGGATGCACTGTTTTTTTTTTTTTTTCTCTTAATTTTAAAGTTGATTTTATGGGGGCAGATTATTATTATTATTTATTCTCTTTATGATTAGAGAATGCTGATAGTTGTTTGATCTTATAAGTGTTTTTTTCTTTTTCTCACATATATTTTTCAATAGCACCTAGCGATATTTATAGAGTTATAGGTTGACTTGTAAAATTATTGTAGCATATTTTTTTTCTTTTTTTTTTATTATTAAAATAGTTTCGATATGAACAATTTGAGTACAATAAGGCCTCGTTATTAATTATTTATATTTGTTGGTTTAAATACCAGAAAGTGTTTACATCCGCGTAAGGGGGGGGGGGGGGGATAATGACTACATTAAATAAACAAAAACTTTAAATAGGTAAAGAAAATGATTTAACGTATATAAATATATGTATATATATATATGATTTAAATTAGCAAGTATTTTCGAATACAAACTAACGGATAAACGAATTAAAAGCTAAAAAACAAGTAACATTTTTCTTTTATGATTTACTGAAATACATTTTCATTCTCTCTCTAGGCAAATGAGTCCAATTTTTGTCTTCAAAAAACGAGATTTCTATCTTACATATGTATAACAGAATTGATTATACATACTAATAATATTAAAACAACGATATAAATAAATAAGAGATAACACTTAGTGCCCAAAGTCTTTAAAATATGTCTCAGTATGAAATAAGAAAAAAATAAAATATATAAACAGTGAGGGGGGGGGGGGTAAAAATTGAAAAATATATATTAATAACAAGTGCTAAAAATTTTACAGTTATACTGTTAGGAAATGAAAGCTATGGATATCTTTGAAAAACAATTATATATATTTTTTAAAATGCTGCGATTACATATTTTTTCTTTCTTCTTTCAAAAATTTTCACACGATGTATTTTTTAGTACATTCTTTTTCTGTATTTTCAGATATCAGTTTAGGAAAATTTTGGCTACTTAAAAGGACTGTTCACAAATTTTTTCCACCTCCAAACAGAACCTTTCACAAGTTTAATCATTTAAAAATAAAATCTGATCTGCCACAAAACAACTGAACTGATCACAGAACATATTACTTAGCTTTTTCATGTGTAAAGGATATACAGGAACCTGTATATAACGATAATTTCAAAATTTACAAAATTATAACTAGAATTTTCACAAATATAAAAAAAAAAACTCTACAATTTCATAAAAACAGGACACTGCGAGAAAAATCTGGACAGACCCCTGATTTTTATTTCTAGATCATCAAATTTTAGTCATGTTAAAGAATTTAGCTCCAGGGTTTGAATGCTATTTTAAATAATAATTGCAAATTTTAGCATACTTTATGGAAAATTTGCAATATTCTTATAATTAAGCTTCAGATTTTTCCTTAAAATATTTTTTCGTATAAATATATTTAATTCTTTAATAAAGATTTTGTTTTTTTTCATTTCTAAATTAAATCACGTTTATTGGCTTTTATAAAATTTTGTATATTAAGTATAAGTCTCCTAATAATATGTCCTAAGAAATTAACATTTTAAACTTCTTTTTTCTGCGTACAATTCTTACAGAATGTCTCTTTTCCTTTTGTTGTCAAAATATTTCTAAAATATACATTTAATTTTATCTGAAGTTTTAAAATATTACTTGGTTTTGCTAGGATTTTAACACATAAAATTATAAATAAAATGTATATTTCAGAAATATTTTGACCACTACAAAAGAGACATCCTTTAAGTAGAGTACAAAGAAAAAAAAAGTTAAACATATTTAATTCCTAAGAATAAAAAAAAAAATTTATAACTGCCACAGATAGGTTTAACATAAGTGTGGGGAATTTGAGATATCACTTTCCCCTTTATGGGAGAAATATCGAACAGATAATAAAAACTGAAAATATCAGTTTTGTAAAACGGAAAATAACCGTCCTGAAAACTGAAAATGTCAGTTTCTAAAACAGAACATTTCAGTTCCTAAAACGGAACTTTTCAGTTTCAAAAAAGGAACTTTTCAGTTTCGAAAACGGAACTTCTCAGTTTCAAAAACGGAACTTCTCAGTTTTGAAAACGGAAAAAAACCACGAAAGTGAATGTCTGTGAAAAAACGGAAAAGTTACGGCAACTCTGCTGCCAGTACCTTTTCCGTTTTTTTCAGGAGTTTGTTTTTACAGTGCAGTCGATTCCTTTAAGTCCTCCTCTGAGGCATTTAAAGGGTCTTCTCTTAGTTAATAAGCAGAGGCTATTAAACAGCCCATATATATATATATATATATATATATATATTATATATTGTTAATTGCAATAATTCTATTAAATGTTCTGAACATAAATTCATATAAATTGTGATTTCCTTGAGCAAAGGATATTTTTACTTACTTCTTTTATTATACATTATTCCTCAAATAAAAAACATGTGTCAATATCTACTATTAAAAAAAAAACTCAAAACTAACAAAGAAAAAAATCATCACTTTTAAATAGTACTCAGAAAAATTCAAAGATCACAGCTAATATATTTTTCGAAAAATAATTTATAATTTCAAAATTATTTTTTGAAAAAAAATATGAATTACAGCCTATAATTTGTTTTAACAGAAATCAATTTCTAGAAGCTTAATCAATTTTGTGCAAATCAAAAAGTGCTGCTCATTCTGCCAAGTAGTTTCTGATTTATGCTTAAAAAAATTACTCGTATTGCAATCTATTTTGCAACGATTAAAAATGAATTTAACATTAGGGGTTCCAATCCGTAAACCTGCTTAATATTTAAACTACTTGACCTAATGTCTTCTCGTTTTTTATGCTAAGGTAAACCTTACCATACAATCGAAATGTGATGTCAAAATTAGGTAGTAATATTGAAACTTTTATAGTTTGATTGCATTTCTATATATACAAGACCCCCTAATCAAAATTTAAGTATAGAATTAGTAGAACTTATTCCTATTCAGTTAGTACCAGTCATATTTTTATACGGTGCTTTGTGGCAAAGTTAGTGGGTAGGGAACTTTTTTCTTACAAATTTACAAAAGTTTAAGGTTATTTATATACAATCATGTAGTATTGCATCATACTTTAACATTATTGTAGCGCATCCTTATAAAACACCGAATTCTGAACTTTTTTCTTGTGACAGCATTTTCATCAATATTGTTATTGTCAGGAATTTAAAAATGGCTGTTGAAATTTATTCACCGAATTTTTAAAATTACAGACATGCATTTTTACAGGCATTTGGGCCAAACTAGTTTATTTTATTTTTATTTATTTTATTTTATTTTTTTTGTTATGTAAATCAACGTTTGCGACTAAATTTAGCACTTCATGTTTATCTGGAAAATTGAAAAAGTAGAAGTTTCAGGGCTAATGCTAAGCGACTTAGCTATAGATAAGTTCCAGATAGGTCACATCGTAGCATCGTCCCTTGCAACGTAATTGGAAAAGATAAAAATGTATTGGATGAATACCTTATAAAATAAATTAAGTATTGAAATCAAACATATATAACTGTAAAAATTCGAAAAATAAATGATTTTAGTAACAAAGGCCTTGTGACATCTATGAGTTTTTTCGATCTTGAATCTCAATGGAAGTTGATAGCACCCTCCCAAGCTACTGTTTTCCCTCTTATGCTCCTGTTAAGGTATTATTCATTCTCTCTTTATGTAACCTTCATAAAAAGTTCGCAAAAGAAACTTCTGTAACTTAAAAATTTCATATCTAACTAGTATTTATAAGTGGTACAAATATGCTTCTTTTTAATCTATAAAAAGAGCCCTGTGTCTGTAAGGTAAATGGAAATATCTTTAATATATCTTAGCCTAAAATATACAATTAAATAACGCTAAAACATTATAAAATAATACGTAAAACTTTATTTTAAAATACGAGGGTTGGAACTTTAATAGTAGCAACTTTTATTTATAACTGATACTAAAGAGATACATGTTACAAAGTTTTACTGTCCTTCAATGTAGTCACCAGCATTGTGTACAACCCGTTGCCATCGATGTGGAAGTCGTAGGATAGCACTAGCAGTGCTTGTTGTGTGGATAGTTTGAATGGAGCGGTCTAACTGTATGACGAATCTCTGGAACAATTCTGAACTGACATCATTAGGTTCCGAAGTATGGAGTCTCTACAACACTACTGCCACTGTTAAAGTTCCAACCCTCGTAGGACTAAAACTGGGCCATATGCGTCACGAAATGTTATATATTATTATATTATCATATATTATCATACACCGCAGTAGACCGCTCCATTCGAACTGTCAACACAACAGGCGCTGCTAATAGTATCCTATGATTTCCACATCGATGACAACGGGTTGTACTCAATGCTGGCGAATTCACTGAAGAACAGTAAAACTTTGTAACATGTATATATTTTGTATCAATTGTAAATAAGTAGTTGGCACTATTAAAGTTCTATCCCTCGTACATTGATTACTTTGAAACATATTAAATAAATAGTTTGATGGAGGTATAAATGCAACATGCAACCATATTTTAACTATTACAAAATAGACACAAAATTCATTTTAGAAATAAACAGTATATCAAAGAAAATAAAAAGTAAATAGTAACATTAGCAAGCAAATAATTTCTGATTTTTAAAATACGTCTTCAGAATATAAATATATTTAAGCATACATAAACGCTCCTCAAAAAGAAATTTTATGAGAAAGTACATAAATATATCTTTCATTTCTGAATAAATACTGTTTTATCGTAATTTCCAATCCCTTCTTCGCACTAAAAAGTCAGAAGATTCTTATAGTAACATATAAAAACAGTAAAAATACGCTAAAAGGTGTGAAATGAGAAACTTCTTTTATAGTATACCTGTGAATATTTCACTTTTACTCTAATCTGGTCACGTCTTTTTTTTTTTTTTTTTTTTTTTTTTTTTTTAATAAAACCGTGCACAACTAGAAAGGCATCATAAATGTTCTGTTTATGAATCTACTATAAAGGTTTTTATAAAAGAAATCAATAAACTTATAGCTATTAATTTAAAAGCTTTCTCCGTCTAGCTACCATGTTTAAAACTTTGTGTCGTGCCTGGTTTGACGCGGTTTGAAAAAGTTATTTTCAAATTGATTTATTCGATTTTATTTCTTGTTTACTGAGCTGTGTGAAAAGTGTACTTAGCAAGAAATTCTTTTGGTGGATCTTTTTTTTTATCTCTCTCTCTTTAAAAGTTTTGAATTTAGATATTTTAGAATTACTTATAATAAAGATTATTAGTTTTGTGTTCGAGTGATAATATTTTGAGAATAGAATTTGTTTACTCATCTTTAAAGCTTTGAATAATTTCTATTTGCGTCAGAAATGTTCAATCATTTTTTTTTTAACTGTAGCATTTATTTATGAATAAAGTACATATTGTAATGAAATGAATTTTAAAACATTTAAAAGTATCATGAATCTGTCTGTATCATTACATTATTAATGGTCTAATGTTAAGTTGTTCCTCTTTTAACAGCTAAAAAAGCATAAAATAAAAACATTATAGGGTGAAACCCCCAGTTATTGACACCTAACCAGTAACTGACACTTGAGCAAATATCTAACTGAAATAAGCATTTTGTTGTAAAATTCTGCTAAGAATGTCATCTAGTGATAAATTAGACACTTATTTTTTATTCTGGAGTCCATTTATTTGCCACTAGAGGTCCAAGAACATATTTAAGGAGGAAAGAACTTTTGAGAATACAAAAAGTGCCATTTTGAAGCAACCATCTTATTTCTAAAATTAAGGAAGTGATTTTTTTTTTTAAATCTATTTGAAATTCAACCATCCTAAACTTTTTTAGTAAAGTTATACTAGTAAAAATTAGCATATGATATATTAGGACCATGATTTAGGATTTATATCATAGTTACGTAATTTAGCTTAATGCAGGGTGCCAGTTATTGATTTCTGGAATTTCATTTCACCTGTCTCTGACAAAGGTGTTAATTATTGGTTACATTAAAGAGTGTTGAAATCTATTATTTGAACTGTTTAAAAATGCATAATAATAAATTAAATTTATCTTGCAATAAACATCATTGAAATTTAAGTTGTTTTACCAGTGTCTGACACCACATGTCAGTTACTGGTTCATAAATGTCAGTTATTGGATATCTACATTAATAATTTAAAACCAGAAAAAAGACAAATGCATCTGTATCAAATCATACATAAAATAGTAGCAAAAAAAAAAAAGAAGGGAAAAAAGAACAAGGAAGAACATAAGAACAGTATTTTGTTTTATAATAAAGTTTTTTTTAAATCATTTTAATCTTTAGAAATAAAGTGTCAGTTATTGGTGTTTCAAAATAGGGATGGTGTCAGTTACTAGAGTTTTTGACCATATTTATGAACAAAATTAATTTTTAATAATAAAATGTAATTTTTTTTTTTTAATTTTGCCAACAATAATGTTTTATTATATATCTACTATCCTGTCAAAAGCAAAGTTAAGTATTAAACAGATTAAAATTTTTGTAGCAATGATTTGAACAAGAAAGTTACTGTGGGTTTCACCCTAAACAGTAAAATAAGTTTTATTAGACTGTTGATATGTTTCGGATCAATCTGAGCCATTATCAAAACAAATAAGAATATTCTATAATTGCACGGTCTATGAAGTTATTTGAAACGCTATCATTTAATTTTTCACGTACTTTTCAAAATGACGCACGTTATTTTTAATTTTTACCTGGATGTTTATTTCTATATTTGTAACCATGGAGTAACTCGAGTCACAATTTTGGTAAGTAAAATGATACTGCATCGTTACATATTGCATTTTTACGTCTGAAAATCTCTATAGTTTCTTTTAAAATTGATGGATATTATAGATTGGAGGAGAAAATTATCTTACTTTCATTGAAATTTATTTGGATGGTCATGTCAACAGTCTATTAAAACGTATTTTACTGTTTACAATTTTTTTATTTTACGCCTTTTAGCAATTAAAAGTGGTATATTATTACAAGGTGTTATAATCTGCTATATTTCTTCTTAATTTAACCAAATGCAGAAAAACCCACTTTCATTTATAATTTAGAAATATTAGATTAAACTGTTTTTCAGGAAAATCAAACTTTTTTTACACTTATTTATCATTAATCAGTTGTAAAGATCGTAGAACACTCATAAAAAAAATCAAACTCATGTTTCATTATCTTCAGAAAACAAAATTACAAAAGAAACTTACAATTCAATGCCCTAGAAGTTAAATTCTTAAAGCAATTTGTTGAACATTTATTATTTACATTTCTTTCATTAAATGAGTGTAGATACTATTAATACCACCACTTTTACCATATTTTTGTTACGTTTTCCAACATAGTTGAAAAGTGTTTATGAATTCGGTTTGTCTGTCTGCCGTCAATATAATCCAGCTCAAACTCACGTAAATATAGTCAGATTTTCATGAAATTGATGTATGTTATTGAGGTTTACCATGGTATGTTCGGTATTGAAATAAAGTGTGTAGCATTTATAGTTCATTTACAGGGACACTCAAAAGAGTTATGTTACATTACGTTCTACGGGGGAAAATCCTTTAATAGAGTTACACTATTTTAAATATATTGAAATTTATATATATCGCTGACGTGCATTACAAAATGTTTAAAATAGAAAAGGGTCTGTATAGGATGTATCGTTCATTTACATTGACACGCAAAAGTATTTAGGTTACAGTACTATTGAGGTTTGCCATGGCACACTTTTACCATGGCACAAGACTGTAGCATTTATAGTTTGTTGAATATAGTTCGTAGTTGCAGTATAGTTCGTTACATTCAAAAGACTTACGTTATATTATGGTCTATGGAGATAAACTGCTTGCGGTGAAATTGAATGATGTTACACTATGATATTAAAGGAATTATTTACATAGACATCATCAATAACTTTAATAAACGGTCAAATTTTGTTAAAGAATTTAAAATATGTTGGAAAATATTTCTTAATCTATGGTTAACGCAGGATTTTTCTTTCTGGTTTATATTTTATGAAAAGTACATAGTTGTTGGGACTTCATTTTTTATATTATTAAAACATTTGCTTCAGTATTCTTTATTGCATCTTTATGGAGATTTTTCATATCTGGGCGTATTTTAAATTTTACGTTTCAATTTTCAATGACTGTTTCTTTCTCACTAAATGAATGGATGATTTTTTTTTGAAAGATTTTTCTGTAATTTTCCAGATATAAAAATTCATTAAAAAAAGTTTTTTTTTTTTTTAATGTTATTTCGTCTAGGTATATTTGATGTCAAAAAACCATTTTCGGTAACAAAAAACGTTTTATTTATTTTATGAAATTTAATGAAATTACACTATGTTAAACATGTTGAAATTGATCTACGTCTCTAAGGTCCAGTACAAAATGCTTACTAGAGAATATGGTGCGCTTAGCATTCATCGTTCATTTACAGGGACACACCAAAGAATTCCGTTACGGTACTGTCTATGACCAATAATTGCCGGAAATGTGTTTTCAGTTGTGGTACGCTTTTTAAAATTTAACTGTTTTATTACATGTTGTGTATAAATTCTACAGATCATATACAGGATTCCTCAAAAGATCTGAAGTACATTTCTGTTTACAGACGGAAATTTCTGAAGAGGAATTTACAACTGTGCTATGCGTTTTCTAATTGAACTAAATTTTAGCATACTATGCAGTATATGTACAAATTTAGAGATCATATACAGGGCTGTGCAAAAATAATCAGATATTTTTCCGGTTATTCATGGTAACTGCTGAAATTGTGTTTTACAATGTATTGATGTAATATTTATTACATGTCTCTGAAGAATGTGGATGCCTTAAAATGTTATAGGAACTGGAATGGAAAGATTTTCATCAGATGAAAAAGGTCAAAGAATTTCTATTCAATTGGCTTCATACACGTTTTAAGTATTTTTATTATACAAGCCTAAAAAAATCCGAATATGTTGAAAAAAGTGTGTAGATGTTAAAGAAAATTAGCATTGGTATAATTTTTGAATATATATTTTTTAAATGGTCTATTAAATGCCTTGATCAGTCCTCGTGCACTGTAAAGAAGACAAATGTTTCTTAAATTAGGAAAATATACTACCACAAACGAGAGTGTACAATAACTTCTTCCAAGTTACCAACGATTCCGAAAACCATTCTTTTTCTTTAGAAACCTCAGAAATTAATATATTTTCGACATTTAAAGAAGTATATATACAAACAACTTTTCTTTTGCTGCCACGGATTTTCGGAAACGTTAACGAGTAGTTTATATAGTATATTAATCAGCTTTCTCAACCTGGACTATAAGTTTTTCAGATTCCATCATTTTTTAAGCAAGAATTTTCAAATATTATTTTGTTACTCTTGCATGCGTAAATTCTGTTACGCAGCTGAAAATGTTTCATTGAGACTTGATAGCTTCCTAAAAACACATATTTTTGTGTGAAATTAATTAATACCTTATACAAACTACTTAGAGATATTTCAGAAAATCATTGACAGCAAAAAAGCTTTATTGGCATAAATTAGTCTTTAAATATTGAAACTATATTGGGTTCTGAGGTTTCTAAAGATAAAGAACCTTTTTCGGAGTCATGGTTAACTCAAAAGGGGTTATTGTATATTTTTAATTCGTGGTTATGTTATATTTTATTAGATTAAGAAAAAATTGTCTTTCTTCACTGTGATCGACAGGGCTCGACTTAGACAATCTAATGCCCCGGGGAAAGCATCATTCTGGCAGACCCCTTTCTATCTATGCATGCAAAATTGTTCGTGAATTATGCTTAATTGACTAGTACAAAACTTCATACCCATTTTATTTATACATAACTTTTGTAGTAGTTACTATTCACATCTGTATACAGGGTATCACAATAAAATGGGTAACAATTTAAGAATACCAGTAGGAAAACTAACAAACTAGTAGAAAAAATTATGGATCGGTTGACGGTAGTATTTGTTTGCAAAGTTTCCCTTTGCTTATCTCCGTATGTCATAAGATGTCTAAAAGAAAAATATCCCAATTGGTCATCATAAATGATTTTAACTTGCCTCGTTTAGAGGAAAACATCAATAAGGAATTTCTCTTGAAAACAATGACTACTAAGTTGTTATAATGAAAATTTAATCATTAGTTCTTTGATGATGTAGCTCGTTTTTTTTTTTTTTTTTTTTTTTTTGGAGGGTTATGGATGCGGTATGGGGCGGAGAGAAGTGAAGGGGAGGACCGATGTCCCTTCCCAAAATCTTTGAAAGTTTTGGGCCAATTTTAACCATTTGGCACCTTCTTAACGAAAATCCTGATTACTACCGTGTGGTCCCCCTTAAATGTGGGTCTGGGGCAACTGCTCCACATACCCCTGCTTTGGTCAAACCTTGTTTGATATTTCCGAGACTTCATTTGCTATCGTTTTCTTTACACCTCATAAACCAAATTAATAAGTCTGTACGTAAAATAATTTCTTTACAAGTAATGAAAAGAAACAGTGATATGCTTGCAGGAATATAATAGTTTAGTAGTATACTACATTTTCCAAAATAAAATACTTCTGTGGTAATATGGCTCATGAGTAATGACTTTTATGTATAATGCAAATTTCAGAAAAGTAACTTTTTAAAGTAATAAAAACAACAAGCAGTCATTTAGCACTGACATTTAAAATTCAAAAAGTAATATTTTCTGTTGTCAGAAAATATTTTGCTCCGTGATATTAAACTTATTTTTTTCCCTTTTTTCACATATTAATGATGATGAAATAATCTAGAGTCTAAACCTGCATCCCTAAAAACGTAAAACCAAATAAAACATCACTAATACTTGTATGGCATTTTTTTTCTAATAATGATGAGATGAAAAGCATTGAAATGCGATTCTTTAAATGCCAAAACAATATTTTTCTATGAAATTCTAATTCTACTTCATTAATGATTAATACGAAATAAATTAAAATATTATATTCACAAACATTTTTTTATATATAAATATTCGGAATAAATAAATTTTTAATTTTATAACTTATTACTAATTTTATAAAAAACATTTCACAAAATAAATTTTGCTGGAATATTTGCACGAGTCATTGAATTATTTTCTAGGTTGGCCAATAATGAGATTTCATATTCCGTTTAGTTATACACCGACTTATTTTAAAAAAATGAAGTAATGAAACATATTTTCAAAGGAGTAAGAAAAGTTTCAATTAAAGATAAAACTTGAACTTTACTTAGCAAATGTGCAACCTATTATTTGACTATGACGAACCAAAATATCATTTTTAATATTCAGCAGAATAGAAAATACATTGCTTAGATTTCCTTTTATTAGACTCTTAACTTTGAAGTTTTGCTGCACTGAAAAAAAAACTATTGATTGATTATTTTTAATATTAAATATCAAAAAAGATGTAAAATGTACACATCACAAATGTACTCATTGCTTAAAAGGTGCTAAAATTAATTTTTGTCAAGATATTAAAAACATTAAAAACACACACTCCAAATGGTTTCAGCCGCCACTCAGCCGTCCTCAGGGATAATGCTGTCATTCGTCTTCGATCTTGCACGAGCTCCAATCCGGGAAAGACCATTATTGTTCAAGGGTGGTACGAAAGGCAAAGACTCGGTGACGGAAAAGAAAAGCTTTATTTCAATGAACTTTTATCTAATTTCTAACAATTCACTCCAAATTCTATGGATGTTATACGACAAAATATCATTACAAACTGTTTACCTTCTAGAAACTATCTCAAGATATTCTCTTATAATAGCTTCTTGGTAATTATTTGTACGAAAAATAACTGTCGATTTGTTAAATTCAACATTTATAAGTTAAGTTTAAGCTAATCTCGCTAACGATGCACGGGGTCGGTTAAGTCCAAGGTCTGCTTCATGTTCCTTTAGTCTATCTCGAAATTTCCTCACTGTCATTCCTATATAAAGGAATTCTTTATTATTTTTTCTAAAAGGTTTTATGAAAACTCCTGATCTATTACCAGCCTGAACTGGACCAATTTTGTCATTTAACAAATCTTTTAACTTTTAGGAGGGATAGCATTTGATTTGTTAACCTTTCTAAAAGCTGTGCGATCTAGACACTGTTTAGTCATGTTTCTTATTAACTGGGCATCCAAAAAAGCTAATTTTCGATCTTGTTCTATTTCAAGTGGGAAATTGATTTGCTCATCTAACTTATTAACTTATTCAGAAAATTCATAGAATTCCATAGAATCCAAAGAATTTGGAGTGAATTGTTAGAAAATAGATAAAAGTTCGTCGAAATAAAACTTTTTTTATCTGCTCCCGACTGTTTACCTTCCATACCATTCTTGAACAATAATGGTCTCTCCCAGATTGGAGCTCGTGCAATATCGAAGAAGAATGACAGCATTATCCCTGAGGACGGCCGAGTAGCGGCTGAAAACGTTTGGAGTGTTTTCTTTTAATGTTTTTAATATCTTGACAACAATAAATGGATTTTAGCACCTTTAAGCAATGAGTACACTTGTGAATTGTGCGTATTTTTTTAGATTTTATATTATTTATTCAAGGTGAATTGTGCACTAAAGTGAAGTTTATAACTTTTTTTCTTGATTATTTTTAATCGATGAAATGACATATGTTAAACTTCAAAATATATACTAGTTAATTAAAAAAATATATACCATACTCTTTATTCTTTATTTATATTTTCTACTTTCTGGTGTTTGAAATATTTCGTTGTTGTAATTTCATAGAATATTGGAATATTATGGCGAGAGTGGTTTGGCGCATAATTGACTCCATTGTATTTATAAATCGCAAACAGCTGAAACCGTAAAAATTATTTGGCGATTTATCACCCGCTGCCTGCTAACGGTAAAAATTATAAATTAATTGATTTTAAGGTATAACTTCTAAAAATATTAAAATGTTGTATTGTAATCAGAAACACACCTGTGTGCATAATTTTTACAATTCTAGCATATAAGGAAGTGAATGCAAAACCGATTAAAAAAATCCACTTTTAAATGCACGAAACAAGGTTTTTAGTTAAATAAAAGAATGTAATTATGAACTTTTATTGCAAAAAAGCAACAAAAAGTACGTTATATAACAAGGTTTTGTTATCTATAAATTCTATTCCGATAAGAGTATCTTATACAATGGTCATTCCAGAGGAACAACGGAATATCAGGTTAAATTACTTTGTTATAAATTGTTCAGTTATGAAGATGCAGTTTAGAAAAATCAATTTTGAACCACATGACAGAGGAAAGAATGTTGAACTGCACCTAAAAGTATACGCTAAACTTTACTGAGAAGTGGAATTGAGAAAGACATGGAATTAAATTAATTGAATCATTATCCTCTCAGAAATGTCTGGAGTTTCAATTAAAATTTAAACTTAAAGTTGTAATGCAGGAAATCGACATTAAGGAAATTAAATTACATTCTTATATCCATTGTAATTACATTAAGTAAATGACTAAATTCTAATGTCTTCAATATCCATTTTCTATCATATCCAAAAATGCATTAAAGAGGACGGATTATGTACAACTTTTTCCTGCTGCTTTTTCATTATTAAGGACTCGGGAAAGTAGATTTTCTCAAAGTGCTAAAAAGATCGTCCCCTAAAAGCTTTAAAATCACATATGAAATCTTTAAAGATCTTACTCCCCGACATAACAAAAGAAATCAATAGACGGAAACTTACACACTTCCCAACATTAATCAAATCACATAAATATATTTTCCTGAGGAACTGGGAGACATGAAACATATGTAAATTATATTGGTAGCAAAAAATTCAAAGAATTTGACTGGTTCATCAGAAAATAGAATTTTCTACTGAAAAGAAATTGAGGCATAAAGATATTCAAGCTTCCTCGTAGTGAGATGAATCTATATAGAACTACGGTAACACCTGTTAAGACGGAATCGCCCGAAATCTGAGAAAAATTCCATTTTAGACGTCCTACCAGGTACTGTATGGTATTTTTATTTACAGCACAATAAACTTGTTGTGTTCAAAATATGATGAAATCAGGAAAAACAAATCGGTTTGTTCACCGTATGTAGTGTCAACTACATTCAGAAAAGTGGATTATCTGATGCGAATGGTGGCAACATTCAACACTTCTCGTGATATTGTCTTTTTTAAAGTGGTCGAAGTTCATCTGTATTCAATCAGTGCTTAATTTGACGATCCGCTTCGGTGCGCAGAAATGTGCAGAATTACTGCATACTTCTACCACTTATCGTGATTTCATCGTATTTCTCTCACAGCAAGTTAATTCTGTTGTGAAACAGGGTTTGTACGCTTTTACCAAAAATTTTTAATAGAATTTTCCACCTTATTTAAATGCAGAGAAGTACTACAAATCTTGCAATTAAACAAAGTGTCTATAATTTCTGCTATTTAAATATTAAGTAAAAAAATTCTATTACAAAATTGTGGTACAAGCGTACAAACCCTGTTAAAATATCCTCATTATTACTAAATTTATGACAAAAATTTCGGACTGAGATTGAAGTGCAGCATCCCTGTAATTTTGATTGATTGAGTAAATTGCGACTTGGGTTTTCTATATAAATTTTTTTATTTGTAGTGCTCTCTACCGCTTATTAAAGTTTGTAAACGTTATACTGAAACATCATGTGTGTATCTAATTATCTACAAAAATTATTAATGTAAGCCTTTAAAAATGATTGATAGTTGGATTGATTATGCTTCCAAAAGTAAACACTCCAGGGTAGTAGAGGGTAATTATGGTAACAGGTATAGCTACGATTCCTACAAAATGGTATTTAATATAATATGAATTTGGAAGATAATTTATTTTCATCGGTAAGACATATTAAATTTTGTACTAAGTTAAACGTATATCTTGAAAAAAAATTGTAGGGAACATCTACACAATACCAAAATCTATTCATCACTAAATGCATCAATATAAATTTACTAAAATATATTTTTTAATATTTTGAATTTTTTGCTTTATAGTTTGTAAATGAATGTAAGCAATAATTTTTATTAGCTTAAAGCTTTCTGCCAATTACGTTATAATAACGCATTAACGATACTGATATTGTAAAAATTAACAGGTATAGCTACAATTCCTAAAAAATAGTATTTAATATAATATGAATTTGTAAGATAATTTCTTTTCATCGGCAAGACATGTTAAATTTTGTATTAAGTTACACGTATATCTTGAAAAAAAAATGTAGCGGAACATCTGCACAATACCAAAATCTATTCATCACTAAAATCAATATAAATTTACTAAAATATATTTTTTAATATTTTTAATTTTTTGTTTTATAGTTTGTAAATGAATGTAAGCAATATTTTTTATTAGCTTAAAGCTTTCTGTCAATTATGATATAATAACGCATTAACGCTACTGATATTGTAAAAAGTAAAACATTTTTTTTTTTTTTTTTTTTTTTTTTTTTTTTTAAGGAAGATACTTTTTCAATAACATGAACTTAAAAATAAGAATATTTGAGTTTTAACATTATTTTATTCGTTATTAGACGCATAAGAATTCTGAAGCTTAAAAGTGACACCGATTTAATTCGAATATTAAAATTAATATATGAATAATGGAATAAACAATATCAGATTATGCTATTTATATTTTAAATATTCAATGCATTTTCTTTTACAGAAAATTAAGTGCGAACAGTAAATTACACAGTACTTATAAGTAACATCACAATTACGTATAAATAACGATTAATACGTATAAATAAATACTTAAAGTGCTTATAAATAATTAATGTAAAAACATAGCAAATTAGAAAAAAAACATCAAACTCAGATACTTTCTACTTCTGAAAATTGTATTTTAACTCTTGTAAATATAGAAATTTCAATAATAAGTATTCTTTAAATGCATGAATAAATATTTATATGTTTAATAATTTCAAATTTCTTTTTAAACCTTATTGATTTGAAAAATACATTAGCTATTTATACGATTCATTTATTGCAGAATTTAAATTTTTCTAACGTAAAGTTATTGAAAGTAGTTTTGAAGCGTATTAATTATAATTAATAATAAGCCATTCATAAACCTTTGCTGAAAAATATTTATACCTAATACTACCCAAAGAGGACTGAAATCTTAATGCTAACTGGAAGATAAATTCATATATCAAAATGTTTTATTCTCTCTCTTCACAAATAAAAACAAATCTTTGTGGTGCGATTAAATTATTTTCTTCCTTATTAAGTTTTATTTTTAATAGTCTCTTGGTACTTTTGCACTGGATTTCAAAGTAGAATGCTTTTCTAGATTGCTTTTCTACGTACGGAAACAATGAATATATTTGGATTAAAAAAAAATATTTTTCATGTAGCTTTAACTATGTAATGTGCTTTCATGTATAATATCAATATCTGTAAGTAGCTCGTATAAGCACTTTCATATTGTTAGTGACATTAGTAGGAATTTACGAGAACGCTAACATCTAACAATCTAAAAATTTAAGAAACAGGCAGAGCTTTTAAAATCCAATTAAAAGTTTTGCTATATCCTTTCAAGTAATAAAAAATAAAATACAAATGAAATTAATGAAAATTATACTAAAAAATCTAATTAATCATACGAAAACTTTTCGTTAATAAGCTTTTACATATTTATAAGCCATTTTTGCGTAAGTTTTCATGAAAAATTAAATCTTTTCGCATTTTGTTTATGCTGTAAAAACCTAATATGGATTTTTTTGTTCAGTTATCGATCGTATTTCTTGAAATTTGCTCAATAATTTAGCATATATTATTGAAACTTCCTCCCACATGTACGGGTATACAGTTAAAAGCCAAGATTTCACATTAGACATACTCAACCCGGACTTAGGGTCATTGATCTTTAGGAGGCTATCACATTTTTAATTCCACCAGGAAAGTTACAAATCAGTCTACTACTTTATTATAAGCTATCTAAATATCCTGTAACAATTTTTTCTTCTAATTTTAAAGGATGTAGTTGTAAAAATAGGCTAAAAAAGTTATAGTACATTTTGTTAGCTTAAAAGAATTGTTTTAAGTTAAAAAAATTTATGTGTTTACTTGTATAATAATTATGGTTTAAATAAAAATAATTTTCTGGATTTCATACATATTTATGCACACGAAAATCACATATAAACAAGTTCGTCTTAAATCAATGTCGTATTTCCTTACCTCTTTCATTTTGATTAGAGAAATTGACGGAAAAACTCAGTACGAAAATTAAGTAATTTCCACAATGACAGCTTTTTATGATATGCAACACATTAAGATGGAAAATTGAGTTCCGTCTAAACGTGTTACGTACCATGAAAGAATTCCATGTAGAAAATATTTAATGTTGTTTGTGTTAATTATTAATAGATCGCTATATAATTGTGATAAATGTTTGATTAATAATGTTTCGAGTTATATATGTTACTGTGTTTGTGCTATTATTAAAAAATTTCGAGTTGTACTTTACGAATATGTAATATTTTTATTTTGTCATGTTCTTTAATCAAAAATTATGACGCAAGAAAATCTTGACAATAATGTATGACCACCCTATGTATTATTCGTACATATGAGCAATTATTGTGATTGCAATTTGTGTATAAGAACCCCTAAAAATGTGTTCTAGGGCCTCATTTTTCTAAATAAGACCGGGTAAAACCTGACAAAAAATATAAATTTTTGGTACTCAACAATGTATTCCGCGTGTCAACTTATCAGATAAGTAATTTCCACATGGCAACCTTTTGTGTTATATAGCACATTAAGATGAAAAATTAAGTCCTGTGTTAACGTGTTATGTGCCACGAAAGACTTCCATGTAGAAACTATCTAACGTTATTTGTGTTAATTATTAATAGATCACTATATAATTGTAATAAATGTTTGATTAATAATGTTTCGAGTTGCAACTTTATTAATATGTTACACTGTCTGTGTTGTTATTATAAAATCTTTTCGAGTTTAATTTTTATTATCTCATGTTCTTTAATCAAAAGTAATGACGTAAGAAAATCTTGACAATAACGTAATACTGTTACGGTGAAACACCGAAATCTGGAGAATGTCGACTTTCACCGGTGAATGTCAACAAACACATAGTCGCTTGATGTATGTCCGAAATATTTGCTAAATACCCTTATTTCTGACTTACACCGGTAAATGTCGACATTCACCATGCACTAATGGTGAATGTTGAACATGTCCGAGATTTATATTTTTTTCTCCGTAATTCAGTCGCGATAAATTTTTCGCCTCTCTTTCTGAGAGGAATGACTAAGAACTTAAAACACACAGTACATTCAAAATGAGAAAGGAAAATAATAGAAGTTAAAAACTTACTTAATTATACAGTACATTCAAAATCAGAAAGGAAAATAATAGAAGTTAAAAACTTACTTAATTATACAGTACGTTCTAAATGAGCAAATAAAATAATAGTGATAAAAAACTTACTAAATTATGTGCTTCAAATCCTCTCTTTTCAACCTCCACCAGAGCATATCTGTGATTGTCGACATACACCGGTGAGGGTCTGAATGTACAAGAATGTAATGAAATATTCGATCTTTCACCGACGCATTTGGTATTTGTTGACATTCACCGGTGAAAGTCGACATTCTCCAATTTCGGTCTTTCACGGTAACATTACCATCCTATATATTATTCAGTGATAAGAATGAATTAAAGAGATTGCAATTTGTGTATTGGAACCCATGAAAATGTATTCTAGGGCCCCATTTTTCTAAATTGGACCTGGTGAAAGCTGACATAAATACTTTACCACTCAGTAGTGCATTTCGCGCGTCAATTTATCAGAAATAATTAAATTTGACTAAGTTCTTATGTCACCGCTCATTCCTTCAATAGTTATTGATAATATTGTAGCCTATAAATGAGACAGTTAAAAAAGGAAGATAACTGCTTTGTAGAAAACGAAACAAGAACGTAACGAGAACTTATAAGAAGGGGAAAGGGTGATAATATTGACACTTGAAGTTACATAATAATAAAGAGATGCTTCCTATCCAAGCCAAGCTAACGCGATTGCTTAAGGACTACTTATAGTGGGTCGCAACCCCTGTTAAACCTCCATAGAAAGTAAAAAGAAGAAAGAAGATAACGTTAAATTTGAATAAACAACACACGGTACAAAATAAATATGGAATTTGGAAACTCTAGTGGCTTGTTGTGCATTTCAGAGTTGGTGGTGCACCGAGATTAAATATAACCCCAAAGTGGGGTTGATAACTATCGAAATGACTATGTAATCACGATTAGTTAATCATCACTTCGTTGACAGGCGAATATAGACCGAGGCTATACGGCGGGAAAGGTAAGACTCGTGGGTATGAAGAGTCCCAGAAATAACTTCTAGAACAACATGAGTCCCTGAGCACAATAAAAACAAAGTAGACCACATATCAGAATAATGACTGGAATTGCATATCAATAAGCAGGAAATTGGTGAAGCCAGTCAGCTGAAGGGTCATGCTAGATAAGGAACTAGTTAGTAAGGTATTCGTGTTTTTTTTTTTCTTTTCGAACAATTTTGCAAAGAAAGTGATTTTGTTTGTTTTTCGCATCCCTGTGTTTGGATTTTCACTTTTCAATCTTAAATCTTCAACTGGCTGTCTCAGGCTCTAAAGTTCCGTAATTCGTTGTATAACTTTCTGCAGTATTTTGGGTTATAAATTTTGTTTTATTGGTCAATATTATCAGCATGTTTCCATTGACGGAGTGTTTCACTTTTCATGTACAACTATTCCTTCGCTTATTCAAATAGTATCAAACAAAAAATCACTTCAGCCATTATAAGAGACAATACTGAATAAAATTCTTAGCTAGAATGGATGAAAATTTTTGTAATTTTGAGTATTATTGTCTAAGAAGGAAATGAGGTCCATATTGCAACGCATTGTCTTACCCTTTAGCTAATTTCAACTAAAATGAATTTTTTCATATATTAACCACTCTTCTGTTAATATAAACGATTGATTTCATGAAAAGTACTTATCTCCCTGTATCCCATTAAAAAATCTATATATGGTAAGTATTTTTATTTTATTTATTTATTTTTTGCTTTTTTATCTAATAGATTAGCCAGCATCTTGGAACATTCAAATGTCATAAGTTTCGTTTACTGTTAACAAGAGAACCAATTTCATTTTCCGAATTATTAATTTTTTTTTCATTTAAATGAGTTGTAAAAATTGTATTCTACAGTGAAAGTTTGTTTTAGGGTGCATTTCGCTATTTCTAGCTTATATCTAACACAACTAGTAAAAATCACGAAGATAGCTATTTAAATCGCTTTGTATTTAAAGTAAAAATAAAATACAACGTTAAAACACCAGTATAATTGAATCTACAGCATACCGGTTTCGGTAGCATATATAGGCAACATCCAATAGGTAGGCAACATCCAATACCTATTGGATGTTACCTATTGGATGTTGCCTAGAACCCTCCGTTTTCCTATTGGCTAATAAATCTGTCACTTGAATCCTTCATTATTTCATTTCCTATCTATTTTCCTATTGGCTGTTTGCCTGGAACCCTCCGTTTTCCTATTGGTTAATAAACTTGTCATTTCAATCCTCTATCATTTCTATATATATGAGCAAATTTCCATTTTCTTCAGCACTGAGGAGGGTATGCTATATGCTACCGAAACCGGTATGCTGTAGATTCAATTATACTGGTGTTTTAACGTTGTATTTTATTTTTACTTTAATTATATCGCACCAAGCTCCAAATTAATATTTATCGCTTTGTATTTATTTTCAATCAAATAATATATATTTTGAAATTCACATATAAATTGTAACCAATGATTTTTTTAAAACAGGAATCTCTTTCTAGAAGCTTCAAATATGTGAATCCAAAGTTAAAGCTCATTTCGCCAAGCAGTTTTTGAGTTATGCTTAAAGAACTGCCTGCATTGCAATCTGTTTTCCAGCAAATAAAAATTAATTTAACAATAGAGGGTTTCAAACTTTGCATATGTATAATTCCCATTTGGTACCCGAAGATGAAATTTACTGATAAATCCGAATATGATGTCGAAAGTAAGTGTTAGTATTGAAAATTTTAACTTTTGACACAATTTCAATATGTGGACGGCCCCTCAATAATTATCACTAAAACAGGATTGTAGAAACTAATAAGCAACGGGCTTTGATGCAAATATATTTATTCTGCAACTTTTAGAATTGGGGAAATAACCAACGTTCGGATTTATTTTTATGTACTGCACAATATCATTTTAAAAACTCACACTATAAATTAAAATCACTTTTTGCACAATATTGTAAAAATAGTCATAGATAATCGGCATGCAATTCTCAGTGTTAGTTAAAAAAAAATCATAATAACGCAGTGTGAATGCGCGTTAAACTCTTTATAAAAACTTTTGTTTTAAAAAATTTTCTTCGGACCAATTCAATATTATGCATCTCAAACATGCAACTTCTAAAAATTAATAGTTATTGAAATTCTAAGAACAACGTAAACGTAATTTGCATAAGAAATTTAAATATAATTGTAACAAAAGATAGTCAGCTTTAAATTGATAACAGAGTTACGGCAAGCGAATATGCCTCCTCATACATTATATAAAAATTTATGGGTTCCACTTTACTAGTGGTACAATTAGATGTATACCAGACGTCCCCAAATCTATTAGACGATAAGCTAACACGCTATTTAGCCGTTTCGTGTGCATATATTTAATGTGTTCCATGTTTCGACATAAACTTATACGATCATAAAAAAACAGCACACACTGTATACAAGCAGAAAGCTAAATTAAAATTGAGTATATAGGAAATAAGTGTTCCTTAAATAGTACTTTTTTAGCGCTTTATTATAACGAGATAAGATCTTTCAAGTGTAGTAAAGTAAATTTTATTTTCCATTTCGTCCTGCAATATTTTAGTTTATTTTGTCCTTGTGACACGCAATGACTTATATTATTATCAGATCTCCGTTCATGCCAAAACTTAAAAAAAAAACTGGAAACAGGGTCGTA
Organism: Maratus michaelseni; assembly: GCA_963931845.1. Classification (NCBI taxonomy): domain Eukaryota; kingdom Metazoa; phylum Arthropoda; class Arachnida; order Araneae; family Salticidae; genus Maratus; species Maratus michaelseni. The sequence continues at coordinate 95,350,379 of OZ007589.1, read as the reverse complement.
AAAATAGATTTTAATATCACTGGTCTCATTGAATGGCTAATGAAATTGCCGAATTTTATTGCCGTATTTCCTTGAAATTTTTTTTATTTAGAACACTGCAATAAGAATATGTAGCAGAAGCACTTACTATTAGGAGAAATTAAATAAAATGCACTAAAATCATTGCTTTCCTTAGTAATAAATAATCTCTTCAGTTACGTAACAAGTTAGGAAAATACAGGGTGTTTCAGAAAGGACTCTCCAACTTTGAAATGACATAACTGCAAAACAGTGAGTGACAGAAAGGTGAAACAAGTGGTACGGTTGGACCGACAGGTCTGGTTTTTGTTATACTACGGTTTTCAGAAATAGTTTCAAAATTGGGCATCAGAGTTCGCTGCAGTCACAGAGCAGTATCTTTGAAATAGTGCCTGAAAGTGTGCTTCGTGAACAGATGTGAAATCACATTACAATGGTTTCGACATGATCACCTTTCTTAGCAATAACATGATGCAACCGTAGGGTAAAGTTCAAAGTCACTCGTTGCAATGTCTCTACTGAAACGGATCAACATGCTTCACAGATGAATTGTTTAAACTGTTCCAACGCTTGAGGATTCTTGAAGTAAACAGTGTCTTTCAAGTAGCCCAACAAGAAGAAGTCACATAGATTGAGATCCGGGGAATATGAAGGCCAATCCATATCAATGCCTGTCACTGGGGAATAATTGAGAGCAATGACTGGGTTACTGAAGTATTCCTCAAGGAACTCTCACACTGCAGTAGTACGGTGTTTTTTCGGGACCCATCCGGCATAAACTATGAATTCTCTGGTGCATACTCTAGAGCTTGAAATGTGGCAACAAATTGCTATAAAATTTCAATATATCGGCATGAATTAATTGTTTCCCTCGTGAAAAAGAGCTCAATGATCCCTTTGCTGGACAGTACAGCCCAAACTGTAACTTTTGCAGAGTGCAGTGGTTTTGCGAGACACAATAACGGGTTTTCAGTGGCCCATATTCGCCAGTTTTATTTATTCCCAAATCCTTCTAAATGAAAATGGCCCTCATCGATTAACCATACGCAGCCGACATCAATATTACTCTCATCAATCGTCTGGAATAACTCATTTGCAAAGTCATCTCTTTGTCGCAGAGATGAATTTGTGATCTCTTGATGACACTGTATTTTATACAGAAACAGCTTCAGATCCTTTTGCATTAATCTGTACGTAGTGGTATTTGAGAATTCCGCTTCAGCAGCTGTAAGTCTGATGGATTTCTGAAGAATACGTTTAATAACTTCTTCGACTGCTAGCATATTTTGAGGTGTCATGACTGATCGGTTGCATACCACATTTCCGGCAAAATCATTGGCCACACTGCCTGTTCGTTCAAACTCGTTGAATAAATTACGAATTGTTTTCTGGTCTGGACTTTTTAACATTAAATTTGTTTTGAAAGCTTTGCTTTGTCATCGTCGGACTTCGAGACCTAATCGGTGGTATTTCAGTACAATAAAAATATGTTACTCAAAATAATACGACATGATGTTCTTCAATTTCCGCATAATAACTAATTCGATACAACTCCCTTACACATTTTAGAAATGAAACAGACTCACGAATGAACTTTCTGTACTTCTGAGTACTATTTATAGCTTCGTGTGCTTATGCTGCCACCTATTAGCAACATTGAAACTAAATCTGCAAACCGAAGTATAACAAATTCCAGACCTATCTGTCCAACATACCACTTGTTTCACCTTTCTGCATGTTGATCCGTTTCAGTAGAGACGTTGCAACGAGTGACTTTGAACTTTACCCTACGGTTGTATCATGTTATTGCTAAGAAAGGTGATCATGTCGAAACCATTGTAATGTGATTTGACCTCTGTTCACGAAGCACACTTTCAGGCACTATTCCAAAGATACTGCTCTGTGACTGCAGCGAACTATGATGCCCAATTTTGAAACTATTTCTGAAAACCGGAGTATAACAAATTCCAGACCTATCTGTCCAACATACCACTTGTTTCACCTTTCTGTCTCGCACCGTTTCGAAGTTCAGTCATTTCAAATATGAGGAGTCCTTTCTGAAACGCCCTGTATATTAAAGCAATCGTCTTATTATCACATAGCATTCAGTTACTTTGTAAAAATAAAGTTTTTTTTTTTTTTTTAAGTAATAAAAAACAATATAACATTTCATAACTTACAAAACACATATATTTTAGAAGTTTAACTAATTATTGATTTTTTACATTTGATTCTTCATATTTTTTATGAAGAAATGAATAAACAAGAGGGGAAAATTCTGCTATAAGGCCGAATATAGATTGCCACACACGGCTTTTATTTAAAAAATAAATAAACTAGCTGTAACTCAGAATAAAAACGCAATGACAACAAACAATTTTAAAATATCTAAATAACGAATAAAAATTCCCCTGTTAAAGTGTTGAGTTGTTCAATAACCATTCGATTTAGAAAAATATATTTCTACCACTGAGCAATTTTTTCTAATGAAATTTAATTCATGTTGCTATGGCAGCAGACGATAAAACGATATCTTTGGAATAAGGGAATAAATAGAAGAAAAAATTTTGTTGATGTTTGTGATAAAACGTTTTTCTTTATTTTTTAAAAAATGTATATACATAATTCACTTTTATATTTTAACAGAATAATAAGTTTACTATAATTCGTTACTCATGCTATGGCCAGATACACGATACACGTCGAGCCACAATGCCTTTATCATTATCTTTTTACGCGTAAAAGTTTAGCTACGGTACTCCATTGTGAAGTTTTGTAATTTTTGAAATCTAATATTTGAAAAACGACATAATCATTAGATTTGAAATTTATATCAAGAAAAATACAATTTTTTACCATTCTAACGCAGTTTGTAAAACAATTTTGTGACAAATACTTTTCGAGTTATTAATTTTTTAAGTAACTTCAAATGTTTCATTTTCCGAGATTAATCTGTGGCAACGATGGATTGCTGTGACTTTTCATAAACATGAAAAATGATAGAGATTGAAAGAATAAGCCACCCTGTGTGTGGCTAAAAATTGATAAAACGTTACTTTTTAACACTTTTCAACCTAGTTGAGAAGTGTTTATGACTTCGGTTTGTCTGGCCGTATGGCCGTCTGCCGTCTGTCCGTCTGTCCGTGCTCTAACTCCCGTAAATATGCTCGGATTGCTCTGCAACTTTTATATGTTATTGCTGTTATCTGTAGCATGTTTCCTATTTCAACGGAAGTGTGTAGCACTTATAGTTTTTTTACAGGGACACTCAAAAGAATTCCGTTACATTGCGGTCTATGGGGAAAAATCATTTGCGGTTTATTTAAATAATGTTTCACTATTTTAAACGTATTGAAATTTATATATATCACTAAGGTGCATTACAAGAAGCTTAATATGGAATAGGGTGTGCATAGCACATATAATTACTTTACAGGGACAGTCAAAAGAATTCCTTTACATTACGTCTATGGAGAAAAATCGTCTGCGATTTATTTAAATAATGTTTCACTATTTTAAACGCATTGAAATTTATATACAGTGTCTCACAAAAGTGATGGGACACTTGTGCTTTATAAAAAGAAACTGCAATAAAATAAATAAACAAACATGTGCAAAAATTTTTTGGGTGTGTTTCATATTTAAAGTTAGTAACAATTATTACATAACATACATTTTGTCAAAATATTAAAATATTAATTTAGTAAAAATACAATTGTTCAGAACGGAGCAAAAAATGGCTCACATATTTGATGGGACACTTACTTTTCCATCAAATATTTATCCACAAATTTTACTTTTTAAAAGGTTTTAATATTTTGTTGGATTTCCTTTTACTTTTAAAACATGATTTAATCTTTTTGGGATGGATTCGACTATTTTTTTTGTGATTTCTGGAGTGATTTTACCCCATTCTTCTTGAAGCACCGATTTTAGTTGTTGTTTTGAAGAAATGGTGTGTTTGCGAATTCTTGATTCCAATTCTTGCCAAATATTCTCTATGGGATTTAAGTCTGGAGATTGTGGTGGTGTTTTTATTATTTCAGGACAGTTATATAGCAGCCAGAGTCTAACGTTCAGAGCAGTGTGCTTGGGGTCATTGTCCTGGTAGAATTTAAAATCGTTATGAAGGTTCAATTTTCGTGCTGAAGATTTCAAATTTTGCTTTAAAATATCAATATACTTGTACTGATCCATCATACTGTCAATAAAAACAAAATTACCAACTCCAGCGGACGACATACACCCCCATACCATAACTCCTCCTCCACCATGTTTTACTGTTGGTACCAAGTTCTGTTTGCGAAGTTCTTCCCTGGGTTTTCTCCACACCAAGATTCTACCGTCAGAACCAAATATATTAAATTTACTCTCATCAGCAAATATAACTTTATTCCAGTAATCAGAATTCTTATTTATGTTGGATTTTGCGAAAGCTAGTCTGAGTTTTCTATTCTTTTCACTTATGAAGAATTTTTTCCTGGCTACTCTACCGTGATATCCAGCAGATCGAATTACCCTTCTAATAGTTTCAGGATTAACAATTATTCCATATAATGCTTGTAAATCAGCAGCAACTTTTGAAGCACTAATTCTTGGATTTTTTTTAATATTTCGAACGATAATTCGCTTTATTCCATTGGATAGCTTTGATGGTCAGCCAGGTCTTCTTTTATCCTGAATCATATGATTCTTTTTATATCGTTTAATGATATTGAAAACTGTTGAACGACTCAAGTTAACTGTTTCAGCAGTTTTTCTAATAGATTTTCCACGTTCAATATGCAAATTAATAACTAATTTTCGAATTTCAGGCGAAGTTTCTTTTCGTTTAGCATTCATGACTACACAGAGCTAAAAAACACAAAAATTCCAAAACAAACTGGAGAGAAATACTGCAGACGATTTTATAAATTATTGCCAATTGCTTTTAAGTAAAAACAAAACCCCAAAAAATATTTTTATTGCTTATTTCAGGCGATTTTTGTTGCATATATAATGGTGTCCCATCACTTATGTGAGCTATTTTTTGCTCCGTTCTAAACATTTGTATTTTTATTAAATTAATATTTTAATATTTTGACAAAATGTATGTTATGTAATAATCTTTACTAAATTTAAGTATGAAACACACCCACAAAAAAAATGTGTACATGTTTTTTTAATTTATTTGATTAGTTTCCTTTTGTAAAGCACAAGTGTCCCATCACTTATGTGAGACACTGTATATCACTAAGGTGCATTACAAGAGGCTTACTAGAGAATATTGTGTCGATAGCAGTCATCGTCATTTACAGGGACACACAAAAGTATTCTCTACTGTCTGTTAACAATAATTCCTGGAAGTGCATTTTAAGTTACTGAACGCGATTTTAAATTTCACTCGATTTTTGTCTATTACGTAGTGTGTATAAATTCTGTAGATCATATACAGGGAAGCACAAAAGTTCGCGAACACATTTCCATTTATTGACAGAAACTCCAGAAGGAGAATTTTAAACTGTGCTACGCGTTTCCTTACTGAACTAAAATTTAGCATCCTATGTAGTATATATAGAAATCTATAGATCATATACAGAATAAAAGTATTCGGGTATTTTTCCGAATATTGCATATGTTGGAAATACTTGAAATTACGTTTTTAAATATGTTATGCGTTTTCCAAATTGTTTACTTAGATGTTATCTTTCAGCTTATTAAACGGTATGATTTGTAAAATTATTTTAGAAGCGTTGGAAAGTGTTACATAATCTATGCTTGACGCATGATTTTTCGTTTTTGTTTAATTATATACAGGGTCTGTTCTGAAATTAGTAGGGCTGGTTTTTTTTCCTGAGCGAACGGGCGGACGAGAGGAGGTCTGCGCGCGTACGATCGGTGGAGGGGGATATTGGGAATGCTTGGAAAAATCGGCCGTTGAAGAGAGCAGATCGCTTGTACTGTGAACTCCTGTCGAAACGCCTCGTCACGGAGAATCATGGAACGTTTTCTGGAGCAGCGATACGCGATAAAATTTTGTGTAGAGCTTGGTAAAATGGGCAAAGAGACTTACGACATGATTAAGTAGGCCTATGGGGGCTGCTGCCATGGGTAGATCGGGTGTTTTTGAGGGGCACAAGCTGTTTCGAGAAGATAGGGAAAGAGTAGAAGACCACGACCACTCCGGACGCCCTTCGACCTTCAAGACCAAAGAAAATGTGTCGCAAGTAAAAAATTTACTGAACAGTGATCGTACGGTGAGTATCAGAATGATTGCTGATGAACTAAAGATTCCTCAAACCCAAGTTTTTGAGATCGTGACAACACGCCGAGCCACACAGCGTTTCGCGTAGTGCAGTATCTTGCCCAGCACAATGTGGCAACGCTGCCTCATCCCCCTACACTCCCGACTTGGCCCAGCCAGACTTTTTTCTATTCCCGAGAATAAAACCGACGCTCAAGGGGAAGCATCATGGCTCGGTAGAGGCGGTTCAACAGGCCGTTACGAGGGAGCTAAACAGCATTCCGGTCCAGGCGTTCCTGAAGGCGTACGAAAACTGGAAATCTCGTTGGTAGCAGTGTGTAGATGCGGAAGGGTGCTACTTTGAAAAATTCTAATCGTTTGTACTATTCTCATGACTTTTTTTTATGAGTCCTACTAATTTCAGAACAGACCCTGTATATGTATTTAATCAATGCATTCAATTTTCATCAATGTAAACAAAACAATGGTTTATTTTTTTATTCCTTGAGATTAATAATTATATGTGATAAAATTTTCTAAATACAAATAAAAATATTCAATTTTAATGCAAAATATCAATATTTTAAAAGAAAACAGATACAATTCAATGTACTACAGAATTTAATGCATTATTATGTAATTATTAGGTAATTATTTAATTAGTTTATTACGTATTTAAGGTATCCGAATACCTTCGGAGGGCCTTTTTTTAAATTATTTAAAAATATGACTTTTTTTTGCATTGTATATCATGATGTGATTAAAAAAGTAAAATAAAACAGAAAAAGTTATACAGTTCCAGAAAATCAATCAAATGAAAAATTGATCGTCATGCACCACATAGATTAACGTTCATATACAATATTTGATGCTCAAACTTTCCTTGTCGCAGCGAAGTGTCTAAAAGAAAACTCACTTGTCTATTTAATGATTAAAACTAATAATTAATCTTAGGAATCTTCTTTACGAAATCTGATAAAAGTGATTTTATGAAAATTGCGAACTGTCTAATTGTCCCCTTAAACGTAATCTAGCAAAAGCATGTATAATCAATCAAATACTTTTAACTTTATGAAGTCTTAAAATCAAAAGATTTTTCAAAAGCAAAACAAAGAAAATTATTTTTGCATTTTAAAATTTTATTTATTATATTAATCAATAAACAGATCCAAAAGAAAATAATAATATAAATAATTCTTAATATCCAATACAATACCATCAAAAATATACAAAGAAAAAGATTCCTCAAAATCATCCTGTTGAAACAAATATGTGAAATCAATCAAAAAATGAAAAAACTAAAAACATGTAAATTAAAACATTATACAGAATCTGATTAATGAACAATAATTAAATAAGTCATATACAGAATTTTCAGGAAAAGAAGAACTTTCTTTTTTGTGAATCCGCCAAGAAAAGTTGAAACTAAGATGAATATTCCTCCGGATATTTTAATTAAAACAAATTTTTCATGCTTTTATTATTTAATTATGTTTTTTAAAATAAATTAAATGTTTATTCAAAAATATAACTTCGACGCTTTGGAATTACTATTATTCACTACGTATGTTAAAATAATAAAATATTCATTAGAGGCATTAATAACCCATATCGATTAAGAAAAAAGAAGTATTATAATATACTATTAAAGAAAAAATCGACGAGCTCGGTATAAATTATTTATTATATGAACGGTTATTATAACGAGAAACATCTTACACGTGCTATATTCTGCTATATTGTAGAAATTAAATAGCATTTATAGAAGGTAGCCTATGGCTAAAAAGTATGGTAAAAAGTATAGTAAAAGATATTCTCTAAGGGTGAAATTTTCTTTGAGGGGGGGGGGGGGATTTACTTTGATTTTATTATAAACAGCTGAGATTCAACTGAAACAGTTTTATTTTCTCATTTTATTTTAGAATTAGCCAAACTACTTATTAATGATAAATGTATCTCATTTTGTGACTGCTGCGATTGCGATAGCATGGCATTCGCAAATATTATCGATAATTTCTATGCTTAAAGATATTATTTAACGCTAAATTATCTTTTGTAGTCAAATTAGACGATTTATTTTAACTTTGGTGCAATTTCGGATTTTTTTTAGTCTGATCAGTGATGACTGATATAGTCTGAAATATTAAATTCTTTGAGAGAGGGGAGATTTAACCCATCCCCTAGTCCAGGGGCGGCGAACCTTTTCCCATCCGCGTGTCAATTTTTTTCAAATTTTTTTTCTAATGACCATGGTGTGCCAACAACCCCCCTCGCCCTGCCACCCATCTCCGCCCTATAAGGTTATGATATGAATAAGATACCTGTAGGTAATATGAACATACATATTAGATTAAATAATTTATAACATTGAAAACTGAAACCAAAGCATCTTGTTACAAGGAAATATTAATTAATTATAGCAATAATTACATAAAGAAGATAATAAAAAGAAATAAATTATAGTAAATCGTAAAAAAAAAAATATTAAAAACTCAAATCGAAACAACTTGCCAAATAACTGTAATAGTTATGGTAATACATGGTGTTGCCTTTGGGATCTAGTGATTTTGACATTTTAAACATCGTGGTCGTTTTATAATTGAGGTCATTTTATTTTAAAATAGACAATGAGAAAAGAAACTCTGAAAAAAATCATTTACCAATCATATTTTCAAAATATTGTTTTACATACGCTAATAGAAAATTATTATATTTAAAATATATTATAATGCATAAGAAGAAATTTGCAAATATAAAAAATATTACCTGAAAGGTCTGCTAAAGTGTCAGAGGTCCGATGTTTCTAAGCGGGTAGTTCAATGATATAATAAGTACACAAGTACTTTCTGTTATAACAAACAACAGTTATTTTCAGTCAAACTCGTGCATTAATGGAAGAAAAATAACGAGTTCTTTTATTTTGGTGAGTTTGACTGAATTTTGATTTAGAACTTAAATCAATGGCGTGCCGAAAATAATCTCTCGCGTGCCATAGGTTCGCCGACCCTGCGCCTAGTCTCTCTAAATGAGGTAACTGGTGCTGCTATCGCGCGGTATAATTACTATGACACGTGACAACAATCGCTTATAATTCGATAAGTAATTCATTTATCGAAAAAGAGAAAGCAACATTCAGTTTCAAAACTCTTTCAAAAGTAAGCCTGGAAGTATCGTGCTTTTGCATTTACAAATGAGTCCGTAACTGTGTCAGAAAGTGTCGCGTTGTTGTGTGGTGAAAAATTCTAATAATGCATAAAACAATCTTAACATTTATTCTATATTTAAAATAAAAATTAAGGTAATGGACTGAACCTCTCTATACTTTTTTTGGAAATGACGGGGGGGGGGGGGGATGTATGATTTGGCACTGGATATAATTAGAATCGAAATAATTATGAATGATTTGTGTACCAATATATTTTTTTTTCTTTCTTTCTTTCTTTCTTTTTTCATTTTTGACAAATGAAATCCCGAGTTCTAAGTACATATTGAATTACAAACCTAAACCCATTATCTATATTATTATTTTTACTATTATTATTATTATTATTTTGCTTTGTGTAATCATGTTGGCCAAATGATAGATTAAATCTTGAAAATCCAATTTTTTACCCTCCTATGTCACATAAACAGCAATGTGTTCAAAATGAAAAGAAAAAAACTATTTATTTCAAAGCAACTTTGGAAAAACATTTTTATTTCTGCTGTGAAATTGTGTTTTCTTGGACCATTCAGTTACAGTATAAAATTCTAAAGTATAATTTTCTATTTAGTACAGCAAAAAATAAACTAGGCGAAAAAATAAAAGAAAAAGTTTGTTGGAAAATTTGGCAAAAATATAAACTCACATTTTGACTTGAAAGTTCCGCCAAATTTGAAAGTAACCTTTTCTATTGCTTTGACAGAAACTTCACAACACCAGGATGGGAAAGTTTACAATAAGAATCACAGTCTTCCTATGTAATTATCTCCCCAGGTTCCAATAATAAAAGGGTCAAAACCCATCGGACAACGGATAGCGAGTGCATCGGAGTCCGGCAAAGTCCAATGAAAACCATAAAATATCAAAGGTTCCGAAAAACTGCCAGAAAAGAACCGCTCCTACGGATAAGCAATGTTTGGAACCTTAAGGCCCAGTTCAGAGCTTTCCTGAGCAAGTCACCCTGAGATAACCGTAAATCCTTTCCCTTAGCATTCTCCTCGAATCATTTTGTGGTCATTGACATAAGAAAGGGGATATTAAACAAAAGAAATGGGTGTTTTTTGATCTGTCAACGACTTTCACTCTTGACCTCTGATCTTTAGACATACTAAGAAAGTCCTAAAAGATGAAAGGGAACGCTTGACCACATAAGAGACAGTTCCAACTTAGACTGCTATCTGTTTGGACCTTAACTCTGTGTGTTGCAATGACCGCTTCTTGAACTATCTGAACATTCAGTAATGTTCCTTCTGCTGATTTCATCACCCCGGGTTTGAGCACAGCCAACTTCAGTACCGGCCGAGAAAGCTCTTGTTTGTTTCTCCCGCCTTAAGACGGAATTTATGATGTCAGACCACGTGATCTTCGACCGACCGAATCGGCTGAGAAAATTCTTATTTGTTTCCCTCCTCCCTAGGACAGCTTTCTCGGCCGATTGGTTCGGCGGAGATCACGCGATCTGACGTCATGAACTCCGTCCTAAGACGGGAGAAACAAACAAGAGCTTTCTTGGCCAGTACTGAAGTTGGCTGTGGTTTGAGGCACTTGTCAATCATACTCACAGTTGTTTCGTTCTAATTGGAGTTAAACTCTATGTTTCTTCCTTCCTTTGAGAGTACACAATAAGATCAAGTTTCTTATCATTTTCAACGTGTTTAAGCTTTTCATGTGTTTTATTCTTGTGATGGTTTTACAATACCTTCGAGACAAAAATATCTAAGTTTAAAAGAAAAAAAAGTAAATAAATATACACAGTTGACAATTGTAAAAAAAAAAAAAAAAAAAATTGAAAAACCTTAAGCTCAAGTTTCGAAATTGATACAAAATAAAGAAAAAAATCTTAAATGACTGAAATTGTAACAAAAATATAAAGTAAAAATTATAACATTCTAGAAAAGAATCAGAGATTGAATATACTCTTTTACAGTGTACGTCAGTTACAAATTTAGTCTTGTTCGTTGAAAAATGAGCCCGCAATGTCAATGAATGTTGAGTCACAAAGCTTATGATTTGGCACTGGTGTGGCCAACCTGTGGCATGCGAGCCACACAGCTACCACTATTTTTTAACAGAATTAGTCGCCTTAAATAAAAAGTGAAATTATGTAATAAAATCAAGTTAAAATTTTAATTTAACAAAAACTGGTGTCAAATGAATTTTAGGGGAAAAACTTGGCTACCCCTGATTTAGCACAATAATTAAAAATCGATTATTTCAGATATGCAAACGGCTGGTCGTGCAGATAGAACGAAATGAATCAAATGTTATTCAAATCCACGTTCAAATGACATTTACATTATTTCAAAACTGGTTAGTGATTTATTACAATCAGATAAAAAAAAAATCTATTCTTATTGATAATTAAGCCGCTCATACAGTTAATGTGGGATTACAGTATGTAGCAGTTTATTGTTTGCTTTCTAACACTACATCTCTTATACAAACTATGGGCTAGGAAATTATAATTTTTTTTCAGAGAAATTATAAACAAGAAGTCATGAAAAGATTGCAGTCTCAAAAGATAGACACTAAATTTTGCAGTAATAATTCTACTGAAATAGTAAATCAAATTTATATTTTTTCAACAGTTTATATGATGAACAAATCGTAGAATAATGTTTCTTAGGGATCGATAATTTTTTTTTTCTCTAAATGCAAATTTACAAAAGACAAGAAATGACGATTCAAATGGCAAGTACAGGTCAAAAGTAAATGATTTGTCAACAGAAGGTATGACCGAGGAAGAATTTTCTAAATTTGTGGTATGCGACAGTGACTTAGAAACATTTGGTGAGATAGCAAATACGGTACGTAGACAAAGTTTTGGCAAAGAAGATGAATTGGATGAAGTATGTAGTGAAAAGGCTCCTTTCCATGTTGGAGTTAGTAATGTCTGTGGTGATATACGAATTTTTTTGGAAAAGAAACCAAACGTAGACTAATTTATTTTATAAACTGAAAATCAAATAAATTTATTACATGTAGAGAAATCTAAATAGTCGAAAATATCCGAATCCTTCAGTAAGAAATAACAAAGTTCTTTTTTTCTGTAAACTCATGAGAAGTATGCATTCTACAATAAAATAGCTTTTTGTTATTGTTTATATAAAAAAAATTAATAAAAAATATTTGCAACTACAAAAACCTTTCCATTTCCAGATAGAATCACAATGCATTAGTTGCACTGTTTCTGTAAGAATTGCGAGATTTCCAGAACAGTCTTCCGCAACAGTCATCTTCCAACTACTCCAGTTTTAATGAAAAAACTTATTTAAAATTCACGTTATTGTTATAGTATAAAATTTCTAATATATCTTCAGACATTAAGCAAAATAATTACTGATGTAAAGTAATTTCCTGATTTATAATTTGGGTATAAAGAGTTAAGCAAATTCCCTTTAATAGAAATATATAGTAATATTTAAGAGTGTATAAAAATGTATAGAAAATACAATTTCCGAAATATTAAAAGTTTATTTTTTCTGATTGCATTATTACAATTAAAATTTTAATTTAAAATATTCAACATTTTTGATTTTACTTAAAAGATTTTAAAATTACTTAAGTTATTGAAGAATATTTATTAAAAGTTATTTAAAATGAATTTCAAAAGTAATTATTCCCGATATAAAGTTATCCTGGGAGGGGAGGATCGCTTTAGAAAAATGTCTCCTTCGATAAAAGATGAAAAAAATCTCTAAAAAACTCATTCCTCTTTTTGATGATATAATATGATATGAAAAAGTTTCTTTTTACTTGCTACACCATCTAAAGCTATTATTCATGTTTAATCTTACATTAACAAAGCCTCTAGAGTAGACGGAACTCATTAAGAGGTTTTTAGAGAGAAAAAAAACTTACATATTTATTAATTCCCTTACGATGGGTTGTTAATATAATTACGAAAGTATTATTCGTCAGTAGTAACAAATAATTAATATTAGAGCAATGCTTCCTTTAATTCGATAACGCCTTATTTAATTTTATATTGTATTTGCATGTATATGTGTTAATAAGTTTTAATTGAAGTCTTGGCTTTAGATTAAAATAAAGTTCCAAAATCTTCTCTTAAAAGCCAGAGAATTCAGTTTTGCGGGAGCAAATTACATCAATCAATATTGTTTATATTAGATGGCCTTGTTACAATTAAAATTAAAAAAAAAAAAAAAATCAACTTTTTTGATTAAATTCAGAGAAGATTTAAAATTACTTAAATTATGAAAGAATATTCATTAAAAGTTATTTAAAATCAATTTCAAAAGTAATTGTTCCTGAATAATAAAAACTGAAGTTATAGCCACTCACACTGTGTAAACATTTTTAGGGGACACCCTGTATAAATATATTATAAATTATACTTTTTTTGTTCAATAGGCAATAATAATTTAAAGGTAAAATTATATTTTAGAATATTTTTTATGTCTTTAAATATTTACTTAGAGCAGTTCTGTGTACTCTTTTCTTATTACCCTTGTCTCTCAGTTCTCCACCTTCTTTTATAGTAAATTTTCTGTAAAATTGTAGATTTTTATAATTATTAGAGTAACGCGTGTAAAAATAAATGTTATTGTTTTATTTATAATTTTTATTTTAAAAGAAATCTTTTTGAATAATATTTATAAATGTAGAGAATTTTTTTATTAAAAAATTGTAATAAATATTTACGATGCTTTTAGAGATGAACATCTTTATTAAAAAAAAAAAAAAGTTATTCCGCATTAAAATAAATTATTCTTTTGGTACACTAGAAAGGAAAATTATGTTTTCCTAGTTTTTAAGTAATTTTTATTATATTGTGATATTACTTTCAGTATTTTCACACCTTTTTAATGCGAAAAAGAGATAGGATATTACAATAAATATCACAATTTATTCATAAAATATATGTTTATATACTTTTTAATAAAAGTTCTCCCATTAAAGTGTTTATTAATGTGTATCTTCTAAATATTTTAAAATTATTCAAATCGTAAATATCTTTGTTAACGTCTTTATATACTTTTAAGACTTTTATCATTATATTTAATTCTAAAATATGATTTTACGTTAGTACTTTTTGTATAAATTACGATAAATTTGCATTTATATAGCTGTCGCACGATACGATACATATTTATGATTTTAATAAATATATTTGAAACTAATCAAAATATTTTTAAGTGCATTTTTACGTATTATTGAATCATGTTTTAGAATTCTTAATAGTATGACGTATACGATAATAAATTAAAGATTGTTTATCATTTTCTAAAAGATTTAATTCTAGCTTTCTAAATTAAAAAAGTTTTGTTATTATTATGTATATTAGGGTACGTCCAAGAGGTATCTCAAAAGAACTTTAGTAAATTAAGAACGGAAATTTATTTTAAAAAGTTTTGATAGAATGTAAAATAAAAAGGGGCAAATTTTTCAGTAGGAAGTAATGCTGCTGTTAAATGTAACAATCGACTTCAGAATTACTTAGCTTTCCTTTATCATTTAAAATCAGTTAGAATGCCATATATATATATATATATATATATATTAATTTATTCATTTCATTTCAACAGAACGCATGTAGTCCAAATTAACCATTTTTTCGCTTTAACCGAGTTACTGTAAACCAACCCGCTTTAACCCAGTTACCGAAAATAAATTACAGTTAATTTATGATAGAATGTTAAGGAACGGAGTAAGGTGAAGGGAAATTGGAAATTTCATGATGAAAATGAAGCTGGTGATGAATCTTTGTTGGGCCTGGTACAAAGACATCCGGCTTCTAAAAGTTTTTCTGAAGAAGATATTGCTATTTGGATGAACGCAGATTAGTAGCAAGAAATTACAGATGACGTTGATTGCAGACGTGATTGACAAACACGAACAAAAGAGTAATGATGATGAAAACGATGTCTATCAAAAGAAAATGTATTGCGAAGGTTTGAGTTCGATTGAAAAACTATTGAATGCATAAGAAGAGGTTACACCGACAATTCCGATGACACTAATACAGTTGCAGCAAAAGAAACGTTTATTCTCCAACAAAACTGCGAATTACTTCTTCAAATGAGTAATTTCATTCCCCGTTTTTATAAAAGCATTTGAAGTGTACGCAAAAGAACTGCAAGTAATACCATTAAATTAATAAAGTGTGTGTAAATTTAAATTTCATCGACTTAGTTAGTGACCACTTACGAAAATCCAGTTTAAACGAGTTTTTTGCTTTTCCGATGTGAGCTTGGTTAATATTAACTCGGATAATCGGGACTCTACTATATTCATTTTTTTTCAACCAAAATAAACTGAAGAAAACTTTAAATGATGAATTTCAGCTTTTTAGGAAGAGTTAAGTGAGCGAAATGTTTGATACAATCTAAAAACAAAACAATTAGGCCCTGCCTGCGCGCGTCCAAATTTGGACATCAGAAAGTAAAAGGAAACTGATTTTAGTCTTTACGAAGCATATCTCTACACTTGATACTCATCGGCCACTGCTGAGCCACTTCGATTCTGGTTCAAACAAAGAGAAGAGAACAATCTTCTCCAGGAAGGCCCATCTATCTCGTCAACCCCTCCGTCGACTTTATTCAACTTTACAAATATATTCACACTCTTTTATAAGTGCTACATCTAGAAATATTGCACTACCTACATGTCGACTAGAGAAGTTGAACACTCCACTTAATAGTCACAATATACAAGGTGGCCATAATTAAACTGACAGTACTCAGAGTGTTCTGTATCACGATCTAATTGCGAGAATGGCGCGAAATTTTGTAGGAAGATTAAACAAGACGGGGGACGCAGGATTCCACCGAAAAAAAATTTAGTTCCAAAAGTCACCGCCAGGGGAATATGTGGCGCTGTGTATTCGAAAAAGAGAGTTTAAAAAAATGGAGAATTAATACTGAAATAAGATTACCGTTTATTTAACGAATTTAGCAACTTAACCCAAGTTCAAAATGGTAACAGTGTATAAAAAGCTAAAAATTTACATAAACACTGCTAAAGTTACTTTATTTCACTTACAGAGCCCTAAAGAAAGTAACAGCAGAAGAAGAAGTTCTTTATTCAAATTTCACGTTACATCTTTTGTCCCAGTGCCAGCTTGTTCGGCTTTAAAAGGTAATGTGCTACTGTTAGAAGCAATTTCATTGAAAGTTATCTTTCATAATGTCTCCTTCTTTAGTAAAGCGAGCTCTACTAGTCAAATTATTTTACCTCAACCAGTGCAATGCGCCAGCCGCTCTTCGTGCTTTTAGAAACCACAAAAAATGCGTAAAGGTAACGGTCCTTTGTCAGTTAATGGTTTAAAAGCAATGGTTGAGAAGTTTGAGAAAACAGGTTCTCTAAATGTTCAGTCAGGCAGAGGACGAAAACCCGTATTACAGGATGCAATCGGAGAAGTGGCACGGCGATTGTCGACAGAGCACCAGACAATATTGCCACCACTTCCAGTGCTCGTGGGATAGCTCGGAATCTGGATATGCCTTATTGTACGGTATGGAAAATCCTACGAAAGATTATCCACTTCTATCCGTACAAGATCAGCCGTGTACAAGGGTTACGTCACCCCGACCATGATAAGCGATTGATTTTGCTCTCACTTTTCTTGCCAGAATGGAGTTGGATGATGCTTGGCCCTGGGAAATCTTATGGGGAGACGAGGCCCACTTTTACCTAAATGGAACTGTAAATACCCAGAACTGCCGCATTTGGGATAACAAGTCACCAAGAGCATTCAAGGAAATTCCTTTGCATTCACCAAAGATAACTGTTTGGTGTGGTTTCACAGCAGATATGATCATAGGTCCATTCTTCGATGAGAACATTACTCCGACAGGACTTATAACTTGGTCTGTTACCGGAGACAAATATTTCCAAATGCTAAACAACTGTTATTGAGGCACTTCAGCAAAGACAGTGCCTGGATAAAATAATTTTCATGCATGATGTAGCCCCTCCACATATTGCTTTGCGGGTACAGCAGCTGCTATGACAGAAATTCACAACAGAAACAGTCATTAGCCGCTGTTTTCCAACTGCATGGCCACCTCGGTCCCCTGATCTTACACCCTGCGACTTTTGGCTATGGAGTTACCTAAAGTCCAAGGTCTATCACGGAGGTGTCCAGGACCTGGCTACGTTGACGGATAACATATCGCGAACTGTACGGGAGATTCCTGCAGACATGTTATTCTCTGCTGTTGTAAATGCTGTGCACAGAATGTAATATGTGGTCAACAAAAACGGCGGCCACATCGAACCTGAGTTGGATGTGCTAAATAAACGGTACTTTTATTTCAGTATTGATTCTTCTTTTTTGAAACTCTTTTTTTCGAATACACAGCGCCACATATTCCCCTGGCGGTGACTTTTGAAGCTAATTTTTTTTTCGCGGAATCTTTCTTCCCTCGTCTTGTTTAAGCTTTCTACAAAATTTGGTGCCATTCTCGCAATTAGATCGCGCTACAGAACACTTTGAGTATCGTCATTTTAATTATGGCCACCTTGTATATTTACAATTAAACATCTACCATTAAAGAGTACAGATATGCATGAGTTGTAATAGTTATGCATATATTTAACTTATTTACAAACATCAACACATCTAACATAGGCCATCTAACATCTAACATTTATGTACATCAACTACATACAGGCTCCCTCTTCATTATTTTTCTTCTTCCTCCTCTTCGTACTTCCAAAACTTCACTCAAATAAAAGCGTGCATTCTGATTTAAATAATCAGAAATTGAGAAGGAAGTCCCCAACTCAACTAATAACTTGCTACTTTCTATCAAGACGGTGGCACCTACACCGCCGAGAAGGGGAAACAAAACATTGTATAAAATCTGTAACATTATACATTAATCTGTGTACAATGTTCGTATTTCATTTGTTCTCGGAACAAGCCTTGATATTAGTTAATCTAGGTTTGTATTTCTGTAATTGCTTAAAGTCAATTAAAATTGTGTCTATTTTTCAGATAAAATTTAACAGATCAGTTTTCGTATTAAATGTTTTTGATGTTTTTTTTCTCTTTAATGTGTTACTTATGTAGCAATCACAATTTGTTACATTCTTTGAAATGTCTCATTATTTTTTTATAAGTGTCTAAAATTTAAAATTAATTAAACTTCCTGAAGTGTTCATAATTTTGGCCAACGCCATGTAATAATTATTTCTTCTAAAAGAGAACGTGCTATAGTCTACATTAATTGGGCATGTAATTGTAGTTGAGCCTCAGCAGTTTTGCAAAAATCAAAGAAAGAAGCTACACACGAACAGCCAAAAAGATATAAAATCAATTAAATAAGCATTTTTCAATAAAAATGCTAAAATTTCAGAAAATTTCTCAAATTCAGTAAAACATTTAGCACAAAAATCATCTATAAATGATAATGTAATAAACTTTTCCTTCTTTTACAAATCTGAACGACAATTATGCACATTACACTGATCATTTTCAGTGGGAATTACGCCGTTGAATATGTATAAAATCACCACGATCTCATTTAAGAAACGTTAAAGCGTGTAATCATATTTAGACAACTGAAATGGCAAAGTTATTTAGACAACTGCACTGGCAAATATATATATATATACATAACAACAATGCTAAGATATATTCCAAAAGTTATGACCACTAGAGTTTTAGGTATCCATTCAATTTCAAATGCTGCACGTGTTCTTTTAATTAAAGGGTATGCTGCAGGGAATATTATTAAGATATGCGTCATTCGATAAAGTGATATAATATGATTAAAATATACTTCAGACAATTATCGCTCGCTTAACCGTACATACCCGAATCCCTTAGTATGGCTTTGTAAAGGAACCATAAATGCAGCAGAGATCACGTTTAGACTAGAACAAGATTTATAAAACCCCAAACACAATTTTAGTTTCTGTGATATAGAAGAATATAAATGAAAATTAGAGAAATCTCAGATAGACACACAAACTGAAGTAATTAACACTTCTTAACTATATTAAAAAGTATCAAAAACATTTAAAACAAATTCAAACTATACTAATCTACTTAAATACAATCCGATTAAATTAATTCTTCTGTCATATATACACCCATAGTAGAATAAGAAAGAAAAACATTTCCATAAACCTCAGATATATTATTTCTGATGCTGTAATTCTTTTTTCTATGCGTATATAACACTCGGAGTAATGAATGAGGTATCTTTTGAAGAGGATTTTGACATGGTAAACTCACATTTCTTTAAAACACGTTGTGTGAATAAAAAATGCAATTAATTAAAAAATAATGAATATCTACTTATCAGAAAATAATCTTAACGATTAATGTGCGAAAGCATTGTGTGGGTCCAGTCAATACAACGAAATTTAAAACTTTAAAAGAGAGAAAAGAATAATAATATAGTTTTAACAATAGTAAAATCTAAATGAATAGGCTACAAATTAAACCATTTTTTACAACTCCTTAAACAAGAAACAAAGTAAAATAAATAAATTCCGAAATAACTTTTCAAAACTATGTCAAGTTAAGCACACAAAGATGTTTAGTACATGGTAGCCAGGTAAGAAAAAACTTTCAAAACAATTAGATTAAAAAAAAATAATAATACAATTATGGTACGTTCATAATCAAAAGGTTTATTATGATATTCTTCTACGGTTGTGCAAGATTATAATTTTAAATTAATGTGATTCTGTTTTAAATGTAATATAGTCACATATATTCGAAAAATGAAAATTCTGCCTTTCGTTCTTTTACAGCATTTTTATTACTTTCAATATCTTCTCAATTTTTAGTGCAAAAAAGCGATTGGAAATTGCAATGAAATCGGAATTTATTCGCAAATGAAACGTAGATTTCTGTATTTACTAAAATTTCTCACATAAACTATTTATTTATGCTTAGATATAAACCATTTATTTAAGCTTAGCATCATTTATTTCTGTTTTTATAAATCATTTACATTATTTAAATTGTAAATATGTTCGATAATATCTCAAGCTTTCATGATAATATTTATTTCAAACATGCCATTTGATAGTTTTTTCTGCATTAATTACCACAAAATTTCAATGACATCTAGTAGAAAAAAGTATCTCTGGCGAACATTCTTAATTTTAATTAATGTTTTAAATGGAAAATCAGTGTATGGAATTATATCATATTATTTATAAATCGAAAGTCATTTATTAAAAATTTAACTGTCTGAATTTTTAAAAATAGGTAAAACAATATAGTATCTTAGTTGTTGAATATTATTATTGATTTAAATTGAGTTAAAGGAACAACCACGATGTTTTATATATTTGAATTCTTCTTACACATTACACGAAAAAATTGGTGGTTAATCAGGCAGATCAGTCGCATACAGCGTATAACAAAATATTTTGACATTCCTTGATTGTTAACAACAGGTAAGTTTATTTTGAGAATAATTTTCATTAAAAAAAATTATTAAATTTTTACGCTTCCAAGAGTGTTAACGATTTGAATTTGGAATTCCTTTTTCACGAATGACTTTTCGGACGGATTTCTTTATTGGTCGTAGAAGTCGTTTCTGTATATTTTCTTATTTCCTGATGGTGGTGTGTGTATTAAATGTTCAAGCTCTTATGATTTGTTGCTTGAAACTTGTACTTCTTAAAAATACTGTTAAAAATAAATTTAATTTAAATTTATCCGCGAATACATTAACATATATTCTGTGTTGGAGATTCTATTTAAAGTTCATTATTCTTGTTCATTATCCTATGTAAATGGTTGATAAAACAATCATTTAAAAAGAATACAGGGTGCATCAGAAAAATGTATAAACACTTTGAATGATTATAACTCCAGTTTTTATTCACAAATAATTAATATTTAAATTGCAAAATAATCTACATAAAATGCATAACTTGTCCTCCTACCGCAGATTTTCAGAATTATTACCGTTCTAGTCAATACACTGCTTATAACGGTGGGCAATTGATTCACAAACTTCAACAAACATTTTATTTGGTGCTATGACACATTCTTGTTCAATTGCGGTTCCGCAACGTTGTCTTTGAACATCTATTCGTTTCAAACTTATATTTTATCCGATGAATTGTAAGTCGCAGGGGTTGATCTGCCTGAAACTCCTGCGATATTGTTTTTGTACTTCTGCTACATTTTCATACTTACAATAATATTTTTAACAAATTTTCTTATTTCAAAAGCTAATCTTGGTCCACTTATTATTTCCAATTAATTATACTTTGATAAGAAAGAACAGTTAGAAAGTTATGACCCGTTAAATAGTCTATGTATACATTGTTCTAGGACACTATTGTTTTTAAAAATACTTTCAGTTTAAGATACTTTTAATAATTCAAGCCTTTTTCACAATAAAATGTTATAGTGTTAATTGAATTAAAATTTTGGAGCGTGATACCTCAGTTTTTGACTGTGCAAGGTATTCAGAGTTTCCCTTGTACGACAGCGATAATTTGGGTCACTTTCCCTTCAAAAGGCCTCCTTGAAAGAATCCTTCTCACACACTCATGCGGTCATTTTCATACTTAAATGCACAAAATGTGCCAGCATTCTTACTAAGAAGTCAAATAGCATTTCCTTATTTCGATTAAAGACTAAGAATCTTTTAGGAAATTGTGTTAAATTTGGAGATTTAAACAGAATTCAGAGACACGAATATTGGGGAATAATCGATTATAGACGATTATTTATATTTATACAAAAATCAAAAATACTATCAAGTTCTAAACCACGTTAATATTAATGTTCAAATTTCATGTAGGGGAAGATCGGGTAGTCCCGGACACTTGGAATAATTGCAAATAAAAAACAAATGAATGAAATTTCTTTCTTTATTTTGTACTTAAAATAAAATTACGAACTTCTTTAATGATTTGAATTAAACATTGCTAATAATATCGGATTATTTAACGAAATATACTGAAAATAGTTTGGCCTTATTTTTTTGGCGTCACAAGAAACGGCGGGTATCCCCGCACATATTAATCAATGGTGTCCCAACCGTTTTTTGGCCTTACAAACATCACAATTATAATAAAAATCCGATTTATCTATATAAACACAATCTTTATGGCCCAGTCCTTGCATCCCTGGCACTGAATCCAGTCTTCTTCAAATGTTTCTCCGCATATGATGCATTCTGTCTCGTTTTGTCGTTATTGACGAAAACAAAACACTCACTCACGACTAACTTACTCGGCACCCACGTCGCAATTAAACTGTATTTGTTTCGACTCTAGAGGGCGTTCATTTACAATAACTCTTTATTTACGCAACACTTTGAATTTCTTAGAAATTGAAATGTCCGCGGCTACCCGACTTTCCCGTATAGATAAAAATAGCTTTGTTAATGCGTCAGAATTATTAACAGTGTTCAACATTATTATTATTTTTTAAAGAATAGTCTTAAATATATTTTACTTAAATTTTGCATATGCATATTTTAGTATAATATTAAAATTTGTAATTAATTTTTTCAGCAGATCTGAAATGACGCTGAAAATTAATGAATACAAGAAAGGATGTGAATTATCACTTACTATCACTCTGTCGGTTGTACACTGAGTAGTAAGTGATAATTCACATCCTTTCTTATATTCATTAAATATCCTCTTTACACTAAATCATTTTTACATTCTTCTATCTATAATAAAAGCAATCTCACAGGATCAAACAGGAGCAATTTTTGTTTTGCCTCTATCTTAAAAAAATGGCTGAGATATGGCAGTTTGAAATTTTAGAGTGGCTGACATTTTGAAATAAGACAGCAGGATTCCTCCATAAAAGGGTTTAATTTATGAGTTTTAGTGAACATGTTTTCTAGCAAATTTTCTTTCATTGTTCTAACTATCGTTCCAACTCTTATATGTGTACAACACTATATATTCCTATTCGTCAGCGTCAAATTCTCGGCAAACTTGGTGATATTTCACTAAATATCACAAAATTTGGCGAGAAAAATAGGTTGCCATACATTAAGCCAACTAGGCTTTAACTAACCACTTTGGACATTGAACATTTGAAAACATTCTCATTCAAATTCAATATTGACGAGAACTGCGAAGGAATCTTCTGTAATCGGGTTCCACTTATTTTACCTTCGTGTTTACCAGTAAAATTAGAGAAAAAAAAAACTAACTAAGGAATAGGGAGGCTATCTATACCTACCGGTATAGGCCAGAAGGACTTTTCGTAGTTGTGCTGTACATCGTATGCTAGTGCAACGAAGGATGCACGCAACCAGGTAACCCGACGATTCGCAACGTACGATTCGCTGACGTACAACAGAATGAGGAAAAATATTGATATTATTGGTGCTGCGATAGCGAATTTTGAATTATTAACCTGTATGAGTTAGAAGAAAGTTTTGGGATTGGTACATCAGACTAGTTATCATATAAAAATCCATCTTAGTCAGAATAGTTACTTTTCAAAAAGTTTCGAAATTATTACTTTGCTATGGTCCCTGGGTCCTATAAGTTATATTTAGGAAAAATCTTTCACATCCTCGAACAAGTAAAGTAAGAAAATTCTTCCCTTTTCTACGGCAAAAACTTATCGAGATAGGATACCTTTGAATTTTATGAATTTTTAGCGTTTTCTGTCACTAAACTAACATTTTTCTCCGAAAATTCATAAAGTTCATCATACCTCAGCAGGTTTTTGTCGAAAAAGTATGTATGCATCAGTATTATTATTATTATTTTAAAGAACTGTCTTAAATATATTTTAAATATTGCACAATTATATTTCGGTATATTATTAAAAATTATCTTTACACTAACTCAATTTTAAATTGTATGAAATTGAAAATTTAGTTGAAATTGTCTTGTTTATTTAAGTTCGAAATAAGTGGAAATAATCACATTATATAAATAAAAGTACTTTACTTACTGCGTGTTTAAGCATCATGCATCATGTATTTGCATTTTAAAAATTACAAGCATTGTAATTTTTTAAATGCAAAATATATACCACATTTCCCGTTTTAAATCATTAGGGAATTTTTAATACACAGACTCCTCGCAACAACATGTACTTGACCAAGGATGCAGTAAGTATCTCATTGATTATATGGAAGAATAAGCATTATAAGGGGCTCATTAACTTTACACATAAGAAAAAATAAAAGTATGATTGAATAGTAGAAATGAAGAATATTTTTTATTTTATTTTAATGGAAATAGCGTAAGGCTATTCCGTTATGTGTTCCAGTGGCTATTACGTTAGAATTAGCAAGCAAAACTCTGCTAATTTATCTTTTCTAACATGTTCTCAAGAATTACATTACAAGGAAACAATACAAGTTATTTTTACATTCTCGTCACTGACGATGACAGAGTATCTTCAAGGGAAAAAATATTTCCAATAAAAATTTCTGAAAAATAGTCATTGAAATCTGCTATATGAAAGTCTTTAGAATATTATGAAAGATATCGTTTTATCACGAGTTGTGAAAAATGCGTGTAAAGTATCAGTAACAGAAGCTTGGCATACCAGTACTGATACGCATATGATCGTTTGGGAAATCCTGCTTTAACTTTTATTGATATTTTGCCACACATGTGCATATATAAATGTTTACATACATATAAATCAAGTGTTCAATGATTAATTTTGTTTGCTAATTAATGAATAAATATTACCCAGTTCTGAATGATTATAAAAATTAGGACATGAGAATAGAAAACTTCTAAGAGTGTCGAATCCAAATTTCTGTAAAATCTGGAGTGTTTTCATACTACTAGCTAAGTGCTAGCTAATTTAGAGAGTCTCCTAGATTATTTGTGTTCTGCTTTTTAAATTATACGTTTTGTGCCTTTTATGATACGAAGTTTAACCAGCGTGCCAAGAATTCCAAATATTCGCCGAATAAAATATGCTGAACACAATATGAATGAAATCAAACTAGTAGTTTCTTTACAAATGTTCTTTCAGCGTTTCATATTTTTCTTTCTTGATTTCGTCAAGTACTAACCAAATATT
The DNA here is from genome assembly GCA_963931845.1 of Maratus michaelseni. Classification (NCBI taxonomy): domain Eukaryota; kingdom Metazoa; phylum Arthropoda; class Arachnida; order Araneae; family Salticidae; genus Maratus; species Maratus michaelseni. Next base: position 95,324,960 of record OZ007589.1, on the reverse strand, counting down.
TAAAGCAGTAATTTACTTATCCGATTTTTAACTAAACTGTCTCTGTTAAATAAATGGTTAACCTCAAAGTCTTTTAAATAACACAAGTTTCGTTTATCTTTAAAGTGAGACTGAATTCCTACCGACTTATTGAGTATACTTTGATACTGAAACTGTGAAAAGCTATTTGAATTAAGAAGTTTACAAAGTGAAATCTCATAAAGTGGTTTCTTATTAATCGGAATTTGTTATCCAAGATTCTCAACAGAAGTTTTACTGCATAGTCAAAGCTTTCTTTAAAGTTGAATTTAGTCTATTTATAATTTCGAAATAACATAATGGAAAGAAACATCGTCAAACACAATTAATTATCTGTACTTATTTAAAATGGTTTATTTTAATTACTGTATTCCATGATTATATAAAACTTCAATTAAGAAATTTCTAATGATCCTCCTTTGAACACTTTCAGTTATTAAGTTAAAAGTGTAATAGATGCATTTATTTTACTATGCACTCTTCCTTATATTATTTCATGCTATTTATTTTTAGGAAGGGTTTCAGAATTTTATATATATAATCTAACAATCGCTCTCTCATTATGTATTTTCCGATTCCAGTTCAATCCGTCGTAGACTACCAGGAAATTTTAAAAGGAAAAAGAAGAATAGTCATATGTATATAATTTTGTAGAAATACCATACGCCTTTAGAAATAGTAATTGAAATTGCTTGAATTTGAGTAACAGGCTGGATATCAACCGGGTAACTCAGTGGTAGAGCGTTGGCGTGCAATGACAATGGCCCAGGTTCGCATCCTGACCTGGACACTCTGTCGGTTTCACTCTGTCACTTTTCACTCTGTCGGTTTCACACCTTACAAGAATATGCCTTAATAAAAATTTAAGCAATTAAAATTAAAAAAAATAATCATGTCTTCGGGATTCGAACCCGATATCTATACACTTGTAGTATACCACTAAAAATCTCTTTTCATTCCTAATTAACTATATGCAAAGAGAAAGGCCACAATATTAGTTTTAGAATACACTTAAGAATTAATGACCTAACTAAACGATTCAAAGAAATTGAAAATTTATGATATAATATTATCTGACAAATTTTAGATGTTGCTTATCTGTCTCCCTAACTCCTGTACCGAATAAAAAAAACTAGTTTATAGAGGGTGCCACAAAAACATTGACCTCGGCTTTTATTCCTTAAATATTGATCATAGACATATTATAAATTACAAAGTTATGTAAAAATGGGTACATAATTTTATGAAATCGATTAAAATTTTAAGGGTATTAAATTTGAAGAAATACAAAATTTAAATTTCTATACGGCCCTCATAAAAAATTTTATCAATCAGTAAAATGTGCCCCATACACTAATAAGGTTATGTACAAAATTTCAGCATTTTATCATAAAAAGTCTCAGAGATATGGTTAAACAAAGTTGGTGAGGATTTAATCATAAATTAAAATGTAAACGTTTACACCTAGAGTGCAGATGACGCGACGCAGAAATGCATCATAAGCAGATTAGGTACTTACGTATTATCCGTGCCAGGAGATTGATCGCCAAAAATGGGTGCAAGTACCAATCTTGTTTATCGTTGCCAATCATGTTTTCAAACGCAGTAATTTAACATTATCAAATAATATTGTTAAAAATGGTAATTAATATAAAATAAAATGTAATATATGTTTATTAAATTTAAAACATTGTTAAAAATAGTAAATAACATTATTTTAGTAAAATTAATAAATGGTAAATAGCATAGTAAATAAGAAAGAATAATATTATAGATTATTCCCAGGCATGTACCATGTAGCAAGAAAAAAAAATATAAGGGTTACTATATAATTAGTAATATTGGCTCCATGCCTGGCGCAGTTGGCTTAAAATGGCACGGATAATACGTAAGTACCGCAAATTAAATAGGGCTCATCTCTAATTGTATTTACAAATTTACAGAACCATGCTTGCTGAAAAATACCCTAAAATTTCACATGATGAATTACAGAAGTAAACTTGGAAATGGCACAGTCAATGAACATTAAAACAGCTTAGAAAAGTTTGACAGAAATATAAACATAATATAAACATTTTGAACAAGCTTGTAATCTTTGCGTAAAGTTATTATTTCAATACAGTTTAGATACTTTTGTACCAATAAATAGTACAATTATTATTTACCTATGCAATCAATGTTTTTTTTTTTCGTAATTTGTGTACGACCTCTGAAACGCGAGATCGGACATGATTTTTCCCCTTTTACCAACTCAAATCCAGGTTTCGAAAAGTGGTTTAAGCCAGCATTTATGTATTTTCATATCTCTGCGATAAAATTCTGAAATTTTGTACATGACATTATTAGTGTATTGGATACATTTCACTTATTGGGAATTTTTTTGTACGGAGGCCATATAAAAATTAAAATTTTGTATGTCTTCTAATTTAATCCACTGAAAACTGATTAACTGATTTCATAAATTTCTGTATCCTATTTTACGTAACTTTGTAATTTATAATATATATCCATGATCAATATTTCAGGAATAAAATCCGTGGTCAATGTTTTCGGGACACCCTGTATAATAAAACACTTAAGAATTCCATCAAGCATAACTTTATTACGTCAATTATAATTAATTTGACGAAGGAATAGTCCTTATAAGATTCTATTAAGAGCAGATGATTTCCATACATAATGTTAATTTATTCGTATATACCATTTTTTAGGTGCTTTCGTAATTATATAAATACGTAGCACCTATAGTCGTCGTCTAGTCCGTCCGTCTGTCCGCATATAACAGCGCAAAAACTATCCAACCGAATGGTTTAAAATTTAATATATATAATCGTTGCAGAATTTTGTCGAATCATTTCAAATTTTATGAAAATCGAATCAAAACTTAAAAAAGATATTAATAAAAGTTTTCTTTATTCTATTAAATCTTATACGTAATCTATATGATAAAACCGCAAGTCATGTGACTGAGGAAAATAAATACCCGGCTAACCACATCTTTTTTCCATATGGCAAGCGGCCATTTTTATTCAAAATAAATTTTTCGAATAAAATCGCGCAAAAGTTACATTTTTAGAAAGTTCTGTAGAGGCGGAGAGGCATGCATGGGTAAGTATACCTGTAATATAACCTAAGCCCTACAGCTTAATATTGTTGCGTGTGAGAAGATGAAGACGAATAGACTAGACGAATGGAGGTTAACCAATTCTTTTATTAACCTAACAAAACAGAAGTGTAATTTAAGATATTTATAAAATAAAATTTAACGTGCTTTTTTTGCACTGCTAAAGACTATATAAGGCTGTAATAGCCAGCTTGCATAGTTTGTCATGCTCTCCTGACTTCATCACCTCTCTTGTCAATAAATTCCAGTTTTAAATACTATCGCATTCGACTGTTGCCATTCAGAAGAGAAATAATGAGTCCAGCCTTGTTTTGAGAGATCTTGCATCTTATCAACCCGTCCGATTCTGTCGTCTGGAAAAGTCGCTACGAAAAGCAGAACCATCGAAGTGGGTGTCGAGAAGTAGAGTACTTCCATATCTCAGTACCAGTCGGTCTCTCTGGTGAAATTTGTCCACTGTCGAAACAGCTGGAGTGACTGCATGAATGGGTTGCTCGAATCTAGGGTAGTTAGATTCTAGAGTTTGTCCACAGCGGCAACAGCTAGAGAGCACTGCACGGATGAGTCGCCACAGGTACTCCCCCTCCAGTCTGAAAGACGAAAAGAAAAAGATTAAACAAGATGTTTGGGAGGAAGTATAAATTTTACAGGTCGCCCACTGCGGGTAACGTATGACGTAGGATCTTTGTCCAGATCGGCGGTATTGAATAAAAAAGCAGGCTTGAGTCGATTAATGGAAATATGAGTGTCACGTCCATTAATATTGACAGAAAAATACTTGTCGTTACGTTTCGTAACTGGATAAGGACCATCGTAGGGTTGTTCCAGAGGTTTACGAACATAGTCTTTTCGGACAAAGACATGGGATGACGTCATCAACTCAGGATGGACAAAAACATTAAGTTTGGTATGATGCGAAGATGGAACTGGTCGGAGGCGGTGCATGATTTCCCGGAGTAAAATTAAGAATTCGTGATGTTCCGGCTGTGTCGTTGTTTGGGAACGAAAAAATTCACCGGGAAGGCAAAGAGGGGAACCGTAAACCAGCTCTACCGGGGAGGAATGCAAATCAGGTTTGAATGCACTTCGCAGTCCCAAAAGTATCGTTGGCAAAATTTCTGTCCATTTGTCTGTCGCGTGGCATTTAATGGCACTTTTAAGGCGACGATGAAAAATTTCAATCACGCCATTGGAGGAAGGGTTATAGGCTGTTGTGCGAGTTTTATGTGCGCCAAGAAATTTCGCAAGTGCTTTGAAAAGGTCGCTTTCGAACTGTCGACCCTGGTCTGTAGTTATGAATTCTGGGACGCCAAATCGGACAATCCAGCCATTATAGAACGTTCGAGCTATTGTATCTGCAGTTATATCTGTCATGGGAAAAACTTCAGGTCATCTGGTATATCGATCAATGCAAGTTAAGCAGTATCGAAATCCATTCGATGGTGGGAGTGGCCCTACGATATCTAGATGAATATGTCTAAATCTACATTTAGGGAGTGGGTAATGTCCTATTTCAGATTTTACATGACGATGTATTTTACTTTTCTGACAGGCGATGCACTTTTGAGCATACTCTGTTACATCCTTACGTAAATTTTTCCAGACAAAACGTTTTCGAATGAGGTCGACTGATCCTTTAACACCTGGATGCGAAATATTATGCAGCATCAAAAAAATGGGTAAACGAAAATTTGGCGGTACGTAAGGTCTCGCAGTTCCTGTCGATATATCACACCAAAGTTGCAGTTTGGAAGGAGAAAGTTCAAGGGGGATCATTTTGAGGGTGGCAGAATCCCGAAGTAAACGCACTTCAGCATCGTCACACTGATCTTTTGCAAGATCGAGATAATCAATACTCTCAGGCACTTTAATTTCCGAAATACGGGAAAAGGTGTCAGCCACTATATTATCCTTTCCAGGGATGTAGCGAAGGTCTGTAGTAAATTGGGAAACGTATTCTAAATGTCGCTGTTGTCGAGGTGAGCTATTGTCACTCTGGTTTACAAATGCGAGCGTTAGTGGCTTATGATCAGTAAATACAGTAAATTGACGCCCTTCAATTATATGACGAAAATGCTTAATAGAACAATAAATTGCAAGCAATTCGCGATCATAGGTACTATACTTTTGTTCAGTAGGTGTCAATTTACGGGAAAAAAATGCGAGAGGTTGAATATCGCCATTAATAATTTGTTGTAATACGGAACCGATACCGATATCCGAAGCATCAACATGTAACGAAATTTGTGCCCCAGGCACATAGTGAAACAGTAAAGTTGAGTCTGCAATGCTTTTCTTACATTGTTCAAAAGACTGCGTAGTTGCATCAGTCCAAAGAATGGGAGAATTGTCATTTTTTTTTCTTTCCTTTACACAAGTCGTGTAATGGAGCCTGAATAGATGCTGTTCCTTTTAAATGTTTATGATAAAAATTTATCATAGCAAAAAATCTACGTAATTCATTAACAGTTGTTGGTAGTGGAAAATTAAGTAATTTATAGACTTTTTCTGGCAAGGGAGCTATTCCTGTACTGTTGACTAAAAATCCTAAGTATGGTAACTCCTTTATGCCAAAGATGCATTTTTCGACGTTAAGCACTAAACCATAAGAATGCAACCGTTGAAATATGTTTTCAAGATCTTTTAAATGTGTTTCCTCGTTTTCCGAGGCTACTAATACATCATCAAGATAAACGAAACAATCAAGACCTCTTAAAACTTCGTCCATAAAGCGCTGGAAACTTTGCGCTGCATTCGATAAACCGAAACACATGAATAAATATTCAAAGAGTCCAAAAGGTGTAGTAACGGCACTCTTTTGGATGGACGCTTCGTCCAAAGGAATCTGGTGATAGGCTTTCATAAGGTCCAATTTAGAAAAAATACTTTTTCCAGTTAAGCCGTAAGAGAAATCATGAATGTGGGGGAGGGGATAGCGGTCAGGAACAGTGACAGAGTTTAAGCGGCGAAAATCGCCACAAATTCTCCATTCCCCATTCTTTTTGGGTATCCTATGGATTGGACTCGCCCATGGACTTTTTGATGGTCTAATTAAACCTTGATCCATTAAGGATTTAAACTCTTTTTTAGCGATTTGCAGTTTTTCATAAGATAATCTTCTGGGTCTCGAAAAAATAGGAGGACCTTTTGTCAAAATTGTGTGCATAACAGAATGAGGTTTGCGAGTGACATGAAGCATAGCCGGGTTAGTAATGCTGGGGTATTTCTGTAACAGCTTATGATAAACCGTAATGCCGGAAACTGTTTTTAATCCCAGGGCATTTCCAGATGTAAAAACGCCTTTAGAGGATTTTTTAGATATACTATCAATTATTCTCCGGTTTTTCATATCAACTATTAACCCAAAATGTTGTAAAAAATCTGCACCTAAGATAGGGCGGTCCACTTCTGCTATTACAAAAGTCCATTTTAGTGGTTTGTGTAGCCCAAGATCAAGCGTTAACTAACATGTACCATAAGTTAAGATTTTTGATCCATTAGCAGCGTATAAGGAAAAGTGTGTATCAGGTGTTTTATGCAGTAAAGGGTCTCGGGGAAAAGTACTACAAGCTGCGCCGGTATCCACCAAGTAGCGGAAACCGGATTTCCTATCTGACAAAAACAGACGAGTTTCACAGTTGCTATTATTTTCCATACACGAAGTGGTATCTAATTCCTTAGCGAAGTTACACAATCCTGTACATTTTTTAGCTTTTTTTCCGAATCGAAAATGGTACCAACATAATTTCTGGTTCCTGGATTCACGAGAACTACTTCTGGAACGAGTACGTGTAAGAGGTTTGTTCTTACTCAAACTACGCGTCCGTGTAGTAGACCGAGTTAAGTCATCCAAACGTTTATGGAGTATGTCGATTTGACGTTTTAATTCAGCAAGTTCTGAGGAAATACCAGATGTTTTCACTTCAGATAATAGTGGTGCCAAACCAGGAATGTCACAAATTTTATCGGCTATTTTAGCCAAATCAGTTAGATTATCTTTACTTATCGACAAAATTTGCTGAACGGATACTGGCAAACGCTGAAGCCAAAGTGTACGCAGAACATCTTCTGATATTTTATCAGTAGCGAGAGTTTTCATTTCATGTAACAGCTGAGAGAGGCGTTTATCGCCTAATTGCAAATCTTGTAAAAGCGTTCTCAAACGAACACTCTCAGATTGAGAAAATTGCTCCGTAATGCGATATTTTAAGGTTTCATAAGCATTTATGTGGCAGGGGGTGTACGGATTAGATCACGTATATAAGACAAAATCTCTGTGTCTAAAGCAGCCACCACACAATGAAATTTTGTATCGTCGTTAGTAATGCCTGCCGTCACAAATCCTGATTCTACTTGAAGAAACCACAAGTCTATATCAGATTTCCCAACGGGGGGTGCACGAAACGCGATACGAGAAACTTCGTCGTCCGGCATAGCGACGGCATATGGTATAATAAATACTTAAAGTAATAAGAATTGGAACATACTCACTTGAAAACAGATATGTTTCAGATTAGTCTAGAACGGTCAGCCGTCAAGAAACTTTTCAATAAGGTCCCCAGATCTGTGGACGTCCAGGGTCACCAAATCTGTAGAGGCGAAGAGGCATGCATGGGTAAGTATACCTGTAATATAACCTAAGCCGTACAGCTTAATATTGTTGCGTGTGAGAAGATGAAGACGAATAGACTAGACGAATGGAGGTTAACCAATTCTTTTATTAACCTAACAAAACAGAAGTTTAATTTAAGATATTTATAAAATAAAATTTAACGTGCTTTTTTTGCACCGCTAAAGACCATATAAGGCTGTAATAGCCAGCTTGCATAGTTTGTCATGCTCTCCTGACTTCATCACCTCTCTTGTCAATAAATTCCAGTTTTAAATACTAGCGCATTCGACTGTTGCCATTCAGAAGAGAAATAATGAGTCCAGCCTTGTTTTGAGAGATCTTGCATCTTATCAACCCGTCCGATTCTGTCGTCTGGAAAAGTCGCTACGAAAAGCAGAACCATCGAAGTGGGTGTCGAGAAGTAGAGTACTTCCATATCTCAGTACCAGTCGGTCTCTCTGGTGAAATTTGTCCACTGTCGAAACAGCTGGAGTGACTGCATGAATGGGTTGCTCGAATCTAGGGTAGTTAGATTCTAGAGTTTGTCCACAGCGGCAACAGCTAGAGAGCACTGCACGGATGAGTCGCCACAGTTCGTTCAAAAAAATTGTTTGCTTGAGAGATGAGTTACATTAAAAAATGTACATATTCTGAGATAACTTCAGTGAAAATTAGGTTAACAGCCGAGTATCTTAATCCATTAAAGTAAATAAACAAAATATTCATTCATCGTGAGTCATAGAAATATTAACCATGGAGGTAATCATTCGCATCAAGCAAGATCTCCATTCTAAATTTACAGCTCTGTCTGGTGTCGAAAAAAAATTCGCATCTGTAAACATGGCATACGTAATAAGAAACGAGAAAGGCATTCTCATTTCGTTCATAGCAGGCGATATAATTAATTTCACTGAAATAATAACGATGATTTTTTACATTGTAAAACTAGTTACAGCACGAAGCGAACGCACCTCGTTTGCCACGTTTAACGTACAATTTCCACTTGTTTAACTAGAAAACGCAGAAAATTTACTCTGAGACATTTTCTGCAACATTATCTTATACAGATATTAAATAGTATAGTTAATAGTTAGGGAAATTGAAAGTTCTAGAAATATCATGAGTCCTAAATTGAAATCAGTGAAAAAAAAATCTCAAGTCGTGGATTTATTCTTTATGTTTGTTTGATATTTTTGTTAGTTTAAAAAATTTTAAAATACACATGCTGCTTAAAGCAAATGAATTTTGCACATCGATATATAATAAAATTGGCGTAAATTTTTAATTAATGATATAGATATAAAATTACTAAACATTTAAAAATATTTTTTTAGTGAATTTTAGATCGAAAATAGAACAGAAACACTGGACGAAAATATATATTATGCTTTCTATGTAATACCGCCAAAGAAAAGCGTACGGAAATGCACACTGTTCAACATCTAACTAATTCTGAGTAATTTTAAAGAACAATTATAGTTTTTAAAGCAACTTAAAAAAGAGGTTAGCACTAAAGATATTTTACGCATATAAAAAACAAATCTTATAAAAATTATTTAATGTAATATAATAATTAATAAAGGTAATAATTACAATTAAAAAAATATATATTTATGATGGTGTTGTTTAGAACGTGTGTTTCAAATAGCGTTTGCAAGAAAGGATTTATTTTATCATCTATATTATTTCTTCTCTCAATATCTCTTTTTCTATGAATTTACGAAACGAACAACAACGAACAAGGTATCATTTGAAAGGTTTTTAAAACGGCTTCTAAAGTTCACTGTTATTTAAAAATTAAATCAGCATTGTTTTCATAAATGAAATGAAAACTTATTTTCAAACCAATTTTGTCACAAAAATAAAATACTGCATTATATGATGTTCAACAATGATTATAAAAAATAATAAATAGCAGAAAAGAGATAAAATGTGACGTGTTTTCGCGGATTTATTTTATATTTATGATTAAAAACCAAAATTTAAATTTAAACGTTTAGAAGAAAAAAAAAGTATTATTTAGTGATCGAAACAGAGGTATTTTACACGTGCAGCATAAAAGGTGCGATTTGTTATATTACGAGGGCATTTCGAAAAGTAAAGATACAATGGCTCGCATTCCTTAAAAAAAAAAAACATTTATTTAGAAAACGTAAGTTACATCTTATTAACTGGATTATTTATTATTTTTCGACATAATCACCCCCGTTATCCAAACATTTGTTAAGTCGGAGCACAAGCTTTTGTATCCCACAGTCATAGAAGGTTTCCGACTGTTGTCGGAACCGCATTTCAACTCCATCTTTGATCTCATCATCGTCGTGGAATGATTTTCCTCCAAGATGTGACTTCTTTCAATTTGAGACGTCTATTCGCACGAATTGCTTCCTCCGTTCTCTGCAGAAGGGCATCAGAGATCACAGATGGCCGACCTGTTCTTTGTTCGTCATGAACATCGGTCCTACCTTCAGAGAAATGACGACACCATTTAGTTACATTTTGTCGATTCATAATGTTCCCATAAACAGAAACAATTTCTTTGTGAATATCCACTGGTCGCTGACCTCATGCATGAAGAAAACGTATGACGGAGCGCACTTCGCATTTGGCGGGATTCTGAATCGGCGGAACCATTTTTAACACGAACTACTCCAACCAGAATCAACGTTGAAATGCCGAACGACCGCGAGGAGAAAGCTAACGGTTCAAGGTTAACACCTGTGTTGCCAACTTGCTTGCCAAAACTTTTCTTTTCCTCCGGCGCGCGGTGTATCTTTACTATTCGAAATGCCCTCGTAGAATGAATTGTAATTTAAATGTATTTCAATTTATTTTTCTTTGTCCCGTATTTTTTCCTAAGAAGATGAAGCCATCCTCTAATGCAGTTAAAATAAAATTGTTAATTTTTTTTCTTCATCGCGCGTGCTTTTTTCTATCTTCGATGAGATTTTATTGTTATAAATAAATGAGATGATATTATGGCTTGACTAATGTTGTTTTCAGATATTTTTAATCCTTGATTTTTCTTTAGAAGTTCAAACCTGCATCTAAAAAAATATTAGATATTGCTGAAATTATTAGACTGCAGTGGGAAAATTTCGTATACGGTTCGACTGGTATTATATTATTTCTGTTGTCAACATCCCCTTTTCTATACATTACAAATCGCATGACAATAAATAAAGTATCATTTGAAAGGTTTTTGAACCGGTTTCTGACATAGTACACTCCCATTTCTTAAAACTATGTTTTTTGATTAAAAATGGCAGTTAATTAAAAATTAAATCAGCATTGTTTTCATAAATGAAAAGAAAGATGTTTTTCAAATCATTGTTGGCACAAAAATAAAATACTGCAATGTATAATGTTCATTATATGATGTTTGCAGATATTTTGAATCCTTAATTTTTCTTTAGACGTTTAAACCTGCATCTAAAAATATTAGACATTGGTTAACATTATTAGACTGCAGTGCGAAATCCTCCCACGGATCCACTGGTAAACATTTTATTAAGGAAAATACTCTCAACTTCATTGTTCTATTCGTTTCCATTAGTAAAATATAAAGCGCTTTAGTACAAATCGCACAAATGTATTTTTCTTTATGTATGCTGTACAATATAAAAAAAAATTGTGAAAACATGCACGTTCACACTTATTTACATTTAACGCAATTCTGAAGTATAAAGATTACATCACACGTAGAAAATATATAAACGTATATAAAACAGACCTTATAAATTCACTCCACTTTTAGCACAAGTAAAAGTACCTTTAGGAATTTCCCTAATCGGAAAGTGTCACCCTTTATAAAAAATCTCCCAGATAAGTAATTAATATTTCATAGTGCTAACTTGTGTTTCCGTGATTAATAATTTTTATAAAATCACAAAAGTAGCTGCATGATAACATGTAAAATTATCCCTAGAAACTTTATTTTTCCAAATTTTCTATAACCCAGTTCAACATTATGTAGTCGGAACATGCAACTGCTAAAAAGTAATAGTAAATTACTAGAGCTATGTAAATGTAATTTACATAACTATAAATTCAACGAAAGATAGTTATCTTTAAACTGATAACAGGACTAACACAAGCGAATAGGCCACCTCATAAATTATACTGAAATTTATAGGCTTCATTTTATTCGTGGGACACATGGGTGTGTACCAGACGTTTTAGAATCTATTAGACTTTAAGACATCACGCCATTTAGCTGTTTCGTTTGCATATATTAATTTCGATTAATGTTTCGACATAAATTTAGTAGCCATAAGAAACTACACGCAGTGCATAACCGTAACGAATGTAAATTCTAAATTAAAAGTGTGTATGAAAGAAATAAGTGTTCCTTGGACAGCGTTTTTTATAGCCTATTTTATAGCCATATAGCTTTCACGTATTGTGAACTAAATAAGTGTTTTTCAATTTTTCTTTGCAATATCTTTGCAGGAAACAAGCACTTAATATTAGTGCAAATACAATAAATATTTTTTAGACAAAAAAATGAAAAAAAAGTTTCTTAATTCACGACGTGCTTGCAAATATGGAAAAAGACTCGTACTATGTGCTTTGTCTATTTTTGGCTATTTATTTATTGCGCGCCAGTTGAAGTGTCGTTTGGCACAATATAGAGTATTTTTTGCGGTAACAATTTATTGTTATCCACATTAAATTAAATTTACATTTTTGCCAATAAATTGGCTTCATATATGAAAGAGAAGCGACATGGATTCAGGCCATATGCAGAGATTTGAATTTTTTGTCTAAACTATAGCAACTCACATTTCAGAACTTGGCATTCTTCACCTCGGCATTTTTTATTAGTAGTCGAAAAAGACAAGTCAACAAACATTTGTTTGGCGATAATGGCATTCACGCCAAGTTTTTCTTCAAAATCCTGCCGACCAATAAGATTTAACTGATCATATTTTGCAATTCATAACTTTCTTCTATCTATAGAGGAGAAGGTGTAAAAACGCCCACACGTGTAAATATGGGCACCCCTCTCAAAGTGGCTATGGGAGGTGTTGAAGACTGACGGCCAGGACTCTAAATGATGTCATTTGTTGATATGAGATAGCAGAGAGCAGTTGGAACCGTTCTTTCAAGTATTGTGGATGCAGCGTGAGTTATTGTGTGAATTGGGGTTTGTTCTGGACTGCAAACTTTTGACAGCTATCTGAAATAGTTTTCTTTTCATGTTCTTATGGTTAGTTTAAAATATTTTCACGGTGATATCCGGAAATCGAAGATCCTAAACTACTTTTAGAAGCGCGCCTTTAGGTTAAATGTGAAAGTGACCATCTTTCTTATGTGGGGTTGGTGTAAATATGGTCCCCCATTTAAAAGGAGCCCCTAATTATACCACCTTTTCTCTTAAACAACATGAATTATTTCAATAATTTTTTTACATGAAACCAGTAATTACCTACATTATACACATTACCAAATGTATTATAAAATAAACCTAACAAATGCTTTGAAGTAAAAGAACTGTAATATTACCTTAGATGTAGATAATCATAAAAACGTTATAGATAATTATAAGGCCATTTTATTATCTATAAATCCTAAAAGCATTCGTTAGTTTTATTTTATAATATATCTGATAATGTGCGTAATCTAACATAATGACGTAATGACAGGAGGCAGAGGTGGGAAGACCAAAGTACTTCAAGAAAAGAAAGATAATTCGACACGCGAAACGATACGATTCATCATTGGACTCGTTAGATTACTGTGATCCTCTCATTGTGGACAGCGATGATGATATGATCCTGGATATCAGCGATAGGGATAAACCAGTCCGGTGCGATGCAACTTGCATCTTTTGTGATGGAAATTTCTCTGAAGACACTCGCGCAGAAATGTGGGTTAAATGTGTTATGTGCCACATGTGGGCACACTTATATTGTGGCCAGTTTTATTTGCGATTTCTATAAATGATTTTCTTCTGTAATATATACATTCTCTACCATTTTGTATTGTTTTATCCTGTTTTAAAACATTTTAAACTATTTTTTGTGGATTGTCCATATTTGCACCTCCTTTTTTCTGGTGCCTTTTTAAAAGCTTTTTCTAAATCTTCGTTTTCGAATTGAAATAATTGATATTAATCATTGTTTTGCCTCCTCTCATTCAGTAAACTTGCTATAGTTGTTAATGAAGGTCAAAATTCAAGAATTTTTCAAAAGCAAAGTCACTTTAAGTCAAAAACAAAAAAGTGTGCCCATATTTACACATTTTCCTCTAATAGAAGAAAGTATTGAAATCGAAATTTGTTTAGACTTCGGATTTTCGACGAATTTACACGCTTTAGGGATCAGAGATCCCGAAAGACATGTTTTTAAAAAATTGTCTGTATGTCTCTCTCTGTGTGTCCGTGTCCGTGTGTGCGCCTTCTTCGTATCATCGAAAGTGTACGAAGTTATGCATAGAATTTAACTGAATTTTATACATACTAGATGGAACCCATCAAAATTTGACGGCAAACAACTTGATAGTACCATAAACATAAAATTTATAGTTCCTTTAACTTGACAAATTTCATAGTGGGGAGCATAATATGATTAAGCGTTCACAGACCGTTCCATCGATATATCACATAAGGGGTGTGTGCAAAATTTAGAAAAGTACCCCTTGGGGGTCAAAGTGGGGGGATGGACATGGGAGATGCATAATATGATTAAGTGGACACAGACCTTTCCAATTATACATAACATGAGGCAAAATTTAGAAAGTACCCCTTGGGGGGGGGGGCTAAGTAGGGAGATGGACATCGGAGATGTATAATATGATTAAGCGGTCACAGACCTTTCCAACAATATATGACATGAGGAGTTTCAACAAAATATAGAAAAGCACCCCTTGGGGGGGGGAAATGTGGGAAGATGGACATCGGAGTTGCATAATATGATAAAGTGGTCACAGACCTTTCCAATAATATATAACATGAGGGTTGTGTGCAAAATTTAGAAAGTACCCCCTGGAGGGGGCAAAGTGGGGAGATGGACATCGGAGATGCATAATATGATTAAGCAGTCACGGACCTTTCCAACAATATATGACATGAGGGGTGTCAACAAAATTTAGAAAGTATCCCTTGGGGGGGGGAGTGGCGGGATGGACCCCGGAGATGCATAACATGATTAAGTGGTCACAGACCTTTCCAATGATATATAACATGAGGGGTGCGTGCAAAATTTAGAAAAATGTCCTACTTGGGGAGGGAGGGGGTGGACCCCAGAGATGCATAACATGAGAAAGAGGTCACAGGCGCTTCAACTTGCAACTTTTTTCTCGAAGGCATTTGACAATATTATTTTTTTTTTACCCAAGACAATGTAACAATATTCTTAATTTTTTGCGTAATTCGTCAAACGTTCATGGAAAAAATCATGAAATTCGCTAATCAATAGTTGATAAATTATAAAATTCAACAATCGATAGCAGTAAAATTGGTCAATCGATAACGGAAAAATCACGAAATTCATCAAATGGTCACCCGTAAAAAAATTGTGCTGCACAGTTATGTGATGATCAAAAGGGTTTTGAAGTATAGGACAAAATTAGCACTTGCCAAACAGCGAGTAATACTGAAATTTTGGCAATGGACTTTATTACCACCACTGGTCAAACATAATAGTCACACTCACCAATTGCGATGATTGAATGGAAAAAGATTTTTTTCTCTGCTGTCGCTCGACAAATTTCGAAACCATTTGGCGAATTTCACGATTTTTTTCCCGAAATTGACGGATTGTGATTTTTTTTCTCAAAGCCATTCGACGATATTCGAAAACTTTTTCCCCCGAAATCAGTTGATGAATTTTGCGATTTTTCCACTGTCGATTAATGAATTTTGTGATTTTTCCGCTATCGATTGACGAATTTCGCAATTTATTGACTATCGATTAAAGAATTTCAAGATTTTTTCCATGAACGAACAAATTGCGCACTTTCTTTCCGCTAATGTTTGACACATTTCGCCCTTTACAATTCAGCCAATGAGTTGAATGTTGTTTCTTTCCAGAAATGTCAGGAATGAAACAATGATTCTTTAGGATGAATTCCCTTCGTTCGATGCCCCATGGAAGAATGTGTGCGATGCAGCAACGGGCGTCACAGACTTTTTTGGGCAACTACAGACTAAAAACATCTAACCAGTCTTCGCGGGGAAAAATCACAGATTTCGTCAAATGATTGAGGAAAAAACACTAATTTCATCAAAGGATTATGGGGAAACATGACTTTCGTTAAAAGACCACAGAAAAAGCGTGAATTATGCAAAAGGATTGTAAAAGATAAGCAAATTTTGTCAAACAATCGCAAAAAAGGAGATTTCACCAAAAGATCACGCTTTTTTATTAAATTTCGTCTAAAAATTGTGGAATAAAATGTATTTTATCAAACAGTCGCTGGAAAATGCGAATTTCGTTAAGGATCGCGAGAAAAATGCGAAATTCTTCAAAGGATGGCTGTAAAAACACGAATTTCGTCAAAGAATTGCTGAAAAAACATGAATCTCGCCCAATAACAGAAAAATCATGGTTCATAATCATTATATCTAGTAGCATATGTAAATACAATTTGAGATATAAGACATAATTAACACTCGCCAATCGGCGAGCAATACTGAAAATTGGTGATTGATGTTATTGCCGCCACTGGCTAAACTTAATAGTCACACTCGCCAATTGCGATGATTGAATGTAAAATGAAATTTTTTTCCCGCTGTCACTCAAAGAATTTTGAAACCATTTAGTGAAGTTTTTCCCGAAACCATTTTGTGAATTTCCCGATTTTTTCTTCAAAATCATTTGACGAAGAGACTTTTTTCTCGAAGACATTTGACAATATTCAAAATTTTTTTACCCAGGACAATTTGACGATCTTAATTTTTTTTTTGTGCGATTCGACAAATGTTCATGGAAAAAATCATGAAATTCGTTAATCACTAGTCGATAAATTGCGAAATTCAACAATCGTTAGCAGTAAAATCGTAAAATTCATCAATTGATAACGGAAAAATCATGAAATTTATCAAATGGTTTCCGGTGTATTGCGTATAAATATCTAGGTGGAAGCAGTTTGCTTATTTTGTCAAATTTTCCAACAATATTCGACCCAATATGCATGCGTAAAAAAAATCTTCCGGTAGGACCGGCCAATGAGGTGAGTGTCTATTACTGTCTCTAGAAACGTGTTTGGGATCATCTCCTGTTGTTTTGTTCTTGCATGTTGCGTTACACCTAGGAAGGTATTTATATAGAACTCACTGTGGAGTGTTTAGAAGGTATTTATTTTATTTATTTATTTATTTTATTTATTGTAATTTGTATGAATACTTAGTTGCCCATTTCGGATTTACTGATTAAAAATGAATTTAGGCTCATTTAACATTCGCGAAATCAATCCCGATGGAAATTGTCTTTTTAGATCTCTTATCATTTTGTTTATATAGTACAGAAAATAATTATTCAAACGTACGTAAAAATAACGTAGAACACGTAATACAAAATTGGACCACTTATAGATCGCGAATGAATCTTATGGTGTTCCGATTGCTAATGAAAACGATTATGTAAATATATGGTTCTTCACACTTCAATAGAAGCATTGTTTAACTTAATATAATTCTACAAATATGATGCAGTTTTAAAATATCGAGTAATGATTAATACTGTCAAGGAATATACTCATATACGTAATTAAGTTTTGGTACTTCTCTATCTCGTCGACCACTTTTCATAACAAAAAACTATCGCCAGGTTTTTTTTACATAACATTTTTATATACAAAAGGAAAATCGAAATAACCTCATTGGAATATCAAAATAAATAAATAAAATATAAGAATTTAAGGATACAATTGTTATTTTAATTAATGAAATAACTAATAAATCAAATAAACATAATGAAAAATACACGCAAATGTTGAATTAAAAACCACTTGATGACATAACACACACGTATAATGCTTCTGACATCAAGTAAATGGGACTGCATTTTTGGCATTTAATCATACAGTTTGGCGATAGTATTTTGTTATGAAAAGTGGTCGATGGGATAATAGAGAAGTACCTAAGTTTTTTTATACCAAGTTTGAAAATTTATCTTTTTTTGACATTTAAAAAAAATAACAGAAAAAACATTACAAATTTGCCCATTTGCTCAGCGATCAAAGGATTAAGTAAATATTAATGATAGCGGAACTGGTTCTGTCTATAAAGTATATTATTTTGCCCAAAAACCCCCCAACAAAAAAATAATTACAAAGAATAAGTAATCGTCTTTAAAATAAATATACAAAAAACAATGTGATTAATGGCCAGGTTTTTTTTAACATAACATTTTTTATATACAAAAGAAAAATCGAAATAACCTCATCAAATAAACATAATGAAAAATACACGCATATGTTGAATTAAAAACCACTTGATGACATAACAAACACGTATAATGCTTCCGACATCAAGTAAATGGGACTGCATTTTTGGCATTTAATCATACAATTTGGCGATAGTATTTTGTTATGAAAAGTGGTCGATGGGGTAATAGAGAAGTACCTAAGTTTTTTATACCAAGTTTGAAAATTTATCCTTTTTTGACATTTAAAAATATATATACTTCTTTGTATATTGTTTGTATACATACAAACAAATATAATGTAAACATTATTCAAATATTAAGAGTTTGCAAATCAAAACATTCTAAAGATTTGTATACATACAAACAATATAATGCATACATACTCTTTACAAATAAAATAGCACACTTATGTAATGACAAAAATTTTAAATCGAATAGAGATAATATATTTCTGTTAAAAAATAATGTTAAAGTTCAGAAACTCTTTTAACTTATATATATATTATACATTCACATAAAGCTAGTCACGTTCCTGTATATTAAATATTTAGTTGCTAAATAAAGAAATAATATTTTATAATTTATATTCAGACACTCAGATTCTGCTTTTTTCGAACACATAATAATAAAAATATTACTACCGTGCGTACTGTCTTTTGACATTATATTTACATAATCGTTTTCATTATCAATCGGAACACCATAAGATTCATCCCCGATAATAAACGGGCTATAAGTGGTCCAATTTTATATTACGTGTTCTACACGTTTGAATAATTCTTTTCTGTACTATATAAACAAAATGATAGAGATCTAAAAAGACTAATTTCGATCGGGATTGATTTCGCGAACGTTAAATGAGCCTAAATTCATTTTTAAACAGTAAATCCGAAATGGACAACTAAGTATTCATACAAATTACAATAAATAAAATAAATAAATAAAATAAATACCTTCTAAACACTCCACAGTGAGTTCTATATAAATACCTTCCTAGGTTTAACGCAACGTGCAAGAAAAAACAGAAGATGATCCCAAACACGTTTGTAGAGACAGTCACAGAACCTCACTTCATTGGCCGGTCCTGCCGGAAGATTTTTTTGACGCATGCGTACTGGGTCGAATTTTGACGGAAAATTTGGTTTGACAGAATAAGCAAACTGCTTTAAATATATGGATGTTTTTGACAATGGTCTGCAGGTCCCAGTTGAATTTGGTGATATTCCGCCTGAAGGGTGCGCTGAGATAGCAACATTTGCCCATTTTCATTATTGTATCATCGAAAAGTGTATGAAGTTATGCATAGAATATAACCAAATTTTATATATGTGTTTTATGTTAAGACCTGCAGATCCCAGTAGAATTTGGGGAAAATTTCGCCTCAAGGGGGCGCTGCGTTAGTAATTTTTGTTTTATTTTCCTTATTGTATCATCGAAAAGTGTATGAATATATGCATAGAATTGAACCAAATTTTGTATATATGTTTTTGACTATAGTGGCAGGTCCCAGTTCAATTTTGGGGCTATTCCACCGGAAAGTTGAGCTGTGATAGCTAAATTTGTTCGATTTTCTCGATTTTTCGTAGTTTTGTTGTACATCAACTGCTCGTGCAGCGAAGGGTGCTTCATATCCACTTAACTCAGCGATTCGTAAGCATCTGAAATACATGACGAAAAATATTAAATTTGTTGGAGCTGTGATAGCAAATTTTAAAGTATTAAGTTGTATGGGATAGCAACTCAGCGACTCGCAAGCGTCTGACGTACATGGCGAAAAATATTGAATTCATTGGAACTGTGATAGCAAATTTTGAAGTATTAAGTTGTATGGGATAGAAGAAAATTTTGGGACTGGCACATATGACTAGTTTTTCGAGGCACTCCGAATTCAAACAGCGTTCACGTTTGACTAGAAATGAAATATCCAGTTTTATTCTGAGGTTTGAACAATTTTTTCTCAACCTTTTCAAATCTATATTTGACCTCCAGTAGACAATCATATATTGAAATTTTTGTCGTGTCCCTGTGAAAAAAAAAAAAAAAAAAAAACTATGCACGATAAAATAACTATTTATAGCTTAAAACCTCTTAGAGAGCGATGGGATATTTTTCTACCAAAATATCTACTAATTTTTTTTTTAAATTTTATTACTGTAATTTAAATCCCCCCCCTAAAAAAATCTAATATTGTATTTATTTATATTCACATAAAATTTCGAAAATTCTGGTGCGAAATCAACATTTCAGAAACAGAATTACTTGCCGTTGAAACTGTTAAAACCTTCCCTGGTTTATTAGATGTGTTGCGTAGAAAGTTGCATTTAATTTCGTTATGTGGTTGTTGAGAAATTTGCGAAGATACATATAAACTAAAGATGAATTCGGGCTTTTTTTTTGGATTGAGCCCAACGATTTGAAATCCAAGCCCGATACTGAAAGTACGCAGTAGAAAATTGTTAATACCCTTTTAAAAGAGTTTCAAGATTAATTTTCTCATATAAAAATCACTTCTTACATAGAAAATAGTATTAATCCTGCATAGCAGGACAACGTGTCGGGATTTTAATGCCCTTGAAAATCTGTTTAAAAAAGTTAATTTATGTTATTAGTTATTAGGTGTTATTTAGTTATTTACTTAAAGCACCAAATTTATACCAACTACAGGCAGATATCTGCAAAAGTTACAATTCTTATCCATTTAAAATATCATCGTACAACTGTGGCAGAAAGACATGATTTCTCTTTTCGAGTAATTCTAGAAAAGGATTTCAAAGAGATATGAAGGATAGACAAGCGATATCCCACAGCTTCCTTTTTTTAACCAACAGTGACCGTGAAAAGGCATCAGAATCAGATATTTCTCTTTATATCCCATCAATAATAATTCAATTATCTTTCAAACTGATTTGTAAAGGATTGTAAAACACTTTAAGAAATTTTCACTTTGAGAAACGAGCCCAAACACTGGTGTAAAAACAAAGCATGATACCGTTTCTTGCCCAAGCTCGTCCAGAGTCCGTCTCATCTCTAATACATACATACATGCATACATAAGGGCCATAAACAAAAACTTCTTTATTCAAAGTCACTTAAAAACAGTGCGTATGCCCATATGACATATATCAAGCGTAAAAGAAACATATTTAGCATGCTGTTTATAATCATGTAAACTTGTTCATAAAGATGTGGTTTTTTTTATTTTATAAATTTAAACTATGTATTTTAGTTTACGCGTAATACAAAAAAATAGATGCTAGATACATAATTTTATTAATTGTGACTCTTTATATTTTACTTTTCTCTGATCAAATGTCTAGAAGTATAGATTACTTAGATGTTATGGGATTACTTAGGTTGTGTACACATTTCTAAAAAAATATTGCAGATAACTCTACAGTTTTCGCATGACGGTTATATAAATACAACATTTAATAACAATAATAGTAATAAGCAATTTTCATTTTCTTAAAAAGAAATTGATTAAAAAACAATTACTGAATCTTTCATAAAAATCACAGGCAAGTATTAATATATTATACCATTATGTCTATAATATGATATTTTAGACACATTCATAAATTTAGATAATTTAAAAGAAACAAATTAGGTACATAAGCACAAACTATTTCAACACTGTAGCTTTAACAGAATTTGAATCTAACTATGTGACAGGTGTATCCTAAAAGAATAACGAAAAAATAATAATTACATAGATATGAGTGTCATTGTTTGTTTCCGAAATTAAACACTCGTTTTAGGGATTTATATTGTATATTGTGGAACTATATAAATTGTATGTTCGTAGAATTATCTGAGTCTGCTACATTTTTAAAATGCAAAATTGAAATTTAGAAAAATTTTAACATTTTATGTTTTATATCCTCAAAGATGTTAAGCAAAAAAGGAAAATCATGCGTCAAGCATTGATTATGAAACGCTATATTAGTAAACCGCCATGGTTAAAAAAATTTAATTTTATAAATTCTATAATTTAAGATTTATCAAAAACTAATAAAAGAAAACCTTCATTAATTTACATGTACATTTCACGCATTTAATCCCCTTATTTAATAAAGTGATAATCAAAACCAAAAGAAAATGAATAGTGACTTCTACATACTTTATAAATAACTTTTAACATTCAGTTACAACAGTAACAATAATACAGGATGAAAAAGATTTCTCAAAAACCAGTTCGTTCAAAATCATTCTTTAAATCAATTAAATAAGCAAAAATAACTAAAAACTTGAATTTACAAAAATGTGCTAATTAAAGCATTGCATTTAAGCTGTTTATTGAATAATAATTAGAAAAATCACATATAAAGTTTGAAAGAAAAGAAATTATATCGTTTTTGTAAATGTTGTTAAGAAAAATTGAAACTACAAAGAATTTTTCTGGAAATATTTTAATTAAGATACATTTTTCATATGCTTGTTAAAATGAAATAAATATTTATTGCAAAATATAACTTCGGTGCTTAGAGATTACTATTATTCATTATGTACAAAATATAATTAGAGGAATTAATAACCAATAATGGGGAAAAAGAATGGAATATTTAAATATTATACTAAAGAAGATCCTGACAAATTCTGAAAAAATATTTATCGGATGAAAGAATTTTAAAGAGAAGTTATAAATACATGTGTTTGTTTATAATAAAAGTATTTCATATGGCTAGTTTCTTAGAATTTCTAAGAAAAAAATTATAAATGTCTATATAAGTTATTATTATTTTAATGCAACTGCAAATTAAAATATTCCTAAATGTAAAATTCGGCATAAATGAATGAAATAAAAACATTTCCTAATATTAAATTTGGGTAAATGTTTTTATAGACTTCAGTAACTTTCAACGTAATTAGATGTATGAAGAGAAATTGCATATAAAAAGAACTGTGCAAACGTTTTTCGCCAGTCTAACAAAAAAAGTATACATATAGGAGAAAAATAGAAATGCATAGAAGAGTAGCAGCTCAGCCGTCGTCAGTTCTAGAGGTGTAGAAATGGTGGTAAGTAGTCCAAAATGAAATTTGTGGCTTAATTTTAATCTAATGTATAGCGAGAGGCTGGATAATTACTTTACTTTCATTTAGGAAATTGTTCAAAGGTTGAAATATGAGACACGTTTTCTTTTAGAGGGTACAAACACGAATAATTTACAGAGATTTCGTAAAAAAACGTTCAGCAAATTTTCACGAATATGGCAAAGTAACTGAAATTTTATCCCAATCTCGAACAATGATAACGCTTCATAATACGGTTAAGTAACTGTCATCAGTACGTTTACCGTGTCTAGAACTAGTAATTTACTTTAATTGGACATTTTGAATCTAATTCATGAAACATTAGTAGGGGAACGTCGGAAATAATGGAATAGTCGGGTAATATGGAATAGCAAGGTTATTGTTTCTAATGTGCTACCACCAAGCGGCAATATCATAAACTATTTAAGACCGTTTCCGTAATGCCCCCTCCCCCCCCCCCCCCCAGAACACGCAATTCGTTGGTCAGCGTCAGGGTCCGTTGTGTGTATAAATATTTGTTTTTCCTGTTCGAAATTTTTCAGGAGATATTTTTTCAATATTTTTTTTATTCGTTATGAAAAGTAATATATTTACATTGAAATCAAGCCTAATGTACACCGAAATACTAACAGTCCATAATATAATATTCGTTTTTTAGCTCGCGAGTCACACCAATAAACATAGAGTAATTTTTTTTTACCAAACCAGCGGTGTCGGATTATATGGAATACTAATTATCCTCTTTAATAAAAAGCTATACGTTGCTGACGACTGGGATTTTTGCTAATCGTTGCCACAGATTAATCTCGAAAAATGAAACATTTGAAGTTACTGAAAAAATTAAGAGCTCGAAAAATATTTGTCGGAAAATTGTTACACAAACTGCGTTAGAAAGGTAAAAAATTGTATTTTTCTTGATATAAATTTCAAATCTAATGATTATACCGTTTTTCAAATATTGAATTTCAAAAATTACCAAATTTTCCAATGGAGTACCATAGCGAAACCTTCATGCGTAAAAAGATAATGATTACAAAAATGTGTCCTGACGTGTATACTGGCTATATAATAAAATTCTATATATTTAGCAGGCCCATATGGCTTTAAAACACAAAGTCAAATTCTAGGTCAATATTTCGTTTGATTAAAAGTGTGTTAAGAGAAACTGATCAGCGTAGCGGGCGTAGCTTGCTAGTGTCTCATAATACTCCATGATTATGGTGGCGCAAAGACAGATCCTCTTATTTGTGATTTATGTAAAGCTGAAGTATATTGGCTGACTATCTAGACACTATATTTTGATCATGCTCTCTTGATATCATTAAATCTCTTTTTTTTTGCCGAATTTAGTTCGTTTTCTTCATTTTTAATCCCCTATTCCATATTTCTTGACTATCTCACAATACCCTCAAAATTAAGTTTACTATTATTATTATTTTTTTGCAAGTGATAAAATATTGTAAAATAATTTTTGTCTATAAAAACTAATCACAGATAGTAGAAGTTTGTAATTGCATTCGGTTTTTGGGTTTTAAAAAATATCGGGATATTGTACAGACCTAAATGTAAATAGTATTCTATAATACTCAAAGTTCCTCTACATTGAAAGTTTCAGGAATTGTTACAAGTTGAATAAGAGTATTTGACTATTATGGTGATCACACTGTAAACAAACTCGTATAATAATACGGTGATTTAACTGTAATTTTTGTAGCAAACTGTCCCATCATTCATTTATGGATAGCAGTTACTTAACCGTGTTATGGATCGATTTCATTTGTTCAGTATAGAGATAAAATTACTTTTCCTTTGCCAGATTCGGAACTGGAAAACTGCTGAACGGTATAATTTTTAGGAAATCTTTATATATATATCAATGGTATTTGTTCAATTCATCTAGAAAATGGTAGAAATTCGAAAATATCATCAAAATCTATAAAACTTATTTACAAATAAATGGATTTGATTCTGTTGCCACAAAGTATATTAATAACCTTGTTTTTACTCTTTTATATAACTCAACTTGATTTTTGTATGTAGAGACGGAAATTTTTTAACCCATTTATTGATATGCTAGAATTAAAAAAATAAAAAAATAAAATAAAATTATGTACACAAGTGTGTTTTCAATGACAACACAACATTCTAATATTTTAAAAACCTAATTATACATTAATAAATTAATTTTAAGGTAATTTTCCGTTAGCCCGACACAGGTGATAAATCGCCAAATATACTGTATGGTTACAATTGTGTATCAGTTAAGACAACAATGGATTCAGTCATGCGCCAAATAACGCTCAACAAAAAAGGCCAACTGTCTGTGAAGCTGCAGCAACGAAATATTTTAAACACTAAAAGTAATATATATATATATATATATATATATATATATATAGAGAGAGAGAGAGAGAGAGAGTAACATATACGATACGTTTTAATTAATTAATAGTTTCGTACTGTTTAAATTATGATTATACGTTGAGAAATCAATTTAGAAATCCTAAACAGATAGTGTAAATACTTTCTTTTCTTCTCTGTTGCCGTATCTTAAAAATAAAACAGAGCAAAAAATATATTTTTAAAAATAAATTCACTAGCTCGCGCTTTCTACCAAGCGTTAAATAAAAAGCGGCGAATTTTCCATAAACACGATCGTAATTTAACGTATTATGATGGAATTGTTTTAGAAAAATCATGAATTGCAGTCATGAAATTCGACGTGATTTTCAAGACGAACATTGAATGCATATACAAATGAGAATTTAAAAAAAAAATTTAAAAACCTATATCTACTTTCATATTTATATTTGCACAAACATTTCAATAGGTTAGACATGTATGTTACTTATCAAGACATAAAATAGCTAAAGTTTCCATTAATAAATGATTCAGTATCATTCTTAGAATCCTTGCGTGATATTTTAACTAAAAAGTTTCTTTCATGTATACTAAATTTTGATAATAAATACCTTCAAAGTTCAGAGATTTGTTTCTTTCATGAACTTAAATACTTGCAATAATGAATCAAATTCTTGCTGTTTTTTAAGATTGTAGATTGAATCTCATTAATATGTTTCAAAATGACTTTGTATTATCAGTATAGTTATTAAATTATACATGTTCTTCTAAATACAGTAGCATCTGTTTTGAATAATAAACTCAAATGTGGTGACGAAATCAATTCTCAAGTTTATCTACAGTTATTCTCGTGGGTTTATTCTTGATTCAAATCTGGGTCAACGTGAGAAAAAAGTAATGAGGTTTATACGTGAAAATGAAGAGTGGTTCAAACATTTTTAATGTGATCACATGTGCTCTTTAAAATGATAAACATGTGGATATAGGTTGCATAATTTTCAAATTTTATTTAAAATAAAAAACAAACAAGAACGAAAAATCATACGTCAAGCATAGATTACGTAATACTTTCCAACGCTTCAAAATAATTTTACAAATCATTACCGTTTAATAAGCTGAAAGATAACATCTAAGTAAACAATTTGGGAAACGCATAACATATTTAAAAACGTAATTTCAGGAATTTCCAACATATATTTCCAACATATACAATATTCGGAAAAATATTCGAATACTTTTATTCAGCCCTGTATATGATCTATAGATTTGTATATATACTACGTAGGATGCTAAATTTTAGTTTAGTTAGGAAACTCGTAGCACATTTTAAAATTCTCCTTCTGGAGTTTCTGTCAATAAACGGAAACGTGTTCGCGAACTTTTGTGCTGCCCTGTATATGAAATACAGAATTTATACACACTAAGTAATAGATAAAAAGTGAGTTAAATTTACAATCGCTTTCAGCAACTTAAAACGCACTTCCAGGAATTATTGTTAACAGACAGTAGAGAATTCTTTTGTGTGTCCCTGTAAATGAAAAATGACTGCTATACACACAATATTCTCTAGTAAGCCTCTTGTAATGCACCTTAGTGATATATATAAATTTCAAGGCGTTTAAAATAGTGAAACATTATTTAATAAAACTGCAAACGATTTTTCTCCATAGACGTAATGTAACGGAATTCTTTTGACTGTCCGTGTAAAGTAACTATAAGTGCACACCCTATTCCATATTAAGCTTCTTGTAATACACCTTAGTGATATATATCAATTACAATGTGTTTGCAATTGTGTAACATCATTAAAATAAACCGCAAATGATCTTTCCCCATAGACCGTCATGTAATGGAATTCTTTTGAGTGACCCTGTAGAAAAACTATAAGTGCTCATTTCAGATGAAATAGGGAACATGCTATACATAACGACAATAACATATAAAAATTGCAGGGCAATCTGAGCATATTTAGGGAGTTAGAGTACGGACAGACGGCATTCCCAACCGTATATTTCTGAATGTATGTATTCAGACGATAAAAAACAAGAAAGAAAAATCATGCGTCAAGCGTAGATTATGAAACACTTTCTAACACATTCAAAATACTGTAATAAAACTTCACCGTTTAACCCTCTAAGCGTGTGGAACGTAATATTCCGTTCACTAAGCTCCAGGTTTCACTGCAATATATGCAATGTTTAAGATAATATAATTCTATAGATTTAATGAATTTTCAAAATATTGAAGAATGATTAATACTCTCAAGGGTTACATTCATATTTGTAATTAAGTTTTATTTATAATGCTGAAAGAATCATATTTTTTTAGCATTTAAAACAAAATGCAGAGAAAACAACATTACAATTTTACCCTTTTTCAAAACACTCAGAGGGTTTTAATAAAGTGAAAGATGATCTCCAAGTAAACAATTTAAAAACCGCATAACGCATTTGAAAAAAAAACAATTACTCTCTATAGTCGGAAAAATATCCAAATTCTTTTGTGCACCCTGTATATGATCTATAGATGTGTGCATATATAATACATAGTATGGCAAAAATTAGCTCAATTAAGAAACCTTAACACAGTTGAAATTTTCCATTCAGAAATTCCCGCCAATAAGCGGAAATATTCTTGAATTATTTTGATATATAGAATACTAGCTGTTACCCGTGACTTCGTTCACGTATCATTAAAAGAAATTTAAATGCATTAATTAAGCAAAATATTTCATTCCCGATAATTAGAATCGTAAATAATTAACTAACTCTTTATCACATTCCATAGGAGACAATACCGTATTTCTATGTTATACAGGCCTTGACATAACTAAGTTTTAAAAAAGTGAAAATTTGTGACAAATAATCACGAAAAGGAAACTGCAACCAATGAAAAAAGGCGGGCCAAATAAAATCGTGGAAATCGGCGAATTGTGTAAAAACATATGTCAAGTTTACCTGGTAAACTATTTTACTTTTCACGGCTTTGTGAAACGTTTTAGTAACATCCTTCAAAGATAATGGAAATAGTATATTCTTTTTCATTAAATTCAATTCTTGTGAATAGGGAGCAATAATAGTAGACCTAACTGCAAGGAACTTAAATTTGCCTCCTTGATTTAATTTATACCTGAAAAAAAATCTTTATTTCTAAATGAAAATATGTTGACAGACGACTTTTTGTTCTCCAGAATAAATTGATTCATGAAGTTTGAATATGTGAAAATACGTTTTTATTTTTCAAAAATTTTACTGTAATCAAGATTTTTTTTTTCTTTCACTATCTATTCAAATTGAAAATAAATTCTTTTTTTCAGTTTTAATGAGAAAAAATATATTAATCCGTTTTATTTCTTCTTTTTTATCCACAAAAATGGAATAATTTAGTTGCCATTTTTAGAGAAACTTCGTTAAAATTTACAAAAAATAATAATAATAATAATAATAATAATCTCAGAATTTAAATCATTTTTTTAAATTCTGAGAGTTTATGACATCCTCGGATCAATGATAACCGGTCTTAAGTAAATCGTGTTGCGTTCGACAACCTGAAAGGAGTGGTTGCGAAATGCAAACAGGCGGTCAGATTTTAATATAATAGATTCGTATTTATTTTTCTTTTCCTAATAATTACGTTTTGGTTTTTGGCAAAAAACTCTCATCTGTATGTAACTGATATTCATGCTTAATAATCGGTGTAGATAAAAAAATATTTCAAATTTTTCGTTTTAAATATGGCGTAAAAGTCATTTACTTTCTAAACTTACCGATCCTTGTATGATTAATGTAAGGAATTGATTCACGCTCCTTGTAAAACACATTTGAAAATTCCCGTTTTATTTCAAATATGACGTCACTTTTTCCTCAGAGAAATCTCTTTTTAATGGCATAATTCTTGTTAATTTTCTTTTTCTGGCAATCAGGGTGTAAATTTTAGCGGAAAACTCACATTTGTATGTAACTGGTATTCAAGCTAATTATTAATCAGTAACGATAAAAAATATTCAGTTTTTCATCTTAAATAATCCGTCCATTATCTATCTACTTTCATTATACATTGATATTCATGCTCCTTGTATTATTACGAACATTTGGAAATTACATGTTTTATTTATGACGTCATATTTGTCCAAACCGAGGAGGATCCTTTTCATAGTTCCATGGTCCAAGCGAAATCTATTTTAAATAATATAATTATTGCTCATTTTTCCTTCTAATTATAACGCAATTTTTGACAGAAAAAGATCTTTTTAATGTAACCGATATTCATACTGTATCATGTCATACTGTATCATCATGTATAATGTTGTTTCAAATATCACGGAAATTCATCTTCTTTTGAATTCTTTTTAATTTTCATTTTTCACGTGAAAATCGTTCAATTGAAAATTAGTTGTTGAGGAAAAATTATTTTTCCGAGTTTTTATTTTTTGGCAACGATCAAAGCCCTAGCAACGATAAAGTAAAATGGTTAAATTTTATTGAAAAATGTCCATTTATTCTCTATGAAAATAATGAAATTTTTAATTATTAAAGAAAATATTTGAATAAAATAAATAAAACCTAGTCTATGTTCATTTGAGGGTTATAATCAAACTACATGCAAAAATACAGGATCATTTAAAGCTCCATTTTGACGCTGGCTTCAGCCTAACATTTGCACACAATCAGATTTATAATATTATTAGGATAAATTCCAAGTAATATGCAAAAAAATAGATCAATTAAAAAACGCATAGCACAAGTGAAAACGCACTTCCAGAAACTATTGCTCATAGACAGTACTGTAATGTAATTATTTTATGTGTCCCGGTAAATGAACAATAAATGTGTCTTGTAACGCACCTGCGTGATATGTACTAATTTCAATATGTTTGAAATCGTTTAACATTATTAAAATACGCTGCAAACAATTTTCTCTATAGACAACAATATAACGGCATTATTTTGAGTGCCCCTGTAATTATTAAATTCCGAGCATTAGTTCTTGAGATAGTGCTATTGCGGAAATCACGAAAAATGCTGCATAACAGCACCACCTGCCGGGCGCTTTTTACCAAAAACTAATCAGCACCAATTTATACCAGGCACTAACAGAATATAAAGTTTTATTAAATTCCGAGCATTAGTTCTTGAGATAGAGCGCCAACAATATTTGTGTCACATACAGACAAACAGACTCACAGACAGACATTTTCTAAAACAGTCAAATCGTGTTCAGGACCTTCTAAAACGTATAAATCCGTCGAAAACTGGAAGTCGAAAATTTTCATGAATCCAATACTTTCTTGAAGTAAAGATAGCAGAAAGTAAAAATATATATTTATGATGGTGTTGTTTAGAACGTATGCTTCAAATAAGGATTTATTTTATCATATATATTATTATTTCTGTTCTCAACATCCTTTTTGTATGAATTTAGGAAACGCAACAACAATGAACAAGGTATCATTTGAAAGCTTTTAAAGCGGCTTCTGACATAGTACACTCACATTTTCTTAAAACATGTTTTTTGATTAAAATTTTCTGTTATTTAAAAAATAAATCAGCATTGTTTTCATATATGAAATGAAAGCTTATTTTCAAATCAATGTTACTATAAAAATAAAATACCGCATTATATGATGTTCAACAATGCTTATAAAAAATAATAAATAGTAGAAAAGGGGTAAATGTGACGTTTTATCACGGGTTTATTTTATATTTATAATTAAAAACCAAAATTGAAATTGAAACGTTTAGAAGAAAAAAAAAGTATTATTTAGTGAACGAAACAGAGGTATATTTTACACGTGTAGCATAAAAGGTGCGATTTGTTATATTAGATTTAATTGTAATTTAAGTGTATTTGAATTTATTTTTCTTTGTCCCGTATTTTTTCATAAGAAGATTAAGCCATCCTTTAATGCAGTTAAAATAAAATTGTTAATTTTTTTCTTCCTCGCGCGTGCCTTTTTCTATCTTCGATGAGATTTTATTGTTCGAAATAAATGAGATGTTATTCTGGCTTGACTAATGTTGTTTTCTGATATTTTTAATCCTTGATTTTTCTTTAGAAGTTCAAACCTGCATCTAAAAAAATATTTGATATTGCTAAAATTATTAGACTGCAGTGCGAAATCTTCGTATACGGTTCGACTGGTATTATATTATTTCTGTTGTAAACATCCCCATTTCTATGCATTACAAATCACATGACGATGAATAAGGCATCATCTGAAAGGTTTTTGAACCGGTTTCTGACACAGTACACTTCCATTTCTTTAAAATACTTTTTTGATTAAAAATTGCAGTTAATTAAAAATTAAATCAGCATTCTTTTCATAAATGAAAAGGGAGGTGTTTTTCACATCATTGTTGGCACAAAAATAAAATACTGCATTATATGATGTTCTTTATATGATGTTTGCAGATATTTTTAATCTTTTATTTTTCTTTAGAAGTTTAAACTTGCATCTAAAAATTATTAGATATTGGTTAATATCAGGGCAATTCCAAGCCAATGTTACCATTTCTAGTATTTTATTTTTTACATCAAATAGGTAATATATATTTTTTCTGATAGTATTAAACCTAATTTTCTTTATATTTGCAACGCATTTTATAAAATTTTGAATAGTCAAAATCAATAAAATCCAATATAATCAGCATGGCTTCTTTTTATGTGTTTATTTACTTGTCTGTTACATGTTAAATGTTGGTTTGTTACAGGTAAGATTACATATTTTTCATAACTATCTTATGGCAACAGTCAAATTTTGTGAAAGATATACGTTTCAGAGCTCCCTCTGAATGAAAATACATTTTTATTATAATAAATTTTAAGTTATTTTATAAAAAAAAATTGATAAACATTAAGGTATCCGAAAAGCATGGTAATTCCTGTTTGTCTGCTACTTACCAATTTTTAATCATATAATTATTTACATTAAATAATTTATTCATAATAACTATATTATATTAGCTTCTAATATCGTATGCTGATTGTAGCCATCTTTGAATTACATTATTATTTTTTTTAATGAGGTAAGGCCATTTTTTCCTCTATGGCAATTATAGTCTGTTACGATGGAATTGCCCATTATTAGACTGCAGTGCGAAAACCTCGCACGGGTCCACTGGTAAATATTTTATTAAGGAAAATAATCTCAACTTCATTGTTTTATTCGTTGCCATTAGTAAAATATAAAGCGCTTTGGTACAAATATGTTTTTCTTTGTGTATGCTGTATCAGTACAAAAACCCTTAACGGGTTAAAGTTTGTGACGCAGCACTTCACCTTTTGTCTGTAAGAATTTCAAATACGGGTCTTCAAATTAATGATATCAAATTTTGAGTGACGGTATGCTATACATTAAAAAACTTATCTTTTTTTTTTTTCCCCTATTGCTATATTGATATTCAGTGGTGCAAATATTATTTTCTACATGAAAAAATATATATAAGTTTTTTGCTCGTGCTTTTTCATTCACATCTCTGATAAATTCAAAAAACTTGAATATCAAAATTCAAGTGACGCCTTCATGTGACTTTAATGGGTTTGTTTTAAAATCCAATTTAATTTATTTTTGGTTTGTCTCCTAATGTATATTTACACATGCTAACAATACTTTTAATTTTCTAATACATCATTAAATATATCACTTGCAATGAGCCTGTATCATGCATTGAAATGTATTTATTTCAATAAATTGATTTATCTTTTGTGCCATGCTGTCGAAAATTGAAAGAAAAATTTATGTAAAGATTTATTTTGCATCATATTATCCATTTGCATACATTTCACTTAGTTTGGATACTATGACGCAAAATAAACCTTTACATAAATTTTTCTTTCAATTTTCGACAGCATGGCACAAAAGATAAATCAATTTATTGAAATAAATACATTTCAATGCAAAGGCTCATTGCAAGTGATATATTTAATGATGTATTAGAAAATTAAAAGTATTGTTAGCATGTGTAAATATACATTAGGAGACAAACCAAAAATAAATTAAATTGGATTTTAAAACAAACCCATTAAAGTCACATGAAGGCGTCACTTGAATTTTGATATCATTTCTTTTAAAATTCGTATTTTGAATTTATCAGAGATGTGAATGAAAAAGCACGAGCAAAAAACTTATATATATTTTTTCATGTAGAAAATAATATTTGCACCACTGAATATCAATATAGCAATAGGGGAAAAAAAAAAAAGATAAGTTTTTTAATGTATAGCATACCGTCACTCAAAATTTGATATCATTAATTTGAAGACCCGTATTTGAAATTCTTACAGACAAAAGGTGAAGTGCTGCGTCACAAACTTTAACCCGTTAAGGTTTTTTGTACTGATATCATTACTTTTTTGAGGTTAAGGATCAAAAGATGAAGAAATTAAAATATAAAGACCAGCGTAATGAGTTTATAGTCATAATTTTCACTCACCTTCAATCCCCCCCCCCCCCAAAAAAAAAAAGAAAAATAATAATTAAAATAAAATAAAATAGAATAAAAGAAAAAATTATACCTCAATTTTGATGCAACTTCATTATTTAAAATTGTTTTGAAAAATAAACTCTCATTTTATTTTTTTACAGTTGTAAAAATCAGTGCTAAATTTTACTGTAAAAAAAAGTTTACGAAGAAATATAGAAAGAAATATTACTAAGAACAAATTTATAAAGTTAAATAAAATATCAAACAATTCATTAAAAGTTAAAATAAAACTTGACACATGTTAAACATTATTTTAAAAAAGGTGCTATATATGAAAACTAGCAGAATTTAAAAATTTCAATTACAGAAAAAGCTAGAAATGTTACTATTAAAAGAAGTGTACTAGGTCACGTTGTATTAAATTTTATTTGAAACAAAATAAGTTAAACTTTAAGTTCAAAAATGTTACAAAAATTAAAATGAAAAACAGAATACATTTTAAAGAACTGGAGCACACAAAACTTTATAATTTTTTTTAAATGTCGCATTAAAAGAAAATCATACTATAAATATATTATTAAACTAAGCAAAAAATAATTAAAAGTAAATACAGTGAAATCTCATGTGCAGCTGTATAATGCTTTAGAAATAAATCTAATGGGCGGTTCACTATGGAATGTAAGCAATGAAAATCTGTAACATGTCCTGAATTATAATCTAAAATTTATACTTTAAATATTTAGAAAATTAAATATTCTTCCAGTTTGTTTGTTAAATGACAATAACAATACTAAGTTATTTTTATTACATAATGAACCTGAATATTTGATAGTAAAAAAGTATTATATTTAAAAGACAGCGTTATCATTTGATAATAACAGTAAACTGTTAAAACTGTTTTACAGATTTATTTTAATTTTATTTAAGTAATTACTGTAAAACAGCTTAAATGTAAAGATAGTTGCTAAACAATCATAAATACTGAACTGGTAATGTGGGTCCCCGGGAGCAAAAAAATAAATAAATAAATATATATATATATATATATATATATTTAAGGATTAGATTTTTATTTTATTGATAAGATTTACTATATTTAAAATATTTGCTTTTTTTATTGATAAGCTTTACTATGTTTAAAATATTTGCTTTTTTAATTGATACGATTTATTATATTTAAAATATTTGCTCCCTATTATCCACAAATCGAGGTGGAGGGTATCACCGTCACCAACGCAGGGTTCATACTCATTTTCCAAAGAAAAATCCCCTGATGTATATTCTGGAATGAATAATATTCCCATATCAACAATTAACGACAACTTTAAAACCAGTATCATGCCCCCCCCCCCCTGCTCCTAAAAATAAAATAAGATATATAAAAACAAGGTACTGATGTCAAAAATAAATTTTATGAATCACATATGGACAGAATTGTAAAAGTTTCCAATTTATCATGTCAGAAAGCGTGTCTTAGTTTCATGTAATTCTGACATCACAAAGCATGCGAATAGCAGCGACTTCCCTCGTTTCCCAGAGTAGCTGAACGTTTCTTTAGGATTTCCCCGGTTTGGAGAATTTTCTGAATTATCCTTTGAGATTCCCCTGATTATCAAGACGAAAATTTATCTTCCTATTTTTACCCTAAATCCCTTTATCCCCTGATGAGTATGAAACCTGCAACGGCTCCTTGTTGCCCACTTCGTTCCGGCATAATTTACACACACATTATCTAGAAAGCTTCAGGCCAAAGGCTTTTTGGATTTTGTAATTTTCTGGAATTCGTGACCTTCTGAACTTTGGAATTCCCCTCATCTCCCAAAACCTAGGATTCTAATTGTAATTCATCAAAAACATAAGAATAAAAAAATTAAACAATCCCATGTAGGATATGAATAAAAACTTACCTTTTGCATTTCTTTTTTTAAAGATCTAAACAAAAATTCTTACAATATGAAATGGTAACAATAAATAATAATAATAAAAAAAATAAATAAAAATCAGTAAAAAATTCTACCCCTTTTTTTTCTCTACAACTGCATAATTTACATGAAAACGATTAATATTTTCTGGATTTTGAGTCCTTCCAGAGTTTGGAATTCTTGATACTAGGTCCTATACTGTAATGAACTAAGAAATCTTTATTAAAATTAATAACTAAAATGCATATACACAGGATTATTTGATTTAAAAATTGTAACATAATATTTAGACTGTTTGTCTAACACATAATTATGGAATTTTTTTCTTGTTTCTTCTATAACTGAAAATAATTTGGAACAGCTTTGGCATTAGCCTGCTGTCCGCCATCTTGGATACATTTTTGGTGCGAAAAAGCCTTTTTCGCCAAGTAGTAAATGTCGCCAAGTGGTCATTTATAGCCCTTTTAGACTTAACTATAAAAAAAAAAAAATTAAGCAGATAATAAACAAAAAAATAAAGTATAGCAAAGCAATTTAAATCATGAATATTTTATAAAGCGTTTATTAAATTATTCATGATTTTAACTGCTTTGCTTTCCTTTTATTTTTGGATTTTTACTACCTACTTTAAAAAAATTCATAATTACACCTAAAGTGGCTATAAATGTCAAGTCGGTGACATGAAGCATAAAAAACAGAGTCACCATCGAGAAAATGGTAAATACTTAATGATTATGAGGTTAAAATATTAAAATAAAGCAAATAAACACCATTTGAAAAGAAAAAAAATGCAGGAGAGGAGGGGAGGCAACATGCAGATAATCAAACAGCTTGTTAGCATCTTGAAAATAGTAAATACTTAATTATTCTGAGATTAAAATATTAAAATAAAGCAAATAAACATCAAAAGAATTTTTTTTTTTTAATTGTGGCCCCCCATGACCGCCCGCTATGAAAAATATTCATAGCGCCACAACTTTTTTTAATCTGCAATATATTTTCCTGGAAAAAAAAAAGGGCGGGGGCTTTAAAACATATAAATATTAAAAAATAAAATGCATAAAAATAACATTACAATTTTATCAAAAGAGAAATCTATTCAAAAATCAATCCTAAGCAATCAAATACTTAAAATTCACATTAAGCAAATCTTTAATCCTAAATTATTCCATGAATTCACTTAATATTTTTTTTTTTGCAAAACCAGAATTACAATTCTAAAAAAAAAAAAAAATCTATTCAATCAATCTATCCTAAACGATCAAATACATAAAATTCACAAGAATTAAACCAACTTTTGTTAAAAATATATCTAATTTAAAAAATAACTAATCTATCCCTAAATTTAAAAAAATCACATTCATAAATCAATCAAATACATAAAATTCGCAATAAATAAATCTTTAATCCTACATTATTCCATAAATTCACATTTTTTTTTTTTTTTTTTTTTTTTTTTTTACAAAACCAGAATTACAATTTTACAAAAAAGAAATCTATGCCTAAAATTCACCAGAATTAAACCAACGTTTTCAAAAATTAAATACAAAAATTCGCATTCACATTTTCCACACAAAACCATAAAAAGCACAAAAAAAAAAAAAAAAAAAAAAAAAAAAAAAAATCAAGCAATTTTTATATTATGCTCCTCCCACTTAAAAACCATACTCCTCCTATTTTATTTCCCTTATAATCTCCAGAAAATTATTAAACACATATGTTGATGTACTAAAAAAGATTATTATTCTGTTTTTTCAAAAAATAAAATATAAATATTTTTACTGTTTCTGTGCCATGAACATTTAGAAATATTAGTATCATTTGCTTTAAACCAATGTTTGTTTTTTCGAACTACACCTGTATAGTGACCTTCTGATACAGTATCACCATGATGAAATATTGCACCTGATAATGTGTAATTATTATCACTAAATATTATTTTATTTTGGTGAACTCCTGACAGTAACAAGTTTGTATTTTTCTGATTGATTGAATTTACTAATTGCAGTGAAAAAATTAAAACATTTCGTGTATTTTTAATTACTGTTTGAGTAGTTAAAACATTAAGTTTATTACAAGCAGGGCATTCTGCTTCTTTACATAAATCTGAATTCCAACTATTAAAATTATAATCAAGTAACCCCTGAAATTTAAATTTGTTTTCATCTATTGGAATTGCCAGTCTTCCTATTTGTGTTTCAATCACATCTTGTTTTGAATAGGGACATTTTTGACATTTTAACAATTCAACAATATCAAATGATGTAACAGATTTTAAATAATTATACTTATCAAGAAGGTATTGCAAAAATTCTGTGCTATCCTGCTGCTGATCAATATTAGGTATAGGAAATTGTGATTGTAATTGTGAACAAAACTGTGATCGTAACTGAAAACAATCTAAAGCAGCATTGGACGTGGAACTCGAAAAAGCTAAACAGAGTTTTTTTAAATCTGAATGGGTGCATAACTTTATTTCAGAGTTTATATACTCTAAATTAAAAAGACACTGCAAGGTTGAATTGGCATAGCAAGAAACATTATGTGGATTAGTAAAACCATGAAATTGGATTAATG
Source organism: Maratus michaelseni (assembly GCA_963931845.1). NCBI lineage: Eukaryota > Metazoa > Arthropoda > Arachnida > Araneae > Salticidae > Maratus > Maratus michaelseni. The sequence continues at coordinate 95,286,519 of OZ007589.1, read as the reverse complement.
ATTCTATTATGTCTGTTCCATGTTTTTTTGTTTGTGCAATTTCTATATCAATTAACTGAGCTGCATGTAAGTGTGTGAAATAATTGTTTTTGTCTGGCACTGTCTTATTAACAGTTTTGTTTAATGAAAACAATGTTAAATCAGGTTTAAATTTACACTTCAATCTATTATATTCCAAAATTGCACTACTCTGAGCTTCAATTTTTTCTGGATTTAAATTAATTATGTGTAAACCATCTAAACATTTAACTCTGGATAAAGCAACATATGCCTGACCCTTTGAAAATATATAGGTGCCTATATCTACTACACAAGTATCTAAAGTTAGCCCTTGGCTTTTATGAATTGTTATTCCATATGCTAGACTAATCGGAAATTGTTTTCGTAAAACAAATACGTTTGTTTGTAAGTTAAATTTTGCTGTTACGGGTTCTATGTCAAACTCTCCAGTTTCAAATTTTATTCTTAGTTTATTGATATTTTCAGTCGTAAAGTTATCTTTATAAATTTTAACTATAAAACCTATTGCACCATTTACTAAACCATTAGTTACATCTATATTTCTCAATAACATAATTTTTGCTCCTAATTTAACTTCTATTTCATCTTCTAAACCTGCAGTTCGACTGCTATCTTTAACATTATTTAAAGATTTCAGTGCCGTAGCTTTTTGCGCAGTTGTTTTTGCTTCTATTATGTCGACAGCTTTGAGAATAACTTTTGGTTTGTTTGAATACTCCAACATAGCCGCATTGAAGATATTACATTGTTTTTTTCTTGGGAATAAACAAATAGTTTTATGATCTAATTTTTGTACATATTCAACTAACTCTTTCATACAATTTGATGGATTTTTGGATTTTAAAACAATTTCTCTTTTACGTAAAATCATCTCATCAGCATCAGTTAATACACCTACACGGATTGAATCTAATATAGATGCATATACTTTATCAGTCTGCTGCCTCATGTTAATGGTCAATTCGTCATATGTAAGTAATTCTTGCCAAATATTTATAAAATGCAATCCAGAAAAATATTTAGAGCAATTTTCTCCAGAAATATTTACGAAAGGGGAATCGTGCCTTACAGGTGGAAGTTGTAATAAATCACCAAAAAATAAAATATTTATTCGCCCGAACCAACCATCTTTTTCATCCAGGGTATCAAAGATTTCTGATAATCTCATGTGAATTTGCATTAGCATTACGTTAGAGACCATGGAGACTTCATCAATGATGAGCAAAACCATATTTTTCAACTCCATACGAATATCATTTAACTTGTCATCTGATAATTTATTATTTACAGCTGTATTGTCATGTTCTACTGGTAATTGCAATAAACGATGAATAGTCAAGCCATTTATATTAAAAGCAGCGATGCCAGTTGATGCTGTTACAACGACTTTATTATTAAATTTATTAGAAATATGACACCGAATAACTTTAATTAAATATGATTTTCCTGTTCCTCCAATTCCAGACACAAATTTTCTCAAAATTGAGTTTGGAATTAATCTCTTATTAATATTATTGGATGTGCAAGTATTAAATTCTTCAATATATTGTTCCAAACAACCTACAACTTCATCGAAAACACGTTTCTGATCTACATTTAAATGTGCAATCATACTATCAATATCTTCCTTAGACAATAAATTTTCAAATTCTTCTATTTCATTCCCTATTGGCTCTACAAAATTAATAATATTAAAGTTATGATCATCTTGACTAGCTGAACACATTTGTTTTTCTAGAGTTTCAATTTTGGAATCCAAATCACTTTTAGCCTGCTGTATTTGTTCTAACCTTTCATGATACTTCATTGCACCCAGTAAAGATTCCTTACAATTAATAAAAGACTCACTATATGTCTGGAAAGGACCTTTTAGTTCAGAAATATTTTTCCATGGTTTAAACAAGATTAATAAACAAAAATAATAATTTTCTGGCTCTTGTTTACAGTTGAAATTGTAATGATTAATCAAATACGGAATTTTCCTTTTAAGTAAATGTTTTGCACCATACTCATAAGAAATTGCAGTTTTAGAACAAGGTTTTTTATCTACTATATCATACCATCTGGAAAAATCAAATAAAGAAAGGTCTACAAGTTCTGGCCTATTTGGATAATGGGTATCGATCCAACTTGAACAATATATATCAGTTGCATCGTTACTTAATTTCAATAGTTCATTTCTGTCTTTTAATTTACGAGATCTGTTAATTTTTACATCTAACCATCTAATAACTGTATTGGAATCTGTTCCAAATAACGAATGTGACAATAAAGTGTCAGCGGCTTCTAAAGCTCCACATTCACGATTTGTTAATGCTCGTAAAGAAAAATTCCAAAAACGACTATGTAAAGGTTTCGTAGAACAAAAATCACTAAAATCATCAGAAGCAAAGGATTTTTCAGCTTTTGTTTGATATTTTGTTATGTATGAAGTTAAAGAAGCTGACTTTTCACCAATAAACTGAATATCTACATTACCACACCAGGCTAGCATTATAACTGCATTAAAATCATTTATGAATAATTCAGCTTCATTTCGCGGCAAATTATACAAACGATTTTTTGTTAACTTTCTTCGACCTACCACTGCATTAGCAACTTCATACATGTAAATAATCAGAAATTTCACGTGGAAAACTAAACCTACAAACTCTAATGGTTTTATTTTTAACCTTTTTAGCACGCATACAATATGAATTATGTTTATGGATTTGATATTTCATAACACGATCATGAAGAATTGGAAAATTACTTTTATCGGGAATCTTACAAGTTATATATTTATTTATGAATCCAGCAATAGAGTCTAAACTTGCATTTCCTAATATCGGGGCATCCTTAATCCAAATCAATAAATGAAAATGTTGTAATCCACGAGACTGATACTCACGGCGCCATGCATAATGCTCAACTATACCTAATGGACCATTAGTAGATGTTATAAAGTCTAACATAGCTTGAAATTTATTTTCAATAAAGCGAGAAGTATTTACTGGGTCCAAAGCTATTAAATGTGATAAAGGTTTATTTTTGTGTTTCGGATTAGTTTGTCCTAGATATATATGCAAGTCTTCCCAGTGATATTCACTTGGACTCAAAGTTAAAAAGAAAGTAGCGGGACCATAGTTCTTCACCATACAGTTTAATTCATTACGTGGTTTTGACCAAAATTGTTCAGTATTTCGTAATCTACCAAAAATTGTGGATAAATTACCTTCCAAATCCTTGTTCGCAATCATATCTAAACACTTTTTTGCAGTAAGATTTGATGTAGTGTTTGTAATATTTAATTTGTGAAAAATACCAGCTTTTAATTGTCTAATATTAGCATTGTTTAATAAATAAAACAAGTATTGTAAATTTAGTCGAAATTGTGAATTAGAAGATTTTAATAAACACTTAATAAATTCAGCTATGGGTAGTTTAATTGGTCGTGATTGAGAATTACCATTTTCACCATAACAAAATAAATCCGGAAAACATTTTAAATCTAATTGTATATCACGATCATCTAAATTTTTTTCCATAATTTGTAAAAACTGATATATTGTGCTAGAATCCATGTTAATCCTTTTTTCAAATAATGGATGTATTGTCATGTTATTGTAAAATCCATCGGTTAAGTCTTTTTGAGTCAACATAGCACCCCCTAAATTCTGATTTTCATTATCACAATCTAACTCAATATCACAGTTTTTTATATTCTCTAACAATTGATCTGCTGAACTTGGTATAATAATATGGTGATACAAGGGATTATTTTTTTTCAACCAATGTAATGCTTCAAAAATTTTAGTGATATTAATTAATGTTAGCCAAATATGATTCTGTTTAGTTGGTACACTACGAGCTAACACATAAAATTCTTGATCTGTCATTATTGCATCTGATGGATTAGGTAACTTTTTAAGTGTCTGTTCCAATGGCAATGGTAAATGAAAAACTCTACCTATCATTTTCTTAACAAGACCTACTGTTTTTTTTTTTTTAGGACCTCCCTGAACTGTACCCATTCTAGTGATAACTTGAAAAGCTTTTGCACGTTGGATTAAAATTTTTTCAAAATCATTTAAAGTAGAAATACATTCTGGTACTGGTTTGAATATCAAATTATTTAATATGCATCTGGGGGGCATTTGATTAGTTTTAAATTTGTTTACACAATACAGACAAATGTATTTGAAATCACCAAATGTTCCTTCATAATATTCTACCAATTTTTTCCATTCTATATTTGCGTTGAAAGACATATTAGAAATAAGACGAACATTCCGTTTATAACAAAGTTGTAAACAAGATACACAAGTATTAACTGGCCAATCCATATCTTTTGTCTTAAAATTTTGAAAAGAGTTATGAAAATGATCGAAAATTTCTCCTTCTTCATGAAATGGAAATGAATCAACAATAAAAGAGCAACTTTTGATGCTAATTTTGTTACAAATATTTGTTAAATCTTCTAGATCAAAATTTAAAAGAGAGAATTCATAGTACTTTATACTCTTTACAGCATGTAAAATTTTATAGATTAATCTTACAATTTGACGAATATCTGGAAAATGTGGGGCAATTGAACGAAAAAATAATAAAACAGAGTCACAGTTGTCGCCAACATAACAAAAAGATTGATGACCTAGCTTACATTTGTTATAATCAAATTGAGATTCACTTTCATTGCATTCCATAGACATTTCTTTGTTCAGTAATGTTTTCTTTAACTCAGAATTTCGGCAATTATCGATATTTTTAAAGAACTCTAAAATTTGTGAACATTGTAAGTTTAGAAGAACATCTATAATAGGCATAAGTCGATCAAATAATTTTTGCTTGTTAAGCAAACATATATCATTGTTGCAAATCCAAGTGGTACTTCTGTTACCAGATTTAAATAAATTCGTAATTTGGCCCTCACTGTTACACTGCAAATTTGTTATACATGTTGTGGAAAGATTAGAATAAGTAGAGTCAGTAAAATAATTCTCTGATGTTGGAGTATGAAGAGAATGTCCGACTAATGCATTAAAATTGTGCTCAAAATTAGAACCTGGCTTAACTTTCAATTTGCTACATCTAAATTTATCTTTCAAGAGGATAAATGTTTTACAAAATACATTTGTTAAACTCTCCCGATAATTAAAGATTTTACTCACAACTTTTTCTGCCTGTAATCGCCTATCAATATTTTTATTACTTCCCAAGATTCTTAGAATTAAACATTCTTTATTTTCAGACAATTTAAACAAATTTTTAATTGCAGTAAATTCATTATTTAAAGTGTCACCCTGATTTTTTTCTGCTAAAGAAATTTTGTTGCGAATTTTTTTTTCTGTCAATCTGTTTTGTCGCTGGATTGCTGTCTCTAAACTAATCCGTTCCATTCTTTTAATTTTATTTTTATTTAAGTATTTTTGATGTTGGGCTTGTGTCTGTGAATTTCTATATAATTTCATGTATTTTTTTAATTTTTTTAACCTTTCTTCCTGTTTATCTGGTGTTTCTGTTTTAAGGTGTTGCACTCTTTGAATTTTTCTTTTATCTAGGGCTTGTGTCTGTGAGTTTCTACATAATTTCATGTATTTTTTACATTTCCTTAACCTTTCTCCCTTTTTACCCAGAGTTTCTACACTAATGTGTTGCTTTCTTAGCAATTTTTTTTTATTTAAACGTTTTTGACGTTGGGTTTGAGTCTGTGAATTTATATATAATTTCCTATATGTTCTAAATTTTCTTAACCTGTTTCTCCATTTATCTTTTGTTTCTGAACAGAATTTTTTTTTTCGTAGTTTTTTAGCTTTATGTATTTTTTTTGTCTGTGCTATATTTTGTATGTTTTTGGTTAGAGTTAGTTTAATGGATTCTTTTTGTATGTAATTTTGAGTCTGTGTTACGCGAATGGATACTAAACTAAATAGAGACTTTTTGTTTACTGTATAATTATGATCACTGGTATTAACTAAGCCACAATTGCTTAGTAATAGGTTAACTAAACATTTAAGTGTACTCATGCAACATAAGACAGCAGCACCCTTTTCATCTAAAGATGGATATCCTTGAGAGTTTCGTTTGTGTGAATCAAAACAATAATACTTGGATTTAAATTTCATTACAGCAAATGCATACAAGTTGCATGTAAAAATTCCTGTTGTGTATTTATTTATTTCAAAAAAAGAATTTAATGATGCAATCAAATTATTTACGGTACAAACATCCTGCTCTATATGTTTTACACTACCATTACTATGCATTTCAGTGTTTTCAAAAAAATTAAATGTATCGCCATCTAAATGAACTATTGGATGTACTTCATCAAGAGTAAAGAATTCAAAATTAACATTTTTTCCAAGAAGAAGCCTTTCATTTTTGGAAGTTCTATATAACTGATCTCCAGTGTGTAAAATATAATCAATGTCACACGAAGACCATTTGTCGATGTTTTTTTTGTGGAAATAGGTTAGTGCTACACAAGCTATAGGAGTGCATTGTTTACCACGAGTGTCTTCCAAAAATATATCATTCCCTTGATCAATATTGCCCATTGTTACAGTGAACTCAATTTGTTGAGCAACTTCATTGTCACCAATTTCAAAAATGGCATCTACCAAATCCCCTTTTCTATATTTTAAATTTTTGCTAACTCTTTTTCGTGGCCGACCTCCACCAAATAATTTTAAACTTTTAATTTGAGACAGACTATAAGAATGTGAAAAATGTTTAGATGAATTATTAGACATTGAACATGCAATAGCAGTAGGAAAAGATGTAGGAACAGGCTTAGAATTAGGAGAAAACCTATTAGTAAAATTTCTATTCCCATTGTTATCAGAACTAACTAAGACTGAACTGAATCGCAAAATGCCTTAACTGATAATGCACAAATATCGCAAGCAGCACTAAAAAATGTAATACCCAGACCCTTCAATATAACTACAAGGAACATTAATTGGAGAGACTTTAGCAGTTGGCACAGCAGGAGAAGCAACAGAGCAAAGAGGGCAAAATGTCATGCGAGCAGGTTAAATTGTGAAAGGGGGGCAAAACAAACAGATGCAACAGTGCAAGGAGGAGGAGGTAAAATATTATGATAAGTAGAAGTAGGTAGGAGAGTGCAACAAGAAGGTGGGAAAAAGGGACAAAGAGGAGGTGGGAAAAAGGGACGAGGAGTAGGTAAGAGAAAGGGACGAGGATTAGGTAGGCGAAAGGGACGAGGATTAGGTAGGCGAAAGGGACGAGGATTAGGTAGGAGAAAGGGACGAGGAGTAGGTAAGAGAAAGGGACGAGGATTAGGTAGGAGAAAGGGACGAGGATTAGGTAGGAGAAAGGGACGAGGATTAGGTAGGAGAAAGGGACGAGGATTAGGTAGGAGAAAGGGACGAGGAGTAGGTAGAAGACTGAGTAAACAAGAAGGTGCAACATGACGAGATGAGACGGGGCAAGCAGGAGGAGATGAGACGGGGCAAGCAGGAGGAGATGAGACGGGACAAGCAGGAGGAGATGAGACGGGGCAAGCAGGAGGAGATGAGACGGGGCAAGCAGGAGGAGATGAGACGGGGCAAGCAGGAGGAGATGAGACGGGGCAAGCAGGAGGAGATGAGACGGGGCAAGCAGGAGGAGATGAGACGGGGCAAACAGGAGGAGATGAGACGGGGCAAACAGGAGGAGATGAGACAGGGCAAGCAGGATGAGACACCACAGAGACCATCGGTGGTTTTGATTTCGGAACAGACTGGACATTTTCTGATGATTGCTTAAACACACGAAAGGTGAAAGCCCACCGTCCATTGCCAGTCAATTCAACATCATCAACCCCATGATGAAATGATTTCTGATCCCTAAACACATAAAAATCCCCACCTTCTAACCACTCGCGCGTAACCTCTTGCTTGTTGTTGTCTGCTATCACAAGAGAGGCTCCAACACCATGACATAAGGTAATGACCTGGTCAGATGCGTGGATAGGTTCATCATCCTTATGAATGTTAAGGCCTGAAGTCCCTCTTGGATAATATACTAACAGACAAGCATTAGGTTTAGCTAGAGTCAAATCCCTAACAACCTGTGCACACAAATGCTCAACTTCTGAGAAGGTCCCACATGGCTGAATTAACCTACTCCCATTTTTCCCATATCTATAACTCCTATCTGAAAACAACCATTCATACCGTTTACCCGTACCCATGTCACTACCCGTTTCTGAGCCATTAATAGAAAGATTTTGAACAAAATTGTTCACTGATGCCTTCTCAGATACACTAAGCCAACCGCTCTCTACACCTGGAAAAACGGTGCGCACAGGGCGAGATACTACAGGAAGAGAATTAGGACCAAATGAAGGGAGAGAGTTAGAACAAGACGGAGGAAGAGAGTTAGGACATGCTGATGAAGTAAAAGAACAGTTGGGAAGAGATGTTGTAGGAAAATACTTACACCTACTCTTACCTGCTACAGCAGCCTCCACTGAAGGGATGTATGATGAATGACGCCCCATCTTGTCTAATTCTTTTAAGTCCATCCTATTTGCAACCACATCAGCATACAAGCGACCATCAATGAAATAACCCATTATAGGAAAAATCTACCTTAGGAAATTGGAATAATGCAGATCTTTTATAATAAAAAAATATTTAAAAAAAAACAATAAAATAAATAATGTCATTTGATGATATAAATTAAGGATGCTGCAATAAATAGCCATTTGGTCAAATATTGAATATTCAACTGCTGAATTCAGAATTCATTTTTTTTTTCAAAACAAATTAGCAAAGTAAAAGTATATTCAGTAATGTATTAATTAAATTATTGAACTTCAACATGGGGCTCAGTGGACGACCCACTGCTGGGGCACAGTGGTCCACAATATACTCTGCTCCTGTAATGCAGAATGTTCAAAATATTTAATATTTGCTTATTTTCTATAAAGAAATATTGTTTTAAAGTAGTTATTTAACTGTAAAACAAAGCAAACAAAGAAAAATAACAATTTATTTAACATAAGAAATATTTGGGGAACATGTGTTACACTCACGCACCGATATTTACAAGCAGACTCCAAACCAATAACTTAATACAATAGCCAGGTTACCATTAAAGGAAAATATCCCAAAAATTTGGCGACTTTTCTCCTTTTTATAAAAAAAAGAGGTGCGTGAGGTGAGTGTAAAACATCATAGCCATATTTGGTTTTGTATTTACTGCCTTTGAAATGTAGTCTAATTGGTGATGATTCTATTCAGGTAACATTCATGAGATGCAAATTGAATAGAAATTAGTTTATTTTTTCTGGAAACGTAAGGTGAATCTGTTGTTGATGTCAATAATTTCGAAGTGTTGCTCCCAGACCCAAAAGTATTTCAGGAAAATTCCAAGCTCAATCTTACTCATAAGTATTTTGGAATTTCATTAGTAAATTTTAATTGTGTGATGATTTTTTTGTAATTAAATAAAAATTTCATCTAAATTGGAATTGTTCCTATATTAATCTGTTATTTTCAAAATATAATTTTCTAATTATTTTTGTTTCAAAATGTTACTTGCAAATTTATATTACTATGTTATTTTGGAGGCAAAGGGGGAAATAAAGAAAAATTAGACTACCGCAAAATACCGTTAATCCCCCCCCCCTAAATGTGACGGAAAATCTTAAAATAAACAGGGGGGGGCGCTTCCACGGTATTAAAATTGTACTATATGATATTTATGGGTGGTGGTGGCAGGGAGGAGATGCTAATGGCCGATCGTCGCAAAGTATGCATTATTTTAATAAAGTGACAAAAAAAAACATTTTGAAAAAAAAAATTATATACAAAATAGAAAAAAGATTAATGGCAATTTCAGATTATAGAAAACTCTGGATTTCAGAAGCTTTGAAACTGGAATGTATTTAGATAAATAATAACACTAATATGTCATTAATATGGTAACAGAAAAATAAAAGAAACATAATAATTTAAAATAATAAAAAAACACTGAGAAAATTCAGTTGAAAATGTCCTGAAATACTTTCTATAAATAGTAACATTTTATGTGGTGTCGCCATCTGTTGTAAACTAGGAAAATTAAATAACTGTTTTTTTTTAAATCATGATTTCGTATCTATAAATGTTAAATAACTAATACAAATCACAAAAATTGAGAACATATAGAACGAATTGGTAGTGTTGCTAGAATTTTAAAACGAAAAACATTGCTACCACAAAGATACAGAAAATACACTACAAATTCGACTGTGGCGCCATCTACTGATCAATCGATAGATAAATTTTTTGTGTTTGGTTTTCAAAATAACGTTAAATACACCTATAAATTCTTTGATAAACTAAATAGATTCTTTTTTAATGAAAATATTTCACACACAGCATCAAATACACATTTTTTAACTTATTTCATGAGAAACTTTCACTATCGATATTTTTATTACCTTCATATCGCCATGGAGATAAATTTACAGCAAAACTAATGTTTGGTTATATTGTTTTTTCAGATTGACAATAGTTGAAGTTGTGTGTGTTACTTTTGTGTTTGTACAAGTTTGCGATATATCAAAGAATCGTCACGCCGTTCTGATCTGTCGTAAAAAAAAAAAAACACCCGTGAGATAAAATTTTTGGTGTTGATCTTGATGTGCGCGGTGAAAATTCTTTTGGGGGAGGGCGCTTTCGGGATTTTTTAAATTTTCCAATTTGTTTACAAAGTGGGAGGGGGCGCTTAATCGGGAAGGGCGGATTAACGGGATTTTACGGTAATGAAAAATAGAACATTTAAAAATAAAGCAAATCAAGCAATTTACAACAGAAATAGGCAATTAAAAAATTTTAAAACATCAAAACAAAGCCAAACTTTTTTTTTATATAAACAAATTGTAAAATTGTCATACATTCAGAATTTAGCCATAAAAACACAAACATAAGACTAACATTAAACAAACAGAAATGGATTGGGTAGCAAACTTTTAATAATATTTATAAAAAGAGAAGAGAGAGATACAGGAGGGGGGGGTCATAAAGAAAAACAGTAAATAACATAAAAATAATATAAATAAAGATTAGAAAAACTGCAAACACCTTGTGTGTATCTGAAAAAAAATTGTTTTGAGAAAGTGATACGATATAGAATTAACAAATAGTCACCAGTGGCAGCCCTGCATTCAGCGGTAAACTAATAAATTTACTGATATTTATTACAAGTGTAAGAAGAATCTATAAAAAATGTCTCCAAACTGGCATGTTTTTGCATTTTGTCTACCAGAGTGGCAACCACCAGAAGACACAAATTGAAATTGCAAGAAAAAAATAAAAGCAAAAATACACAATTAAAAAACTGACGTAATCAGCTGAAAATGGAACATTTTATTACATATTAATGGTTTATCATAAAAAATAATTTATGTAGGTCATTCTAAAATTCTTATATAACAAAATCTGTAAAAATGAAGCTCTGTTTTGTCAGAATTCTGCAATTGTTAATTTGTTTTAAAACTAAATAAGCACTCCTTAGGTATTTTTAACTGTTTTAGGTAGCTTTCAATACAAAAAAGTATAAAGCTACCTATTGCAGCCGTTCGGAGGAAAGCAGTTCCGGAAAATTTCGATATATTTTCACCGATCATGACCCCCAGACCCCAAAACCACCCTCCGTTCAAATGTTGATTTATATATATATATATATCTCCATATATATATATATATATATATATATGACCTATGTCATACGATAACGCTCGTATTTATAAATCAATTTTGATGAAACTAATTGTGTGTATTAAGCTCACCAATGTCTCAACCGAGTTCGTTGGCCAGCTTGGTCCGCCATTTTGTTTCAAGATGGCGGCCATTTAAAAATTTAAAACTAAAATAAATATACAAAAAAGTTAAAAATTCAAATTTATTTTTTAATTAAATGTTAGGCCTTGATACGAGGATTCCAGAGCATTTTTTGGTTTACCTCTATCTTAAAACATGGCTGAGATAGAGCAGTTTGAAATTCTAGGGTGGCTGACATTTTGAAACAAGACAGCACATTACAAAAATTTTCATTGTTGTAATAATTTTCCCAATCATACGCATAAAACTATATATTCATATCCGTTAGCGCCAAATTCTCGCCAAACTTGGCGACATTTGGCGAAATATCGCCAAATTTGGCGACCAAAATAAGTTTTCATAAATGAAGCTAATTTGGCTATTGCTCAATAATTTGGCGAATTTCTTATTCAAATTCAGTATTAACGAATCTTTTGTAAACGTTTCTTTGCATTTTAACTTGCTGTTTTCGTGTAACATTAGCTAAAATTTTAAAACGAAGATATAGGAAAGCTACCTTTTCCTCCCGGTACAGGCCGAAGGACTTTTTATTATTCGAAATGGTGCGGAAAAACAGAACAAAACAAACTTTAGTAAAATATTTTATGTAGTAATAGGGTGGGTTTTTTTAGGAAACATTTATTTAACAGTGTTTATTTTTTATTTTTTTTTTAAGAGGACAGCCAAGGGTCGATGCATGTTTTACACTCACGCTAAAAAAAAAATAAATTAATCGGTTAAAAAAAAGAAAAAAGTCTCCAAACTTTGGGGACTGTTTTTTCTTTTATGGCAACCTGGCAATAAGCTTGTATTTAGTAGCTTGGCGCAGTCTTGGAAATCGTGCCATCCAAACAGTCGCCAATCTTTTGTTTACATTTTAGCGTGAGTGTAACACATCTGTTCAGTTATTTTTCTTGGGGCCCATTTTGTGAAAAGTAAGGTTACTTTTGTGAAATTTATTATATTTTAGTGAAAAATAACATTTTGTAACAAAAGTTGAAATTCAGTTACTCAAATTAGAACAAAGTACTTATTAACAAAAACTTTTTACATTTACAATCACTTTGCTGAAATTTTCCTCTCAAGTGAACTTGTTTGTTTACAAATTACACATTTTAAAACATCACAAAATAATAAATATTTAATAAATAGTAAGTTTTTATGGAATAAAATTTTGTGAAAGGAACTATTTTAGTAAAAAGAATTTTGTGGAGAGGACAATTTTATCAAATTGATTTTTGTGAAGAGGTCCGTTTTATTAAATTGATTTTTCCCCAAATTTTACCTGGATCGACCCTTGACAGAGCAAAATATAAATATGTAAACTTTATTCTTAATAAAACAAACAAATAAACTGATATTTTTTTTTATGTATATCAATATTTATTTACATCAAACTATCAATTATTTATTTTATTTATTTTTTTAATAATAGAAACTATTTCATTAGTTACGCTATTTTATTTTTATATTGAAATAAAAAAAATCCACGTGCTATTATTGCATGCTATTTGTAACTAATATTAAAAAAAAGTTTTCGCCGGCGGAGGAAAAAAATCGCACCAACGTGGTGTGTATATGACATCTGTGCGGTATTATTGATCAATAATACTATATTAATAAAATAGATTAGCAGTTTCACACAGCTTTTTCGCCAATCTTAAATTTTGCACGCATTAAAACATAAGAATGTTAGTAACAAAAAATTATTATAAATCAAGTTAAAAAGCATTCTTACCTGAAGTATTGATATAAAAATTATAAAATGTGAAATTTTAGCTATCGAGACAAACTAATAAATAAGAGCCAAGCCAAAGACAAACTAATAATAAGTAATAACAGCTAAGCCAAAGCTAAACTACTGTGGCTAAACTATCAGATAATCAACCGATTGGTTGGTTGGCATGGCTAGAGACTTTGCCCACTGTATACTAGCAAAAAAACAATTTCTTATTAAAAATTTTTAAATCATAAATACCAATAATAAATACAATCTAATTTTATACATGTAATTACGAATTTCTCGTTTTTAAAATTAAAGATAATTCATTTTTCTACCAAATGCAGATTAAAAATATGAATTATTTGCATCCGAACAAGAAAGAAAAAAAATTTAACCATAATTTAATTTAATACATATTTTGGAATGTATAATAAACTGTTTTCATATTAAAAAAAAAAAAATCTAAATAGTTCTTCAGCCACATATGATTGCGAAATCGCCTTTAACTATAACCGTGATACCCATGAACATCCTGACCGCGCAGGAATAAAAAAGGGTGAAAAGGCCGAAAATCTTTAATGTTAGTCTACCAGAAAAAGCATAAGAAAAGAGTCCGATTTTGAAGCTGGATTATATGAAAAACAAGAGTTTTCCTACGTTAGCTCAAAATCTTACTCTCTTCATCTAAAAGCGATTAATATAATATATTAATTTTAAAAAAATCGTTCGATCCATTTTCGAGATAACACCTCTGTGCCCATTACACCATTACATTTTCCATTTTCGCTTAAAAATTGGTTTCCAGATCTCAAAATCTACTGCATGTAGAAATCTATAAATTTCAGGATAGAGTTAGGCCATAGATATAAGACTAATGTGAAAAAATCGAAACGGTACGCCTCATATTTACTGAGATATTAAATGTCGGCGTTTCGATTTTCCTTTGATGTCCTGCTAGCTGTATATATGAGAGTGACGGAATCTTCGGTTTTGGGCTTACGGTTTTCGGTTTTTCGCTGCGTCACTCAAGAGACTATCGTCACTTATGATACTAGGACTTCCCTCAAAGGGATTAGTCTGAGTGATATTGCTGAGAACATAGGGTTAACAATTACAATATAAAGAAAAAGAGCAAATTAAATGATAGAATTACAAAATATCATACATAAATTCATATACACTGTTAAAAAATAGAAAAGTTCATCAGATGTGCTGTCATAATTTTTTTTAACATGTGGCAAAGAATCTCATTTTCTTAAGCGAGTATTGCGCAAAACTTGAAAAAAAAAAAAAAAAACGCCGGATCTTTTAAAACGCCAAGCTTTTTAAAGTTACGTAATTGGATTTGCAGCCAATAGATTATTCTATCAAGCGTGGCTTAACGCAAATTTAATTTCATTGTTGCACCTTTTTTTGTGTGTGAATTAAAAATTTTTCTTCCTTGAATATATATCTATTATTTGTATAACTATTTATAGAAACTCTTACACTTCAAACCACATTGATAGCATGCTTTGCTACAAACCAGACGGCAAAACTATAGTCTAAATTACTATTAAAGTATACAAAAATCTGTTGATGACTTCTGTAAAATAACTTTTACATTAAATCTCCATATCGGCAAAATTGAAAAATTATATATATTTCAAAGTTAAGCTTAACAGATACTTCTTGATTATTCTCTAGGAGGCTCTGCCCCCTGCGCCTTTACTGCGCCAATCCGCAGACTTTTCTTTTGCCTGTCTGTCTATCTCTCCACAATCTGTCTGTTTCCCTATCCGTTCTTCTGCCCGTCTCTCTAACCGATTGTCTATCTCTCTAGACGTCTCGCTACCTGTCTCTATATTTCTCTACCGGTCTTGCTACCCGCCAATCTATTTCTCTAACCGTCTGTCTATCCGTCTAAGTACTTGTATGTCTAGCCGTGTCTCTATCCACTTCGCTACGCATTTGTCTATCTGTCTCTCTACCCGTCTGGCTATACGCCTCTCTACCCATCTTCTTACCCATCTCCGTACCCATCTATTGTCTCTCTACTCGTCTGTATACCCGTCTGTCTGTTTTTGTACCCGACTCGCTACCAATCTCATTACCCGTCAGTCAACTCGTCTCTGTACTCATCTCTCTACTCGTCTCTTTATCTACCACGCTACGCGTCGCGTCTCGCAACCTTTCTCGCTACATTCCTGTCTACCGGTGTTTCTACCCGTCTCGTGACCCATATCGCTACCCCTCTGTCAACCCTCTTTTTACCTTTCTCTTTAGCCGTCTGTCTATTCTTTTCGCTACCCGTCAGCCTACCTATGTCGCTACTCGTCTCCCTACCCGTCTTTCTACCTCTCGCCACCTCTTCCCAATATTTAAACAATTAATTTAATATACTGAAGCCGTTTATCAGTTATTAAATGCAAACAGAAGTAATTTATCCAATAAGTGTAATCAGATGCAATTTTTTTTAAATACATACATAAACCTGAATAATAATTCATCAGTTTTGTGTTCATAGTTGTTTATATCATTTGACAGTAAATCTCAACTTCTTAAACCTGAATTGTCTCAAGCTTTTTAAAAAAACCACAAGGTCTGTATAACTGCAAAGTACCCTGAGGGCTATATTAGCTACATGTTATTAAGTTAAGTGAAAGTTTCGTTATCGCGTTTGCAGCCAATTGCTTATGTCAGAAAGCGTGGCTTGGCGCCATTTTAAATTCATTACTGTAACTTTCATTTATTTTCTTTTTTTTTTGGGGGGGGGAGGGTTTCAAATATATACATTTAAATTAAAACTTTTGCCTCCATGCCATTAGTGTTGTTTGTATTATTAACTAATACATTGTACACCGAGCTTCATTTGAAACAAATGTAAAAGACTTCTTCTACAGTTTTTTTTAGGAGAAACTTTCGTAATTGGGCCCAAAGCCAATCGGAGCATTTAATATCATTATTGTAACTCTTATAGAGTTAAAACAATATTGTTGCTAGATTTATTCTTGTTTGAGACCAGCCTTGCCTGTGTATCTGAAAGTAGAAAAGTTTCGTATCCTATGTCGGTTGGCGAAAAAAAAATTAAAATGGTGCCAAAAGGTAGTTTTAGCATCTTACAAAATTTTTCAAGAGAGCAGTAAAACATGTTTTTCAAATATTTACAAACATACGTTTATTAAAGCATGTTTTTGCACCATCATAAAAATTTAAGCGTGATGCTAAAATAAAATTTTATCGCCATATTCGATATTTTAATAAGTAATGAAAATACATAAACAAACTTATTTAACAAACCTAAGAGGCATTTTTGTGATAAATAATTGTTATTGTCAGGGGGGGGGGGATTGTAAACAATTAATAAACGGCTAGTAAATAATAAATAGCATTTAAAATCTAAAAATGGAGAAGTGGTTCGTATAAAAATGCAAAACATAACATTATACGCTTAATATATGTAAATCTTTTTTTATTTTTTAATATTGTCGAAGGCACAGATAAAAAGGTAAAATTCTCTTTTCCGAATGCCAAATAGAAAATATACAAAATAGAATGCCAAATATACAAAATAGAAAAATATCTGCAAAAAAATATATTTACATAATACTACATCTGCAAAAAAATAAGACTTAGAAAAAGTAAACCAAATCCTGCAGATCCCAACAATCACATCGAAAAACTTATCACCAAAAAAGAACTCGCCAAATCTTACGGCACAGGAGATGGATTTTTCCCTCTGAATGCAGAATATTAGTTTTTTTTCTTGTACGATGGGTGATTATAATATAATTGTTTCATTTCACATACTACATACCGTTTGATATATTGGTACTTTTATGTTAACCTGGCGCAGTTGATAAATCGCCAAATATTGTTCCTATAACATTTTCATATTGAATTCATTTCATTTAAATATAAACCTTTCACTCATTTAATTTAAAATACCTGCCTTTCATTAATCTCATTTAAAATGCTAAAAAGAGGAAAAAAAGAAATAATGCCATAAATCGAAACCTTTTATTTAAACACCAATTTTTTTTTTATTATTATTTACACACGCGAAATAAAAAAAAGCTGTTATTGCTGAGATTTGCGCCAAATCTCTAATACCAAGTCTACCAAGTTATTACGAGGTTTTTCTTTCAAACAGAAAATAATACAGATTAATTTTCGATATCTACTAAATTGAAATATATTTTATTGTGCTGAATATTAGTGCGTGCATATTTTTTGCTCCATGTACTCCATGAACTTTTCAATTCCGATTGTATACGAAAATCTCCCGCCGGTGAAAATGACGTACGCACAAAATTTTCGTGACGTATGTACTTTAATTGTGCTTTTTTATCTATTTTTTTAATATAATTTCCAAACGGTTTGACATTTATTCTTGGTAATAAATAGACGTCGTTGTCGCCTTCATTAGGTACCTGCTGTAAAAATTTGAACGAAATCCGTTAAATATTTTTTGAGTTATGCTTGACGAAAGGTTTTAATATCCATCGTAGCTATATATGTGGCAAAGTAATACTGCGCTGTGTATGAGTCTTCGTTGCACTCAGACAATTATAAAAAAAATTTGAGGGGATCGGCGCAAGAAAGCGCCAAGCCACATTTTTGGTGAAAAAAATCTAACACTGTAATCTGTTGCTTAATATTGTAAATTATAATATCCAACATATAATTTATCTCGAATGTCACTTGGTGGCAGCATACGTGACAAGTTTCGTTTTTTCCCCAGATGTTTATGCACCCAATGAAGATAGCTAATTTACAAAATACGTAATAGTAATATCATTAAAGTAATGCAATATTGTGACTAAAAATATCTCAAATGTTACTAAGACATTCGAGAAAAAACTTTAGGTTATGTATCTTGATTTGACTAATTGATCAAATTTTCAAATTGAAATATCTCAGAAGTTCAAAAATTCGGCTTGGCACTCTTTTGCCCCGAATCCTTCAATTGTGAAAACATGCACGTTCACACTTATTTACATTTAACGCAATTCTGACGTATAAAGATTACATCACACGTATAACGCATATAAACGTATATAAAACAGACCTTATAAATTCACTCCACTTTTAGCACAATTAAAAGTACCTTTAGGAATTTTCCTAACCTGAAAGTGTCACTCTTTACAAAAAATCTCCCAGATAAGTAATTAATATTTCATAGTGCTAACATGTGCTTCCGTGATTAATAATTTAAAAAAACACAAAAGTAGCTGTATGATAACATATAAAATTATCCCTAGAAACTTTATTTTTCCAAATTTTCTATAACCCAGTTCAACATTATGTAGTCGAAACATGCAACTGCTAAAAAGTAATAGTAAATTCCCAGAGCTATGTAAATGTAATTTACATAACTATAAATTCAACGAAAGATAGTTATCTTTAAACTGATAACAGGACTACCACAAGCGAATAGGCCACCTCATAAATTATACTGAAATTTATAGGCTTCATTTTATTCGTGGGACACATGGGTGTGTACCAGACGTTTTCGAATCTATTAGACGGTAAGCCGTCACGCCATTTAGCTGTTTCGTTTGCATATATTAATTTCGTTCAATGTTTCGACATAAATTTAGTAGCCATAAGAAACTACACGCAGTGCACAGCCGTAACGAATGTAAATTCTAAATTAAAAGTGTGTGTGAAGGAAATAAGTATTCCTTGGACAGCGTTTTTTATAGTCTATTTTATAGCCATATAGCTTTCACGTATTGTGAACTAAATAAGTGTTTTTCAATTTTTCTTTGCAATATCACATAATATCTCAGTTTTGTATTACATTACCATTCAAATGGGAACTTAAAATTTAAGTCAAAAAAGAGAGTCGTGAAAATTGATTTCTGCAGTATCAAATAGCCAATTAAATAAAAAATGTTAGTATCGTATATTTCAGAAAAATATTTAAAATGCAACTCTGTAACAGGAAACAAGCACTTAATATTAGAGCAAACACAATAAATATTTTTTAAACAAAAAATGAAAAAAAAACTGTTTCTTAACTCACGACGTGCTTTCAAATGTGGAAAAAGACTCATACTATGTGTTTTGTTCGGACTTGTCGGATGTGTTATGTGAAACATGTGGGCACACTTATATTGTGGCCAGTTTTATTTGCGATTTTTATAAATGATTTTCTTCTGTAATAAATACATTCTCTACCATTTTGTATTGTTTTATCCTGTTTTAAAACATTTTAAACTATTTTTTGTGGATTGTCCTAATTTTTCTGGTGCCTTTTTAAAAGCTTTTTCTAAAACTTCGTTTTCGAATTAAAATAATTTATATTAATCATTGTTTTCCCTCCTCTATCTATTTTTGGTTATTTATTTATTGCGCACCAGTTGAAGTGTCGTTTGGAGCAATTTAGAGTATTTTTTGCGAGAATACTTTATTGTTATCCACATTAAATTAAATTTACATTATTGCCAGTAAAGTGGCTTCCTATATGAAAGAGTATGGTGACATGGATGCAGAACATATGCAACGACTCGAAGTTTTTGTCTAAACTATAGAAACTCACATTTCCGAACTTGGCATTATTCACCTCGCCATTTTTTATTGGTAGTCGAAAAATACAAGTCAACAAACATTTGTTTGGTGATAATGGCATTCACGCTAAGTTTTTCTTCAAAATCCTGCCCACCAATAAGATTTCATTGATCATATTTTGCAACTCATTACTTTCTTCTATCTATAGAGGAGAAGGTGTAAAAACGGGCACACGTGTAAATATGAACACCTCTCTCAAAGTGGCTATGAGAGGTGCTGAAGACTGACGGCCAGGACTCTAAATACTGCCGTTTGTTGATATGAGATAGCATAGAGTAGTTGGAACCGTTCTTTCAAGTAGTGTGGATGCGGCATGAGTTATTGTGTGAATTGTTGTTTGTTCTGGACTGCGAACTATTGACAGCTACCTGATTTTTTTTTATTTTCATGTTCTTATGGTTAGTTTAAAATAATTTTACAGTGATATCCGGAAATCGGAGATTCTAAGTTACTTTTAAAATCACGCCTTTACTCACGCCTTTAGGTTACATGTGAAAGTGGCCAACTTTCTCAGGTGGGTTGGTGTAAATATGGTCCCCCATTTAAAAGGAGTCCACAATTATACCACCTTTTCTCTTAAACAACATAAATTATTTCAATATTTTTTTACGGAAAAACAGCAATTACCTACATTATACACATTACCAAATGTATTATAAAATAAACCTAAGATATGCTTTGAAGTAAAAGAACTGTAATATTACTTTAGATGTAGAAAATAATATAAACGTTATAGATAATTATAAGGCCATTTTATTATCTATAAATCCTAAAAGCATTTGTTAGTTTTATTTTATAATATATTTGATAATGTGCGTAATCTAACATAATGGCGTAATGCCAGGAGGCAGGGGTTGGTTGAAGAAGAAAGGACTTCAAGAAAAGAAAGAAAATTCGACACGTGAAACGATACGATTCATGTTCGGACTCGTCAGATTACTGTGATCCTCACATTGTGGACAGCGATGATAATATCAACCTGAATTTCAACTATATGGATAAACCAGTCCCGACTCCCGAGCGATGCAACTTGTATCTTTTGTGAAGGAAAGTTCTCTGAAGACACTCACGGAAAACTGTGGGTTAAATGTGTTATGTGCCACATGTGGGCACACTTATATTGTGGCCAGTTTTATTTGCGATTTTTATAAATGATTTTCATCTGTAATAAATACATTCTATACCATTTTGTATTGTTTTATCCTGTTTTAAAACATTTTAAACTATTTTTTGTGGATTGTCCATATTTGCACCTCAATTTTTCTGGTGCCTTTTTAAAAGCTTTTTCTAAAACTTCGTTTTCGAATTAAAATAATTTATATTAATCATTGTTTTGCCTCCTCTCATTTAGTAAACTTATAGTTGTTAACGAAGGTAAAAAATCTAGAATTTTTGAAAAGGAAAGTCACTTTAAGTAAAAAAAAAAAAGAGGGTGCCCATATTTACACCTTTTCCTCTAATAGAAGAAAGTATTGAAATCGAAAAATTTTTCGACTTCGGATTTTCGACGAATTTACACGTTTTAGGGATTACAGATCCCGAAAGACATGTTTAAAAAAAATGTCTGTATGTCTATCTCTGTGTGTGTGTCCGTGTGTGCGTATTCTTTGTATCCTCGAAAGTGTACGAAGTTATGCATAGAATTTTACCAAATTTTATACATGTGTTTTTGACAATGGCCTGCAGATTCCAGTGGAATTTGGCGATATTCCGCCTGAAGGGTGCGCTGTGATAGCAATATTTGCCCATTTTCATTATTGTATCATTTAGAACTATATGAAGTTATGCATAGAATATAACCAAAATTTATATATGTGTTTTTAGCTATGACCTGCAGGTGCCAATTGAATTTGGAGGAAATTTCGCCTCAAGGGGGCACTGTGTTAGCAATTTTTGTTTTATTTTCCTTATTGTAACATCGAAAAGTGTTTGAATATATGCATAGAATTGTACCAAATTTTGTATATATTTTTTGGCTATAGCGGCAGGTCCCAGTTCAATTTTGGGGTTATTCTGCTGGAAAGCATATAGCTATATTTGTGCGATTTTCTCGATTTTTCATAATTTTGTTGTACATCAACTGCTCGTGCAGCGAAGGGTGCTTCGTATCCACTTAACTCAGCGATTCACAAGCATGTGACGTACATGACGAAAAATATTGAATTTATTGGAGCTGTGATAGCAAATTTTGAAGTATTAAGTTCTATGGGATAGAAACCCAGTGACTCGCAAGAGTCTGACGTATATGGCGAAAAATATTGAATTGATTGGAACTGTGATAGCAAATTTTGAAGTATTAAGTTGTATGGGATAGAAGAAAATTTTGGGACTGTCACATATGACTAGTCTTTTGAGGCACTCCGAATTCCAACAGCGTTCACGTTTGACTAGAAATGCAAAAATCCAGTTTTATTCCGAGGTTTAAACAGTTTTTTTTTTTCAGCCGTTTCAAACCTATCTTTGACCTGCAGTAGATAATCATATATTAAAATTTTTGTCGTGTCCCTGTAAAAAAAACTATACACGATAAAATAACTATTTATAGCTTAAAACCTCTTAGAGAGCGATGGGTTATTTTTCTACCAAAATTTCTACTTGAATTTTTTAACACAATTTTTGAATCCCCCCCCCCCCTAAAAAAATAAAATAATTAAATAATTAAAAAAAATCTGTAATATTGTATTTCTTTATATTCACATAAAAGTTTCAAAAATTCTGGTTCGAAATCAACATTTCAGAAACAAAATTACTTGCCGTTGAAACTGTTAAAACTTCTCTGGTTTATTAGATTTGTAGCGTAGAAATCTGTATTTAATTTCATTAAGTGGTTGTTAAGAAATTTGCTAAGATACATACATATTTACTAGAGATGAGTTCGGGCTTTTTTTTCGAAGCCCAGGCCCAACGATTTGAAATCCAAGCCCGATACTGAAAGTACGCAGTAGAAAATTGTTTATAACCTTTTAAATGTGTTTCAAGACTAATTTTCTCATATAAAAATCACTTCTTACATAGAAATAAGTATTAATCCTGCATAGCAGGACAACGTTTCGTGATTTTAATGCCCTTGAAAATCTGTTTAAAAAAGTTAATTTATGTTATTAGTTATTAGGTGTTATTAGTTATTTACTTAAAGTACCAAATTTATATCAAATATTGGCAGATATCGGCAAAAGTCACAATTCTTAAAATTCTTATGTCGCAATTCTGCAAAAGTCAGAATATCATCGTACAACTGTGGCAGAAAGACATGATTTCTCCTTTCGAGTTGTTCTAGAAAAGGACTTCAAACAGATATAAAGGATAGACAAGCGATATCCCACAGCTTCCTTTTTTTAATCAACACTGACCGTGCAAAGGCATCAAAATCAGATAGAATATTTCTCTTTATATCCCATCAATAATAATTCATTTATCTTTCAAACTGATTTTAGTAGTATTGTAAAACACTTTAAGAAATTTTCACTTTGAGAAACGAGCTCGAAGACTGGTGTAAAAACCGAACACGATACCGTTTCTTGCCCAGGCTCGTCTCGAGACCGTCTCTAGATAGATACATACATACATACGTACATACATACATACGGACCATAAACAAAAACTTATTTTTTCTTTGTCACTTAAACACAGTGTGTATGCCCATTTGATGTAAAAGTAAGATGCGCCACAGGCGCCCGAGAGGGAGCGCACAGCACACAATCGACCACCGAACCCAAGTCCTGAAAGACTTTTATTGCGCCAGCAGCTTTGTATCGCTACGGCGCTTCGGCCGGTCAGAGAGCCGATCCAATACGGACCCTCTAACCTTGAACCCACGTGAGATGACGTAGGTCGTTGCGACACGCGGTGAAACCACGGGGAGTCACCGCGAGACACTTGGAGACGGGCCGGCGTCCCCCAACAGCTTCGGAGCTAGAGTCCCAGAAGGGTTCCAAAACGTACTCGCTTTCCCACAACTCGAGGGGTGTGAAAACCTACAGAGGTAGTCACGTTTCCTCTGATAGTGGACATGCCCATTTGATATATCGACAGCGTAAACGAAACTTTAGTATGCTGTTTATAATCATGTACAGTTGTTCATAAAGATAATGTATTTTAGTTTACGCGTAACACAAAAAAATAGATGCTAGATACATAATTTTATTAATTGTGACTCTTTATATTTTACTTTTCTCTGATCAAATGTCTAGAAGTATAGTTTACTTAGGTGTTATAGATTACTTAGGTTGTGGGCACTTTTCTAAAAATATGCTGCAGGTAATTCTTCAAATTTCGCATGACTGTTATACAAGTACAATATTTAATAACAATAATAGTAATAAGGAATTTTCATTTTCCTAAAATGAAATAGATTAAAAAACAGTTACTGAATCTTTCAGAAAAATCACAGGCAAGTATTAATATATTCCACCATTATAGACACATTCAGAAATTTAGGTAATTTAAAAGAAACAAATTAGGTATATAAGCACAAAAAAATTTAACACTGTAACTTTAACAGAATTTATATAGAGTGAATCTAACTATGTGACAGGTGTATCCTAAAAGAAAAACGAAAAAAATAATTACATAGATATGAGTGTCATTAATAACTAAAATATCTTCTTAAAACACCATCAAAATTTTTAAAATGCGCTAGGACTTTCGAAAGATCTAAGTCTTTCTTCGTCAGGCGCAAAAAGACATGCTTCTACTATGAAAGCAGCAGCAAGACTAGTCTGCTGCTGAGGCTTGCTAATGAGTCTTGCTGCTGCTTTGATAGTAGAAGCATGTCTTTTTGCGCCTGACGAAGAAAGACTCAGATCTTTCGAAAGGCCTAGCGCATTTTACAAATTTTGATGGTGTTTTAAGAAGATATTTTAGTTATTATTGTTTCACACCAGTTTCAACTTATTTTATTTTATGAGTGTCATTGTTTGTTTACGAAATTAAAGACTTGTTTTAGGGATTTATATTGTATATTGTGGAACTATATAAATTTTCTTAGAATTATCTGAGTCTGCTATATTTTTAAAGTGCAAAATTGAAATTTAAAAAAATGTAATCATTTTATGTCTTATATTCTTAAAGATGTTAAGCAAAAAAGGAAAATCACGCGTCAAGCATTGATTATGAAACGCTTTATTGGTTAACCGCCATGGTTAAAAAATATTAATTTTATAAATTCTATAATTTAATATTTATCAAAAACTAATAAAAGAAAACCTTCATTATAATTTACATGTACATTTCATGCATTTAATCCCCTTATTTAAAATAGAGATAATTAAAACCAAAAGAAAATGAATAGTGTACATTATTGAATAGACTACATACTTTATAAATAACTTTTAACATTCAGTTACAACAGTAACAATAATACAAGATGACAAAGATTTCTCAAAAACTAGTTCGTTAAAAATTATTCTTTAAATCAATTAAATAACCAAAAATAACCAAAAACTTGAATTTACCAAAACGTGCTAATTAAAGCATTGCATTTAAGCAGCTTATTGAATAATAATTAGAAAAATCATATATAAAGTTTGAAAGAAAATAAATTCTTTTGTTTTTGTAAAATGTTGTTAAGAAAAAATTAAACTACAAAGAATTTTTCTAGAAAGATTTTAATTAAGATACATTTTTCATATGCTTGTTAAAATGAAATATTTATTGCAAAATATAACTTCGGTGCGTAGAGATTACTATTATTCCTTATGACCAAAAAAAAAAATAGAGGAATTAATAACCTATAATGGTGATAAAGAAAGAAAAATTTAATCATTATACTAAAGAAGATCCTGCCAAATTCTGAAAAATTATTTAACGGATGAAAGAATTTTCAGGAAAAGTTATAAATACATGTGTTTGTTTATAATGGCTAGTTTCTTAGAATTTTTAAGAAAAAAAATTATAAATGTCTAATTATAAATGTCAATATTTTATATGTTAGTATTATTTTCATGCAACTGAAAATTAAGATATTCCCTAAATATAAAATTCTGCATAAATGAATGAGAAAAAAAACATTTCCTAACATTAAATTTGGGTAAATAGACTTTTATAGACTTCAGTAACTTTCAACGTAATTAGATGTATGAAGAGAGATTGCATATAAAAAGAACTGTGCAAACGTTTTTCGCCGATTCGTCTAACAAAAAAAGTATACATAGGAGAAAAATAGAAATGCATAGAAGTATAGCAGCTCAGCGTCTTCAATTCTAGAAGTGTAGAAATGGTGGTAAGTAGTCCAAAATGAAATTTGTGACTTAATTTTAGTCGAATTTATAGTGAGAGGCTGGAGAATTACTTTACTTTCATTTAGGAAATTGTTCAAAGGTTGAAATATGAGACATGTTTCCTTTTAGATGGTACAAACACGACTAATTTACAGAGATTTTGTAAAAAAAAGTTCAGCAAATTTTCACGAATATGGGCAAAGTAACTAATTTTATCCCAATCTTGAACAATGACAACACTTCATAATACGGTTAAGTAACTGTCTTCATATACATTCTATATGCATTTTCTGTATCTAGAACTAAAAATTTATTTTTACTTGACATTTTGAATCTAATTAATGAAACATTAGTAGGGGAACTTCGGAAATAATGGAATAGTCGGGTGATATGGAATAGCAAGGTTATTGTTTTGTAAAGTGCTGCCACCAAGTGGCAATATCATAAACTACTTAAGAGCGTTTTCGCAGTTTCCCCCCAGAACGCGCAATTTGTCGGTCGGCGTCAGTGCCGGCTATGTGTATAAATATTTATTTTTCGTGTTCCCAATTTTTCAGGAGATATTTTTTTCACTATTTTTTATTATGAAAAGTAATATTTTACATTGAAATCAAGCATAATGTACACCGAAATACTAACAGTTCATAATGTAATATTCGTTTTTTAGCTCGCAAGTCACACCAAACACATTGACTAATTTTTTTCCCAAACCAACGGTGTTGGGTTAATAGAGAATACCAATGCCTCATAATAGTCTATGATTATGGTGGCGCAAAGACAGATCCTTATATTTGTGATTTATGCAAATCTGAAGTGAACTGAAGAATGTTGGCTGACTATCTAGACCAGTGTTTCCCAACGGGGGGCGTACGCCCCACAGGGGGGCAATTTGACTTTTCAGGGGGGCAATTTAACTTTTCAAGGGGACAATTCAGAATTTCTGTGAACCCATACCTTCTGAATCGTTTTTCTAATAGTAATGTTGTAGACTGAAAAGAAAATAAAAGTTATACATTCCAATTTCAAAAACAAATTAAAAGAAATTGTTTTTATTCAATTTTTAAAAGGTATCCATTCAAAAGTTTTAAATACAATCCCACCAGAATAATTATAGAAAAAAATATTTAATGATATTTAGATACTTTTATATATTTAAAAATTCCGTATAATTTTTCTGATTTGTGAGTATTTTAGAATTTTAAACAACTTTTTCGATTATTTATTGAATGAGTCGCACTGCAATATGTCACATGAAAATCAATTTTACACATGAAACTATTCAAGTGTATATTTAACAATTACTTGACGGCCTTCCTTTACCGAATCTTTTATCATGCTTCATTCTGATTAGATATTGATTAGTAATTTAATCGCAGAAATTCTGTGATTAAATAAGAAAAATATGTTTTATTTAAAATTATTGATTTTTCTAATCAAGGATTCTGAGCACTCTATACATCACGCATACATGGCGACCGTGTGCCAGTAAACTACGGGGAGTATCAGATGAGTATAAAAAATATTTGATTCATCCACTAACTTCGGAACGTTTCAGGATCAATGTTAAATGCTTTTTACTCTGTCAGGAGTAAATTCTTTTAATATTTTATGAGAATTATATGTTATAGGGGGAGGGGGGGCATCATAATTTTAGAGATGTTTTGGTGGGGCGCGGTTAAAAAAAAGGTTGGGAACCACTGATCTAGACACTATATTTTGATCATGCTCTCTTGACACCATTATCATTATTATTATTTTTTTTTTGCCAAATTTAGTTCGTTTTCTTCATTTTTAATACCCTATTCCATATTTATATACTATCTCACAATGCCCTCAAAATAAGTTTACTATTATTATTATTTGTTTGCGTGAAATTTGAAGTGATGAAATTTTGTAAAATAATTTTTGTCTATAAAAACAAATCACAGATAGTTGAAGTTAGTAATTTTATTCGTTTTTTGCGTTATAAAAAATATCGGGATGTTGTACAGACCTAAATGTAAATAGTATTCCATAATACTCAAAGTTCCTCTACATTGCAAGTTTCAGGAATGTTACAAGTTGAATAACAGTGTTTGTCTATTGTAATGATCACACTGTAAACAAACTTGTATAGTAATACGGTGATTTAACTGTAATTTCTGCAGCAAACTGTCGCATCATTCATTTATGGATAACAGTTACTTAACCGTATTATGAATCAATCTCATTTGTTCAGTATAGAGATAAAATTACTTTTCCTTTGCGAGATTCATAGAAAACTGCTGAACGATATATTTTTTTACGAAATCTTTATATATATCAATCGTATTTCTACAATTCATCTAGAAAATGGTAAAAATTCGCAAATATCATCAAAATTTATAAAACTCATTTACAAATAAATGGATTTGATTCTGTTGCCACAAAGTATATTAATAGCCTTGTTTTTACTCTTTTATATAACCCAACTTGATTTTTGTATGTAGAGACTGAAATTTTTTAACCCATTTATTGATATGCTAGAATTATATTAAAAAAAAAAAAAAAAAAAAAAATTGTACACAAGTAGGTTTTTAATGACAACACAACATTCTAATACTTTTAAAACCTAAATATAAATTAATAAACTAATTTTAAGGTAGTTTTCCATTAGCGCGCCACAGGTGATAGATCGCCAAATATTTTGTATGGTTACAATTGTGTATCAGTTAACACAACAATGGATTCAGTTATGCGCCAAATCGCGCTCAACAAAAAAGGCCAACTGGCTGTGAAGCTGCAATAACGAAATAATTTAAACACTAAAAAGTAGAACATATATGTATAGAGAGAAAGTGTAACATATACGTTTTAATTAATTAATAGTTTCGTACTGATTAAATTATGATTATACGTTGAGAAATCAATTTAGAAATCCTAAACAGATAGTGTAAATAGTTATTTTCTTTTATTTTCTGTTGCCGTATCTTAAAAATAAAACGGAGCAAAAATTATATTTTTAAAAATAAATTCACTAGCTCGCGCTTTCTACCGAGCGTTAAATAAAAAGCAGCGAATTTTCCATAAGCAGGATCGTAATTTAACATATTATGATGGAATTGTTTTAGAAAAATCATGAATTGCCGTCATGAAATTCGACGTGATTTTCAAGACGAACATTGAATGCTTATAAAAATAAGAATTACAAAAACAAAAAAAGCTATATCTACTTTCATACTTATCTTTGCACAAACTTTTCAATAGGTTAGACATGTATGTTACTTATCAAGACATAAAATAGCTAAAGTTTCCATTAATAAATGATTCAGTATCATTCTTAGAATCCTTGCGTGATATTTTAACTAAAAAGTTTCTTTCATGTATACTAAATTTTGATATTAAATACCTTCAAAGTTCAGAGATTTGTTTCTTTCATGAACTTAAATACTTGCAATAATGAATCACATTCTTGCTGTTTTTTAAGATTGTAGATTGAATCTCATTAATATGTTTCAAAATGACTTTGTATTATCAGTATAGTTATTAAATTATACATGTTCTTCTAAATACAGTAGCATCTGTTGTGAATAATAAACTCAATTGTGGTGAAAAAATCAATTCTCAAGTTTATCTACAGTTATTCTCGTGGGTTTATTCTTCATTCAAATCTGGGTCAACGTGTGCTATGTCAGAAGCCTGTTTAAAATCCTTTCATATGTTATCTGATTCGTCGTTCTGCGCTTTGTAATTTCTTAGAAAAAGGGGTATTGACAGGAGAAATAATATATAATGATTGACGTCTTATTATAAAAAATAAATAAATAAATAAAATAAACCACATAAATTTATAAGGCACGTTCTACGAACTAAATCGATACTTTACAGGAAATTAATAATAATAATTAAAAATCAAAACATCCCAAAACTGGCTCCAAGGTGCAATTTCAGGCATACAAGGCCAAATACCTACCAAACCTTGTAGCTCTATACACAGCGGTCACTTCAGAACACAGTGCATGCTTGCGCGCACGCGCACACGCGCGCGCAGACACACGCACGCATTCACCTATCTTTATTATTAAAGATTATTAGATACTGATATTTATTAGATACGGAAATATAAATACTAGCATTCAGCAGACTTTTATTCTTTTGAAGTGTCGTTTTTTTTTATTCGTTTCAAAATAATGAACCTTAAATATAAAATTATTTACTATTTTGCATACCTTTGATAAAATATTTTAAAAATCATCAGTTAGCTTACATAATATTAAACAATATAATAAGAAAAGAGGAATATATATATATATTTTTTGAAAATTGAATCACACTATTTTCATTTTCACATAATTAAAAAGTTAATTAACAATAAAAAAAAACCCACAAAAAAATTATTTTACATGTTTATATATAATTTCTTTTTAAAAGATTTGTTCAAGCATTTTAATGAGTAAAATCCTTTCTCGTAATAGGAACGTTATTTCTAATATTGCAGAAAATTTCTTTTTGTTAGGTTTACGTTAAATAGTTAACCAAATTAAACAGTAACGATAAAACATATCAAAATATTATTCATTTTCTACAATTAATTAAAAACTGATATTACACAGAATAATAAAATTTAAAAACCTTTAAAATTTTTAAAAATAATTAAAAAAATTTTCATTAATTTTTTTTAAAGAAATAATGACATCTCTTTCTCTTATTTCATTTCTGAAAAAAAAGTCTAATTATACAGATTTTGGCCGTTTTATGAATCTTAAATTACATAATAAAAAGTATAATAGAATAGAATTCGTTATAAATCAAAGCAGAATTTAAAAAACATAATTTAAAAGTAATTAAATTATCTTTTAATAAAAATTTGTATTTTAAATCTAAAATAAGCATATATTTGATACTAAAATTAAATTATTCTTTTTCATTCTGTATTGTAACGATTTATAATTACTTATATTTTTAATTTTTCTGCTAAATTAAAACAAAATTAGATAACAAAGCATTTTTTGAAAGCATATATATATATATATATATATATATATATATACATATATATATAATTAAAATATTAGTTGTTCGTAGAATGAAATGAAATTTTGAGAAAACAATGCATTGAAAAATTAACTTTGATGTTTTAATGAATTTTTATTCATGTGTTGTTAAATATGCAGTATCATTTTTATGTATCGTGCTACTAAATTATCAGTCGACTTTATGATGATGATAAATTTTACAAATTTTCTGTAAATCACAGTAAAATAAATAGCTGCATAAAATTCCTCTTCGTCAAGAGTTGAATCTATATTGTTAAAGGTTGCTTTCTAATATTATATTTATATGTTATATGTATTTTTTATTATGCCAATAATATTTCTGATACATTCTCTATCATTTCCATTATAAAATGTTAAAATAATAACAATAATAATAATATCTTAATGCATCGCATTTTCATTGGAAATATTAACATGCTGTTTACATGAATG
This sequence comes from Maratus michaelseni, assembly GCA_963931845.1. NCBI lineage: Eukaryota > Metazoa > Arthropoda > Arachnida > Araneae > Salticidae > Maratus > Maratus michaelseni. Next base: position 95,254,760 of record OZ007589.1, on the reverse strand, counting down.
AATGAATTAAAAAGCCTTTTTATAAAATAAGAGACTGAAGTGAGGGACAGTTATAAGGGTAATTGCGAAAATAGTTTATTTTATTTTTACTGATCATGAAAATGCCATCGAGACATGTGTACGAAACTAGTAGATATGTTTATTGAAAAGGTATTTTAAACCTCTATGTTTATTGTAATCACTTTTAGAACATATATTTTTATTTCAAAATAGAATAAATTACCTTTCGTGTTTAACTCTCTCGTACGTGAATTGTTTTTAAGTAGAAAAAAACATATTATGCACTTTATATACAAATATATTTTAAATGGATTATTAAGAACAAATAATGGTGGATTTTTAAAAATCTTATATTTATCTCAAAATTACAAAATGACACTGATATAATGTTTACAAGCACTATAAGATAATTAGAGCTATTAAATAGTTATTTGTGATAATTTAAAATTTTAGCGCCTTACCAGTAAACAGAAAAAAATAAAAGTATTTTTTTTAAATATTACTCTCTATTTTTTAATTTTTATTTAATTTTTAATTTTTAGTGTTAATGAAAATACTTAATTGTTGCAGTTTCATAGCCAATGGAACGGTTTCAAGAGCATGGTTTGGCGTTTAATTAACTGCATAGTTTTTGTAACTCATATACAGTTGTAATCGTAAAGAAAATCTGGCGATTTATCACCTGCAACCGGCTAACGACAAAATGCCTTAAAAATAATTTATTAATTTCTAATAAAGTACTAAAAATATTAAATCGTAATCGGAAACACACCCGTGTATCATTGGAAACACACCCGTGTATCATCGGAAACACACCCGTCTATCATCGGAAACACACCCGCGTATCATCAAAAACACACCCGTGTATCATCGGAAACACACCCGTATATCATCGGAACATACCCGTGTACATAATTTTTTTATTCTAGTCTATCAGAAAGCGAGGGAAAATGATTACAAAATTTCATCTTTACATACATGAACCAAATTAAATAAAAGAGTAAAAAAAGGTCATTTTTTTGTTTAGATCTACTGTGGCTCACATTTGTTTTTGGACACTTGTATTTTTGAAACTTACTTATAAAAAACATCGTCTAAATATTAAAGGATCTACTTATTTTTTTTTCATATAAACTTTATTTTGTCTATAATAAAACCTACATATTGTAATGAATATATATTCATTCAAAAAATTAATTTACCAAGAAAGTGCAACAGACAATCTTACATAAATAATTGGACACGTTGAACATTCAACAAATGTAAACAGAAATATGCAAATAATCAAACGTTTTAATACTTTGTTGAGTATCCTCTTTACCTGAAATTACACGTTTAATACGTTTTGGCATGGATGCAAATAGTTTTTTGTGTAAAAATGTTCAATTTTGTTCCATTCCTCTGTTAATAGTGCTTTAAGTTGTTCTTTCGAAGAAATATTATTTTATTTTATTTTATTTTCTCCAGTTCATGCCACACATTTTCAATTGGGTTTAAACCCATATTCTGCAGATTTAAATCTGCAGAATATGGTGGAGTCTTGATAACTTTGGGACAGTTGTACTGCAGCCATAAGCGAACATTTGGGGCTGTATGTTTGGGATCATTATTTTGATACAACTTGAATGCGTTTTGAATTCCAAGTTTTTGGGCAAATATTTTCCAGTTTTCATTCAGGATATTTATATACTTATATTGGCCCTTATTATTTTCAATGAAAACTAAATTTCCCATACCAAAAGCAACAAAACATCCCCAAACCATTATGCCTCCACCTCCATGTTTAACAGTTGGCGATATAGATTTTTCGGATTGAGCTTTTCGTTGGGCTTTCTCCACACAGTTATTCGCCCATCAGACCTAAAAATGTTAAATTTTGATTCATCCACAAATATGACGTTTTTCCATCTTTATCTACAATAGATTTTTCAAAATCCAGACGTAACTTTCTTGCTCTTTCATTAACGAAAAATTTTCTTCTGGCAACTCTACTGTTGTATCCATATGATCTGATAACTTGTCTAACAGTTTCAGAGTTTCTTTTATTGCAAATCTGTTTTCTAATGTTGTTGTAAGTTTCACTGCATTAATTCTTCGATTTTTCATGATTTTATGGATAATAAAGCTTAGATTCCTGGGAGTTAGCTGGCGAGAAACTCCTGATTTTAATGCTTTTCCAACAGTTCCACGTAGTTTCCACCGTTTTATAATAACAAAAACAGTTGAATGTCTTACTTTAACAAGTTTTACGGTAGTTCTGATGCTTTTACCATTTTTAAAATGCTCTATGATTAAATTACTGATATAATTTGTTGTAACTTTGTAGCGCCCAGCCATGTTCACTTCAAATATAGAAATGTAAACAAATTTACATGAAGTAGTAGTAACTTCAAACTGCAGACAATAATATTAGACATATATTTCCATTTATAATAATAAAAAAAAAAAAAAAAGTATCATCTGTCAAAAAATTTAGTAAAGCTTTCAAGTGTCCAATTACTTATGTGAGATTGTTTTTAACACTTTCTCAGTACATTATTTTGTTTTAAAAAACGGTTTGAATTTATTTTTATTACAATATCTAGGTTTTATTATAGAGAAAAGAAAGTTTATATGAAAAAAAAATTAAGTATATCCTTTAATATTTAGATGTTTTTTATAAGTTAGTTTCAAAAACACAAGTGCCCAAAAACAAATGTTAGCCACTGTATAATCAGAAATTCTTTGAGAAAATCTCTCGTGTAGAATAGAAAAAAATTATCCGAAAGCTAAATTTAAAACGGAATACTCGAAAAGCAAATGGCTATATTATGTACTAGCCGGTCTCTTCCGAGTAGGGCCAGGTACCTACTGCTGAGATACTACTGCCCAGAAAGTGCATTTTACATGCAAACAGGAAAATATAAATAAAATACTTTATTTTAAACTATACGAAAATAACTAATAAGAATATAAAAAAAGCACGAAAATAAAGATTTCGTGACATTCTTTTTTCCTGAGAAAGTACGGCTTGGCCATGCCAGTGATTATCTAGAGGGAAAGGAGACCTTTCCGATAAAATAAAAAAAATGGTATTGTTTAAGATACATGGCGGTCATTGTAAATGTCACTGTGGTTTCACGCCCATAAATTGTTAATTCGTAATTAAAGTAATGGAGCCCGGGGTGATTCTCAGCCATATATCGTTAATAAAGCGATCGCTATAACGGGGTTCAGTTATTTTGCGTGCATAATTCGTTAAAATGAAATAATTTGAACAGAGCCTTGTGGGTTGCACGCCTGTAAACTGATTATACGGCAATCACTATAACGAATCCTTGTCCATACTCAGGCCCAAAAATATAGCGATCAGTATTTAAAACGCAAATCTTTACTTCCAAAAATGTATTTTGAACAGAGGGCGAAATTTATTATATTTTGGATAAAATTTTAAATCCGATAGTTAAAAGACGAAAAGCGAAAAACAATTCATAAAATATGAAATTTAGGGAAAAAAACTTTTCCTTGGAACAATGTCACGCCAAATATCTGAAAAAACAGCAATAGTTGTCTTATTCGTCTAATCTTCCATAATCGGGTTTATAGCCAATGTTTGCGACAAAATCGCTAGTTCTAAAATCGCTGAAACACTTGTTTATCTATTTTTTTAGTGGATTTGTAATGCTGAATTTCACGCTCCTACTTAAAACTACTGCTGAGATATGACAAAATGACCTAAAACTTTCGACCCCACCCCCCTTCATTGAACCCCTTAGTGGTTAAATTTATAAAATCGCTGAACTATGTATTTAACTATTTTTTAGGAGATTTGTTATCCTGAATTTCATGCTCCTATCCAAAGCTGCTGCTGAGCTATGGCGAAAAGGCGAAATGACCTAAAACTTTCGATCCTCATTTAACCCTCTTGGTGGATGAATTTCTAAAATCGCTGAAATACGTATTTAACTAATTTTTTAGTAGATTTGTCATCCTGAATTTCACGCTCCCGCCTAAAACTGCTGCTGAGATATGGCGAAAAAGCAAAATGATCTACAACTTTCGACCTCCCATTTAACCCCCTTAGGTGGTGAATTTTCAAATATCCTTTCTTAGTGGGTGCCTGCATTGCATAAGAAACATATCTTCCTAGGAGCCACAGTTGAGCCTCGGCGTTGATTAGGAATCAGTCAGGACATGTTCTTTTATAAGTATAGATTGCTGTATTTCACAAGCATTATGGAACTTTACATAAAGCTTATATGTGAATAAGAAAAAGAAAGGGAAATCATGCGTCAAGCATAGATTATGAAACACCTTTCAACACATTCAGAATACTGTAACAAAACTTCACAGTATAATATGATGAAAAATGATGCCTAAGTAAATATTTTGGAATCCGCCTAATACATTTCAAAACTCAATTGTCGGAAAAGTATCCGAATCCTTTTGTGCAGCCCTGTATAGGATCTATAGATTCATACATATACTGTATAATATTCTGACTGAATCCGAAATTCCCCTACAGCAGATTTCGCCAATAAACAGGAATGTTCTCGAGATCTTATGTTAAGCCCATGTGCAGGATGTATAGAATTTATATACACCAAATACTACGCAAAATATGAGATAATTTAAAAAAGCGTAACACAACTAAAAACACAATCCCAGTAATTATTGTTCATAGACAGTACTGTTACCGAATTCTTTTGTGTGTCCCTGTGAATGAACGATGAATGCTATGTACACCTTAATCTATAGTAAGCTTCTTGCAGTGCACGTTAGTGATATATACCAATTTCAATATGTTTGAAATAGCATAACATTATTAAAATGCACCGCAAACGATTTTTCTCCATAATGTAACGGAATTCTTTTGAGTGTCCCAGTAAATGCTGCACACTTTATTTTGAATACCGAACGAGCCATAGTAAACATCAATAACATATATTGACTGCATGGCATTCCGAGTACATTTACGTGAGTTAGAGCACGGACAGACAGACAAACCGAATTAATAAATACTTTTTAACTACATTGGAAAATGTTAAACATGGATGCATAGTTTTCTAAGAGTCATACTTCAATGCTTCGTATGAGGTTGCCATGCATAAGAGGGAAGAAATACTTTTTCTTTGTTTTATATATATTTGAAATAAATCTGATTCGGTAATTTCATGATAAAATATCTATAATTCTTATACATAATCTCCTGTTTCGTTATAAGTCTTTGAATTTCTTGCTTATTGGTCATATACTAATATTTAAAAATGTATTGCATAAAATATTCAGGAATGGATTTGAGTCGATCCCATGAAACTCTTAAAATATAAATAAACTTTGAATGTGAATGATTCAAGCATGCAATCTATATTAATGTATGTTTTAAAATTCAGTGTCTACATACTGATATTTTAAAATCTGAGTAGAATAAAGAAATAAGTTCTAATATAGAAATGAAGATATACATTTATCTATATTAATAAAAGAAAGATGTTTGTGTGTCTGTCTGTCTTTTAATAATTGAACGTTTAATATATCTAAATGTTATAAATTAAATCAGCAATCGCTACATCGCGGAGATTTTCATTTAAAAATGTAAATTCATGCAAAATTGTTTTAAAGACATAAAAACATGCAAATTAGAGATTCGTTAATAAAAAGAGATCGGAGCGTGCGTAGCTCGTCCGTGCGGGCGCTGTCGAAAAGAGTGGCGCCCCCAACTGTAGGTTCTACAAATTCAAGGGTGTGAGCTACTGAAGGCAGTGGGTCCCCAACTTTCATTTTTTTTTTTTTGGAAAGATTTTCGTTTAAAAATATAAATCGTTCATAACTGATTTTAAGTACATTTAAGATTAGTATCAAGTGACCGGGCAACGCCGCTCGGTTCAGGTAGTATTAATAAAATAAAGGTGGTGGTCTGCGAGCGATAAAAAGGGAAATCCATTGCACATACAGGTCTGCAAATTCGGATAAGGACAGGCGAATCACAATGAATCTGCGATTCAGAGTTTTAATTTTTTTTTCATAATTAGCCGAGATATTAATTAAAAACACTCATTGAACACTAATGAATGAGCTTCGTTTTACCTCAGTTCTCCGGTGTTCGCTTCCACGTATTATTCCTCGTATTATCGCTTCCACGTATTATTCGGTGAAAACGTGTTTCTTCAAGCACTATCTTGAAGACGAGAGGAAAAAACTCCGTGTTTTTGTGCATTTTAAAATCTCAATCGCCGGAACCCTGAAAAAGATATGAAAAAAACAGGAAATACCTACATTGAGATCGCATTTTCGTGGATCTGAGAGTATATTTAATTTTTTTTTTTAAATATATAAATATTTACTATTTTCAAATTATTTTTTTCTAAAAGGTCTTTTTCATATTTTCCGTTTTTTGTGCATTTTAAAATCGCAATTGCCGGGGCCCGGATGGAGTTAAATTAAAAAAAAAAATACCTACCTGTCGTCAGCACTTTCCTGGTACTGATAGTACATTTCATTTAAATAAATATAAACATTAATGACCGAATGAATCATATTGACCGTAACATGCATACATATATGTAAGTTTAGATCATTTATTGTTCAAATATGTCAGTTTTTTATTGCAAGTTAGTATATTAGTTAGTCAAGTTAGTTATTGCATATATTAATTAATTACATGCCATCTTTAAATTAAAGATTTGGTCAGATATAATAAAATAGCTTGTTCGTTGTCTTTTGAATTCAAAAGGTATTATACTATATATTTTCTTTTCACGCATGTTTTTTTGTAATATAACATTTTATATATGTATATATATTATGTGGATAGACGGTGCCTTTCCGCGGAACCGGACGAGTTTCTAGTTGTCGATAAAATTGATTGATACGAATTATTTTTCAACGATTAAAGAACATTTTCATAAATGAATATTTTTAGAAAATTCAAGTTTTCTTTCCAAAAAAAATTCATAAAAAGCCTTATTTTCATTATTTTTTTTTTTTTTACAACTGCAGTCACTTGATTGACTAGCACTAACAATTATGATTTTCGACAAATGTTCTAACGTTAGAACACATTAGTATAAGTTTGTACAATTTTATAACATACAAGCTGTAAACATGAATTTTGAACCGTATAACAAAAAATATCCCACAATGACTCAAACTACATCATTACACTGCAAAAAAAAAAAAAAAAAAAAAAAAAAAAAGGTGCTGATTTTACAGTATAATACTCGCATCCCAGCTGCCAGTATTATACCGTAAAATTAACAGTAATAACAGTAAAATAAGCAGTAATACGCTACCGCGCATGCTCGGTAGCGTTTACTGCTTATTTTACTGTTATTACTGTTAATTTTACGGTATAATACTGGCAGCTGGGATGTCAGTATAAATACTGTAAAATCAACACTTTTTTTTTTTTTTTTTTTTTTTTTTTTTGCAGTGCACAACTCTAAACGTGTATAAACTAAATAAGGAGTTATATCTACCCGAAATGTCAAAAAAATGTGTATTTTTTGGAATATTTCTCCATAAAATGAAGAAAGATATTTCAGAAACGTTTTGTATTTTGTTTCTTGCACTTAAAACAAGAAATGAGTTTTGTAATGACGAAATAAAGTTGGGTGTCCCCCAGCATACCCGCCTCTCGGATATGGTGTCGCTCTTGTAGCAGACTACAATTATTACCTTAACTCTGTCAAATGTTATCTGAAATTATAATAAATCATAATTACTTTATTTCAAACACTTAAAACTAGAGAGTAATCGTTCTGTTTTTGGAGAAAAGTTGATTTTGAACAAAATGGCGACCGTTCAAAGTTAAAGTATATTCTGTTGAGCTGATTAAAATATCAGACCAGATGCTATGATCAATAAGGTTAACTGGATGAATTATGCCCTCCAGATTCGACCGGGATAGCTCAGTTGGTAGAGCGTGGCAGCTTCAGCCAAGAGATCCCAGGTTCGAATCCTGGCCCGGGCATTTTTCGTCCAGTTGGAAAATTACAGCTCGTAAGATACAGTATACTTGCCAATAATATGCAAATCGTTAATACCAATCGATAAAACCAATAATCGCAAGGTGTTTTCCGGGGAAGATGGTAGGTTTGAGGTACACAAATAAATTAAATTACATGATGGAGACTTCCACGGTTAGCTCATGAGAAAAAAAATCATTAAAATATGAGGCAGTTGTAATGAAAATTGTACAAATTTTGTGGTGGTACGATAATTTTTTTTGTATTATCTTGATTTTCATATTAATGTCATTATTATGATTTATACCGGTGGTCCCGAACCAGTGAAACGCACCTCCCTGGGTAGGCTTCAGCGGAGGCACGTGTGGATGGCATTTCTTTTAATCCCGATTAAAAAGCAATAAGAGCACCCATATGGTCATTTAATAGATATCCCACTATAGGCAATAGGTGAAAAATATAGCTACATTAGTTCATTCAGCTTTAATTAGAAAAGGTATTCGTAAATAATGCAAATTATCTGGAAAGGAAAATGTAAAGATTTTTCAAAGAGCAAGTGATGATTTAAAGTGTTTTTAGAAGTGCGACTGATTAGTTATGACTGACTAAAAAAATAACATATTAATGACTGGCAACATCGATGTGTAGCAAGAATAGATAGCAATAAATGGAAAAGAAAAGTGCATGACTAAAATAATCTTATTTTGGAGAATGACCTGCATTTGATACTGACACAGTTAAAACCAAACAGCAATAGTTAGTAGCAATGCAAACTAGTCGTTGGGGGGCCACCGTAATACTTAACCATCATGTTTATGCATAATATAAAATATGAAAATAAAACATGTGTAAATTATTTATAAAATGCATTGTAATTCGAATAAAATGTTGGCTTGATGACGTCATAAACTTTAAATGCGCTATTGCTGAATCGCGCTAGAGAAACATCTTTATAACTTCAAAATTGATAATCCTATTAACTAACGGTTTACTGCGTCAGCTTAAGCTTCTCATTTTCAATTAAAATATACCTTTGAATTGAAATTTGAATGAAATACAGGGTCATGAAAAATCGAAGAGTGTGGAAAATAGGATTACAAATATCTTGGCAACTCATTATCCGATCGACTTCATTCTTTATGCAAAATTCATGTTTTTTTATTGTATTTTATATTCCTTCCTTAAAATAAACAATTTCGAAAATTTTTGTATACCTTTAATCAGAAAGAATATTTCGAGAGTCCGAAAAAATACTTTTGGATAACCGAGGTTACTGAAATTCAATAAGCTTCTTCCCATTATTACATACTAAGTACACACCAAATTTCAAGCCTCTATCTCAATTTGTTCGAGAGATAGAGCGTTTACAGACATACGGACGGCAATTTTTTTTCTAAAAGTATGTTTTTCGGAATCTCCAGTGTTTGAAACGTGTGAATCCGTTAAAAAAAAATATATATATATTTTTTCAAAACGATTACATGACTTACCCTATACAACATATGATGAGTAAGTAAAAAGCAAAGCACAAAATTAAAGACTGATATAAACAATTTTTGACTCTTCTATGTATGTTATAATACCTATATCATGGATAAACAAATTTCTGGTAAAATACTCTTTTTAGATGTAATTAATTTTATTTCATTTCTTTACAAAACACTGTAGGTGACAACTTTTTTTTGGCAGTACAGTTGTGTTTTTGAATAGGTTAAAACGCTGTTCCACCGGTATCAGCACATATTGAAAAAAACTGAATAAAGATTTATTGAGTAATAAGCACTTATATGTATGTTAGGGAGGGCGACGGAGGCGTCACTTCAAGTTGCTCTCGGTAGAGGAGGAACAATGTAGAATGTTTGTGAACAACTGGACTAAACTAATGGATGATGTAAAATACTCCACAGTATTTTAAGTATCTTGAATAGTTCTCTGATCGTGAAAAAGTTTACTAGAAACTTAAAAGAAACTACAGACAAACTCACGATAAAGATGATAAAATATTTGTAACACAATACAAAAATACCATAAAATTTCAATATTCTTAATGTATTTAAATTTAATTTTTCTAAAAGTTATTCAGAAATTGTCATTTATGTTACATTCTCATGCATATATATACTGTTTATTCTCCCCCCCCCCCCCATTTTTTGTATCTTCTCACCAGAAAGTTGTGTATAGTGTATCTAAGTTTGAAGGGAGTGTCGTACACATTGATACAGTTTACACAGGAAACAGAGTCGCATTTAAAGCCTTCTCACCGCTAGTTGTTAGGCTGTTTAATGGTGCATTGTTTGAAGTATTCGCCGTTCACTCTTTAAGTTTGGATGTTCTTTTACTTGGAAGTTACGAAAATAAAGTAATAGTTTGGACTTGGAAGTTACTGGTTTAACTCTGTTGCAGATCATATATCTTCAATCTAATTATACTTTATTTTTCAGTTCGAATATCACACATATGATGCACTATTTCTTTACTTAATACCAAGGATTTAACGCTAAAAAACAGAAGGAAGAGGTAGGTAAATATTTTATTTCGACAAATCGATGTAGTGTACTGTGAGATACGAAACGGTGGTACTCAGTGAAGCAGTGTCTAGCTATTTATTATTGCGATTATATTTATTCCATAATGAATAATATGCATTTCATGTTACTTTAATCTGTCTGATACGTGAGAACCCATGAATATATGGGGCACCTTTTTTTACCTTATCACCACGTAAAAGCTAAAAACTCCAGTCCCATTTTTATCAATTTTTAGGCCCTTTATGGTGTTCTACAATACGACCGTCGATACGTGGAGGCTCAGAAATTCAGGCATAACAAAGAAACCAGATTGCCGATTACGTAAATGAAACAATTACAAAATGAGCAATGTCCCACTGTGTACTAGATGTGTTACACAAAGACACGAATATTAATTTTATATTAAAATATTATTGGAATAGATGTATTGCACTCACGAACCAATCTTTGGCGACTTTTTGATTGGCACGATTTCCGAGCACGCGCCAAACCAATAACTTTATACAATAGCCAGGTTACCATTTAACGAAATATTTCCCAAAATTTGGCGACTTTTTTTCTTTTGTTACAACCAATTTTAAAAAAAAAGATGCGTGAGTGTAAGACATCATTGCCATAATATTTCCCTGCTTATATTCACATGTATTGGCAAATGTGGCAGACATAACGCTTCCAATAAGCAGATTTGTAGCATACGCAATGGCTAAAACGTTTTGATTATAGCATCTATAATTGTGATTAAGTTTAAAAAAAACCTTTCTCACTGTGTACGACACTCTTATCGCTATCAATGGTCATTCAGTCGCGTTTTACCATCAGACTAATAATTTTGACGTCATAGGACCGGTAATTAAAGAATGAAACGTTTGGTGATTACCTTACATGTTTAACGTAGCTTCGTTTATATGGAAATTGAAGAGTATGGAGCACAAACTTCAAGAAATATTTACGAAAATCCAGTGTATCTTGCAGTTTCCCACGAATCTGAAAACTGTCCCTTTATCGCCACAAACCATTAAGAGAAGAACAAATCGGAAACTTTAGAAACCACTAGGGAATGGAATTAACAGAAACTGGTTTTCCACAATTTAAGAGCAACACTTTATTTAAACTAGTCGTTGGGGGGCCACCGTAATACTTACTCATCATGGATATGCATAATGTAAAATATGAAAATAAAACCTATGTAAACTACTTATAAAATGCATTGCAATTCGAATAAAATCGTGGCTTGATGACGTCATAAACTTTAAAGGCTCTATTACTGAATTGCGTAAAAGAAACATCCTTATAACTCCTAAAATGTTAATCATATTAACTTACGGTTTATTGCGCCGGATTAAGCATCTCATTTTCAATTAAAATATATCTTTGAATTGAAATTTGAATGAAATACAGGGTCATGAAAAATCGAAGAGTGTTGAAAATAGGATTACAAATATCTCGCAACTCATTATCCGATCGACTTTCTTTATGCAAAATTTATGTTTTTTTATTGTTTTTTATATTCAGTCCTTAAAATAACTAATTTCGAAAATTTGTATATACCTTTCATCAGAACGAATATTTCGAGAGTCCGAAAAAAATAGTTCCCGATAATAAAGGTTACTGATATTCAATAAGCTTCTTCCCATTATTACATACTAAGTACATACCAAATTTCAAGTCTCTATCTCAATTTGTTCCGGAGATAGAGCATTTACAGACACACACACGCAGACAGACGGACGGGTTTTTTTTTCTTCTAAAAATATGTTTTTCGGAATCTCTAGTGTCTGAAACGTGAAAATCCGTCAAATTTTTTTTTTCGCTTTTCAAAACGATTACTAACGATTACTAAACGACTTACCCTATACTACGCATGGTGGGTAAGTATTGGTTAAAAAAAGCTGCCATAAAATTCTGAAACGTAATATTTTGTTAGCTTTTATATTGATCTTTCTTCACATGGTGAAAATAAGAGAAATGTTTCCGGAATAGACTAAAACAATGAGGTTACATTAAATATTCACAAGCGTTTTTACAATATTAGGTCTTCTTCAGTATTTTTTACAGAGAATATTATTAATCAAATAACAGAATTACCAGAAATACTTTTGAAATGACCAAATCAGAATTTTCACAATTCATTCTTTAAATTAACATTTTGATGCGTCGCGTCGATAAGTAGGTTTTTATTTTCGTACTGCTACTTAATGCTATGGATATACACAAAATTAGTCGTATGAAAAAACTATAAATCCTTTTTAAAACTCCGCTTTGAATTGGAAAATTAATTACCTATTCACCCCATTCACTTATTTCAGGTTTTTGATTCTTTCAGCATGAAATTATTTAAAATAATTTTGAAGCGAGTTTACAACTGCCGTTAGTAATTTATAAAACTTTCGAAAAATATATATCTGAATAATATTTGAAGTAGAGAGAAATGCTTATTACTAATTGAAAAATGAAATCTTAATAATACTGAATTATTTAAAACGTTTTACTCCTTTTTCGATTAGCAATAAACTATTCTGATTAAAATATTTTTAAAGCAACAGAGTTATTTATTACTTTTAATGGCCGAAAAAAACTTCCTGAAATTTATGATAAAAGCAAATGCAAATTAAACGCAATTACTTTTTGCATGAAGATTTAATAAGTTTTTGTTAAACCTAGATTATGGAGGATTCTTCGTAAAAAATACTTTCATTTGATTAAAAAATGTGTTGTTATTAGAGATGAATCCGGGTTTTTTTTTTCGAAGCTCGAGCCCGACGATTTGCACAATACAGGATCGGCCGAAAGTCCTTAATACATTTTTAAATTAAAAAAAAAGTAAGTGTCAGAAGAAGAATGAGATTTTTTTCGGAAATGTTCCTCATAATTGAATTTTCTTAAAGCAAATAATAATAAGAAAAAATAGTTCCAAAAATTTGTCATAGGTGGTACTATACCTTTAAACCTTAAAAAAAAAATCACCAAAAACATAATATAAGCAGTTACAAAACCATTGTTTTAGTACAGTAGAAGAAGATATAATTCCTAATCGAATAGCTACTTTCGTTTTTCTCTGCGACAATTTGGCAATTAAAATGTATGGTGTATATGTTAGTATGGCTGTGGATGAAATTGCGTACCATTTAGATGCGATTCCAGCTAAAAAGTGTGTACACGCTGAAATATTTCAGTAGATTGTACAAAATAAATGGTTTATGACTGCTTGCTTTTGATGCTTTTTAGCTCACAGGCTATCAAAGCCTGAGAGCTAATGTGTCCACAGGTTCTGTATGCACTTACGTACGTATGCAGGTACATAACGCGACAACTCGATGCAAATATACGATGAGATTCAAATTTTGTATAGGTTGATTTTGATAAGGCGCTACCCTGATTAGTTTTGGGGGTTCATTTGTTAAGTATAAAGGGGTGGAACGGGAGATTAATCCCCCCTCTTAATTTAGATAAATGGGTTTTTAATGCAGAATTATCTGATTTGCTTCAAATTTGTTATACAGATTTATTCTGATAAGGCGCTTCCCTGATTAGATTTGGAGGTTCGTTGGTTAAGTAGAAAGGAGGAAAACGGAAGGTGCTAATCTGCGTCCCTTAATTTGTTTAAATCTGTATTTCATGCAGAATTATCCGATTTGCTTCAAATTTGGTATACAGGTTTATTGTCGATATCTTTATTTTTCGAGGGGCATTATTCTTTGAAATAAGAGTATAATATACAATTAGTGTGAAAGCCTGTGAGCACAATGGCATCAGTTTAACTGGGAACTTTTATTTTTATTTTTTTATAGCCTTTTTCCAACTTTAAAGGCGTAGTGCCATCTACGCATAATTTTTTAACTAATATTTTGTTTAAGCAAAAATTTAGATCACGAGAAGTATTTTCGTCCAAACCACACAATCATATGCTAATTACTCGTTTATTATTTAATTTCAAAATGCATAAAAAACTTCTGTCCCACCCTATATAAAAATGTTTATTACATATCGTATTCTATTAATTGGTACAATTCTCAAGAAAACAAAAATAATTTAGTTTTCCCTTTTTAAGAATAATAATTTTTGAAACAGAATATTACTTAAATTTGTCAAACCAGGATAGATATGTCGACTGTTACTGTTTCTTGGGTTAAATGAAGCAACGACAATTGTGAAATCCTAAGTATATTTTCCTTATTCTTTTCTATCTATTGAAACGATTTCAATGATTTTTTATATTAGTTTTGGACGTAGCATCGATCGTTTGGCAAGAAATACAAATTAAAAATACAATAGTTATGAGATTTCACACAATATAACGTTACTGAAAAACGTCACTGGAAATTAACGTTGCTAGAATTTGTTTTCCACAAAAACAAAACGATCGAAACCTAGCTAGTTGTAATATAAAAAAAATATATAAATAAATTTGTTGGGAACGCTGCGGTACTTGAGAAAAAGATACGTCAATATCACCGTTTTCCCATAGGATTTTAAAACCGTTGTTGACCCCTTAAGAGCCCACACTAAACGAAAAAAGCATGCAAGCTAATGTTAAGTCTATGGGAAAGTTATTTGCCAATTGCTCGCTCGCATTTTAATATTTTTAAATGATTTTTTTGCTTAGGATAGCTGAAGTCGATTTCTAACGTTGTTAGTTTTTACTTTTTCGATTTGGGTCCCAGTTTTTTTTTATATATGTAAGGGTACTTTCACTTTCAGAACCGGTTCCAACCGGTTCCAAAAATGAAAATGTCCGCTCATAAAAAAAACTTTAACCAAAAAAGTAAAAACTAACAACGTTAGAAATCGACCTCAGCTATCCTATGCAAAGAAATCATTTAAAAATATTAAAATACGAGCGAGCAATTTGAAAATAACCTTCCCATAGACTTAACATTAGCTTGAGCGTTTCTTCCCGTGACTAGCGTAGGCTCGTATTTTAATATTTTTAAATGATTTTTTTTGTTTGGGATATCGGAGGTCAATCTCTAACGTTGCTAGTTTTTACTTTTTTGATTTTTGTTGCAGTTTTTTTTCTTACTTTGCTTTCCTGACACGCGATGCGTTACTTCAGTACAATAATACCATTTTAGCCAGAACTTAAAAATGTAATTCGAAAGAAGAATTGTAAATTCTGATTTTTATATCATATGCAGAATCAAATAGGAAATAAAATAAGGAAGTTTTACTGCTGCTTGCATGAAAACTGTAATAAAATATTCAAAATTCTGGAAAAAATAACATGATCCCGGATTCCTTGGTATAGCGCACCAAGCCCTTTACCACTCAAGCCATCCGGGTGACACCCAGTCTAGCATTCTCTCACTCTTATATGGCAAGACTACAACCTCATAGCACGAGATGGAACGTCAATCAGGAGCACAACTTCAGTGGCATACATGAGACAAATTAAACACAGTACCGGTGAACATTTATATACTAATTCATTTTTCAGAAGAGCTGAAATTACGCTGTAAATTAATGAAAATACAAAGGATGTCAATTCTCACTTTACTAAACCAATTTACTTTAGTTCAACCAATAGAGTGAAAAAAATGTCCAGATCGGGGATCGATACCGGATCCCTTGGTATAGCGCACCAAGTGCTGTACCATTTTGTTGAAATAACAATAAAGAAATCTAATCTTTAAAAAAGAAATAGATAATTTTAGTAGTGTACAAAGTAGCCAGACCAATATTGATTTGAACCTACTAGTACGTTTAATTACTCATTTAGTTTCTTTTTGTTCTGACATAGTTAATTATAGTCCAGATATGAATATTTGTTTGAATATGTTTTATTTATAATTTCATTCTGTTCTTATGACAAGTGCGGCGTCTCACCCTGAATGTACGGGTGACGCGCCGCAGTGTAATGTTTTAGAAAAATACTGTTAAAAATTATTATTTTTTTTTTTTTTTGTCGCAGTACACATGTTGTATATTTAACATTAAACAGCACAGGATTTTTTTTAGCTTATGTGCACCATGGAATTTTATACACAAATTAAAAAAAATATGCGGCATCTCACCCGGAATTACTCTATAATAAGAATAAAATAATATGTACTTTTATACTTTTTGTCTGTTTAAAATAGTGTTTACGACACACAATATGCTATTAATTATGGTTTTAAACCAAAATATTTTTAGAGTTTCATTAACCTACTTGTTACCACACAATTTTAAAACATTTTAGTGTGAATCATACAAACATATTTTACTGTATGCGTTAAAACACGTTATTTAAACATACATAAGCGAATGCGTTAAATTAATTTTTATCCGACTGCTTGCAGAACAAGTTGGGTTGGGTTGATTATTGACGGCCAATTATCTGCACTTGGGATATAGGCCCGGGGGGGAGTGCCCTTCGTGGGGGTCTTTCTAAGGGAACCTAACCCGTATTTACGCATGGATAAATCAACGGCTCGAAGAAAACCACGAAAACTCCGAACGATTAGGCCGACAGGCGCGATTGGGATCGAACCCAGCACCTCCCGTCTACCAGCTTCGAGAGCAGAACCTCTCAGCCACTGGTGGGGCCGCTTGCAGAACAGGAGGATAATGTTTCTAACCACGGAAAATACAACATTCTTTAATAAAATAGGAACGTGTGAATGGATTTTAATAAATGCGGTACAAAATTTTTGTCTTCACTCTCCCAGTGTGAGAGGCTGTATTTATATAACCTACGTTTTCTGGAATAGCTGTGTATTTATAAAAGGCTTTCTTATTAAAAAGTATATATTGAAGTTGTGAATACTTAACAAATATTCATCGGCAAACATTATAAAATGTTAATGAATAAATTAAAGAAACAGCATAAAGAAAAAAATAGAAATGATACTTGAAATTGTACGGCTGTAAATATTTAAATAATTCGGTTATATCATAAAAATGGTTTCTTTGTGCTTTTGTTTTCGTTCAGTTCAGTGTTAAAAATTTGCAACAAACTGTCTAGTCATTTGACCGTTTTTATAGAAATGGTTACATAACTGTAATTTAACTCTATTCTGACTATAATATGGGCAATAATATGGTCAGAATAGAATCAAATTACGGTCATGTAAACATTTTCTATAAAAAACGATCAAATGACTGGACAGTTTGCTGCAAAATTTTAACAGTGTTTGAAGGAATTGATGTAATGCCATCAGTGTTGTTGAATCGAACGAAATTTGTATTCATAAATTCCGAAACATACCAAAAAATTTGAATAGTTATAGCTTGTTTATGTTTGATACATTCCGTGAAATAAATTTAAAAGTAAATTTTCATTCAACATTTTCTGGTGTGAATTTCAAATTTCTGAATACAAAAATCATTAGATTTGGCAATAGTACTCCCTATTAAACGTTAATACGAGTATATTTATACGTACTATACGGGGTGCAAATTTTGGAAACGTATGTTACGCGGTTATACCAATTATACGAAACAGTATATACGGTGCAGCGTATATACGGAACTTACCCCAGTGATTAAACGTATAATCGTTTAAACGGTTTTCGTTCATTGCGTGAAAAAAAGATGTCTTTCTCCTTCTGGTCTGAGAAACACCCACTAGAGTGCATTCTCGCGGTTAATCGTGACCCCTTCCTTGTTTAAACAACTACGATGGCCCCAAGTTTACCTGCCTTGCGATTCCTGCGAAGGTAGCGCTGGTACTTGCATATATATGTGAATATTTTTTCCTTAGTTTAGATTTTTGTTGTTTTTTCCTCAAAACAGAACTATTCATTATGACATGCTTTACTATGGCGTATCGGGTAGCTTCGAAGCTATCTTTCGCTTGTCTGTAACACACGTACATAGCTTATTTTGATTTCTGGTATGGACATTTCGCGCGAAACATTTTTTCATTCGACCATAGATTACAGACTTACATTGACTTTATATTCTGGGAAGTTTCATAATCATACTTTTATTTATTTAAGAATATTTTGTCTATATTAAAAATATTTTCAAAATACGTTTCACAGCAAAAAAGAAAAGAGAAGGCAAGTCATTTTAAGCTTGTGGGATTGCGCTCTAAAACCTGCAATGACGATTATTTGTCAGGCTATAAGTAATCGAAATTTATAGGTACTTCACACAAAAAATGAAATTTGTCAAGATTAACATAAATCTTACAACTTTAAATCTTGTAATGCACATACACTTTGTATAAAAAGTACCATGACCTTCATGGTTAAAAGAAATGAACTTGCGTGATACATTAATACAGAGTACAAAACATGAGTACCGTGGAAAGAATAACATTTGCGTCCGAACGCAATCTTGAGTATACGTACACACAAGTAAAGTTTTCTTTAAAAAAATAAACAAGAACGAAAAGTCATGCGTCAAACATAGATGTAACACTTTCCAACGCTTCCAAAATAGTTCTACAAATCATTACCGTTTACTAAGCTGAAAGATAACTTCTAAGTACACAATTTGGAAAACGCATAACATATATAAAAACGGAATTTCAGGAATTTCTAACATATACAATATTCGGAAAAATATCCGAATACTTTTATTCAGCCCTCTATATGATCTATAGATTTGTATATATACTACATAGGATGTTAAATTTTAGTTTAGTTAGAAAAAGCGTAGCACAGTTTAAAATTCTCCTTCTGGAGTTTCTGTCAATAAACGGAAAAGTGTTCGCGAACTTTTGTGCTGTCCTGTATCTGATCTACAGAGTTTATACACACCAAGTAATAGACAAAAAGTGAGTTAAATTTAAAATCGCGTTCAGCAACTTAAAACGCACTTCCAGGAATTATTGTTAACAGACAGTTAGAGGATGCTTTTGTGCGTCCCTGTCAATGAACGATGACTGCTATACACACAATATTCTGTAGTAAACCTCTTTTGTAATGCATCTTAGTGATATATATAAATTTCAATGCGTTTAAAATAGTGAAACATTATTTAAATAAACAGCAAACGATTTTTCTTCATAGATGTAATGTAACGGAATTATTTTGACTGTCCCTGTAAAGTAACTATAAGTGCTATTCACATCCTATTCCATATTAAGCTTCTTGCAATGCACCTTAGTGATATATATCAATTACAATGTGTTTGAAATTGTGTAACATCATTATAAGAAACCGCAAATGATTTTTCCCCATAGACCGTAATGTAACGGAATTCTTTTGAGTGTCCCTGTAAAAAAACTACAAGTGCTACAGACTTCAGTTGAAATAGGGAACATACTATAGATAACGACAATAACATATAAAAATTGCAGGGCAATCCGAGCATATTTACGGGAGTTAGAGCACGGACAGACGGCAGACGGCCAAACGGCCAGACAAACCGAAGTCATAAACTCTGTTCAACTAGGTTGGAAAGTGTTAAAAAGAAAAAGCATACTTAATAAGGATTGACAATAAATCTAAAACGTCTATATTTTCCTTCTTTGTTCAGAAAGTGTTTATTTTCTTTATATATTTACAATAATCGTTTATGGGGAAAACAAGATAACAAGATTCCATGTATGAAATATATTATGCAGATGATAAAGTAATGCCATTAATTTCCAACTTGTTCTCCATTTAGTGAAGTAAGACTGAAGAGGTCCATTGGTATTAAAAATAAATACGATTCTTGAAAGAGATACGTATACTTGAATTATACGCATACTTGATTTATACGTTTAACAGATATGCACTCATACGTATCCGGATACTTTTAAACGCATAGTTTAAGGTATACGTATTTTTTACCTACGCATTATACGTATATACGTTCATATTATATACGTTCCGAATATACGTATGTACGTATAGTCGGTTAAACGTATAACTGAAATACGTATAGCATCGGGAGCACTATTTGGCAACACTGGATGTCCTTATTTCATTTTTCTGCAGTCAGGTTATTTTGAATTAGTAATATATTGTTAGTTGTTAATTAATAAAGGTGCGTATGATTATATTATTTTAAATAAGTCTCAATAAATGCGACCAAGTTTTAGCTGAATGGTACAAGAGTGATTTTAGAAAATATAGCGTCTTTAAAATGTCACCTTTGAAAAAAAACATTTCCTGGGCAGTAATTAATTATTCTTAATGAAAACGTGTGCTTAGTTGACAAAAAGTGTGAAACAAACAATAGACAGTGTATTGACACATTAAATATTCTGTTTATTTTTCTAAAAATATTTAATTTTTCTTCCACTTAAGGTCTACATTACGCAATTAAAATATGCTACTCATAAAAATGAATATTTCCTGAAATTTCAAGAATGAACATGAAAACTCTAAATATAAATTCAACGTAACTGTTACCTTTAAACTGATAACAGGACTATCACAGGAAAAAACGTCACCTCATAAATCATGACAAAATTTATAGACTCGGCTTTATAGGTGGACAAATGGGCGTGTACAAGACGTTCTCGAATCTATTAAACGGTAAGCCATCACGCTATTTAGCCGTTTCGTTTGCATATATTGAATTCGTTCCATGTTTCGACATACATTTAATGGTCACAAACCACGCAGTGTACAGCAGCAATAACTGTGTAATCTAAATTAAAAGTGTGTTTGAAGGAAGTAACTGTTCCTTGAATAGTGTTTTTTTTAAAGTTCCTTTTATAGCAAGAGCAGAGCTTTTAAACATAGTAAACTAAATTTTATTTTCTATTTTGTATTGCAATGTCTTACTTTGCTTTCCTGACACGCGATGCGTTACTTTAGTACAATAACACCATTCTAGCCGGAACTTAAAAAATGTAATTCGAAAGAAGGATTGTAAATTCTGATTTTTATATCATATGCAGAATCAAACGGGAAATAAAATAAGGGAGTTTTACTGCTGCTTACAGCAAAACTGTAATAAAATATCCAACATTCTGGAAAAAATAACATGATCTTGCAAAAAGCACTGTCAGAGTAAATACAATAAAATTGAGTAAAAATATCCCTAGCAGAATTATATCTTTGTTGATTATACAATAGGTTTTTCAAGGAGAAGATAAATGAATTGTAAACTGCTATTCATTTGTTATTTGATTTTTTAACTTATATTATAAAATTATAGTGAAAGAAACCATTGTTTTATAAAATTTCAAAAAGAATGCAGTATTAAAAGTTCCTAAATTATTTAGTAATATTTAAAGATGGGAAAAAAATTATACCTATAGGAAACTGATCGAAAAGTTTATTTTACGTCAAATCTTTAAACTTGATTTAATCAGCAGCAATGAACGTGGTTGCGTTTTATTCCTTGTATCTATCGCATTTCCCATGTATATTGCATTCACGCATTTTTGTATATGATGTGTAGAACATATTCAAATTAAAATTGAATCCATAGCAAAAATTATGTAGCAGAAAAGATGATTTTTTTTAAAGATTTTATAAAGAAAAAAATTATACTTATAGGAAACTGATCGAAAAGTTTCTTTTACGTCAAATCTTTCAACTGGATTCAATCAGCAGCAATGAACGTGGTTGCGTTTTATTCCTTGTATGTATCGCATTTCCCCTGTATATTGCATGCACGCATTTATGTATATGATGTGTAGAACATATTCAAATTAAAATTGAATCCATAGCAAAAATTATGTAGCAGAAAAGATGATTTTTTTTAAAGATTTTATAAAGAAAAAAATTATACTTATAGGAAACTGATCGAAAAGTTTCTTTTACGTCAAATCTTTCAACTGGATTCAATCAGCAGCAATGAACGTGGTTGCGTTTTATTCCTTGTATGTATCGCATTTCCCCTGTATATTGCATGCACGCATTTATGTATATGATGTGTAGAACATATTCAAATTAAAATTGAATCCATAGCAAAAATTATGTAGCAGAAAAGATGATTTTTTTTTTCAGATTTTATAAAGAAAAAAGTTATACTTATAGGAAACTGATCGAAAAGTTTCTTTTACGTCAAATCTTTCAACTTGATTTAATCAGCAGCAATGAACGTGCTTGCATTTTATTCCTTGTATGTATCGCATTTACCCTGTATATTGCATGCACGCATTTATGTATATGATGTGTAGAACATATTCAAATTAAAATTGAATCCATAGCAAAAATTATGTAGCAGAAAAGATGATTTTTTTTTTCAGATTTTATAAAGAAAAATATATGTACTTTAAAAAAGAGCCCAAGAAACAATCTATGGAATCTGAATATTTTTCTTTTAGAATTTTTTTTTATCTATTTGTTAAGATCAATTAATTTTAAAAGCTTTTAATAGTTATTGTTATACTCATAACCGGACTGTTACAGGCAAAAACGTCAGCTCATAAATCATTACAAAATTTATAGATTCGGCTTTATAGGTGGACATATGGGCGTGTACCAGAAGTTCTCGAATCTATCGGAGGGTAAGCTATCACGCCATTTTGTTGTTTTGTTTGCATATAGTTAGTTCGTTCCATGTTTTAACATAAATTTACTAGTCATAAAAAAACTGCACGCACTGACTGCATAGTGGCAGCAACTGTGTAATCTAAATTAAAAGTGTATATGAAGGAAATAAATGTTTCTTAAATAGTGTTTTCTTTAGAACTCTCTTTATAAGTAGATTAAAACAAAAAAATACAATTTTATTTTCCTTTTTTGTACTATAATATTTTAGTTTATTTTATTCTCCTGACACGCGATGGCTTATTTTATTACCAAATCTTCACTCTAACCAGAACTTAATAATGTAAGTTAAAAACAGGGTCATAAAAAATGCTTTTTATATCATTTGAGAAATGAATCGCGTAATGAACTGATAATATTTTTGTGTCGTTTACTTCAGAAGAAATCAAATAACTTTAGCACTATACAAGAAGTATACGATCTTACAAAAAGCACTTATTATTAGCGCAAATGTAATAAAATGAAGTAAAAATTTCGTTTACCATAGCAACATTGTATCTTTTCTTTGTTACGTGAGAAGTTAAAGTAGACTTGTTATTCGAAAGAAAAGGCATAAATTAATGCCAGATAGTATTCAGTTCCTTAATAATAAAATATATTTCTTTCACCATTTTGTGCAGATATATAAAAGAAGATTATATAAAAGAAGAAATTATACACTTATCGTTGACGAAAAGTAATACAATTAGAAAGTTTTACTAACTAGTATTAAAATATAAAAATCATATGTTAAAAGTTTTCTAGTCACATGTAAAATGTAATACGAAAAATTACATAAGAAGTAGAATTTCTTATTGTTTTACACTTAACATACGTAATTTTAAAAAAAATGACTTAACTATATTTCTTGAAATGTACAGGCAAACACGCACACAGGTACACTGTAAAAAAAAATTCCGTCAATTTACGGAAAAAGGACTGGCAGCAGAGTTGCCAGAATGTTTCCGATTTTTGAGGAAAGTTCCATCTTTGTAGTTCGTAAATTCCGTAAATGGTGCGATACAGACGCGAAGGAGTTGAAGCGCATGCGTGGCGATCAAAAATACTGCAATCCCATTAGAGATTAGATGATAGATTTTTACAGAAATAATTCCGTATTTGAAACTCTGTAATCTTAAAATGGCAACAGATATACGGGAGAGAGATTATATTTTTCTAACAAAACGGAAAATTTCTGATCAAAATTCACGAAAGACAACTTGTCAATAAACGAAAATTTTTAACAGTGTACATAAACACACATGTATTTTTGTATGTATATAGATATATAAATGGCAGACACAGACAACCAATTTATGGATGTATATAGATATAAAAATCACACAAATACTCTTACTCATACACACACAAACATATATATATATAAATAAAACTTTTGTTAGTAATAACCATTAAATCACATAAATAATCAACAATAGATAA
The DNA here is from genome assembly GCA_963931845.1 of Maratus michaelseni. Lineage (NCBI taxonomy): Eukaryota > Metazoa > Arthropoda > Arachnida > Araneae > Salticidae > Maratus > Maratus michaelseni. Next base: position 95,230,496 of record OZ007589.1, on the reverse strand, counting down.
ACCGATAATTAAAATACAATACATATATATTATATATATATATTACGATAAATTGCAGGTAATAAGGAATGTCATTAGTGACTACCAGTTTTCTTATTATGGGGTAGCCACCATGAAATTTACGCAGTCGTCACATCATTAAGTATGGCCATTGATTCGCCGAAAATCAGGTACTGAAGGAACTCCACCGAAAAATCGACACATATACCCGAGCAGTAGTTCAAAGAGAAGGCTTATTGTAGGAGAATCACTATTTTATTCGCGGAAACATCATCAGTTACACGATGCAGAGTCACAATTGTCAGCACAGGAGTACGATGCTAACATTCGAAGGGATGAAGAGACTACCATCACTTAGTAGACATACTATGTACAAAATGAAAAAAATACACTTAGATGACCCACTATGTACATGGTGAAAGACAATGTTGAAGGAGAATGGGGGTCGCTGGAGCCGCATATTATTTTAACAACCAAAAATAGAGCAAAATTCTGGCGGTCCGTGCCCTTGCAGTATGTTTTATACTCAAAAAATTAGAGTAAGAACACGAACGCGCGAAAATTACCAACCAATAGAGTGGAAAAAGGGGTGTGGCCAATAAGAGAGCGCCGAAAAACTTAAACATCAATGGCTAAGAAATTAGGTTAATTGCGGCCTAAACTGACGTACAAGTAAGAACTCATTACAAGAATCGGATGAATTTTGGAGGAAAAAATAAGCGCGCGAAACGCAGGGAATGATGGGACAAATCGAAAGATATCTGAAAATAATTAAAAAAAAGAATTTAAAGAAAAAATATTCTGAAAGAATAAATTTCACTGTCTCAATAAAAGGAATTTAATCAAATGCTTTTTAGGAAGTTTTCGTAATTTAGAATAATTGTTTAGAATAGGGATTTAAAGATTATTTTGACTAAGATATAGAATTAAATCAAACAGGGGATTTAAGATATAAATAAAAGACAGAGAAATATTAAAATAAATAAAATAGATAACATTTAGTAATTTAATAGAATGGTGATAATTTGGAATAAGGACTAAGAAAATGGCGAAAAGAAGGGAAAATTTTTTTATTATTACATATATATGCAAAATTTAAGCTTCTCAAAATTAAAATAAGTGGGAAAAATACTTAAAGATATGTGGAGAAAAAATCCAATGTGCAGAAGGGGAAAAATATTACAAGAAGCAATTGAAAACTTATATAGTGGAACACTTTATCAAGGGCAATATTCCACTAATATAAGTAAAATGTAATTGATTTCTGTGTGAGTAAATAGCCATGAGCCAAATTTATTAACTAAAATTGCCAGATCAATTACAAAGTCAAATTTAAAGGAAAGTGAATAAACATGGACAACTATTGAATATATATATAAACAGGGTGTCCCATAATGTTTTAATCCTGCTTTAATTTTTTTTTTTTTTTTTACCAGAGGGAGATACGTAGGCAATCTAAATTGTAAAAGTGTTCAAAATAAGATAGGATTTAATATTATGTACATGAAATAGTCCTGCCATTAATTTTCAAAAAGCCTCACTTTTCAAATTTTTATACGGTATTGAATCCCATACGTTATATTTAGAAACACATTCTTCGTTCACTGACAAATAAAACAATAAAAATTTCATTATTCTACTATCAAAACTTAGAGTTATGACACTTTGAATTTTAAGAAATTTCGAATCTTTCCGGTACTAAAAAATTTCTGGTTTTTAGTGCCGGAATGTCTGAGCATAAAGGAAACCTTTCAAATTTAACGTATAGGAATCAGCGACGACATACAAATTTAAAAATTAACTTTTTGAAAATTAATGGCAGGACTAATTCAGGAACATAATCTTAAGTCCTGCTTTATTTTGAACCCTTTTGCAATTTACATTGTCTACGTATATCTTCAACACATAAAACATTAAAACACATTATTTCAGTCGTTTTGAGACACATATTAGGGTGTATCTGAATAATTTTCGTTTTTAGACTTTTTTTTACTCCCTGAAAGTTTCAGCTTATAGAAAACATGTCATATTGCGTGTTTGGTGTGTCTTACAAGGAAGGTCTCCTTAAAGTACATACTCAGAATATTTTGAAAAAAATGCTAATGAAACTACTCATGTACGTAATAAAGGATCAGTCAAATTTAGCTGCGGAATCCCAGTAGAAAATCGATAAAAAAATAAAATGTATTCGGGCGCAAAAAGACGCGATTTGGCGTGCAACAATTTTTCCTCGCTAAACGCAAGCGATTTTAATGCTTTGAAAATTTCTGGTTAAATGAGTGCTTAAATTCCTAAAGTAACGTATATTTAAATTTAAACGATTAAATACAGGCTGTTCCAAAAATAACGATCCATTTTCATAGTCAGCATGTTTAATGAAAGAAACGAATAGATGCATAGAACAAGGAACATATATACATAGGAATTAAACAAAGTTCAAGATGTCCACGCTGCATGTCAGTACACAGAGACCAACGTTCCGCCATGGAACGGAACACGTGCTTTTGTTGATTAGGATCGTTATTTTTGGAACACCCTATAGTTTATTATTTTTCTATGAGCTTATATAATATATATAGTTCGTGATGTTATTTAATTTTACACGGTTTCACCGGCTGTATAAGTTTTAAGTGTATTTTAAAAATAACTACCCGATTAAGAACGTTCTCATTGTATATTCCGATATTGAATAAGTCGTGTTTCTATGGCAGCAATACTTTTCTCTTGTTGCCTCCGACAGACACCAACAGTATCAAAGTCAAATTGACAGTACTCAGAATCAGACTTTAATTTTTAGTTTAAAGCACTGTTAATCAGTTGAAATTTTGTTCTAAACCGTAGAATACGATCATCAATTTTCTTTATATATACATATAAATATATAAGGCAAAACAGTTATAGAAGTTAATTTATTTAAGTTAAACTTATTTAAACTAGTTCAGTATGGAGAGTAAAAAAAGTTTTCCTAAAAGTGTATTTAACATAAAGCGATTTTTTTTTATTCATTGTTTTGCCAACCAGCAATAAATCGCCAAAACACGAAATTTTCATTTTTTTTTTTTTTTTTTTTTTTTTTTTTTTTTTTACGGACGTTATATCGGGGTTCCGCAGAAATTTTTCATAAACATATATACCCTCATGAGAAGAATATTCTGTAATTGTTTCAAGTTTTTTTGAGTATGCGCTGATGGAGACCTTCCTTGATAGTTTCTCTGACAGTTTTCGGATGGTAGTAGTCTGATTCTTCTCCATTGTCTCTCTTCAAGTGGTCAAAAATCACAACTGATGGCCGTCACTTTTGGATTTGATTTCAATGCTGAAACCCAATGTATGAATGTTTGAATCCCATAAAATGTTTAAATCCGTTTTGAGCTGGCCGGATGCTAATCCTTTCCTGTCCTCCAATTTCACGAATTTTGCGGAAAACGTCAGTAGTTTTAAGGTCTAGTTTAAAAAAATGCCTTCAGATGCATAAAATCTCAATATTCGTATCGCCCTTTACGTGACCTAAAAATCAAAGAAAGAAGTCTGTATGATTATAGAATATAGAAGGAGATATATCCTCCTAAATAACATTTTATGTTCAACAATAGGGGTGAGAAAGTACCAGCTATAGGCTTTTGGTATATAAGTATTCAAAACACGAAAATTATTTTGATACACCCTAATATCTGCTTGCGTGGGTGTGTGTCAAAAAATGTACGCTAATGGCGCCCGGTTCATGTAAAATCCGTCTTTGGTGCAAAGTGATGATACCTCTGGAAATGCCTATTCAGGCAAAGGTCCCGTCACCTGATCAATGTTCTAAATTACGAGACCAACTCGCACGGCAATAGTATGACGAATAGGTGTGCGATGCAGCGTAAAATTAGTAAATACTCCAGCATCTCACATCCGTCCGGCATGACTTCGCTACACTATACAGTGCTGAATCAACTCATCCAAACATAAATTAGTAACCGGCCAACTAAGGAAAAGCAACTAGGCAACAAGATGCACTGAAGCCACGTCGGTCTAGAGGCTTTTCAAACAGATCTTCCCCATCTAGCGAATTCTTGCCCCGTTGCCAGGCCCGTTAAGCTGGGCAAAAGCCCGGTAGGTAGGGGCCTGGTCAACGGTCTAAAAAATAAGAAGAAGAAACAATTCAGATCATTGTTCTCTTTGTACAACAAGTTTAATCTGTACAACTTCCGTGCATCATATATAGAGTATTCAATAAAGAATGACACACTTTCATCTTTATTTTTTTGGGAATAAGATACATAGGAAATTATAAAAGTTATGACGTAGCAAAGAAAATTATGTTAATGAAATAATCCTTTCAATAATTCTTGAAATAATCCTTTCGCTGCATCAAATACCCAGCATACCCATATCTTTTAAATTAAATGCTTAATTGAATATTGAAAGTTCTGAATGGAGATCATATATCAAATTAAAAATTTGAATCTCTGAAACACTGCAAGAAAGAGAAAACACCGACGATAACACATAATTTCACTTTAAACAAAAGATAAACGACGCGACGTTTGCAACAATATTAGTGGCGAAGAACTCTAAAAGTATACATACAAAAGTATACAAAAGAAACATAAAAAAAAAAATCAGTTATGTATTGAAATTGAAAAAAAACACTTAAATAATAATTTGAGAGTTGCTTTTTTGAATTGTATTTTTAGGATTTAAAACTGTATTTGTCTGTTTATATGATCTCTGTTTATATGATACTTAGATGTTATTTATGATGCAGTTTTTTGCCATTTGTAAACATATTTTCGATCTAAGTAATGGCATTGCCAATTGGTATGAGATACCTTTTTTCACAGATGAAATCCCATTTAAAAGGTTTGAAAAATGGCATAATTTAGGTTGTTTCCTTCATTATAATAGAGTTAATTTTAAAGCTACAGGCATGCAGATTTTTGTAACGATGGTGTTGCAACAAAAGTGGAAAATTTCTAACTAACCAATTTCGTGTAGGGGGATCGTATAAAAATTTAAAATCTGTACCTTTTTGAAAAATAATAGGAGGATTTTTGTATGAACATAATCTCATTGCATAACTTATTTTAAAAACTTTTGCAATTTATAATGCCCACTTATCTTCAGCAGGTAAAAGAGTACTTTTCAAATTTTTTAAAACATCTTCTAAAATGAAATTAGATTATTGAATTAAAGCTATAAATCTTCAAATTGTGAAAATAAAATGTGCAGCATTAATATCAGATATTAATATAAAACTTAATGAATAAAGACTATTAAAAAGTAAAATATAAAAATATTCGATTGTAATGAAGCATATATTAGATAATGTTTATAAAGTTCTTCCAAAACGCTTAATATTTTTGTGAAACTGCAAAAAGTACATAATTAAACGGATTAATAATTCACTAATAAATATCAAACGTATGTATTCTGAAAATGTACTATACTGCTATTCTGAAGAAGCAAGTTTCGCATTATTACTGATTATTACTATTGATTATTGCATTCAACTACTGTATGAAGCAAGTGATGTAAATTGCCTTCAATCACCACCCAAGGAAGTTAGGGATAACTCCATGATGTGAAGAGTGCGAAATAAATATTTCGATCCAAAAGTTATTTTCGAAGCTAAATTGTGGCTAATAAGTATCTAGAGATAGTAAATGTCAAACATCAATTCATGATCCATCACATGTTACCTCAGAATGATGCAACTTTGAAGGATGACACTTTCCCAATCAGCTGTAGAAGGAAGTAAGTTGTTTTGGATTAAGTAATGCGAAAGTAAGGTTGAGAATGTAATATTGGTGTTCCAGACTAATATTTAAACTTAATAGAGTTCGTATAAAATACTCTGGAGAATCTTGAGATAAGATTTCCATTGCCAAATTCCCTAAAATAGTAAGGCATCAAGAGATTTTTTTTTTCAAGCGGGGTACGAAATTAACATTAATGTTAATTCAGAATAATCTGAAGTATTCCTTGATATCTTTTAAAGATTTTTTCTACACTGTTAAAAATTTACAGCAAACTCTCCAGTCATTTGACCGTTTTTATAGAAAACGGTTACATAACCATAATTTGATTCTATTTTGAGCATAATATGGTGCAATAATACGGTCAGAATATAATTTAATTACGGTTACATAACCGTTTTCTATAAAAACAGTCGAATGATTGGATAATTTGCTGCAAAATTTTAGCTGTGTACCTACATTATTGACTCATTATATTTGTGAAAATTGAATCACACTATCAATTTTCATCAAAACCAGGATGCACAAGTTTGACAAAGAAATCTAGAAATTCTAGACATGGAAGTTCTAGAAATTCAAATCATTTAATTTTACATAAGACTGAAAAATACATCATTATTTGTTTTTAATAATCCATATTACATCTATTTGAAGTGGAAATATGGTTTCCATCCATTTAAAGGGACTATAAATATTTGAAAATTTCGGAAACTGACTGAAGTTTGATTGTGGATTAGAAAGACCGTAATTCATTTAGACTATTATTTATTTTTGCATTTATTTATTTATGTTTTATAGAAATAAAAAAACATATATTTATTAAATTGGAAAAAAACAACAACAACAAAATCTTTAATATTGTACGACAAAATAAATCTTTCAAAAAACGAGTCTGCCGCGATTTTGAAGTCCAGGTTCTACATTTTGAGTCGCCATTTCTTTTTTTGTACTGCTTATTACGTTGTTTTTCCATTATATCTGAAAACAAAGAAGTTTTTGTTTTTTTTTTAATTAAAAAATATAATAAATCTTTAAGGTTATATATATATATATATATATATATATATATATATATATATAACCATAAATGAAACATTATCATAACACCAACTTAAACAATGAAATAATAATTAAGTATGAAATAATTAGTTGACAATGAAAGATTCCCCAACACACTTAATATGGAAACAAACACATATTAAAAGAATAAGAAATTAAATAAAAATTGAATAAAAATTGAATAAATGGAATTAAATGAATGAAATGAAATGAAATTTGTGGAATTTAGACAGAATTATCAAGTCCCAAATGCCTAAATACCACAAATAAAATGAAATGAGATGTTTCATCATCATATTAGCCATACATTGCTAAAAAATATGATTTTGGGACTACATCTCATAAACAATGAAGCAAACCAGTGATAAAATGAAAAATAAAATACAACATTAAAATACAATATTAAAAAGGAAAGAAGCCATACTTATAATTTACAGAGAAAACATTTAATAGAGTCAGTAAGTATAAAATCCATAAAGATTAAAAAAGATACCTTGCACCTCAAGAACCAGCATGAAACTCAACCATGACTAGGGAATGAATTGCAAAAAAAAAATCATTACATGTTGCCAATGTTAGAAATATAAATTGTTTTACAATGATGCCAGAAATAATGTTAGAATATTATGGATTGTAAAGTAAACAGGAACATTAGTGCTGCCATCTATTAGTAAAAGTGAATATAATCTGAATCGAAAGCATTGGATGGAAATTAATGTTTAATAATTAAACCAAATTACTATCTTAAATGATACCAATTAGTTAAATAATAAATAAAAGAAATTAATTAATAAATAGAATATCGAATTATATTAAAGTAATGGCTGTATTAATGAATAATTCTATGTTATAAATAAGTATTAAGATGGAAAAATTAATTATTAAAGCAACTTAAAATAGTGCTGCCATCTATTGGTAAAAGTGAATATAATCTGAATAGAAAGTAATGGATGAAAATTATTGTTTAATAATTAAACCAAATTACTATCTTAATGATAGCCATTAGTTAAATAATAAATAAATTAAATTAATTCATAAATAGAATATTGAATTACATAGAAGTAATGGATGTATAAATAATGAATAATTCTATGTTATAAATAAGTAGTAAGATGGAAAAATTAATAATTAAAGCAACATAAAAATATATGTACCTTTAAATGACAAAAACGATTAAGTAACTGTACCAAAAATGCAACATCAATTAAATTAAATTAAAATAAAATACTAAATATTTGAATTAAGATACAAATAATTTAAAATTAATATTGATTAAATATTGAAATGAATTAGTCACAAATAATGTTCCTTCATACAAAGTTAAATAAAATATAAACACTTAATAAAATTAAAACATACAGTGGTGGTCAAAATTATAAGGACAAGGCAAAAATCGCCAAATCTTGGCTACACTTGGCCGGAAAATTATTCAAATTTAATAGCTGAAAAACAATGAAAAATTAAGAATATTTTTATAAGTTTTTATGGAAATATGTGGAAAATTCATATTTATAAAATGTATTATGGATTTATCGAGTCATGTGATATGGACAAAATTATAAGAACAACTGTATTTGTGTGTTCTAAAAAGTAAAATTTACATATTTTTTGCTCTGCACACGGAACTTCCAGACGATAAAAACGCATAGTAAGCGTTTGAGTTCGTCATATTCTGTTTTTCAGTCATGCCGCTAGGTACAAAGCTTTCGGAGTTTGAGAAAGGGAAAGTGGATGCATTTAAAAGTTCAGGACTTTCTGTACGTCAAATTGCGATGAAGCTTAATAGATCAAGAACGGTTATTTACAATTATCTTAAAAATCCCGGTAAATATGAACGACAAAGACATACAGGTAGGCCATCTTCTGTTTCTGTACGGGAGAAAAGAACGATAATAAGGCAAGCTTGCTCCAAAAAACAAACGTCAACAGAAATAAAACATGAATTGAACTTAGAATGCAGTGCTCGAACTGTTCGACGTGTTTTACAAAAAGAAAAATAAGGTTCGCTATGGCAAACATATGTCACGACCGCCTCTTACAAAAGTTCATAAGAGACTGAGGGTGGAGTTTGCCAAAAATACATTACTATTGGGAAAAAGTGGGATGATGTTGTCTTTTCCGATGAGAAAAAGTTTAATTTGGATGGACCAGATGGTTTTCGCTACTTCTGGTATGATATCCGTAGAGAAAAAGAAATTTTCTCAAAGCGTGCATTTGGAGGTTGCTCCTTAATGGTCTGGTGAGGTTTCGCAACTGGTGGAACTACTCCAATAGTTTTTGTGCAGAGTAGAATGAATTATGAAAGTTATGTTGATGTATTGGGAGATAATCTTTTACCAGAAGCACCGTTAATAACGAGCGGAGACTATTTCTTCCAGCAGGACAATGCCTCAGTACATGTTTCCCAAACTTCAAAATCATGGTTTGATGCTAATTTCGTAAAACTACTTCCTTGCCCGGCCAGAAGCCCTGATCTGAATCCAATGGAAAATCTGTGGGGTATTCTGGCACATGAAGTATACAAAAATGGTATAAAATATGAGAACAAGCAAGAGCTCATGTCCTCCATCGAAAACGCCTGGTCAAAAATTTCCAAGAACGTTCTGAAGGAACTGTCAAACTCCACGACGTACAGACGGATAAAAGTGATTGAGAAGAAGGGGAGATTATTAATTATTAGTGTGTTTCAGGCAAAAACATTCATTGTCCTTATAATTTTGTCCAACTTTTACAATGACATATTTTGTTAATTATGCCAAAACATTCATATTTTACATTTCCCAATGTTTTGCATTCTATAATGATTTCTAGCATAAAAAAGTATTTTATGTATAAATTTCACTTTATTTAGTTCAGAAATAAATTTTTTCTGTGCAATTTTCAGTTGTTCTTATAATTCTGACCACCACTGTATTATATTAACACTGTATAAAAGTAAACATTATATTAGAAGTAAATATGATATTGTCCACCATAGGTATTAATCCAAATCATTAGATCAAATACATTCTTAATATATATATATATATATATATATATATATTACCCAAGCAGGGTAAAGAAAAAATATGCATATATATATATAAATATATATATATATATATATTACCCAAGCAGGGTAAAGAAAAAATGACGACTCAAAAATATGGTATCTGGATTTTAAAATCGCGGCAAAACTGGTTTTGTAAGATTAGATTTATCATACAATATTAAAACTTTTGTTATATTTTTTTTTTTTTACAATTTAACAAATATTTTTGTTTATTTCTATAAAACATAAAGAAATAAATACAAATACAAGTAATAGTTGAAATGAATTACGGGCTTTCTAATCCACAATCAAACTTCAGACAATTTTTGTCAATCAAAAATAACCTATGTATAAGAGTTTAAAATATGTTAAGGTACTGCTTTGCATATATTTTCTGCAGTTAATTATTTTGTTTTCAATAAAAGGTATGTTTAATTAATGAAATGCACAACAGCAATTAAAATGAAATTTATATTAATATCATTCATACTTGTATCAGGGAACCGGGCTACTTAATTTCACATTTAAGTTGCTAATTTCGTGATGTTTCGATGCATAATAGTAAAATACAGAATTTTTTTATTTAACAATTTTCTAATAGCTAATTTAAAAAAAACAAAAAAACAAGTCAAATAAGAAACAAAGATATCAAAAAATCAATTTACATTTTATATTAGTTATTTATGTTTTATTTCTAGTGCGAAATAATTATACACTTCGCAAAATTTCAAAACAACAATTAAAATTAAATTTATATCACTGATGCTCGTATCAGTGACTTGTTTAAACTAATTTTTGTTATCAATTACGTAAAATTTGTTTCAATACATAAATTAGGAATATCTTTAATTAAATAGTTATAAAATAATCTATACATTTTAAAAGACAAGAAAACTCAATTACAAAATAAGGCATTAAAAATAACTTACTAATATTTATCATGCTTTGAAACTATTAAAAGCCTTTTTTTCCTAATTGTAATTTTTATGTGCAGAAAATAAATTCTGTTTTTTGTCTATTTAGGTAAAATTATTCATTTCTACATATAACTTTTCTTAAAAATGTACAATAAAAAAATACATTTCCGAGTTCATTCATATGCAATGTATCTTTAAACCAACTTAACTTAGCGTGATATTAATATTATGTTCAACGTAACATGAAAATCCGTCTTTTCGTTAACAAATTTCACCTTAGTACCAAAGTTAGTTATTTCGTTTAATCTGATATTATTATTAATCTACTTTCTTTTTCTTTTCAATTTGCTCTGCGCAATCAATTGCTAAATGTGGTAACTTTGCCACAGATGTTTACTGTAAAGAAAGATTTTTTTTTTTTTTTTAAGTCATAGAAAGTCACTAAATTGAGCTACAATTTTCTAAAAAATATGATTCGAAAGTACATTTTTTCCCTCTTATTCGATTATGTAAAAAAAGAAATTATGCGATATTTAGATATTAGGCCAGAACATTAAAGGTAGAAGCGAAATCGCAGGCCATTGCCATCATCGTTATACACATCTAAATCTAGGAACCGTGTTTGGCAGGCGACCAAATTGAGCTATGAATTTTTGGAAACGGCAGAAAAGCAAGTAGTGAAATAAATAGAACCTGTCTCTAATAATTTTTTTCTAAAGTACACAATCATAATATAACTTGCGAAATAATAAATATTTTTTTCATGTAATTCTCAACCCTCTGACCGCTTATCCCGCGAGACATTTGTACTTTATATTAATACACATTTTTTGAAGCAATTTTGTTTTAAAAATTCCACAGTTAAAAGGAAAAAATGCCAATGATAAATTGCTAAATATTTCAAATACATGACGATTTGAAATATATAAATACTGGTCGATTAAATATTGCTCGAGAGGATTTTGAAAAAAACAAAATTGCGCGATCAGTAGGTTAAATGGGAAAATTTAATAAAACAACCTATTTTAAAGTTATAGAGGTACTTCCGGTACTATGGAACACCATTTACATTTGAGACAATACCACAGCTCGATACTGTTTAATGCCCGAAAACCAAATACAATCACAAACTTCAACTACGTCTGATTAGTTATTTGTAGACAAAAATCATTTTACGAAACCCATGCAAACAAATAATAATGAAAAACTTTCTTGGTGGATTAACTTGTTAGAAAAACTTTCTTGGTCTTCTATGAGATAGTCGGGTAATGTGGAATAGAGGATTAAAAATGAAGAAAACTAACAAAATATGAAAAAATACAGATTTAATAGTACCAAGGGAGCATGATTAAAATATTGTATCTAGGTAGTCAGTTAATATAGTTTATTTCAATGCACCAATCACAATATAAAGATAGGTCTCTGCGCCAGTACAGTTAAGGGTATTACTGCTATTCCATATAACCCGATCCTACACGTGTGGAATAAAAATACTCTGTGTTTATTGGTATGAATCACGAACTGAAAAACCAGTCTTACATGATAAACTGTTACTATTTGGATATACATCATCATTAGTTTCAATGCACAAATATTATTTCTAATAATGGTTAAACAGTATTGAAAACTTACGTCCTGAAATTTTCCAAACATGAAAAACTAATGATTATTCATACAACGCATCCTGACGCAAACCGACGAACGACACGCTCTGAGAAGTACTCTGTGAACGTTCTTAAGTTTTTTATGATATTGTCGCTCGGTGGAAGCAAGTTACTATATGGAATACTAATTAGTATTCCATATTACCCGACTATTCCATAATACCCGAAGTTCCACTACATTATATTAAATTGGATAAAGGCAAACTTTCTATTATTTGCTGCATCTGTTTGAGCAGCTGGTACATTTAAATACACCAATTTTATCAATCATAATGAGATCCTGGAGGGGAAAAAATCATGGAGTGATCCCACTCGAATTCCTGAACTCTAATGTACTCCCAAGAGTTGAAACAAGTTGGAAATTGTACGTCAAACGTGACATACGAGGTGCGTTCGTACTATAGCTAGTTATATAAATATTCAGACCTAGATGATTTTTAATTCTGTGAAATGAATTATATCGTCTGCAGATTAATTTCTGTCATAAAATAAGTATCTCGGTCGCTTGATGATTTAACATCCATCGGAAGCTCCTCTAACAAGAAAGCACCTATTTAAAAAAAAAAATCTAATTTCTTAATAAATATTTTTATTAATATCTCCTAAAGTTTTGATTCGATTTTAATAAAATTTGAAATGTCTCGACAAAATTCTGCAAAGATAATATATCTTAAATTTTAAACCATTCGGTTGGGTAATTTTTGCGTTGATATATGCGGACGGACGGACGGACAGACAGACGGACAGACGGACGGACGGACAGACGGACGGACCAAGCGACGACAATAGGTGCTACGTATTTATATAATTACGAACGCACCTAAAAAGGAATAGAACCGGGTGGATTTGCAATGAAATCGGCTGGATTCGAACGCTGCACTCTTCGTTGTGAAACCGGAGATATTACTTCTGCGTAACTATTGCTCTATTACATCGTCGCAATATTTATCCCTTATCCTCTGCCACATTTGCTTTGTGATTTTCCCTATAGTATAGGTCGCAAAATGGTATAAAACGATTTAAAAATTGATTAAACACTAAAGCGTCGGTCGATGATTACGAAAATGTATACACTTCCTGCGACAGTGGTCAACAACATATTCACCGGTTTGAGAATTATCGTGTTAACCAATCAGGGTTGTAGTGGGTAGCTGCTCGGATACCCACCCGGGCTGGGTTTAAAAAACGGGTTTTTTACAACCCTTAGAGTTGTAGTAGGTAGCTTCCCGGGTACCCGCCCAGGCTGGGTATAAAAAAAAACGGGGTTTTTACCCATGTCCCCAACGCATTACAAATCATGATAACAATATTTCCCAGCTTAGAGCATGTGTTATGAAAGTTATATAGAACTAGATCTTTCTTTTTCTTGAGTATTATGTGATTCATTCACTTATTATATGAAGAAAAAAGAAGATCTAGTCCTATCTATCTTTATAAAAAAATTTCTAGCGGTTCCATTTTAGTTCATGACTAAAAAATATCGTTAATTTATACGCTCTTAACAAATTATCTTGTGGGTGCAACTTTAAGACGAATTTTATGAAATTATCAACATGCAGTCTTTAAAAGATAATTTTATTTTTATTTTAATTTTCTGTATGTAGAGCATGTATGAGCACATATTTTCACATCTTTGATACGCTTCTATAAAATTACACTGTAATGTTTTTAGAATAAAAAGTGTTGCTATTCATCTAACAGGTCGACACATTATCTTTTAAAATAGCCTAACAATAAAGCATGCTTTTACTTTCTATCTTCTTTTTGATTTAGTATAAAAATAAAATCAAAAAGGTCGTTAGAAAATATTAGTACACTATTGTTACACTATTTCAAAAGTTAATGAGTCGTTATGGTTGGTTGTGTTTTAGCAGAACTGTAAGAAGATATGAAAACAAAAAAGCATTAACAAAACTCATTTTTATTTTAAAATTAATAAAATTTTATTTAAGAAATTCTGCTAAACATTTGCAGAATAACGTCATTTCGATTTCAAGATTATTTTTTTTTTAACTTTGCGTGAAGTTACACCGATTTAAAAAAAAAAAATGATAATTCTCTTAAAATATTTTAATTTTATACTTTATTATTAAACACACCTAAAGTTTTCGAAAGCATTTTACTTCTAATCGATGTAAGCTTTCTCCTAAAAAAATGGTGGGGGAATAGAAAATAATAACAGGTAAATCATTAATTTGAAAAACTGTGGGCAAGGGCTTTATTGCAAGTGCATTTTTTAACACTAATGAAGAAAAAGAAACTTGTTTTTCTACACCATAAAAAATACCAATGATTGGCCAATTTACGCCAAGAATTTCCCTAAATACTCTCATATTTTGCCGTTTAATTGCTTATGAATATTCCAATCGGATATTAAGTAAAATTACCTGCTATCACGAATATGAATATCTCTCCCTTATGTATAGGAACACCTACTTTCTGAAGTATTGGGCACTTAGAGCAGTGAGAAAAAAATATGCTGCGTCAGAAATCACACCCACTCTATTAAATCAATATTGAAGTAAATTCCAGGCATTCATTAAGTTAAAGCAACGTTAAAAATCAACGCGATGACTCACGATCGCACGTGAGTTATGCACCGAATTAAGCGTGTTAAGCTATGGAATGATTTATAGCTGATGCTTATAGCGTGATCTTGTTTTTGTCCGATCTAATTTGATGGCAAATCACGGCGTAATAAACGAGATAAACCATAAGAAATTCAGGATTGATCTTTTAAAAAATTAAAGTGAAAGGCATGCAGCGTGGGTTGAGTGGGGAAAGAAATGACGCCAAATGGATTTAATTCGCTTCAAATATAAGATTTTCTAAAATTAGATGCACTGAACAAAAAGTTATGAAATAGGTCATATTGGAAACGAAATATTAGAGAACTTCTCAGGTGCAGGAATTTTACTCTTTATAGCATGATTTTCTTTTTATACGAATGAAACTCTTTGATATTATCAGAGAAGTATTAAAAATATGGGTTTTCATAAATATTCTAAATATTTTTAGAAATATTACTTCGAAATTCCAGTCAAATTTTGATTTTATCAACCGTGACACAAAAAAAGGACGCAAAGTACAGGTTGTTATGAAACAGTGAGCCTATATGAAGCAGAGCTCACTCTAATTAATTAAAAGCCATATATTTAGTTGATAATATTTTACTTTCTATCGTTGAGAATTTACTAATAAAAATATTTTTTTTAAATCTTAACATTTTTGTGAAGTAAAAAATGCCATATTCAGAAAAATACTTTCATCAAGTAGACTATATTCAGGGCTGTCTAATCTTTCAGTAAGCGCAGGTGCATCTATCTAGTGGCAAACACTGAAAAGAGACATTATTCACATGTCTGGAAACATAGAACAATATTACCTCCCTATAGTAGGGGGCAGACCTGCTAGTTTGACTCCTTTTTTTATTCAGAAATTCTGAATTCATACCGGATATTCCGGGAAAAATTCTTTTTACTTTAAGTAATCCTAAAATGTCTGTCATTAAATAAAGTAAAAATTACTATTCAAAATTTCGGACGGGTATGAATTCAAATTTTCTGAATGAAAAAGGAGGCTATACTGGCAAACCTGGTAGGGAGTATCGATATGCAGACATCTTATAAGATGCACACACACCTCACAATGTGAGCCATAAGGACCCCTATTGTGCAGAACTCGATGTGAAAAATTATTCCAGAAAAAAGCATAAATCATAGTAAATTTAGAATTACATTTTCCTGAGAGAGAAGGTGCCTATCGAAATATTTTGTAGAGAAATGAGTCAAAAATGTAAGGCCAACTCATGTGGCAGACTAATGATTTTAAAGTAACATCTTTTAAAATGGAATTTTATTTAAAAAACTCCTAGTAACAGGAATCATTCGAAAGACCGCCATGGTGACCGCGGGCGCCGCGCTGGACGTGGACAGCCCTGCTGTATGGGTGTCATTAAATAGATTTGGGGACACCATATGTGCAACATAGCTCATAATGAGCTAATATATGAAATATGGGGAAGTACATAGCACATATTCAAAGCCATGCATAATACAAAATGCAGTGCAGTTTTAAGAAAACAAAAATTATTTAACGTTTGATGTAATTTTCAAATTTAGCAGTTGCATTTCATCTCTTAACATAAGTTGAACTTGCTTTACTTTCTGAAATAAAAGGATTGTACAGCTTAATAATTTTTCAGTTATTACAAATAGTGATATGTTAAAAATACAGGTATGTTTAAAATACACTGGAAAAGTAATCATACAAGTTGTAATGAACATTACAACTTGTATGATTACTTTACCAATTTGAAATAATTGTGTTAAAAAATATTCCAGTGTATTCACGTATCCAGCGTTTACTGGAGTTCCATTACCTGCTATCTTTTCTGTTGAGCTGATTAAAATATCAGACCAGATGCTTTGATCAATAAGGTTAACTGGATGAATTATGCCCTCCAGATTCGACAGGGATAGCTCAGTGGTAAAGCGTGGCGGCTTCAGCCAAGCGATCCCAGGTTCGAATCCTGGCCCGGACATTTTTCGTCCAGTTGGAAATTTACAACTTGTATGTTTAAAATAATTATTTTAATTATAAAATTAAGTTACTAGTGGAGATATTCTTCAAATGATAAAGTTATTATTATTTTCACCAGAAATACAAATTTTCTTGAAAATTATGAGCTAGATGAATAGTTCGATATCTATATTTTTTGAAATTTCAGATAAGTGTTTTCCTTTACAAAAAAATTACAAGAAAACTGCTCCAGTTTTCAACAGACATTTCCCATCTAATTTGTATAATTAAGAACAAATTTTTCCCTTTCTTAAACAACAACATTTGCCGTTAAAATTATGGATATACGAAAAATAGCTGAAGTATAACACACATATTCATAATTTGAGTAAAAAATGATCTAATAATAATATATATATATATATATATATAAAGTATATAAAATTTTAAGTATATGATACGGATAAATTCAATGCCCATAAATTCTTATTTTAAGAGAAAGAAAATCTAGGACATCATCCTTAAATCAAACAAAAAAATCCTTCTAAAGGTTCCCGGATTCCAGAAACATTTTTGAGGCCAATAGTTAATTTAAAAAAAATTATTAAAAAAAATAAATCGCATAGAGGACCATACAAACACGGAAGCCAAAACCAAGAACTACACCCAAAAAAACGAATTGATTAAAACTACAAAACATGTTTTGTGGAGTAAATTTTGGTTGTTTTAGCAAAATTCAAGTAAAATTGAACCATTTTACTTGAATTAACAAAAAATTTTTTGCTGACGATACAATTTTTTTTTTCTGGAATTACAAAAAAAAAAGGTTTTTTTGTTGATTCAAACAAAATTTCCATTGACCTATATTTAAACAAAAGGTTTTGTTGGGTCAACTAAATCTTTGTTGATTCAACAAAGCTTTTTCTGGGTGTAGTTTTTAGTACAGACAACGTTGCACACCTTATTAAGAACTCATTTTTCCCCAAAAAGGTAAAAAAGGTCTTGGACTCGGCACCCGCAACACCCACATAATCGCCGGTCCAGATATCCCACAATTAAGTTAATTTTGACGAAATCGGTGAAACTTTTTGTAAGTTATTTTTCCTCAAGAAAAAATACAAAATTTAAGGTTATTTTTGACCATTTTGAAATTGTCCAAATTGTAGTTTAATTTTTAAAAGTTTAAGCATCAAGCAAAAATTAAAATATCTCTTGTTTCTATTTTACAAAATTTGAGGTTATCTTTGGCGATCTTGAAATTATCTAATTTTTATTTTACATTTTAAAAATTTTAACAAAGCATCAAGCGAAAATTTATATGTCTTGTTTCTATTTTGTACATAACTGCTCTTCAACAAGATTACTTCATTTTCACCCCTGCGTCTTCAACAGTCTTATGAAAAAATCCGGAAATGATGTCATCTCAATTGTCTTTTTCCTGGGGTCTCCACATTATCTTCAGTAATTTACTTCCCGGAATTTTCAGTTTCAAAAGAATACTAAAGTCGTAAAAAACAAAAACAAGAAAAGAAAAGCAAACAAGAAATAAATACAAATCCGTTAAAAGGCGAGGAATGTGTGTTGAAGCTGCAATCTGAAAAAAAGATGAGTTGTTTCCGTTATATATTTTGCTAGTGTTAAAAAAACATAGTATTAAGGTTTAAAGTTGCTTTCCTATTTCTCCTCTATTTTTATATTCCTTTTTCTTGTAATGAAGATACTTAGCAACTACAATAGCTAATTCCTAACCCGTTAGTTTTCGAGGTATTAGTTCTAATCGCAAAAATTTTATTCTTCATCAATTTGAAGATGTAGGAAATTAATATTCTGAGAAATATGCATAACTTCATAACAAGCAGTCAGTATTCAAAAAGATATATATATAATTTATTATTATGAAATTAATATTTGAAAAATAATGCATAATTTCATAATTATGCAACTTAGTCTTCAAAGTAAATAAATATGTATTGTAAGCTACAATCATTTTAACAGAAATCAATTTCTAGAAACTTTAAATATGTTAATCCAAAATATCATATTTCACTCTTATTTGTTGGATAAGACTGCGAAAATTAGCGCAGTTGGACATGACTGCGCTAATTTCATTCATCCGAGCTACAAGTATAGCATTTACATGATGAATCTTGATATAGCACGGAAACTCCTGTATACCATGTAATTAGCTCATAATAAATAGAGGAAAGCATATTCAACTAGGCAAATTATATCCAATGGTTGGAGTATCATAGTTGAGATTTTTTCCAACAGAGCGAAAATATGGGAGAGCGTTGTTAGGCAAACCAAAGTACCAAGATTAGAGTCCTGGACCCGGCATATTTTCGCTCTGTTGGAAAAAATCTCAACTATGATACTCCAACCATTGGATATAATTTGCCTAGTTGAATATGCTTTCCTCTATTCATTATGACCTAATTACATGGTATACAGGAGTTTCCGTGCTATTTCAAGATTCATCATGTAAATGCTATAGTTATAGCTCGGATGAATGAAATTAGCGCTGCAGTTCGCAGTCTTGTCCAACAAATAAGAGTGAAATATGGACAGCTCAGTGGGGAGAGCGTTGGTACGGCAAACCAAAGTACCAAGGTTCGAGTCCTGGTCCCGGCATATTTTCGCTCTGTTGGAAAAAATCTCAACTATGTTACTCCAACCATTGGATGTAAATAGTTTTTTATTGTATTTTTCGAGGTGTTTGTATATATATTTTTGGCTGTAATTCATATAGCCATTTCCCAAAGACAGTTAACCAAACGATAGCATAAATATGCAGTCGAGGAGATGAAAAATATATACCAAAGGCAACCTTTTCGTTCAAAATAAGGATAAAATACCAAATTTTATTATCCAAAATCATGGTTATATCGGTATTTTATACATAAAACTGACCGTGTGAATTTTCTCTATCCGATAGTGCAAACTGCAGAAAAATCCGTCGTATAGTATTTGAAATTACCCGACATACATTTTTAGGGCTTCTTGCTTTATAATATATTTAATTTACCAAATTAATTAAAAATATTTCAATCCTGTATCGTTTAGTTGTCTTGTTGTTTGAGCATGAATATAATTATTTGTATATTGCGCAATATATTGGCTAACTTTAAATTACATTCCTGTAATTGATATACCTATAAGATGAAAAATTTCTTATTACGTTTATGTAATTCCTTTACATTTGCTTACACAGATTGTTGGCTAAGTGCGAATTACAAACCGATAATTTATACAACTATAAGAAAAAAACTCATATTATTTATGTATTTTTAACAGACTTAAAAAAAAAAAAAAGGAGGAGGATCTCAATTCGACGCATATGCATGTTTTTTTTTCTTTCTTTTTTTTTAATGTATGTTCGTCGATTACTTCGAGACTACGCAACTTATGTGATTTTTTTCTTTTAATTGAAAGAAGATACTCTCGAATTGGTTCCATTTAAATTCCACCAAAATTCTTTCAGTACTTTTATAGAGATTTTAAAAAATTCAAAAAAATATTTAGAATATTTCATTTTTAATGATTTTCATCAACTTACGTAGCGTTACCTGTTTGACTAGAAAGTCGCTATCCTGCGATATTCCACCCTCTTTATCAGTTTTTTTTTTCTAGGATTGTTGTAGGGAAAGCCAGAAAGCAATGTCTTAATCGTTAAAAACGTTTATGACGTAAACAATCAATTAAAAAAATCAAAATTGTAAAGCGCTTAAATTCACCCAAGATTTCTGAGGTACACTCGTTTCATTTGAAGAGCCTTATACGGTGGAGGGATTCGTACCCTAATACAGTGTGGGCCAATAGTCCCTGGCAAATTTTTGAGTTTAATATAAAATCAAGTAATTATTAGCGTACGATGAGTGCGGTTGACAAAACTGTCAATTTAATAAATAATTTGTAACTTTCCATGTAATTGGATCAGATTCGGAAAAAGTCCCGATGCATTTGCTAGCCAACAGAGTCAATTTCGAATCGCCCTCTGCCCTGATGGAATGAACCACATAATACTGAAACGGCATTAATGACATATTTTAAAAATGAACAAATTCAAGAAATGTCAGGAAGACAGGAAATGTAGTAGTTTTTACAATTTGTATTTTTTAAGTTTATTGATTTTAAGTTATCTGGGCAGATAACGTATTACAAGACGCTTAGCAAATAAAGGCAACCAACTTACATAATGCAAAATGTTTCAAATAATTATTTACTAATACTTGTTAAATGTTCCGGTGAGAAAATTTATAATCTTTTTCTGCAGAAATTTTGGAAAAAATATTTTATATTTATTTAAGAATTGCGTTGACTAATTTTAAATAACATTTCTGTAATACATAAAAATAAACGAATCTTTTAATATTACATATAATAATTATTTTGCCAAACCTTAGTTTTGTCACATATTACTTGAAGTCTTTGTTCAAATAACCACAATAAATATAAAGGATTATTCCAATACTACAGGGTGTACACCTCTTTACATTTTCAAGCTTTCATTACAAACACAAATGAACAGATGCATGTATGAGAAGTATAGCGCAATATTAGGCGTAGCAATTTAGTACAATAATTTTTCCAATACTGAGCCGTTCTTCATGAATTGCTTGTGCCCACGGCCATCAATTCTTGACTGGTACAAGAAATTCATAGAGACTGGTCCGGTAATGGATAAAGCAAGGAATCGACGAAAAAGAGTATCAGAGGAAAGCAAACTATTATCACGTTGACGGCGTTTCCTGCAACCAATAGTGCACATATAGAGGTTTATTAATTGATGCAAACTAAACATTCAATATATATACTCCTAATAATGTAATATTTGTCATACATGTGTCTGTTCATTTGTGTTTATAATAAAAGCTTGAAATCGTAAAGATACTTTGTGGACACCTGTATATCACTTTATTAATTTATTCTTTGTGCACGAATGAGATTATCTGTGTTTACACAGAAAAAAACAATAACTAGAAAAAAACAACGACACATGCTATTTGCACCCGCATGCACAAGTTGTCAATGGAAGCTTCAAGCATGAGAACCTGCTCCAATTCCACTTCAACACTCCTCGTAAGTTCTTCTCCCAGTCCTCTTACAACAATAAGAAACATGTATAATTAAAAGAAAAAAAACATGTCAAATAAGGGGGCCGGGGCAAAAGAGTGCTAAGCCACATTTGTGAACTTCTGAGATATTTCAATTTGATCAAATACACAAATCAAGATATATAACCTAAAAGATTTTTCGCCATTTGAGATATTCTGAGTAACAATATGGCATTACTTTAAGGATATTACTATTATGGTCTTTGTAAATTATTTATCTTCATTGGGGGCATAAACATCTGGGGCATATGTCGCCAACAATTCACTTTAGAAACATATTATATGTAGGATATTATAATTTAAAATATTAAGCAACAGATTACACTGCTAGATTTATTTCACCAAAAATGTGGCTTGGCATTTTCTTGTCCCAACCCCCTCAAATATTTACGTGCACTATGATGAAAATTATTAATTTCTGATATTTAGAATATTGTTAACAGCATAATCTTTCAAATATATAAAAAAAATATAGAGAGACTCCACTCGAGATGCTGTCTCGGCATTGCTATTACTTTATTATTTCACAGGTATATTTTTTATGTATATTCTGTCACATTTCTTTGCTTATTTTTGCTATAGAATCGATCGCAAAGTGTTTTAAATAGATAATCCGTCGGCAATTTTTACGAAAATCTATACAGCTTGTGACAGTGGTTTATAATATATTCGTTATATACACTGCAAAAAAGAAAAAAAAAAAGTTGATTTTACAGTTTAATACTGGCGTCTCAGCTACCATTATTATACCGTAAAATCAGTAAAATACCGTAAATCAGAATTATACCATAAGTTTGCGCTATTTTATAAGATACAAGCTGTAAACATGACTTTTGAACCGTATAACAAAAAATATCCTACAATGACTCAAACTACATCACACACTGCAAAAAAACTGTTGATTTTACAGTATAATACTGGCATCCCAGCTACCATGCGCGGCAGCGTATTACTGCTTATTTTACTGTTTATTACTGTTAATTTTGCGGTATAATACTGGTAGCTGGGATGCCAGTATTATACTGTAAAATCAACAGGTTTTTTTTAGTGTAGAAGTTTAATTGGAAGTACCGTTTGTGGGTTATCGTGTCGATACACACATACATATTCAGTACAAATCGCGATTACAATACTTTCCATACACTACGTGTTCGGAACGTAAAATGTATGCTGTCTAAATAAAATTATTTAAAAAATAAATACTAAATAAAATTAAGAACGCCGATTTTGCAATATCTTATTGAAAATGAAAATTTTAAATTACTATTTTTTATGACTATTTTCTCTATATTTACCATTCGGTGCATTCATATTATTGCTGGCAAACTAATTAATTATATTAATTTATAAAATATATTCCTTTAATTGGCACAACTATTAAAAATTACGTTTTCTATTACATTTATATATTTTACTAGGGGGCGCAGCCCCCTACTCGCTAACGCTCGCCAATCCCCCGTGAATTGCAAAGCAATTCACATTGAGACCGCTACGCGATCTCAGCTCGCTTCGCTCGCTCGCCTCTTTTTATTTTTCTAGTAATTCTAGTCGGAATAAGTACTACAATAAATCATTTGAACATATGAAATTGACAATTTTTTTAATGTAAAAAAGTAATTGAAAACTCCGTTGAAAACACAACTAAAAATGTATTTATTTGATGCTACTAAAGGGCATATAAATCATTTAAATACTATGAAAAAAGGATCTTGGAAACATAATTAGTTTAAAACTTATTGCACATATAATATTGTACAGCACGGCTTAAATTCATTAAAAACACTACGTGGTAGGAAAATAGTTTATCATCAATGATTGCTTAAATTTCGTTCGACATTTCTTCAGAAAAAGAAATTATTTTTACTTCAATAAAACAGCAGCAGATGGCAGCAGGGGCATTTTAGAAAGTTTATATTTTATTATCTCTGATTTTTTGTGCGAGTGAAATTCGTAAATAAATTCTAAATAAGAGTTGAGAATTAATTTGAAATTAACAATATTACTCATAATTAAAATGAGGAATCATCTGAGACGCTTTGGATTACGTTCATATTATTTTATTTTTAATAATTGCTAGCTTCAGTTTCACTGCTCTGACACTGACCGCCATATTGGAGGTGGAGCTAACACAATCTTGTCTGTTCATTGGTTTGGGCTCTGGAAACTACGGTTGTTGCCAACGATAAGGTAGAAATTCAGCCCTATTTCCGCGCCACGTAAGACAAATATATATATCGATTTTATATTTACTTGCATTATATATTTTAACACATAGTAGAAGAACCATCCGGCTTTGCCCGCGTTTCATAAATAATAATGACGATCACAATAACGAAGCTCTGTGCATTCGCGCCCATAAATCGTTAAAAATAGTCAGAAAATTAGTTGGATGTGCCAATACCAAAACTTTATCTCAAACATATTAATATTTCAAAAATCGTATTTTTTTAATTATGCATTTTAGAATTCAATAATACAGCACTGCAACGCTACTTGTTATATGATTACACGAAAACCTAATCAGCACTAACTTATGTCAAGATCTAATAGAATATGAAGTTTGATGAAATACCGTGCATTAATTCTTGAAATATCATTATCGCTAAAACCGTGTAAATCCTAAAAAATGCAACATAGCAGTGCCACCTATAGGGCTATTTTACAACAAAAGATAATCAGCAACAACTTATGTTAACGTCTAAATGAAACTGAAATTTGATGAATATCCATGGATTAATTCTTGAGATATGGCTATCGCTAAAATCCAGTAAATCCTGAAAAATGCAGCATGGCAGCGCCACCTGTTCGAAGATTTACACCAAAACCTAATAGCAGCAACTTATGTCAACGTCTAACTGAATTTGAAGTTTGATGAAAATCCGTGCATTAGTTCTTTAGATAGAGCTATTACGGAAATTTGGAAAAATGCGGCATAGCAGCGCCACCTGTTGGGCGATTTACACCAAAAACTAATCAGCACCGATTTACCTTATTGTAAAGATAGAAGAAAGTAAAAATAGAGTTGCTTCGACGCAGTCATAATAAAATCTTTCAGCTTTATAAATGAGAATAGAGGTTTTCATTTGCTCGTGTAATAGAAAAATATATAATTTCCCTGCCAATACGGGAAAAAAATTCAAATAAATGTTGTAGCATTTAGTGAAATTCTATTTCGTATGCAATTATTTTTAAATGAAAACTTTATAAAAGTACAATAATTACATGAAAATGACATCAGTTTCTAGATGCGTTCATCAGTGACGTCAGTCAAAATTTCAGTTTTGCTTGAAAAGAGAAAAAACAGACTTAAAAAAACTGTTGCTGTGTTTTATTTCCTATTTAATATAAATCGTATAAAACTTTACCACTGCACCTAAAGTAATATAATACTTAGCTATAAGGTATAGCAATAAGATATAGCTGTAGTATACAAAAAAAGCAAGGAAACAAAACATAGCACTCGTTTGTTTAGAGTAAGTTTGGCATCACATCGAAGGCGTCTCATAGATGTGATGTCGCATTTAATAATTTATTTATTATTATTCTACTGAAGCATTTTATTTAAAATGAAATCTTTACGTTACAGTAATTTTACCTTCAAATACATTTATATAAAAAGGTACTACGTCATTTTACCGCAATTATAGTAAAAGTTTTGAATTTATGTATGAAAAATACGCATTATCTGCTCAGAATGACGTCAATTTCGAAGCGAAAGTAATATCGAGCGAGACTGTATTTTTATTGCCTTACAAAAACAAAATACACATGCAATAATTTGTTTCGCCGTTTTTTAGGTTGTGGCAACGGAAAAGAAAAAATTGCATTTTAAATTTTAAAAGAAAAAGAAAAAGAAAAAAAAAGATTTGTAGAAAAATAAACTATGTCAAGTAGTTGAAAGAGAAGTAAAGGATGGTCTGAGAATTTTAAAGTAGCCAGTAATTTTTCTTCTGTTCTAAAACGTTTGTATATCAAGTTTCGGTTAAAAATTGTAGATTTGTTAAGAAACATACGCTCAAACACTGATTCTTATCTATATAAATTACCAGCAGTACCTACCTGTTCAATTAACCACAAAAAATATATATAAAGGTTTAAATCCATTTTAATGTTTTATTATTTGGGCACGAATAAAATTATTTGTGTTTACACAGCAAAGCAATGACCAGAAAAAGCAACGGCACTTGATATTTGCACCCGCATGCACAAGTTGCCAATTAAAGCGTCATGCATGAGAACCTGCTCCAGTTCCACTCCAACACTCCTCGTAGTTCTTCCCCCTGTCCTCTAACAATCTCCAATCAACTGAAAACTCCACGGATTTATTGCTTGGAGCATACCCAATTCTTGTTACCAGTAGTTGCCCTAAGGAGGAATACTAGATTCTGAATGGTGAACATTTTGATAAGCACTTGCTTTTCTTTGAAAAGTTTTCTGTGATACTTTGAGGAGTAGTTGGACTTTCTGAATCAAGACGTCTTTGAAACGAGTTTAATTTTAGTTCGTGGAAAGATGACGTACAAAAGTTTATTTTAAAACGTACATGCATTGAAATTTTATACGATATATATTCAGTGATTAGTAATAAGATTTGTAAGAGGGACATATCGACCTTTATGAGGATTATATTATGAGGATTATGATTATATATAAAGTTCAATATTTTTCTTAATGGAAATGTGTTTTATTACAAATTTTATAGACATATTTCCCCCTCGTTCAGTATAATTAAAAATATGTATATTGTAAAATAAATAAATAAATAAATAAAATATCTTATGAAACGCTTTTACTCACAAAAACTTCCTTTGATATCCATCGTAATTTCTATAATTTTCATTTCAAAATAAAAGATAAAAAATATTTCATTCTGTATGAAAAAAAAATGTCGGCAACTGACGTTTGTAATAATATTGATTTTTGAAACATAGTGGACACTAACAATTCCAGTTAACGAATTTATACTTTTTTTAATGTTTTTTCTTTTTTTTTTTTTTTGTCAAGGTACTACATGTGATAGTCTGTTTATTTCCCTTTAGGGATTACTATAAGATATCATGTATGTATAATTTTTTATGACCTAAAATCTGTTGTAATACATTATTGTAGTATATTTATGTATTCTGCATATTTATACTCATCTAGATCTTTATCCCTACTAGATAAACAAATACCATTCCTGTCTCTTGTTAGGAATTGCACCAGCATCTTGGTGCTGTTAGGCACCTTTTTTTTCTTTCGGTTTAATCCTTAAAAGGTTACTTCACTCACGCAAAAATCAATGTTAATCCCATGGGAGAATTTTTTTTAAATATCTCGTTTGGATTTCAATATTTTTATTTATTTATTTATGTATTTATAGGGGGGGGGGGATATCTGATGTCAGTCTGTACAAAAACCGTTTTTTACTTTTTGATTTTCTTTACAGTTTTTTTATTAGGATACTTTCACTTTTGGAAGCGGTTTGGATCGAAATTCTCGATTTGTGACAAAAGCATACGTGACGGAAAAATTAATATTCCTTCGAAATGAGCATAAAATGTACTCTAGAAGCACTCTTCAGAAGAAAATTACATTGCAGTTCAGTATTAATCTTATATTCTTAATCTAAAAGCAAATATTGCTTTGTAGCCCCGACTGTACTTAAAAGAACTACCTCAAAAACACTTTAAAATAAAGTAAGAAGAGCTTAATTTTTAATTTAATAAATAATATTTTTTTTTTTTTTTTGGGGGGGGGGGGGGACTTTAAAAAAATAAGAGAAAAATATACAATGCACTGAGAAAAATGACACTTTCAAATCTGAGTAAATCGATGTTTTCATTTTGTTATGAAACTTTTTGTTTCAAATATGATGAGACCCAATGCTTTCGATTCTGAAATACCAGAAATACTCAGACTACTGAAACATGGACATACTCAAAACTCAGCACATAGAGGTCAGTTCATACTCATTTTTGAAACATGGACATACTCAAAAATGATTAGAATCAGTTCAAACTCATTTTTTAAACATGCCAATACTCAAAAATGAGCACATAGTAGTCAGTTCATACTCTTTTGAATGAAACGCAATATTTCCATTTTTCAAGAGAAAAATAATTTTGGCCTTAATGAGTTAAAATGTGTCAAAAAGAAAATTTATTCAATTAAATTTCAATATCCAAGGAGCGCTTTTTCATTCAAGAAATATACTGATAACAATCGAATTGAAAATTTATATAAGTCATATCTCCCCTTCCCCACATAAATAATAAAGTTGTACAATCTTAACCACCATCTCAAATTGACCAAATCTATCCGAAATCCCGTTAAACATTTCCAATTTTCTATGCAATACATTAATGAATCCTATAAAAATATCAACATGCGTCGGAATCATTCGATGACTTGCATTTAAAATAACTCTCATGTGATCTAGATAACGTAGTGAATAAGGCAATGGACTTGTAACTAGTAGGACACGAGGTAGATGCTGGCTCTGGGTAAAAACGCAATTTTAGTTTATCCTACCATAATCGTAAATAGAACCAGACATGGCAGCACTAGTGCTTTTTTTCTAGCTGTTGTTTACTGTTGTTTGAAACATGGACATACTCAAATATGAGCACATAATATTTTATTCTTGAGTGTGTGCATGTTTTCAGAAATGAGTATATATACATGTTTCAAAACTGAGTACTTTTGATTCGGAGCCAGTTTGACTATGCGACATATTCAAATTTGAGTATTTTTTGTTCAGTTTTGAAAATGTTGTTTTTAGAGTGTGGATTTACATATAAATTATTGAAGTGTTTCACAGCAAAATTTACTATCTCGCATCACAGAACAAGATGGAAGCTAAAACGAGATACAAAGGTGGGAAAATATCGCTCTCAAACATTTTCTGCTTCTCAGAACGACTAATGTAATCTATGGATATGATATCGATATGAACAGATAATAATCATTTGGAATTAAATCGGAGCTATAAGTGACATGAACAAGCTGCGTAAAGAGACATTTCTTTATTAATTCAGTAGCAACGATTTCTGAATGTACGTCAACAGTTTCAAGTAGGGGAGAGTGGGGTATAGGCTTGTCAGATTTATTTCTCAAAAAACAGAAGGAATTAAATCTGAGCTATAAGGCAGGTGAACACGCTGCGTAAACAGATATTTCTTTATAGATTCATTAGCAACGATTTCTGAATGTACGCCAGCATTGAGTCTTAGTGGAGAGTGGTGGTATAGGCTTGTCAGATTTCTCTCTTAAAAAACAGAAGAAAATTATTGACACTAGTTTGTTTTAGTTTATCAAATTACCGTCATTTTCCACATCCTACGGAACTATGTTGAATGTGCCAATAATGTCTTCTTAAAAGAATTTTTTTTCAAAAATGAATCATTAGTTAATTGTTACAACTATTATTTTCTAATTGCATTTGTTCATTGTTATGGTAAAAAGTGCATCAAAAGTGAAAGGTTTGAAGCAAATTCAATAGATAAAATAATCAAATTTCTTAAACTTATGAATGTCAGACATGTTAAAAAAAATAAGAACCTGTGTGCGGGAAAGGTTTAACCCTCTGATAGACCGGGAGGCGGCAGCACATACAATTACCTCATCGAGTTCATGGCTTTAATTCCAGAATTAGTTAAAACTCGATTCGCATATTAAAAGGACGTGAGTTAAATTTACTTGATTGAAGGACCAGATAATTAATAAAAGTTTCTTCTCAATTATTAGAATAAAAAAAATTGTAAGCTTTGCTTACCTTTTTTATAAAGCGTAGTCCTTATTCATGACACAGCGAATGGTGCTTGCTATCTGAACATGTAAATTCAATTTTTATTAAATGAAACTGGAATCTTTGTAGAAAACCAAAGTATCGTGACTTGTTGAGAACAAACTTTATGCATCTGAAAAACTATACAAATTTTCTTGGTTATATATTTTACACACATACACTATAAAAAGAAAGATTATTAAATCCATAAAAAGAGTTGTGCTTCGTCTTAATTCCAGAGCATATTGCTTCCAGAACACAGTTCGTTAAAAATGGACGAGCGAATTGTTTATGTCTTATTGTTACGTAGTTTCAGCTTCAACTGATGAATAAAAGGGGCTCTTGAAAGTTCTTACACGATATTAGTCTGCTGAGCACACTTCACAAAGGTTTATTGCTGAGGTAAACAGTTTATTCTTTCTTTAGAATGTACATTTGTAAGGATTAAGTCTCTGTAGAACTGTAGTGCTGCCATCTTTTGGGGTTTAAAAGAAGTTCCATTCCAGATGGTGGCGACGCCTGTTGGTAGTTTACAAAACAAATCGTCGCATATATCACAAACCGGGGAACAGATGAAATCAATTTATAAACTGTTTCCAACACATATTAAAACGCAATCGGTCTGCCAAGTCATATCTTGGTGGAAAACACGTGAAAACCCGATTTTAGTTGTTTACTCGTAGGTTTAGCATTGTGTTTTCCTGCACCCAAAAGTATGAAAACATGGAGAACTGAGTGCAGGAAAACACAATGGTAAACCTACGAGTCAACCGCTAAAATCGGGTTTTAAGGTGTTTTCCACCAAGATATGACTTGGCAGACCAATTGCGTTTTAATATGCGAATCGAGTTTTAACTAATTCTGGAATTTCAGCCGTTAACTCGATGAGGTGATTGTCTGTGCTGCCGCCTCCCGGTCTATGAGTGTTTTTTTTTTTTTTTTTAATCGGCTAGTATCTCCTCTATTATTGCACGTTTTGAATCATCATGTATTTGAAATATGTGGTAAGTTTATCATTTGAAAATTTTCCCTTTGCCTATGAAATTTTTAAAACAAAATTGTTTCTAAAATTGTGCGTTATATAAATTTTTTTACAAATGTCGTGCCCGTGGAAATTGCGGGATAAGCGGTCACAGTAAACATATAGCGTACAAAAAGCCTAAAAAACGTACAACTTACGGATCAAAAATACCATATGGCAATCGTAGTGCGGTAAGATCACGAACTTATATGGTATTTCCTGAACTTAATAAGTTGATTAAAAAGCTGTAGTTATTGCGAGGCACTTTTTACAATCCTTCTTTCCAACAGAAAAGGAAAATATTTGTAATGTTTTTATCTACTCACACAGGATAAAAAAAAATTCTCAAGGAAAGTCATATTTGTCATCCCCGGATAAGGGGACGAATAGATAACAGTATTTATTATAAACAGTATTTTTCAAGATACCTATAAAACTCTATTCAACAGATTTTACAACATTCTACACACATTCATAGTTTATTCAAAACAGGTTGTAAATTGAAAAAAAAATCGCCAGGATCTGCGATTTGCTTGTCATTTTCCTATCAAGAAGAATCAGTATGAACCTAAAGCCAAGTCATACACTGAGGCGACGCATGCAACATATGTGCGTCTTAGGAAAAAAAACTGATTTGAAACAGATTTCTTCTGTGTTTCAACCTGCTTCTTCTCCTAAGACAAGCTTCATGTTGTTTGAGGGTGCGCTCAGTGTGTGGCCTGCAAACATTTGTACATGAAGTATTCATGAATACATCTCCTGAAGATCAGAGTACATCTTTGCCATGTTCCCCACAGATTACGGCCATAATCTATATATTCTGTCATAATTTACTGTCCATATCATTATCATAGCTTCGTCATTTTGTCCAACAACCGACATATTTGTTTGAACTATGTTTATCAGAATATTCTTCATTGTAAACAACCTATATTTCTTATGAATTTTTAGGTTTTGATTTGTATGTTGAGAATATTTTAATAAGGGTTTGAAATAATTTATCGTAAGATAGTAATTATTCGAAAAAGACAAACTTGAAAATTGAAATTCGGCTCACAACAACTCACAGGTTGGTCTGAAGCAAATTGTTGATAGTGAGTTAGATAAACTTTCAGCGAGGGTCACTGGTGCAGCAATCCTGCTGTTGCTATGCATGACTAAACTAGAGCTCCTATAGTACAGGCTGAATCATACTGCTATTTAATAACCCAACTGATCAAACACCAAGCAAAAACCTGTTAGCTTACCGCAGTGGTGGACGGCGAGTGACAGTGACGACAAAAACCTGCACTGTTTGTAAACTAATGCTGAGCTGGGTTACAGTATGGCGGTTTTTTGGTGCAACAAGATGGATATGCGTCAGCTCCCCTTAGTCTTAGACTAAACGGGAAAAAAGCGGGAGTTTGACATCTTACTCACTTCACCATCTTACCCTACTTTTCCTATATGAGGTAGGCGGTTTATCATTCAACGCATTCTCTCTTCAAAATCATTGCTCAATATATACAAAAAGTTTGCATAGTATGTTTGTCTTTCTTTAATGTCTATCAACAGCATCATTTGAGGGAGCCCCCAAAATGTAGACATTATATTTGCCGTGTACCAATGCTTCTTTGGTGCTGCTTAATCAAAAATCAGTGTTTAATTTTCTTTTTTTAAATATATTTAAAATACAGATTAGTCAATTTTATGAAACTTTCAATATTGAAAATTTAGAATGCATATTGTTTATGATGTCATATATACTCAGATATGAATCCACCGAAGATTTATAATAATGCAATACATATATTTCTAAGCAATATGGATTCTATCTTAAAATTTCCTTTGCAAATAAATTATTTTTGTATTTCTGCTATCCGTTCATTAATCTTACAACCCTCTTGCTGTAATAATAACAGTTTCATAAATTCTTAAAAGTTCAATCTATTTAATCACTTAGAATGCACTACGCAGAAAGTGTATTGGTAGGCTTTCTTTCAAAAAATTCTGTGTATAATTTTTAATATTATTACAATGTTATAGATTAAGCGTATAAAGTCTTCTAATTACTGACAGATTAGAGATTGATTTTGCCACTTACAGCACGTAATAATGACAAATAAACAACAAAAAAAAAGTTATTAAAATTTTCACAACTTACTGAAAGCCAGAGCTTATAAAATTAAACTTTTGCTTTGAAAACGCGACCACAGATGGTGAAAGCAGTGCTGTTTTCAAGTTCAAATTTAATAAAAGCAAACAAACTTTACTTTAGATGGGAGTCAAGGCAGGGGGTAAAAGTGCTAAAGCCATTAATCATAACCGTATTTAAGGGGTTCTTCCTACCCTCATAATCGCGTAAATGGTGGCGTTCAGAGCTTTATCAGAATTTATTATATTGCAAGCAGTCACGCCATCTTTTACAGAGTACACATATATCAACGTAGGACCTCGTTTCTGCTTAAAATTCCATAATTATACAAAATACGTGCGAACTATAACGTGTGTTGTGTACATAATTTATGGTTTTAATTAATTATGGGTAGGTACAGTAGGGTTTTTTTCTTACAGACTTATTCAGCGCCGAACGGACATTTATTATGACTAAGCGGTATGGAAAAAAGATAATAATCTATTAAAAATCTATGTAATATATTTAGGATTAATTTTTAACTTCTTGTGATTATAGACTTAAAGTTCAATGCATGAAACTAAGTTTTAAGATAAATTTTAAACCATGTTGTGCTGATGCAATTTAAAAAATTCGAATTTTAGCGAAGATAGAGGGAAAGAAAAATGAATTAATTCGCTTGTAAGACTTATAAGTAGAAAATTCAATAAAGATTTTTTTAAATAGCAATGCTATTATTATAATCCACTGGTTGTGAACAATATTAATTTTATGAAGAATTTTGAATTTGTGAATAAAAGAGTTACAATGAAACCAATTGCAGTTTTTTAATACCAAACGTTTAATATCGAAAATTCAGGCACCAAATATGCATAACACACACATTTTCTAAATCAAATTTTCAAAATGAAAAAAAAATCGCATTTTCTTAAAAACTATTTGTTATTGCTTAGAAGATTTCTTTTTTTAATGAAATTTTGATGGGATAAAATTCTTTCTTTCGGGATGACTAAACTGATTCTATAGACATTTTTCCGCAAAAATACATATCTAAAATTAAAAGTTCTGATCTATTTACAGTTTAACGCCCCATACCAAATTTCTGTTATTTTAGTATATATGTTACGGTCAATATGATAAATTCGATAATTATTAATACAAACCGGTTATTATTAATAATGACCGGTTATTATTAATAATTACAAGATTTATCATATTGACCGTAACATATATATTCTCTATCATCCGTTAACACAGTAACTGTGATATGCAGGTGTTTTTCACTTGTTTTAATAATTTTTTTATGCAGACTAAATGAGCGTATTAAATGGACATAACAGTATCTAAAGATAAAGAAAATAAGTGACACTGAAAATAGATGAAAACTACGAGCAAATAATTCTATGAATTTTTGTACATCTGTAACATTTATCTTCTAAGAGAAAAAAAATGGAGGTCATCTAACCTGATAATGTTCCTTTCTAAGGGAGACTGGGAAATATTTCACATTTATGGCCATGGATTGTAAATGATTGCTTTTACTAGAGGTTCTGTTCCTTTTATTGTCCAGGAAAATTTTTAGCAACAATGGAGCGTCTATGTTCCTAATACGATAAATCTATCAAAAGCATAAGCTGATAAGAACTGAATGTGATATAATATACCTAACTTGATAACACGATAAATGTATTACGACTTCATATTTAAAATACGTAAATTCCTAGATGGATATGAATCTCAAAATATTTGTGTAAAACAGATTTTGATAATATTTATATAAACATATTTATATAAGATGGCATTTAGTCGATTGAAAATAACAAGAAATAAACATATGTATTGCCTCACAAATAAAAATCTTGAAAATATTCTGCTAATCTCGTTGTAAAAGTTCTGTATCATAATTTACGACGAACGGAAGAAACACCGCAGCATTTACCAGTTTTAAAAGTACAAAATTCTTGAGTGAGGTGTTTGCGTTAATTTTTTGCGCTCTGTATAATTATAGATACAAACTCATGTGACCTCAATAAATAAATTAAATATAAAATATTACAAATAACTTTAATTTTGATTAAAATTCACTCAATGTCATTTGCCACATTATTTTAGAGTGTTCTGTGCGGTGATTATAATTTTTATCAGTTTATTAAGCACATTTTCACTAGTGCGGCGTTTACAATATTCATTTTTTATTAGGCTGAATATTGGGGGTGCGGCATTATTTCCATAGATTAGGATAAGTTCAGTTTGATAATAAGTGTGCACTCATATTAAATACTGCTAATATTTACATTTAATAAAATTATTAATAATTGCATATAATATTAAATTGTTAACATTTGTTAAAATTAATAATTATGTATTAATAATTAATATATATATTAGTAATTCATTACAAAAGACACTTGACTGAAAATCAAATAAGTGCAGCCCTCGAGCCCGCGTCTTTCCCACGGTTTGTCTCTTGCAGAAATTTTAATGAATAGTAAGTAGTGCTACAATTAAATGTGCAATTTAATTTTTTAAAGAAAAAAGTAAATACTTTTTGTGGTGGTATAAACATTTTAAGTAACTTTAGTCCCGTGACATGATAAATCTTATGATTAACTACACTCATCATTTTACCGCAGCAATGGGGTTATTAAGAAAAAGTAATCCGGAACTAAAGGAATATTTAGGTGAATTTCAGAATGAATCTGTAATTAATTACAGATACAAACTACGCAACTTTTCACACCTCCTATATAATATCTCCTTGTTAATTTCATAATAGATCATTAAAAATAATCTTCTCTGATTTATTTTGTCACAAAGCAATTTCTTCCGCAATATTATTAGAAGCTTGTTGTTTGCTGGAAATGCCTGGGGAAGAATTTTATGTTGTCTTCCTAAATCGTTTTTATGGTTTTAGAATTCTTTTTCCGCATACGGTGGGATTATGAAAGCGTTTATTTGTGCGGCGTCCTGTAAATGTCAGATTTTATCCCTCCACGAACTGGTAACTTCTTAAATCATATGAGTCCCGTTTTCTAAATAATTGTGCATTCAAGCTGGATCCAATACAGACAGGCTAGAATATTTGAATTCATGCTCTATTTGGAATATACCCATGTAGCACAAATTCTTCGAAAAACCTTGTCGTACCATTGTTTTAACGTTAAAAAAAACTTTGAGACAACGTTCTTCTAAGTGTACGCGCTACGTGGGTAAGAACTGTTAAAAAAGTCTACCTTTGATACACGCCTAACACAGTTTTTATTCAGTAGCTTATGAAAATAATGTATTCCAGTTTTCATGAATGATAACAATGCAAAAAATTGTTTATATTAAAATAAAAATGTTGTTTTAATATTCAGATCCGTCTGTATTTGATTTTTGTTTGATAAAAGGTGTTAAAGAATTAGCCTTAATTCAATAATAAAATTCAAGTATTATTCAGTGTTGTAAAGTTTGTGCGAAAATGCTCTAATCATTAAAAGAATTCTAAGTAACTCGAAAAAATTCCTGCGATTCGAATGGCACTTAGTAAATTGAATGAAAAGACAATTAATTAAAAACACAAAATACATATTTTTTTTTACTTCTATTTTTTTTAATCATTATTGAAAATGACTTTCTCTTAGAATATTATTATTTTTTTGCCAGGCAATTTCTTCCGCAGTATTATAAGGAACTTGATGGAAACGCCTGGGGAAGAATTTCATCTTGTCTTTCTTAATCGTTTTTGATGTTCTCACAATAGAGGGGAGATTTTTTTTCTCTTTTTTTTCTGGTGCTGTGTGATTATGAATGCGTTCATTTGTAGGGGGTCTGTCAATGTCAGATTCTATTCCACCGTGAATGTTTTCAATTTCTGTTCTTCCTCACGCTATGAAATTTTTACGGATCCCCGGACTTGAATGAGATTCATAATGGTTTTTGTCAAAGGTTATTAAGTGTTCTTCTCTCTAAATGAACTCGACTGTTTTTTTTCATTTATTACTTTCCCCTAGTTCGTAAACGTCTTTATTTCATAGTCAGAGAAGTTCTTGTAAAAACGTTGCAAAATTTTATTGGCATTGTTTCGTAATTGATAATGAGAGAAAATCTCATTCTTACTTCCTTTTTTTACTTGTCTAATTTTCTAATTTTTACATTTTTACACAAAGTAATGCAAATTGAAATATTGCATAAAAATTTCAACTTCTGTTCTGTGATGGATTTACACGTTTTAAGATGTCCTGAACATGGTTTGAGTATCTTTGGAAAATGTCTGTCTTTGTGTATCTGACACACATTTTCTGGGTGCTCTATCTCAAGAACTAATGCATCGAATTTCAGCAAATGTCCTTTTCAGTAAGACCTAGACAGCAAAATGGTGCTGATTAGGTTTAAGTGTATATCGCTTCCCATATGACGCTGCTATGCTGTATTTTTCCCAATTTCCTTGATAGCTATATCTCATCATCTATCGTGTGATATTCAATGATTGGAGTATCATAGTTGAGATTTATTCCAACATAGTGAAAAATGTCGGGACCAGGACTCGAACCTAGGTACTTTGGCTTGCCGTGCCAACGATCTTTCTACTGAGCTATCCCAACGATATCCTGGCTGGCATATTTCACTGTTACTTGCTGGACAAGGCTGCAAGCTCGTTTCACCAAAAATATCTTATCTTTGCGCTACAGCAGAGTGGAAGTCTTCAAAAGATCAGCTGATATCGCCCGAGCTCATTCACAAAGTAAATAATGGAATCGCAGCCAAGAAATAATAAGAAACGAAATGCATCCTTATTGTGATATTCTTTTATTATAAAACGAACTAATGGTACACTCAAAATGTTTCACCCAATAGCACACCAAGAAATCAAAGTAGGTTACAAAGAAAAGAAGACAAAGATTGAAAAGAAGCCCCACAAATTACATATTTCTAAGTGGAAATCCACAGTGACGAACTAATAGCCACAACAAGGCTATACCCCAAAATTCTATAGCAACCAAGTAAAAAGTGACGAGTAGAAAATCCCAGGAAAGCGAGAATAAATATAAAAAAGTGACAATAACCCATGAAAGCGACAATAACCTATGAAAGCGAAAACGACTGAATTTAACAGACGACTGGAAACCCAATCCAACTTATTTGCTTATTTATTAAACCCTTATAGTACTTATTGCTTACTTTTTAATAGCAGCAAAAAATAGAATTGCAACTTATTAAACCCAATCAGGCGATAGTGACAAACTGTAATTACTATTGTAAGTGACAAATAACAAAAACCGACTACGACACGAACAAAACAAGGTAAAGAAAATAAAGCAAGTGAAATTACTATTATAACATTTGTTATCATTATTACTATTACTCTTAATGCATGCCATAATAGTTTTCCTATAATAAATCTATTATGCTTGAAACTATCATCATAACATTCCATTAAGGATGTGCCTTTTCAATTCTAGTTAGTGCACATAACCTCTTCCCTTATCAAGCATTAAACTCATCCCAGTCAAAATTAATTTTTTTACTTTTTCATTATTTTTTTTTATTTTGTTATCTTAGTACCATGGCTCCAGCAGAAGGTTCCCCGTTATATCTACCGCTTTTTAACACTTTCCAACCTAGTTGAAAAGTGTTTATGACTTCGGTTCGTCTGGCCGTCTGCCGTCTGCCGTCTGTCCGTGCTCTAACTCCCGTAAATATGCTCGGATTGTCCTACAATTTTTATATGTTATTGTCGTTATCTATAGCATGTTTCCTATTTCAACTGAAGTGTGTAGCACTTATAGTTTTTTTACAGGGACACTCAAAAGAATTCCATTACATTACGGTCTATGGGGAAAAATCATTTGCGGTTTATTTTAATGATGTTACACAATTTTAAACACATTGTAATTGATAAAAATCACGAAGGTGCATTACAAGAAGCATAATATGGAATAGGGTGTGCATAGCACTTATATTTACTTTACAGGGACAGTCAAAAGAAATCCGTTACATTACGTCTATGGGGAAAAATCGTTTGCGGTTTAATTATATAATGTTTCACTATTTTAAACGCATTGAAATTTATATATATCACTAAGGTGCATTACAAGAGGCTTACTACAGAATATTGTGTGTATAGCAGTCATCGTTCATTTACAGGGACACACAGAAGAATTTGGTACTGTCTGTTAACAATAATTCCTGGAAGTGCGTTTTAAATTCTGAACGCGATTTTAAATTTAACTCACTTTTTGTCTATTACTTGGTGCGTATAAATTCTGTAGATTATATACAGGGCAGCACAAAAGTTCGCAAACACATTTCCGTTTATTGACAGGAACTCCAGAAGGAGAATTTTAAACTGTGCTACGCGTTTCGTAACTAAACTAAAATTTAGCACCCTATGTAGTATATATACA
The DNA here is from genome assembly GCA_963931845.1 of Maratus michaelseni. Classification (NCBI taxonomy): domain Eukaryota; kingdom Metazoa; phylum Arthropoda; class Arachnida; order Araneae; family Salticidae; genus Maratus; species Maratus michaelseni. The sequence goes on along the minus strand of OZ007589.1, from coordinate 95,191,158 downwards.
AATCTATAGATCATATACAGCGCTGAATAAAAGTATTCGGATATTTTTCCGAATATTGCATATGTTGGAAATATATGTTGGAAATTCCTGAAATTACGTTTTTAAATATGTTATGCGTTTTCCAAATTGTTTACTTAGGTGTTATGTTTCAGCTTATTAAACGGTAATGATTTGTAAAATTATTTTGGAAGAGTTGGAAAGTGTTACATAATCTATGCTTGACGCATGATTTTTCGTTCTTGTTTAACTTTCCAGTTGTGAGGGAAGAGCTCAGATAGGCACTATGTCCAGTCAGCAATAAGCCAGGTGCGGATGCTACCGGATATCCAGTCTGAACCCGTACCAAGTCCATAGGCAAGATGGGATTGGATAAGACTGACGGGACAATGGCGGGCTTCGAACGCTACACTTTCCTCTAGATTATCCCACCCCAACCAACTTCTACATCACTTGAATTCTTTTTGAGCAGGAGGCAAATGTACTCAGCCAGAGGCGGGAGCGAGAAGGATCTCCACGACCTGTGGCGTAGGAGGACAACAAACTGACATGCGCCGGTTATGCAACTGCTGAGCACTAAATATTTTCTATTCAATCCGAGTCAAACAGTGCGTAGCCAGGAGCGGAGGATCAAAAGGAAGTCCGACCTTCTGTTTGCTCGACTGTGTTCGCCGAGGACCTCCTATAGCCATTCTATTATCAATTTTTCCACCTAAAGCTGGTGTCTGCCATCCAAAAATTTTCATCCCGTTTTAATTATTCAGTTTCTTTAATTAAATTTTATTATTTTTTTTGCATGAATGTTTATTTAATTTTTACAGTAATTTTGCGAATATAATTTTTACCTATCTGTTCCAGTGCACACATTGTAATTGTGCCCCTGATCCGACTAATCCAAGTAAAATTCTGTCTTCAATCACAAATATTTTGTACTTACACAAAAAAAGTCAATTTATTTAATCATTGTACTAACCTTTCTAGGCATACTAGCCATTTAATCCACGTGCACTAATGCACGTTCTAACAACTTAGCAATACTCCTCCTTCTATTTTTCTTATAGTTATTAAAATTATAATCAATACTCGCTATGATTATTAAAGTTTTCCTTTTGTATATAATTAGGTAGTTAACTAATTAGCTACGATGTTGACTTGAAATTTTGTAGCAAAATTTTTAGTGCATTTATTTATATGTTGTTTTAACCTAACATACTAACCCTTCCTTCTAAAAAATTTCTTAATTTCAGTCCCAGTAGGTTTATTATACGTATAAGTTATTTAGTCTTAGTTAATAGGATTCTGGATAACAAAAGTGTACAAACCACTGTATCAATTCATTCGTCTTACAGGTTTCCCTCCCGTTTTTCCTTGAGTACGGGTCGGCGGGACCGGATGATCCAACCAATTCTTACAAGTGTTGTGCAAGAGTGAGCCACACCCCCTCCCCTTTTACATTTTTTCAGACAACGCCTCTTTATTAGGTGCACTAAGGCGAAAGCTGCACGAGCTACCTGACCCGCTCCGATGGGACAATATACGGAACCAGTTTTTACTATGTGGGGTACGGTACAAAGGCGGAGTCTCGTATCCTTCTGCAACGATGAAGTCTTCCTTGTATTTCGGCCAAAAAATTCCTCCATTTTCTGATACATTAGCGGCAACCGATTGTTTGATCCCCCCCCCAATTATTCTCTAGCTAAGTTTGCGCCACCTATTCGGCTCCGAAAAAGTCACTATCCGTTCACCTACCACGACTGTGTAAATCGTTGGGCTGTGCAGTTCCAAATCAACAAAGTTAATTAACAATCTAGAATCGGCTTACGCTGAAAACCAAAGTAAGTCACTAAATAGCACTTCAGCAACGTGATTGTCAGGCGCATCAACGCCATACGACGAATTTCGCACCGATGCCAAGATCAAAACATGTTTAGTTAGGCATCATCCCGGTAGGTAGGGGTCTGGTCAGCGGATACGAGTCTGGAGTATATTCGTCATGTCATGGAAACGAGCAACACAATTGGCTGGTATATACGTCCATGGCAGTGAACAAGTTAAAAAAGAAAAATATTGTTCGGGATTGGGGGTGATAGTTTACAACATTTTTAGATATTCTAAAAGTGTTATGATTGTTAGAGAAAGATCCCTTTGTAATTATTGGATGTGATTTTACATTAAAATAAATTCGAATTATTTTTAATTGCAAAATTTTTCATTATACGATATAAAATTTTATATTGACATAAACACCTAAAGCTAAACAAGAAAATGAAAAGCATATCCTTATTTTAAATTGCTTTTCAAAAAACTGTCAAATTAAATAGTGAAAAAGAAATAACATTTTTATCAATGGCACCAATGACTCAGTCTTTAAAAATTCTGTTATTACTCCCTGAATGGAAAATTATGCAAATGGCTCATTTTTCTTTGATGAGTGTCTATTAAGAATATTTTAAAGTCAGGTTCTAAACTCAATTTTAAATTGCTTTTACTTAACTTTTTTTTCAATTTTCTGCCAATTTTATTCAATTGTTTTGAAAAGTTTTGCGCAAGAAGGTAAGTTCATTTACAGAAAGAATATTGTAGAATATTTATTAGAAAAGATATGAGAAATTTCAATTAAAACTTTTTTCAATTATTTTGTTGAACAGAAAATCTTACTCTTATTTTAAAATCTAATCAATTTTTTTTCACAGGTAATTTTACATTGCGTCAATATATTGTCGTCAATTCTTATTATGTTTTATCCCAAAACGGTAAAGATTACTTATAATTAAAATATATTAGAACTCAATTTATTGATTTTACATTATGTTGGTGCATATAACATACTTCAAGTCCAATAATTGTTTCTTAAGACACTGACCGCTAATTTTACACTGCTCAAAACAATTAAAGGATATTTGAAGTTTTATATAAAATAAAGATATAAACGATGTTTTTTTTTGCCGAAAATAGAAGAAGAGAATCACAAATGCAAATTTTTCTGGTTTTCAAACTGTGGAGTATGCAAATTTTGAGTTCGACGTCAAAAACGTCGCTTCAGCGGCAGCGAATGAAATTTGACTTTCAACTGGATAAAAGAGAATGAAGACAAGGATGATCGGCATTCAGTGATTGCTTTGTTTCGATGAGTACGATGTCTCAGGGAAGTCATTTGACAGATTCAGAAGCTTGGAGAATTGTTGGTAGGTTAGAAGGGGGCCAAACTCAAGCCGAAGTAGCGCAAGCCATTGGAGTGTCACAAAGTGTCATTTCCAGGATCTGGAACCGTTTTTTGGAGAGTGGATGTGCAGGCCGAAGACCAGGGCAAGGTCGTAGACGGGCAACAACGCCCAATGAAGATCGGTATTTAGCGTTAACAGCTCGGAGACACCGAAACATGAACGCTACTCTTCTCCAACAACACCTTCGCTCGGCTACAGGCACCACGATTTCAACTCAGACTGTCCGAAACCGGCTCCATGCTGTAGGTCTGTATGCTCGCCGACCGATGGTATGTGTTAGATTAACATCAAGGCATCGTCGCGACCGCAGGGAGTGGGCAACCGAGCATGTCCACTGGAGGAGAAATGAATGGAGCAATATTCTGTTTTCTGACGAGTCCCGTTTTTCTGTACATCCGGATAATAGGCGTATTTTCATCTGGAGGGACCGTGGCAGTACGAATAATCCTGCGTTCGTGCACGAAAGTGTCAGATTTGGCGGTGGAGGAGTGTTGGTGTATGGTGGCATCTCCATTGACGGGCGCACTGACCTCTACATCATTCGAGACGGAGCTCTGACTGGTCGCCGATATAGGGATGAGATCCTCAGACCTATTGTAGTCCCTTACGCTGCAGCAATCGGAGATAACTTCATTTTAATGGACGATAGCTGCAGGCCACATCGTGCAAACCTGGTGGAGGATTTCCTTTTCGAGGAAGGAATCGTTCGAATGGAATGGCCAGCGTGTTCTCCAGACATGAATCCAATCGAGCACGTTTGGGACGCTCTAGGAAGACGAGTTTCTGGCCGCCAACAACCCCCACAAACTCTCCAAGAACTGGAAAGAGCTCTTCTAGAAGAGTGGGGTAGAATACCCCAACTCGTCATTAATAGCCTCATTGAGTCCATGCCTCAAAGGTGTTCAACGTTGCTGGCCGCCTGTGGAAACCATACCCCCTACTGAAAATGATTTTCTTTGAAGAAAACACCTTTTCTTATTCTTTTTTTCTCATATGCACAAATTGTGTTTTTTTCCTTTTGTACACAAATGCGCAATAAAATGCATTTTTTTCTGCCAAACATGTGTAATTTATTCTCATATAACCTACTATGTCTGTCGACCATGTATCAATCAGCTAAAAAGTTGCCCAGATACAAAATCCACCTAAAACTGCAATATCCTTTAACTGTTTTGAGCAGTGTATTTTGAAGAACTCTGCCCTGTAGGTTGAAATATTTTAGTCAATTTATTGTACTGTGAAAACTGAACTAGGGGTGCACAACCTTTAGAGGAGGGCCACTTACAAAATGACTGGCTAGTCGGGGGATACCATCCGATCCGTTCGAAAATATTCGCGATTTTTACTCGCCAGATCGACGGAATTCGCAATTATTACGCGCCCGATCGAATAAATTCACGTTTTTTATGTGTCCGATCGACGAAATTCGCCATTTTTAGCCTCCCGATCGGCTAAATTCAAGATTTGTATGCGCCCGATTTTTCTGCGAGCTATGGACAAAAGTTGCAATTTTTTTCGCGACTGTTTGGCGAAATTTCCAATTTCGGAAGATGTTAGTATTTAGGGTCTCTTCGGGGCACAGGTTTACCAAATTTATAAAAGTCATATTTCATAGTTTCTTAAAAACGTCAAATTATGCAAGCGGCCAACATATAAGGATAGTGAACATAGAAAGTTGTACTGTACTTTCAAATCTCGTGATCGGACATCTACAAATAGATTTTATGTGACGCCTATTTATTACTTATGAACCTTTAACACCCTCCTAGTCTACATTTACATGTTAATTCCTACTGAGAATCAAAAAAGTCGTCTGCAACAACGAGATAATCCGCGGTTCACATTTATCAGCAGATTGCCAGTCGAGAGTTATTTCGCGCATGACCGTCAGCGCGTTAAACCTTTTGCTCATAAATTATGAGAAAAATCGAAGAAAAAAAATCAACTTTTGAATTGGTGTAACTATAATGCTATTCTAGATTGTTTAGAAAAAATTGTTTTATGGTATGGTCATATATAAGGTCTGGCCGTTTTTAAGAAATGTCATTAAAAATAAAATTTAGTCGAAAACCGATTTTAAAACATTATTTTTTATCAATTAAATTAAGAGCTTCATATGAGCTCCATGTGAGCGAGAAAATTAGCTTATTAACGGAGGTTTTGCAAGAAATTAGTGTGGATGTTTTTTAGAACTAATGACGATGATGGCAATACTATACAACTATTTTGTAAATTTGCTTTCTCAATAACAATAAACACTGGAATTAAATACATTATTTTTAATTTTGAAAAACTATTTTTGCAGCAAATAGTTACTAACAAACATTATTAACACGTTGATTGTGAAGCATTATCTGAAGTGGCGGGCTGACGCGGACTGGTTTTCGGAGCAAGAAAAAGTCCACATGGCTATAAAAATTTGATTACACATAGGTGGCACATTAACTCATTTTGACGTATCTTACTACTTGGACGTGGACACACGTCGCGTCGTTAGTACTATAGCGGAAATGTTCATTTTCAGTACTAACAGACATGAATCAGCATCCGCTGGTGTCGGAATTAAACGATGAAAATTTGATTTGTTTTCATTCTTTTATCCAGCAAAACTAAAAATATTTCTTACATTAGATAATATTATCTACACCTTTGATCTATAAAAAACAAAAATACTGATAAACATAAAGAACCAAAGAGTTGGAAAATACAACTTGACCCAGGATCGTACAGTTTCGCATTACACAAACAACAAATGCATTGTAAGCACGTCTGGATAGGACGCGAATCTGCGCCCGCCGCAACCCGCTGATAAGCGACTAGACATATTGTTTTCTAGTCATATAGAAAATATCTGTCAGGTTTATTTTGCTTTTGAGTACTTCTTAATATAGATAAATGTTGATAAATTAAAAAATATTTTTCAAATAGTCATATGCATTATATATTATTCATGTTGCATTACGTATTACATATAATATTTAAAAATACATATCCATGGATAAATAATTAAAACTACAGTGTAAAGTGTCTCGCACACTTTACACTTTTCTTGGCTAAAGAAGAGAAAAAGTTTTCAGTGCGTTCTATGTATTTGTATAATTTATTTTATAATTAAGGATATTCATTTTAAACCACTTTAGTATGATTTCCTACATCAAACAAATGGAGCTAAATATGCAAATGTTAAATAACAAGTTTTATGTAAGCAGATTTATTTAATTAATCATTTTCCACATGTGCTGTTACATAAATTATTTTAGATTTTTTTTTTATATTTTTATAAATTAAAAAGATTTAATGGCTTTGTATTTTAAATTCATGATTAGAAAATATATCTTAATATCTTACCGAATTTTAGGTGTATTTGCTACACTCTAAATGTTTTATGTTCCGTTTCTTACTATAGGTAAAAATGTAAGTAAACCATACTCATCAGTGTTTCAATATTTGATTAATTTAACCCGTGAACTTACATCTACAGAAGTACGAATTCAAACCGACCAACATTTCTAATATCAACGTTTTTTGAAAACATGCTTTCATTAATTTGCATTTTTAATTAACAAAATTATTTTTTTTTTTAAATAAATGTCACAGATACACAAGATTTCACACAAATGTCACAGGTACGAATTCAAACCGAGCCAAATTTCAAATGTCGGCGTTTTTTTTAAAAACATGCTTTTATTAATTTGCATTTTTAATTAACAAAACATATATATATTTTAAATAAGTGTCACACATCGATTCCGCATTCAATTTTGTATAGAAATCAGGTGTTATATGTCAAACACAAAGTTTATAACAAAGTCATAAGCAGTTTAAATTACAAAATTTCAAATCACAGTAGTGTGCAGTGCACCGTTGCTGAACCGAAGTGTGGAATCCACAGGTTAAAAAGGAAACTTATTAATACAGGGTTGGTAAAGGTTTAAATGTTTTATTAAAGACATTTACCATCCTCCTATCAAATTATGAGCAAAAAAATCTATTTTCTCAGTAAATAGTTTACATAAAAGGAATGTCGAACAATGTTAGTTATTTGTCTCAAATAACAAACAATAAATGATACATCACAAATTTCCATGAATAAACATCACATCTAAACGTGTTAAATATCACAATGCGTTCACGTCACTTTCACTTAGACAAATATCATTGTTATTTGCCTTTTATGCAAATACAACCATTTTTATTCAGTAGTTATGGAAATACATCAAGCTTTTTAAACGTTAACAGCATAAATAAAAGCATAATTACCTCAATTTAGAAAACATGTATGTCTTAAATATTTAGAAATACCTTGATATTGACCCCCAAGCAGGGGTTCAGGGAAAATAGTCGAAAAAAGAAGGTACAGTTAGATTGACGCAATGCGCAATGTACTACAACTTTCACTTCAACTCCCAGGACACCTCCCTTTTTCTGTAAAAAGAATGCAACGAATTTTGCTTTAGAAAAAGAATGATTTTGCTGTGATTGAAGATATGACGTTCTATCGTCATTATTAAATATGAAAGTGAAACATTAAGTCTCCCGATATTATGATACTTGCACATATATGTAGAATAGTAACTGTAAATAGTTTTGTTTTCATTAAAATGTTTCGTCAAAATAATTCAAGGCCAAGAATCATTGCTTTCGCTTTCAACTATCATGATGCCTATTTACGCATTCTTCAGATTATGTTTGATTAAGATATTTTTTAATTCATGATTCGAATATTTAAAGTTGGATATGATATTATGAAGTTTTACGACGGCTCTTGATCTTTTATTTTTTTTTAATACTAAAATTTATTTTGAATCAACGGACAACAACACGAATAACAAATGAACAACATATACATAATGAACAACATAACTATACTTCCGTAGTATCGGATTCGCCTGATTTAACTCTCTGACCGCCCATTAAAAGGGCAAAATTTTAATTATATGTATTTTGTAATTTTTTTATATGCTAAAAAAAGATGATTTTCTCAACATGATATAGCAATACGATACATGATATAGCAGATTATATGAAAGTAATGAGCACCCATAACGTCGTTTAGAAAGATAACAACACATAACTGAAAATAGATTTTCCCAATGAGAATCTTGTATATGAATTACGTATATGAATAGAATCACTAATTACCTATCTTATCTTAATAATATTATAAATCTGATTGTGTGCAAATGTTAGGCTGAAGCCAGCGTCAAAATGGAGCATTTAATGATCCCGTATCTTTGCATATACGTTGATTATAACCCTCAAATGAACATATGCCGGTTTTTGTTCATTTTATTCAAATATATTTCTTAATAATTCAAAATTTCGTTATTTTCATAGAGAATAAATGGACATTTTCCCATAAAATTTAACCATTTTACTTTATCGTTGCTGGGGCTTTGATCGTTGCCAATAAATAAAAACACGGAAAAATAATTTTTCCTCAATAATTAATTTTCAATTGAACGATTTTCACGGGAAAAATGAAAATGAAAAAGAATTCAAAAGAAGATGAATTTCCGTGATATTTGAAACAAAAATATGGAGTATTTGTTATTATACATGAAGTATGAATATCGGTTACATTAAAAAAATCTTTTTCTGTCAAATAACTGCGTTATAATTAGAAGGAAAAATGAACAATAATTATATTCTTAAAAATAGATTTCGCTTGGACCATGGAAATAAGAAAGGAATCCTCCTCGGTTTGGACAAATATGACGTCATAAATAAAACATTTTTTTTCAAATAGTCGTAATAATACAAGGAGCATGAATATCAATGTATACTGAAAGTAGATAGATAATAGACGTAATATTTAAGATGAACAACTGAAATATTTTTTATCGATACTGATTAATAATTAGCATGAGTACCAGTTACATACAAATGTGAGTTTTCAGCTAAAATTTACGTCCTGATTGCCAGAAAAAGAAAATTAACAAGAATTATGGCATTAAAAAGAGATTTCTCTGAGAAAAATGTGACGTCATATTTGAAATAAAACGGGAATTTTCAAATGTGTTTTACAAGGAGCGAGAATTAATTCCGTACATTAATAATACAAGGATCAGTAAGTATAGAAAGTAGATTAGTTTCACGACATATTTAAAATGAAAAATTTAAATGGTTTATCTATACCGATTATTAAGCATGAATATCATTTACATACAGATGAGAGTTTTTTGCCAAAAACCACACCATGATTATTAGGAAAAGAAAAATAAATGCGAATCTATTATATTAAAATCTGACCGCCTGTTTGTATTTCGCAACTAGTCTTTTCAGATTGTCGAACGCAACACGATTTACTTAACACCGGTTATCATTCATCCGAGGATGTCAAACTCTCAGAATTGAAAAAAATGATTTAAATTCCGAGATATCATTATTATTATTTTACTTCATTTTATTTATTTAATTATTGTAAATTTTAACGAAGTTTCTCTAAAAATGACAACTAAATTATTCCATTTTTGTGGATAAAAAAAGAAGAAATAAAACGGATTAATATATTTTTTCTCATTAAAACGGAAAAAAAAATTATTTTCAATTTGAATAGATGGTGTAAGAAAAAAAAATCTTTATTACAGTAAAAATTTTGAAAAATAAAAACGTATTTTCACATATTCAAACTTCATGAATCAATTTATTCTGGAGAACAAAAATCGTCTGTCAACATATTTTTATTTAGAAATAAAGATTTTTTTTTTCAGTTATAGATTAAATCAAGGAGGCAAATTTAAGCTCCCTGCATTTAGGTCTACAATAATTGCTCCCTATTTACAAAAATTGAATTTAATGAAAAAGAATATACTATTTCCACTATCTTTGAAGTATTGCTATTAAAACATTTGACAAAGGCGTTAAAAGTAAAATGTTTTACCAGGTAAACTTGACATATATTTTTATATAATTCGCCGATTTCCACGATTTTATTTGGCTTGCCTTTTTTCATTGCTTGCAGTTTCATATTCGTGATTATTTGTCACAAAATTTCACTTTTTTAAAACTTGGTTATGTCAAAGCCTCTATAACATAAAAATACTGTATTGTCTCCTATGGAATGTGATAAAGAGTTAGTTAATTATTTACGTTTCTAATTATCGGGAGTGAAATATTTTGCTTAATTAATGCATTTATTCTTTGAATGATACGTGAACGAAGTCACGGGTAACAGCTAGTATGAATATAATAGTTGAGAGTATTAATCATTACTCAATTTTTAAAACTGCGTTATATCTGTATAATTATATTAATTTAAACAATGCGTCTATTGCAAGTAAACCTACATCTTAGTGAACGGATCAGTGTTGCTAGTTCGCTACTTTTTTTTAAATTCAGATTTCTTCATTGCCACCACTTTTTTGAAGTAGAAGTATTCGCCTTATGTATTGATAGATTAAATAATGCTAGAATAAGGCGAATTGTACTATTTAAAAAAAGTAATGGTAGTCAAGCAATCTGAATAGAAAAGAAATAGCCTACTGGCAGAGCTGCCAAGTCTCCGGCTTTTTGGATACCAGTATTTTAGTACAGAAAATGTTGTTTTATGTAATCGGGACATTCTTCGATTTCAAAGAACAACATTTTCTCTAAAATAATACTGGTGTTCAAAAATCCGGAGACTTGGCAAGTCTGCCTACTGGTAACACTGGAACGGATATCAGTTCACGGCTCTGAGAAGGTTAATCTCAAAATTTCTGTAATTAAATAAGGCGACTATTTCTTCACAAAAATAGTGCTATTCAAAATAAAATTTTAGTACTTTCCTGGCAACCGTGGCCCCAACACACACAGAAAATACCTTAAACTTTTGCAATTATTTGTGGTGTAAATGCTATTTCATGTTTATGTAATATTTCAGCGAAAATGCATTCCATCATTAAAAACAAAAAAATCTAAACATCTAGAAAATATCGCTGTATGAATTATTACGTAAATTATCCACAAAGGAATTGATCAAAAGTTTCTTCAATCACCATTTAAAGGAACATATTAAAAGAAATAATTAATCTCTCTGTATAATATCTACTAAAGTGACATAAGATAATCCGTTTCAGTTTCATTGTGAATTCGTCTCACGTAGTTGCTGTGATGCAAGAAAATAAAAACTTTTGGACGAGCCATTTCCGAAAAAAAAGAGGACTTCCTGTAAGAAGAAATGCTTTGGTAAGCAGCTTAATTCTTCTTCCTAAACGATAACGATCGAATAGTAAATAGAGTTCCTCGTTTTTAATTCATTTACTGAAAAAAAGTAGTTTTCTCAAAAGGAAAAAAAAATGTTACTTATGGTACATTTTCTCAAATAGGAAGTTCTTTTCAGATGTAACATTAAATTTTTGCCTTATAGGTATCAGTTATTAAAAAAAAAAGTAATTATCTATATATCACATATTAACCTCCTCCGGAAGTTCGAGTTTCAGTATTAAGTGAAAAAAGTAGTTCATTGTTTCTGTGCTATTAATTCTTAGTACTTAGTTAATATTTATTCATCTTTTTAGAGGTTATCTGTGAATATATGAGGAAATTAATTATATTTAAAAAAAGAACCTTTATGTCTATTAACAAATTAATATACGCGAAGGCAATTTTACAATTACATTACTGAGAACTTCGTGATTAAAAAATACTTATTAATATGAAATTGTAAAATAAAAATTTTAGTATTTTACTACTATTAATGTGGAATATTTTTAATTATAGAAGAATAGGAATCATTCACCAGGGACTTAATAAAATACATAAGAGAAATTCATAAAATTGTTTTTTTAACATGCTGCACTTCTAATTAATAATGATATAGAAGAATGTATTTATGACTTTTAAAAATATATAATTATCCTTGTTTAATAAAGAACGAACTCTATTATCATATCCGACGTGTTCATACTTATAATAAAAAAATGTTGAATTAATAAATGAACGCTTTTCTGTTGCCTTAATAATTATTTAATGTTTACTTGTTTTTGGTGAATTTGACTCATTAAAAATAAACTCAATTTTTAATCTTGTACATAAGTGAATTTCAGACCAATAAACTGGAACATCATCAGGGAAGCAATCTCCTAAATATAACATTTTGTATGGACACAGAGTACAAAAAGACATGAAAATAACTTGAAATGCAGATTATATGAAAGTAATGAGCACCTATAACGTCGTTTAGAGAGATAACAACGCATAATTGAAAATATATTTTTCCAATGAGTTTCCAATGTTTACTCACTGTTGGTTGACTGAAAGTAAGGAGTAAATTAAAATAAAATAAAATAAATGTAGATTATTTTTTAAAGTTAACTTATATTATAAAGCACAAATGTGTCTGTAGCTCAATGCTGACGTCATAATGATGCGGTCAACAATGTGGTTAAAATGGATGTGAATATTGTAACAATGGAGCTATTTTTCCAATTAATATTAAACAATCGTAACGTTATTTCTATGGGGAAATGGAAGTTTTGAGCCGAATGTTGTCCCGCCTTAGGGATTTTACTGCCACATACATACAGAAATGTAAGTTAAAAGAAAGCATGTAAAAAAAAACAACGGAATGTTCAAGCGTAAACGAATGTCCAAGAATTACGGCTAAGTGTAAGATTTTCACGGCAAGAGAACGACAGCTTATAATATTGTAAATAATCATTCCCCAAAATTGCTTCTCAAGTTGGTCGAAATGTGGCTACTGTGGCCAGCGTGTGATTACCAAAAAAGAAAACTTCCAGCAGTAAATTTTAATAGAAATTTTCGTCTTATTTAAACGCCGCGCCGTATTCATGCAAAATTACTGTCATGAATAAGGCCAAAATTTCTATTCTTTCCAATGGTGGAATTTTTTCCCGTTGGTAATCAGCCCCTGACTTTCGCATGAATATGCGTTAGTTGGATCAAGAAGAATAAAATGTATACTCAATTTTTTTCAAGATAGCAACTGTTCGAGAAGACACAGTAGACATCTTAAGAGAACGATTCTTAAATGTCATACAACCGAATCCAAATGTGGATTATACATGCACATTATATCGATATTTCATTGAAAAGATGACATGTAGATAACAACCTACATTTATTTAAGTGAAATAAATATACATTGTACCAGAAAGTTTACTTAATAATTAAATTTAAAAATTGCAACATATAAAAAAGGCACACCTGGGCTTAATGTACCCCTAATTTACTTGGTACCTGCGACCCCACAGAGTAAGGATATTTAAACAGAGAATAATCTCTCAAACACTGCAATGGCAACTTCTTTAACATGGGATTACACATAGACAGATTGCTGCGGGTGACGCAGAAACTACGGATGTAACAGAAGCGAGGTTTCTAATACGGCTATATATTGCTTTCTTGGCCACAAATGAGGGAAGGTGAAAAAAAAAACGGCGACAGCTTGTTGCTGCTTGTTTTTTAAATCTCATTTCTCATATCATTTAACATCATACAATCCGCAATTATTTTTTCAATTGCATGCATATTTATAAGCATGTAAATTCTTCGAATGTTCCAGAAATTAGAATCATTAAATTAAACACGGTGTTATACAATGATATTCTGAAATTCTGATATATATATATTTTTTAAATAAACAGGTATTCATCCCCCCGTAGTCTCATTAAATTTACATACGTTTTGATTAAAAAAAAAACGTTTTTAAAAATTGTAAAAAATATGAAAATAAGGTATTTATATTTCCCGAACAGATGTAAAAACATTTTCAAATATTTTAAGTAATTAATTTCTAAATTCTATTTAATTAATCGGCAAAATTTAAAACTATTGGAAATCCATTATTGAAAATTTAGCATTCATAAGTTTACGTCTAAATCCATTTTGCAAATGTTCTATTTTCATTTCAGATAAAAATGAAATTAGAAAAATCGTTTGCATCCCCATAGGAAAGCATTATGACATAAAAAAAAGTTCTATATTTCCGAACGAAATAACCAAATTTAACCAAAAACTATACAGTTGATTCCGGATACCTCGCCAACATAGCTACCAAAAATCAACCTAATCGGACCATTTTTACGGCAAACAGACAGACCGAAACCAAAAACTTTTCGTGTCTCCACAGTGAGCCTTAACATGACGTTTCGGCAAAAATCTGTCAACACTGAATATATATAAAATATCTCATACATTATAGAACTTGAAAAGTAAGAATGAAAATAACACATGAAAATAAATCACAACTTACCGATCCTTAGGAATAAAAATCTTCGTAGCATTTTGAAGAATTATAATGAGCTATTTGATCTTCAAAGAATAATTTTAATAATAAATATTAATCAAGATTCAAAAATCAAATAGCGAACGCCGAAAATGTGCACATGTGAAAATGACAACACCAAAGGCAACAGTTAGGGTTACAATTAAACGGAAAACCCGAAGATAAAAATCGCCAAAGCGATGATTTAGTTTTTAAGTTATCCGCTGCAGTCGCTCTTTTCAGGCGAAATTGGGATTATGTTTAAATCTCCTTACTTTGTGCTGCTACCAATTCCAATGCTCTGGAATTTCTTTACAAATTCTATCTTACGAAACATCTACTCACCAAGCTAAATCGATTGATCACCTTCAAGGGAAAGTAAATGATTTCATGATGACTATCGTAGGGTCTTCAGAGAAATTTGCATTGGTTCATTGATGTTTAACGGGTTTTTTCATTTAAATTAAACTTTTATTATGTAAAAAATAAGAATACAAAATTATTATACTAATACTTTTATTCACTTTGACTTCTGTACTGTTACTTTTTATAACAACAAAAAATTGTATGGATAGTTCCCTAAATTGCCTTGTATACTAGGGGTTTTCTTCATTCATTTTGTCTGTTTGAGAAAAATTAAATATTATTTTATGTAGTTTTTTTATGTTATAATTAAATTTAAAAACAAATATAGTAATATTTCGCATTTTTAATCCTATTCTAAACGCTTTTCTATCGTTATTTATCGTTAAAATTAAACTCACTCTTATGTAGTTTATGCTACACTAAGACTTATTTGTTATGGCTTCCGAAGTTTCCTGATAGACAGGAGGCAACTTTATTCCTGTATAGGACGTACAGTTTGTGTCAACTAGGAAGCTCATAAAATGCATAAATGCGAAATTTACTCCTAAACAGGGCTTAAAGTTGGCGTCAACTAGGAAGCTCATCAATTGCCTAAACCAGGAGTGGCCAACCTTTTCTCCTGAAAATCGTTCGACACCAGTTTTTTTTAAATAAAAATTTTAACCTGATTTTATCACATAATTTCACTGCTTATTTAAGACGATTGATTCTGTTAAAAATAGTGGTAGATCTGTCGCACACGTGCCACATGTTGGCCACCCCTGGCCTAAACTGTTCAAGACATATTTTATGAAATAATTTTCTGGTTCAAAACATGTTTATTTGACTTTTAAAAAAATCGAAAAGTTGGCAAATATGTGTAACTAACCAATGAAATACCCGGTACATAATGAGCATTTTAAAGAGTTAGTCAAAAGTTCTCAGGTAAACTTTAAGAAATGGTAGCGCGCATTGCAACAAACAATTTTTGAATAGTAAACAAGGGTCATAATGGACTTGTTTAGTCTAAAATTCAAGATGACGCACTCCATTCCGAACATAACTGTTGTTCAAAACTTTTACAAAACTTTTACGAAATTTTACTTTTACCTTTTACCGAAATTTACCTTTAACCTTGCTTTGCTAGAATTGCAACGATAGCACGAACAATGCTGGCATTGTACAGTATTTCGGTAGTGTGGTTATATGGTATGTTAATTACATTCGGAAATATTGAGCGTCTTATTTAGCGCTTTTCAAATGAGCTAGTCTTCTCATCATACCTTCGGAAGAACTATTCTTGTCATCTCAACTTTTCACACAAATAAAAGTACGTTTGTTGTAAATTTCACTAAAATGCCTTCAGTATTGTAAAAATTATGAACAAAAATCGGGATTAGGATCGGAGTGAAAACACTCTGAATTTTTGACTAAACAAATGGATTAAGCCCTGGTTTCTCTATACAAAAACCTTTTCTTGTAGTGTACTCTACCATCCTTCAAAGTTTGTCGAACGACTTTTGACTCACCCTGTACAACATTCTCATGAGGCCACATTATAAATCCTAATAATGGGTGGAATTTAATGATTGCGCACCACAGTTATCTGCTTGCAAGGACTGATTACCTAAAATCACTTGCAGAACGAGCTTCCCCGCTAAAATTTAAGAAAAGGCCACAGATTAACTGTAAAATTAGGCCTTAATGCTCATTTTTATTTTTTAACATTGTATTTTTACATTTTGTTGGAGGGGAATGTTTGCCTAATGTAAGATAATATGTACACTACTTTAAAAAATGTATCTAACCAGAAAATATTCATGGGACCAATAGACTCTTCATCATATATTGTTCTGACGTGCTTGTTAGAAATCATATCGATAACTGAACATACAACTGTACTACAAATATACTGTACAGTATATACGGGGAATATAAAATAAATGTTTTTTGGGATATATGTGAACTCTGATAAACCCTCCTGGGGAATAATATTTGAAGCATAGGGGAGTTTCCATGTATGCAGAATTTCAAAATCTTTTCCTGAATGAAAGAGTCCGAAAACTGATATTGTGCTATCCTTAGATTGACAGGTTAATCGGGCCCTATCTGCACGTGAAATTAGGTATAATCTTCAAAAGCTAATCGTTGTTTCAAGACGACGGATGGACGTTTCATGTACCATTAAGGTATTTTTCACGAAAAATATGAAATTTTTATAACACATGTGTTTTTAGGTAAAACAAGGAATAAAACTATGAATCCAGATAACATTTTAATGAAATTTTAATTAACCTTTCAAATTTAGGCAATATTTAGTCACATTTTAGTAAGAACTAATGTTTATTCCAAACCATCTATAACAAAATCTAACCAATATATTTCACCTTTATTTAAAACAATATATTAGTAAATCACTCATCTGTATTATGAAGTAGAAGCTTTCAAATGACTCTTACATTTACTAACGTATACCAAATCTTGTATACACTACATGCTTTTAAAAAAATAAAATTATATATTTTTCCATAAAAATAGTTCTTAAATTAATACATACATACTTACAAGCTATATTTTGCTTCATAACTTAACAATAGATGAGCAGAACCTTGTGACAAAATTGTATTTCAATATCTTAAGAAATGAAATTTTATGTTATTTTGTTTTAGGCCATTTCCAGTTTGTTTCAGAAAGCTCAGTTTCGGTTTATAATTTGTGCTAGACCTTTGCTTCTAATTTTTGCGGAACTAAAAGTAAAGCATGTTTAATAGTATTAAATGTTTAAACTTTAATTTAAAATAATAAAAAACATTTCAAAAATTTCCCTAAAATCGACGATTTGAGGATAGGTACATACGCTGTTGCTTTGCCTAACTTTAAAGGAGCGACAACAGTTGCTACATCACATGCAAAGCAGTTCACATTGATGCACATCTTTCTTAAGAACTGCTAAAGCGATTCCAATACATTTCTTTATTAGTTTTAGTTTTGACAGTAGCTCAACATGATCGTTTAGCAAGAAATAAAAATTAAAAATGCAATATTTAGGTTAAATAAAACAAATCTCTTGATTTATTAGGTTTGCAAAATTGCCTAGCTTTTCTATTTTTATTACTTTCCAAACAATCAATTTTACGTTTAGTTACTGCGATAACTATTTAATATATATATATATATATATTCAAATACCTTTATTAATTCCCCTTGGGCTTGCACTAAATCCAGAAAGGTTAATTCCATAGGGTGGTTATCCATTTACCTTCGTTATCACTACCTTTGTAATTTCCGATAAAAATGTACATTTAATGTAACAAGTTTTCTAATGTGACATTTCTATTTGTTCACACTTGGAATATTTTTTTTGAAGTTTCCGTGTTAATTTTCTGAGGTGAAATCATCTACGTCATCTTTAACATCTACCCCTAGTATGTTGTTATAGTTTGGTCAGTCAATGGAAAAGAAAAACAAATTTCAATGACTATTTTAGCTGTCCCATGGCATGTGCTGATTATTGACACAGAGCCCCGAATGAGTGCGCGTACCAAACTTTGGGAAACGCCGCACTTGATCATCACAGTTTTACAGGCATATCGATACGAGAAATACCTAACGTGACCAATATTAATTATGTTTACCAATGAGTGAGAGTTCCTCCGATCAAATATCTAAATTATCGTAGAGGCCGTCTCACCATATCTCCATAGAAATTTGGCAAATGCTGAATATACGTTTATTGAGAAATGAGCGTATGACATTAGATATTTATTTTGCAGACATACAGAGAGGTGATTATGCGACCATTTTTATAAAATAGGCTTATTTTTGGCCATTCAATTATTCTGATTAAGGAGATCCAGCGGTCAAAATTTTATTTTTCTTTATTTATAAACATTTTTTAATAATTTTTTTCCTTATATGTGTCTTTCTATAAAAATTACTTCTGACATAAAATGTTTTCTAAAACTTTGAAATTAAAAAAAATAATAATTTTAAACTTTATATATTTTTGGTATAATTGAAGAACCACTTGCCGGATTTTATTACTTTTTTCACTATAGTATGCAAAAAAGGTTTCTTGTTAACTTGCCTTCAGAATTTTATAAAGTATTCTTTACGAAATTTATAATAATAAATTTAAAAGTAAAAAAAAAAAGACTGTTGAGCATGATTATTTTAATTCGCGGAATATAGTTTCAAAAATTTCACATGAAATTAAAATTCCGGAAGACAATTTATTAAAAACATGATGTTCAAACTCTATACAAAATTTCATATACATATCTTGCAAGGAAGTTTAGATATATTCTTTTAAAAGTGAGAAATTATGAAAAAATTCATTCTGAGATAAATAGACAAAGTTTTAGTTATGGGCATAGCAGAACTGATAGTACAACACAAGATTGTTATATCTGCTGATCATAGACAAATGCGGTTCGCTTTATTTAATTTTGTAGTATGTTATTGGAAAGAAAAATTAAAAATGCATTTTTTTTTGAGAATTTTGAGTTTCATACCTCCTTCAAATTGAATGACAATATCAGACGACCTGGACCCTTTCAAACCCAAATCATTAGGATAGTTCTTATGACAGACATTATTTTCCGTTAAAAGGAAAAAAGTTCGTAAAACAGGTTTGTTTATTTATTATGGTAAGTGATATGAGAATTATTCTAAAGAAAAAGGTATTTTCTTTTCTCATGTAAAATTTAATTTATTTAATGGATTGCGCATTTGTGAAGACAAATAAAACGTATGCAGATTTTTTAATTACTAGTATTGGGCAATTTTTGAATAATTTTTTTATCCTCTTTAATATCCTCTTTAATAAAAAGCTACGCGTTGTTGACGACTGGCTTTTTCGCTAATAGTTGCCACAGATTAATATCGGAAAATGAAACATTTGAAGTTGCTGAAAAAATTAATAGCTTAAAAAGTATTTTTCAGAAAATTGTTAGACAAACTGCGTTAGAAAATTAAAAAATTGTATTTTTCTTGATATGAATTTCAAATCTAATGATTATGCCGTTTTTTTCAAATATTGAATTTCAAAAATTACCAAATTTCACAATGGAGTACCATAGCGAAAACTTCATGCGCAAAAAGACAAGTAGTTGGGGGCCACCGTAATACTTACCCATCAAGGATATACATAATATAAAATATGAAAATAAAACATGTGTAACCTATTTATAAAATGCATTGCAATTCTAATAAAATCGTGGCTTGATGACGTCATAAACTTTAAATGCTCTATTACTGAATTGCGTAAAAGAAACATCCTCCAAAACTGATAATCATATTAACTAACGGTTTACTGCGTCGGATTAAGCGTCTCATTTCCAATTAAAATATATCTTTGAATTGAAATTTGAATGAAATACAGGGTCATGAAAAATCGAAGGGTGTGGGAAATATGATTGCAAATATCTCGGCATATAATTATCCGATCAACTTCATTCTTTATGCAACATTTATGTTTTTTATTGTCTTTTATATTCACTCCTTAAAATAAACAATTTCGAAAATTTTTATCTGCCTTTTATCAGAACGAATATTTCGAGAGTCCTAAAAAACTAGTTCCGGATAATCTAGGTTACTGAAATTCAGTAAGCATCTTCCCATTATTGCATACTAAGTACATACCAAATTTTAAGTCTCTATCTCAATTTGTTCGGGAGCTAGAGCGTTTACAGGCACACACACAGACAGACGAACGGCAATTTTTTTTTCTAAAAATATGTTTTTCGGAATCTTCGGTGTCTGAAACGTGTAAATCAAAAAATAGTACAAAATCAAATTCTAGGTCAATATTTCGTTTGATTAAAGGTGCGTTAAGAGAAACTGGCCAGCAATGTAGCAGGCGTAGCTTACAAGTACAGTGGAGTCTCGATAATTCGAGTCTCGATTGTTCGAGTTTTCCACAAATCCGAGTTAGTGAAAAAAATCAGTTTAGCTTCCAAATAATGACCAACATATACGCAACACGTGATAGAATTATTTTGCATCACAAAATTCAAGTATCTGTTTTTTATTGTTGTTCGACGGGTCATATGTCAACTGCGCACCTCGAAGCCACCTACAGGGTGTATTCTTCCTATACATGCGGGGGATCATGCCGGTTGAAATTGGAGAGAATCAGAGAATAGTTTTTCAACGAGCTCCTGCCCCACTCATTCCTTTTGTCTACTACGAACGTATCGGAATAGAAGTAAACTAGAAACGTTTTTTCAAACAACTGCTCTGATTTATCCTTGGACAGAAAATCCTTAAAAAGTCTGAGTATGAAAAAACCTGGTGAACCACTTTATATGTGGTTTACACAGCAAAGTAAAAAACTATGTCCTCTTTCAGGTCCGATTCTTCAAGAAAAAGCTTTGCTGTTTTGAAAAGAATTTGGAGAAAGTGATGAAAACTTCACTGCTAGTGTAGGCTGGTTTGACAAGTTGAAAAAAATATATCGTATTCGGCAACTAGAGATCTGTCGAGAGAAGCTATCTGAAGATTCTGAGGCCGTCGCCGTGCAGTTTTGCAAGAAATTGCAGGAAGTCGTGACAAATGAAAATCTTACAATCGACCAGCTTTATAATTGCAATGAATCTAGACTTAATTTCAAAATGCTACCATTTAAAACAATCGCGTCAAGCTCAAAGAAAAGTTCTCCAGGTCACATAAAATCAAAGAGAGGTTAACACTTCTTGCTGCATCAAATGCTTCAGGAAATCAAATGCTTCAGGGAAGATTAAACTTGTTGTTATCAGAAAAGCTGTAAAGCTAAGAGCATTTAAGCATGTCTCGATATCTTCACTGCCGTTTAGGTATAGGAACCAAAAAGTACTTGAATGACTTAAGAAATATTTAAAAACTGTTTTTTTTTTTACGATTTTGTGCCAGGAGTTATAGAGGAATGGATAAATATTCCCGAACAA
Organism: Maratus michaelseni; assembly: GCA_963931845.1. NCBI lineage: Eukaryota > Metazoa > Arthropoda > Arachnida > Araneae > Salticidae > Maratus > Maratus michaelseni. Next base: position 95,169,457 of record OZ007589.1, on the reverse strand, counting down.
CTAGAATTTACGGATTCTGTCAGAATCAGACTGATTCCACACCGCTAATGAGTCACAGCGAGGGGCTGCCTGCTGCGTTAGAGTCCGCCATGCGATACGTGCAGCAATAGCCTGAGTCGACTCCAGCCAACAATATGCTGCTTCGACGATGACGTGATATTGCTGCACGGAAACCGTGCAAAAAACAATTGAAAATTATTTTAAGATATAATTAACCTGTTTCTATCAGCAGTAATGTAATAATTTGTAAGTATACATTTTTCATTTAAATATACACTGAAATTTAAAAATTGCTTTATCTTCATTTATTTATTAATTAAATTTTATGATTTCGATAATTCGAGTTTTTGATAGTTCGAAGTAAGCCCGGTCCCGTCCACCTCGAATTATCGAGACTCTACTGTATGCCTATAGTTACTATTTAATAAAATTAATAAAATGATTTTAAATTTATATAATTTTATCTAACAAAAATTTTCCGGTTTAAAAGAAATAAATTGCAAACAATATATATTAAAATTTGCAAGGTCTAAGAAATTATTAAAATAAGGTATTATTGTACATCCTTTTGAATCCATTTAAAAAGAGTAGACAATTTACATGATGAATACAATGAATTATCTCTAATGTGAAATCTAGTAATCTCCCTCTCATTTTAAAATACTTTATTCATGTAATTGTATATTCAAATCGCTTTTATACACTACCTTACATTTTAAAAAAATTTAAACACATTAAATAAAAAAAATAATTTTTGTTCTAGAATCACAAAAAGGAAAAAAAAAAATCTAGGTTTAACTTTATTATTTTTCGTTTTTAGTTCTTTTTTCTGCAAAAAGGAAAACTTTGTGAAATCATCAAGATCTTTGTTAATCCCCTACTTATATTTTAATCATAGATCTCAATTTTCCAGTAATTTTCTTTTCAATTCACGTCATTTTACAAATGTCATAATTCTATATATCATTTTCAAAGTCTTAAAAATCAAGGATTAATTATATCAGATGAAAAAAAAAAAAAATCTACAATTTTCTAGCTTTTTTTTTTTTTTTTTTTTTTTTTAATCGTCTATCCTGAAATAAATCTTTAGAATCAAACGTAGCAAAATGAATAAGAAAATGACGTGGTAACAGAGGATTTTGTCCTTTCCCTTAAATCCTAAACAAGCGAGGTTTTTTTTTTTCGGATATTTTTTAATTTCAACAAGGAATTAAAGAACAGCGTTCCGGAATTTCCACCCCCTTCCCCACCTCTGTGAATTGTTACTGTTACTCCCACTTTGTAAGAATGAGAAAAAAAAAATATGTAAAGTAAATACAAGATATTTAGTTACAGATCTCTTTTTTTGAGTAAAGTTAAATGAAAACATAAATGATAAAATTTAAATATATATATATATATATATTTATAAGGATGAAATAAGGAATAAAAATGTTTCGAATATGAAATTTAGTATGTTTTAATAATGCAGTTTTACTTCAAATTTAAAATTTCCTTTAAGATATTTCACTATACAATAGTTTAAATTAATGCAGTTTGTTTACTTTAAGTAAATTTAATAATTAATTCATAAATGACTAAGTAAATATTTTTTAATAATGAAAATATACTGATTTATATATACTTTAAGAAAATAATCGAAAGTAAATATATTTCTGTTAAATGTTTTTATTTTATATATTTCCATTGTGCTAAGAATTTTTCAAAAACTACTATTTAGCTTCTGAAACAATTTTTCAAAAATAACGAAAGAGCAGGAATTGAAAATGGAAGAGTTATTTATTATCTTTGTTATGTCATAGATGGAAATGGTAAACGACAAGGGAATTAGTACTCATGCTCGAGATTTCAGATTTTGTAGAGACTTGCTCTTTTGTTTAACATTTTGTTGAGATTTTCCCATTATTATTCTTCGTGCTTTCATTAAGGATTTTTTAACGAATGAAGACAGTATGAAAAACTTTTAGTCCCCTTTTCGAAACTTTCCTTTTGAAAATCCTTGTTTTTGAGATCCTACCCATTAATTGATTTCATTTGTATGCCACCATTCCAGAATATGACAACAATTTTAAACGTGTTACCATACAAATTCTTGATTTTACACAATAAAACACTTCAAATTTTTGTATTTACATTTTTACATAAGAAGCCGAACAAATAAATAAATTTATTTTTTCCCCTCCTATTTAAAAAAAAAAGCGATACTATTAAAAGAAACAAATTGAATAAAAGAAAATGTCATAGTATAGCCTTATAACGTAAAAGAATACTTTGCACCTCTAGCTATTTACTTTAACGGATGCAAGACTACAACCTTTTATAAGTTTTCAATGCTTTTTACAATATATTAGAGATAAGTACACTCTAAAAAAAATCCGTGAAAATACAAGAGATTTTCCGTAAAATTTTACGGAGAAGTTTCATTTTTCCAAAACAACAGTACAATTTCCGTAAATGACATTAGTTCCGTAAAGGAGATTTTAAATCCGTAGATATGCAGAAAGTTTTCCGAAAATTTGATGGATTTTTTTCAAAACAGTACAATGTTCGTATTTCCCCATTTCCGTAAATAACGTTCAGAGGTTTGCATACAGATATCGTCTTGTTTGAAATGCGAATTAAGATTGTTGTATTTACTAGGGTCCAGAGTCTTCTAGGATCCAGGCATGGACCGGTCCTACCCGTGGGCCTATTTTCTGTCATTAGACTTGGGCCGATCCTGGAGCTCATTCTAACCGGGCCCGTGTCTGGACGGTAATTTTTTGTGAAAATATTAATGATATTTTTTATTTTTTAGTGAAATCTTTAGAAATTTACTTTATTTATATAAAAATCAGAAAAATATTTTTTTTAATCTACTTTTTTTTATTTATTGTGTTTCAAATTATGAATTTTTTCACTGACATTTTAAAATTTTATTTTAATTTTATTAACGTGAGGCAATATTAGGTTATTAAAGGTTTCGTAAAATATATCTTTGCAAATTATTGGTATTGAACAAAACTGATGTGTCTTATAAATTTGTGAATTAAACTAAAATTTATCATTTTATAATGTATAATTTTAGAAAGTTTATATTTTTTTCTTTAAATTTATAAAAATAACTAATGATTTTTTCTTTACTTTTATAAAAATGAAGTTTATAATTTTAGAAAGTTTATAATATATTTAGTTAGTTTATAATTTTATAAACTAAATTAATTTAGACTAAATTAATAAATCCAAATTTAAACATACCTATCCCAAGGTCATTAATTTCAAAATTTTCGTTAAAAATCTATTTTTTTTAAATATTTTTAAGGTTTCATAAAATAATATTTTTGCAAATTATCGGTATGTAGGTGTTAAACTAAGCTGATTTGTCTTATAAATTTATGAATTAAACTAAAATTTATCATTTTACAAATTATAATTTTACGAAGTTCATATTTTTTTCTTTAAATTTATAAAAAAAATAATTAATAACTTTTTGTTTACTTTTATAAAAATGAAGTTTATAATTTTATAAAGTTTATAATTTATTTCGTTAGTTTATAATTTTATAAATTAAACTAAATTAATTTAAACTAAATTATCAAGTCCAAATTTAAACTTACCTATCCTAAGGTCATTAATTTCAAAATTTTCTCTAAAAATCTATTTTTTGTTTTGATTTTTTAAAATTATTCAGTTTAATAGAATCGTATACAAAAGCTCTCTGCAAAGATTAAATATAATAATTTAATTTATTATAAAATTGTTTATTCACATAAGTTTTTAAAATAAGAGATAAATAAAATTTACTTTAATAGCATGTAATAAATACGTTCACTTAAAATAATTATTGTTTTTACTAAAATTGATAAATAGATCAACAGACAAATAATTTTAAAAAGTAAATGTACTATTGCAAACGGAATCAATCATTAGTCTTAATACAATGTTTTACGCTTATAATACATAAAAAGTTAAAATTTATCTGTTATAAAGCATCAAATAATAAAGCAAGATATTAAAAATTATGAAAATAAAATATTGAAAAAATCCATCTAACTATGAAACCTTCAAGTTAGCATCAATAAATGAATCTAAAATAAATAATAGCATTTGAGGGAACGAAGTGTCCGGTCTTAGCGTAATGGTACAGCCCGCCAGTTTACCACACAGAAGTTTCCGTGTTCGATCTCTTTCGGAGCAAGTGTTGGTTATTCACTGAAAACTCGCACAGAAATGAAAGAAAAATAAGTAAAAAGTGTTATAAGATGTTCCTTGAGAAATACTTTTTTCTTGGGTCCTATAAAATTTATTTTAACGATATAAAAATATCTAAAAAATACGGAAGATATCTGTTAAAAAACGGAAATTTAAAAACGGATATTTCAGAAATCACGGAAAATTTCCTGGAATTTACGGAAATGTTTTTCCGTTAAAATACGGAAATAGTACACTGTAAAAAATTTCAGAAGCGTTTCGGCACAAGGCGGAAAGGTTTCCGGAAATTTATAGTAAACTTTGTGTTCTCCTCAGTTACTTGTTATTTCGGAATCGTTACACGTATTTTCGGAAAAATATTCAAAGCGGTGAATTATTCTGAAGAAGTCATAAACGTTACATTCCACACCGGAAATGTTTTTAAATACACTGTAAAAAATGACCAATGTTTCTTATTTTATGAAAATATTCTATAACCACAAACGAAAATATAATATAATCTTCTGAGTTATCCGAAATTTCAAATAGCATGTTACATTGTCTTTTGAATCCCCAGAAACGAATACATTTTCAAAATTTAAAGATTAATTTATAAAAACAAATTATTTTTAGCTGCCCGAATTTTTCAGAAACGTTTCCGAAGGGATTTTATGGTGTATTAATTAGTGTCCTCAGTCTGGAATACCTGTTTTTCGAATGCTATCAATTCTGAAGTAAACATTTTCATGCTCAAAAAAAATGTTTAACAGACAAACATGAAAAATTAACAGCGTTAACAATAACATTAAAATTAAGATTATTTCTTTACTCTTTCATGTATAAATTAACTTATGTGGCTGAAAACGTGTACTTGAGAATGGATAACATTCGAAAAACAGGTATTCCAGCCTGAGGACACTAATTTATACACTATAAAACCCCTTCGGAAACGTTTCTGAAAAAATCGGGCAGCTAAAAATAATTTGTTTTTATAAATTATTCTTTAAATTTTGAAAATGTATTCGTTTCTGGGGATTCAAAAGACAATGTAACATGCTATTTGAAATTTCGGATAACTCAGAAGATTATATTATATTTTCGTTCGTGGTTATAGCATATTTTCATAAAATAAGAAACATTGGTCATTTTTTACAGTGTAGGTAGTGTAAAATGATGGTTACTGAAAAATTCGGAAATGTTACACTCATTCCGTGTAAAGTTTTAAAATGGAATTCGAAATGAAGTAATATTTGCGCATGCTCATCTACTCCGACCTATTGCACACGTCATTATCACGTGATTTCTATTGTTCTTGAGAGGAAAGACAGCTTGATGCAGATGCAACGTATTTATATGAGCTGTAAGTATTCTGTTTTATAATTTCATTTATTTGAGAGAACAATATGCTTTTTAAAAAAAATTATTTTTATCAGATTCTAATTTATTGCATATTAATATTACATTTGCAGTTAATCTTTTGTTGTATAACACAAAGTTAAATAACTCGTTCGATAGTTTCTTTATAATCTTGTTCCATGAATCTATAATAAATATTAGATATTTGATTAATGAATAATAATGTAGTACTAGTATTAATGAAATACAGATAGCACCGTATATACATCTTTTCGTTTTGAGATCGGTTCCGTTTCATAACTTTTCTAAAGAGGAAATGTATCGTTTATATGACATTTCCTAATTTCACTTGTACTATACGTTTTTCCTTCATTTTTTATGAATCAGATATTTATAAATAAATATAATTGAAAATTTGATTTATAAATCTATAAATAATTCTTTTTTAAAATCCGGTCCCGTGAATTCCATGCTGTAAAATAGATACACATGCATTATGAAAATGCTTTATTTCCCAAAATAGATGTATTATTTTTAATACCGTAATTTCTGGCGTATAATCCGCGGATCAAACAATTCGGTTTCAACACAGAAATTTTATTCAATAATTGAAGCCAAATATTTACAGCGATCTGAGAAGTAACATTTTATAAAATAAAATTTCTGGGTCGAAACATGATTGTTTGATCTGCGGATTATACGCCGGAAATTACGGTACCTTTAAATAAATATATTTTTTAATCTTGTAAGGATAGATATTATGTCAAAAGATTTCGTATCTGTAAATAATTATTTTATGAACTGTATACTTATAAAAATATATTTATTTTCTCAGGTTATTTCAGCACTTCTCAAGTTATACGAATAAAATAATACCTTTAAATGAATATATTTAGAAGCATGATAGTTGTAAAACACTATATTAAAAATATTTACAAGCAGACAAAACATTTTTATCAATATATCAATTTATAAGTATACAATTCGTGAAAATAAAATAATTACCACAGATATAAAATATTTTCGAATAGTATAATTATTTACAAGATTAAAAAAAAATGTTGAAAGGTATTACTAAAATCTATCTATTTATAAGTATAAGGAAATTAAATATTTTCATTGAGTATCTATTTAGAGGATAGAACTCATGAGGCTGCATTTAAAAAAAGAATTATTTATAGATCCGTAAATCAAATTTTCAACGTTACTTATTTAAAAATATCTGATTCATAAAAACTAAGTGAAAAACGTATAGTATAAGTGAAATTAGGAATTTGTTCTGTCATATAAACGATACATTTCATCATTAGAAAAGTTATGAAACGGAACCGATCTCAAAACGAAAAGATGTTAAAGACGTATATACGGTGCTATCTGTACTTCATTAATACTAGTACTACATTATTATTCATCAATCAAATATCTAATATATATTATAGATTCATGGAACAAGAGTATAAAGAAACCATCGAACGAGTTATTTAACTGTGTATACAACAACTTATAAACTTGTTGTACTTGTAAACTTGTAGTAGGTAAACTAAAGAAGTTTCCAGACGTCTCAACTCTGTTCCTACAAAGGAAAATTTGGAAGCCTCTCTTCAGTAGAAGGACATACTCTCAAATTTGGAGTTATTTTAAAATGACAAAAGTATTTGTCATATAATTAAGTCTTTTCAAAGTTTATTTCGCCTGCATAAATAACTTTAAAGTGATATCTTGAGTAGCAGTCTAATAATAAAAGGTGAATAATAAAACGAGTTCAGAAAAATATATGTTTCACACCAGAAGTTACTGAAAGTTTATAACATTGCTAATTTTAGAGTATAATCCATCTACAAGATCATACTTCATAGGATCATTGCTATAGTATGATTAGCGAGTTCGCTGACGGAACTTCGCTGAAAACCCAACCACGATGATGTGGAGTGGGGTTTCGCCTCGAGCGAATGTAATATTAATTTTTTTAAAGCATATTGTTCTCTCAAATAAAAGAAATTATAAAACAGAAATACACAGAAACATTTCCAAAACACACAGAAATATTTCCGATGTATACAAAAACATTTCTGATGTATGCAGAAACCTTTCCGATGTATACAAAAACATTTCCGATATATGCAGAATCGTTACTGATCATCTGACTGAAATATAAAGAAACGTTTCTGAAATGCACGTAAATGTTTCCAAAATATACAGAAATCATTTCTAAATAGCTGACCGATATATGCGGAAACATAACAGAACCGATGGGCCACATTGCTGCCCCACCAGATAGAGTAACGTTTCCGAGTTTTTTTTTTACAGTGTACTGACGTATCGATTGAGAGTACAATTTCCGTTTTTTTCAGGAAAATTTTTTTACAGTGTACCCGAAATCTACTTTATCTCCTAAAAATTCGTTCCTCGTTTACAGATATTGTTGCTATCTTTCGGCAAGCTAATTAAACACTCATATACTTTCCAATGGGCTGTTACTAGAGAAATGGAAAGGAAATATTGGCTTTCAACAATTTTCAATAATTGTTTGAAGGAAATCTAGTCATAGTTTTTATTCAACTTTAGTACGTTATTACTACTATCCTCAAGGTACACTTTTTTAACATTCTATATGGTTCTATCATATTGAGTCACCTTTAAACTCTCCATGGACTGTGAGGTTCATAATTTGGCTAGAAGAGGACAACATGTTTTTAGAACTTCTAGTCGCCTCCCTTAATCAAAAGTGGTCAATTAAAATCAAGATGTTCCTACAATCCAACTTTTTAGTTTTATTAAGGTGTTATCACCCTAGGCATTGACGTTCCTGGGTTTAAATTAAAGGACCCAACCAATCAGCGTGTTTCACTGGTTGTTTACGCCGTCGTTAATTGCTTGGGGCATATGATTTAAAAACAGGAATGCCAACATCTAGGACAATAACGACATAATGTAAAAGTACCTTGACGCCCTTACAACTCTCATTTACTTTTCTTAGACAAGATCTTCCGTTAAGGAGTCATTAAAGCCTTATAAGCGGAAAAACAATAACTGGAAGAGCACCAGAAGGAACAACTAAATTTGTCAGAAAATATATTTCGTTGTGAAAGTTAGCTGTTACTTTTCCAAATGTTCATCCACACCACATGATGTATGAATCGTGAATTTAAGAAGGGAGTCGTAATTTGTGAATCCTTCTTCGAAATTCGAAAAAAAAATGTGTTACTTTCGCTTTTGATTACTATTAATTTTATCCAGTTATCATTTAGTAACGGTAAAATAGGCCAAAAATTGAGGAATAGACAACAACTCGTGACCATTCATGAAAATTCGAGAAGAACTTCGTTTTAGCACTAGAAATGAGGTTCCAATGAGTCCCCCAAAATAAAGTTTTACCATGTTTTAGGGGGCATAAAGGGGGCATTTTAACTCGAGGGTGGAGAACTCAACTTTAAATAGGTTGAGTGGGGTATTGTTTATTATATTTTTTAATTCTGAATCGAATGACACCATCCGCAAGTCCATACGATCTTTTGTTTCTAAGTTAAGGTAGCTTTTATGAATAAAAATCGAAAATTATACTTTAGTACAGGTAAATTAGGGTTTTACAGGAATAACTGGTGGCCATTCACGAAAATTTGCGAATAACTTAATTTTGACACTAGAGATGAAGATCCGATTAGTAACCAAAAATAAAGTTGCTTTACTATGGTTTGAAGGATCAAAGAGGGGAAATTAACTCAGAGGTGACGGAACTCAACTTTTTTCTAAAATAGGTCGAGTGGGGATATTGTTTACCATGTATTTTGAAATTATGAATCGAATGACACCATTTGCAAGTCAATATATCACTTGTTACAATGTTAAGGCAGGTTTTACGAATAAAAAGTCAAAATTATACTTTATAAAAGAGCCCAAGTTTATTACACTAATTTTATGTTCAAAACATGTTTTTTATCTCATTTTAAATAATTTTAAACTTATTAAATGTACTCAAAATAGCAATAATCAAAATGAGGGTCACCCGAGTTTTTTTCAAGGACATCGAAGTTGTCTACTTAAAATAAGTGTAATAAAGTTGTTCTCTCTCATAAAGTATAATTTTGGACTTTTTATTCATAAAATTTGCTGTAACTTTAAAAGTTGAGTTCCTCCTCCCCTGAGTTAAAAGGTCCCCTTCCCCCATAGCCTAGTAAAACAACTTTATATTTTGTGGACTCATCGGATCTTCATTTTCTAGTGTCCAAACGAAGTTATTCCCAAATTTTCCTGAATGGCCACCAGCTGTTACTGTAAACTCAATTTTACCTGCACTAATATCATTTTCGGCTTTTTATTCATAAAACCTGCCGTAACTTTGCAAAAAATGATCGTATCTACTTATTGCGAATGATGTCATTTGATTGTGTTATTTTTGGGGGGACTCATCGGATCTTCCTTTCTAGGGCCCAAACGAAGTTATTCCCAAATTTTCCTGAATGGCCACCAGTTGTTGCTGTAAAACTCAATTTTACCTGCACTAATATCATTTTCGGCTTTTTATTCATAAAACCTGCCGTAACTTTGCAAAAAATGATCGTATCTACTTGCGAATGATGTCATTTGATTGTGTTATTTTTGGGGGGACTCATCGGATCTTCCTTTCTAGGGCCCAAACGAAGTTATTCCCAAATTTTCCTGAATGGCCACCAGTTGTTGCTGTAAAACTCAATTTTACCTGCACTAATATCATTTTCGGCTTTTTATTCATAAAACCTGCCGTAACTTTGCAAAAAATGATCGTATCTACTTGCGGATGATGTCATTAGATTGTGTTATTTTTGGGGGGACTCATCGGATCTTCATTTCTAGGGCCCAAACGAAGTTATTCAGAAATTTTGGTGAATGGCCATCAGTTGTCTCAAAAACCCTATCTTATTTGTACTAATTCTAGCATCTGTTTGTAAGGTGTAGAGCAGTTTAAATTGTTTTTTGGGCCGTACTAGCTCTGTCTATTTTTTTTTAAATTTAGAATTTTCATTCGGAAGACGATATGACCATTTCCTCTACTTTGTTACTGTATTTTTTTCTTTTCGATACAGATGTCCCAAGAAACATGGATCTCGGTTTTTATTCCTTAACTAGTGATCATGTAATTTGTAATACATGTCTATGATCAATATTTAAGGAATAAAAGTCGAGATCAATGTTTTTGGGACACCCTGCATATTACTAGAATAAGATAATGAATGATCGAAATAAACTGCTTGAAATTTCTGGATTTTTTTTAATAATGTATTTTCATTCATATTTTTAAACTTTCATTACCATTACCATCAATAAAACATTCATAAATATTATAAAATACATCAAGTTATTAAATATAGTTTTCGACAGTATACTATATTTAATAATTATATCTTAGAAGAAATAATTACTTTCGAACAATAAAAACATTGATTTGCAATGTTTATATGTCAAGACCACCGTTATATAAGCCTATCGAATATTTTCATTGCATATTTATAATATCAAAATATGTTCAAAATATTATCAAAAACGCAGAAAACTAAAAATCCTCTACATTAATCAGGAGTTAAAAAATTATTTTTGAAATCCCATTTTTTAATACTGTAGTTATATATATATATATATATATATATATAAGAGAAAGAGAGAGAGAGAGAGAGAGAGAAAGACTTTTATTTATTTATTTTTTATTTATTTATTTTTTTTTGGGGGGGGGGATTTAAGTATCGCAATTATTACATTTTTAGCACTTTCAACACAGTTGAAAAGTGTTTATGAATTCAGTTTTTCTGCTGTCTGTCGGTGCTGTAAGTCTCGTAAATATATTCGGATTGCCATGAAATGTTGATATGTTATTGATATTTGCTATAGAATTCTCGGTATTGTAGATCGTTTATCGATACACACTAAAATATTGCGGTGAATTTCATTCATATTACGATATTTCAAATATAATGGGATAAATATGCTCCACTGAGGAAGACTACAACATACTCTCAGGAGTATAGAATAAGTAGCATTTATAGTTCGTTTACACGTACTCACAAAAGATTTATATCGCATTACATTATGATCTATGGGGTAAATCGTTTGTGGTGAATTATTTTAACTATTTTATGATACGTGAGACATAATGAGATGACTGAACTTCACTACAAGGTGTTTTCCATAAATTTTAGGGTGAATAGCATTCTTCATTCATTTACAGAGACACGCAAAAGGATTCGGTCACAGTACTGACTGAGTTCGGTAATTGTGGACAGTGCGTTTTCTGCACTGCCAGCGGACTTACTGTGCGTTTTACTGAGGGTTTTAAGTTGTTTATTTAGATACTTCATTTCATTATATGAAAAATATATAATTTCATAATAATATTCTGTTAGTTTTTGAAAGTGTTTAATAATCTATGCCTGAAGCGTGATTTTCGATTAATGTTTTATTTTTATTACTTGCCAAATGATATATTTAAAGTTTAGCTACTGAAAAAAACTTTTTTTTTTTAAATATTAAAATTGCTTTAGTAAGTCCCGAAATAAACGTATTTCCATATAAGCTATCTTCCATTGGATTTCGCAAATGTTGGTTCCCCCTTTATACTCTTCCTTCATTTTACTTAAAATTTATGTGTATATTTACTTAAAATCAACAATAATTTTTTGCAGTGTAGAGTAAAAACTAATAGCAAAAGTCACATACGAGAAAAAAAAAATAGCAGTAACATTTTAACTAGATTAGAGGGTGACGTATTTCGCTTCGAGAAAAATATGAGACAATAAAAAATAAATTGGATACATATAATATATAATTTAATTTAATATAGCAAAGCATACATTTTAGGTTACACGTGAAATACCACTGCTTTGATAAATTGATGGTATCTTTCTTCTAAACATTTGAATTTTGCTTTTTAATATCTAAAATAAAATATAAACCCGCCTGAATGCGTCTCACGTTATCTTTTTTGTACAATTTATTATGTTTTTTTAATCATTGCTGAGTATGTTATGATGTGGTATTTTATTTTTGTGGCAACACTGATTTGAGAAACACCTTCCATTTCATTTATGAAAACAATGCAAATTTAATTTTAATTAATTACAATGTTTAATTAAAAGCATGTTTTAAGGAAATGTGAGTGTACTATGTCAGAAGTCGTTACAAAAAACCTTTCGAATGATACCTTATTCATTGCTGTGTGCTTTGTAAATGCATAGAAAAATGGATGTTGATAACAGAAATAATATATATTATTTTAATTTTTCCATTGAAACAAATTTCTTGCTAAATATATGAAAATGCATTAGTTTACATATTTGGGGTATTTAATCAGTTTAATAAATTACACTGCTCAAAACAATTAAAGGATATTTGAAGTTTTATATAAAATAAAGATATAAACGAAATTTTTTTTGCCGAAAATAGAAGAAGAGAATCACAAATGCAAATTTTTCAGGTTTTCAAACTGTGGAATATGCAAATTTTGAGTTCGACGTCAAAAACGTCGCTTCAGCAGCAGCGAATGAAATTTGACTTTCAACTGGATAAAAGAGAATGAAATCAAGGATGATCGGCATTCAGTGATTGCTTTGTTTCGATGAGTACGATGTCTCAGCGAAGTCATTTGACAGATTCAGAAGCTTGGAGAATTGTTGGTAGGTTAGAAGGGGGCCAAACTCAAGCCGAAGTAGCGCAAGCCATTGGAGTGTCACAAAGTGTCATTTCCAGGATCTGGAACCGTTTTTTTGAGAGTGGATGTGCAGGCCGAAGACCAGGGCAAGGTCGTAGACGGGCAACAACGCCCAATGAAGACGGTATTTAGCGTTAACAGCTCGGAGACACCGAAACATGAACGCTACTCTTCTCCAACAACACCTTCGCTCGGCTACAGGCACCACGATTTCAACTCAGACTGTCCGAAACCGGCTCCATGCTGTAGGTCTGTATGCTCGCCGACCGATGGTATGTGTTAGATTAACATCAAGGCATCGTCGCGACCGCAGGGAGTGGGCAACCGAGCATGTCCACTGGAGGAGAAATGAATGGAGCAATATTCTGTTTTCTGACGAGTCCCGTTTTTCTGTGCATCCGGATAATAGGCGTATTTTCATCTGGAGGGACCGTGGCAGTAGGAATAATCCTGCGTTCGTGCACGAAAGTGTCAGATTTGGCGGTGGAGGAGTGTTGGTGTATGGTGGCATCTCCATTGACGGGCGCACTGACCTCTACATCATTCGAGATGGAGCTCTGACTGGTCGCCGATATAGGGATGAGATCCTCAGACCTATTGTAGTCCCTTACGCTGCAGCAATCGGAAATAACTTCATTTTAATGGACGATAACTGCAGGCCACATCGTGCAAACCTGGTGGAGGATTTCCTTTTCGAGGAAGGAATCGTTCGAATGGAATGGCCAGCGTGTTCTCCAGACATGAATCCAATCGAGCATGTTTGGGACGCTCTAGGAAGACGAGTTTCTGGCCGCCAACAACCCCCACAAACTCTCCAAGAACTGGAAAGAGCTCTTCTGGAAGAGTGGGGCAGAATACCCCAACTCGTCATTAATAGCCTCATTGAGTCCATGCCTCAAAGGTGTTCAACGTTGCTGGCCGCCCGTGGAAACCATACCCCCTACTGAAAATGATTTTCTTTGAAGAAAACACCTTTTCTTATTCTTTTTTTCTCATATGCGCAAATTGTGTTTTTTTCCTTTTGTACACAAATGCGCAATAAAATGCATTTTTTTCTGCCAAACATGTGTAATTTATTCTCATATAACCTACTATGTCTGTCGACCATGTATCAATCAGCTAAAAAGTTTCCCAGATACAAAATCCACCTAAAACTGCAATATCCTTTAATTGTTTTGAGCAGTGTAGTTTTGAAAAATGTATACTTATTCTTTTGTATGAAAATAGTTAGTTAAGTAGTTCATGTATAAGAGAACACTTTTAAGTTTTTCTCACTTCACTTCTCAAAATAAGTCGAATGAAACAAAACGAATTAAAGAGTAAGTGCGACAGATACAGTGATGAAATAAGAAAAGAAGTCAGTTCATTCTTCTTCCCGTAACACTAAAATATGGAGGTATACCTATATTTCTCCAATTCTATTAGTTTGCTTTCTAATTTCCAGGAAGAATTAAACAACATTACGGAATTCAAAACTAGAATTCAAACGACGGATAGATCAAAACTTTCCAACAAGGTTGAAAAGTGTTTATGAATTCGCAAACGATTCTGTCTGACGTCTGTCCGTGTTCTAACTCGTGCAAACGTACACGGATTGTCATGCAATCGAATATGTTATTCAGGTGTATTATGGCATGTTCGGTATTGAAAATGAGGTGTGTAGCATTTATAGTTCATTTACAGCGACACTCAAAAGAAATTCGATACATTGCGGCGTATGGGAAAAAATCATTTGTGGTGTATTTTAATGCTGTTAATATATTTCAAACATGTTGAAATTGATATATATCACTGAGGTGCATTACAAGATGCTTACTATAGATTATGCAGAGCATGGCATTCATCGTTCATTTACAGGGATACACAAAATATTTCGGTACAGTACTGTGTATGAACAATAACTGCTGAAGCGCGTTTCCAGCTGTAGCACGCGTTTTTAAATTTAACTTTTTTTTTTAAATTTTGCTTTGCATGTATAAATTATATAGATCATTTACAGGGCTGCACAAAATATGTCGAGTACATCATCCTTCATTAGTCGAAATTGCCGAATGTCAATTTTCAACTGTGCTGTGCGTTTCCTAACTGAACTAAATTTTAGCACACTCTGCAGCATATATACAAATCTGTTGATCGTATACAGGGCTGCACAAAAAATCAGATATTTTTCCGATTATTATAATTATTGAAACTGAATTTTAAAATATGTTATGTGTTTTCTGAATTTTTTTACTTAGTTATCAACTTTTACCTAGCTATGAAGTTTTGTTACAGTATTCTGAATGTGTTGGAAAATATTTCATAATCTCTGCTTAACGCGTGATTTATCGTTCTTATTCCTAGTAAGAACTGTTACTGTATTTTTCATTTTGCAAGGAAGGAAAAAAGCTGTATAATTATTCTTCGTTCATCTGTGTAACAGTAAAATAAGACGAAATATATTCAAATGATATGATTTATAAAATACATATTTTATTAGAACGAAATAATGATCCAGTATGTAAAATACAGCTTGACCATAATTAACAGTCGCATACATGGCACCCTCTTATAATGTAGAACGACCATCAGCGAACTGTGCATATTGTTAGGTAAATTGAGTTTTTATTTATGCTAGTCGAAGAAAACAGTCCTTTGAGACATAACATTTATTTTACGAATATTTCAGAAGAATAAGGAAATTACCATATACCCAGTCTTCTGAGTTTTATTCATGTTCACCTTTAAGTTTTGTGTTTGCATCTGCAGCTGTGTTTTTGTCATTGTTTTAATTTCCTGTGCCTAGTGTAGCGCCATCTTGTGTTCTCCACCATATATTCCTTGTCCTCCGAGTTTAGTCATATTTATTTTTGTGTCGCTATGCAACAGTATTTTAAGTTTAAATGTGTTTACTTCAAGCCAGTGTCCCTATTTTTTAAAACTGTTTATAGTGCACCATCTTGTAGTACTAGAAACTGTCGGGTTGTCACTTGCCGCTGTATTACGTCATTGCTTTTATCATCCTCTGCCCAGTTTTTATCTTTTGTTCACCCCCCTGACCTCTGTTGCGCTAACCGGCGAGTTTTTTTTTATATTATCTCAATAAAGGGGACCGGGAGGGACATATGTGCTCTACAGACTTAGTTCCTAGTCTGATCAGTCCCTCGCGGGCAGTAAAGTATTAAAATGTCTCAAATACTCCAATAAAGCATTAAGGGTTGTCCTACAAAATCGTGTTTCGACTAATTAATAGCTTTTGCGCTTTTTTCTCATCACTAATCGTAAACAGAAAAAATTGCCTTCTTAATCATAAATTTTGGACGAATAAATAAGATTGATATTTTTTATTAAGAAATAGTGATAGGAAAAAAGCGTAAAAGTTGGCAGTTTTAATTGGCAACTCTTTAAAATTCATTCCTGTTTTTGGACGCTTAATTATCTTTTTAATTACTCAAGTAAAAATAGCGACAATTTTCGGAGGATTGCCTTTATTAGAAACATGATGTCAATGGGTAACACTATATTCGCTATAGAACTGTAATAGCTAAATTTTAGCGTAGGTTTGATGTTTTATTAATGCGCTAAGCAAGCACCAAAAAATAAAAATAATTTTCGTATGGTTTCAACTAATAGCATGGCGTTTTTATTGGGCAACCCTATATCTATTTGTAGAGAACTGCTTTTTCTACATAAGGGTTGGTTTCATGTTTTAATTAATGACCTAAACAGTCGTCTATATTCTTAAATTTTGCCACTTAAGGTTGTAACCAATCACTTCTCGATTTCATTAGATAACCCAATATAAATTATTAGATATCTGTAATCCCTACATGTTAGCTTTATTTCATATTTTATTAGCTAAGCAATTGTGCAAAGTAACCGCAAAGTTTGAAGGGTTTCCGTTAGTCGCATCCCTATATCAGAAGTCCATTCTATACATTTTATCAGAGAGCTGTAATTCCCATATTTTAGCGCTAGTGCCATCTTTTAATTAATGGACTAAGGAATCGTGTTCAAAAATAGCCCTAATTTGGGAAAGTTGCAACTAGCCATACCCATATTTCAGCAGGCATAGTTATTTTGAGCATAGTTATTTACTTTAGGCTTATTCGGTTATTTTTTTATTTTGGGTGTCGCGTCAATTCGTCGAGCACCACAATTCGTCGCAGCGAAAATATTTTTGAAGACGATGATAAGAAATCAATTGCTGAGTGCTCAATCACTTGCTGTTAGTGCATTAAGCATGTATTTCTTTATTGACAACTACTCAAAAACCGCATTAAAAAAAAAAAATCTCTATATTTTAATTATTGGTATTTTTAGTGTAAAGTAGTAAAAGGAGAAATATATCTATATAAATATTTTAATCTGCATCTAAAATAGGCCTTTAAAATGTTAGTTAAAATTCTCTATTTCTGAAAAAAAAAATTAAATAAATTATCATTAAATAATTTTACTAAATTTGCTTTTATCATCATTGCTTTCAAAAACATTTTCGTGGCGATGAGTTGACGCCACAACGAATTGACGCTGCGGTAATTTGTGCGCCATGAATTGACGCAGAACCCTTTTTTTTTCTCGTAGAAAAAAAATGAAATATTAGTTTATTTCATTAATCTCTCAATTTTCCTTAAAGATCACTCTGATAAGTCTTTCTTCACTTCAGTTTATTTCATGCTTGCCATCATTTCGAAATACGCCCCCCCCCCCCCCAAAAAAAAAAAAAAAAAAAAAAAAAATTACATAAAACCAAGAATTAGATACATCAAATGTAGAAAAGATACATCTTTACCGTAAGTAACAAAACAATAAAAATATCTGGCTTGTAATTTTTTTTTCATTTCAGTTCTGAAACAAGCCGAAATAAACCAAATGAATAAAATAAGAATAGAATGAATAAAAAAAAGACAATGATAGATAAATTTTTGAAGGAAGCAAAAGAAAATCCATTTCATTCCCCTTCCGTTAACATTGAAAATGCAAGACAGACATACAATACTTTATTCATTTTTAATTTTTGCTAATCCCATTATTTTTCCTTTCAGGTAATTTTAATTTCTGCGATGAATTAAAGATGAACTTTGCGAATTTTTAACCATTTTTTCAATGTGAACTATTAGTGTTGATTCTTCTTTACTTTAAAAAAGAAAAAAAATAATATAAAATAAATGCGAATTAAGCAGTTATTGATTTTTGTATAATAAAAGTAAGGAGAAATGAACAAATAACATGATTAAAAAATAAATATTTTATTAGAATGCAGTAATGAATCAATAAATAAAATTATTAAAATCCTTCCTTAATATTTTTAATAAAACATTCATTTAAATTTCAAAGCCTTCATGAAAATAAATCACTACTTAATAAATGTTTTATAATACATTATGTTATTAAATAGAGTTTGCTTGTAATAAGCGAATTTAATAACTAATTTTATATGAAACGATAATTGTGTGTGAATAATGGAAACCTTGATCTGAAAGGTTTGTATATATGGAATTTTTATTAAAGCGGATATCTAAATAAATAAATAAACTAAAAAAAAAATATTTTCCCCTATTAACTACGCAAAACTTTCTTACATATTTAAAGACTTACTTTTAAACGTAAAAACATGTCACTTACAGGCATGATAATTAATTTAATTTCTAATAAAATCTATATATTTAAAACGCTAAGCGTTTTGTTTCGACAATCCGTGAGAACAAACTACTACATCAAATTACATCATTCTTTTTTTAAATGAAAGATATTTGGTCACAGATTTGTTATCGTACATTCGTTTTTTCGAAAATTTAATTAATTAGCCGTAATTTTAAATTAAAATTTAACTTCTGCTTATGACGTCATAAAGTCGGCAATCGGATTAACGCCCACTGTTGCGACGTACAGAGTTTATTTTCTGAACTCAATGATTGAGAGCATAAAAAAAATTATTAAATATTAAAAGCACGTGACTTTTAGGCCGAATTTTTTAATTTGTAAGTTAAAATATTATATAGTTAAAATGTTAAAAAATATATTATATAGTTAAAATATTATATAGTTAAAATGTTAAAAAATATATTATATAGTTAAAATATTATATAGTTAAAATGTTTAAGTATTTCGGTAAAAATATTTATCCGTGTGTTTTATAAGCAAATAAAAATTCATATTTACTGTGACGTCACGGAAATATGTCCATTGGGTTCATTTTATCATTAAGCATTATAACTTTGTTGATACCATTTTTTTTCATTACAATTAAATGCAAAATATATTTTTATTTGTATGCATGGTGCTTAAGCATAAATGTACGTGTGAAAAGTTTGTACCGCTGAAAATGGCGTTATGCTTAGCTGGAAATGCATTTTAACATTGATAAAACTAAAAAAAAAAATTATATGATTGTGTCAACATGGCGTAATATTAACTGGTATTTCAATTTTTAATTTTAAAGATTAGAACTGGAGCCTTTATTGGTTGCTTCATCTTGATTGCATACCTTGATTACATGTTACCAATTACTTTTTTTAAATTATAGGATTAAGTTATAGGAATTATAGGATTTAAATTATTAAGATTTCCTTTTTTAATAAAAAAATTCACAAAAGTAAAGAATTTCAGGAAAAAAAAACTTGAAATAATGATTGTATTTTTAGCTAGAATAAACAATGCAAGGCTAATATTTTATAGGAATTATTTTGGTAGGTTTGTTGTAAGTTCATTTAACAGTTCCTTATTAGCGGCAAAGTCTTATTTCTTTCACTGAGAATTTTTCTTTCGATGTCAAAAAATGGTAGTCTACTTTTGGACGCCAACCAAAACACAGTGGTAATATTTAGAAATGTATAACGGTTCTGACAACAAACGGCACTATCGCTTTAGCTATCATCGCGCTTACATCACTTCTAAAAACTAAAAATTTAATTTTTTTTACTACATTTTACAATTTCAATTCTTACATCCTCAATTAGAAAAAAAACTTTAGAGCTTTCGATTGAAATTTATTTGAAATCTGCCGCTTAATTTAACGACTTTTTAAATAATTTTCAAGCATGAAATATTTTTCAATTCTATCTCAACAATGACCATCCGTTTGTTTTAATAATGTAAAATAGCCCCTTGGAAAGTTGCAACAATTGAAAATAGGTATCCCTAACCTTCATGAAAAGTGAAAAAAAATAATAATAAAAACCTGATAAATCATAAGATCAGATTATCCATAAGATAGAGTATTTTGGCGCTAATATAAAATCTGTCAAAAGAAAAAAAACTATTTTTATTTTATGATTAACATAAAATTGATATGTTGAATTCGTTGATGTATATGTTGAATCAGAATATGCTAGGAACTGTTATTTATTATTTTTTTAAAGATCCATTGGATATTTAACTGTATAAGAGACCGACTGTGATGGAAAAGGAATAATCATCCTGATTATGTAAAGGGATAGAAGAAACCATACAAATAAATTACAATTGAAAACATTAAATTTCTCCCTCATCTGCATATTAATTTATTATTTTTAACAAAAATTCTTAATTTTTACATAAAAATTGATTAGCTTAAAACAATGGATGCGTTTTAGAAGATATGAATTTGAAACGAACAATGATTAAAGAGGACATTTTAAAACTTTTAATTTAAACATTTTAAAACTTTTTTTAACGTCGAATTTCAACGGTGCCTTTGGGCAGGTGCAATACATATGCGCATAGGAGCTCATTCGATTGCATTATCACAGGGGGGGGGGGTGCTTATACTATGTTCTTTTATTTACTGAATATGAGATGAAAGTAGGAAATTTGTTTGATGCGTCCAGAAAGTCGCTTCAAAATGAAAGCTTTGACAGCATTTTTCGAAAGATCTGCTGTCTTTACCGAAAAATGTTAACCAAAAACACTTTTAAGAAATTCACGTTCATGCACGTAATACTTACGAATTATTTTGTGTAGCCCTGTATTAGGATCTATAGCATTTATACATACCACCCCATAGTATGCAAAAGTTTAGTTAAACGCATACCAAACTGAAAGCGCACTTCCAGCAATTATCGCTTATTGACAATACTTCAGATACAGTACTGTATCCGAAATCTTTTGTTTGCCCCTGTAAATGAAAGATAATTGCTATGCACATTGTATTATACAACAGGTATGTTGTAGCAAACCTCAGTAATGTATATCAATTTCAATATATTTGAAACAGTGTAACGTAATTAAAATACACTGTAAACAGTTTTTCTCCGTAGACCATTATGTAACCGAATATACTTTTGTGTGGCACTGTAAATGATTTACACTCCATATTCTACAGAATGCATGTTTTTGCGCATCTCACAAATTGACATAGTGTAACATGATTAAATAGTGTAACATGATTAAAATTGCTATGGACAAACGATTTTTTCCCGTAGACCATAATATAATGGAATTCTTTTTATTTTCCCTGTAAACTAATTATAAGTGCTACGTACCATATTCGATAGTAAGCATCTTGTAGTGCACTTCACTAATGTATGTAATTTCAATATATCTGAAATAGTATAACATCACTAAAATATACTGCAAAGAATTTTTTCTGATATACCATAATGTAACAGCATTCTTTTGAGTACTTCTGTAAACGAAGTATAAGTGCTACATACTTCATTTTCAATACCGAACATGCCATTACATATAGCAATAACATATTAGTTGCATGTCAATCCGAGTATATTTACTAGAATTAGAGTACTTACAGACAGACGAACTGAATTCATAAACACTTTTCAACTATTTTGGTAAGTATTAAAAACTGTTCGCTTACATAGTTTCTGAATAAGAGTACAGGTAGAACTTCTAAAATCCGGAATCGCTCGGGACTCTGCAATTCCATATTTTCGAAATTTCCAGATTTTAGAGACTGAGAAATAACAATTTAAATTCTAAATTAAAGCCAGACTTAAAAATAAGAAACACATACTGTAGAGTTTCTAATACTGTACACTTGAGCGATTCCGGAATTTAGAAGTTCTACCTGTACCTGCCATTTTCATGCGTTTACGGACAGAAATGAATTTAGAAATGTGTTAGAAAGTAGCCTAGTATAGGTTTCATAAGAACCTTATGTGATTTAACCTTAATGAACCCGCTAAATGTTTATTACTTACCCATCATACGTAGTATAGGGTAAGTCTTGTAATCGTTTTGAAAATCGAAAAAAAATTTTTTGACGGATTTACACGTTTCAGACACTGGAGATTCCGAAAAACATATTTTTAGAAAAAAAAATTTGCCGTCCGTCTGTGTGTCTGTGTGTGTGTCTGTGTGTCTGTAAACGCTCTATCTCCCGAAAAAATTGAGATAGAGACTTGCAATTTGGTATGTACTTAATATGTAATAATGGGAAGAAGCCTACTTCATTACAATAACCTCGATTAACCGGAACTATTTTTTTCGTACTCTCGAAATATTCGTTCTGATAAAAATATAAAAATTTTTGAAATTGTTTATTTTAAGAAATGAATATAAAAAACAATAAAAAAACATAAATTTTACATAAAGCATGAAGTCGATCGGATAATGAGTTGCCGAGATATTTGGAATCCTATTTTGCACACTCTTCGATTTTTCATGACCCTGTATTTCATCCAAATTTCACTTTAAAGATATATTTTAATTGGAAATTTGACGCTTAATCAGATGCAATAAACCGCTAGTTAATAGGATTATTATTTTTGGAGTTATAAGGTAAAACCTCTTTCAAGCAATTCAGTAATCGAGCCTTTAATGTTTATGACGTCATCAAGCCACGATTTTATTTGAATTGCAATGCATTTTATAAGTAGTTTACACATTTTTATTTTAATATTTTACATTATGCATACCCATGATGGGTAAGTATTACGGTGGCCCCCAACGACTAGTTTTTCATATATATTGACTGCATGTTAGCTATATCAAAATATTTTTTCAAAAAATTCTCAAACCCCAAAAGAATGATAAAACTGTTTTCTTTTCGGTAAATTCAAAAAGAAAATTAATAAATGCTGTGCATAATGAGATCAGGGTTTGGATTTTAAATTTAATTTTCAAATCAGCAAATTTCTAAGCCTGTTATAATTTTGATCACCCTTACTGTCTTTAGACTCGTTCCCTTAAGGGGTTACATGTTCTCAGCGTCGAAAAATTGACATATTTTGGAAATTTCTTTTAGGAAGAGAATAAAATTAATTTAAAAATTAATAATTCCATGTTGTTTTTTATTGCTTCAAGTATTTAAAAATATTTATTTTGTTAAATTTGGTCACATATTATGTCGGAAACCTGCAGCCGCGTTGACCTGTATCCGATCTCTATGGGCAACATCCTAACTTTCTGACGAAACAAACCATTATTAAAATCTCAGTTTCTTCTTGTAAAATAAGGTTGTAGCTAAGGGCCATCTGCTCAATTTTTTTTATTTTTGAAAAAATTAGAAAATTGCGCTATTAAAAAAAATAATTTTTCGCCTAAAATTTTTACTTTTAAACTTATTAAAAAAAATAAACAAAATTAATTTTTTTTAAAAATGGCTCGATGGCCCTTAGACAATTTAATTATGCGTAGATGAGCGCACATTTTATCCAAAAATGTTAAAAAATGTTCAAGTTATCATGCTGTCAAAGTTGAAAAATGTAGGTTCCAGAAAATCGCGTTTAACGTTTTAGAAGAAAAAATATATACCGATTTTCTTTCAAATCTTTAGTAAAATATTTTCGGCGCTAGTAAACATAGCGGCTCTTAGCATGAAATATGAGTTTGTCCATCTATCCACGTAGCTGCAAGGTCAGTTTTTCTTGTGCTCCGCAGATAACAATTTTTTTCTGATTATTATCACTCATGACAATAATCGATACGAATCCCAGTAGATGTCAATTTCGATATAATTATGTTTGCATAATGTTTGCACCTGGTAGCTTGCTCGAATGCACCTGAATTGCGGGGTGAGGTAAGGGTGATATCGCCACGTACCTTGTCCTTTGAATTTTTATTGAAGGCATTATTATGATTTTGAAAATCATGAATTTTCTCACAATCAACATTGGCTTGTAGGAAAATAATTTTGCAGCCAACGTCTACAAAGCAACGGACGACAAGGGCTGAGCTGCGATTGACTACACCAGAACAAGTTTTCCAGAACAAACTTCAGAACAAGTTTTTCACGGAAGAAGGATTGTTTTATGGTCATGGAATAGCCATTTAAGCGTAAATA
Organism: Maratus michaelseni; assembly: GCA_963931845.1. Lineage (NCBI taxonomy): Eukaryota > Metazoa > Arthropoda > Arachnida > Araneae > Salticidae > Maratus > Maratus michaelseni. Next base: position 95,145,056 of record OZ007589.1, on the reverse strand, counting down.
ACTCTAAAATATGTTATTTTTTATACGTAAATTTATTTTCGCTATTTCCTCAAAAGGACATTTTTTTTAATCTGGCCGATAATTGAGGAGCCCTCTGCAATAAAAAGGCAAGTGAAGTTCTTTATTCATGGTAAACCAAGTAAAAAAAAAATGCTTGTTGATATACCTTGCTTTTCCTTGGGCTCTATTTTGTATTAGAACCGTCATGGCTTGTAAAAACTTTTTTCAACTCTCACGTGTCTCAGTTTTCTCATAACAGGGATGACGACAGTATTAGAACTTAAAAAAAGAAAAAAAAACTAAGATATTTCATATTTTGTAAACTCTTGTGTTGTACTAGATAAAAGTTGTAAAATGTCGTGTGTTCCAAATGTATTTTTCTTTCATCCAAAAACATTGGATATGCAATAATACGGTAAGTGTTCAATTTTCAGATTTATGTAATGTATTAACTTTTATGATCATAAGCAAAGAAAAGATGCTAGAAAACTCTTAATAGGAATATGTGCAGAATAGTAATTCTAAATTAAAATGCTGAAAGTAATTTAAAAAGATTTTTAGCTGAAAACTCCATTTTTTCACTTGCCTTGTTGCCAAGAAGCCAAGAAAAATTATCAGCCGACAGATAAAGCCAGATGTAACAGAATGTAAATTTTGTAGTATTATTAACCCGAGAGAGATCGCGCGGGGCACAGAGTCACCCCAGTCTTAGAAAAACATCCATCTCGCGAAAAATGTTTATCTGTAATCAGTCATGTTTTCAGTATCATCCTGTCTGACTCTCCCCTTGCTAGGTGTCATATTATTTTTACATCCCTTTCCTTTCTGCACGTGAAGCCGTAACCCTCGAGTGTCTCGAGGGTTACGGTGAAGCAGTCGTTTTTTGGAATCTATGTAAAAAAAGGGGTGACTCAGTCTCCCCACGCGACCGTTATTGCTTCGAAATTTCTCTTTCTAAGCAGCGTAGTTTTCTGTTCTGAAGTGTTTATGTTGTTTTTTGCGTTGAATTATTTAATAAATAATGGCGTGCAAACGTAAACTTACAGACTATTAAAAATAAATGGAACTTTGGAGAAATTTATTAGATGAATGAGTCTTTTGAAGAAGAAATTGATCAAGCTAGTGAAAATGAACCTGATGATACAGTTATCACGACAGCGAAAGTCAGTTTGAGCAAAAGGATAAAAACTACGAAAAGTCTGATTCATAAGCAAGTATTTTTGTTAGCAAAAATAAAACAGTTTTGAAAAAAGAAAAAAGCAAATCAAAAAGTGAAAATGTGATCTTAAAATATAATAAATAATTTAGCAGGAGTAAAAATTATCACACGCAGGCGTAACAGAACTAAACAGATTTAAAGACAATAAAACTACAATTTCTTGCATAAAGTATGATAATTTTACCTGTAAAAATCATTCTTCTTATGTTTATTAGAAAAGTATGTAGATTTAAAACTCCTGATAAGGTATGTAATTATTTTGATTGTAAAGTTTTCTTAAACATTACAAAAAAAAATTTTAACTAAAGAAGTATATTTTCTTAATGATTTAATGAAGTTATTGTTAAAATCAAATGATATTTTTCTTGTTTATAGCACAATATTTGTATAAAATCAATTGGGGTGACTCAATCACCCCGCGCGATCTCCAACGTCAGTGCTGGGTGCGCGCCTTCTGTCGGGTTAATGAAAAATATTATTCAATGCAAAATTAAAAACATAATTTAAAGCAGAGGGGCCATAAATACCCGCCCCCTCATCCCCCGAAACCGTTCAACCAATCGATCTAAACCTTGAAGCTTTTTAATCTGCATAGTGTTTAACGGAACCAAAATCTTGATTTTTCCGCACGCCTTAAAATTATAAAAGTAATAGGAAAACATAGATTTTTTCCTTCAAATAACCGTCATTTTGTTAATTTTAAAATCCCCCCTCCCCCCATTAAAACTGGTTTAGGTTCCGTGGAATTCACTACACTTTAATAATTGTATCCTATCCTAATAATATTATAAATCTGATTGTGTGCAAATGTTAGGCTGAAGCCAGCGTCAAAATGAAGCATTGAATGATCCTGTATCTTTGCATATGCGTTGATTATAACCCTCAAATGAACATAGGCCGGTTTTTGTTTATTTTATTCAAATATTTTTCTTAATAATTCAAAATTTTGTTATTTTTATAGAGAATAAATGGACATTTTCCATAAAATTTAACCATTTTACTTTATCGTTGCTAGGGCTTTGATCGTTGCCAATAAATAAAAACACGGAAAAATAATTTTTCCTCAACAATTAATTTTCAATTGAACGATTTTCACGTGAAAAATGAAAATGAAAAAGAATTCAAAAGAAGATGAATTTCCGTGATGTTTGAAACAAAAATATGGAGTATTTGTTATTATACATGAAGTATGAATATCGGTTACATTAAAAAGATCTTTTTCTGTCAAAAAACTGCGTTATAATTAAAAGGAAAAATTAACAATAATTATATTCTTAAAAAAAGATTTCGCTTGGACCATGGAACTATGAAAAGGATCCTCCTCGGCTTGGACAAATATGACGTCATAAATAAAACATGTATTTTCAAATAGTCGTAATAATACAAGGAGCATGAATATCAATGTATAATGAAAATAGATAGATAATGGACGTAATATTTAAGATGAAAAACTGAAATATTTTTTATCGATACTGATTAATAATTAGCTTGAGTACCAGTTACATACAAATGTGAGTTTTCCGCTAAAATTTACGTCCTGATTGCCAGAAAAAGAAAATTAACAAGAATTATGGCATTAAAAAGAGATTTCTCTGAGGAAAATGTGACGTCATATTTGAAATAAAACGGAAATTTTCAAATGTGTTTTACAAGGAGCGAGAATTAATTTCGTACATTAATAATACAAGGATCAGTAAGTATAGAAAGTAGATTAGTTTCACGACATATTTAAAACGAAAAATTGAAATGTTTTCTTATCTATACCGATTATTAAGGATGAATATCAGTTACATACAGATGAGAGTTTTTTGCCAAAAACCACATTATGGTTATTAGGAAAAGAAAAATAAATACGAATCTATTATATTAAAATCTGACCGCCTGTTTGTATTTCGCAACTACTCTTTTCATATTGTCGAACGCAACGCGATTTACTTAACACCGGTTACCATTCATCCGAGGATGTCATAAACTCTCAGAATTTAGAAAAATGATTTAAATTCCGAGATATTATTATTATTTTATTTTATTTTATTTTATTTGTAAATTTTAACGAAGTTTCTCTAAAAATGGCAACTAAACTATTCCATTTTTGTGGATAAAAAAGAAGAAATAAAACGGATTAATATATTTTTTCTCATTAAAACTGAAAAAAAAAGAATTTATTTTCAATGTGAATAGATGGTGAAAGAAAAAAAAATTTGATTACAGTAAAATTTTTGAAAAATAAAAACGTATTTTCACACATTCAAACTTCATGAATCAATTTATTCTGGATAACAAAAATCGTCTGTCAACATATTTTCATTTAGAAATAAAGATTTTTTTTCAGTTGTAGATTAAATCAAGGAGGCAAATTTAAGCTCCTTGCATTTAGTTCTACCATAATTGCTCCCTATTCACAAGAATTGAATTTAATGAAAAAGAATATACTATTTCCATTATCTTTGAAGGATTGCTATTAAAACGTTTCACAAAGGCGTTAAAAGTAAAATGGTTTGCCAGGTAAACTTGACATATGTTTTTATATAATTCGCCGATTTCCACGATTTTATTTGGCCCGCCTTTTCCCATGTTGCAGTTTCCTTTTCGTATTATTTGTCACAAAATTTCCCTTTTTTAAAACTTAGTTATGTCAAGGCCTCTATAACATAGAAATACTGTATTGTCTCCTATGGAATGTGATAAAGAGTTAGTTTATTATTTACGTTTCTAATTATCGGGAATGAAATATTTTGCTTAATTAATGCATTTATTCTTCTTTCAATGATACGTGAACGAAGTCACGGGTAACAGCTAGTTTGTTCATATGTTTCAAATAAGCAGAAGCCAAGAAAAATTATCAGCCGACAGATAATGCCAGATGTGACAGGATGTAAATTTTGTAGTATTATTAATGAAAAATATTATATATATTTCAATGCAGAATAAAAGCTATGTGAAAAAATTCGAAATTGTTACTCTTTAGTAAATCCTTCTATATATAAAAAGAAGTAATGGTTTGTAAATGGACCAATGGAAATCTGCGTAGATATTCCGGGTTATTCTCATCGCTTATTTACTAGGGACTTCTTTGAGGAGCGATTACTTTTTTTTCTAGCCATTCTACGGATTCGAAAATCATACCACCAGACGCGAAATATAACAAGCTTTCAGAAATTCAAAAAATTATCACGGTCGGACAATAAAAACTCAAAAAATCCTTAAAAATCGAGTAAAAAATCTTTTATTGAAAAAGTCATTTCTTTATATTGTTGCCAATTTCTAAATAAGCGCAAAGGATGATGTTTCATCTCAAATAAAAAATTTATTTAATGCATTTAAATAATAATTAAATGATCACGTGTTGAAAGCAGGAAATAAAGAAACTTACGTCATAAAAATTATGTTTACACATGAATATTAAAAATAAAAACGATGAATTAAATGAAAAAGCATTATAACCAGTTAAATGAAAAAACATAACCTGATTACAGAAGATAGTCACCGTTCGTGATATCATCATCATCTCTTTAAAACAGGATACATTACTAGATTTTAAGAGGCTGTGAAATCAGAATGGGGGTTGGTGAGCGTAGTGAGCAGGGGGCAGAGCCCCCAAGTATTTGAATAAAAAAATAAAAACAAAGAAATATGTATGTAGAAGTAAAATACACCCTTAAGGTAATTCTGATTTTTAAACAGAATTGAAGAAGGTGATTCCGGAGTTTGAAAATATATTTTCTCATTCTGAGCTATTACAGTATTTTATTTATTTTTTGCGTAGATCAAGAAATAAACATGTGTTAAGAAATTAATTGATTTTCGTAACAGCAAATTTTAGATTGATGTTGAAGTGGCACAATTTAAAATCACTATTTTATTACAGCTACAAGAAAATAAAGAATGAGCAAATGAAATGCTCGAAAATCTTTCTATACGCATTCTTTTAAATATCATATTTTCATTTCGAGTTGTAAGCTAAAATTAAGGTAAATAATTTTATTGCAAATATAAGAAGACTTACTGAATGTATCTTTCTTAGCATTTAGTTAGTTAAATAACTTAGTTTTGGTGAAATGTATAAATGTGCTGGAAAATATTAACTATCGTACCGGAAATAAAATTTTTATATTTTACGCCTTCAAAAGAAATCAAACGAAAAAAATAATCATACGTCCCCCCTCAATGGCCAGAAAAACAAAAATAAAATCCACTTCTTTTCTGTTCTTTTTAACATCGAGCACGCTAAACGTACAATACTTTATAACATTTTTAATATTTTGCTAAACCTATTCTTCTTTTTTTTTCAGGTATTTTTTATGTGTACGTTGAAGTTTCCAGAATTTAAAGCCTTTTATTTTAATGCATTTTAAGTTTAGAGGAGGACGAAAAAGTGATTAAAAAAGAAAAGAAAAGGAAATACGCAGGTACTCACCTTTTCCGCAGCGCATTTAAGAAAAACATTGAGGTATGCAGAAACAAAAAAATATTTTATTAGAATGAAGTAAAATATAAATTAATGTGTTTGATAATTTTTAATTAGAAATTACATTAAATTTTGAAAAGTTCCATTAAGACAAAAACTCATAAATATTTTAGAATGCAATAATTTATTAATTGTAATTTTTTATACAAAGTCAATATAATAATAATACAACACTACGTAAATAATTTTGATTAACTAATATACATGTAGGCTATGATGTCATGCACTCACGCACAGATTTTTTTTTTTTTAATCGGTTATAAAAAGGAAAAAAGTCGCCAAATTTACGGGATTTTTTCCTTTAATGGCAACCTAGCCATTGTATTAAGTTATCCGTTTGGCGCGGTCTTGAAAATCGCGCCAACCAAAAAGTCGCCAAACTTATGTTTATATGTTTGCGTGAGTGTAAAGCATCTGTTCCTACATGTATTTATTTATATGACATATTAGTAAAGAGATTTTTAAAAAGTTAATATATCCCTTTGCTAACTTTTTTTATTTTCGATATTTTTATTTATGGTAGTCTTGTTAAACCGAAATATATTTATCAGATTATAGGAACAATATAAAATAAATAATAAAATGAATTTTATTTTGCAAAATTAAAAATAAAATGCGTAAATATGGTTTATATTCTAACTGATGTTTCTAAACTCAATATAAATATATACAGTGCGTTGCATAATTTTTTAAGGTTCGCCCTTAGAAATCCGTTGACTTCTGAAAAACATACTACTGTACTGTATCTTTCGAATTGAATCTATATGTTTTCTTATAATAAAATTGTGACAATAACAAAAGGAAATAATTTTACTTATTTAAAAAATATAAAAAAAGGCATTCTTTATTTTTTTAGGTGTTCCAAAGAGATAGTTATTTTGAATTAATTTTAAGCACGGCTATTCTTGGTTTATGGAAGTTTTTATTAAAATTGAGGTCAATCGTGACTGTTCATTAATTTTGGCATTAAACGCATTTCTATAACTTTCAGTATTCAGTAACAAATTTTAAAACTGCAGATGCAATGGGTCGCAAAAAGCAACTTACAGAAAAGAGCGTTGAAATTCTATTATTTAGATAATTTTTTTAGTGGGAAAGAGCTTTCCATCGACTCAATGTAAAAGCGAAAAAATGATTTTATGTGTAAAAGTTTTGCATCGGAACTGAGAACTTAAAAGGGAGACCATTCATTACGAATTTGAAGGCTCAGTGATGTTATAGCATAATACTGGACCGCCTAGTTCACGATTCACAAATGGCCGTAACACTTCACCGGGAGAAAACCACGTGTTCGGGTAAACCAGGCAGAATCTTGAAGCCACAGAGAAGCGTGAGAAAGCATCGAGATGGAATCGCAGTAATACACTGTAAGCAGTAATACATGCACGGCAGTGTATTACTGTTTATTACTGTTAATTTTACGGTATAAAACAAGCAGCAGGGATGCCAGTATTATACTGTAAAATCAACATTTTTTTTTTTTTTTTTTTTTTTTTTTTGCAGTGTAGTACACATATAATGCATTTCGTGTGCATTTCTAAGATTTTCATTAATTTCTTGACCATTTTTAAAATTTATTTTAACCTTATTTGTTTTCGTTTATTGTTTCTTATCCTTCGAAGAAAGCATTAAATCTGTGAAATCATCAATATTTAATTAACCCCTTTATCGTCGCACCCGATATGTGTAGGCTACTTTTTTTAAAATTCAGATTGCTTGATTGTCCCCAGTTTTCTGAAGTAGAAATATTCGCCTTATTTAAAGGCAGATAAAATAGTGCGAGAATAAAGCCAATTATAAATGCTTTAAAAAAAACAGGTCTGAATCAAACATTTTGCATTTTAAAAAAGTAGCCTACACTGCCCATGAATGTTTCGGGCACGACGCTTAAGGCAGGGGTGCAAAAATCTAGGCGCAAATGGGCTGATTCCCATTATTAAATTTTATTAGTAGACTTCGCCTAAATTTTATCAGTATTCTTATTAGGCGAAGAATACTAAAATTTAGTGGTGGGAATCGACCCATTGGCGCCTAGATTTTTGCACCCCTGGCTTAAGGGGTTAATAACCTTTTTAATTTTTAACTTAGACCTAAATATTTCAAAGTATAGCTAATTTTATGGCTGTTATCATTCAAAAATAATTTATTTTAACTATTTATCGCATAAAATCAAAGGGAATTAAAGATACATTTTTACAGTAGAAGCAAAGCATTAAGAAACTTCATCTATTTTTTTCTTTTTCATTTTATTTTAGAAAAATTACCTGTACAGTTAGAAGAAACAAAGTGAATAAAAAGATGACAAGATAGACAGAATTCTAAAAAAGGGAAAACTTTTTCCCGGTTTCTTTAGCGCTAAGCATAAGAAGCATACATTTCTTTATTCATTTTTAGCATTTTGCTGAATACATTATTTTCTTTTAGACAGTTTTACTTTTGTCTTTAAACTAAGGATGGACATAAATTTTTTGACATTTTTTATATTTATACCGCTAGTGCAACTTCAGTATAACGCAAGAAAGAAGTGAAAATAATATAAAACTCTTGCTCAACTGTAAAGCTAAATAAAAAATACCGGAAAAATACAATAAAATAAAATAAATGTTTTATTAAATTGAAATAAATAGTAAACAAATAAAGTGCTTTGTGTTTTTTTTTAATAATACAGTTTTATTTACATTTGACTTTCTTTTATAAATAATAAATTGTTCATAAATATTTCATTATATATATAAATATCTATGAATTTCAAAAAAACATATCAAGTTCTATTATCATTCTACTTAAATCTCCAAAGAGATAATTAATGATATTGTGTATACAGAATACCACATACCTAATAATTAACATGTGCAAACATAATATTACCATAGCTTGTGCTTCAATGGTAATTGGCCAAATTTTACTCATACCTAAAGAATATTGAAAAAAGAAAAAAGAAATAGAGAGAAAGGAAAAAAAAATTATAAATTGGAGTTGCAATTAAGTAAATACAAATGGATTAATAAATTAAATATGAACCATATACAATGGAAAATTGGACCACATGAGAATTAAATATGAATTGGATATGAAAAAACACATGCACATGTACTCATCAGCCTGGATGCACCCACATGTGTTTTAAATAATAATTCAGTGTTTCATAATTCTACTGGCATAATGCTAAGATCAGTAGAATCATCCAGGTACACTGAATTATTACCAGACAACAATTGGAAATATTAAAATTTGGAAATATTTAAATAGGAAATAAAAAACCATTAAGAATATACAATATATTTCACTCACATCGATTATCCCAAAAACTGTATTTAACACCTCACGAAATTACCACGGGATAACAGTTTTGAAATAATAAAATTGGAAAGTTGAACGCGTAAAGTGTAGATAAAATATTTTACTCACAATAATTATACAGAATCCTTAAAATGTCACAACTTCTGCATAATATTCACATCCACATGGCAATGCATCATACATGGTGACTAAGTCGAGTTGAGAGAAATGATTTGAAAGACAAGTTGAGAGCACACTTTTTTTAAAACACAACCCCATCGATGACACCCAAACACAAATGATTCAAAAACACACAAAATAATTCTGGTTTTAATACACTTATAACAAAATTATATCCGTGAATATATATTACTCCATCCAATTTTAATTCCTGAAAGTAAAATTAATATACAATCAATAGCTCCCTCTATAGTTAAATTAAATATAATATTAACAATATTATCAACAACTACCTGAAAGGTAAAGTATCGCCATCTATTGGTATTATAATAATTCATAATTAATATTTAGTTAGATATCCACTTTATTAGTTACATACTGACTTCATTAGATTTAATTATATAAATAAACTTTAAAAAACAATACTAACTTGTAGTTTTACTTTAAATTAAAATAAAATATAATACTACTATATGAATAAATCTACACAGAATTAATTCAACTTGCACAGCATTTCAGATATTCTTAACAAGAATATATTATGTAAAAGATATATTATTTTAATTCAAATTGTTTTTGCTGCCAGCTGTGTTAATCCACTGATATTATAGACATATTATTAAATAATTAATGTTTTATTTTTACTCTACTTAAATATATATTAGACTTGTTATTAAATAATTAATGTTTAATTTATGCTACATTGTAAATATATTTTATATTTCATAGATTAATTTAAATATCTAATTAAATAATTCATAAACAATTCAAAATATCTCAAAATTTATAAAATTGATAATTAATAGTATTACTACTGTTTTTCAATCAAATTAATGCAATGCAGTAATTAAAATACTTGTTAAATTTAATTATTCATAGACAAAAATAAAAAATAAAAACTATATATATTTATATTTATATATATTGCAAATAGATATGTTTATGAGTTATAATCACCAATGTTATCAATGTATAATTTAATTTGTTATTGTATAAGTTAATTTATAAATGTATGAAAACTGCACATCAATAACACCTTAAACAGAGGTGATCGGCAACGCACAATCACAACTATACAAAGTGTATATAATGTTTAATCAAATATTAAATTTCCTAAAATGTTATAATTGTAATTATGTATGTTATAATTGTAATTTTCTGTATAAAGTGTATATAATGTTCAAACAAATATTAAATATTAAATTTCCTAATATGTTATAATTGTAATAATGTATGTTATAATTATTATTTTCTATATCTTTTGTTATATGTTATCGCACACTAAAACAATAATTTATTACATACCATGTTTATATTTAAATTATATAATAAATGTTATTTAAAAGAGTTGATGATTGAATTTATCATAAAAATTGGATAACCATATTTTTGCTTGATCTCGAATATATCTAATATTTTTGTTTTTATTTATATCTGAGCATAAGTATTTTATACGATGTAGATAATTGATAATTATATTTTTATAAACAGATTTATGTAAACATGAAGCAAAATTGGTAAAAATATTTACTTTAAATGGGAAATCAAATCTCTTATCATAAATATCAAAAATTAATTTATAATTATTAGTAATATTAATTTTTAAGTCAAGAAAGTTTATATTATTATTAATTAAATCATTTTCGCTTAAATTAAGCTGAGTAGGATAAAAATTGAGTGGTGATGTGCAATTTTTTTCATTGAAATAAAATATGATAATGTCATCAATATAACGATAAAATACATAATCATTGTTCGGACTTATATTTCTTTCATAATAATATAAGTAAAGGTCAGAGAGAATACTAGATGCGGTTCCGCCCTGCTGAATTCCCTGGCATTGTTTATAGATAATATTGTCATATATAATGTAATTATTATGCAATGTAAAATTTAGTAAAGTTTTAAAAAAATTTACTGAAATATGTTCTTTTAATTTTAACTGAGATTTAAATTCTTTAAATAATATACACATTGTTTTATGTAAGTCTTTTATATCAATGTTATTATATAAATCATTAAAATCCAATGTTTTTATGAATTTTACCGGATTGATATTATGTATTTTATTAATGAGTTGAAAACTATTTTTTAGGCAATGTTGGTTATTATGTTTTAACGTTATATCATATATCTGCTTTAAAATATTAAGTAGTAAATTGCTTGCATTTTTATTATATGTGTTACAACCGATGGTAACAGTGCGAAATTTAATAGGATTTTTATGAAATTTTGGAATTATAACAAGATAAGGATAATTAAAATTATTACATTTGATTTTTAGTAATTTATGATAATTTAATAATTTTCTGTTATTTATTTCAATATTTAATTTAGTTTTATTAAAAATATTACTTGTGTTGATTGCATTGTGAATTAACACTTTATAGTATTCTTTACAAATGATAGCATAATTATTTGGAGATTTATCTACATAAGTAATTATAAATTTGTTTTGTAATTCTGATATATGTTTATTTATGTTTTTAAAAGCTGCATGTGTAATATGATGATAATTTTTTATAATTTCATTTTTTAATTTATCAATTACAAAAAATCTCCATTCACTGAAATATTCGATTGGTTTATTGTAATCAACAGCAATTTTATATATAAACAAATCAATATCTTGAATAAACTGCAATATTATGGATTTGATATTACACTTATATGGAAGACGAAATTTTGTGCCATTATGCATTAAGTTTTGTAAAATAGGTTGTTCTACAATATTAAGATCACCAGTAATGATATGACCATGTGTTGTATTTATATACTTTTGATATTTTGGGTCATTACAATAACATGGGTAATTCTTTGAAGAGACCAAATTTTTTGCAAAAGAATTGTAATTAAAAATTTTACGTCCAAGTGTGCGATTATATTTATATGTCTTGTGAATGGTAAAATTTTTTATTGGAAAATTATTATTAATGTTGTTTATTATATTGTGTAAATTTATATTATTAAATACATGATTAGAAAAATTTATAATTAATTGTGTATTATTAGTTTTATATTTAGGTTTATTAGAAAGACTTGTATTTAATAGGTTTGCTCTATAATGTAGAATATCATAAAAGATATCACAAAAATGTGGAGAATATTGATTCTTTTTAAATACCTTGAAATATTGGTTTATATATTTCTTTTTTATACTAAAAACATGTTTTCTTATAGCAAGCCAACAATAATCATTACAAAATTGTGCCTCAAGATTATCAAGCTCCTGTTGAATCACAATATCATCAGTGTATGTTTTGTTATTATGTTTACCTCTACCAGATCTTGAAGTTTTTTTTAAGTTTGAAAAATTTAATCCGGAATAAAGATTTTTATAATTTTCATATTTAGTTAAATCTGAAAATACAGGATGTGATTTTTTGTATACTAATTGATTTAATCCATAAGGATATGTAGTATTAAAATGTCTTATATATTTAGATTCTAGAAAAAGTCGTTCAGTAAATTTTTTTTGTATTTTAAGTATTTTAATAGTAATATTTTTAAAATCATGATTTTTGAAATGAGTATATTCAATATTATGAGTTGTTTGAAATTTAGAATTTTTATATTTATCAATATGAGAACGATGTAAATTTAGCCGCTTATGTAATTTTTGACAAGACTGTCCTATATATTCCATGTTACACGAATTGCATTTCAATGAATAGATTACATTGTATGCTTTGCAAAATTTTACCAAATTAAGATTGTTATTATTTGATATCTGTGACTTATCAGCTAATGGACATGTAAGACAACGCTTAGATTCACACTCTCGAAAACATAGTACAGGCTTGGGACAATAGAATAGGTTATCTGATAACGATCCAGGAAGATCCCTAATAATCTTCCTGTACCGAGCATTAGTCCTGGATCCACCAAGGCCTAAATTGCCAGTATCTAACATTTTACTAATAACTGCCATATTTGTTTGATAGCAATAAAAATTGCAAGAAATACATATTAAATATATCTATAACATATTTAAAAAATTGTTATGAATCAATCTTATTATTACTTAAATATCCATTAAAAAAAAAAAAAAAAAAAAAAAAAAAAAAAATATTAAGATTGACTGTTTAATACTTGATTAAATATAATAAAGCTATATAATAAAACTATTTACATATATACATAAAGTCCCATTAAGCAAACTAACATCAAAAGACAACAATATAAAAACCCCTAGCAGTCATAAGTCAGTACAAAATTAATGTTGGTAAAAAAAAAAAAAAAAAAAAAAAAAAAAAAAAAAAAAAATTCAATAGAACCTGAATAAGATTTTATAAGGATGCCTTTGAAAATTCAATAGATAAACAAATGATACCAAGAAATAATAGTAATACAAAATATTACTATTATTAAATTATTATTAAATACACCATTAAAAGCGCAAGGCAGCTATAATAACTGTGTATTTCAAACAGAAGTTAATCAAAGTGATTTGTGAGCCAATTAGGCTAAATTATGGTATCATATAAAAATCAATATTTTATCTAGCTAATTGTTGAAAAGAATATTGAAAAGAATATGATATATATATATATATATATATATATATATATATATTATTAAATGTAACTGGTTTGCATACAATCTGTTCAATAATTCATTTTTAAATGAATATTTAAATATATTTTAAAGATGAAAATATATTGGTTTCAATGGATTACTTAAAAAATATACACGCCTCTATTTTTTTTCTGTTTGGATATCTAGATTATACTGTCAACAATAAATAAATAAATAGATAAAAAACATTAAAATTAGCAAAATTTTAGAAAACAGAAGAAAAGGTTTCTCTATTCTATTAAATCATGAATGAATTTGTTAAATAATGTTGGTATTAATTACTGATATTTGGGAATTCAATATGCATACCGCATATTTTAGCAGATATGATCGATAGTTGAATTAAATCGGCGATTGTTGAAAGAAACCAAGTCATATTTTGACATTTCACATTTTAAGATGGTTTCAATGTTTTTTCATATTTAATGACCGTCTCGTGAAGAAAGGAACTTAGTCTGGAAACTATCTATGCATGTTTGGGAGGGAGGAATTTAAAAGTTGAATGGCACCAGAAAAAAGTTAAAAATACTAAATTTCCGAGGCGATATTTTAAATATACGAATGTATCCTACGCCCATAGGTTTAATATTAGTCAGTGAATTCCCCAATTCATCTCGCTAACAGCCTTAACCAGACGACTCCACACTTCAGCTCAGTACACGCTCACCCTATAATTGTGAGATTTGGGAATCTTTGACTTCAATTGCGTACAGTATAATTTTATTGGTAATTGTAATGATAACGAGATATAACACATGATTCCTATACGAAATTTAATTCGGAATTGTAACTGTGATTAAGTAACAGATAAAATTCTTAAGTGATACAAATAGAAACAACAAAAGGCTTATTAAAAAACCTTTTAATGATAGTCATACGTTTCAACGCTCATATGGTGCCATTTTAAAGATAGATAACGATAAACAAAAATATTCTCGCAAATTTTTGAAAATATACTTGCAAACATGAATCACGAGATCATATATGTAAAAAGCAGGTGCTGGAATAGCCAACTGTAAAAGTGAAAATTAATATTTCGTTATTGCTTTTTTAAAACTGAAAAGTACCTAGTGCCAAATTTTAGGTAATTCAAATGAGGCGGATTCATCGCAAATGTTTACGTTATGCATGTAGCTATCTATTGATTCACGGATAATAGATGGGAAATAGAATCTTGATGGATAAATTATTTTACTATTTTTAAAAGCAATTTTTAATGTCTCGGTTCTAAATAATCTTGCCAGTGCTGTAGGACTTCTGCCATATTTGATATCTGCCATATGCTCTTTTAATCTTATTGTAAACTTTCTAGTGGTCATTCCTACATAATATTGTAATGTGCCACTGACAAACCGAATTCATAAACACTTTTCAGAAATGTTGGATATGTTTAAAAAAAAAGGCTCTATCTTCTTCCTACCAGATTTCAGTCTTTTATACATGTTTAATGTTTTTGCTATATTTTTACATTGAGATAAATTTAATGTCTACAATGAATTAAAGATGAAAGCTCCATATACGAGTTAAGAAATTATTGATTGTTGCTACTGTAAAATTCAAAGGAATATTGAAATAGCACTCTGCTATAAAATGAATATTTTATTAGAACGAAATGAGAAATAAGCAAATAAATAGCTTAAAAATCTTTTTTATACATTTCTTTCATAATGTATCTTTATTTAAATATTAAAAACATCCATTAAGACAAAGATATTTTTCATAAATATTTTAGAATGCATTAGTTTACTAGATGTAGTTTTCTTACATTTAGTTAGCTCAACGACTTACTTTGAAGAAATATACAAATATTTCTTAATGGAAAAACTGGCTTACGCAATTTGGGGTTAAAGTGCTATTAAAGAAAAAATGCATATATTGGATAGAATTTTTCCTTCGACAAGTGCGATTGTATATTTGATAAATTGAACTCCTTACATAATTATCAAAAGTCTATACAATAATAAATTCTTTCTTTATTTTGTAAAATCACAAATAAAATTTACATAAATTGGGGAAATTTAAAATTTCTGATTTAGAATCCAACGTCATCTTAAACTGACAATGCAATAAAATTTTTTATCAACTATTTTAATTTTTTTTAAATATTAATATATTATATGCATATATATATATATGTGTGTGTGTGTGTGTGTGTGTGTGTGTGTGTGTGTGATTTGGAAAAAAAAAATTTCAATATTTCACAATATTTCATCTTAATCCATTACAAAATTCAGGTTCTAGTAAATTTTCTTCACAATTTAATTCCTTTCGTGAATCTCTTCACACTTTAGTATTTGTCAAATTTTTAACATATTCAAGTCAGATATTTCAAATTATAATAATATTTCAAATATTTTAAATTTAATAATAGGGACTACTTCTACAAACCAATAATTTCTGACAAAACAAAACATGTTGTTGTGTCTATTTAATCTTATTGTAGTATTAATATAGTTTTCAGAAGTCTTCTAAAATTTTTCCTAGCATTTTGACATAAAAATAGTACACAAATTAATTACTGATAAATTATTTATATTTCAATAAACCATAGTTTTGGCCATTTGGATAAATAATTAAAAAAATTTTCAACTAAATTTATTTTTGCCATTTATTTTTTAGTTTTGGGGAAAAATTACCTAATTCACGGCTTTTTTTAATTCAACACTGCCTAAAATAAACTTTTTATTTCCCGGGATTATTTTAAATATATCTCTTCTGGTTACATTAGTCGGTTTTCCCCTCTTTGGAAGAGCCGAATAAAAACTTAAGAAAAAACTCTCACCCAAGATGTCACTTGCGTCGTCCTAGTAACCGTTTTTGGCGATAAGGATTTAACTTAAGAAAACCAATCCTGAATTTCACCCCTCTTTCTTCGCTGCATTTCAGAAAAAATATCGAAGGCTTTACTTAATTATTAAAAAGAAAACTATTTCATATATATAACATTTTTAAACGATTCCCGAAAGTCTGTTCCATATAGGGGTATGAAATGTAAAATTGGATATATAAGATACCAATTAGACAATGGTTGAAAAAAAACTTCACTTTCGGCAAAAAAAAGCGAGAAAATGAAAAATTGCTGTACGTATTCCGAATATATGCTAAATATACCTAGTTCAGCTGCTAGAAAATAAATAACTCGATTAAAAAAACATCCTTAAGTATTTCACGCTCACAGTAATGCTTACGAATTATTTTTGTGTGGTCCTGTGTATGATCTACAGATTACACACACCACGTAATACTCAATACTTATTTAAACTTAAAAACGCATCCCAAAACATAAAACGCACGTCCAGCATTTATCTCTCATAGACAGTACTGTAATCGAATTCTTTGTGTGACCCTGTAAATGAATGAAATACTTTGCACTCCATATTATACAAAAAAAATCGTTTAGCACACCTCAGAGATAAATATTAATTTTATTATGCTTGAAGTAGTATAACATCATTAAACATGCACTGTAAACGAATTTTCCCCATATAATATAGTGTAACGGGATTCGTTGGAGTGTCCCTGTAAAACGTAAACGACTAAAAGGGCTACATACTCCATTTCAATAGCGAACATGCCATAGTGAACCTCAATAGCATATATTAATTACACGGCAATCCGTGTGTATTTACGAAAGTTAGAGCATGGACAGATGGCAGAGAAACTGTCATAAACACTTTTTAACGTCGTTGAAAAGGATTAAAAATGATATGTTTCTCTATCAAAAAATCTATCCATGGCAATTCATTCATAATGTATCAAGCATTCTATTTTCTTATTTCTTTCTAATAAAATATTCATAATATAATTGTGCTGTTTCAACATTTTTCGGAATTTTATAGTAATGACGATCAATAATTGCTTAACTCGTACTTACTTTACATTATATTTTCTTTTTACTTGCAAAACAGAATTAAATGCAACAGTTCACGTTATGAAAAAAAAAAAAGATTTAAAAATTGGAACGTTCATCTTTAATTCACAGTAGATATTAAAATTACCCGAAAGAAAAATAATGGATTCAGCAAAACATTAAAAATGTATAAAACTGTAAATTTCTCATATGTAGTGTTGTAGAAAGGAAAGAGAAAAAAAAAAGTAGATTCCCTTCACCCCTTTTAAAATGCTGTTTGTTATGTTGTTTTTGTTAATTTTTCTCTTTTTATTTTAGAAGCTCATTTTAAGCACAAAAAATTTAAAAATGTCGATACTTTGTTTTTGCTTTTAAAAATGTTTCACGTCTTTCTTTGATGTATGCAATCCTAAATTTTATTCGAAACGACGCTTTTAAAGTTGGCATATACTTAAGTACAGGCATTCATGAAAAAATAAATTGTGAAGAAGGTTTGCTGAATCTGAGTACTGGAATCTGATTATGAATTTAAGTTTCAATACAAATTTACAAACAATTAATTACAATTCTGTTACATTAAAATTATACTATGTCCAAATATCTAATACAAGACAATGTAAAAAAAAAAAAAAAAAAAAAAAAAAAAATCATCGTTATTATTTTATTGGAAAAAAAAATATATATATAAAGCCTGTTATTGTGATATGATTAATTCCCGTAATAAAATAAGTACATTTTAAGTTGGTAACATTTTATCTTTTGTTGACATTTACTGAAAATTCCAATGGGAAACTTAAGCTTAGCTTTGAATGTTTCAGAACATGAAATTCATATTTAGACTATTTTTCCATTTCTATTTCACCGGACACATCTATTCAAAAATCTGTCTATAGATTATATATAGAGATTGCGGTAATTAAACAATTTTAGTATACAAAGTCAGTTTTTAAATTCAGCAATACGAAAATAATATGACTTCATATTAAATATGACGTAATAAACATTGTAACCTAGAATCACTACCTATCACGGGATATCATTGGATTAATTACGTATGATAGGATTTAATTGAATGAAAAAAACTTTTCATATATTTTTACTTTTTTCTATCTGTAATAGAAGAAAGTATTGTAATCGAAATTTTTTTCGACTTCCGGTTTTCAACGAATTTACACATTTTAGGGTTCAGAGATTCCGAAAAACATGTTTTTACAAAATGTCTGTCTGTCCGTGTGTATGTCCTCTTTGTATCATCGAAAAGTGTATGATGTTATGCCTAAAATTGAACCAAATTTCATTTATAGGTTTTAGGCCAGCAGATCCCACTTGAATTTGGGGATATGCTGAGGAAAGGGGTGCCGTGATAGGGATTTTTGTTCCTTTTTCATTATTGTATCATTGAAAAGTGTATGAAGCTATGCAGATGATTGACCAAAGTTTTGTGTGGGTTTTTGACTGTGGCCTGCATGTCCTAGTTGAATTTGGAGAAATTCCGTCGGAAGGGGGCACACTGTGATAGCCATTTAAAGATTTCAAATTAAAATAAAATATCCAAAAAGTCAGAAATCCTAAAAGAGTTTTTTGTTAAATGTTCGGAATTGATCCAAGGATTCCGGAGCAATTTTTGTTTTGCCTCTATCTTAAAAACTGGTTGAGGTATAGAAGTTTGAAATTTTAGGGTGGCTGACATTTTGAAACAAGCCAGCACGATTCCTCCATAAAAAGGGTTTAGTTTATGAGTTTTATCGAACTTGCGTTCTTGCAAATCTTTTTTCATTGTTCTAACCATAGTTCCAACTCTTATATGTTTAACACTATGTAGTCATATTCGCCAGCATCAAATTATCGCCATGTTTAGCAATATTTCACCAAATGTCGCAAAATGTGGCGATGTTTTGCGAAAATTTGGCTACTTTGGTTAGCTAATTTGGCGAAATTTTCATTCAAATTCAATATCGACGAGAACTGGAAATGAAATTTCTGTAATCGGGTTACACGCATTTTAGCTTCTTTTTTTTCCAGTAAAATTAGCAAAAATTTTAAACCCAAGGAATAGGGAGGCTACCTTTTCCCACCGATACAGGCCAGAAGTACTTTTGCTAGTCGTGTTGTACATCGGCTACTCGTGCAGCGAAAGGTGCTTCGTATCCACGTAATCCGACGACTCTCAAGAAACTGACGTACTACAGAATGACGAAAAGTATAGATTTTATAGGTGATGTGATAGCGAATTTTGAAGTATTATGTACGAGATAGAAAATTTTAGGATTGGCACATCTGACTAGTTAAATTTTATTTCGATTTTCATAAAATTTGAAATGACTCGACAAATTATATATATTAAATTTTAAACCATTCGGTTAGGTAGTTTTTGTGCCGTTATAAGCGGACAAACGGACAGATGACTATGGGTGCTACGTATTCATATAATTACGAACGCACCAGATTTACATATGAGTTGTATATTTATCTTCCTTTGTTCGAATTGAAAGACGATTAAAAAAGAAAATAATAAAATGCTTAGATATTTTCGCAGTTTGAAATAACATTAAATGTTTAGTCAGAAATGTTTGATTTATGCCAAATTTTATTTATGACTTTAAAAAATAATAAAAAAAAATTATCACGCGCTTTTAACAATTAAGTTAAGAATTTTGTCAAAGTTATATATATTTTTTAGATCACCGATTTAAATATGTCCACTTTTTTAAATGCCTGTTTTAAAATGCTTTTTTTAAAACGTATCTTTGAAATTAACGTGTAGAAAAAAAAATACATATGTTTATTTATCCATTGCCACACAAAATAGCTGTTTATTACAAAAAACAGCAGTAATCAATAACAATACCAGGATCTATTTGAATAGCCAATAGCAGAACAAGAAGAAAATTACGAGCTCATTTTCTTCTTGTTCTGCTATTGGCTATTCAAACACGATGGTGAATATGACTGTGTGCCTTAATGAATAAGTGCCAAGGATTACAGATTTTGACTACCACTATTTTTTAATAATAATATTTGCTACATTAAATCGCATAATTCTGCGATTTAATAAGGCAAATGTTACTATTCAGAAATAGTGATTTTCAAAATACGTAATATTTGGCACTTATGCACTTAATATTAACTTTTAACACTTAAATAACTTACGTATATTTTGTATATCATTACATGTTTTATATTTAAATATGCATGTCACAAATCAGGGTTCTGTCTAGATTTTTCTCACAGATTCATGTTTTTGTGAAATTGTGAAAAGTTTTTTTTATTATTATTTGTGAAAAACCTAAATCTTCATTTTGTGAATTTGAAATTATCGTAATATTCAAGTCTGTAAAAGAAAATAATTATTATACCTTATTTGGCAAATTCAGCTGTTTTGTAAAGATAAGATTTTATTTAAAAATGGATAAATTTGTGTGAAGTTCGATTTGGATGAGATGGAAAAGTTTTATGAAAAGTCTACATTTAAGAATTTTGTGAAGGGGTACCTGTTTTAAGGGGAAAATATTTGTGAAATGTTTTTTAAGGGACCCAAATTTTTCCTAAATAGATCCCAGCAAATGCACATTTGTTCGAAAATATTGTGACATAAGCCTTTGTTAAAGAGGTTTTTTTTTATAACATTGTACTGGATGACAACTATATTTAACTTAAAATTAATAGTATAAAACTTTCCTTTATTTTCGTATAAATTTAGAAATGTATGGTTTTACAAAATGCACTGCAAGTGAAGTTTCTCTGCGTGAATTTGCGCGAGTATGCATACATAAAAAGATGCATACACAAATGATTCATATCTATTTTGTGAAATACCTGAAAAAAAATTATTACCTTTTGTGTCATTTCTAGGACACTAAATTCTATTGACGGCAAAAACAACATGTGTCTAAAAAGGTTTTTTGTTGAAATTTTAATTCTTATGAAATAAATAACTGATGGACAATAAACATATTTAAAGATTTATGGAATATAGTGAGTGCAGAAAATTTCTTAAAATATCTAGCATTTGCTTGTTAGCATAGTTTTTAATTAATTCCTGAAAAATCTTAAATCTTGATTTTATATAATTTTCGAAATCACTGTCGTTTCATTTTTCTATTTAGTATTCCATTAAACTCAAATTACGCAAGTTACTTTTTTCCCCATTAAATATCTGTATATTTCTTCAAAAATAAGTTTTTCAATTATAGAAATGCAAGAAAACTATATTCAGAAAACTAATGCTATCTAAAACATTTTTGGATTTTTTTTTTTTTTTTTGACTTAATGCAAGTTTCAAAACTGTAATAAAAATGCATTATTAAAAAAAACAAAAATCTAAAAAGTTTCAAGCACTTTATTAGATTATTTCTTATTTCATTGTAATAAAATATTCATTTTATAATTTGCCACTTCAACATTTCACTGAATTTTACTATAACGGAGATCAATAATTGGTTTGCTTATAATTATTTTACATAATTGTTTTTTCTTACTTGCAAAGTGGAATTAACTGTAACAGTTCACGTTAAAAAAAGTTTTAAACTTTAGGAGTTTTATCTTTAATTCATTATTGACATTAAAAGCTAACCGAAAAAAAAAATAACGGATTCAGCAAAACATTAAAAATGTATAAACAACTCTACATTTCGGATACTTAGTGTTAAAGAAAGAACAAAAGATAAGTCGATTTTTCTCCATTAAAGTGATGTCTATCATACTGTTTTTTATTCATTTCTTTTTATTGTACAGACTAATTTTAATTCTTATAAAATAAATAACTGATAGACAACAAATATATTTAAAGTAATATAAAACATAATGAGTGCAAAATATTTCTTAAAATACCTTTCGCGGTTATACGCGGCATACCATTTGCGGTTATCACAGTTTTTATTAATTCCTAAAATATCTTAAATCTTGATTTTATATAGTTTTGGAAATCACTGCCGTTTCATTTTTCTATTTAGTATTCCATTAAACTCAAATTACGTAAGTTACTTTTTTCACCAATAAATATTTGTATATTTCTTCAAAAGTAAGTTTTTCAATTATAGAAATGTAAGAAAACTATATTCAGAAAACTATTGCTATCTAAAACATTTTTTGTTTTTGTTTTTTCTTTTGACTAATGCAAGTTTCAAAATTGTAATAAAAATGCATTATTAAAAAAACAAAAATCTAAAAAATTCTCAACCACTTTATTAGCTTACTAGGCTTTGCGCGGGTAGACAATGTGTTGACTACAATGTAGGGTAGAGAAGTGTAGGTACTTTAAATAAGTTGTTCTAAATTGGATAAAAGTGGAAGTGAGACAAAATTGCAGTACACAGATATTTTGAAAATTAAAAGCTTGTAAAAATGTGATAAATAAATTTTTCTGTTTATGTACATATTGAAACTAATAAATAATATACGGCCCATGGAAGGACATAGCAACTATATGTGTTCATGTAG
The DNA here is from genome assembly GCA_963931845.1 of Maratus michaelseni. Taxonomy (NCBI): domain Eukaryota; kingdom Metazoa; phylum Arthropoda; class Arachnida; order Araneae; family Salticidae; genus Maratus; species Maratus michaelseni. Next base: position 95,122,043 of record OZ007589.1, on the reverse strand, counting down.
AATGTGTTTTCCCGAATTTAACGGTCCTACCTAAATCTGCTGCTCAGATATGGCGAAATGACCCAAAACTTTTGAATACCCCTTTAAACACCTTCTGGGGAGAATTTCCAAAATCGCCGAAATACGTGTTTAACCAATTTTTTAGTAGATTTGTTTTAATTAATTTCGTCCTCCTACATAAAAGCTGAGATATGGCGAAATCACCTAAAAAATTTGAACCCCCCCCCCCCTTTAACCACCTTCTGGGGGGAATTTCCAAAATTGCTGAAATACGTGTTTTATTCATTTTTTAGTAGATTTGTTTTCCTGATTTTCGCGCTCCTAACTAAAATTGTTGCCGAGATATGACGAAATGATGTAAACAATTCGTCTCCCTTGTAACCCCCTTTGTGGGGAAATTTCTAGAATGGCTGAAATATGTGTTTAACCCATTTTTTTGAGATTTTTTTCCTTCATTGCGCGCCTACATAAAACTGCTGCTGAGATATGGCGAAATGACCTAAAACATTCGACCAGCCACTTTAACTACCAACAGGGGGGAATTTCTAAAATCGTTGAAATACGTGTTTAATCATTTTTTCAATACATTTGTTTTCCTTATTTTCGTTCTCCTACCTATAACTGCTGCTGAGATATGGCGAAATAACCTAAAATATTCGACCACCCCCCCTTTAACCTCCTTCTGGGGGGAATTTCTAAAATCGCTGAAATAGATGATTAATCATTATTTAGTAGATTTGTTTTCCTGATTTTCGCGCTTCTACCTATAACTGCTGCTGAGATATGGCGAAATGACTTAAAAAATTCGATCCCTCCCTTTAACCAACTCCGGGAGTAAAATTTTTAAAATCGCTTAAATACATGTTAAATCATTTTTAGTAGATTTGTTTTCCTGATTTTCGCGCTCCCACCTATAACTGCTGCTGAGATATGGCGAAATGTCTTAAAAGATTCAACCCCCCCCCCTCTTTAACACCTTCGGGGGGGGGGAATTTCCAAAATCACTCTTATACATGTTTAATCATGTTTTTAGTAGATTTGTTTTCCTGATTTTTGCGCTCCTACCTATAACTGCCGCTGAGATATGGCGAAATGACCTAAAACATTCGACCCCCCCTCCCTTTAACCACTTCGGGGGGGGAGGGAATTTCTAAAATCCCTGAAATACCAGTTTAATCATTTTTTTAGTAGATTTGTTTTCCTGATTTTTGCACTCCTACCTATAACTGCTGCTGAGATATGGCGAAGTGACCTAAAACATTCGACCCCCCCCCCCCCCTTAACCTTTTCGAGGCGGGGCGATTTCTAAAATCCCTGAAATACATGTTTAATCATTTTTTTAGTAGATTTGTTTTCCTGATTTTCGTTCTCCTACCTATAACGGCTGCAGAGATACGGCGAAATGACCTAAAACATTCGACCACCCCCCTTTAACCCCCTTCTGGGGGGAATTTCTAAAATCGCTTAAATACATGTTAAATCATTTTTTTAGTAGATTTGTTTTCCTGATTTTTGCGCTCTTAACTAAAATTGCTGCTGAGATATGGCGAAATGACCTAAAACATTCGACCCCCCCCCCTTTAACCCCTTCGGGGGGGGGATTTCTAAAATCCCTGAAATACATGTTAATCATTTTTTTAGTAGATTTTTTTTCCTGATTTTCGTTCTCCTACCTATAACTGCTGCTGAGATATGGAGAAATGACCTAAAACATTCGACCACCCCCCTTTAACCCTCGAGGTGTGGGATTTCTAAAATCGTTGAAATGGGTGTTTAATCATTTTTTAGTAGATTTGTTTTCCTGATTTTCGCGCTCCTACCTATAACTGCTGCTGATGTACGACGAAATGACCTAAAACATTCGACCACCCCCCTTTAACCCCCTTCTCGGGGGAATTTCTAAAATTGCTGAAATAGGTGTTTAATCATTTTTTTAGTAGGTTTGTTTTCTGGAATTTTAAGCTCCTACCTATAACTGCTGCTGAGATATGGCAAAGTTACATAAAACATTCGAACCCCCCTTTAACCCCCTTCGTGGGGGAATTTTTAAAAATCCCTTCTTATTGCTTGCTTAGGCCATAACAGCAATCTACAATCCAAATTGCGTGACCCTGACTTTAGTAGTTTCGGCTGGGCGTTGATGAGTCAGTCAGTCAGTCAGTCAGTCACCGCTTCCCCTTTATATAATAGTATAGATTTCTTATTTCGTTGTAATAAAATATTCATTTTATAATGTGCCATTTCAACATTTCTCTGAATTTTACTGTAACGAAGAACAATAATTGGTTAACTTATGATTATTTTACATAATTGTATTTTCTTAATTACAAAGTAGAATTAACTGTAACAGTTTACGTTACAAAAAAAGTTTTAAACTTTAGGAATTTTATCTTTAATTCATCATACACATTAAAGTTACTCGAAAGAACAATAATGGATTCAGTAAAACATTAAAGATTTATGAACAACTCTACATTTCGGATACTTAGTGTTAAAGAAAGAACAAAAGAGAAGTTGATTTTTCTCCATTAAAGTAATGTCTATCATACTGTTTTTTATTCATTTATTTTTATTGTACAGACTCATTTTAGGTTATTGTACAGACTAATTTTAATTCTTATAAAATAAATAACTGATAGACAACAAACATATTTAAAGTTTTATAAAACATAGTGAGTGCAAAAAACTTCTTAAAATATCTAGCATTTGCGGTTAGCACACTTTTTATTAATGCCTGAAAAATCTTAAATCTTGATTTTATATAGTTTTCGAAATCACTGCCGTTTCATTTTTCTATTTAGTATTCCATTAAACTCAAATTACGTAAGTTACTTTTTTCACCAATAAATATTTGTATATTTCTTCAAAAGTAAGTTTTTCAATTAGTAAAATGTAAGAAAACTATTGCCATCTAAAACATTCAGGGATTTTTTTTTCGCCTTAATGTAAGTTTCAAAATTGTAACAAAAATGCATCGTTAAAAAAAAAAAAATCTAAAAATTTTCAAGTATATTACTAGCTTATTTCGTTTTAATAAAATATTAATTTTATAATTTACCATTTCGACATTTCCCTGAATTTTACTATAACGAAGATCAATAATTGCTTAATTTATGATTATTTTACATAACCGTGTCTTCTTACTTGCAAAGTGGAATTAACTGTAACAGTTTATGTTAAAAATCGTTTTAAACTTTAGGAGTTTTATCTTTAATTCATCATAGACATTAAAGCTACCCGAAAGAAAGATAATGGATTCAGCAAAACATTAAATATTTATAAACAACTCTACATTTCGGATACTTAATGTTAAACAAAGAACAGAAGATAAGTTGATTTTTCTCCATTAAAGTGATGTCTATCATACTGTTTTTTATTCATTTCTTTTTATTGTACAGACTAATTTTAGGGACTAGGAAAAAAGCTAGAAAATTAGCACTACCGAGGAACACTACAAGATGCTTACTTTAAAATATGGTGTGCATAACATTCATCGTTCATTTACAAGGACACACAAAATAATTCGGTTACAGTCTGAACAATAATGCTGAAAGTGAGTTTTAAATTGTGGTTAGAGTTTTTAAATGTGACTAATTTTTTTTAATATTACTTGGTGTGTATAAATACTATAGATCGTATATAGGGCTTCAAAAACGATCTCGAGTACATTTCTGTTTATTGACGAAGAGGAATTTTCAAATGTGCTATACGTTTCCTAACTATGTGCTATATACAGGGTGATTATAATTAAAGTCCAGTTTCAAAATGCTGTGAAAAAGGAACCACTGGTCAGAATGACTTCAAATTTGAACTGAATATACTGGAAGAAAGGGGAAACGGTATGGCATAAGAAAGAAAAGTTCCAAAGTGTATCAATAGATGACGCTACAAGTGGCATAACGAAAGTTGATTCGGCTGCAAGTGACATTTTTAATCAAAATACGACGTCTTTGGCATGAGTTGCACAGTAAATCAACCGTACTGTTGAATGTGCATGAGTGTCTCGGTTGTTTGACAGAAAAAAGGACTTCCAAATCAGTCAACAGTTGAGGTACTATTTAGTGGAAAGCCCATCCACCACGGCAAGGTCGTACCACATTGGATGGGAAAAATCGGTTTTTAATTGTCCTTGAGATAAAAACCGCATAAAAGCACATAATGATTCGGTTTTTAATTGCGCATGAGTGTCTTTTAATTTGCATATTATGCCGCTTACAGCGCCATCTATTGATGCACATTGGAACTTCATTTTTCTTACGCCATACTGTTTCCCCCTTCTTCCAGTATATTCAGTTCAAATTTGAAGTCATCCTGATCAGTGGTTCCTTTTTTACAGCATTTTGAAAGTGGGACTTTAATTATAATCACCCTGTATATACAAATCTATAGATCATATACAGGGCTGCACAAAAGAATTCGGAATTTTTTTTCAGATTATTGATAGTAACTGCTGAATCTGGGTTTTCAAACGTGTTATTCGTTTTCCAAGTTATTCATTTAGACAACATCTTTCACCTTTAAAATAGGTGGATTGATCAACATAAAATAGCTTTTTTAATCTTTTAAATTTTGCACTGATTATGGAGCTTTAGGGGCTCCGAAACAGCTGTTGTCCTTTTTAACACTTTCCAACCTAGTTGAAAAGTGTTTATGACTTCGGTTTGTCTGGCCGTCTGCCGTCTGGCCGTCTGGCCGTCTGCCGTCTGGCCGTCTGCCGTCTGGCCGTCTGGCCGTCTGCCGTCTGCCGTCTGTCCGTGCTCTAACTCCCGTAAATATGCTCGGATTGCTCTGCAATTTTTATATGTTATAGTCGTTATCTATAGCATGTTCCCTATTTCAACGGAAGTGTGTAGCACTTATAGTTTTTTTACAGGGGCACTCAAAAGAATTCCATTACATTGCGGTCTATGGGGGAAAATCATTTGCGGTTTATTTAAATAATGTTTCACTATTTTAAACGCATTGAAATTTATATATATCACTAAGGTGCATTAGAAGAAGCTTAACATGGAATAGGGTGTGCATAGCACTTATACTTACTGTACAGGGACAGTCAAAAGAATTCCGTTACATTACGTCTATGGAGAAAAATCGTCTGCGGTTTATTTAAATAATGTTTCCCTATTTAAAACGCATTGAAATTTATATGAGGTGCATTACAAGAGGCTTACTACAGAATATCGTGTGTATAGCAGTTATCGTTCATTTACAGGGACACACAAAAGAATTCTCTGCTGTCTGTTAACAATAATTCCTCGAAGTGCGTTTTAAGTTACTGAAAGCTATTTTAATTTTAACTCGCTTTTTGTCTATTACGTGGTGTGTATAAATTCTGTAGATCCTATACAGGGAAGCACAAAAGTTCGCGAACACATTTCCGTATTATTTAACTCCAGACGGAGAATTTTAAACTGTGCTACGTGTTTCCTAACTGAACTAAAATTTATTATCCTATGTAGTATATATACAAATCTATAGATCCTATACAGGGCTGAATAAAAGTATTCGGATTACTTAGATGTTATCTTTTAGCTTATTAAACGGTATGATTTGTAAAATTATTTTGGAAGCGTTGGAAAGTGTTACATAATCTATGCTTGAAGCATGATTTTTCGTTCTTGTTATATTTTTTTATTTGTGCTATTTTACGTTGATCATTTATTTTAATCTTTGACCTTATTAAACTTTGGAGTTGTGTTACAGCATTTTCAATGCGTCGGAAAGTGTCTCACAATCGATGCTTGACGCATAAATATTCGTGATTGTTTAAGCGTCATTTCGAATAAAGTTAAATATTACATACATCAAATCAAGAGATGAAACATCTTTAAAAGCAAATTATCAAGATTTTTAATTTTTTTTTCCGTATCTAAAATAAAAATAAAAGGAAAGACAGCATTTTAACACAGAAAAGTCTACTTCTTTCTTTTTCTTACTTTCACAATATGTATGCGAAACGCACAGTTCTTTATACATTTTTAATGTTTTGCTGAATTATTTTTTTTTTCTTTCGTATAATTTTAATGTCTACTATGAATTAAAGATGAACGTTCCAAATTTTAAACATTTTTTACAACGTGACTGTTACAGTTAACTCTGTTTGGCAAGTCGGAAGAAAATATGATGTAAAATAAATACAAGTTAATTAATTATTGATCATTGTTACTGTAATATTCGGAAAAATGTTGAAATGGCACAATTATAAGATGAATATTTTATTAGAATGAAATAAGAAATAAATTATTAAAGTGCTTTAAAAGTCTTATATGATTTCTTTTTCAATTTTAAATTATCCATTACGACAAATATTTTTTTCATAGATACTTTTCAATACATTTGGTTACTGCTTATTGATTAGTTTTGTAATATTAAGTTATTTCAGCAACTTATCGTTGAATAAATATATAAATTATTCATAATGAAAAAAGTGTCGTAGTTTGTGGTTACGAGAATACCAAAGAAAATATATGTACTTTGATAAAATTCCTTCATTGTCACTTCTGATTGTATCTTTGTTAATTCCAAGTTCTTACAATTAGCAAATACTCATGAAACGATAAATAATGTCTTTACTTTTTAAAGTTATGAATAAAAGGTGGCATATGTTGTGGAAATTAAACTTTTATCATTTAAAACTCTATGTTATTTCAAATGGGTAATATATCTAAAATTTTTATCGATTATTTTTTAGACTTCTGACAAAGCCTTTAACTGCCGAGCTAAACGGATTGATATCTGGCAACGGGGCGAACATTCGTCTGATCACCGCATGGCGGAGATCTGCTGGTCAAGACTCCAGGACGTCGTGGCTGCGGTGCTTCTTGTTGCCTTCGTTGTTTTCCTTAAGTTGGCCGGTTGCTAATTGATGTTTAGATAAGTAGATTCGGCACTGCATAGCGCATCGAAGTCATGCTGAACGAATGTGAGATATTGGAGTATTTACTTACTTTCTTTTAGTAGCTATTATTTTTCATCGCTCCCAGTTGGGTTTATAATTTGCAGTTATCTTGTGTTTTTAAGTACTTGAATCTAGTTCTGGTGTTGGTTCTTTTTTGTCAAGACGAGTTGTCACTGGTCGTAGTTATGGTAATCACACGTTTTTGGGATTAGATGTCTATCTTAGGTAGGTGTCATCTTCACTTATTTGTCCACTTTTGTTGCTTAATGGTTGGAGTTGTCACTGATCGTGGTAGTTTCTCTTTCTCAGTGAGGCTTGTTGCCATTATCGATGATTGATTTCAGCTGTGTTTGCTATAGGTTAGAGTCTGTCACATGGCCATTAGTTCGTCATGGTTTAGTGGAATCTGCTATCACTATTGTACATTTATTGCTTAGTGACTTTTAGCTCGGCAGCTATCAATCCAGTTTTGCTGTTATAGCTGTTATTAGTGATTACACTGGTCGACAAAAAAAAAATTAATTTTCCCTCCCTGCAAAAAAAAGGGGGTGACCTTAAGAAACAAATGCACTTTGTGAAATTTTCTTTTAACTCTGTTATCAGCGCTGTAACTTTCAGGTCAGCACATACGTTCTATTGATGACAGTCGCAATTTTGTTTCAATAGATTTTGAAGCTTTAACTACGTATCCTTTATGACCACCATGAGCAATAGGTATTGAAGGCTACAAAATAAAGTAAGTTAACAGTTTCATAAAGTAAATTAACCTAAACAATAAGGGAGACCGGGGCACATTTTCCATAGGGGCTAGTTTTCCAACTCGCTTTAGTTTTTAAATGAACCGCTAGATGAAGCCAGCGGGTGAACTAGCTGAAGTGCCAACACTGCACACACCATATACGAAAGTTTTAGTTATGTAGCTACTGTCACTTCGTGAAGAGATCTGTTTTCTTCATTTTTTGAACCGGAAGTAAAATTTCAGGTTTTTATTGAAACGTAAAATAAACATACTAGCGTTAAGCTTACTGTTTTGACATTGCATGTACTAAAAAGTGGTTTCTTTCTTCACGTACATATATGTTTGTTTTGCAAATAACTTACACTGCTACTCGTCAAGGTAGTGTAATAGTTTCAATATGTCGACGGGGCAGGTTTTTCAACAGCACAAGGGGCATATATTCCAACACGTGTATCATTGAAAAACGTACCCCGTACTAAATCAGCTATTCTTATTGTATCAAAAATGTATTTATTGTGCAATAAAATCGACCAAATAACCATATATGAAACGAACACGTTTGATCATTTAGTCATTTAAGTAAAACTACCAATATAAAAACCAAGGTGAATTCAAATATATAAAAAAAACTTAACTATTTTCTAAAATGGGTTCATTTAATGAATCCGTTTTATGTTAATTATGCCTGTAATCGATTATGCAAATAATATTTTACTATTTATAGTTTTGCAGCCACTTTAGTAAAAAAAAATTATATTAATTTCTAGGGAACGTTGATAAAATTTGATATAATTTTGACAGTAATGATATAAATAATAAATAAAACAATTAATATTTGTTTTTACAGATTTAAAATGGTCCGCAATTATAAAAAAGAAGACCAACAGAGGCTTGTACACCCGAGAAATAATAAATGCCGCTCTAATACCAGTGAGGGGGGGGGGGTTGCAGTGTTAGAAAAGCATCCCTGGACTTCAATATTCCCCGTAGGATTCTGAACAATTACTGGTCAAAATTTTGTTCCTTAAGCAATCCCCCAAAACCAGTGCCAGCATCACATGTGATCACCCGGCCTACAGTGTCTCAACCGTAAATTCCTGCACTGGAAGAATTTCTACCGGAAACGTCTGTTCAGCTTGTCGAACCGAAATCGCCTGCCCTCAGGCCACAAGCATTTCTCGAGGAATTAGCTTTAATAGGACAAACGTTGATATGTTTCTTAATAATTTGACAACTGTGTTAAAGTGATCAAACTTTGTGCCTAACGACATATGGAATATGGACGAAACGAGGGTAACTACTGTCTAAAAGCCAGATAGAACAGTTGGAAGCTATTGCTTTAAACTAATAGGTAAATTAACCTCAGCGGAATGAGGAACTTTGGTGACGGCAGAATTTGCTGTAAATGCTGCAGGAAACGAACATCCCATCATTTCTGATTTTCTTCAGGATCCAATTTCAACAACATTTTCTAGATGAGGGCCTATTGGATGTAACGGTAATGCGAACCCATCAGGTTGGATTATAGAAAATTTTGTAAAGTTCGCCAAGCACTTTGTAAGTTATGCACGTTGCTCAGAAAAACGACCAACTCTGCTTCTTCTCAACAATCACGATTCCCATCTTTCGGCAAAAGCATTGGACTACTTCAAGGCTAACGGTGTTACTTTGTTGTCATTTCCTCCTCACTCTAGTCATAAGCTACAACCCTTAGATCGCAGTGTGTATGGGTCTTTCAAAAAGCAAATTCACACTGCTTGTGATACCTGGGTATGCACAAATAAAATTCTGATGACAATTTACGACATCCCTTCTATTTTGGCTTTAGCTGCTCTACCGGTGTTAACGCCAGTCAATATTATGGGGAATTTTAAAGTTTCAGGAATTTTCAAACTGACTCCTGAAATATTTGCAGACTCTGATTTTATGTCATCCTACTTTTCTCACAGGCCAGCTCCTGCCATACCAAATCTTGAAAGCGCCAACAATTCTGAACAGACTTCAAACTTGCTAGAACAATCGACTGTTCATAGCCTTAATTCAAATCCACCGAAAGCATTAAATCTTCTACACCACACGATGGCTAGTACTTCCGAAGAAGCTGATCTTTCATGTTCCTCTCAAGCTTTTCCTATTGCTTATCAAGCAGGCCTTCCTTCTACATCTAAACCAACTTTTCTCACATCAGTAGAAGTTAGGCCTTTTGAGAAGGCGGCACCTAAGAAGCAAACACAGCGAAGAGAGAAAAAAAGGAAGTCAGCTATATTGACTGATTCGTCCGTTAAAAATCAGCTGAAAATGAAAAAATATTTATCTAAAAAAGGGAAACTGCAAAAGGAATCATATAAAAGGGGCGAAAAACACAAAACAAAATTCAATCCCGGCCAGAATGTTGTTTGTACTTTCGTCTTCAAATGCAAAATGCATTAAAACATCAAAACCTAGAAAAGTTATAAAAAGCTTACATTCAAGTGATGAAGATTGTCTTTGCATCTATTGCTTTGAACTTTACTCGAGATCTAAGGCAAAAGAAAAGTGTGTGAGGTGCAAGAAATGGGCACATGAAGACTGCACCAAAGAAGATGTTTCATTTTTTGTTTGCATTCATTGTGATTCATACAATCATGACCACTTTTGTTAAAAAAAAACTATCTGTCTTTATAAAATTGTTAACTGACAGTTTTTGTAAAATCATTAAGTGACATTTGCTTTCTATATTCAATTTGTTTCTATATGTATTATTATTATGCCTTTTTAGTTTACAATAAAACATGCATATTAATTAACAAACAAGTTTTATTATCTTTACTTTACCATTAAAGTATAGTTGGAAAATTTGACTCTATACGTTTTTAGTAGGCTGGAAAACTTGCCCCGAATATGGGGCACATTTTCCAACGTGACATGATCAGACTTAGCCTTTTTATGTCAAAAACTATATTTAGTTTTTTGAAAAATAGTTATGCTAGTTTGTAGATAAAGGTTTAGGGAATACAATGATATCCTATTGATCTTAAAATAGATAAAAATACAAAATACAAAAATAAAACTATAAAAAGTTGGAAAATTTGCCCCGGTCTCCCCTACACTCTGCATGTTCCTGTCAACAAAGATGCTATGCAAATTCCCTTTGAGAGTTGAATGCAGAATGTTATTTCAGACTGGACATGTACGGATTCACACCATCGACTCTCAGAAGAAGGTAGAAATACTTTCTATAAGAGGGTGAAAAAACAAAGCGCAAGAGAATAATAAAAAAAAATCAAAGAATAGAACGCTTTTAACGATAATGTTTTAGCAAGGGAAAAGTATTTTAATTGTAAAGACGACCCCCAACAAAAAAGGGTATGTGATGGAGAAATTTGATTGCGATTTAGACTTTGCACAGGGTGGTTATAATTAAAGTTACACTTCTCAGAATAATCTGGAACGCATTCTGGTTGACAGATTTCGTTGAAACTTGGTATCCAGTTATATGGATTATGGGAAAATGAAATATCCAGTAAAATAAATAAATAACAGTTCAAATTTCAACCACCAGATGAAACGATGGTGCATAAAGAACCGGAAACACAAATTGGAAACATAAAGCTTTATTTAATCAGAGCATTTGTTCAATGTGCATTCCATTTGTGTCAATGACATGTTCAACAGAAAGTAAGTATAACACGCCATATCCTTTAATTTTTCAAAAATCACTTCGTGTTGCCCTTGAAGATGTTTTAACACGCTTTTCACCTGGAGATTGAAATTTGAACTATTTGTATTGGATATTTATATTCCCCATGGCCCATATATAACGTAAAACCAAGTTTCAACGAAATCCGTAAACCAGAACGGTCTCCATATTGATCTGAGTAGTGTAACTTTAATTATAACCACCATGTATAATTAAATAAGCCAAAACCAATCATTTCTACTGGGAGGATTTTGATGCCGACCAGTGTTATTTTTTTAGACCGCTGAGCAGCCCCCTACCTGCCAGGCTTTTGTCCAGCTTAACGGATTGATGCCTGGCAGTGGGGCGAGGATTCGCCTGATCTCCGCATGGCGAAGATCTGTTTGATAAATCTCTAGGCCTACGTGGTTTCAGTACATCTTGTTGCCTAAGTTGCTTTTCCTGAGTTAGACGATTGCTGATTGGATGAGACGTTTCAGCACTGCACAGTGTAGTGATGTCATGTTGGACGGATGTGAGATGTTGGAGTATTTACTAATTTCACGCTGCATCGCACACACATACGTCATGCCATCGCTACAAAAGTTGGTTTCGTAATTTTGAAATTTATTAAACGTTGTAGTCTCGTATTAGCCGCATGTCGTAAATCAATATTTCAAGAAATCACCGTAGATTTCGCTTACAGCAGCTTTTTTAATTCTGATATTTTCAGTGGTTTAAGCGCGTAGTTAGATTACAAATTGGTTAAATTTGTGTTTTAATTATATTATTGTATTTATTTATTTATTTATTGATGACATTTTATTTTAGTTATGGAATATTAGTATGAAACAATGCTGAACTCTATTTATATTGTTTAAAACGTAAAAGGGTTAATCTTTTATAATCGGGATGCTCGCGATAGACATAGATTTATAAAAAAACACATGCTTGAAAATTATTTTAAAAACCACAAAATATTGTTCAATTGAGATACAGCTTTCAAAAAATTGCATTTGAAAAACATTATTTTCTATTCGACGGTGTATTCAAATTATATGTTTTTTTTTTTGTTTTTTTTTTTTTTTAACATAAACTGTATTACTTTGGTATTAGCCACATGTCAGCGGTTAATAAAGAAATCACCAAAGATTTTGGTACTTGTAGCAACTTTTTTTTTTCTGATTATTTCGGTGTTTAAACCCGTTGTTCACTTACCCATGCGTTAAAATTGTGTTTATTTATGTTCTAGTAAAGTTTTAACTTTGATATGGAATAATATCGAGAAACATGATGAACTTTTAAATTGTTTTAAGTGCAAACGTGTTAATTTAATTGGGTAGATAAAAAAACCATGCTTAAATTTCTTTTTAAAAATCATACTAAATGATTAAATTACGATGCAGTTTTCAATCAAGTTGCATTTGAAAGACCTTTTTTCCCTATTCGACGTTGTAAAAGTTGAATAGAATTTTAAAAAGTTTAGGTAAAAGCGAAATTTAATCGTCATGTGTTGCCAACGTCAAAATTATGTTAGAGTCACGAACGGACATGTTTGTCATTTATTTATTTATTTTTATGAAATGAAAAGAAATTAATTCTTCAAGATTTCTCTTAACTTTTTCTGTACACTTAACTTACAACAATGAGGAGGAATTGGTATTAAGGAATTATTTGTTTTTTCATTTCATAAAAATAAATAAATGACAAACATGTCCGTTAGTAACGCTAACATCATTTTGACGTTGGCAACACATGACGATTAAATTTCGCTTACACCCAAACTTTTTAAAATTCTATTTTAACTTTCACAACGTCGCGCGTCGAATAGGAAAAAGAATGACTTTCAAATGATATTTTATTGAAAACTGTTTACAATTTACCCATTTTGTAGGGTTTTTATTAAAAAGAAATTTTAAGCATGATTTTTTTTTAAATATACCCGATTAAATTAACACGTTTTAACTTAAAACAACTTAAAAGTTCAGCATTTGTTTCTCGATATTATTCCATATCAAAGTTACAACTTTACTAGAAAATAAATAAAACACATTTTTAACGCTTGGGTAATTGAACAATGGGCTTAGACACCGAAATAATGAGAAAAAAAAGTTGCTATAAGTAGCAAAATCTTTGGTGATTTCTCTGTCTATTAACCGCTGGCATACAGATAATACTAAAGTAAGACCGTTTATATTAAATTAAATATATATATATATATATATATATATATATATATATATATATATATATATATATAATTTGAATACACCGTCGAATAGAAAAAAAAATGTTTCTATTAAACATTCCTTACAATTTAATCCATTTCATTTTTTAATATGTCAATGTTTTATATGTCATTTTATCTGTAATTTTTAAATTTATTCATGAAAGAAAAGAGATAAACCAACTGTAAAAGCAAAAAACAAATTGAGATTTTTTGAGCTTTTAAACTTCTTTGTGCATAAAATAAGACAGATACAATAAAAAAGGAACAAAATTAATGAAAAAAGTTTAATATGATAGACAGCATTTTAACGGGAAAAAATCTATATTTTTCATTTTCTTACTTTAACACTAAGTATGCGAAATGTACAGTTTTTTATGCATTTTTAATGTTTTGCTGAATGAATCAATTATTTTTATTTTGGTAATTTTAATGTCTATAATGAATTAAAAGATGAAAGTTACAAATTTTAAAATTTTCTTACAACGTCAGCCATAACAGTTAATTCAATTTTGCTCCTAAGAAGAAAAAACTATGTAGTAGGCAAAATAAAACAAGAGCGAAAAATCATGCGTCAAGCATAGATTATTAAACATTTTCTAATATTTCAGAATTGCTTTAACGAAACTTCACCGTTTAATAAGATTAAAGATGATGTCTAAGTAAACAATTTGGAAAACACATAACACATTTTAAAACCAATTTCAGGAATTACTATCAACAGTCGGTAAAATGTCTGAATTAGTTTGTACAGCTCTGTTTATGATCCATAGATTTGTAATATATACTACATAATATGCTAACATTTAGTTCAGTTGGGAAACGCATAGCATATGTGAAAATTTCCTTTCACCAATTTCTGCCAATAAATGGAAATGTATTCGACACCTTTGTTTTGCCTTGTATACACTGCAAGAAAGAAGTGTTGATTTTACAGTATAATACTGGCATCCCAGCTGCCAGTATTATACCGTAAAATTAACAGTAAAAAAACAGTAAAATAAGCAGTAATACGCTGCCGCGCACGCGCAGTTGCGTATTACTGCTTATTTTACTGTTAATTTTACGGTATAATACTGGCAGCTGGAGTGCTAGTATTATACGGTAAAATCAACACTTTTTTTTGTAGTGTAGCATCTATGAAATTTATACACACCATTTAACAGTAGAAAATATTAGTTCAATTTAAATATTGCGTACCACAACTGAAAACGCACTTCCATCAATTATTATTCATAGACAGTACTGTTACCGAATTATTTTGTGTGTCCGTGTAAATGAACGATAAACGCTATGAATATCATATTCTATAAAAAGCCTCTTGTAGTGCATCTCAGTCATATATATAAATTCTATTATGTTTAAAACAGTGTAAAATCACTAAAATACACAGCAAACGATTTTTCCTCATAGACCGTACTGTAACGGAATTCTTTTGAGTGTCCCTGTAACCGAACTATAAATGGTACACCCTTCATGTTCAATACCGAACATGCCATAGTAAGCTTTAATAACATTTATCATTTGCATGACAATCCAAGTATATTTATACGAGTTACAGCATGGGAAGACAGACAAACTGAAGTCATAAACACTTTTCAACTATGTTGGAAAGTGTTTAAAAGGTATCACCCCATACATCTTAATCATCAAATTGTTCAACGAAAACATGAAAATAGCCATTCGGCTGGAAATCGTGTCTTCTTTCAATTTATGTTAACAGATTGCGCTTAGTGTGTAGTCTTCATACTAAAATTGTATCAAACTCTGAAAATTACAATATGAACACCTCAATTTTGACAGTATGTTTAATTTTGTTGATAAATTGTATTTTAAGATACCAAACGGGAAATCATTCGATCAAGTATTTTAGGAATTATGATGAAGATTTAACTCCTACTGTTAAATTCAATTGTAATTGTAGCAAAACAGATTGAAATGAAGATAGTTTTTTGAGCATAATTAAAAAACTACTTGAAGGAATGGACTTTTTTGGATTGAATAATTAGGAACAGATTGCAATGAGGATAGTTTTTCGAGCATAACTAAAAAACTACTTGAAGGAATGGACTTTTTTCGGATTCAAGAATTAAGAACAGATTGCAATGAGGATAGTTTTTTGAGCATAACTGAAAAACTACTTGAAGAAATGGACTTTTTTTGGATTCAAGATTTGGATTCATATTTGAAGCTTCTAGAAATTTTCCTCTTACTTTATGTCGATTCAGATAATAATTTTGCTAAATCGAAGTCGTAAAGGTTATTAATAAAAGCACGAAACACTTAAAACAATTTTCCTCTTTCGATTATAATTAGAGGAACTGCGGGTATTATGGAATACTATGTACATTATGAGCAATACAACATCCCGATATTGTTTTAAACCCGAAAACTGAATAAATACTATTACAAAATTGAACTATCTGCGAATAGTTTTTATAGACAAAAATTATTTTCAGAAATTTCATCACTTTCAAACAAATAACACTAAAAAAAAAACGTATTTTGAGGGTATTGGAATAGGGGGTTAAAAATGAAGAAAACGAACAAAATGTGGCAAAAAAAAAGATGTAATGGTATCAAGAGAGCATGATCAAAATACAGTGTCAAGTTAATCAACCAATAAACTTCAGTTCATACTTCAGATTTGCATGAATCACAAATATAAGGATCTACCTTTGCGCCACCATAGAGTATTATGAGGCATTAGTATTCTATTTAACCCGACACTGCCGGTTTAAAGAAACAAATACTCTGTGTTTATTGGTGTGACTCGCGAGCTAAAAAACTAATTTTACATCATGACCTGTTTGTATTTTGGTGTACATTATGCTTAATTTCAATGTAAAAATATTACTTCTAATAAAGAATAGAAAAATATTGAAAAATTATCTCCTGAAACTTTCCAAAGACGAAACACAAATATATATCATACAACGTGCCCTGACTCCGGCCGACGAACTGCGCGTTCTGTGGGGCATTCTGGAAATGTTCTTAAGTAGTTTATGATATTGCCGCTTTGCGGCAGCACTTTACTAAACGGAAACCTTGGTAATCCATATTATCAGACTATTCCATAATACCCTAAGTTCTACTATAAATAAAATTTGGTAAGTATTTAAAAAAATTCAAAGCTTATGTTTAATAATTCAACGTTTTTTGCTCACTGGGTATCAAAGCCTGAGAGCTAATGTGCCCGCAGGTTCTGTACGTAACGCGATAACTCTTGAGAGAAATATCCGATTTGCTTCAAATTTCGTATATAGGTTCATTCTGATAAGGTGCTTCCCTGAATAGTTTTGGGGATTCATTGGTTAAGTATAAAGGGGGAGGAACGAGAGGCTAATCCTCCCTTAATTTAGATAAATAGGTTTTTCAAGCAGAATTACTCGATTTGCTTAAAATTTTGTATGTAGGTTCATTTTGATAAGGCGCTTCCCCGATTAGTTTCGAGGATTCATTTGTTAAGTATAAAGGAGGGAACGGGGAGCTAATACCTCCCCCCCTTTAATTTGGATAAATGGGTTTTTCATGTAGAATTAATAGCTTTGCTTCAAATTTTGCATATATTTTCATTGTGATAAGGCGCTTCCCCGATTAGTATTGGGGGTTCATTGGTTATGTATAAAGGGGGGAAACGGGGGGCTAATCTCTCCTTAATTTATTGTCGATTTCTTTATTTTTCGAGGGGCATAGTTCTTTGAAATAGGAGTATAATATACAATTAGTGTGAATAGCCTGTGAGCTCAATGCCATCAGTTTAACTGGACACTTTTCTTTATTTTTTTATTTTTTTCAAATTGCAAATATTTCCGATTTTTTTTTTTCTGTTTTGTTTCTTTCAAGCATTGCAGGGGATTTATTTTAATCTGTGTAGTTTCATATAACGGGAAAATATCAACATTAGAATAGTTTGTTATTAACATTATCTTATGTTTGTATGGTATTTGTTGCGAAAAACTGATACGTGGGAACAGACAAAAAATAACGCAAGTTCCAACCTTAAGATACCTTAAAATCAGTGTGTTATGAGGCAGATTATACACATTCATACATGTTCACAACACTTTTTTTTTGCTATGTTCTGCTCGATTAACGTTATTTTCTTATCTTTTAATGATTTTATTATTCAGTGCAATTCCAAGAAAACAATCTTTGTATATTTCTAACGAATAGATTTTTTAAGTTATTGCACAAGTTGTTTTTTTTTTTTCTCTGTTAATGTGAAACTCTATATATTATCCCCACATACTTTATTTTTACACAACTTTGTGTATAAAACAAGAACCAAAGAGTCTTCTAAGTTTATTTTTGAGAAAATCATGCACTGTAAAAAAAAAAAAAAAAAAAAAAAAAAAAAAAAATTGTAAAACCAAGATAAATTTTCCGTAATAGTTTCATTTTCTTAAAAAACAGTACAATTTTGTAATTGATATTTTGAGATTACAAATCCATAAAAATGCAGAAAGCGTATCGTAAATGTTATGGAATATTTCCGTATTTCTATCAAATCAGTATAATTTCCGTAAATGACATTTAGACGTTTGAGAACAGAGTTCACCGTGTTTTGGATTGCGAAGCATTTGATTGTTGTATATCTACTTTAACATTGTAAATATTGCCATTGAAACACCAATAATGCAAAAATATCAGACGTATTTCCAACGACAATATTGGCTTTCCACTGCAAATATTTTTAATGAAACGCAAAAATTACAGAAATATTAGATTTAAAAATTGGACATATTTCAAGTGAAACGCCTATATTCGTTTCACATTGGAACTTTTTAAAATGATACGTCCGTATTGGCTAAATGTCGAAGTTTCTCAATGAAACCAATAAAATTTATTGCACTATCTATACTCAAGAATTCGCATTAAAACAATGCGCAAATAATTTTTATTTTTTTTATCTCTTTTTTTACAAATAAAAAACAAAAATGTTTTGCAATATTTAAAAAAAAAATATTTCTTATTTTTAAGTTGGAGGTAATTAAAAAATAAATAATACAGCTTCTTTTTTCATAATTAGTTTAAGCCAAAGTTTGACAGATTTGTCACAAGATATTTAATCTTAAAAATTGTCTTTAAAAATAAAAATTTTCAATTTATTATTTTTTAAATTAATCAGTTTCACAGTATCGCACATATAAACTTTCAGCATTTCTCAAATACAAAAAATTAGCATAAATTGTTTTATATTTATCTAAGTTAAAATAAATAATTTTGTTTTTAAACAGCATCTAGAAAATATATCTGCTTAAAATAATTATGATGAGATAATTATGTTCAAAAATAATTTGAAGAAGTACATTTTTGAAGAAGGAAAAATTGTTGGTGCAAAAAAAAAAAAAAAAAAAAAAAAATCTACAATTTTTTGCAAGAAGTTAAATTTATCCTTCACAAAGCCAAAAATTTAAAATTGCAAACAGAAAATGTGTAAAATATTGAGAATTATACTCAGTTGAAAAAAATGTATCAACAGAAGAAACTTTTTATATTTCTGCTCTGCACGTCTAGTTTGTGATTAATAAAAGCTATTTAAAATAAGTAACAATATTGCCTCGTGTAATCCTAGCTGTATTGTCATGTCGAACAGTTGGAAAACCGAAGATCCTTGGTTCGAGTCCCATCGCGGTAAGTGTTAGGGCTGTTTACTAAATACCGACACAAATAGAAAATATTTAGTACCCATTTATACTGTACAGTTGTCCTTGAAAAGTGATATTTTCTTGGTCCTATAAAATTCATTTTAACGAAATGAAAATTCCTAATATATATACAGGGTGTCTCAAAAGGTCATTTACAAACTTAACATGCTGGTCTGTCATATCATGATGAACACGATTTACATAGGAACTTGTGTTCGAAAATGCACACTGCAACCGCTAGAGGGCGATGAGCGCAGCTGTGGAGGGAAAGAAAGAAAAGATATCCAAAGAGGTATTACTATGACTTTTATTAAAGAACATGGTTTAATTTACAGAAGATGTTCAAAATTCCTTCCATTCGTCGCAATGCATGCTTCACAACGTCAACGTATGGATTCACGGACCCGTTCAAAATGGGCAGGTGTGTCACGGACACGTGCCGCCGCTTCCTCGATCCTGGCGACGAGATCCATATCCGATGTTACGGGCGTCTCGTACACTATGGACTTGTAAGTGGTAGGGGTGTTGCGTGTCCTCATGCAGTATGCGAATAATGCTGGAATGATGTGCACCCAAGACGCGTTCGCTTGCTCGGAGACTTGTTTGCGGGTTCCTGTCAAATTGCCATAGCATGATTTCCTCTGCGACAGGCGTGTGCGTGTAGTGCGTTCTCGACCGATGTGGCTACGTACTTGGAAAGCTCCTGCTTCACGCAATCTGCGGTGCAATTGTCCAAACAAAACATGACTTGCCTGACGTCTGCTTGGGAAGCGCTCAAGGTACATACGTGCCGCGGCTCGTGCATTTCTACCCGCGGCGCCATATACGTAACGCATATCGGCCAATTCTGCGTTACTAAACCGATTCATCCTTCTCCTGCAACGTCCTCGCCTGAAATGATTACGCTTCCCACTCTCCGGTAAACTAGGGATCTAATGTAGAATCCCTACGGTAAACCTGCGCTCATCGCCCTCTAGCGGTCGCAGTTTGCATTTTCGAACACAAGTTCCTATGTAAATCTTGTTTATCATGATATAACAGACCAGCATGTAAGTTTGTAAACGACCTTTTGAGACACCCTGTATATATATATATATATAACGATATCTGTTATAAAACGGAAATTTCATAAATCAGTGAATCTTCCCTGGAATTCGCCGAATCGTTTCCTTTAAAACACCAAAATAATACTGGTTTCTCGATTATCCGCACAATTTTCTATTTTAATGGAAAAAACATTTACAGGTGTAATTTTACGTAGACTATTTCACTTAATTTCTTTTTTTAGATGCATGGTTTATTCCATGAATGAAACATGTACTCTTTGTAAATGTTGAGATGGTATCAGTATTATTTTTCATGAATAAATATTACGTCTGTTTATTGTCTGGATTATTGAATTTTTCTCTTGAAACATAATTTTCTTTTCAACACTTACGAACATAGTTGAAAGGTGTTTATGAATTCAATTTGTCTGACACTCTGTCTGGCTGTTTGTGTGGCAGTGCTCTAACTCGTAGAAACATACACGAATTGTCTGGATGGCGAACTACAAATGCTACGCATTTAAATTTCAATATCGAACATGCCATACTAAACCTCAATAACTTATATTAATTACATAATTGATATATGTTATTGAAGTTTAGTATGGAATGTTCGGTATTGAAATTTAAATGCGTATCATTTTTAGTTCGTTTACAGGAAGATTAAAAGAGTAACAATATTCCTTAACCTATGGTTCAATATTCAGTACACTTTTCACTGTTGACTATGGGGGAAAAAGTGAAAGAAACGAATTTTAATAGTTTTGCAATCTTTCAAAACATATTTAAATTGACATACTACTGAGAATCACTAGAAAATGTTTACTGTAAAAAAATGGTGATTATAGCATTTATCGTTCACTACAGTACTTTCAGTTGAGGTCACTCAACAGTACTCGATTACAGTATTGTCTATATGCGATAACTGCTGGAAGTGTGTTTTCAGTAGTGGTATGCTCTTTTAAATTTAACCAATTCTTTGCATATTGTTTCTGTTATTCTTGTTATGTATAAATTCTAAAGATCATATACAGGGTTTCAGAAAAGAATTCATTTCCGTTTATTGCTGAAAATTGCCGAAGGAGAATTTTCAACTGTGTTATGAGTTTCCTAACTGAATTAAATTTTAGCATACTATGTAGTATACTATATGTTACGGCTAAAGCAAGAATTATAGGTAAACCTAGGTTTAACTGGTTAAAGTGGGTCTAACCAATCCTAGTCGGTTAAAGCCAAAAGAGTTCCCAACGCTTCCACTTTTAACCGTTTCGTGAGTAAATCCAGATCATGTTAGCTACGCAGTTGGTTAGTATTGTATTATCTCTTTCCTGTGCGTGCTTGTTTTGTAACGTGTTAACGAATTTATCTAAAAAATGGAGATCGAAATTTTTTTCAAATCAAGTTTCTATGACATAAATTACTCACCGCTGCTTGAATGCATTTCATGCATTCTAGAGGTTGCTGTATAGCAAAGTTTCAAATCAAGACCTAATCATTTAAGGTATTTCAGACAAACAGCGAATAATGTATTCAAAAGATTTTCTCAGGCTTTTGAAAATATTTGTTTATAGTTTCTACAGTGTTATTTAAGAAAAATATTTTAATATTAAAATTTTAATCTTGCTCATAATATAACATAAATCTTTGGAATTTCCGGGTATTATGTGTACAAATACAATAATATTCATGCGTATCACACTTTTAAAGATAGATTCTCTGGTGAGCTTTCAAAAGTTTAGCATATATCATAAGTAATTTTGAAATAAGTGGCACATTATTTTCAAGAAATTTTTCCTTCTTCATTTAAATTATCGAGAAGAGGGGGGGGGAAGATTTAGAAGACATTATTTCTAATAAATAGTATCCCACATCATATAATAGACAATATAATTATCTAACAGTGTTTGGAACATTCATTGTTCTATGTACTAAAATATTTTTTGAGACAAAAGTTTTATAATGTATATATTATAATATAATAAAAGGAAAATAATTATTTCTCCTTTTATTATTTAAAAATAACTTTTAAATGTTAAAACCTACCACGCGTACCAACCCGATATATTGCCACTTGCATTACACGAGATCTTTAGTTTCCTTGGGGGAAGAAAAGAAATCTAATTGAATTGTACATTTAGAAATGATTTATAATAATAAATGTATTAAATTTCTTAATACAATCAAGAAATGTTTACAATGTAAATGAACTGAAAATTACGAAAATTACATTTTGCAAATTACGAGAGTTTAACACAATTGTAGTAAAATGACTTTAAGAAAATGACGATATATGTTCAGTAAAATTACACTGGTCTAGATGATTTTGCATAAAACTTTATACAGCTTGCCATTATTACCAAGCTAATATTCGTTTACTTGTTTAACTCGTCTAAGCGAATTCGTTCAAGTGAATGTTGCCATGTACTGAAGTGTTGTTGTTATTGCCCTGTACGTATGTTCTGCCTCCATACTCAAACCTCTATGTTCTATCAAAGTTCATTCTTTTCCATTTTAAATAAATTCGGAAAACATCATTCCACGTGGATCAATAATATTAAAATCGCTCAGATTTTTTATATTTTTAGTAACTGTAGAAATAAGTCATAGGAATAGTCATCACATTACAGTTTTTTTTTAAAAAAGAGACTGTAAATAAAAAATCATTAAATCTTTTATTAAAACAAAATCAAAATATAGATATCTGTTCAAAAATTCGGATAGCAGACGACATCCCATTATTAACATTTTTTTCACCAAAATGTAGCAATTTAGGTGCTATATTCAGACGAACTTCATTAAAAGTTTAGAAAATATCAATATCTCGGAAACGAATTCGAATTTTAAAATTCTGAGAACTTATATGACATCCTTGGATTCATGCGGATAATTGGTGTTATTTTTATTGTTCTGCGTTTTATATTCTAGAGTAATAGTAGTGAAATACAAACAGTCAGTCAGATTTTAATGTAATAGATTCATTCTTCTTTCTGGAATAACATAAATCTCTGAATTTCTGGCTATCTTGCATAGCCACCAAAACAACCATAAATTTTACGCTGATACATATCACATTTTTAAAGGTGGATGCTCTAGTGAACTTTCAAAAGTTTAGATGACGTCATAAAAGTGATTTTGAAAATAAATGAGCCATTTTATTCGCTAGGAATTTTTGTTTCTTGATTTTATTTAGCAGGGGAAGAGAGAAAACATTTAAAAGAACTTTTGAAAATCATATCACATAGCCTAATAGTATGATACTATAACAATTTTTCGAACACACAGCAATGGAGTCTAAAACATTTTCTGTGGCGTTAGATTTTTTTTCGTAAAATTAATAACTTTATATAACTTAAGAATAACGTGAATTAAATGAAAAAAAATAATTTAATAAAATATTAAATTTAATGAAATTAAATATTATAAAATTAATTTTCAAAATGAATATCACTTGAAATTAAATTTCGATTAACATATGAATTGTAACCTATAATTTTTTTTAAACAGAAATAGATTTTTAGAAACTTCAAATATACGAATCGAAAGTTATAACTCATTCTGTCAAAATATTTTTGAGTTATGCCTAAAAATCTATTTGCATTACAATCTGTTTTGCAACGATTAAAAATTATCTTAACATTAGGAATTAAAAACTTTCGACCCATATAATTCCTAAACTATTTGACCGAGTGACATCCCGTGTGCCTAAAATATCAAATATGACGTCAAAATAATGTGTAAGTCGGACCCCTGGTTACTATATTCCTCCGCCACATTTTGTTTTAAGCCAAAGATCTCCCTTAAATTGATTGGACATGTTTTACAATTTTCAATCATTTCCCCTAAATCATATATCACATATAATGATATTATGATCATATAATAAATATTTTCCGAATAAGTAGGACTAATGCACTCCAATTATCTTTCATTGGCTTTAGAAAACATTTCCTGTAAAATTGTTTCACTGTTTTATATTTTTCACGACAAATGTTTTAATATTAAATTGCAAAACATAAATCTGAATTTATTGGTATCGTTGTCTTTCACTTATATAATCATAAATCACGCATTAAAACATATCACAATTTTAACATTTCAAACAAAACATTTAGAAATGTCTTTATAAACTATGTCAGTTCATATAATGATGATTTAATCTAATATGACTATGCTATAGCAATTTTTCGAACTGGCAGCCATCTTAAAATTATTATCTTAAAATATTTTTATCTTATTATTTTACTTCAAAATAATGATTTGAAATTAAGAATTTATAGTTCATGACATAACATAAATCTTTAAATCTCACATTCATACATATGACAATTTTAACATTTCAAATAAAACATTTAGAAAATCTCTCTAAATCATGTCATATGCCATAATGATTTGATTTGGTATGACCATATAACAATTCTTCAAACAGACAGAAATCTTAATTCTGATTATATATCTTCAAAGTAATGATTTGAAATTAAGAATTCACTATTTCTTATAACATATTTCATTATTATTTTTTTTTGAAGTCAGGGTCTCTTGTGCATTCAGCAATACAACCATAAATTATACATTCATACATATTACATCTTTAAAGATGGATGCACTGGTGAACTTTCGAAAGTTTAGCTGACGTCATAAAAGTCATTCTGAAAATAATAACGAGCCATTTTATTCGCAAAGGGTTTTTCTTTCTTCGTTTAACACAACAAGGATAAAACGAAGCTGCAAAAACTACATTATAACTATATATTTAGAAAGCATTTCCACAAAATCTTATTCTATATAATGATGATATGATCATATGAGTGGGTTAGAATGACAGTGGAGTAAGTCAAAAATTTGAAAAATCTAGATAACCATATTTTTACTGAACGTATATAAATTTCTACTCAGTGTGACAGTCAAAGAAATCATAGTTCACTCAGGGAGTAGTCGCTAGAGGGTAAAACAAGTTTGACCACTTAATGCAACGGAAATACGACAAGTTTTACAAAACCCTTCATTTCTCAAATTACTAATTATTGACTTACCCCACTGTCACTCTAACCCACTCATATAATAAATATATTGCAAATAAACAATGACTAATACACTGCAAATATTTTTTACTGGCTTCAGAAAACATTGTGTCACAGTTTTATAGTTTTCACGACAAATGTTTTAATATTAAATTGCAAAACGTAAATCTTTGAATTTCTTGGTATCTTGTGAAGTCACTAATATAACCATAAATCTCGAATTAAAACATATCACTAATTTAACGTATCAAACAAAACATTTAGAAATTCCTTTATAAGCCATGTCATATATCATATAATGATGTTATCTAATATGACCATATAACAGTTTTTCGAACAGACAATGATCTTTAAATTCTTTTAAGCTTTTGATCTTTAAAATCTTTTAAGCTTTTGATCTTTAAAATCTTTTAATTTTATCTTATTTATATTACTTCAAAATTATGATCTGAAATTAAGAATTCTCAGTTCCTCATGACGTAACATCTCACATTCATAGATATCACAATTTTAAAATTTCTAACAAAACATTTAGAAAGACCATAAACCATGTCATATCATAATGATGATCTTATCTAATATGACCATATAACAATTCTTCAAACAGACAGCTATCTTAAAATTCTTTTTAATTAATTCTTTTTTCTGATTATATTGCTTCAAAATAATGATTTGAAATTAAGAATTCACTATTTCTTTTGACATAACATAAATCTAACTATTTTTATTTTTATTTTTTTGGACAGTCAGGGTCTCTTGTGCAGTCAACAATACGACCATAAATTCTACATATCCCATTTTTAAAGATGGATGCACTGATGAACTTTCGAAAGTTTAGCTGACGTCATAAAAGTCATTTTGAAAATAAGTGAGCCATTTTATTCGCAAGGAATTTTTCTTTCTTGGTTTAATTTTGCGGCATAAAAAAACGAAGCGGCAAAAACAAAACATCAAAGATATTCAGAATTCGTACTTTTTATGTATTTGCAAGTCAGATAAGATAGAAAAACTACCAGGGATAAAATGATCAAAAAGATAATATGTTCTACCTCATTTTTTTTATTGGAGACAAGGTTGATTTCTTTTATCTTTTTAAGTAGGTAGGTATTATAAGAGGAATTGAATAGGCATTCCAAGCATCTTTGCATTTTGCTGAATCAAGAATTTTTTTCTCTCTCTTTTAAAATTTTAATTTGTGTGATGAATTACAGAGATAAGCATATCTAATTTAAATGCTTTCGATTTTTAAAGATTGAAGAAAAAAAAGTCGATAGGATTCTTGTTTTTTTTCAAATAAAATAATAATGCAAATATAAAGTTTCGAAAAAAAAAGAAAGGATATATTGTTCATTAAAAAGTAACTTTATAATGCAAAGAAGAAAATGTTAAACCTCTGTTAATTAGAAAATTGGTACTTCATTCGCATAAATAAAGTATGATTCAAAAATAAATGCACGTGAGGCGTTATACCTTAATAAACGTAACACTAATAAGTAACATGGGGATTTCAAATTAATGCTCCCGACGCGATACGTATTTCAGTTATGCGTTTAACTGATTTACGTATATACGTATAATACGCCGGTTTGAAATACATATACATAAAATTATGCGTTTAAACATATTCGGAAACGTATAAGCGTATACCGGCTAAACGTATAATTCAACTATACGTATATATTTCAAATATACGTATTCACTTTTAATACGAATGGACGTCATCAGTCTTACGTCACTGAACGGAGATAAAGCTGAAAATCGTGGCATTACCGTAGCAATCTGCATAATATATGTTTCATACATAGGTTCTTGTTATTTTTCCGTATAAATATCTTAATTTATGTTACTTCTAATTTTTATTGAATTAAGTGCTGAAATGTAATATATATTTGCTGGAGCAATTTAAATTGTTTTATATTTCTTAAATTTGCTATTATGGTTGTTATATGCCATTGTGAATGCAGGACATTGTGAATGTGATAGCGGGTGTTCCTCAATGTCTCTGATCCGCAGACCATCAGGAGAAAAAACATCGTTTTTTCACGCAATGAGTGAAAACCGTTTAAACGTTTAACCACTGGGGTAAGATCCGTATATACTGAAAAACTTTGTTGTATGACTTTTTTGTATCGGAATATGTCGCCTTTTTTGTAGGTTGCTGCAAGTACATTTTTGTGCATACAGGTGATAGTAAATGGTCACAGCAAAATGAGAGGAGTAATAGTACTCATCAAAATGAGCATATTGTACAGGAAATTAGGCTCGCAATCAACTTCAGATTTATAAAACATAAGTTATCTCGAGCCTCTAACGAAAACCAGAGAGTTTTTTTTTTCATAACTTTAACCCCTTTACAAACTCCTTTATTATCCCTACTAGTAGTTTTGAATTCAAAAGGAACAAATGTCGCAGACGCACCAAGGTTGACGCAAATTTTGTTTTTGCGTGATTTTAGCGAGAATTTTCCCGCTTTCGAATATATGTTAGATTTAGCCTGCGAAAGCAGTATGTTAGTTTTATTTTACTATGAAACAATTTTATTATAAAACACACACAGTTAATTTATTATATAGCACACACAATTAACCATAAAACACACACAGTTATTTTCGCCAAAAACACACACCGTTAATTTCTCCTAAAACACACACAATTAACCATAAAACACACACCGTTAATTTCGCCTAAAACACACGCCGTTAATTTCGTCTAAAACACACGCCGTTAATTTCGCCTAAAACACACACACACACTTATATTATCATAAAACACACACCGTTAATTTCGCCTAAAACACACACAATTATTTTATCACAAAAAACACACAAT
Organism: Maratus michaelseni; assembly: GCA_963931845.1. NCBI lineage: Eukaryota > Metazoa > Arthropoda > Arachnida > Araneae > Salticidae > Maratus > Maratus michaelseni. Next base: position 95,093,977 of record OZ007589.1, on the reverse strand, counting down.
TATTTTATCACAAAACACACACAATTACTTTATCACAAAACACACACAATTACTTTATCACTGTACACACAATTATTTTATCACAAAACACACACAATTATTTTATCACAAAAAACACACAATTATTTTATAAATCACGCACACAATTATTTTATTATAAAACACGCACACAATTATTTTATTATAAAACACGCACACAATTATTTTATTATAAAACACGCACACAATTATTTTATTATAAAACACACAATTATTTTATTATAAAACACACAATTATTTTATTATAAAACACACTTTTTTATTATAAAACACTTTTTTATTATAAAACACTTTTTTATTATAAAACACACTTGTTTATCATAAAACACACTTGTTTATCATAAAACACACTTGTTTATCATAAAACACACTTGTTTATCATAAAACACACTTGTTTATCATAAAACACACTTTTTTATTATAAAACACACTTTTTTATTATAAAACACACTTTATTATAAAACACACTTTTTATTATAAAACACACTTTTTTAAAAAACACACTTTTTTATTTATAATAAAAAAGTATGCACACAATTTTTTTTTATTATAAAACATACAATTATTTTATTATAAAACACACAATTATTTTATTATAAAAGACACAATTTTTTTATTATAAAACACACAATTTTTTTATTATAAAACACACAATTTTTTTATTATAAAACATACAATTTTTTATTATAAAACATACAATTTTTTATTATAAAACATACAATTTTTTTATTATAAAACATACAATTTTTTTATTATAAAACATACAATTTTTTTATTATAAAACATACAATTTTTTTATTATAAAACATACAATTTTTTTATTATAAAACATACAATTTTTTTATTATAAAACATACAATTTTTTTATTATAAAACACACAATTTTTTTATTATAAAACACACAATTTTTTTATTATAAAACACACAATTTTTTAATTATAAAACACAATTTTTTATTATAAAACACAATTTTTTATTATAAAACACACAATTTTTTTATTATAAAACACAATTTTTTATTATAACACACAATTTTGTATTATAAAACACACAATTTTTATTCTAAAACACATTTTTTTATTCTAAAACACATTTTTTTATTATAAAACAAACAATTTTTTTTATTATAAAACACACAATTTTTTATTTTAAAACACACATTTTTTTATTTTAAAACACACAATTTTTTATTATAAAACACAATTTTTTATTTTAAAACACACAATTTTTTTATTATAAAACACACATTTTTTTTATTATAAAACAATTTTTCGTATCATAAAACATACAATTTTTTAATTACACCAGTACCGAAAATTTTGCCTTATTTAAATCAAAGCATTTCTGCAATTAAATTAAGTAAAATTTTCTATTTTGAGAAACCGGTATTAAAAGATTAAAAATTCTAGAAACGCTCGTCGCGAAGTGTTTAACATAAAGGAAGATATTTTAGGGAATATTTTAGCAGACTTTTATACTTTTGTACGATATATGATGACAGCACGTGAAGCATTAGACTGTAAGTTTGTCAGCGATAACATGCGTACAATTCTGATTTGTGAAGTAGCTATCAGGGTCTTGTGTAATCACGAATTTAGTCAATTTCCAGAACTTCTCATGATGACATCATATGTGGAAAATATTGTTACAATATTGTAACGACCGAAGAAACCCATGACCTATCCTGACCCGTGAGTTGCTGGACTAGAGTTGTCCAGAGTTTGTCCATGGTTTTGTCGCCTAGCTTCGGAGGTTGATCGCCGTGTAGCCGTGCAATTGAATCGAAGGGACAGTTTTCGATATGCGAGGAGACTGCAAAAGATGTTAGTTGGCAGGTCAAGGGAAGTGAACCGAGCTAAGCTGATGGAGATGGAGAGAAAGTTGTACAGATGATGGCTGGGAAAAAATGTGAACTGTGCGTGTGTAAAAAATGGATTTTTGTTCGCTTGGGTTTTTAAGGAAAATTGTGATGTGTTTATAAAGTTTTTATATTGTTTTAAGTTGTATCAATGAAGCTGAATAAAGTTGTTGGACATAAAGCGTCATCTCGGATCTAACTGGAATTGTCATTCACTTCGTTACAATATCTTCATTATCGGTAAAAAGAAAGAACAAAATTCCGTTCTCGACTTGAAGTTTAGACATCTTGTATTTTAGACTAAATACACGGCAGCTGTAATTTTCCAACTGAGTGAAAAAGTGTCCCGACCAGGATTTGAACCAGCGATCTTTGGCTTAAGCTTCCAAATGCTCTGCCAACTGACCTATCCTAAACAAACCTGGCGGGCACAATTCATTCGGATAACCTTTTGATATTGATTTTTTTTAATTTCATTCATATTTGTTTTCCAATTAGAAAAATTGTGTTGAAAATTAATCTAGTGTAAATACATAGATTTCTATTCTGATTTTCTATACAAAAATTAATTTCGATTAGTACTATCATACCTCTTCTTTTGTTGGAGTAGAATATGATCACCATCTGCCAACTGACCTATCCTGGACAAACCTGGCGGGCACAATTCATTCGGATAACCTTTTGATATTGTTTTAATTTGTTTCATATTTGTTTTCCAATTAGAATAATTGTGTTGAAAATTAATCAAGTGTAAATACATAGATTGCGATTCTGATTTTCTATACAAAAATTAATTTTGTTTTCTATAATACCTCCTCTTTTGTTGGAGTTGTTTATGATCAACATGTACATACTATATGTATAAATGTATGTATATGTATAAGTATGTAACGTATTAAGTATAGGGGGGAAATTAAAAATATGGAGGTATTGCATAAATAAAATCTCTCAATTAAGTTATTTGGGTTTTCTTGTTTCTTTTTTGTAGTAATTTTTAATATAATAGCGTAAGTAACATTTAAAAGGTAAAGAACCGACTTAGAGTTTTCATGTTTTTTAATGAAATGTAATGAAAAGTTTCTTGCAATACTCGTAAATTTCTTTTATCCTTTCCTCTTTTTTTTTCTCCTTTAGTTTAGCTTTCTTTGCTTAAAAAAAGGAAAAGTTTTCGAGAAGACGTGAGATATCTTTTGATATTTAGAACTTTTCTTCTTGTTTTATCTGTCAAAAAAAGAGTGATATGGAGCTCGCTAAGATGCTGAAGTCGAATGAGAAATTTATTAGAGAGAAATTTCGATTTGATGAAATGTTTTAAAGTTGGGACCGAGAACAAAAGATCACAGAACTTCAAAAAACTTTGAAAAGTTTGTTCAAGTGTTCAACTAAATTGAAATTAAAGAAAACTGATGAGAAAAATAATATAATGATAAAAAAAGAACTATAGATTTTTCTAGATTTTAAAGCTTTATTCTTATTTTATTTTTTTAATAATGCAAAAATTTATTTTAATTTATTCATATGGAAACTCTTGAAAAATACGCATCAGAATTAAAAAAATTCATCTTAACTAATGTAAATAATCTTTAAGTAACAGAGCTTTAGTTGAAAGAGTCTTCAAAAATTTAATTTATTTGAATATGTATATTGATTTAAAATTATATCAGTCTAAAACATAACAATATAGTTTACATATTGAATGTTTTTTTTTTAGAGTGGAAAATGTGTCCAGTCCCAGAGTTGAACCCACATTTATAGTAGCAACGGAATGGTCAAGCATGATTTTACGGAAATGCGTTTAAAATGTTCAGATTATACGTTACGTTCCATCACTGTCTAAGTGTCCATCTTTGTGACGTTATATGACATGGTCCAAAGAACGTTCATAGACATTGTCCTTTATACAATTAGTTCTACAGAAATGTGTTGAGAACGTTTGCATGACGTTTATGATGTTAAAAAAACATTCTATAGTACGGTATTTAACTCGTAAGTCGTGTCGCCAATTTTTTGTTTATCCTGAAGTATAGGAAATCGGAGTCCCTGAGACTCAAGGGAACTCTTCCCTCATGTGAAAAAAACACCCGCTTGCTAATGTTAAACCTATGGGCAAGTTCTTTTCGGATTTCTCGTTTCAATTTGAATACTTTTAAAAGATTTTTTGCTCGCTCCACGAATTCTGCGGCGGTCTCCCAGTCCACCCACCCCCGACTGCCGACCGAGACTAACGTAGAGCTGGAAGCCGCAGGGGTTCGTTGATAGCTTCAGATTCCCGAACCCAACCCTTCCCGCATTTCGAGGTGTTTAATTTGTTCATTTTTAAAATTATTTCCAGGCATAATTTTCTTGGCTGAGGGGCAAGAAGAACAAATTTTTTGATGAGGGCCAAGAAGGGTGGTGTTTTTTTTTAACCAAACGGCAGACAGGATGCAGCACCTTCCTGAAACTTTCTCTAATATGGCTAGTTTTAACTTTTTCGATTTTGGTTGCAGATTCTATTTTAATAAAGGTACTGGCTTTGAAAATAAGTTTATGGATTTTTTTTTTCAATGTAACTAAATTTGTTAGGAACGTTGCTTCTACCCATTCTAACAGAACAATTTATTATTTTGATTTTACAAAATAAAAGTAGCCATTATTGTTTCGGCAGCTAATAATTTCGTGAGATGTGGTAGATTGCACCGATAACAAATGAAGAAGCGAATACTTATTTCTACATCTAATATAAACACACACTCTTCACCCTAAGATAGACGATAATTATATGCTTCTGAAACAAAGTAACGATTTTTGCTTATTTTATGGAGTAGAAAGGAAGAACCTCTTCTACATATCTTTCACCTCTAATTTATGAATAGAAATTTTTTTCACTTAGAAAACTTAACAAGCTACTTTTTCTAATTATTTTACTAAAAAGTACAATTTTGAAAAGTAAAACATGAATGAAAATATTTTATGTGCGACACATCATTCAAAATTCTTTATTTGTACTATATTTAAAAAATAATAATATAAATATTATGAAATTAATAACTTCTTAATGTAAATAAATGGGAAAACTGATAGTATAAACATGGAAATTATTAAACTAAAACGGAAATAGAAACCATATATTTCATACACAAAACCACTTTTGAATACTTCTGTAGAATTCTCATTTCTGTAGAAGTAATAGTGAAAAGAACACATAGGTGCCAAGTGTTATGGATTTTGAATATCACTATTTAAAGGTAGACATCGTCTTGTTTAATTGCATATTTATACTATTCAATAAGGTAAATATAACCATTAAAGAATATAGTGGTATTCAAAATCTGTAACTCTTGGTACCTATTAGTACCGTGTTAGAACATCATTCATTTGAATGTACATGAGAACATAAGACAGACAAATACATTTTGATAAATTAATACTACAAATGTTTCAAATGACTAAATTACAGATTTTTCTTTTAAAAATTTTACAATTCAAGCAAACAATCAAATGAAAAGCACCAATGAAATAAACACTTTTTAATGTAAAACATTAAAATTTTTCTTTAATTTTTATAAATAAAAAATTTATACTGTTAAATATTAATGTAAAAGTTTTTATTATTTATGGTAAATATTTCTATAAAGCCAATTATATCTTATCTTCAACTTTGATTTTCGTAAAAGGATAAATGAAGTAGACCTAACCTTATTTAGAAAACATTAAATTACTTACATTTTCTTATCTTCCATACAAAGCTTAACAGCATATATATATATATATATGTATATATATATATATATATATTTTAACTCTATGTATGTGTGTGTTAACCAATGTTGAAGAAACCTTTTATTAACTTTGATTTAATTTACACTCATGGCAAATTAGACAAATATTACGAAAATTATCTCTGGATAATTTTAATAAAACGCGAAAGTTGTCAATTCTCTATATTTTAAAACACATTTTCTTAAAACAAAGAAAAAGTAATGTTTCCTTTCATTTTTCATTTAAAAAAAATGAAACATTTGATGTCATTTTAAATTAATTTATTACTTGCGACAAATCATTTTTGACAAACCAAAACTTATGTTTAACTTTTATATTTCTAAAACAATAACGGAAGTAAGGATTAATAATGTTTTTCAAAAAAAAAAAAAAAAAAAACTTTTCTTTGTCTCAAAAATTTTCTCAAAAACTCTCAAATTTCCCCAAGACACTTCCCAAGCGCTCTGCATTTCTGCTTATGCTGAATGTCCGGAAGAAAACAGACGAAATGAAAATATATCGATATTTCATCATTATACTTATTTTTATCTCAAATAGAAGATACGTGTATCTAAAACTTAAGACAACTCTTTCTTTCCAGTTATTTAAAAATTATTAACTTGTTAACACTTTCCAACCTAGTTGAAAAATCTTTATAACTTCGGTTTGTTTGCCCACCTGTCCGTGCTCTAACTCGCGTAAATATACTTGGATTGTCCTGAAAGTTTTGTATGTTATTGTCGTTTATTCTAGCATGCTCCCTATTTCAACTGAAATGTGTAGCACTTATAGTTTTTTTACAGGGACAGTCAAAAGTATTCCGTTACATTACAGTCAATGGGAAATAATCGTTTCAAGTGCATTTTGATGATGCTAAGTCATTTAAAACATGATGAGATTGATATATAATTATGAAGCGCATTAAAACATGCTCTTTGTAGAATATGGGGTGCAAAGCATTTATTATTCATTTACAGGGTCAAACAAAAGAATTCTGTTACACGTCGTTCTATGGAGAAGAATCGTTTGGAGTGTGATTTTGTGATATTTCACTATTTCAAACATAAAGAAAATTATATGCATTACTGAGGTGCACTATAAATTTTACTTACATATCTATAAATTTACATAACTATAAATTTACTTACATATCTTCTTTCACCTTATTTAACGGTGAAGTTTCGTTACAGTTTTCTGGCTGGGTTGGAAAGTGTTTCATAATCTATGCTTGCGCATGATTTTTCGTTCTTGTTTAACTTGTAACTGATGTAGATCTTAATCTTTTTCGTTAATGTGATTAGCAGAATTCGCCATGGGATGCAGAAAATATAAAATAACTGAAATCAGATTAAAACTAGTACAAATGGTCAGTACCGCAACAACTCTATTTGGCGCCTGGCGCAAAACCCCTTGTTAGCTTTTCTATCGATCGTAAATGCATGAATAGTGATTAGTGTTGGCACTGATTAAGCTTGTCAGCGCCTCTAATTGATGGCGCCTCGTCATCCACCTTTTTTGTCTACAACAATACATTCATCAGCTTCAAATCTGTCCAAACGATTTGAGTTAAACCTATCTTTATTTAAAATAAAATGAAAATCTCCCTCCCTCAAACGAAAATCTCACTAAAGGGATAATATAATGTTATCCAGAAAATATTTTGTATCTAATTGTTTTCCTAATATTAATTTTATATTTTTCAAAATTGCGGCTGAAAAGTTTTGGATATACAAAAAAATATTGTGTATGTTTTAGATTTCTCAAACTTAATATCTTTAGTAAAAACAAATTTAACTTCTTAAAAAAAAAGAAATATTTCATGTCATTCACAACGGATTTATAACTTACAACAACTAGTTCTTTCTACCCAATTAAGAATTATTAACTTTGATGTTTGTAAAACAATATCGGAAGTAGACCTTAATAACGTTATTCAGAAAACAACTTTTATCTTCTTTAATTGTTTTTCTCAAAAATAATTCCATATTTCCCCGAGACACTTCCCAAGTATTCTGACATCCTTACACTTTCCAAAACAAAGCTGATGAAATGAAAATATATCGATATTTCTTCGTTATTAGTTTCAGTTTCTTACTGTTATATTTATTGACATTTCTCGAGGAAACAAAGAGATATTATTCTTCATTTGAAGCTAATGGATTGAAGTGATGTTATTGTAAAGTAAATGAAAATTGATCTATTGTTTCCTTGTTTTTAACGATTTTAGATTATTTTTGCTTACAAATTTAATAATTTAATGTTGTTATAAAAATGGATATTTATAATATTTTTATGGAATTTTGCCTTTGGGTAACTATTTTTTTGTTATTTTTATCCACTTTAGAATAACCTACATGAAAAAGTGAAATATTTATTGATTTCATTACAGATGAAACTCTTTTGATGTCTATATAATTTATATAATTTTTTTTTGTCTTTTATAGTTTTGCGAACTCAGTTTTCATTATCTTTTGTTGCGGCAAACTATTTTTTTTCTTTGTTTCTCTCTAAGGATTTACTCTGTTTCGAGTTATATATAATTGCTCATAAATCAGAACGAAATTTAAACAGATAACTTATCTTTATTAATACTTTTAACTTTTTTTATGTAATACGTTGAAGCCCTGAAACTTTAAAATTATATATGAAAATTTACGTTCCTAAACGTATCCCAATATGTTTGACAAACTTTTTTTTTAAATGAAGCAAAATACTGATTGTTTCAGATCTATTAGTATAATACGTATTAAATAATACACAGTATATAATACTTAGTATAAGATAATTTAATTTGCTAAATAAATTACTTTGATGTAATTTATTTTTACATTTTACAATTTTAACCATCTCTATCAAAAATGTGTTCACGAATTCTGTTATTACTTTTTACAACTGTCCATTAAGAGATAAGCAAAACTAAAACAGTATCGTATCATAGTATTGATCAATGTCTGGCTAAGATTAGTTTTGCTTTGTGCTGTGTTTCAGTTTGAAATATATTTTATATATTTATGTTTTACTTTACAAATTTCTAAAGCAATAATACTACAATATCAGTTAAGTATACGTACCTCCTGAAATTCAAGTAACACTAAAACACACATTCATTGCTTTTGCACAAACAAAATGACACCATAGTGTTATTTTTCTGATATTTATACTTTAAAGGATTGGTAATTTAAGTTCACAAATATGGATCTAAAACTACTATCCCACTTAAAATATCAAATTAATTATCAATAACAAATTTACGCATTACAAATTTAGGGGCTTTAAACAAATAAATGATCTGCACTTTATTTTATTTATTTATTTGTAAAGGGTTTAAAATTTATACAATCAATCATCAAAATTACTTACTTTCTTGGCCACACTGTCTGTACAGCATATTTCAAGCTAAGATGAAAATAACATTTGTTTTTATGAGAAAAAAAAAGGCATCAATGCTTCCATTTATTGGTTTTGTGTCAAAGCACAAAAAGATTCAGTTACACAAGGCGATTCCAAATTCATGGTACAAACTTTAAGGGTTGATACGGGACACTGTAACAAACAATTTTTGTATTTGAAAGTAGAATCGAAAATCCATTTATATAATCAAAAGTACAGGGTGTCTCATTCGAATCCGAAATCGCAGTTTCGTCCATAACTTTAAGAGTAGAAGGTATTTTAACAAAATTTGCAACAGACTCATATTTGTATAAATTGTAAGCATATTATAAGGATTGTTACAGTGTTCCAGTGTCCTGTACCAACCCATGAAGTTTGCACCATGAATTTGGAATCACCCTGTATAGAAATAAAGTAAAAATGTAAAAAAAAAAAAAATCAAACAGTTTAGTTTTTATGAGGAATAGAATAGAGGTCCACATTTATGTGCCTCAGGTTTGAAAAGGTTAAAAAATCTATTAGGTGTTGTACATGCTTCATACTGGAGGATAGTAAATATAGTATACACTTAAAGTCATAATGTATTTTTCTGACCTACTTTTAAATATCAACGCTTACAATTAAAAATATTCATTTGGTTTAAAAATATGTTGCAAAAGTCCAATATGTTTGCGTTTAAACAAATCAAACACACCATTTAGTGGGATGATTTTTAGAGAATTGATAACAATTATTAAAATTACGCAGAAATACAAGTAAGTTTCTGTTATTTGAGAATGTATTGACGGCATAAAGTGGAGATTTTTGCAGATTTAAAAAATCAGTATGGATTGAATTCATTAATAGCATAATTCAGATGGAAGTTTTACTTCGGATTAATATAAATGTAATGAATGTGAAGTGATTTTTTTAATTTAAAGTTTCTCCACCCTGAATACGAAAGACCAATTATCTACTATATCTACAGCATGAATACGCATTTGAAATTAGTTGCACAGAGCTATTAGAAAATGTTATCCGATATTAGAGAAAATTTAGTTACCACTAAGGCATTAAATAAATAGTTTTAACAAAATTTAATTCGTTCTTATGACAAAAATTGATTTTGTTTTTCGTTTATTAGCTTTTAACTGATTTGAGAAATAAACAGATGAATAGAGAAAAATATTTATAGACGAAAAGGCAAAACATACATTTTAAATACGAATATATAAATATATGCCTAAACACCCTTTTTTTATTTTATCATATTATACATTTCCATAAAGAAAAAATATCAAATATTCTGACATAAGAGTAGCATTACCCTTTTCTTAAAAAAAAGGGGACATAACGCTGGAATAGCATCACTACCATCATGTTTTTCCAAATAGCATTTAGAACGGAATGGAACATCTGAATTTATTCTATGAAAAATATTCTCACCCGTAAAAGCTAACCCGTGCTTGCGAAATCTCAAAAACATATCACATAGTACAGGAATATGCCTTAAAAATTACTCAGAAATTTTTCGCTTTTAGAAAGATGAGCGTTATTTTAAAAGAAAAAACGCTTTATGCACAACATTTTCTAGATTATGTTTCATATTTCCACAATAAGAAAGATTCGAAATATTTTGCATGAGCATTTTTCAGAAGAAAAAAAAACAATTTATATAATCTTAAAATTTTGATTACTAAACATTATTAAATTTAATTATCTTTCGAAAATTATAGTTTGTTGTCACATAAATATTAAAAAAATATCTAAATATCTGTCATTTCCCTAGACTTTGTTCTGAAGGTGTCCATGAATAACTAAAAGTAAATAAATAATAATTATAAATAAAAACATTGTCCTTATACCAGCGTTTAATTTTTTTTAAAGCAGCGTAACTCGATATTAATTTCAGTATAAAATGAAAATCTGTTTTTTGTTGACAGGCTTTAGTTTTGCAGCAAAGTGCGTACTTCATGTTTAATCTGATCTTATATCTCTTATATCTTGATCTCCAATTGTAACTCTGCATTATTTACTTTATGTAAAAAAATAGTTCGTTGTTGAGATACAACCTGTGGCCAGAAAGTTCGGTGAATGAATTTTTATTTCAAATACAGTATTGTACAGCATCAAATACAATTTACTGTCCTTCAAAATAATCTCCATGGATGGCAATGCACTGTTGGGAACGAATATATAAGTCCTGGAAATTCCTGTAAAACAGTTCTTTCGGATTGGCTTTGAGCTCGGCCGTCACGTTGCATTGAATGCCGGTGATGTCCGTAAATCTTTTCCCCTTCAGGACTGACTTCAATCTGGGGAAGAGGAAGAAGTCTGCAGGTGCCAAATCAGGTGAATAAGGGGGTGATCAAGTGTCACACCTCCATTCGAGGCCAGAAAGTGCCGTACAACCAAGGCGGTCATGTTTATTCTGTGATCCATTTTGTTTACCGCGACAATCCACAATAAAACTTTCAGGCTCGGCGTTAAACGTAACAGGGAATAAACGCACTTGGAACCTTGCCAAACGTTCAAACAGATATTGACCTTCACCACTCGCGGGGTGTTAATATTCTACTAGTACAGCAGCGACCTCTACAGGCTCCTTCACCGAACTTTCTGGCCACAGGTGTTAGTTTTCAAACATGATTTTTTCAAATCTATTTAAATGAATAAAAAATCACTAAAATGAGCTAAATTTTTCAAATAAATTTCATCCGAAAGTATATTTTTTCTCTATTCGATTCTGTAAAAATTGAAATCCTGCTATATTTAGAAGCGATTAATGAGAGATATAAAAATAGATAACGGCTTTTGGCATCTGCCCGCAGTGTGCATCAGATGAGGTAGTTGGTTTTAGTGGTTTTACAATTATCGACATACCTCTATCATTCTGTAGAGTAGAGAATGAATTGTATTAAAATAGAAAAACTACACTACACAACCCGTAATCTCTCAATAATCGTTTATAGAAAAATAAACGTTTTTTAGAACAAATATGAATATAGAGAAATTACGGAATCGTAAATGTATATTACTCATATTTAGAAGAAATTCATGATTTTTCCTTAAATATATACGGTGCAAGAAGAGAGATTGTCACAACTTTAAGGGCTTAAATTACACGTCACGGCAAACAGTTCTTCTATATGAAAACCAGTGTCGTAATCCCTTTATACTGTTAAATATACAGGATGGTTCATTCTAAGTAGCATCAGGGTAAAACCTTTAACAATGTTGAAAATATTATAATAATATTTTCAATAGACTTCTTTTACTTTCTCTGAAATGTTACGACTCCATGTAAAATGCTGGAAATTGCCACCATATATGTCAAAACACTTTTGAAATACAGCGAACATTATTCGAAATGTACGCTTTCACTGATCTAAAATACTGCACAATATTGGCACAAAGTAGTCACATTTTCCGAAAAGCAAAGGTAATCTGTTGAAACTTTCTATACAAAATCATTATTATTGTTGTTAAAGTTATGAGAAAGAACACGGGATAGGCTTGCAATGAAACGCCCTGCATTTCTGACTAAAGCATTGGATTGAAACCTTAGTTGCCAACGCAAAAATTGTTTACCTTCGCGCGTATAACTGACCTTAATTAGGATCTTCACCGATATGTTACATTAACACATTGGAAAAATTTAAATAAGACTATATATATAAAGTAATTATCAAAATAAGAATTTTAACATCAAACAGTAGATGTCCAATGCTGACGAAGTGCGTTTTTTTAAAATTACCCCCTTAAATTTTAAGTATTTTTAAAAAACATTATGCATTTTAAAATTTCGTAACTCGAGCAACATTTTCAGCTTTTAACAGATTAAAAAAAATAATTGCAATTTAAAGGGATTATTTTTTTCAAATGCATTACGTATGCATCGGACGGCTGCTTTCGATACAATGCGCAGGCCGATCAAAGTTGCTTTTAGCGCCAAAATGACGAGTTTTTGCCTGGCGTGGTAACCCGGCAATTTTTCCTTCTTATGGAAACCTGTTGTTTTATAAGAAAATGTTTTATAATAAAATTAAATATCTGTGTAAATAAAATATAAAAATAATTAATAAAATTAAATGTGTGTTTTAGATAAGAATCATGTTTTAAAATAAAAATAACGTTTTTGTTAAATAAAAATGTGTGTGTAATAAATAAATTAAATGGGAGTGCTCTATAATATAAAATAATATAATTTCATAATAAAATAAAACTAACGTGCTGTTTTCGCGCGCTAGGCCTAACAGGTAATCGAAAAAGGGGTTTTCTCAGCAGCCAAAATAGCGCCAATTTTTTTTCGCCAACTCCGGTGCGTCTGCGACATCTGTTTCCTGCTTTTTGATAGAGGTAACACGTATTTTGATATTAATATTAGGTATGGAAATCACATATTTATTTTTTTCATAAATTAACGTGGGATATTTTGATTGGAGTGGATCACCAAAGAGTCCCAATAAGGCTTTGATCATCTTGTTAAGATGTTACATATACGTTTTCAACTTTCAGAAAATCGATTTTTTTGGGCGGAAATTAAGTCCTTATAGTGTGTAAAATTATGAGCAAAAATATTTAAAGTAATATCATTAAGAAATATATGATCAAAAATGTGAGCGCGCACACCGACCTCGCCGAAAATTTTATACTAAAGATTCTACTCCCTTATTGAAGCTGCTAATGGCGCTGTGAATACATTCGGAGCAAACAGCGCATTCCGCAGTTCATTGTGTTTTATTATTATCTTATTACTAGCTGTTACCCGTGACTTCGTTCACGCAACATTAAAAGAAGAATAAATACATTAATTAAGCAAAATATTTCACTCCCGCTAACTTGAAACCTTAATAATTAACTAACTATTTATCACATTTCATAGGAGACAGTACAGTATTTTTTGTTATAGGGACCTTGACCCTCAGTCTTAAAAAAGTGAAATTTTGTGCCAAATAATCGAGAAAATGAAATTGCAACCAATGCAATAAGGAGGGACAAATAAAATCGTGGAAATAGACGAATTGGGTAAAAATAAATGTCAATTGTACCTGATAAACAATTTTACTTTTAAGGCCTTTGTGAAACGTTTTAACAGCCATCCTTCAAAAAAACATTAATTGGAAATATTATATGCTTTTTCTTTAAATTCAATTCTGCCTCCTTGGTTCAACGTATAGTTGAAACAAATCTTGTTTTCTAAATGACAGTATGTTGACAGGCAATTTTTGTTCTCCAGAATAAATTGATTCATGAAGTTTGAATATGTGAAGATGTGTTTTTATTTTTCGGATAATTTAATGAAATCAAGATTTTGTTTTCACCATCTGTTCAAAGTAAAAATAAGTTCTGTTTTTCAGTTTTAATGAGAAAATGGTGTAAAAAATATACTGATCTGTTTTATTTCTCCTTTTTTATGCACAAATATGGAGTAATTTACTTTATGTTTTTAGAGAAACTTCGTTAAAATTTACAAAAATTAAATGCCTTCTTTTAAATTTTTTTAAGTTCTGAGAGTTTGTGTGACATCCTCGGATCAATGATAACCGGTATTAAGTAAATCGCGTTGCGTTACTAGATAGTCTAGAAGTAATTGCGAAATACAAACACGCGGTCAGATTTTAATATAATAGATTAGTGTTCATTTTCCTTTTCTTAAAATTATGATGTGATTTTTAGCAGAAAACTCATCTGTATATAACGGATACTCATGCTCAATAATCAGTATAGAAAAACAAAGATTTAAATTTTTCGTTATAAATATGGCATGAAACTCATCTACTTTCTATACTTACTGATCCTTGTATTATTAATGGAAGGAATTGATTCACACTCATTTTAAAACTTATTGGAAAATTCCCGTTTTATTTCAAATATGACGTCTCTTTTTCCCCAGAGAAATCCCTTTTTAATGACATAATTCTTGTTAATTTTCTTTTCCAGGCAATTAATTTCTATACTGGCATAGGGGAAATTATGTTACTTTAACGAAATAATATTAAATCTTTAGGTTTTATCAACAAAAATGGAATTATTAACATTCGTCATTTTTTTAGGTAATCGAGTTATTTCTTTTAGTTTTAAGAATGTAAATAACTATTTCTCGCTATCCATGACATCATTTTCGACATGGATAATTTTGCGGAGCATATTATTGACATTTGCTAACCATTATCTTTTGAAACTTTTTATTTTTTTTTTAATTTAAATAAAAATACGGTACAGTTATATTAGCCGTGAGCAGACGGTAAAACGCCGAGTATTGTTACCATACAAAAGAAAAAAAAAAGAAAAAAGTGTAGAAAAAAACCAAAGATCATTTTATTTCACCAATTAAAGCATATCCGCTTTGTTTTCGATATTTGACGTCATATTCACCTGTTTCCTATGGTTACGCACATTAAAACTTTGTATTATTATCAAAAACTAAAAAAAGTACGTTTTATTTCTAATAATATTATTTAATCTTCTTTTTAATTCGTTGATTTTTTATTTCATTTTCATTTTTCACGTGAAAAATTTTCAATTGAAACTAAATTGTTGAGTAAAAATTATTATTCCGGGTTTTGAATTAGTTTTGGCAACGATAAAATATTAGCAACGGTAAAGTAAATTTAACCCTTTTAAAATATTATACGAAAAAATGTCCATTCATTCTTTATAAAAATAACGAAATTTTGAATTATTAAGAAAAATATTTAAATAAAATAAACAAAAACCAGCCTATGTTCAAATGTGTATAATTGTATAAATGTATAATTAACCTATATGGAAAGATACAGGATCATTAAATGCTCCATTTTGGCGCTGGCTTCAGCCTAACATTTGCACACAATCAGATTTATAATATTATTAGGATTATACGACGTTATTATCTTAACTATCTCAACTTTAAACGCTATTTTCTGAAAACTACATTTTTCAACTTGAGCAGCATGATAACTTGAAAAATATTTAACGCTTTTGGATAAAATTTGAGCTTATCTACGCAAAATTAAATTGTCTAAAGGTCATCGAGCCGTTTTTTGAAAACTTTAATTTTATATATTTTTTCAATAAATTTAAATGTCAAAATTTTAGACGAAAAAATAGATTTTTTTTTTTCAAAATGCACAATTTTCTTATTTTTCAAAAATTCAAAATTTTGAACCCTTAGCTACAACCTTATTTTACAAGAAGAAACTGAGATTTTAATAAATTTTTGTTTCTTCCGGCTGTTAGGATGCTGCCCATCGAGTACCGATATTTTGGTACAGGTCAACGCAGCTGCAGGTTTCCGACGTATTATGTGACCAAATTTAACAAAAAATATATTTTTAAATACTTCAAGCAATAAAACACTACCTGGAAATATTAGTTTTTTCAATTGATTTTACTCCCTTCCTAAAAACATTTTTAAAATATGTCAATTTTTCGTTGCAGAAAACACATGTAACCTGTTAAATCCTGTATTCCACGCATGCTGCGATATTCTTTATTCGTGTAGATTTTAGATAAACTTGTTGCTTCACATTCAATCATTTCAATTTCAGCTGATCTGATTACCATAGTTTATTTGATAAAGCACACTTCATCACTAGTTCTTATACTTGTGATGTATAAGAATATTATAAAAATTATATAAAATCGCCTTATATAATTTAGCACGATTTTCAATCCCTTTGAGAACAATGCAGATCCGTAATTGGTCACTCAAATTTGCAAAGATTCAAAATGCACTGGCATGAGATTTTGGAGAGCTGAACTCATTGTTCAATCGAATATTCCATAAATTTAGTAATGAAACAGATGCTTAGTATAAAATAACTGCAAAATCCATTCTCTTGGCTTTTCGATGCAAATTCAAGATAGCCAACATTAAATGCACACAACATGAGAAATTCAAATTAATTAATGCCAGAAGTGCACTTGTTCAAGTTATATTGGCAAAATTGTACTTACAAATATCAAAGGATTATATATATTAGAGCGCATAGTACTAGATTAAGATAATAGTATCGTCTTAAATTAAGAATGTTTTTTATTCCGTGTAATGGTGTTAACTTCATCAAAACAATTTTTAAGAAACTAAAAATTTACAATTTTTTTTTCCTTTTTTCCAAATTCAAAAAAACATTTAATTAAAATGATAGAATTAATATTTACTGTACTGGATTTTTTTCTTCTTGGAGATAGGATTATGTTTTACTGTGTAACTTTTTTTTTTTTTAGATTAATGTATAAAATTAAAATATTTATTGATGAGGAGGGGAAACATTTTATATCTTTAATTCAAAAATGATATTTATTTCACCATTATGCATCAATCTTTCAAAAAACACTAGAATGAATAAAATATTCAAATTTTTTCAAATAACTGCAAATTTTAATTTGTTTTTCTTTGACAATTATTATAACGATCCCATACTCTGACGAATTTAAACAAAAACACTTAAATAAATGCAATTTTAAACTATTTTTTTTTTACGAATTAAAGATACACATGGTGCACAGGAAAGTCTTGAAATAATATATAACGGATAAAGCTAAAATTGTGGGATGTCTACCTATAGTAAAAAGATTATGTGATTATAATATAGAAGTGACTTGTGCGCCCTTACTGGTGAAATTTGGAAATAATCAACACTATCTCGAAAACCATGATAGAGAAATACATTCATGTACAAAAGTGTAGAGTGTCCTCGATTTAGTATTAAATTACGCCTTACATGTAAAAATAACTATTACTAACCCTGAAATATTAAATTCTTTGTAACTAATCACCGGCTTAAGTACGCCACTAATCGCATGTAGAAGTAATGACATTATAAAGCAGATACGTATTTACTAACACAAGTAACACATGTGAGTAAGATACACTTTATTTTAACACTAAATATACCAACAATCGGTCATTTAACCAGTACAAAAAAAAATATATATTTCGATTAGAACCAGAAATTTCTTCACAAAATAAATGAAATATTTCTAAGAGATTTTGTCGAGGTTTCTGTGGCCAACTGTCACACATCCCTAGAGTTTAAAAGGACCGATCAGTTTTTTATAAGACCAACCCTTACAGCAAAAATAAATTAATTAATAAATAAAAACCAAAACATTCTGCCGCCATCATGGTAAAAGGTCATTTCTTCTGCAATTCCCAATAAACAGACGACCCACGGTCTGCGTCTTCGAAATCTACCTGTGCTTGCAGGCCGAGCCGTCAGGGATTTTTTGTATATTATACTCTTATTACAAAGAATAATGCCACTCTAAAAATAAAGAAATCGAAAATAAACCTGTACACAAAATTTAAAGCAAATTGGATAATTCTGCATGAAATACCCATTTAAAAAAATGAAGGGAGGTTAGCCCCTCCCCCCCCCCCGTTTCCACCCTTTATACTTAACCAATGGACCTCCGAATCTGATCAAGGAAGCGCCTTATCAGAATAAACTTGTATACGAAATTTGAAACAAATCGGATAATTCTGCATGAAAAACCCATTTATCTAAATTAAGGAGGGGGGATTAGCCCCCGTCCCCCATTTTACACTTAAGAGCATACTCTAGTCACGCGAAGAAACGCTCAAGTTAGTTTTTTTTTTATAAGCGGACTTTTTCAATTTTGGAACCGGTTCTGAAAGTGAAAGTACCCTTATATTTAAAAAAAAACTAACCAAAATCGAAAAAGTAAAAACTAACACCGTTAGAGATCGACCTCAGCTATCTAATGCAAAAAACATCATTTAAAAATATTAAAATGCGAGCGAGAAATCTGCCAAGAACCTTCCCATAGAACCTTCCATTAGCTTGCGCGTTTTTCCGCATGACTGATGTAGGCTCTTAACACTAGAACCGCGATGACGGGTCAATTTGACACTTACCAAATGAGTAGATGTTGATTCGCACCAGAATTTTTTTCATAAAATAAATTAAATATATGCCACCCAAAAATAACTTAAAAATGAAGTTAAATAGTTTTAAATAAAATTTCTGGTGTGAAATATTTTTATAAAATTTTAGTAAAATGTCCCGCGGTTCTAGTGTTAACCAATGAATTTCAAAACTCATCAGGTAAGCACCTTATCAGAATGAACCTATATACAAAATTTGAAGGAAATCTGATATTTATATCTAGAGTTATCGCGTAACGTACATACGTACATACAGAACTTAAGCTTTGATAGCCTACGAGCTAAAAACTGCTTTATTGACAGATTTTATTTAAGAACCACAGTATAGTTAAGATTAACTAACATATTTTTTAATTTTTAAATTAATTTTTGTTTAGCACAACATGGTTAATTCATTACCTTTATACTTAAATGAATACTTGACTTAATTACATGCAACAGCTATTTAACTTTTCTCAGCAAATGAAAGTAATAGCGAGTAATGAAGAATCTTCAATAATTTTGATTAAAAAAATACTTTTAAAAATCCATTAGAAGGATGAAAAATTTGGTATCGTTTAATTTTCATTTCAAATATATAAAATACAGAGATAAATCAGATCTACATTCTGCTCTCCTATACAACAATTGTACAAAAATGGTTTATTTGTGCTATTAGAATGCTTTTACCATAAATGACAATGTTTTTTTCTGAAGATTGATAGCACTAAGCAGCTTTGTCATCTAAGAATCATTAAAATTGAATGATGAATAGACAATAACTTTTGCGTTACAAGGTTTTTCGGAAAGTAAAGATACACCTCAGACAGCAGGGAAGAAAAACGTTTTAATGAGCGCGTTGGTAACAGATTATTGTAACCTAGAACATTTAACCTTACCTTTGCAGTCATTCGTTTTTGTACGGCGAGTCTGTTTCGTGTAGCGCGCGTTTATGATGGATGCGTCAATTCAGAATCCCGCCAAATGTGAAGTACGTTCCGTCATACGTTTTCTTCATGCATAAAGATGAGCGTCCAGCGGATATTCCCAAAGAAATTGGTTCCGTCTATGGGGACATTATGAATCGACAAAATGTAACGAAAAGGTGTTGTGCTTTTTTTCCGGAGGTAGGAACAATGTTCATGAAGAACCCAGAACAGGTAGGCGATCCATGATCGCTGATGCCTCCAGCGACTACCACTTATTCCTTTACCTGGAGAAACATCTTGCAGGGCAAAACTTCCATGACGATGATGAGATGAAAATCGAAGTTGAAATGTGGTTTCGACAACAAGGGGTAAACTTCTTTGACTGTGGTACACAAAAGCTTGTACCCAGACTTAACAAATGCTTGGACGGCAACTATGTCGAAAAATAAGGCATATACCAGTAAGTAATTTGTAATGGACATTTTACCAATTAAAAGTTTTTTGAATGAGTATGCAGTATTGTATACACCATAATCCAACGTTTAATACACAATATCGAACTGTAGCACAATGAACAGACGTACGTTTCGTGAGTAACTTGGATTCACATCCTCAGTGTCAGTAAAAATAAAAATTATATTCTCCCAAAGACATGAAACAGAATCCAAAAACCCAAATGACAAACATCAACACACCAAAAGCACATCACGCCCAAGCAAACAATAAGATTAAGCCGGAAGTGATGCACTACGACACAGTATATCCAACTTTGTAACACAGTAATTTCAACTTTGATTCAGCCGCTATCTATCTATATTATAAAGGCCAAACGTGTCCGTGCGTAACGCATACGTCATTTTGCGAATGGCAACAGCTGACGATGAAATTTCGGTTTTGTGATTTTTGCTATTGTAATTTTTTTAATTTCTAAACATAGCACATTTTAAATTTTTACACCGTTACAGAGGAAAAAAAAATTACTTTCAAATGCACTTTGTTTGAAAACTATATCTTAATTGCCTGATATATTATGGCTTATAAAATAAATTTTAAGCATGAATTTTGAAACGCCCAATAAACAAATGGAAGAATGCTGCCATTATAAATTTTTTAATAGTTACAGGTAGTAAAATTAATGAATTTTGAAATAAAAACGTCACAAGAATAGAGTGCCTTTATATGAGAGTAGCGTTATACCGGATACAAAATTTGATTAGTTCAGACGATTTTGGAAAAAAGGAAGCTTTGTAATAGTAATTTAAAAATTTAAAAGAAAATTATTTGTTTACACCATAAACAAACATCGGATATTTTAACAGATAATATAAACAGAAGATATTGTTTTAGATATTGCATTTTTATGAATAAAATATAAAAAAGTTATTTCACAAATTTAATAAAAATGCATATAAAAAGTTAATATGAGCAGTAAGAAACAACGTTTTAATTCATATTTCATCAGTCTTGCAAATAATGTTAACGGTCATTGCGAAGTTGGAAAAAACGAATATACATGAAATTCGTTAATATCGCGATCACTGTATCGCATGCATAAGATGATGAATAATAAATTAACAAAGAAGCATCACTGGATGCAGCGGTATTAATAATGCCAAAAAAATAAAAAAAATAAAACCCTTGAAATTCGTTAATGTCGCGATCACTATATCGCATGTATAAACGCTTAGTACAAAAAAAAAATTTTTTTTTTTAATTGGATGGATACCTCATGTATGAGCGCTTCACGCACAAGAAAAGCAAAAAAACCAGTAAAAAAAAAATCACTAAATGCTGCAACTTTGACAAATAAAAATATGAAAAATCTATTAGATTTAGGGGGAAAAATGGTTTTCGCCTGCGTTCTGTAACCCGGGAAGCCCGGGTTCGATTCCCTAGTTATTAATAAATGCAGTACTGCTTTAGATTTAGACTTTCTTGAAGCAGTTTATATTCATAAATTTGGTAACTGCTTGGTCAACGATTTTTCAAGCGTACCTTACATCTCACCTTTCTGGGTTGATTTACTGTGTCGTAGTGCATCACTTGCGGCTTAATCTTATTGGTTGCTTCGGCGTGATGTGCTTTCGGTGTGTTGTTGTTTGCCATTTGGGTTTTTGAATTGTAATTAATAAATGCAATACTCCTTATTTAGACTTTTTTGAAGCAGTTTATATTCATAAATTTGGTAACTCCTTGGTCAACGATTTTTCAAGCGTACCTTACATCTCACCTTTCTGGGTCGATTTACTGTGTCGTAGAGCATCACTTGCGGCTTAATCTTATTGGTTGCTTGGGCGTGATGTGCTTTCGGTGTGTTGTTGTTTGCCATTTGGGTTTTTGAATTGTAATTAATAAATGCAATACTCCTTATTTAGAATTTTTTGAAGCAGTTTATATTCATAAATTTGGTAACTCCTTGGTCAACGATTTTTCAAGCGTACCTTACATCTCACCTTTCTGGGTTGATTTACTGTGTCGTAGTGCATCACTTGCGGCTTAATCTTATTGGTTGCTTGGGCGTGATGTGCTTTCGGTGTGTTGTTGTTTGCCATTTGGGTTTTTGAATTGTGTTTCATTTCTTTTGGGGGATATACTTTTTATTTTTACTGACACTGAGGATGCGAGTCCAAGTTACTCACGAAACGTCTGTTCATTGTGCTACAGTTCGATATTGTGTCTTAAATGTTGGATTTTGGTGTATATTTGTCCACACAATATTTTTTTCATAATGCAGTATTCTATCTTTACTTTTCGAAAAGCCCTCTTATTTTGTCTGGGAATTCTAAACTTTAAAAAATATTTTATGCATAAAGATTATTATTTATTTTAATCTAGGTTTTTTTTAATAAGAATTAATTTTTTTTAATAAAGGCAGAAAAAGAAATATTATTAAAGATATAAGTTTTACATTTTCAGATAAAGTTCCGATATCGCATTAGTGAAAGATTCTTATAGTTAAAACATAGAAAATAAAATCATCCTTGCCCCTTGTAAATTATATTATAGCACAAATATCCTCTAGAAATAAATTAAGCTCTCGAGTCATGTAGAGAGAAGATATAAACATCGTTGATAAAAAAAATAAATAAATATTAATGTGACTGTAATGATAGAGCCGATTAATGTCCTGTCTTATCGGTAGGGTGTGGACTTTGGTCATCTACTTTTTAGAAACTGCCAAAAGCCATATATTTAATCCATTTCATTTAGATAAGTTTCTATTGGGTGGATAGAGAAACTTTTGTTCCAATTACTGGTTATATATTAAATAATTTATTTTTGCATGTTAATAAATACAGGGTTAATTTATTTATAAAAAATGTAAAATTTAATGACCTATAAAGTTTAAAAAAATAAAACAATCTCTATACAAATTATCTATCTATAAAAATTAAGGACTCCGAAAATTTCTACTATTTTTAACACATTGTTGATTGGTCACGAATGCAATTCGGATTATATGCAAATGCTGGTTATATTTGGCTATATTTTCTATAAATGATATAAGCCACGAATAAGTTCAATTATTCATTAGAATATTTATCAAAAATGGCCAACAAGATATATTGATTGATATTAAGCACTATAGAAAAACTAGTCGTTGGGGGCAACCGTAATACTTACCCATCATGGATATGCATAATATAAAGTATGAAAATAAAACATATGTAAACTATTTATAAAATGCATTGCAATTCGAATAAAATCGTGGCTTGATGACGTCATAAACATTAAATGCTCTATTGCTGAATTGCATAAAAGAAACATCCTTATAACTCCAAAATTGATAATCCTATTAACTAACGGTTTACTGCGTCGGATTAAGCGTCTCATTTCCAATTATAATATATCTTTGAATTGAAATTTTAATGAAATACAAGGTCATGAAAAGTCGAAGAGTGTGGAAAATAGAATTACAAATATCTCGGCAACTCATTATCTGATCGACTTCATTCTTTATGCAAAATGTGTGTTTTTTTTTCTTTTATATTCACTCCTTAAAATAAACGATTTCGAAAACTTTTATGTACCTTTTATCAGAACGAATATTTCGAGAGTCCGAAAAAAATAGTTCTGGATAATCGAGGTTACTGAAATTCAGTAAGCTTCTTCCCATTATTATATACTAAATACACACCAAATTTCATATCTCTATCTCAATTTGTTCGGGAGATAAAGCGCTTACAGACACACACACAGATAGACGGACGGCAATTTTTTTTTTCTAAAAATATGTTTTTTTGGAATATCCAGTGTCTTGTGTAAATCCGTGAAATTTTTTTTTCAATTTTCAAAACGATTAGAAGACTTACCCTATACTACGTATGATGGGTACATAAAAAATGTCGTCATCGTATGCAGAAGCACTGTTAAAATCCTTTAAATCGAATGGCCGTTGGATGACAAGAAATTTTTCGCAAAAGTCATTCATGTTAGATGACGAAAGTTAGTTTATCCTTTAATAAATCCCAAAAGTTTGTAAACGAAAACAGTTTGTAATGAAATGCATCTCATAATATAAAATTTAAGTACAAGAAGATATTTGAAAACAACATGCTTTATTTAATTATCGCTAAGAAGGAAAATTTCTAACTTTATTTCAGATCTGGTACCCTGCAAATTAATCAAATAAATATATATCAGAAGCAATGTCTTGAAAATATTTTAATTCCTTTTATGAATAAATATCATTATGACAAAAATTATGTTTTTTCGATTGATGAAGTTTCGTATCATTATGCCAAAAAAGACTCAACAGAATCAATTTACAAAAAACTATGTAATTTTGCTCGCTGTCGGATAACTTTTTTTTTTTTTTTTTTTTTTGGGGGGGGGGGGGAGAAGCGGTGGTGGACATTGAATGAAGAAGACTACAAACATAACTGGATAAAAAATAAGTTGAAACAATAATAAAATATATTTGAAAGAACTTGCATATGACCAAGGATTTTGTAATAATGAAAACCACTTATAGTCCAGTAGAAATAGCGTAAAAAAGGGCCTTGCCTTGCAAAAATTCGGGTAGTTCTGATTTTTGGATATGTTGTAAAGGTTGACCCTCTAATAAAAAAAACCAAGTTTTCGACCTTCTAGACCTTGTGCGTTTTTCACAGTATTGAAAAAAACCAATATTTTTCGGTACTTTTTTCGATTTTTCTTAAATAACTCAATTTCAGTTAATTTTACAGAAAAAGCATTTTCACTATTTTGTAAAGCATAAAATTTACTACAACATGCAGTATTCATGTTTGTAAATTGTCCAAATAGGGGGTGAGATACAAAGCCGGGAAAATAGAGTAACATTTGCAAAAAGTGCAAAAATCCACAAATGACTTTAGTTTTTGCTTAATAACCTACTTTTAGTGCGTTTTAGAGACAAAAGTGTCAATATAAAGTTTGTAAATCATGAAGTAGTCTATAAGTTTCATTTATTAGATCATTAAATATCGATAATATACTTTAAAAATCAAAATAATACAATTTATGGTTAAAACAAAAAAATACCGCCTGACAAGTCATTAATTTGAAAACGAGCTTTTATTTTTGATATTGATTAAACGACGCAATTAATTAATTATAGTATGTACAATAATAGGTAACTGTTGAATAGTTGCGAGGGGGGGGGGGGAGCGAAGTTAACCAAAAAACCTAGTCTGTAGA
This sequence comes from Maratus michaelseni, assembly GCA_963931845.1. Classification (NCBI taxonomy): domain Eukaryota; kingdom Metazoa; phylum Arthropoda; class Arachnida; order Araneae; family Salticidae; genus Maratus; species Maratus michaelseni. The sequence continues at coordinate 95,068,506 of OZ007589.1, read as the reverse complement.
CATAGGTGCAGGGCCAAGAATTCAAAGTTGAAAGTAAAATTAATAGCTGGGAATAATGTAAAAAAATACTTGAAAGATAAATAAGTTATAATTTAGAAATTTTAAAAAGGTAAAAGAGTATCTAAGGCTGAAACTAAAGGAGATGGGAGCAAAAGCAGCATGTGGCCCGGGCGCTAGAATGGAAGGAGAAGAGGGCGCACAATGAAGATTTGGTTTATCGTGTTTGTATTCATTTGTCCCACATATTTTTGTTAGTCAAAGTTTACATTGATGGTAAATGTATCTCAGTTTGAGAATGTTAGTCCCAACAGAAAGAATAACAACAATTATACCTAATAAGATGGAAACCTGTATAAAGGAGAATTGTTTTCCGGTGTTTTGAATTCAGGTTTAAATGAAGAAAATATTAGAAACTTATCCTGAACATAATCAAAAAAGTATAAAAAGTACAGAAAGTGCTCGTCGCTTAAAGATTCATACTTCTGCTGAGGTTAAGTTCAATGAGACTGTTTCCACAGATGCCACAAGAAAAATTGTTGGCGAATGAAAAAAAAATAAAGAACTTTTCATTTATATGCTTCGAAATGAATTTAAAAAAACACAAATGATCACTAAGCAGCCCCTTGAAGATTCAGATGTGGTAATAGTGAACACAGCTATTTCCTAAGCCCGCGATTACGATGCTGTCATTGTCAATGCTGAAGACATGGACCTTTTTGTTCTCTAGGCTTCTCTAGCTGCAGACAATGTTTATTTCCGAAGGGCCAGGAGAGGGAAACTGTCTGATGATCTCTACTCCAAAGAGTGTTTCAAATTTAAGGAAGTTGCACAAAATATTCTTTTTCTTCATGCAGTAAGTGGTTGTGACACCACTTCTGTGCTCTACAGTCATGGGAAAATGAAATATTGCAGAATTCTTCAGAACCCATCCATGAACCAAAAAGTTCAAATCTTTAAAGACTCAAATGCAGGGAGGCACAAACTTGTTGAAGCCACAGAAGGTGTACTTCTTGCCCTGTATGGAGGTGATCCCAACCAAAACTTGAATGTATTGCGGTATGTCAGCTTCGGTAGAGCAGCTAACAATATTAAATTAAATTTAGCTAGACTACCACCTACTCGTGATGCTGCTGAATATCATGCATTCAGACATGGCTGGGAAACGAAAAGGATCCTCTCGAATGCGGCTGGAAGTGGGGTGGTCATGGGCTCATTCCAGTCACCATGATGAATGGAACAGCTCCTCAAACTCTACTCGATTTCATATCTTGCCATTGCAAAAAAAAAATGTAGTACGAATTGCAGTTCCAGAAAGGCAGGCTTGAAGTGCTCAGTTATCTGTGTGAAGTGCCACAACCAACTATGTGGCAACGCTCCTGATATTATACTGGACCTTGATGACTTTGATGACGTAGAACAACCAATCGAGTCAAGTACAGAGACGGACGATGAAGTATCTGAGACGATGGTATCATTACCAGGGCCAAGCAGCAGAAAAAGGAAACATATGACAAAGCGACTATATAATACTTACTATGTATTTGTTGATTAATTTATTGTGCATTCTATAATTAATTAACCACATCGTGTTTTCAATATCAAAAATAAAAGCTCGTTTTTTAAATTAATAACTTGTCTGGCGGTATTTTCCTGTTTTCACCCAAAATCTTTTTGCTGTGATTTTTAAGGTCTATTACCAATATTTAATTCTCTAATAAATGAAACTATAGACTATCTCATGCTCTAAAAAGTTGATTATGACAGTTTTGTTTCTAAAATGCACTAAAAGTGGGCTATTAACAAAAAATAACGTCATTTGTGGATTTTTGCATTTTTTCCAAATTTAACCCTATTTTCCCAGCTCCGTATCTCACCCCCCTATTTGGACAATTTACAAACATGAATACTGCATGTTGTAGAGAATTTTATCTTATACAAAATGGTGAAAATGCTATTTCTGTAAAATGCACTGAAATTGAATTTAAGAAAAATCGATTCCATTCTAGCGCCCGGGCCACATGCTCCTTTTGCTCCCACCTCCCTTAGTTTCGGCCTTAGATACTCCTTTTCCTTTTAAAATTTCTAAATTATAACTTATTTATCTTTCAAGTATTTTTTTACATTATTCCCAGCTATTAATTTTACTTTCGACTTTGAATTCTTGGCCCTGCACCTATGTCTACCGACTAGGTTTTTTTGGTTAACTTCGCTCCCCCTCAACTATTCAACAGTTACCTATTGTTGTACATACTATAATTAATTAATTGCATCGTTTAATCAATATCAAAAATAAAAAGCTCGTTTTTAAATTAATGACTTGTCAGGCGGTATTTTTTTGTTCTAACCATAAATTGTATTATTCTGATTTTTAGAGTCTATTTTAGATATTTAATGATCTAAATAAATGAAACTTATAGACTAATTCATGCTTTACAAACTTTATATTGACACTTTTGTCTCTAAAACGCACTAAAAGTAGGTTATTAAGCAAAAACTAAAGTCATTTGTGGATTTTTGCACTTTTTGCAAATGTTACTCTATTTTCCCGGCTTTGTATCTCACCCCCTATTTGGACAATTTACAAACATGAATACTGCATGTTGTAGAGAATTTTATGTTCTACAAAATGGTGAAAGTGCTTTTTCTGTAAAATGCGCTAAAATTGAGTTATTTAAGAAAAATCGAAAAAAGTGCCGAAAAATATTGGTTTTTTCCATATTGTGAAAAACGCACAAGGTCTAGAAGGTCCAAAACTTGGTTTTTTTATTAGAGGGTCAACCTTTACAACATATCCAAAAATCAGAACTACACGAATTTTTGTAAGGTAAAATGCTATTTCTACTGGACTATTAAAAAGATGAGTCTTTAAATTGCTTAAAAAAATATTTCATTGCTATGTTTAATAGTAATAAGACTGCTTTAATAGCGTGAACAAAACGCGGATATAAATTATATAGAGAACTGATGTCATGAAATCTTTACGATTGCTTTCGACGGAAGAATCGATAGCGAAATTTTGAACTATGTTTCCTGCCTATATTGCTTTATTATTTCCTCTAATCATTTAAAACAGATGATTAGGTAGCTGGTAAGATTATTGCTTATACCAAGTTTGAATTTTATTATTTAACATTTATTCTCATTATTTTTCCGGTACAAATGTTTAAGCATTTTTTTTTTCAATGCGGAAAACCGATTAAAATGTGTTACTTTATTTTAGTGTAATTTTTTCTCCAGTTTCTCGGAATTGTTTTCAGTTTTCGCTTCGGATAGAACGTCAAAGATTTCTTTCCCATTTTCTAACATAATTCATCACAGAAGAATTTTCACGACATTATTCGCCTTGGGCAGAGATGTAAAATTTCCGGAAATTTTGAAGTGGCGGAAAAAAAGTTTTTTTCCGGGTTTTTTCTGGAAAAATTTATTTCTTACAAATGTTTCTCAAAAAAAAAGCTACATTTTCTTAAAAGATATAAAATAATAAACATTTTTTTAAATTTCTGCACACTAAAGAAAAAATTTTGTTTTCACTTTACATGAACATATTACAAAAAAGAATAAAATAGTCAACATTTAAAAGAATTTTCACAGTGGCTTTTCTTGTTTATTTTAACAACAGTGTTTTTAATATATAATGTCTCTGTTGAAATGATTTTCCTGTTACATTTTTTCAATTACCAGTAGAGAGAATTACAAAAAAAAAAAAAAAATCGTATGTGTTTCAACCAATATCATAGCTGTTTGAAAGCAAATTTCAATCCTTTCTTACATAGTATTGCTTTGTATATAAATAACGCCATTTTAAAGAAACAAATTATTGTAGTTGTGACATTATAAATATTATCATTTTTTTTATCTTCTATTGCTTAAAATTTGATAATAATTTACAGTATTACATTTTTTTTTCGTACAGTTAGAATTTTCATTTCTTGTGTATTTAGTTTTGGTATAGCTTTTCAGTCTAAACCTAAACTAACCCTATGTTTTGATTTTAGTTTAAGTTTTAGATTCTTAATATGAAAATATTATATATGTATATTTCTTTAATGAAATTTATAAAACAGGTGGGTTTTTTAATACTTTGAAATATTTAGTTGAAAACAATTTTTGCATTCTCCTATTCATACGCATTGGCATCCTAATTCATATGCATTGGCTACATTGAAGAAAAAGAAAAATCATTATCATCAACCTAACCAGATTTTAATGACTTTTTCTGATTATTTGGCTATAGCGTTTGATAAATTAATTAGAACTGAACAAACTGTATTGCATGATATTTTTGATTAAATTATCTTTCCAATGGTATATAGCTTTTATTGTATAACTAAGAAATATTGGGTGTTATGAGCCATCAAACTTTAAAAAAAAAAAAAATCATTTTTCCCAAAAAGTTTTCACAGTTTTTGGCCACTACTGTATATACAGCTAGATAAGAGATTCATTATGTTTTATTAATCTAAAATCATCACATTTTTGGAGGATTCAGAATGGAAATTGAAAAAAAAATCAGAATTTTTTTGAAGGGTTCAATGTTTTAAGGTGAAAAAGTTGTATAATATCCTTTAAAGGACTCAAGTTCTTCCTAAACTGCTTACAGATCATATTTTCTATATTAACATTTTTATAGGAGACACCGAACATGAAAAAATATAAAGAAAAAACATCAGAATGCAGGCATAATAACATTTTGAATACATTATTTTATAAATTAAATTTCAATTTTTCAAATTTCGAAAAAATTGAAAAATATCCCTTCGGAAAAAAACTGAAAAAACAGTTTTTTTCCCCCAAAGTTTCAGGTTTTTTTTTTCCGAGCATTCCCATCTCTAGCCTTGGGTTTATGTACTCCATAGTACATGTATTATCGTAGTTATATTGAAGCTATAGAAAAGGATTTATGTAATGTATCTATAAACTTTACCAGCAAATGCCGTATGGGGCACTTACTAACCACGTTTACTTAAACTTCTTAAAAAGTGTTATTTATAAAGTTATAAAATTTAGAGTTTAAGGTAATTAGAGTTCGCAAAATATCTACTCATGAAGATTTTTTTTAAGTAATTCTTGTCATGATTATTCCCATGATTTGTTTCTTTACATGTCAGATGTTTGACACCAACATACTCACCCATTTCACAAGTGTCTATTTCAGAAAAATTAAGAGATTCAATTTTAACGGAAATGTATGCAACTTTCGTACTTTTTCAATTTTGGTTGTAGTTTTTTTAACTTTTCAACCTAGTTGAAAAGTGTTTATGACTTCGGTTTACCTGCCGTCTGTCCGTGCTCTAACTCGCGTAAATATACTCGGATTGCCCTGATATTTTTGTATTTTATTGTCGTTTACTATAACATGATCCTTATTGAAAATGAAGTGTGTAGCACTCAGTTTTTGTACAGGGATAGTCAAAAATATTCCGTTACATTACAGTCAATGGGAAATAATCGTTTCAAGTGCATTTTGATGATGATACACCATTTGAAACATGAAATTGATATATAATTATGAAGCGCATTAAAAAATGTTTTTTGTAGAATATGGAGCACAAAACATTTATTATTCATTTACAGAGTCAAACAAAAGAATTCTGTTGCACATTGTTCTATGGGGAAAATCGTTTGTAATGTAATTTAATGATGTTTCACTATTTCAAACATTATGAAAATTATATGCATTACTGAGGTGTACTATAAATTGCACTCTTAAAAATGTGCATTGCGTTTATCGTTAATTTATAGGGGGACACAAAATATATCAGTTACAGTACATGTGCGATATTTACAGTCTGTGTGATAAGTGTGTTTTCAACTTTGGCTTGCGTTTTAAAGTTTAACTATTTTTTGTCATAATACGTGGGTTGTATAAACTCGGTTGATCATATACAGGGCTGCACAAGGGAATTCGTAAGTATTAAAGACTATGGGAGTGAATTACTTAAGGGCAGTTTTAAATTGCGTTATGAATTTTGCAGCTGACCTATATTTAGTTTGGACTAGAAGTTTGGAGAATGCAAATAAATTCATATACAGGGCTACGCAAGGGAAAAGATACATTCTCGTTTACGGTTGATAATTGCTGGAAATGAGTTTTAAGTTGTCTTTTGAGATTTTTACCTTTTAGCTTAATATGTGGTGTGTACAAAAGTCTTCAGATAATATACAGGGCTGGACAAAGGATTTCGAGTGCATTTCCATCGATTGGCGAAAATTGCTAAATGTGAATATTCTAAATAAACTAAATTTTATCATGCCTTATATCCAAATCTATTAATCATATACAGGGCTACACAAAATAATTCGACTATACTTTTTTGACAATGGGAGGTAGTTTTGAAAACTATTTTTCAATGTGTTATATGTTTTCTAAACTGTTTACTTACATATCTTCTTTCACCTTATTTAATTCTGAAGATTCGTTGCAGTTTTCTGGCTGTGGTGGAAAGAGTTTCATAATCTATGCTTGACGCATGATTTTTCGTTCCTGTTTTTTTTTGTCTGAGGACACTTTCATTTTCGGAACCGGTTTTGAAATTAAAAGTGGCCCCAGATAGATTAAAAAAAACTTCAATCAAAATTGGAACAGCACAAAAGTACCCAAATAGACATTATGACCTCCGATATCCTATGTATATATGTATATATATATATATATATATATATATATATATAAATCCTTTAAATATATTATATTAAAGGGTAAACTAGAGAACAAGAACGAAAAATCATGCAACAGGCATAGATTATGAAACACTTTCTAACGCTAACAGAATATAAGAAATTTCATTTTTTAATACAATGAAATCGATCATAGACGATCGATCATAGATTAGTGCAACAGAATTCATTTGTGCGTCTCTATAAATAAAGATAAATGCTACGCACTCCTTAATCTATAGAAAACATGGTGTAGTGCACCTCAGTGATCCTTTTGAATTTCATTATGTTTGGAGTATCATAACATTAAAACTCACCGCAAACGATTTTCCCCCATGTATCAAAATGCAATAGAATTCTTTTGTGTATCCCTGTACACGAAATATAAATGCTACTTATTCTATATACTCCTGAAAAAGCATGTTTTAGTCCACCTCAGTAAAGGCGTCTCAATTTCATTATATTTGAAGTATTGCAACATCATTAAAATGTTTCGGAAACTATTTTTCCCCATAGACCACAATGTAACAGAATTATTTTCTGTGTCCCTGTAAACGCTGAGAGCTGCAAGTGCTACACACTTCATTTTCAATACCAAACATAGATGGTAAACATCAATTACATATAAATATTTCAAATCAATCAGAGTATATTTACGAGAGTTGAGGCGTGGACAGACAAATCGAATTCTTAAACACTGTTCAACAATATTGGAAATATTAGCGGTGTTCACTCAAATTTCTGAACGCACCAAAATCTGATAGAGAATGAGCTAAATAATATAAAGTAGAGCACTACCTTTCTGCATTCATATGGCTATATATTATAACGAGCTACAGCTATATATAAATTTTAACCAACGTTAACAATTTGATATTAACTGAGTGGTGGATAAGGCCGCTAATAGGGGAAATTCCTGAAGGTGAGATGAAACACTATAGACCTGACGTGCAATACATTACAATATAGTACTGGAGTTATTAACTAGAATCTTTTTAACACTTACCAACATAGTTGAAATGTGTTTATGAATTAGGTTTGTCTGACCGTCTATCTGCCCCCCCCCCCCCCTGCTCTAACTCACATAAAATAGTCGGACTGCCCTGTAATTTATATATGTTTTTGAGGTTTACCATGGCATATTCGGTATTAAAAATGGAGTGTGTGCCACTTATAGTTAATTTACAGGATCACTCAAAAGAATGCCGTTACATTATGGTCTATTGGGGAAATTAGTTTCCAGCGTGTTTCAATGATGACGAAATTAATATACATCAATGAAGTGTACTACATGATGGATACTATAGAATGTTGTGACAATAGCGTTTATCGTTCATTTACAGGGACACACAAAAGCATTCGCTTAGAGTACTGTCTATATGAGCAATAATTGCTGAAGCTGAGTTTTCAATTATGGTATGCGTTTTTAAATTTAACTATTTTTTCGCATATTACTTGCTGTGTATAAATTATATAGATTATATACAGGGCTTCACAAAAGAATCTGGGTACATTTCTGTTTATTAATGGAAATTGCTGAAGTAGAATTTTTAACTGTGTTATGTGTTTCCTAACTGAACTAAATTTTTGCATACTATGTAGTATATATATATATATATATATATATATATCATATGCAAGGCCACAAAAGAATTCAAAAAGATTTTCCGACTATAGATAGTAATTGCTGAAATTGTGTGTTTTTCCAAATTGTTTATTTAGACATATTTCACCTTATTAAACGGTCAGTTTTGTTTTGGTATTCTGAATGTACTGTAAAGTGTTTCATAATCAATGCTTTACGCATGATGCCCTTTTTTTTTTTTGGAGAGAGAGAGAATGCGCCGAACTTGAAGAGCCGAATGAAATTAACTAGCGGGCAGGGACACATATCGAGTTCTAGATAAGCATTTTTTTAATAGGAAAGCAAGATCGCAGTCAACATTCAGTCAAAAATACAGGTTTTCTTACTATATTCCTTCACAAGATTAACAGTATTTAAGGTATTTTAGCCATATTTTTATTACACTAACCTTGATTTTATGGTGATAACATGACGGGAAATATTGAAATTGCATTGTAATTCAACCAGTGATAATGTATATACCGTCAGCTACATTTCGTAATATGAAACGATTTATCTCAGAGTTGTTTCGATGAAAATAGTCGCCACTTCTCAGAAAGCAAAGCCAATCAATTTAAAATATCGTGTCAATATCTTCAGTATTATTCATGAAATTGAAAAACATTTGAATTCTGCTTGTCGTGGTATATCCTGTATTTTATACTATAGTACAAATAGATTGCAACCTTCGTCCCCTATAAAAAAATTGTTTGTCTTGATGTGTATTATTAGTAACAATGGAATTTCGTTCTCTAATTCTCAATGTTTTCTCTGTATTATTGAAATTTAAATATATTATTCAATTTCATATTAATTCATTATTAATATTAATTATTTCTAAAATACCGCAATACTTCAATTATCTCATTCCTAGAAAAATAATCGCTCTCCATTACTGAAAATTCAAGCAGAATGATATTATCAGGATCAGATATTGGGATGTGATGATAAAGATGGGGATTCCTTTCAGCGTAATATCAATCATAATTTGTCGCTAAGATTAACTTGTCATAGTGGGGATGAACGTGTAGATGGAATTGAAGCAATAGCTGACATACGCATACAATTTGCTACTTTGTTATACAATAAGTAGACTGTCTAGTGTATCTAAAAGACTCGTTATATAAGTAACAAATTTCTACCACATATTCATAAAATAAAAAAGGGTGAAAATTCCCGAAAAAGTTTAAGTTTTGAAATATTCCTAAACTTTTTTTAAAATTACATCCTTATATGATTGTACAGTTTATTCTGTAAAAAGAAAAAATAATGCATCACATTTGACAGGACAAAATCCTGCACTTTTTTTTCTTTTTTTTTTTGGGGGGGGGGGGCGGGGTGTGTATAAATTTCAATTACACACAATTGGTTTAATATAATTTTCATACCTATTTTTATTTACTACAAATAAAAATTTCAGTAATTGGTGCCTTTAAAAATAATGCATCTAAAATTATAACTTTAAACAGCATTTTCAGGCCTAATGTTCATGGAATGAGCTGGTTACAAGTAGTGCTCGCGAATATACGTTTATATACGTTTAAACGTATACGTAGTTAAGCCTTTTTTCCATATGATTCCTATCCAAAATCGTTACCGGTTACAATACGTTTTATACGTATAATCGCGAGCACTAGTTACAAGTTATATCCTTTATATAAACGTAAATCCCTTATTGTAAACATGCTATGGAATAGGCAACAATTTTTTTTGTTACTAATAAAATTTAAAAGCTAGTCCACATGTCAACATATAGGCAGTCCCTAAATCCTAATTCATGCCTATTAGTTAACCAGTAGATATTATTTCCTATCGATTGTTACCTGTCTTTTTACTGTACCGTAAGTAGTTCTTAAAACAGCATAGGGTGCTGCTTAATTTTCTCACGACTGTACGCACTTCATTCCTAGCACTCCTGTTATCTCTAATGGTGAAGTATAGAATCATGCTGAACGAAACGTGTGCACCACCGTAGCAAAAATAAACGGACTTAAGAGTTTATATACGTTTTCAGTGGCAAAAAATTGACATATTTTGGAATTTTTCTTATTAGGAAGGGTGTAAAATTAATTTAAAAACTAACAATTCCACGTTATTTTGTATTGCTTCAAGTATTTAAAAATATTTTTTGTTGCTGTTATATTTGGTCACATATACGTCGGAAACCTGCAGCCACGTTGACATATACCAAAATATTCGGGCTTGATGGGTAGCATCCCAGCTTCCTATAGAAACAAAATAATTATTAAAATCTCAATTTCTTTTTTGTAAAATAAGTTTGTAGCTAAGGGCCATTGGCTCAAATTTTTAAACTTTTGAAAAATAAGAAATTTGCGCTATTTTGAAAAAAAAAAATATTTCATTTTTCTTCTAAAATGTTAATTTTTAAACTTATTAAAAAAATATAAAAATAAATAAAATTTCCAAAAAATGGCTCGATGGCCCTTAGACAATTTAATTATGCGTAGATAAGCGCACATTTTATCAAAAAATGTTAAAAAAATTTCAAATCATCATGCTGCCCATATTGAAAAATATTTCCAGAAAATTCCGTTTAAAGTTTTTTCAACAACGTGCGTTCGATCGTGCGCACGCTCACCATTTTCGCTCATATCTTTCATAGTAATTGAAATATCACTTAAATCTTTTTTCATGTAATTCCACACACTATAAGAGGAGGTTTCAGTTCCGTCAAAAAAAAATTTCTTTTTGAAAGTTGAGGACGTATGTAACCCCATTAGAGCCTACTCCAATAACGCGAAGACACCCTCAAACTAATGTTAAAGCAATGGTAGCGTTCTTTTCAAATTTCTCGTTTGGATTTCAATATTTGTAAACGGTTTTTTAGGAGGGGGGGGGGGCACAGGATATCACAAGTTTATGTCTAACCAGGAATCAACGTACTTATATTATTTTAGTCTGGGTTACTTTTTAACTGAGGACGATTCCAATTTCAGAACCGGTTCCGAAAGCGTCCTCAGAAAAAAATTCACTGCAACCGAAATCAAAAATGTAAAAGGATATTCGGTTAGGTGCCAACCTTAAATATCTTATGCACAACAAAAATTTATTTAAAAAAAATTAAACGCAGAAGAGAAATTTGAAAAGACACCACCATTGCTTTAACATTAGCTTATGAATGTGTTCGCGTAGGCTCTTAACATAGTAGGTATAACATAGGTCTACCATAGGTGTATCATAGGTATTAGCGTAGGGTCTTAACATAGCTGTGTGCGTTGCTGCACTAATTTAGCCATTTAATTGGGGAAAATGCTTAATGAGCATTTAATTATGTAGATTGTTTGGAGAACCACTATAATGTAATTAGTGCATGTACAGGATCACAGTCAAGATTTTTTATCTATAGTTATGCTCACATATAATTCAATCAACTCTGAAGTACGTACAGTCGTGGTGTAATGAAAACCACTGAACACTATTTTGAGTACCACTTATGGCAGAGTAAAAAGAAAGATGACAATAGATAGAAAATAATATCTACTGTTAACTGACTGCTTTGGGGACGCCTATATACTGGCATGTGAACAACTTTCAAGAAATAGCAATTATTTAATAACGGAATTGCGATTCAGAGCAAATTTGTAAAATTTTATTAGAATTACATAAAGATAAATTATTTTTTTTACAAGTTTTGTTTTCTGCAAGCACAATTAGTGCACACTGAAAAATCAAAAACAAAAATATAAAAATGTTTTTTAAGAAATTTTTAAATGCTCGGTAACGGAATTGCAAGAAATGGATTTCATGTAATTCCGTTACCGAGCATTTAAAAATTTCCAAACAATAACCTTATATATTTTTTAATTGTTGTTAAGTGTTTATTTTGATTTCTCAGTACGTACTAATTGTGCTTGCAGAAAACAAACCTTAAAATAAGTAACTTTATGTAATGCCAATAAGATTTTACAAATCTGCTCTGAACCGTAATTCCGTTACCAAATAATTGCCTGAAAGGGCATTTGTCAACGACGTTGGTTTTAAAGGGACCAGATAAGGTTTAAAATGACGAAAAAATGAAATTTTGTTTTGTTATTTTTATGATGTGTGAACGTTAAAGAATGTAGTACAGCTAGTTCGATGGGAAAAATCCTAAAATTACGGTAGTACGAGTTCTAAACGTTGAGCCCGGTAGATCGGCTATAATTGCGAAGGCAAAACTTTAAACTCAATTATATCGAAATACTCTTTTCCACCAGTTTTGTCATGTAACTTTTGAACAAATTAACAGATTTACATTTTTTTTAAATAAAGGAAATTAAATTTTCTACAAACTACACCCAAAAAACAAGAAGAAATTCAAATTTAAAACAAAAAAAATTTTCTTTTATGGATTTCAATTCATTATATATTTTTTAATTTTTTGCAATTTTTTCTTTCTGAGGTATAAAGGAGAGACTCCATAATAAGCAATACAAAAAAGAAATTACTTAAAATTTGAAACCTAGACTTCGAAATCTTTTCAAAACGAATTAATTTTTGTAAAACATAAATAAATGTGGAAAGATGTAATAGTCTAAATTAATTTCGGGTTTCTTAATTCACAATCAAACTTCAGCCAATTTTCGACATTTCAAACTTTTTTCGTCCATTTAGAGTAAAAGCGTATCGTTTTGGATAGAATATACTAATAACAGAATTTGGATGATGGGTAAAGAAACTAGAAAACGAGATTTTGAAAGACTTTTCATTTAAAAATAAATCTTAACACTTTCCTTTGCTGATGATGCGATAACTCGCTATTTTCTTAAACATTTTTGTTTCTTATGAAAATGTTTGAATCAACAATATTTTTCTTCAAAATTAGATTGTTTCTCTTAACCCATTCGGGACCATGGGTGCATATATGTACCCTCTAAAAAGGGCATACAGAATTTATTTTAGGCACCAGTAAAAAATAAAAGTAATATTTGCTTTCTCTAATTAGAGCATTTTTGTGATAGTTTAAGTAAAGGTATTTTTTTTTTTTTTAAAGTGGTGCCAACCGAATAAAATTTGTGTAAAAGCCGCCGGTCCCGAAGGGGTTAATTTGTTATATTAAAAAGAATTGTGGAATTGTAGTAGTTTTCGACTCTTTCCAAAACATTCAACGTGACTGTTCATGTTAAGTGCTTTGAAATATTTCATAAATAATTCAATTTTGAATTCCATTGGGTGTTTTTTTTTTCATTTTAGAAATAATTCATTTAAGTCATACTTTTTTGTTATTGTTGTTTTATGAATATCTGATTACATCTACTAAGGTCAAACGGGGCTAATACGAGACAATTCTAAACTTTTCACAATTACTTTTGATCTATTCACTCTAGATTCAAATATAAAGAATTTGTCCGAGGCCTGTCTAAAAGTTGCCCGGGTATAAGCTGTATGGCTGATTTTTTTCCTCTCATTTTGTCTTTTTAGCACTTTCCAACCTAGTTGAAAAGTGCTTATGACTTCGGTTTGTCTGGCCGGATGGCCGGATGGCCGTCTGGTCGTCTGGCCGTCTGTCCGTGCTCTAACTCCCGTAAATATGCTCGGATTGCTCTGCAATTTTTATATGTTATTGTCGTTATCTATGGCACGTTCCCTATTTCAACTGAAGTGTGTAGCACTTATAGTTTTCTTACAGGGACACTCAAAAGAATTCCGTTACATTGCGGTCTATGGGGAAAAATCATTTGCGGTTTATTTTAAAAATGTTTCACTATTGTAAACGCATTGAAATTTATATAGATCACTAAGATGCATTAGAAGAAGCTTAATATGGAATAGTAGGTGTATAGCACTTAGAGTTACTTTACAGGGACAGTCAAAATAATTCCGTTACATTACGTCTATGGAGAAAAATCGTCTGCAGCTTATTTAAATAATGTTCCACTATTTTAAACGCATTGAAGTTTATATATATTACTAAGGTGCATTAAAAGAGGCTTACTACAGAATAGTGTGTGTATAGCAGTCATCGTTCATTTACAGGGACACACAAAAGAATTCTCTACTGTCTGTTAACAATAATTCCTGGAAGTGCGTTTTAAGTTACTGAACGCGATTTTAATCTTAACTAGCTTTTTGTCTATTACGTGGTGTGTATAAATTCTGTAGATCCTATACAGGGCAGCACAAAAGTTCGCGAACACATTTCCGTTTATTGACAGAAACTCCAGAAGGAGAATTTAAACTGTGCTACGCGTTTCCTAACTAAACTAAAATTTAGCATCCTATGTATATATACAAATCTATAGATCATATACAGGGCTACATAAAAGTATTCGGATATTTTTCCGATTATTGTATATAATGAAAATTCCTGAAATTACGTTTTTAAATATGTTATGCGTTTTCCAAATTGTTTACTTAGATGTCATCTTTCAGCTTATTAAACGGTAATGATTTGTAAAATTATTTTAGAAGCGTTGGAAAGTGCTACATAATCTATGCTTGACGCATGATTTTTCGTTCTTGTTTTTTTAAATTTGCTGTTTATTCGTAATGGACAGAGGTGCCAAGCTCTTATTAATATTCCGTAACATGTGAGTTAATTTGACCCAGGTTTAACACATTTCACACCAGAAATTTTTAAGAAATTAAATAATTTCCATGTAGAAACCTGCAATTAAATAAAGATTCATCCAATATTTTTTCTAGTTTGAAGCATTGTTAAACTGGGTTAGATTAAACCACATATTGCGGAAGATTAGTGGGAACTTGGCACCTCTGGTAATGGATATAATAATATGATGTATTGCTTTGAAAATAATCACAAAGCCAATTTATCACTATAAAAATTGATACATTTTTAATGTATCTCACATTAGTCCCATATTTATATCTGCGTAGGAGGTAGGGTTCCTCTGCCTCGATTGACCTTATTTTGATAATTCCTGCTGATTGCGTTTTTGCACAGTTTTATATTTCTTTATATTATCTTTATATTAAGTTTTATAATTTTTTTCAGTTTTTCCAATAAAATGGTTTATTTAGTTTAAAATATTAGTATGTGACGGAGAAACCTTTTTTATGCAGTTAATTAATCTCCACGTGCAGCGAACGATTGAAAAACATGTTAAAAACCAGACCCCAATTAACTATAAGTACTTTAAGTGACAACCGCAGATGCAAAACAGTGAATAAAACCAGAGACTGTCGAAACTAACTAATTGGAGAAATACTGCAGATCTCCCTCCTTAAATCTACAGCTGTTTGTCCCGCGCGTGTGCACAGAACTCAAATAACAATCTCCCTTCAGTTTCCAAAATGTATCCGAGCAGTTAAGACGCTCTTGTATATATATGATGTAAATATATTTTAATATAATGTAAAATTGGAGCACTTATACGCAGCCTCCAAAACGCGATTTTAAACATGTACATCTAGCCAAGAATTATAATATTATATTCAATGGAAAATGAATCTTCTGCTCATTTCACACAATTGTTATTTTCTACTAATACTATTTCTTATTACCCCAATATAAGTGAATCAATGGATAAGATAAATATCGCTACAACACTTTGGATTACTGTGGATATCACTTGGCGCAAAAAGGAAAATTTCAGGTAAGCTGAACAAACTTCTTTAACATATCAAAAGATGAAAATGTATATTAAATTTGAAGACTGATTTAACTACTTATAAAAATAAGAAAATTTATTACGCTACCGACGGTTCCCCTAACAGTATGAAATAGAAGTATTTACAAAACGTTATTGCGGAAGGATTTTCCCTTTCATTTTATTTCATGATTGTCGCAACAAAAAAAAAACAGTCACAAAATTTTGAAAATACTCAATTTTAGAAGCAATTTAAATTCGAAAATTGCGTAATCAGAAAGGCAAATGATAATACATTAATTATAATATATTACATATTTCAAAATACATGGAAATTTAAAATATGCATTTAAGAAAATACGCAATGTTTGAAGCGATTTTGATTTAAAAAAAGTACACAGCCAGAGTTTTAAATTGTTAGTTATGGTATTTTTCATACGTTATTTTTTTCAAATCCTCCTAAAAATTAGAAGTATACCAATTAACTCTTGGCGCCTTTTCGTGTCTGTTTAATCGAATAACTACAGACAATACGAATTCACTGCAAGACAGAATACCAATTTAGCGCGATAGAAGAGTGAGATGTAACGAGCTTTTATCTGTGATTTCCTAATTCACAGTGTATTATGTCTCTTTTCTTTTATAGTTGTAGTAAAAATTGCCGACGCTGAATGTCACATGAAAATCCGAATCCACGGAAAAGTGCTTTATTTCTTCACCTGACAGCCTAAACGCCAGAATGTTACCCATTTCTTTTCATTTCTAACGTCAACATAATGTAACATCACTTTCTAAAGCTACCAATAACAAGATACAAGAAATGTTTATCACTGACAAGAGAATTAAAAGATAGGGTGACGGAAAGATTCATATATATATAGTTCCCAAAGTATTTTTTTTGGGGGGGGGGGGCGGATCGCAATGACATCGTTTGAATTATATAATCGATAAGCTATTCAATAATTTCATTTTCGGTGTTTCCAAGAAATTTGTTTAACAAAATTTTTGGTCATCATTTTTATTAATGAGAAGAATAAGAATTTCATAAGAATTTCAGAATATCATTGCATAAATCGTGTTTAATTTAACACTTCTAATTTCTGAAACCTTCGAAGTATTTCATATGCCTACTAGCTAACCCGCACGGCGTTGATCGGGCCAAAAATATTAATAATCGGTTCTATACGAAACTTAAACCAAGCCCCGTCGTAATCGGGTCCATAGAACCAGATATACTCCTATAGTTCCACCTTCCACCGCCAGGGGGCGCAGTCTGTTCTAGAAGAGGCCTTTTCAGAACACTCGACCCAACCAAATTTCCTAGTAGAATTGAAATTTAACCACGGGTAAACATTGCCAAAATAGCGGAAATCGCGAAAGTGGGTTACATAATCGATCGGTTTCTAAAGGGTTAATGTAGATATTTTTTTTAATCCAATCGTGCGTTTTGAAGAAAATGAACGCGTCTATGATCTGGAGTCTACTGTTTGTCCGTATTCACATTTCCTGAGTCGATGCCGATTTTTAAACCTGGACCGAAAAACGAAAATCGCGTGAGTGAGTTTTGGAAAGGATTTCTTTTCGGAGGGTTAAAATTAAAATGTTTCAAAACGGATACCAGATTTTAAAAAGCAAAGGGATATAGATTAGGCGCGGTATTTTTAGTTTTTCGTATCTTGTTTATAAACGCCGATTCGGATTTTTAAAGATAGGAGAAATAGTTAAAAAGCGAATTTGACATACGGTAAATAACGTTTTCGAAAGGGTTACCGTGCATTTTTTTTAAATTAAAGGTTTCTGCTTAAACCCGATAGAATGTAGATATCTTTAGGTGTGTTTGTTTTTTGTTTGGTTATGTTAGAGAGCCGATGCCAGATTTTATATAACGCAGAAAATCGGAATTCGCAAAAGTGAGTCCTGCTCGCGAATTTTTTTCGAAGGGTTAATATTCGTATTTTTCTAAAACAAATACAGATATCGAAAACGGAATAAATGTAGATGTTGTCTGGTATTTTTAATTTTTTGTAACTTTCTCTGAACTGCCGATGCGAATTTTTAAAAATTGCTAAAATCGCAAAAACTGCAAAACGGCATACAGAAAATATACTTTTTCGAAGGGTTAATTTTCATACTTTTAAAAACCATTAGTGGCTTTGAAAAGGGCAAACTTAGATCTTTAATTTAGTGACCATCGTTTTTCCGTATTTTTTGTATTCCGGTGGATGAAAGGTTCGGAAAACAGGAGAAAATAAAAAACATGAATTCGATGCTTTTTAATTATTTTTTTTGAAAGGGTTAAATGTAAAAATTTTTCAAATCAACCAGATCGTTCGAGACATAAAAGTATGTTCTTTTAGAATATGTAGACAGTTTTTCCGTATTTCGAGCCGTTCGCCCATGGCGAATTTAGAAAAACATAAAAAGAAATTGAATGATCCACGCTTTGTTTCATCTTTTACCGGAGGAACGAATAAATGCCTTCTGGGCATGCGCGAACTCTTTTCAAAAAATTGATTTTTTATTTGCGATCTTTGATCAGTTTTTAGTTAATAACTACTCTAATTTTCAAAATATTAAAAATCGGAGGTTCAGGTGCACCAGGAGAGGGTTTGGACTACCTAAATCTAAATTTGCAGGCTTCTAGGTGGGCTAGATTTTGCAAGCCATCGCCAACAGACACACACAGAAACACACACAGAGCGAAACTTTCTTTTATTAGTATAGATATAAAATGAGTAAATTGGAGCAATTATTTATACTGATATATCAAACAATGTTTATATAAAATTTTGGATGAGGCCTAAACATTTGGATGAAGATAATCCAAGTTCTGAATGCACATGAGGCTCTGAGTATTCATTTTTTGTTAAGTAACCTAGATATTAATTAAAAACCGTAATGAACATCGCAAAAAGACTGTAGCAGTTGTTTGGCCGAAAACCACGTTTACGAATTTCTTTAAGCAGGGAAGAAATGGGCGGGGTTCAGTTTTTTTTTTTTTTTTTTTAGTTTTTTCAAATCCGCATCCGTTTAACAAACCAAAATATGGGAAAAACAACAACAAAAAATAAAACTCATTTAATCATCGCACTTTTCCCCTTCTAACCCTTCAAAAATTTTAATATTTACAGTTTAAAAAAAATTGATTTTCTTCATGTCGAATTAGCGCAAATTCACATGTCCTTCATATATTCTTGCGCATATTTACAAGTCCACATCCGCTCTTCTGATAGAAATAAGAGAAAAAAAAAAACACTTATTCAGGATGCCTTTCCAGTTCCAATTATGTTATTTAATTTTTTTTTTAAATATTAAACCTTTCAAAAAAATATTTTTTCCGTATGCCAATTTTGCGATATCCGTTTTTTCAGAAATTTTTAAAAATCTGCATCCGCTTTGCAAATCGAAATACAGAAATACCCATTTAATGTGGGTACAATTCTGGTTCTAACGGTTTTATTTATTTAATAAAAATAATATTTACACCTTCAAAAAAATATTTTCTGAATGAGATATTTTCACTTTTTTCAGCAATATTTAAAAATCAGCACATCCACTTTCTCCAAAAAATACCCTCTTAATATGGGTACAGTTTCCTTTCTAATGACGTCTTCTAAAAAAAAATTTTACTATTTCAAAAACGATTTTCTGGAAGTCCTTTCAGGAATTCGCCAGATTTATTTATTTTTCAGTGCCTTCCCATAATTCCTTTCGTGTTTAAACAGAATAATTGTGTTTTGAAAATTTTCGGATAAGGAATGGGAAATATCAGTTAACGTTTTAAAAGAAGAGACGGTGGCATGTTTTCATTATTTAGGTTTCCTCCAGAACTATTCACCAGAATTTAAAATGTAATATATCTAATTATCACAAATTAAATTGTCAGTAACTAGATCGGGGCCCTTACTTTGTTTGGAAAGATTTTAGTTTTAAAATAAATTCATTCAACACTGATTTTAGGTAATTTAAGGTTATCATGAGATTGGGCTACGCCAGTCTTTCGTTTAAAAATATAAAATCAAAATCGACCAGAGCGTGCTTAGCACACCCGGTGTATGCTCTCTCTTAAATTCGCTAACTTGCATCTCTCTTAAATTCGCTAAGAAAATTGTAATGCATATAAATTACCGTTTGCGACAAAACATTTTCTTGTATGTTATCTTATTTTTTTTTTCATTCCCTCTGCTATTATCCCACTTATTGTATTGTTTCCCAAGATATGCGATATAACGAGGGATCACTGTGGAGCAGGAAACGATTACAGGTACAAAATTGAAAGTTGCATGAAAATCGGATAATTAGAAGACAATTAAGAAATACCGTAAGAAGTATGGTAACAAAAGCACCACTGGTGGTGGGGGGGGGGGGGCAAAAGTCCTCTAAAGCTTATAAAAGTTGTCCGAATGACATACAAACTTAGGAAAAGATAGGGATAGGCGCAGAAGCTTAAAAAAGGTGAAACATAGAATAGAAAAACAATATAAATGAAGAAAGATAAAATTTTGAAAATGAGGAGGAAAATCCCTTAATATCTCAGAAACTATGTCTCCTATCGAAAAAGTAAAGACAGATTTAAGGAAGACGACCTAAAGGTACTAAGTTGGTATACCCCACAAGCAGTGTGAAGGGGAGTAAAAATATTGTTTTAAAATATATATATAAGGGAGGTTCCAAGAGGGAATAAGGTAGGGGCAAGCCGTCAGGGCCGTGATAACTGAGTAAAAACAGAAGGGGAGGAGGGAGAATGAGAAAAGGGGATTAAGAAATGAAGAGAAAATATGTAGTGTGGGGACAGCTGAATAATGTTTTGGAGAAACGAAAAAACTTCGAAAACGAGTAAAAAAAAAATGAGACACTATAGAGCATGAATATACATGCAATTAAAGGATAAATATTATCGGCAGTCACCCAATGTGATAAAAAAGAAGCTAGAGAGAAAAGAAAGAATATAAAAGATCTTCAATAATTTACTTATTTTGACTGTTATATATCTTAATAAGTGTGACCCTGCAAATTTTTCAAAAGTAGAAATCGTATAGTGACTCTTAATAACAATCTCGTAGCAATGAAAGCGAATTTAAGAAAGTTAATTGGCGGCTATATTTAATTTTTCGTCTGAGTATTCAGTTTAATGAATAAATTAATCACGATTGAATTAATCCGGATTAAATTAACATTAAAAATTTTTTTTAAGTGTAATAAAAAATATTTATAAAATATTAATCTTAAAAAGTATTCAATCACGAATGAATTCTTTATGATTAAATTTCGTAACAATTAGTCGACCAAGAAATCGATTAATACTAACTCTGGGGTTGGGATACCTGAACACATCAGTACCAGTAAACCATGCACACTTCAACAATTATTTTAATAATATATATGAGATGATTTGTACATATTTTATAATTTATCATAAACTTATATAAACGAAACAATATTAAATGTTGAAGAAGGTTTTGTAGTTTCTTTATTCGTTAAGCACCTATGACTTAAAGAATGTTAAAAGTTATATTTTCACTCTAAATTATTTGTAATTTAAATGAGACACTTTTTTTTAAGTTAAATTATGTGTAACATAGAAGGTAATAATAATAGATCATCTAGTTTAAAATCTTTGTATTTATTTAAAATTGAACAGATTAAAAGTATAAAAACATGACACATTTAAAAGTCTTAACAGTTTCCATACTTAAAATATATTGACCTTAACGTGGTTCAAGGACGACAATTTGGATACATTGCTGTGCAGTCTCCTATTGTTGTACCATCTATTAGGGCTCTCGAGTACACATCTAAATCAGCAGAGCTGAAAAACAGAATGAAATACCACTTTAATAGCTTTACACAAATTACGCGAAAACGAATCAAAGTTATTATCGAAGTATATTTATTAAACTGAACGCCTCTATGAATGTTTGATTACAACTACACTCGAGATTAAAGGGTATTGTATTCTAAATAAATGGAAATCATGGTTATTTATCGCCTAAAGGAATATTACATTTGACAGTTGTAATTTAAGGTGTTTTACAATATTATAGAGAAAATCAGTTCAGTTCAAATTATTAACCATGAAATAGAATAGAGAATTCAGTAAAATGCGTAGTATCGAATTGAAATTAATTTAACATACAAAAAGTGCATCGTTGGTTTAGATTTCACAATGACACGATACGAAAGAAATAATGATATGCCTAATGAGTGTTTTTGCTGTCCACAATGTTCAGCAAAGTATATTTTATTTAGGAGAAAATTGGGCACATTGGATTAACTTATTTTTTCTTCAGAAATTTAAGGATCAATCAACATAAATTCCCGAATATAACTTAGTTCCCCATCATTATTAATTTTCTCAAAACATAAAGTTTAGCAATTTTTTAAAGAAAGAATACTATTTAAAGCTTAAAAATGTCTTTAATTTTACTCCATGTGTGGGGCAAAGTGGACCATAGCATGATGAAAGCTAAATTACAATATTAATACACATTTAAAAGGCAAAGTACTTTATCAGAAATATGCAGCCACATTTTTTAAAACGTCCAGTACCACAGAACATAACAGATTGATTTCACATGAATAAAAAATATATAAAAAGGTTTTTTTTACACAATGACATATACATTGTGGCCATTAAACTGATAGTATTCAGCGTGTTCTATAGCGCGATCTAATTGTGAGAATAGAGTCACATTTTGCAGAATTATTATACAAAACGGGAGACGAAGGATTCTGCGAAAAAATAGCACCACATATTCCTTAGCGGTGAATTTTGACACTACATTTCTTTTTCGTGAAATTTTTCGTTCCCAGTCTTTATTAACACGTTCGCTGCCAAGCTAAAAATATCAGAATTTTCATTTTATTTAGAAAGTTTAAATTCATACCAGAAAATACTAATAACAATATTTAATTTGTTTTATTAGACATTTCGTGATTACATAAAATAAAAATTCTTCTGAAATTTCCGGTTTGAATAATTAATTTTAGATTGAAGAAACGTAGGTAGCACTACGGGTATACTCGTAGTTGGTCATTTTACAAAATTTGGCTCCATTCTCGCAATTAGATCACACTCTGAATACTGACAGTTTAGTTATGGCGATCGTGTACATAAACAGTCAAGACTTTAGTTAGATATTTAATTTTAAATTGTCTATTTAGTGTGTTTTAAGCAATATTTAAATACGATAGTTTTAAGAACATTTGTCTTTGCAAAATCTTGATTCTGTTATAGAACATTAAAAACACACAATTAGTCTCGACTATTTATGCCTTTTGTGGTGCGTTTGAAAAAAGCAAATAATTATCTACATTTTTTGTTTTGCTTAGCAGGAAATCGTAGCCATATTCTTCCAAGATAATAAAACTGTGCCGAACACAAAAGAAATTGAACTATTTCATATGGTTTATGTAAAAAAAGAACAAAATGTACTAGATTTCTTTCTTAACAGCATTTGTAATTTTAAATGAAACTTGTAAGCTGCGGTCATCACAAAACTTTCTTCGACATAAATCAAATCGTCTGCAACCAAAATTAAATAAAAATCTATTTGTTCTTCATATATAACTATCAAGGTAATCGTGAAAGAGAGAGCACAGAAGCGACACATGTTGAGCGGTATACATCCAAACCCGATAAGGATATATTTACATCAAGGGCTAAAAAAATATGAAGTTTAGTGAAATTACGTGCATTAGTTCTTGATATCGCAGAAATCGTGAAAAATTCAGCATAGAAGTGCCACTTGTTTGGTGATTTACACTAAAACATAATCAACTTCTATTTATGTCACGTTCTAATGGAATAGGAAGTTTAATTAAATACAGTGAATTAGTTCTTGAACTAGAGCACCCACAAAATTTGTGTCACATACAGACAGACTCACAGAACATCTTCTAAAAACAGCAAAATCGTGTTCAAGACCTTCTAAAACGTATAAATCCGTAGAAAACCAGAAGCAGAATTTTTTCCCGAATCCAATACTTTCTTCTTGTATAGATAGAAGATAGTAAAAAGCAAGCATTGTTCTAAATTTTCTTTAGAAACTTTCACTACTAAATCCGTAATGGGTATTAAAAATTGGTTTCACTGTACCCCTTTTCGGTGTGGTCCAATGTAGACTTAAAAAAAGAAAATGGTCTGAACAATTTTATTTGACATAAAAAGCCAAGTCTTGCACAGATTTACCAAGACACGAGTACCTTATCTTTAAACTTCCATTGTTTTTCGCCTATACTTCTGTTTCCAAGAAAAAAAATCTAAAATTCTATAAGGAGCAAAATTTTACTCTTTGTATCTCAAATCAACAAATTCCTCCAAAATGAAATAATTCTGTTTTGATTGTGATTTAAGACTGGAAACATTTCTTACCATATTGTCATTTATGAGTACCAATATGAAATTAAAACAATGGAAAATAAATACATTTTGAAGGGATTGTCCACTGAGCCCCTGTATCCATCCCCCCCCCCCCCCCCCAATCTTTCCCTATCGATTGTTTAGTTTTATTTAATTGATTCGGGACGCTAAGATGCTTTTCACACAAAGCGTACACAAAGTGTGTTTAAGGAAAAATGCGATTTACACTGCAAAAAAAATTGTTGATTTTACAGTATAAAACTGGCATCCCAGCTGCCAGTATTATACCGTAAAATTAACAGTATTAAACAGTAAAATAAGCAGTAATACGCTGCCGTGCAAGCAGTAATACGCTACCGCGCATGCGCGGTAGCGTATTACTGCTCGAAATAAAGAAATTCAAAATAAATTTTTGGAGAAATTCCATTAAGAAATATTAGTAAGAAATAATGTAAAAAAAAAAGGCTATCCTTCAAATCCCCCCCTCCCCCCCCCCACACACACACACCTACCTTTTGCATCTCTGACAGCACTGAAGTAAAAAAAAAGTGGAATAAACTCTTTATCTACTTCAAATTAACCCATTAAAACCTAGTGGTATCATATGGGACCGGAATATCTGCCAACCATTTTGTTGTTTGAACACCAGAATGTTTTAAGAGAAAGATTATCTTTATTTGAAGACAAACTCCGTAATAAAAGGTAACAAAAGGTTGCTATTTATAAAAATTGGTATGAAATGCATTTTTTGCATTTTAAAGCGAAAAATAATTCCGTCCTTGATGGGTTAACTCACAAAATTAACTTCAGTATAAAAATTTTCATTTCATAAATCTAAAAACTGTATTAGCTATAATAGCCATTAGAAAAGTTGACAGTGAAAATCAGATATGGTTTCGAATTCTCATAAGTTTTTAAATACTTATTGAAATTACACAAACCTCTCCAATATAGTTAATGCCATATTTCAGGCTTTATAAAATGTAAAAATAATAACTTATAATAAAAAATACAATTAAGTTACTATTTCAAAATTTTCAGAAATGTTTTCACATGGTATGTCATGAACCGTAAGATAATTAAAAAAGCATGTATTAACATAAAAGTTATGTTAAAATTACCTCTAAAATATAATAGAATGAATAATTTTATAGAATGAATTAATGATACATAAAATCTTCGAGTGAAACTATTTAAAAAATTATATCTTACTTATAATAAAATCCAAAGGCGAGAAAGTGTCTGTAACGGTACCGGGCTGTACCACTCTGCGATTCGACCGTAGTTAAACGCCATGTTAGGCTTACTGAAAAAGAAGTTATATTATCTACTTTCGTCGTTTAAATATTTGTAAAAGCATATTCAAGCTTTTAAATCTTTTAATTTTGTTTAAAACCTTAAAACACTATTTCATAAAAAAAAAAAATGTATATTAACATTTCTGTAAAAAGAAAATTCTGTAAGCACTTTTTTTTCAGAATGCGGTGATTTATTTCCTTGGGAGAGATTTGAGGTTGATTCAGTATAGTGTCGCCATCTACTGGCGGATTTTGGAATTGCTTCCATCGTTCCGGATTTCGGGTCCTCCCGAAATTCACGATTATTTGACAAAATTCATGTTTTTTTCGTGATTCTTTGACAAAATTTGCATTTTTCTGCTGTTCTTTGACAAAATTTCATCTTTTCGTAGTCCTTTGAAGAAATTTGCGTTTTCTTTTTGCGATCCTTTGAGGAAATTTGCGTTTTTTGCTATTCTTTGACGAAATTTGCCTTTTATTCACGATCCTTTGACAAAATTCGAGTATTTTCTGAGATTGACTAAATTAGCGGTTGTTTTTTTAGATCCTTTGACGAAATTTCACGTTTTTCGCGATCGCTTAACGAAATTAGACATTTTTTCGCAGTGCTTTGAAGAAATTTGTGGGGTTTTTTCTAGACCCTTTGAAGAAATTCATGTTTTTCCGCGATTATTTGACGAAATTCGCAGTTTTTTTTTTTTTTTTTTTTTACGATCCTTTAACCAATTTTTTGTGATCCCTTGATGAAATTTTACATTTTTTTTTCGGAGTCCTTGGAAGAAATTTGCGTCTTCTTCGTAAGCCTTTGACGGAAATCGCGTTTTTCTGCAATTTGTTAACAAAATTAGCGTTTTTTTTGCAATCCTGCAATGAAATTTGCGCTTTTATTTTCGGTACTTCGACAAAATTCACGTTGTTTCCACAATACTTTGATGAAATTTTCTACTTTTTCTGCGAACGATAGACATAATTGATTTTTTTCGGCGACTATCGTTCAAAATCGAGATATTTATGTTCGAAATTTTGGAATGAAGACTTAAATTTTCGAAATCGAATGCCTTAAACTTTTAGGAAAACTTGAACAGAATCACCCCTGATGAAATAAATACGTAACTATTTTTTGTTTCTAACGAATCGTAATATAAATTAATTTTAAACTAAAATTTGAGAGAAAAATGATTTGTTTTTAATTTCGGGAAGAGAAGGGGGGTGGGGGGACCGTGTTCACCCGCCACTGAAGTAACAATATTTTAGTGATTAAACATTGAAACACAATGGACTGAAAAAAAATTAGGAATCGGTAAAATTTTTGAAAAATTTCAGAAAATCTAAAAATTTAGTAAAAATTTACAAATTTAGAAAATTTTCGAATTTTTCTTTCCGGACTTCGGGTTTTTCCGGATTTTGGATTTTCGGATAATGGGTCATATACTGTAAAATGATTCTTTCTTATCATACGTAATTAAAATATAAGAAATGCATAGTACAGCGTAATTTCCATTTAATTTTGCATAGGTAATCAAACAATGAGTTATATGGTAAGTCAAGCTGTTTAAAAACTCATTGATAACACTTTTTTACAAAAACTTTCGCACATGGATTATTTGTTAAATTTGATTTTGTCCAATCGTTGAACTATTTCAGAAATTTAATACTAAGTAGAATATATATATATATATATATATATATATATATATCCTTATTATTTTTATTTGTAGAAATCATTTGTCCTTTTTAAAATGTATTTTTCTACAATACAAACCTTTTAATAATAAATCTCCATGCTGTTTGTTTGTATGAAGTCTTATGAAAATGAAACGCAGATCAACAATCCGTCATTTTTGACGGGGTTATATACTAGTTAGAATAGAAAACTTGTTAAAATAAGCAAGTAGTCATTAAAAAATAAAGAAAATAACTATCTCAATAATAGCAATTCATTCTATAATACACTGATATAGCCACATGTAAATTTTTAGGCTGATTCCTAGAAAAAAAAATTTTTAACTTTACGGATTGCTGAATATATTCCTGAAAATTTTGCAATATTAATTGAACGGTATTTTTTATTAAATTATAAGTGTTTATTTTTGCATTTTATAAAGCCTGAAATATGGCTTAAATAGATTACAGAGGTTTGTACAATTTCAATAAGTATTTACGAGAACTTGAAACCACACATCACATTTCTTTGGCGGTGGAAAGGTTTAAAAAAGGTATGAGCTTCTTTATAGAACTTAATAATATGCGTAAAGAAAAAAAAAAAAGAAACTGGTGATGCAAGTTAAGCCTAAAACGCTAGATAAGCTTAAACGAAAATTAAGGGTAAGCTCAGTAAAAGAATTAACATTACAAGCAATTTCAAGGGAAATCATGCATTATTGGAGACTAGAGATATTTCACAATGTCTAAATATGTATTATATACAGAAGACTTGCTAAGCACCATAATTCCTAATACACATTTCTCAAAGTGCCAATGAGTCGTTTGTTCATTTTAGTCGATTCATACTTAAAGTTTTAACCAGCGGGAACGACCGAGCTATGCTCGGTCAACATTAACTTTGTGTTCAACTCTATGTAACAATAAATTATTGCTGTATTATAACTATTGAATTTTCTCGAACATGTGACCTAGTCCAACAGTCTTCTCTTGCCCCAAAATCATAGGATGCAAAACTTAGTGTAAATAGTCTGAGTCGTTTTTTAGATAAACTAGCTTGACCCACAATGGCCCACTAATTGAATTTTCTCGGATATGTGACCTAGCCCAATGATTTTCGCGTGCCCGAAACTCGTAGGATACAAAATTTAATCAAAATCGTTAGAGCCGTTTTAGGTAGCTTTCAATACAAAAAAGTATAAAGCTACCTATTGCAGCCGTTCGGAGGAAAGCAGTTCCAGAAAATTTCGATATATTTTCACCGATCATGACCCCCAGACCCCAAAACCACCCTCCGTTCAAATGTTGATTTATATATATATCTCCATATATATATATATATATATATATATCTGACCTATGTCATACGATAACGCCCGTATTTATGAATCGATTTTGATGAAACTAATTGTGTGTATTAAGGTCACAAATGTCTCGACCGAGTTCGTTAGCCAGCTTGGTCCGCCATCTTGTTTCAAGATGGCGGCCATTTAAAGATTTAAATTAACTTAATCTAAAATAAATAAACAAAAAATTTAAAAATTCAAATTTATTTTTTAATTACGTGTTAGGCCTTGATACAAGGATTCCAGAGCATTTTTTGTTTTACCTCTATCTTAAAAAATGGCTGAGATACAGCAGTTTGAAATTCTAGGGTGGCTGACATTTTGAAACAAGACAGCACATTGCAAAACTTTTCATTGTTGTAATCATTTTCCCAATCATACGCATAAAACTATATATTCATATCCGTTAGCGCCAAATTCTCGCCAAACTTGGCGACATTTGGCGAAATATCGCCAAATTTGGCGACCGAAATAAGTTTTCATAAATGAAGCCAATTTGGCTATAGCTCAATAATTTGGCGAATTTCTTATTCAAATTCAGTATTAACGAATCTTTTGTAAATGTTTTCTTTGCATTTTAGCTTGCTGTTTTCGTGTAACATTAGCTAAAATTTTAAAACGAAGACATAGGAAAGCTACCTTTTCCTCCCGGTACAGGCCGGAAGGACTTTTTTAGATACAATTAGCTTGACCATGACCCAAAATGACCCACTAATTGAATTTTCTCGAACATGTGACCTAGCCCAACAGTCTTCTCGTGCCCGAAAACCATTGGATGTAAAATTTAGTGTAAATTGAGCCGCTTTTTAGATCTTGACCCACAATGACCCAGAAATGACCCACTAATCGAATTTTCTCGGACATGTGACCTAGCCCAATGATTTTATCGTGCTCGAAACTCGTAGGACACAAAATTTAATCAAAATCGTTAGAGCCGTTTTTTAGATAAAATTAATTTGACCCACGTTGACCCAAAAATGACCCACTAATCGAAAGTTCTCGAACATGTGACCCAGCCCAATAGTCTTCTCGTGCCGAAAACTATTGGATGCAAAATTTAGTGTAAATTGAGCCGCTTTTTAGATCTTGACCCACAATGACCCACTAATCGAATTTTCTCGAACATGTGACCTATCCCAATGATTTTCGCGTGCCCGAAATTCGTAGGATACAAAATTTAATAAAAATCGTTAGAGCCGTTTTTTAGATAAAATTAATTTGACCCGCTTTGACCCAAAAATGACCCGCTAATTGAAAGTTCTCGAACATGTGACCCAGCCCAATAGTCTTCTCGTGCCCGAAAATAGTCGGATACAAAATTTCGTGAAAATCGTTTGAACCGCTTTTTAGATACAATTAGCTTGACGATGACACAAAAATGACCCACTAATTGAAAGTTCTCGAACATGTGACCCAGCCCAACAGTCTTCTCGTGCCCGAAAACCATTGGATGCAAAATTTAGTGTAAATTGAGCCGCTTTTTAGATCTTGGTCTAGATGTTCCACAATGACCCAGAAATGACCCACTAATCGAATTTTCTCGGACATGTGGCATAGCTCAATGATTTTATCGTGCTCGAAGCTCGTAGGACACAAAATTTAATCAAAATCGTTAGAGCCGTTTTTAGATAAAATTAACTTGACCCACGTTGACCGAAAAATGACCCACTAATCGAACATGTGACCCAGCCCAATAGCCTTCTCGTGCCTGAAAATGGTCGGATACAAAATTTCGTCAAAATCGTTTGAACCGTTTTTTAGATACAATTAGCTAGACCATGACCCAATATGACCCAAAATGACCCACTAATCAAATTTTCTCGAACATGTGACCTAGCCCAATGGTTTTCTGGTGCCCCAAAACGGTAGGATACGAAATTTCGTCAAAATCGTTAGAGCCGTTTTTAAGATAAAATTTGCATATATAACCACACACAAGATTTGCTCGTATTAGAATATATGATAAGATCGAACCATAACTTCCCTAAACAGTTTAATATTATAAAATATCAAACTGTTTAAGGAAGATATACGATGCTGTAAACTGTTCTTTAAATCCTTTCAGAGTTTCAATTCCACCCAGAAAAATAATACCTTAAAATGTCAAACAACCTAAACCTTCGGTATTATACACTGCTCAAAACAATTAAAGGATATTGCAGTTTTAGGTGGATTTTTTATCTGATTTTTCATCCAAATTTAACTATTACAATAGCTAAATAGTTATTTTTAAAAAAATTCGAAAATTCCTCTTAATCCATTTACTCAACGAATGTCTGAATTTAAACATAGCAAGTCCTATTATTTTCTGCAGCAAACCAGGGGCATATGGGGCATGTGCCCTGGACCTCAAACTCTTAGAAAGGCCTCAAAATGCATTTTATTCACTCTCTGAATATAAAAAGTAATGAAATTTCCATCTATAGTACATAGAAAAAATGAGTTTTTCAAATTCATGTCAACTAAATTATCTCAGTGTTCTTCACTAACGACAATGAAATCAAATGTAAACTTCGAAATTACAAGAAGAACGACTGTTACATCAAACATATTTCATTAAATCCCTTATGTTTAAAAGTTTACCTACTGTAAATAGCATACAGTGCAGAAAAAATTTACTTGTACACATACATCACATAAATAATGCATTTTTACATGAGTCTAACATTGTTCTTTCATAAAGCTGTGGTTTAAATTTTAAACTGTGCATAAAGCTATTTTTCATGTTTACAATGCAACTTTCTTGAAAAAGGGTGCCCTGAAATGGTCTGTGTGACCCTGGTCCCAGATTGAGTTGATAAATCCAAGTCCCCCTCCCTGAAATTTTAAAATATCAAACAGCTACTCAAGACAGTTATTATTCAATGTCTTTCTGTATTAACATGAAACATATTGGCAACTTAACAGGACATATTTACCATTATTAGGAAATATGCTAGAATCCATTTGAATATTACATTAAAACAGTCATGAAAATTTACTCTTTATAATAATAAAAAGCTCAAAGACGTAGAAATGTGAAAACTAACTTAATTATTTAAGACACTATTGTTTTTGAAGGTCGCTAGAAATACAAGATTCCTTTAGCAATCCCAAATTGATTCATGTAGAATTTAATTAAAAATATATTTTGTTTAATGGGTCAGTGAAATCTAAATACCAATATAAAAATGTTTTCTTCAAATCTTTAGAGAAAATCGGAAAATAAACTTCTGAATAGGAGTAATTTGACACGATAACTGAGCCATTCTAACAAGTATTGCAGAATACCCCTAAAAAGGTCCCCAAAACTGATATAAAACTTCTAGTTAATTTAAAATTTTATTTACTATGATATATTCCTGGGAAAATGTTTACATTATATAATTGTACTATCCTATAAAAATAACCCATTTTTTGAAATTTTCTCTATATGAAGTCTAATAAAGAATGGAAAAAAAATTAAACATTGCTAAATTTTTATAGCTTGTTCTAAGATTTTAATGTTGAACATTTTTCATTTTATCACTTTATTACAATGTGGCAGCCAATTAAGGGAGAAAAAAAAAAAAAAAAAAAAAAAAAAAAAAAAAACCTTTTTCAAAAAATAACTCATGTTACCTGAAAAAACACACACAAGACATAATCAGCTGAAAATTAAGCATTTTATTACATATTAATGGTTTAGCATAAAAACAATTTTTATGTAGAGAATTCAAAAATTCTATTATAACAAGAAGATCTGTAACAGTGAAGCTCATGTTTTCCCAGAATTCTGAAATTGTTAGTTTAAAACTAAATAAGCACTCCTTAGGTATTTTTTAACTATTTTTTATTTTCTTAATGGTGCATAAAAACAAAAAAAAAATGATTTTAGTGATTAATTTGGCAAAGTACTAGGGTGTTTTTTTTTTTTTTTTTTAGGAAACATTTCACTTTGGGTTTTTTTTTAGAGGACAGCACATATTTAAAATTGCTTAAACTTACCTTTTATAGTTCTTTGGGATAATTGTTTCTCACCATTTCCCGCTACCTCTTTTCTCATTCTTATTTAATTCCTCTAAAGGATTAAATACGAATAAGATAATATCAAAGTCATTCATAATGAATAGATTAAGAGGAGTTCTCAACATTACGCTCAACTATATTACAATTTTTGCTTATTTATCATAAAAGAAACTGCGCCTTTAATTCGATATGTAACATCTTTGATTATATTATCCCTTTATTTAACTGTACATTAAAGTTATCAATTTTTAAAATAGGCATTCATTATCAATAATGCATTTCAAATATTTGAAATAGTATTAAATAGTTTCGAGAAACTTAGAAAAAAATATCTGAATAATATACCAACATTTCTCGAAAATAGTAAATGAGCAGTATAGTTAAATTTTGATTCTTATCAGTTATTGAATTCTACTTTAATATAATATAGATTATTTAATTCAATACAATCCTAGATTCATCTTTTGAAAAATCAATACAAATATAATTTTAAATGTTTTGTTCCATACAAAATGTTTAATGTCACCGAAGCGCATTTTCTATGGTCACAAAACGATAAAAATATTGGAATAATTTTATTCGTGCCTGAAACTTTACTTACTATCACACTGAATATTGTATCAACATATTAAAAATTCGTTACATTTGCTAAACTTTTCAGTTTTAGAATGTGGACGGATCGACAAAGCAAACTGATAACTTTACAACTTTGTTAAAATGTGTTAAAAACAATTATTTACATCATTTAATCATCTGTTTTCCAAACAGTGAGCAAATTTGAAAATTGCCAAACATATGGGGTACTAAAACTTTATTAAAAATATTCAGCCACATATCTATTTACTGTATTTTATTAGATTCAAAATAAATAGTTATTAAATTTTGAACAGTTGAAAACATTTTTGCATTTTATTTGTTATTTAATGTACCTCACTTTAATTAATGATACTTTTTTTCTTTAAATAGCTCTCTTTGTTTCATTTCACTTACAATTTTTCAAAATAAACTTTTTAATTCAGTAATATCACTGAAACTTAAAATTTTAAGGCCTGAAATTATATTCGAAACTTACTAAGCAAATCAGTTTAAAAATATTCAGTGTAATATGACTATTATGTTTTATAAAATTATAATAATAATTATACAATTTGTCCACAATTTCAACAAAAAAATTAACATTATATAAAAAAATGACTTACTCCAAACTTCTGAGCAAAACTCCAAGAATAGGATAATTCATGCCTGTCATTTGACCAATTCGACACAACCGTTCTGCTATGCAGTTAGAACCAAGAGCACGCTGACTGTGACTTAAGGTTGAGTACAAGTTTCCAACAGCTTTTGTAAAAGTTCCTAAACCATACCTCAGTAAAGAAGCTCCATTCTGAAGTGCTCGAGCTCCAGCTCTTCGAAATGCTACTGCCGATTCAGATTTACCCAAGGCTTCTGTCATTATATTTGTAGCTATTTCACTCATTATATCTCCACCAGATGTTTCTGTCACTGAACGTTTGCTCCTACCTGAAGGTTCTTTTTCACTCAAAAGCAGAGCAGTTCCAGCATATCCTATGTAAGCCAAAGCCGCTCCAGTTCCTACTAATGGTACTGGAGGCTGTGAAATCATTGATGCTACCCAGGAATCAAGCGCTTGAATTATGTGAGGTACAAAAGTACCTGTGTATTCTGTGTCCGTTTTCTGAATTTCCCAGGGACGAGCATTACTAGCAGTAAACAACAATGAGAAGATGATAATAATCTTTCTTAACTGATACATTGAAAAAATTCAGAATAAAAGAAAATTTCAAGTATAAAACACAATCTTATATTTATATAACTCAAAATATTGTTTGGAACATAAAAGTTTTTTTTTTCTTGTTTTCACAAGGAGAGAACTCAGTTTACGAGCTATAATCGTAATATCAAATTTTAATCTAAACTGACGACTTTTGCTCGTGCGTATGCGATAAATTCTTTGCGAAATTTAACTCGAATGCAGATGGAGTTGAAAAAATTTAAAGCTCAAGAAATTTAGGACTAAATACAATTAAAACATTTTAGTATTATCACATACTTGATTGGTTGGCTGGTTTGCAGAGCATGAATATTTGTTGTCAGATATTTAATAAAATGAGCTCAACTAAATGGTCAATTTATTTAGTTGCAGCTAGGATGCCTTTATATAAGAGTGGCGACATACGAGATATAAATATGATTGGTTGAGATGACTTTGAACAAAAATAAATTGCCACGCATCTTGCCGAGACTGCCATTATCACCACACTAATGTTTGTTAAATTGTTTCACTGGTTTAATTAAACTCCTCCATGTGTGTATCTCCAAGTTCTGGAATGTACGTTTGCCAGGTTTGGAAAAAATGTCAGTATGAGCACGACCAACGAGATAAACGGCCGGTTCATGACTTTTAAAACGTCACACGGATGGATACATGGCGATTGGCACAAAACGGTGGGCGCAGCGCTTTGTACCAATCGCCGTGTAAAGATGATCCACTCCGAGGCTAACGAAAAAGAAAGGCTACCGCCAGGGCTACACTAGATACCGGGCTTGCTCATTCATTATCATGACGTCAAAAATGGTGGCTGGTCGCGACTAGCGATTGGTACAAAGCCAAACGACAAAATGAAAGACATGCAGCGATTGGCACAAAACGACGGGTTAGTCGCTTTGCACCAATCGCTGGTCGCGGCCAGCCACCTCGAGGCTAACGAAAAAGACAGGCTACCGTGGTGCATTCCACTTATCTTTTTTTACAGACCGCTAGTGTGACGTGTTGCTCTTTTCGTACACCTGCTTTGGTGGATTCGAGAATCACGTGACTCCCGCTGTCTGTAAAAAAAGATACGCGTAAAGCACCGCGGTAGCCTTTCTTTTTCGTTAGCCTCGCAGCCACCTTTTGTGACGTCATGATAATGAATGAGCAAGCCCGGTATCTAGTGTAGCCTTGCTACCGCGGTGCTTTACGCGTATCTTTTTTTACAGACCGCGGGAGTCACGTGATGATCGAATGCACCAATGCAGGTGTACGAAAAGAGCATCACGCACTCTAGCGGTTTGTAAAAAAAGATAAGTGGCGCGGTAGCCTGTCTTTTTCGTCAGCCTCGATCCACTCCATGTGACGTTTTAAACGTCATGAACTGGGCTTGTATAACGTATATCACGGTATAATGTAGATCGCGATCCACTTTGTGTGACGTTTTAAAACTTATGAACCGGCCGTGTATTTTGTTGGTCGCGGTCTGAGGACAGTCTGAGTATGCGCCTTGTCAGGGCTACACTAGATACCGGGCTTGCTCATTCATTATCATGACGTCAAAAATGGTGGCTGGCCGCGACTAGCGATTGATACAAAGCCAAACGACAAAATGAAAGACATACAGCGATTGGCACAAAACGACGGGTTAGTCGCTTTGCACCAATCACTGGTCGCGGCCAGCCACCTTTTGTGACGTCATGATAATGAATGAGCAAGCCCGGTATCTAGTGTAGCCTTGGCCTTGTGCGTATGTCGTCAATCTCATATAGAGTCACACTACCTATGGTGCAGTTTGTTTTATTGAGAACATACATCCGACTTGTGTTCTTGACTACAGCGCCTAGAATAAATAGTGTGAAAACCAGCTACAAAATAGTACTAAAAATTTGAATCCGATCAATGTACAACGTGCTGAACGATAAGAGGTCGGTCACATTGACATCTGCTAGCACTTTTCAACGTAAACATTGTATAAGAATCAAACTGAGAAAACGTTTCGGCCAGTTGTAAGTATCTTAAATACTTAAATTATGTCGTGTTTCTTTTGACGTAGATAGTGATTTTCATAAGCTTTAAAATTATGGAAGATAGTGATCATGGCTAAAAAACGATATTTACTAAATGATAATTTACAAAATTTTTGTTTACGTTGAAAAGAGCGAGCAGATATCGCTGCGATTGCCCTATTATCGTACAGCATTGTTACATATTTAACATATTTAACATGTTACATATTTTGATATAAAGCAACAGAGTTTCCACTTTTCCTATAAAAGAATAGGATCTTTCAGATAATGGTATAAAATTTTTAATTTAAGCTGATTTTCTGAAACACGAAATATTGTTTTAATTAAGGTATCACTTATAATTTACCATATACACCATTTATAAGAAATAGAAAACGTTGTTTGAGTCTTCGGTATAGAAATAGCAATTTCTGCAAATTTCATGCAGATGCACTTCATAAGACGCATCTCGTTAATGTGTCCATCAGATTGCTTGTGGGAGAAAAAAATATGAACACCCTTTTAAAGAAGTATATTTTTATTTGCTACCAAACTTCTCTTTCGATATGATTGAATGTAAATTTCCATAAAATTAATTATGTGCACCGGATTAAAAGTTATTTCCATGTACGAAGATTTTTAAAAAATGAGATTTTTAAGTATTATACAATTTTTCCAGTATCGGGCTCGGACGGGCTCCGGCTCTGAAGACACAAAATGTTTCGGCCTCGGGCGAGCTCGTATTTAAAATTGTCGGGCTCGGGTGGTTCAGGGCTCCGAAAAGAGAG
Source organism: Maratus michaelseni (assembly GCA_963931845.1). Taxonomy (NCBI): domain Eukaryota; kingdom Metazoa; phylum Arthropoda; class Arachnida; order Araneae; family Salticidae; genus Maratus; species Maratus michaelseni. The sequence goes on along the minus strand of OZ007589.1, from coordinate 95,031,452 downwards.
CCTGAACTCATCTCTAATACAGACAGCTTTTATTAATGTTGAATCGTAATCGGGCAGTTGATATTGTATGTGAGGGAATGTGAGGGTGTGTATGAAATATCACAAGTTTAAAAGTTGAAAGACCTGTTGATATTTCATGAGATTTTTTGTTGTTTAGAAAATTGAGCTGGAGTGGAGCTCCGAGTAAATTTTTGTCAAATGAGAAATTTTTGCAAAATATTTTTTGTCCTACAAAATTGTTCGGACATTGTAATTAGGCAAATTGGCTAGGGGGCACTATATATGAAAATGGCGACACACGGGATGTAAAATTAGATTTCTTAAGATGATTTTGGACAAAATCCAATCGCAAAAGCACCTTATACAGCCTGCTACCATCATCAAGCTGATGCTTTTAACCTTATCTCACTAGTGTAATCGAATACGTCCAGGTGAGTAACGCCCAGTTCTAACATTAGGTTTGCCATAGTTTGGACAAAAATATTCGTTTTTGCCCAAAACTGTCACAACCATTCAAAATTTATTGTCCGTATGGCACCACACTTTTATAAATGCACCCCATACATTTCTTAATCATAGAACATTAGTCAAATGGAGGGTGCCTCTATATGAGAGTGGCAACATACGGGATATAAAATTTGATTGGTTGAGGCAATTCTGGACAAAGTCGAATCACCGAACATCATGTCAAATCTTTCATTATTCCAAAGTTATTAGTGGAAACATACGCGTCATGTCAGGGCTACACTACATACCGGGCTTGCTCATTCATTATGATGACGTCACAAAAGGTGGCTGACTCGGAAGAAAGACATACGGGCGCGTTGCTTTGGACCAATCGCTGGTCGCGGTCATCCACCATTTGTGACGTTTTGAGAGTGAATGAGCAAGCCCGGTATCTAGTGTTGCCTTGGGCATGTGCGTATGTTTTCACAATCATATAGAGGCACTCTAGAAATGACTAGAAATGACGTGCATAAGAGAGTGGCAACATACGGAAAATAAAACTAAATTGTTCGAAACTACTTTAGACAAAAATGAATCGCCTAGCATCGTTGATAGCATTCCTTTATCTCTAATCTTCCTTTATCTCTAATGTTTGTTGACGCTTCTCACTGATCTAATGGAATTCGAATAAGCGAGTATCACCAAGTTCTGGGATGTGAAATGCCATAGTTTAGACAAGAATTTCAATCTGAGCATGCGTATGTCACCATTCTCTTATAGGAACAATCCAGAATTGACTAATCAATTGAGCGTATTTTACTAGTGTGCCATTATATGAGAGTGGCGACATACACACAGTCAAGGCTACACTAGATACCGGGCTTGCTCATTCATTATCATGACGTCACAAAAGGTGGCTGGCCGCGACCAGTGATTGGTGCAAAGCGACTAACCCGTCGTTTTGTGCCAATCGCTGTATGTCTTTCATTTTGTCGTTTGGCTTTGTACCAATCGCTAGTCGCGGCCAGCCACCATTTTTGACGTCATGATAATGAATGAGCAAGCCCGGTATCTAGTGTAGCCCTGACACAGTACGTATGCCCAGACGGTGTTCAGACAGAAGTTTTTGACTAAAAACAGGGCTGCGTGATACCGGGCATGCTCATTCATTATAATGACGTCACAAATGGTGGCTGGCCGCGACGAAAGACATACAGCGATTGGCACAAAACGATGGACGCGTCGCTTTGTACCAATCGCTGATCGCAACCAGCCACTATTTTTGACGTCATGAGAATGAATGAGCAAGCCCGGTATCTAGTGTTGCTTTGATACAATGCCATGCAATTTCAGAGGAATGAGAGCGCGTTCAGAGACCGAAACGCGGATTACTCGTATAATTGGCGAGGCTAACAAGAAAGACAGGCTACCGCGGTGCATTCCACTTATCTTTTTTTACAGACCGCTAGAGTGACGTGTTGCTCTTTTCGTACACCTGCATTGGTGCATTCGAGCATCACGTGACTCCGGCGGTCTGTAAAAAAAGATACTCGTAAAGCACCGCGGTAGCCTTTCTTTTTCGTTAGCCTCGATAATTGGGGAATGACGTCATATGAATTTGCCACGAGGCTAGCGAAAAAGACAGGCTACCACGGTGCATTCCACTTATTTCTTTTACAGACCGCTAGAGTGACGTGTTGCTCTTTTCGTACACCTGCATTGGTGCATTCGAGCATCACGTGACTCCGGCGGTCTGTAAAAAAAGATACTCGTAAAGCACCGCGGTAGCCTTTCTTTTTCGTTAGCCTCGATAATTGGGGAATGACGTCATATGAATTTGCCACGAGGCTAGCGAAAAAGACAGGCTACCACGGTGCATTCCACTTATTTCTTTTACAGACCGCTAGAGTGACGTGTTGCTCTTTTCGTACACCTGCATTGGTGCATTCGAGCATCACGTGACTCCGGCGGTCTGTAAAAAAAGATACTCGTAAAGCACCGCGGTAGCCTTTCTTTTTCGTTAGCCTCGAATTTGTCAGGGTAAAGTTTGGTTAAAACGGGTGTGAACGCTTTTAAGTAAACTTTTGGGCAGTTTTACAAAAAAACACTTTCGTCAACCAATCTACTACTATATTTTTTTCAGGAATCGCCCTAGCAACGTTGGCCAATTATATCATAGACCTGTTAAACGTAGACCAATCAAATGGTCAGAACTCAAGTATATTTTAGGAATCATAAAGAACGACAGTTAACAGTTGCTAAAACTCGAGCAAACATAACAAGTTTCCCAACCACGTGATCACTTTGCCCAACAAAATTCTGTAGGTAATGTGGGTTACCAGAAGTCTGGGTAATTTCCGGCTCTGAACACTACGAGTAACTTGCAAAATGTCACGTAATATGGATCTCTGAACGTTTCGGGTTAACCATGTGTTACCCTACATAACTCAGGTTGTGGTCCGTGAACGCGCCCTAAATATGGCAAAATACCAATTTCCTTCCATAGGATAATATGGGGTAGATATATTCAAATTCAATTTTATTTTTTAAAATTGACGACGATGCTATAATTTTCACTGAATTATAACTTTTATTTAAAAAACTACAGATTTTTTCAATTTTATCAGAAACATTTAATTTTGTTATATGTATACTAATAAAAGAAAGTTTCGCTCTGTATGTGTGTGTGTGTGTGTGTGTGTGTGTATGTGTGTGTGTGTGTGTGTGTGTCTGTCTGTCTGTCTGTCTGTGATGGCTAGCGAAATCTAGCGCACCTAGAAGTATGATAATTTAGTTGAGGATAGTCCAGCGCCTCCCTGAACGAGCCTAAGTCTCAAAATTTTAATATATCAATAATTAACCAAAATATTAATTAAAAATTGATCAATAACTCATCAACTTTCGATGCGAGCCGGCTTTCAACCCTCGCGCGTGCCCAGAAGCCGATTTACGGCAGCGAACGAGAACGAAGCACCATTTGAATGAAGAATGTGTTGATTTCGCAATTCTGTTTTCAACTATATCGACTAAACCCTTTGGTTTATTTAAAAACGAAAAAAATATTCTAAAAGATCGCGCTCTTATGTCTCAAATGCAGCAATTAATTCGAAAAAATTAATGTTAACCCTTTGAAAAATATTTTTAAAACAGGGTCGTTTTCCCGGGTGAATGTTTTTACCCTTACATCAACGTCCCTCAAGAGCGCAATTTTAGAGATACAGAGAAACCAAACATATATTTTTAAAACCAAAACCTTATTCTAATCGACGGTAAAATTAGTTTTTTTAAAAACCGAAAATTAACCCTTTCAAAAATACCGGTGAACGCAGACCATTTCGCGTCTCAAGAGACGATTTTGTTTCTTACACTAAAAGTTACTAAACGTTCGTATTTCGACACAATCTTTGTAGATCATGTTTATAGACCAGTTTTACATCCCCTACAACAATTTCGAAACGTTCGGACGAGAAGAAATATTAAAAAAAATAATAAAATCTGAGAAATTTTCGACGGAAACCTATGATAACGAGATGTTTCCTCGCGGTCACGCTCGTCTTCGGTCAAAGTTTTCACTATTTAATATGCATATATTTTCACATAATTTTATACAGGACTTGGAAACAGTTTTAAAGGACTAAAATTTCGGAGAGTTCGGACAACAAAAATTATTTTTCTATGTTAACGGACCCGACGCGAAAACCAAAGAAGCGAAAAGAAAAACATATTTATTTTGCACCCAGATATCAATATTTCTGACGTAATTTTTACACGCGCTGTAAAACCTTTATATTTATAACCATTAAATATTTCAAAGGGCTTGGACAACAAAAGCTATTCTTTTAAAACTATGAAACGATCCTACGTGAAAAAAGAAGAAAATGTTTTCTTACGAGCACTTTTATCACTAATTATCAGTATTTATTCGCGACTTTGTCATTAAAAAAATAAATTAATAGAAAATCGGGTTTAAGATATAAATTAGAAATTTGGGATTCATTTAAGGTTTTATGACGTGCCCGGGCAACGCCCGCCGTGATTGTCATATGGTATAAAATAAAATCATGTAAGATTAACAAGAGACATGAGACATTTTATAAATATTGTTCATAAAAATGTGAAATTGATGAAAAATGACCAAAACTGACTAAAAGCATGCGAAAAAGTTTGGTAAACGGATACTAATATTAACAAAAAAGCAGGCTTTATTAATTGCGCCCATTGAAAGTGTTGTGCGATAGCGGCAGAATGTGCACCGGTGGGTTAGTTCAACGTTCTACTATTATGGAGCTCAGTGGTTGCAGATACAACAACAGAAAAACGTACGCATGGAGTCCAGTATTCTTCTCCGATATTGAGGTATACAGGCAGAGGTCAAAAAGAGGCCATAGTGTTTTGTGTGCACAAGATGTGCCCTTTTTTAAAACAAAAACCGCAAACAATTTTCATATATTTATTTTTCAGACCATAACATTAAAATCAAATCAAATGAATTGCATGGAGTAGACGTCTTATAAAAGAGTGGCAATACATATTCAAGATTCAGTGCGCATGCTCAGATTGGAAGTTATTTACTAAACTATGGTAACTGACATTATAGAATTTGTTGATTCTCGCATGGGCTCATTCTCTCAGACCAGTTAGACAAGTAAATAATATTAGTTGGGCTATAATGATAGGCTCAACAAGTTTTTAACGATAAATAATTATTTATAAAATAATTATTTATAAAATAACTATTAATAAATTATCGATAAATAATTATTTATAAAATAATCTATATATTTAAAACGCTAAGCGATTTCTTTCGACAATCCGTGAGAACAAACTACTGCATCAAATTACACCATTCTTTTTTTTAATGATAGATATTTGGACACATATTTGTTATCGTGCATTCGTTTGTTCGAAAATTTAATTAATTAGCCGTAATTTTCAATTAAACATTTATTGCTGCTTATGACGTCATAGAGTCGGCCACTCCCACTGTTGCAAGGCATAGAGTTTATTCTGTAAACTCTGTGGTTCGCCAACCTTTTGACATTAGCTAATATCAACTAGGTAATATTTTAACATTGTAATATAAAATCTTTAAAAAATTATTTATAATTAGCTAAAATATAATCATAATAAAATATCTAAACATAAACATATCAATATGAATAACAAATCTCACGTAAAATGTTGCAATTTAAATGATTCCAATTGAAACAAGATTTGGAGAGTTATCCCTGACGCCCAGCTAACATAAAAGTACCTATTTTATTTTATTTATTTACACACAAATTTAATTCAATTTTATTATAAAACGCCAGGTTGCCATAGAAAGCAAAAATCGTCATTTAGGCGACAAAAATTAACCCCGGTGCGTCTGCGATATCTGCACCGATTTAATCAAAATTGTTTTGGTTGCACCGCATATTACAAAATTAAATTAAATCCATGATTACTGGGCACAGATGTCATATACGCACCACATTGGCGCGATTTTTTCCCCCGCCAATTTGGTGTAAACTTTGTTTTTGAATATTAGTTACAAATAGCATGCGATAATAGCACGTGATTTTTTATCTACCCTATATATATAAAATCCTAATGAAACGAATTTGTGAAACGATTTTATGAAACGAATTTATGAAACGATTTTATGAAACGACTGATTAAACGACAGATTATGTTTCAGGGCTATTTTTAATAAAATATTAAACGCTTGATTGTGAAATTAATACTAATTGTCCATAAAAATCCGCGGATGTCAAAACTGGTAATAGAATTTTGAAATTGGAATTAGTTTTCGAGGTATTAATTTTTTTCTAATTTTAATGACATTTCTGTAATGATGGCAACTAATTACTCAGTTTTTTTGTGACAAAAAAGGGAAAAAAATTGAAAAGTATCCCGATAGGGATTATTGATTTCTTTTCATTCGTCATTTTCAAATTGAAATTGGATTTATCTTTTATTTCAATCGATAATGAAGACAAGATTGTGATTAAATATGTTTTTCAGGAAAATTTGAAAACAAAAATCACATTTCTATCGTTAGGATCCAATCGTCTGTCAGCATTTAATTTAATTTATGAACTGAAAATATTTTGAATAAATTCGTCCAAATGACGTCATTTATGTAAACGCAAAAGAAAGGGGGGGAAAGGAATTAATAGTAATTATTATTTATTTATTGATATCATTTTGTTATTTTTTTGTAAAATTTAATTAAACGAATTTATAAAATCACTAATTCGGATATTAGAAACGAATTTATAAAATAATAATTGCCCAACTGAACGGAAGGAGAATAAAATATCCTGCTTGGTTTTCTATCCTGCTTGGTATATCCGCCAAGCTTTTTAAAAAAATGTCAAGACACCTATAATAGAAAAGCACCAAAAGTTCATTGGGTTTGTTTTTATAACTTTTGGCAACAAATCTATGAATATTAACGAATCTATCCCTTTTTGAAGCTCGAATTACGCCAAACCTAAAAGCAAAGGATCTTATACTGGAAAAGTACCCGATTTTCTTATGGACAATATTCAAGTGACATAACATGGTGTAACATTATCGCGGATAACAAATTTGTTTAAATATCTCATCAATTGATGCCGAATAAATGCAGGCATGCGTGCACAAAATATTTATTAAATTTTGTATGATAAATAATTATTAGAAAATTCGTACATACATATTAATTAAAATAAATAATTTACATATTTAAAATAACATGAAAATATGCATGATGGTGCACTAAAATAGAGAGAAAATTAAAACCTGTTACTGAAAATGTCTGTAACATAGTACTTTTCAATACCGTGGTTCTTAATGTTATTCACAAGCAGATGGAATTTTTCTCATCCTTAAACGCAAAGGAAGAATAGAATACAGATCGTTGTTATAAAAGTCCGAGAGGTAGCCACAATTTAAACCTAACCCTTTTATACAAGCTGGTTTTCAAGGTGTAATTGATTTCACTTATCAATCCCGAAAACAGTCGTCAGTTGTCGCAACAGCTGTGGATGAGGACATGATAATAAAAAAATGCCCCATTAAAACATTAAAAGCACGGCAACTCAATTACAGATTTACCAATATTTTTTAAATAAAGCACGCTGTCATGTTTTTAGAGGCCTCGAAGTCTGAGCGGGGGTTGGCGAGCGTAGCTCGCAGGAGGTAGGCCCCCTAGTTTCAATATAAAAATAAAATAACGTAATAAATGAAATAACTTCTATTATTTTAAAAAAAAGGAAATAAAAATAAATAAATGATAGTTGGATATAAATAAATATTGATATACATACTAAAAACAATTTATAGAATTAAAATAAAAAATAAAAGTAAATAAACAGCAATATAAACAACATAACCGGGTTACCAGATGAGGCATAAAATTGCCATTTTGTTGCAATCGCGCCAATGTGGTGCGTATATGATATCTCTGCCGTAATTTTTGATGTATTACATAATAAAATTCCAATGTTTTTTCATAACATCGAAATGGGCACTGAAATGTCTGAATATATGTATTTTGGGTACTTTTATGTTAGCCGAGCGCCAGTGATTACCAAAATTTTTTTATCTCGCCAACCATTTTTTTTCTCGACAATCTTTTAACATTAGCTAATAACAAATAACCAATATTTCAACATTGCAGCATAATGTCTTTAAAAACTTACTTAAAAATAGCTAAAATATAATCATGAGGAAATACGTAACCACAAAGACTCAGATGTCATATAAGTACCCCCATTGGCGCGATTTTTTCCCCCACCAATTTGGTGAAATCTTTGTTTTTGAATATTAGTTACAAATAGCATGCAATAATTTGTGATTTTTTTATTTCAATATAAAAATAAAATAACGTTATCTTATAACCTTAAAATACATTATAACGTTAATATTCAAAAACAAAGTTTTCGCCAGATTGGCGAGGGAGGGGAAAAAATTGCGCCAATGTGGTGCGTACATGATATCTGTGCCACCACAAATACATCAATATAAATAACAAAATCTCAAGAATGGAATTGAAATCAAAATTGAAGTAATTGAATTGAAAGGGTTGCAATTCAGATGATACCAATTGAAACAAGATTTGGCGAGTTATTACTGGCACCCAGCAAACATAAAAGTACCGTATTGGATATATACATATATATTTTCGCTTTTTTGCTGATCTTGGAAATATGCTTCATGGCTCAATGGCGTTTAATTAAGCAAGAAAAACTTCTGCGAAAATTCTGAGAGTCAGACTAAATTTTTAACAGTAAAAATTATATATTTTTTTTGTAACACATTTATGTACAGTAAAAATAATTCATACCTCATAAGCCTAAAAATTGTTTATTTTATATTTTCTAAGAATAATAATTGTAAGAAAACCTTTTAGGGAAGAGTTCCGTATCCTGTGATGATTTTTTTGGCGAGTTGATTTTGGCGATAAGTGTTTAATGTGATTGTTGCGATCTTCAGTCTTTGGGGTTACATTTTTAACTACGGAATGGAATTAATAACAATGTGACGTCACACCCCTTTTGGCGCTATTTTGGATTTTTTGGCCAATCTCGCCAACCAGCACAGAATATGAAACTTTTCCCATACTACGTCAGTTAAAAATATGTAAGAGGAAATTTGGTACTTTTCCGTTATACGGGCATCATTGTCGCCAAGCATACATTTACATACATTTAATACATGCATTAAAATACATACATTTACATACATACATTTACATACATACATTTACATACATACATTTACATACATTTACATACATACATTTACATACATTTACATATATTTACATACATTATGCATTAGCATACATTTTGGCATGGTGTCCGTATAACGGAAAAGTACTGGAATTTTTTTGAAAAACAATGTTTGTCTAAAACTTTTCAACGCATATAGCCGCTGAAAGGTTAATAAAGGGTTAGAGTTCACTACACCTCTTGGGTGTATCGCAAGTGATAATAATTTTTATTTTCACACTTTATGAATTAGATTTTTTATATATAGCTGCAGAAATCCTGAACTGAGAAAAATTTCAGAAATCAACACTGATTTTAAACATATCTATGGTTTTTGTCTCATGCCCGAGCAATATTCATATAAAATTTGTAATTCATATCAAATTGTTTACCGTCAAGTTTTGACGGGTTCCATCTAGTTATTTATAAAATAATTATTAATACATTATCGATAAATAATTATTTTTTCTTTTATGCTTGTATATGGCCAATCTGATAAATTAAGGTGCTCAATTTTATACTTTTTCTTGGAAAAACATACATTGGAGCTAGTTCAATAACTTGCAAAAATTTGCTCGACCAACGCTAAACTAAATCAAGGCACCCGATCTAGTTTAACCCTGGCTCTATAAAAACAAATATTTCATATTATCTAAAACATCATAAGAACGCTTTTGTCGAAATTTGAATTTAAATTTTGCTAATACTAATAATTTTTAAAATCAAATAAAATATGTTTGTCTAAATGAAAATGACTGACATAATATTACTTATTTATTCTTTTCTTCTATCTGTACAAGAAGAAAGTATTGGAGTCGTGCAAAATTTCCGACATCCGGTTTTTGACGGATTTATACGATTTAGAAGGTCCTGGAAACTATTTGACTGTTTTTATAAAATGACTCTGCGTGATTTTGTGTGTCTGTGAGTCTGTACGAGACAGAAATTGTGTGGCGTGGTAACCCACCCTCACTAACTACCACGTAGAATAGGATGAAATTTCATATGAAGTTCCATTTTTATCTGAACTGTTTCTGATTAGTTTTTTGTGGAAAATCCCACAAGAGGGGGTGCCGCAAATTGATGATTTGTTCTATTTATGTGATGCTTACATATCCAGTTTATGTGCACAAATTTCAACGAAACATCAATTTTGAATCCTCGTGATAGGAGTAGTTTTGTCATTCAATTTTGGTTGTGGTTCGATGTATTGTTTGCCGAAATTCGATGATTTATTCGAAATACGCGATGCTTATATCGCCAGTTTTAATGCACAGAATTCAACAAAACTTCAGGCTTAGCATACTGAATATGGAAATACATATACAACGGTTGCAGTATTATAGTTGAGACTTATTCTAACAGAGCATAACATGCCGGGACGAGGACTCGAACATGGATATTTTTGGCTTGCCGTGCAAACGGTCTTCGTACTGAGCTATCCCAACGATATCCTGGTTGGCACAATTCACTGTTATTTGTTAGACATGGCTGCGAACTGTAGCGCCAATTTCATTCATCTGAGTTATATTATAACTATATAATTTTACATGCTGAATGTGATATAACACGTAAACTCCTGAAAACTGTTGGAATAAATCTCAACTATGATACTCCAACTGTTGTATATAATTTACCTAGTTGAAAAAAACTTACCTCTCTTCATTATAACCTAATTATGTGGTATACAGGAGTTTCCGTGTTATGTCACATTCATCATGTAAAATGCTATAGTTATAGCTCGAATGAATGAAATTAGTACTGCAGTTCGTAACACATAAGAGTGAATTATGCCAACCAGGATATCAAAGGGATAGCTCAGTAGGAAGAGCGTTGGCACGGAAAGCCAAAGTACCCAGATTCTTGTCCTGTTCCCGGCATTTTTTGCTCTGTTGGAATAAATCTCAACTATGATACTCCAACCGTTATATATGTGTTACCTAGTTGAAAATGCTTTCCTAACTTCATTATGGAAATACATTTTAATTCAAATTTGGTTCTAGACATCTAAGAGGTGGCTGCCGAAATTCAATGATTTGTTCGGAAAATGAGATACCTATACTAGTTTACATGCACACAATTCAACGAACTACTTTTAGAATCCTCCTCATAGTAAAATATTGTCGTTTAATTTTGGTTGCAGTATTTAAAGAGGGTGTTCTGAAATTCGATATGCGATACTTATATCTCCAGTTTAAATGCATGCAAATAAATTTGTTTTTTTTCTAGCATTAAAGTCTTTGTTATCCACGATTCCATACAATATTATGCGTTTATATCTATATAAAAAAAAACTATTTGGTAAATCTATATAATTTCTTGAACTATTTAAATCAGTTAATTGATTTTATTTGTATACAAGAAAGTTTTGTTATGGCTACAACATACTAGTTTCTTTATAAAATTGGATAAAACTGATTTTTACAAATGTAATTTTATCAAATTTTTCTTCTCGTATCTTTAATTCTATTGCGTTTTCTAATTTATCGCAATAATAAAATATCATTTGATAATGTCCAATAATCTTTTCGTTATTAAAATTGTAAATTATAAAATAAAATCGGTCATATGTATAACATTAAAAATATTCACCATGTTTTCATAACAATGTTTCTTCGTAAAAGTAAAACATAAATACAAGCTATCTCATTTATTATTAAAGATAATATCACGAAAGAAACAGCGAAATCATATTTATTATTTAATCATTACTAAAACATGCCTGTCCAGTACACAAAATTTTATTTAAAACTGAATAAAAATTTTCATTTCTAGAACATGTCCAAAAAATATTTCGCAAAAATTAGAGATGCGTGCAGTTGTTTCTAATACAAATAAATTATGGAAAGCCGAAATAACATAAGAAAATGCTAAAGTAAATTATATTTACATCAAGCTCCTTCGTAATTCAAGATGAGTAATACAGAAACTAAATTAAAGCAAGCCACTGAGAATACGTAAGATATAAAAGAGAATTTTCATGAAAGAAAATCTTATTTTTCGTCTCATATCTTACTAATTCTAATTTATGATGCTTATTTTTTGCATATTTATGAATTCTATGTCATTCTCTTCATTTAAAAGGACTCCGTTCGTGCATTATAAATAAGCATGTATGATACTTATTTTAAATATTACATGTTGTTTTCGTTGCAAGGCATGTAGAATTTTCGATGCAGTTATTAGATGAAAGTAATTACAAAAGATTGACAAAATAAAATATATGAAAACGAATTTTTTAGAAGTTTTATACAATTATGTATTTACATTGTGCGAAAAAAGTAACTGAAAGTGAAAACTATTTAAAAATACATCTGTACACGAAGCGGACTACTTCAGAAGGGTGCCTCTAAGATAGTGGTTCCCAAACTTTTGGGCTCGCGGAGCCCTTTTTTGTGAAGAATTTCAAAGACGGAGCCCCTTAACCTTACTCTATGGTTTACAAATTAATGTTTTTTAAGCCTATGGAGCAGAGTAAGGTCTGCTGAATAAGAATCTGAACCAGTAGTTTTCAACATGGGGCCAAGGTTCTCAGTTTAGTCCTTCTCTTGATACAGAAATTCTAAATTCATACTAGGAATTTTGGAAATCAAATTTGCTATTTAACCCCTTAACAGTGTTATTTAATATTACTATTATTGGACACAATAAATTATAAATAAGGACTAAAAACCCCTTCTTTGTATTAAAATATCTGCCTTGTATAATCGAGATATGTCCACCAAATAAAGAAAAAATTATAGTTAAAAATTTGTGGTTTCTGAAAGCTTTTAGTAACAAAGAAAACAAACTCTTCTTACCCGAGCGACGTTCGAGCACTACTGTTAAGGGGTTAATAACATCCATTTTTAAAATAAAAAATATTCTTTCGGGATTTCAAGTATGAACTCGGAATTAAAGATCAAAATGTTAACCCTGTCTGGGTCAAGCATTGCATTGGGGCTCACCTGAAACTATTATTATTTATGGCGAAATCCGCACACACACAGAAAAAATGGTAAGTTTTACAGTTTTCATTTACAAAGAGAGACTTCCGTATAATCCCAATAGGCTACTCGCGAAAAGAAAGAAAATGCGTTGGTTCAGTCGCTCATGAGTAATTATATAACACGTTTTCGCTAGTCCTGCCCACCCGTAATAGAATCATGCGATTACGGATTCTTTTTTCAATCGCCTTGATGTTTCTAGTACTTCTAAACATACAACGAAAACAAATCGCCTCTGAGCTCTTTTTTTTAAACCATTTTTTAAAAATACATTTAGAAGCAGATCATCGTTTTAGTGTTTAAGTGGGCGGGGCAAAATCTATAACCTGTATTGTTAGGTGCAGATCATTCACTTTTTGGGATGTTTTATTTGAAGTATTTAGCTATTAATTATAGTTTTGAAAGAAACTTTATTTCACCAATGCCTCAAAACAGATATACAGTAACTATACATGTTAAAATAACTGCAACTAGTAGAAAAACTTTACCAACAAAACGGATATATGGGTGGGGTTAAATTTATATCAGGGCGGGTACTCATTGACGAAAAGTCTAAACAAGGGGTGGAGCTGAGCAAAAGTTTAGATTGTTAGTGTGATGACAAATGTAAAGAACCAATATATATATATATATATTTAATTGCTGCAGCCTTATTTCTGATAGGAAAATGTGGCATCATAACATAAGAATCTTAGCCAATACCGAGACCAATAAAAACAAATATTTAAAGAGGGTTTGTTAAGTGATACAAGATGTTTAAAAAAATGAGTTTTCAGCAACATACATTGGTTTAAAAATTAAGTACAATTATGCAAAACAGCATAGAAAATTTAAATAACTAAGAATTGATAAAAAAGAATTAATAAACAGATTAAAAGAATTAAAGTTGTAAAAAGAAAAAAGAAAACTATATATAATTTTTAAAAACGCATTAAATGCATAAACATAAAATAAAGTAGTTGGAACCAAAAATATTATATAGAAAATGGATACATGTATAATGCAGATTTTTATGTGATTAAAAATATATATATATATTATAGTATTTTTCAACCCAGTAATAGATGTATTTGTTTTTGACACACACACAAACAAAAATTTCTACATACTTTCGAAAAAATTTTCCTTGCAATATGTTAATTTCTTTCATGTTTTGTTTATTTTCTTGGAATGCCGCGGAGCCCCAAGGGCTCGCGGAGCACACTTTGGGAGCCTCTGCTCTAAGAGAATGGCGACATACAAGGAATAAAATTTGATTGAACAAAACGATTTTTGATAAAAACTGATCGTAAGCACCTTGGCAACCCTGTCTTTATCGCCAAGCTAATGTTTGTACTCTTGTCATACTCATAGAGAAGAGATAGGGGTGGAGTGCGCTTTCCCGTTATTCCTTCCCTTCAAAAGTGGTACCAACATGACCGGTAAAGGTTTTCAGATTTGGCACATTATCGTTTGCTTGGCAATTTCAAAATTATTGCCAGTCGTGAAAAAATTATAAAAATAGTCAATATCATGATTATGCATGTGAAGTGCAAAGAATATCCAAAAATAATGTAATAATTTGTTGAAAATAATTGTTTATTATTTACTAATACATGTACTCATATAAAAGCCTCATTTAAATACGTGAGCTATATAAATACAATTTTGTTTTCTAGCCAGTTTTTGGTGTTATTAAATTTTCAATCAATTAAATAATTGATACATTCAATTATTTATTCATTTTTCACAATATTGTTTCCCATGTTATTGTAGCAAATATAAATGTTGATGAGTGCACTAACTGTAATAGATGGAATCTTTAACAAGTATAAAACAGCCCTTTTTTGCAGAACTCAGTGTAAAAACAAGAAACTACACATTATTAAAAACGTGTTTATCATTTACATTTCATAATTTATAAACGACATGCTCGAGTGAAAAGAATTTCAGAGCACCCTTTATTAACAATATAAATAAAAAATATACCAGATGAAACTATGGAGTGACCTAGTGCAAAAATATAAACGAATTATAATAAAACAACTTAAATTATGTTTTAAAATAGTAAAAGAAGCTTCAAACTTTAATTTAACGATACTGTAATTTGTTAATTTTCCTTTCGCAAACACGTTCTAACTTTTGAAGATAAAATCAGGTGCCAAAATTCGTAAATTTGAATCGTAAAAGAAAAGAAAAGAACATATCAAGTGACAATTATATTGACTCCACTTTGGGGTTACCAACGTTCTCTCCAACCTATCTCGTCTCTATGGATATGATCATCTAATCGAACTCACCCATGCGAGTATCGCCAAGTTTTACACCGTGTGCTGCTGTAGTTTTAACAAAAGCTTCTTTCTGAGCATGCGCCCTTTTGCATATAGAATCTCTTTCATATAAAGTCATCCCATACTTCAATCACACGTCAACATTCGCAAGCCAATGTCAGAATTCTTTGAAAATTTTATTTTGCATGTCAATATTTTTAAATGATTCTTTTTCATAGGACATGTGATGTCGAATTCGAATGTTGTACCACTGTACTATTTCGATTTTGTTTGTAGTTTCATCCTGAGGACATTTTTAATTCTAGAAACAACCAACTACATACTTTTTTCGAAAATGAAAAAGATTCCAGAATAAAACTGCTACTAAAATTAAAAAAAAATACAAAGAAAAAACTTTGATCCCAGATATCCTATGTTAAAATGATTCGTTGAAAAGTATTAAAATGAAAACTAGAAATTTGCAAAGAATGCCTCTACTGATTTAATATTAACTTGCGAATGTTGCCTTGTGACTAGTGTCGGCTGGTAAAGGATTTCTATGCCCTACTCACAGGCATAAGATAGGGCGTCGAAGATATTGCCTCTGATTCGATACCGGATAGAGTAACAACATTAGCAACATATTTATAGGACTTAAAATCATTTAGATCTAGTTGGCGCTTGGGAACACCTACTGCGTATTTCCTTACTTACATTTCGCCTCACATGACTGATGAACCGAGTTAGCTATAACCACGAACGTGATTTCTAAGTACAATAAAATGGATATGCGCAACACTCTGAGGTACCTGGTAGCACCCTCTAGCAACAAACTTCAGAGATAGCGTTGCTATCTCAAAAACGGTACAAGATATGGGTAAATATCAATTACAGAGTACTGGATTTAGTTTTAAATTATGTCTTATCTGCAAAAATAGCTTTATTAGACCCAAAATGTAATTTTTTTTAATATCTGATCACTATCTTAAATACTCCATTAATTGCATGTAGAGTTGTGATATTTTAAAGCAGGTGCAAAATTATTAATAAAACTAAAGCAAGTAAGCAAGGTACAATTTATTGTAATAAGAAAATCGAGTTAAGTGTGTCCACCAATGTGTACACCATCCAGACATATGTAGAATGCATCATGATGCATTGATGTCGGTGGTGGACAGATTGAGGACACTTAACTTGATTTTATTATTACAATAAACTGTATTTTGCTTATATGTGTTGTTTTAGTAGTAAGCGTGAATAGTAGGAAAATGATCCAGAGCTGTCCCCGTGCTCCCATTTTCCTACTACTACTGTACATCCCCTTATAATGCCACACTTTTCTATTCAATTAGGGGCGTATTCAGATTTATGATTGGATAAAAAAAATTGCACTTCGGGGCTTTTAATATATTTACTTTTATACGTTACACAACATTTCATACTAAATCGAATGCGTTTTAAAAACTTTCTAATTGCCTTTTTTCCGTTTCTCGTGCAATTTTTTAGGTAGAAAACTAACTCTCCAGTTTGGCGCTAGGAGCGCTGCGACTTATGCTATCGTGTTTCGCATATCCATTTTATTATACCTACATAGACACATACTGATTTCATATATAACAGGAGATCTATCTTCTTAGTCCCAAACATGATTTCCAGAGGTCAGCGCGAAACTATATAGTGGCAATGATTTTAGTTCGTGATTCGTGGCAAAACATGTTATTTATTGCATTCGCTTACATGATTAGAGAATCATTTATTAATTAGAATAATTTAATTACAGAGGCATAAATTAGGATAATAGTAAATAAGAACACCAATATCTGACATTGAAAACGCGGACGATTTTTAACCTTTACCTTGCATGTTTCATTTGCCTTGCAAGCTTCTGACAGACTCAGAACTCCTGTAATACCCCGTTCAGACGCGACCTACGTTATATCGCGACCTACGTTATACACGGCCGGTGCATGACGTTGAAAACGTCACATAGAGTGGATCATTTTTACACGGTGATTGGTGCAAAGCGGCGAGCCCACCGTTTTGCACCAATCACCGTGTAAAAATGATCCACTTCATGTGACGTTCTAAACGTCATGCACCGGCCGTATATAACGTAGGTCGCGGTTATATACGGCTGGTGCATGACGTTTAAAAGTCACAAGAAGTGGATCATTTTTACACAACGATTGGTGCAAAGCGGCGCGCCCACCGTTTTGCACCAATCGCCGTGTAAAAATGATCCACTCCATGTGATGTTTTAAACGTCATGCACTGGCCGTGTATAACGTAGGTCGTGGTTTAGACAAGGTCATTTAAGTGACTAAACTAAAGTTTATGAAGCGGGCGACACAGAACAAGGCTTGACTTCTCCATGCATTGCTACTGTGTTTAAGAATGTTCGTTTAAGTCCCTTAGAGTTAAGTAACTTAAATGCCCTAGTATGAATGAGGTATTATATATTTGGAGCTCAGTGCCTAGACATCACGTTCATGGTAGTAGCTAATTCGGTTCATTAGATATTTGAGGCGAAACAGAATTCAGGAATCTCTTTGTATATCAGAAGTAGCCAACTAACAGTCGTGTCTCAAAACCGCACGTGAATTCATTAGACCAATGGTCTACGGGAATGCAAGACTGGCAAGATTCTCTCGGCTAATCAAAAAGTCATCCCACTGTAAAGAAACTATTAGAAATTATTACTAGATTTTCTTTTGCAGAAAGAACATTTTCAGTTTTGACACCAGTACACTGTAAAAAATTTTAGGAACTTTCGCATCTGAAGCGAAACGTTTAATTTTTGAAAAGGAACATAGCCCATTTTCCAAGTTTCATTTTATTCCGTTTTGAATACGGAACATCTCAAAAACGATGGGAAATCTTTCTGCTGGTATCCGTATTATCAATTATGACGTCATAATTTCCCTTCTCAAAATGAATCTATTCGTTTTAGAAAAGGCAACTAGTTGCCTTTTCCAAAATGGAACGTTTAAGATTTTTTTTACAGTGTAATAATCGTTTGAATTTGATCTAACAATGGAGAAACTTCCGCTAAGTTAACCATCTATCACATAAATTCCCTCTTTATATTCCTGTATATAATTTATTTCTTGTCAATACAAAGACTGCTTAAAGTTAAAATCATACAAATATTTTACTTGTTACGCTTTCAGAACTTTTTGCACCAAATCGAACTAATCAAATGAATATAAGAATATGAAATGGGATATAATTTTGTGACTATTTTTCTAAAAAAAAAACCTTTTAAATTGTAATAAGAAAGTAAAAACAGGCATCAAGCGTAGATTATGGAACACTTTCCAACACTTACAAAATACGTTAACAGACTGTCGCTGTTTAATAAGGTACATATGATACCTAAGTAAATATTTTACAAAACGCAAAACACCTTTGAGTACCAGATTTCAGCAATTACAGGCCATAGCCAGAACAATACTACAATTATTTTTTGCAGCCCTGTATATAATCTATAGATTTTTATATACTGTTTATAGCATGCTACTGTTAAGGTTAAGAAAACACGTAACACAGTTCCAAATTCACCTTCAGTAGTTTCTACCAATAGACGGGAACATGTTTGACTTATTTTGTACAGCCGTGTATATAATTTTATATTACCTAAATGTGCTTATAAGCGATACATAAGAAGCTAACGTTTAATTAAGGCAAAACCACTTTGTAAACTACTGAAATCACATTTTCAGAAATTATCATACATAAGCGGTCATTTATTGCCTGGCCCTGTATATGATTTTATTTATATTCAACAACTATCTCTTAGCATACTAAATATATTTCACATTCAAAATGCATAACTCTATTTAAAAAATCCATTAAGCAATTTACGCCGATACCGAGTTTAGGAAATTTTCTGTGTAGCCATGTATATGATATATAGCATTTATGCATACCATATAGTGTGGGAAAATTTAGTTAAACGCATACATAACAGAAAGTGCACTTACAGCAATTATTGCTTATAGACAATACTGTATCTGAAAACTTTTGTGTGTCCCTGTAAATGAACAATAAATGTAATAATAACAAAAAATGTAAAATAAAATGAATCATATTGTACTACAGGTGTCTTGTAGTAAACCCCAGTAATGTATATCAATTTCATTATATTTGAAATAGTGTAATGTAATTAAAGTACTCTGGAAACAGTTTTTCTCCGTAGACCATTATGTATGTAACCGAATACTTTTGTGTGACCCTGTAAATGAATGATGAATGCTTTACACTCTATACTCTACAGCAAGCATGTTTTAGTGCACCCCAGAAATTGATATATATTTTATTATCTATCTATCTATAGTATAAAGGACAAACGTGGCCGTGCGTAACGCTGACGTCATTTTGCGAATGGCAACAGTTGACGATGAAATTTCGGTTTTGCGATTTTTTCTACTGCATTTTTTTTTAATTTTTAAACATCGCACATTTTCAATTTTTACACCATTAAATAGGAAAAAAAATCTACTTTCAAATGCAATTTGTTTGAAAACTGCATTGCAATTTACTCATTTATTATAGCCTTTAAATTAAATTTCAAGCATTATTTTTTTTAAATCTATCTTTCTCGCTTGCAGACGATTACAACATTTTTAATCCGTTTGCACTTTAAACAATATAAAAAGTTAAGCGTTTGTGTCCAGCTAATATTTCATAACGAAATTAAAACTCCGGGTTGGATGCCCTAGTATTTGTAATAGTGTAATATGATTAAAATGCACCGCAAACGACTTTTCCCAATAAACCATAGTATAACAGAATTATTTTGAGTTTCCCTGTAAACTAATTATAAGTGCTAAACTTATCATATTGGATAGTAAGCATCTTGTAGTGCATTTCTGTGATGTATATCAATTTCAATATGTTTTAAATAGTGCACAACAATAAAATACACTGGAAAATATTTTTTCCCATAGACCATAATGTAACGACATTCTTTTGAGAGCCCCTGAAAACAAAGTATAAGTGCTACATACTTCATTTTCAATACCGAACATGTGATTACATATATCAATATCATATATCAATTGCATGGCAATCCGAGTGTATTTACGTGAGTTAGAGTACGGACGGACGACCAGACAGACGGCCAGACAAACCGAATTCATAAACACTTTTCTACTATGTTGGAAAGTGTTAAAAAATAACAAAACTTGCATAAAAGTGAAACATGTATCGGAAGGAAGAAAAAAGGGAAACATTATCGAAAAAAATAAATTCATGCTTATCTAAATATGTATTGATAAATATGTAAATATTTTTCTTTTAACATTATTAGATAAAATACTAAATAAACACTTACCAGAAATAAAAAATAAAAATAACTGCGAGCAAAAAAAATATTTAAAAATAATATTCATGCAAACAATGAATTTTTTTCAAACTGCATTTGCAAATAATGCTTAGATATTATTTTAATACAAAATATGAGATATAAATAAATAAAAAAGAACGAAAATTCATGCACGATAAATAGATTTTTGAACACTTTCCAACGCTAACAGGATATTATTAAGAATGAAATGAGATAGTTAAATAAGCAACTTAAAAACAACACATAACTCAGTAAAAATCCATTTTTAACAATTGCTGTCCATATCCCGTAATGTGTGCGAATTCTCTCGGGCAATCCTATATATGATCTATAGAATTTATACACCCCACGTAATACGCTTAAAAATAAATAAGTTTAAAAATTTACACTACAGCGGAAAATGCACTTCCAGAAATTACGATCTTAATACTGTACTGTAACCGAATTCTTTTTGTGTGTCTCTGTAAATGAACGATAAATGCTATTCACTACATAATCTATAGAAAACGTGTTAAGTGATTTTATTACGTTTGAAGTATCATAACATCATTCAAATGCACAGCAAACGATTTTTCTTCACAGATCATAAGGTAATGGAATTCTTTTGTGCATCTCCTGTAGACGAACCATATCTGCTACTTATTCTATACTTCTAAGAAAGCATGCTGTCATGCGTCTCAGTAATACATATTAATATCATTAGGTTTTAAATATCGTATCATCAATAAAATGCACAGCAATCGATTTTTCCACATAGACCATAATATAACGGAATTAGTTTGAGTATCTCTGTAAATGAACTGTAAATTCTAGTCATTTCATTTTCACTTCAGATCATTTTATAGTAAATCTCAATAACATATAAAAATTTCAAGGCAATCCGAATATATTTACGACAGCTAGGGCAAGGAAAGACAAACTGAATTCATAAACACTTTTCAATTACGTTGGAAAATGTTAACAAGTTGGAAATTATACGTTAAACGTGACAAATGACGTGCGTTCGTACTATAACTAGTTTTACAATGTAAAAAAGTCATCCTTATCAATTTAGTGAAATGAATTATATCGTCTGTTATGAGCGAAATGAGTATGCCTTTTTTTTCTTATTACGTATGCCACGTTTACAGATGCGATTTTTTTTTCGGCACCAGACAGTGTTGCAAAATTCACCGTGAAGACCTTGCTTTGCGAATGATTACCTCCATAGTTTACTATTTCTATGACTCACGATGGACAAATCTCTTGTCTTTATTTACTTTAATGGATTGATATATTCGACTGTTAACCTAATTTCCACTGAAGTTATGATGTGTCGACTACTCTGATTATAAGAGTAGGCGAAGTTTTGATTGCGAACGTACTTTTTGTCCAATAATTGTCAATGTGCGTAAACGTTATCAAGGCTATCTTTCTATAATTTTCGATGAATGAGTGTGAAAACCTCGGAACTTGTGATTTTTCTCTTCGTATCGATATTTATGCAAATTTCTACATCTGGTCAATCGATATGGCAGTATTTAAGCACTGGCATGCGATGGGAAAGTGGAACTTTGGATCGAGTTCTTCTCCTAGTGAGGTTCTCTTAGATCTGATGAGTGGAATCAACTATCCGCAGCTGCGAAGGAATAGTATCTGTTGGTAAGGATAAAATTACATTATTTTGTAATAACTGAATGAAAGAGTTTGGTGCTCACGGAGTGCCGCTTTCAGTGTTATCGTAGGCGGACATCTTAACGTCGGTGTTGTACTAGTTTGCATAGTGGACATTCAATTTTGTTGAAGGTATCTCGTCTTGCCGCCTCGTCCAAGTTGTAAGTAACATTTTGAGTTATCTTTTATTGATATTTTGAATCTTTATTTTGCTGATTGAAATTTTGTGGGAACTGATTTCTTTCTGACCTGAGGAAAAATCGTAGAGCTTTTCTCAAAACCCTGCCCTTTTTAAGATTTTAATAAAAGTGACTTTGGTTTTATACATCTTGTGCTCATTTCCGACTAGCTAGCATTGCTCACTCTCAATAACAGCGACATGGCTGTTACAAAGTTATCTCAGAATCTATAATTTTTTTAATGTAAATCATCTCTCAAGCGAATAATTTTTTTGAGCGATCTTTCTAAAAATGTAACTTTTATGTAATTGTATTCTAAAAAATGAATTTGAATAGAAATAGCCGCTAGGCTTATGAAAAATGAAGTGGTTAGCCCATATTTGTTTTCCTCAATCACATGACTTACGCTTTTATTATATAGATTACACTCAGAAAAAGAAACTGATTAAAACTACAAAACATATTTTTGGAGTACATTTTGTTGTTTTAGCAAAATTGGAGTAAAATTGAACCATTTTACTTCAATTAACGAAACATTTTTGCTGACGATACAAAAAGTTTTTTTGGAATTGCAAAAAAAAGAAAAAAATTTTGTTGATTCAAACAAAATTTTTATTGACCCATATTTAAACAAAAATTTTGTTTAAATATAGGTCAATGGAAATATTGTTTGAATCAATAAAAACAATTTTTTTGTTGAAAACCACTTTTTTTTTGCAATTCCAAAAAAAAATTTTGTATCGTCAGCAAAAATGTTTTGTTAATTGAAGTAAAATGGTTCAATTTCACTCCAATTTTGCTAAAACAACCAAAATGTACTCAACAAAAATGTTTTGTAGTTTTAATCAATTCCTTTTTCTGAGTGTACGTATGATAGGATTTAATAGAATAAAGAAAACTTTTAATAATATATTTATAAGTTTTGATTCGATTTTCATACAATTTGAAATGACTCGACAAAATTCTTCAACGATTATATATATTAAATTTCAAACCATTCGGTTGGGTAGTTTTTGCGCTGTTATATGCGGGCGGACGGGCAGACAGACGGACGGACCATACGTCGACTATAGGTGCTACGTATTTATATAATTACGAACGCACCTAAAAAACAGATAAGAAGACATATTCATTAAAAAAAATAAGAAAATTTTTTTGCTGTCGGAGGGTTAATTTCTAAGTTAATTCTACACGTTTTCATGTTCAACAAACATATGTTTTACTGACAAACATGGCAAATGAACAGCATTAACATTAACATTAAAATTAATATTATTTTCTCACTCTTGCATGCATTTGAGAAAAACTACCCGGAAGCGTTTCCGAAAATCAGTGGCAGCAGAAGAAACTTTGTTTTTATAAAAGCTTCTGTAAATCTCGAAAATATGTTGGTTTCTCAGATTTCTAAAGAGAAAGATCGCTTTTCGGAATCGTGGGTTACTCAGAAGAGATTATTGTATATTTTCATTTGCGGTTATATGATATTTTCATAGATTAAGAAACATTTATCTTTTTTACTATGTTGTGGAAACAACACTCCGTCACGACAATTTGACAATTTTTTTATGATTTTTTTAAAGTTGTATTTCATGCAAAGAAAACATGATATCGAAAATTTGACATATTTCATTAGAATTTTGTAAGAAAACTAACTATATTGCTACATTCTTACATGAATTCTACATTGTTATATATATATTTCCATAATTACATTCAATTAAACTGATTTGTAACTAAGATAAAAAATTAACTTTTAATGTCACTTTTAATGAGATATCTAGATGTTAAAAATAGATATCAGTTAAAATAAGCTGCAAATCTAAAGTAACATACAATTTAAAAATTCAAAAGTTTAATTAAGAAAAGTTTTCATGTAAAATGGCAAAGAACAATGAAAGGCATTTTTTAAAAGTAAGTTCGATCACGTGAAATGCCAGATGTATTATACAGAAGTACATTCCTAATTAACTGAATATATATTTTAATATGAAAAGTTCTTTTTTTTGTTTTGTGTGTCTAAAAAATATCCAACAGAACAAAGAACAGTAATAAAGAAAAAACTGAAAGTAATTTTATTCCATTCACACGAGAAATATTTCAATACAAATTAAAAATTTATGTATGGATTCATCAAGTTTTCCAGCAGAATTAATACTTTTGTAAAATTTTACATTAAAATATCAGAGAAAATCATTAAAAAAAATAAATAAACAGAAAAAAAGATGTATTTAAGTTGGTACAAAGTTATAGCTTATGTAATATAACCGCTGAAATAAACAGCATATGCCTGAAGGAATTTGATAAATGCGTTATTCATCTTTTTTATCCTTTCGTTACTTAAAAAAAAAAAAAAAAAAAAAAAAAAATATATATATATATATATATATATATATATATATATGTGTGTGTTAAGTGTTTTTATTCTTTTTGTCTTACATAAGAGGGTAAAAAATCCATTCTTTCTTCATCTTGAACTATTTATTTTTCTATTATCTTCATTCAGCTGTATTGTACAATACGAAGAAGACAAATTATTTTAACTAAGTTAGCCAACAGGCACATTTAGACATCGTAAAGCTTTAGAAAATTTAATTCAACCATTTTTCACAATAAAAATATACATTTCAATGAAAAGGAAATAGGACAGTTACAAATAAAAAAAATATTTTATCAAGGTTTAGAATGAAAATAATAATAATCCAACACTTACGTTGTGAATTTGTTAATTTGGTGAAGAATCGGTATCATGAACTAAATAATTTTTTTATTCCTTTAAAAAGGTATCAAAACATGTTTCCTTATTGATTCAAAACAAAACATATATATACTTAACGATGTTATTTATGAAAACCATTAAAATAACATAAATAAAACAAGTGTTATTATTTATTCTCATGAAAGATTTAAATAAAATGTATATTTGTAACTGATTTAATTTTTAAATTAATTATTTAATATTACTAACTTTGCCAAGGGCTGTTAAAAATAAAAGTTGGGTTTAAAAATTTCCAAGCTGTAACTATTTTTCAATTTAAATTTGTAAAATATAAAAATCAAATCAATCAAAGGACACTTTACAATGTGTTATGTAAAATAAAAGATAGATATAACTATAAACTACACATGGCTATACTTTAAAACCTACAAATTGCAAAAGTAAAATGACAAGTAATTTGAAAAATCAAAATTTAATAATAAAAAATGATATTAAATGTAAAAAGATAAAGGAAAGGAAAACAATTTTCAAAAAAATTCGTTTAAAAGAGAGATTGCAGGTACTATTTAATAGTTTAATACACAGATGTGTATTAAAGATTCTTCACCTTTTGATGGTTCACAATTATCTTGTGATAATTTATTACTAATTAAATAATATTTATTCTTCATATTACCAATTTTTACACTCAGACATTACCTTAAAATCATGGTTAAAAGTTCCATAAAAACAGTCCGTCATTATTAAAAATGTTAAAAAGTTTCACATAAAACTGTCACCATTACACAAAAACGGTTTCACTCCGGCTGCAGGATCCTCAGTTGTAACCCCCAGGTATCCGTCTCTTCGCTATATATCTGACTGGCAGTTGAAGAATTCACTTTACTCGCATTTGGTTCCCTCTTTTTCCCCTTTTCTTCCAACATCTTTTTCCAGCGACAATATAGCATTGCATGTACCATATCATTGCAAACGTCTACTTTGGATGTATTAATCTGTATTGCTTCCGTTATTAGAGCATTATGCAGATTTTCATAGTTTGCTATTTTTTGTATTTGCAGAGTTTCAAGTTTATTGGGCGTTTTTATAATTAATCTTGCAACCGCTGTTGACTCTTTGTTTAGTTTTATATCCTTTATGTGTTCCTCAATTCTTTCCTTAATTTTTCTTTTTGTTATTCCTATGTAGGTAAGCTTTTCATTTCTGCTATTTAAACAATTGATCTTATATTCCTGCTGACTGTGTTTTTTCATATTTTTCTATTTCGTTTCTTATTTATTTGAAGACAGATGGATTGGGGGTTGTTGGGACCTTTTTTCCTAATTTTTCTAATTCACATTTTATTTTCAAAGGTACACCATTTATATGTGGAATGGGGAGGGGGGGGGGGGGGTATGTAAGTTTCTTATGTGCTGGTTGCATACGGTCAATTCTTTCTTTTTCTCTTTCAATTAATTTAAATATTTTTTTTCGGATGTCCTGCATTTAAACCAATGTTCTCTAAGATTTTCAATTCATATTTCAGTGATTTTTCTGTTGAATAAACATGTAGGGCTCTGTTTATATATGTATTCATAGCTGCTAATCTGTATGGTAACAGAGTATCGGCTTTGTATGAGATTATGTTTCAGTTTGCTGTAGGTTTTCTATATACTGTAGTATTTATTTTAATTTTTTCATGAGTTATCTTTACATCTAATTAGTTGGTCGAATGATTTATTTATTTTTCCTTTGTAAACTGGATATTCTTGTCATAGGAATTTACTTCGTTAAGGAGGTTTATTAACCTAGATAACCTCCTTAACAATGAAACAAACAAACTAACATGAAACAGACTCTTTTTTCGTCTTCACGAATTTTGCCATGTGGAATTTTCTCAATGCGCCAGTTGCTGATTCCTTGTTCTTGTAAAAGTATTTAACAAACAGCGCTTGATTTGGTAACGATAGCATACTGCTGGCATCGAATGAAGAGTTTGTGTGCATTTAGGAGTTTTATTGACAGCGTGATTTGCATAAATCTGCTTCATATTATGAACTAGTATTAAAAAATGCTCTGAAAAGCACCAAAAAAGGTTAATATGTTTAAGTATGAAAAAGGGTTGGACAAGTGATTCTAATTGAGCATGAGAAAGGAAAGGGGTTCCTTCTTGGCTGCAGCTCACTGTCAATTCCAACTTTTGAAAAAATCATATTCGCGCTTTTTCATATAAAAGAAATTTGCGGCACTGTAGTAAAACTTTCCAACGTGCTTTATATGTCAACTGCACTGTTCTACGGTTTTATTGTGCGTGCGTCTGCAATGCAACTTTGAACAGTGCACTGTGTACCATTATTGACCTACAGACTATACTACACTGTACACTCCTATTATACTTTAGAGCCTCAGTGCACATCCGCACTGTTTTTTTGTACTTCCGTATTAAAGATATATGCGCCTAATGTTCGTTTATAACTTACATATGCATTGCTGTACTGCATATTGCATTGTAGAGCCACAGCCACTTTCATATAATTTCAATCAATAAATGCATTATACTGTAATGCGTGCATATGTGAAATTGTTCCTATTCAGAATGTTGCAACACTCTGCACTGCAATACAAATCAATTTTCTGCGCAGTTCTACACTGCAGGCATTCTTGGTAGCACTGCATGAGTGTGATACGCTGCAGGAACTAAGGTTTTTGGTACTATGTCGCCTTACATTCATGTCTAATCAAGCTGCGTCTTTACTGGCTACGTTATTTAAACTATACATCTTTATCGTAACTGTGAGTGATTTCATTTATATGGAAAAAGCGCGAATATGATTTTTTCAAAAGTTGGCATTGACAGTGAGCTGCAGCCACGAAGGAACCCCTTTCCTTTCTCATGCTCAATTAGAATCACTTGTCCAACCCTTTTTCATACTTAAACATATTAACCTTTTTTGGTGCTCTTCAGAGAATTTTTTAATACTAGTCATTTAAATTTTTTGATAAAAACTAAAGTTTTTTTAATATCTTGAAAAGCAAAAAATTTTGCTATTGTCAAAATTTTATTGTTACATTGTTTTTACAACACTCTCCAAATCGTTGACTGTTCATCGCCAAAGTAGCATTTTTTCATGTATACCTGCTCTCTCAAATGTCAGGGGACCGTCGCATCAATAATTAAATGGTGGTTTTCCATAGCTGTTACCTCATAAAGAAACTGGATTCTATAATTGTCTCAGTGGTATCTTTCTTTACTACTTTTCTTAGTCTTTCTTAAACTCGCTGAATGGGACTGAATATTAGGTTCTGATAATTATACTAACGATCAGTTCAGTGATGATGCTATAAAAATTGAGCTTTGATTTTGCATCGTTATTTGGTGCATGAGGCTGTTATTTAAGAAAGTTATGCCGCGATATATATATTTTTTATGTATATAACACAATGTTCATTGTTAGCTCACTGTATTCAAATTCGTACCAAAAGTTGAATGTACCAACACCACCAAACAATTGTTTCACATTTTTTAAAGGCAGTTCCTGAAATCAAAATTGGGCCTTTACGGGTACTAGCTGCAATAAATCCCTAAACAAAATAATGTTTTTGCCACCAAAACAGTAATCTCGCTTGTTTTTACAACATTCGCCATATCGTTAGCTGATCATCGCTAAAGTACATTCGAAACCATACTGCACTCATCGATAATTACTAAAGCCAATGATTTCCATTGTTGCTTAAATAATTTCAAATCGTCAGAATCAAGCTTAAAGTATTCTGCTTCATTCGTATGTTGGACGGGCAATTTGAAAAACGTGTGAATTGTACTTCTTCCAATGCTGAAGGCAGCAATTCTCGTTGGTGCTAGTACTGCAGCAGCATCATTATTGTGATTACTCATTAAACGAACTTTTTGACTGAGTAATTAAATTAGAAAGCTTTTTCCTCTACCAGCAACTACGCGTACAATCAGATTTATGGGTGGAATAGACGGGTCTTTCTTTTGTTCTTCTATGTGCTTTATAATTGTTTAGAATATTTTCCTTTGGCCAGCATTCATTTTTTTTGTTCAATTTATCTTCATTAATATCAATTTCCTGGTGAGTTTCATTGTTATCAGAATTTGCGGCTATCATATCAACGTCTTCATTTGGTTCTTCGATATTTTAAAGCTGGTTGTGCAAATCACTTTCTTGTTGCAACTTTTCAGCCAAGTCGATTGCAGCTTGTAAACGTTGTTTTGTTTCGCAACATTCTTCCATCTCTGAAAATTTTTTCACATTGTGCTCAAAGGATTCACGGTAGAGTTTAAATTCTCCCAATAGGTCTTCTTCGTTTCGCCAAGGCTTGAACAACTTCAGCAAAAAATGATGATAGTACAACTAAATTCCAGCGTCCGTTTTCGTGTTATGATAGGGCGTTTTCAAAACAACTGGTTTCAAACGTTTTCTGAACCAACTGTGGCTCTTTTTATAATTCGTAATATTCTACAGACTTTGGTTTATTTCATTCATATTAGTACCTAGTGGCCAATTCGTATAAACACATGTTTTCCAATTTGTCATGTCGATTCATATAATAATCATCAATAAAATTCCGACACTAAATTTCAGTAGATCGTTCATCCTCTTTTGCCAATAAAACCAAATCATGGTGACTTTCAGTTTTCTTCGTCGGTCTTTTTTCATGCTGGTATTTAAGTATTGCACAGCATCCCATGAATACAAACATTTATGGCCAAGAATTTTGTCTACGGCTTCGTAACTTCCAGTTTCTCGACTAATCAAGTTTTATCTGGCAAAAGCACGTAATCCGGCACCGACACTTTTGTTTTCGTCAATGGTCTTCCAAATCTCTTCCTTACGATTTTTTTCCGGTATGGTTATATATAACGCGTAATGTAACGATTTAACACCAAACTGGGTTCTCCAACAAACTGGAAGTCAATATTGGCGGCTCACATGAACAAAATCGCGGGATTATAATCATTGATCCAAGTTTGTTTTTCTGATCATTTCAAACCACATAACTTTGTAACATGGTGTCCACCTTTTCGAGATAAAATGCAGTCTTTAACAGAATTTAAAGTTCAATGTTTCACCAAACCATACATGAAAATTATGTGTAATAATATGCAGCCTGATTATGGCACATTATCCATGACCGTTTAGATGATAATAATGATAGATTTTCTAATATTTCGTAATCGAGTCTACAGACAATGTTAGCGAGAAACAAAAAAATTAGGTACTTTTCGGCTAGCCGGGAGTCAGTGAAATATATATAGTATATATATATGTATGTATATATATGTGTGTGGGTATATATATACTTCACTGGCCACTGGTTAACCAAAAAGTACCAAAAGATATTATAGCAACAATATGGATACAGTGTAAATGTGGATATGATTGAAGGTTTTTCACAAGATCGCAACAACCACATCAAACATTTATCACCAATAAGAGCCCACAAAATCTACCGGCACAGGATTTCTCCTTTTATTGTATAACAATTATTTGTTTTCTTATTTTAAGTATATATTTGTGTTTTAATTTTAATAAAATAGTGCTTAAAAGTCTGTAATTTTCAAACGTTATATTTTTCAAATGCTCACTTTCGTTTCAACATTGTTGTTTTTTTTTTTCAAGTGTTTTGATTCACGGGAATTTCATTTTGCGCTTACTATTACGCTTGGCGACAATGGTTTTCGTATAACGGAAAAGTACCGAAAAATGTTTTACATTCAATAAATAACAAATCAAAATGTTTGGCACGGGTTGCATGACAACACGATTTGTAGACAACATCTGCTCGGTCAGGGTTGAAATAATTGGCGCATTAGTAAACATTTTGGCATGGTGTTGGTATAACGGAAAAGTACCAAAATATAAAAATACAGCACAAGCTGTACAGGAACGACTTAATAACGACGACATTGAAAATTGGGTACTTCTCTATCATCCCGTCGACCACTTTTCATAACAAAATACTATCGCCAACTCAAAGATTAAACGCCAAAAATGCAGTCACATTTACTTTATGTCAGAAGCTTTATACGTGTTTGTTATGTCATCAAGTGGTTTTTAATTCGACATTTGCGTGTATTATTCATTATGTTTTACTGACTTATTAGTTATTTCATTATTTAAAATAACAATTGTGTCCGTAAATTCTTATATTTTATTTATTTATTTATTTTGATATTCCAATGGCAACGTTCTCCCTTTTATTTGGCGTTAAAGTTTGGCGATACATTTTTGTTATAAAAAGTGGTCGACGGGATAATAGCACCGAAAATTGTTTGTTGCATATTTTACGAGAATTAGATGAAATTATGAAACACAATTCTTTTACATAAGCATATAAAATGCTTAGTGAGTTTGAACGTGAATAGCAGGAGCCTGTTAGGCGATATAATTTTCCAATATATATATTTCCTCATTGTCGATGAATAGTATATGAGTATTATTTCAAATTTAATGTGAAACCACGATTTCTACCTACGATTACTGTCCTATAAAGGGCATTTACGCTAGTATGAAAATAAAAACAAATAAGCATGTTTGTCTGTGATTTAATCAATTTGAATGAATTCTGTTACATACATAATAATAATATTTATTTAAACTTTCGTGCAAACGTGCGCGTTTGCTACGATAAAAAAAGAAAAGAAAAACCAATGTTCAACCGAAGCTTTACAACATAAATTCGATTTTCTCAACGATCATCAAACATACAAAGATTTAAAAAAAAAACCTATTTTAAGTTTTACCAAGAGGAAAAAAATAAAACAAAAACGAAGTTAATCCAGCCAGTGGAAGTTTAACTACTTGTTTGTTGAACTTTTAGTCTCCATTTTTTCGTTTAAAGTTAAATAATTAACTACAGTAAGCTACAATAATTTTTTGAATGCTATCATTTTATTCGTCTCGTCGAGTTCTATCTTTAAAAAAAAAATCATTGTCGTATGTCAACTGGTTCGCCAGAAATTTCAGAAAAACGTTTGCATTTTCTATTTCTTAAACATATTATAGCAAACGCTAGCGTTTGCTATGATACAGTGCCATCTATCAGTAATTGTTGAACTTATCTTTTGTTATTAAGAAAAATCCGATCTTCCTCTAATCCCATTCCTGTAAACCGCAATTTTTTAGCATCATTGTAATCATTAATT
This sequence comes from Maratus michaelseni, assembly GCA_963931845.1. Classification (NCBI taxonomy): domain Eukaryota; kingdom Metazoa; phylum Arthropoda; class Arachnida; order Araneae; family Salticidae; genus Maratus; species Maratus michaelseni. The sequence continues at coordinate 94,998,984 of OZ007589.1, read as the reverse complement.
GTATTTTAAACAAAGTTTTCAATTACTTTTTAACACTTTCCAACCTAGTTGAAAAGTGTTTATGACTTCGGTTTGTCTGGCCGTCTGGCTGTGCTCTAATTCCCGTAAATATGCTCGGATTGCTCTGCAATTTTTATATGTTATTGTCGTTATCCATAGCATGTTCCGTATTTCAACGGAAGTGTGTAGCACTTATAGTTCTTTTACAGGGACACTCAAAAGAATTCCGTTACGTTACGGTCAATGGGAAAAAATCATTTGCGGTTTATTTTAATGATGTTACACAATTTCAAATACATTGTAATTGATATATATCACTAAGGTGCATTACAAGAAGCTTAATATGGAATAGGGTGTGCATAGCACTTATAGTTACTTTACAGGGACAGTCAAAAGAATTCCGTTACATTGCGTCTATGGAGAAAAATCGTCTGCGGTTTATTTAAATAATGTTTCACTATTTTAAACGCATTGAAATTTATGTATATCACTAAGGTGCATTACAAGAGGCTTACTACAGAAGTACACAGGGAAGGACACAGTTGAAGGATTTACAGGGACACACAAAAGAATTCTCTACTGTCTGTTAACAATAATTCCTGGAAGTGCGTTTTAAGTTTCTGAACGCGATTTTAAATTTAACTCACTTTTTGTCTATTACGTGGTGTGTATAAATTTTGTAGATCATATACAGGGAAGCACAAAAGTTCGCGAACACATTTCCGTTTATTGACAGAAACTCCAGAAGAAGAATTTTAAACTGTGCTACGCGTTTCCTAACTGAACTACAGTTTAGCATCCTATGTAGTATATATACAAATCTATAGATCCTATTCAGGGCTGAATAAAAGTATTCTGATATTTTTCCGAATATTGTATATGTTGGAAATTCTTAAAATTATGTTTTTAAATATGTTATGCGTTTTCAAAATTGTTTACTTAGATGTTATCTTTCAGCTTATTAAACGGTATGATTTGTAAAATTATTTTGGAAGCGTTGGAAAGTGTTACATAATCTATGCTTGACGCATGATTTTTCGTTCTTGTTTACGTTATTTTTTTTTATTTCATACGTTAAAATGATTTATGATAGTACTCATTCTGACTAGAGTTGCTGCAAAAAGTGGCAAGCGAGTGAAGCGAGCAGGGACCACTTAGCGGTCCCAATGAGAATAGCATCGCAATTCAAGTGGGTTGGCGAACGCTAGCGAGCAGGAGACGGAGCCCTCTGGCTAGAACTAATTTAGCTTATAAATGAGTTCAAACATGCAAAAGCTTTGAAAAGTTTAATTCAACCATTTTTAACACTAAAACAAAAAATAATATAATGCATGAAACTTACATAATAAAACACTTCACCAAACTATTAGAATATTACAGGAGAAGGTCCAAATACTGGCTAGGGTGCAAATACCGGCTAGTAGGCGTTCTGAGAACTGAGCACAGTGATGCCTAGCGGCAATAGGCAAAGTTTATAACTTTACGTGAGAGAAAAAAAGCACGAGCAGTACGTCGCTGAAGTCTGTTTAATTTACAAAAAATAAGAGCAAAAATGTCAATACGACGAAATCTGAGATATCAGAAGGTTTTCAGGTAAGTGTTTCACTTTTTTTTTAAATACTAGTCGTATATTGGCCTGAATATTGGTGAATAAATTGTTTTCTAGACATATTTAGACTTAGACTCCCAAATGCCGCAAGCACGTTATTGGTATTTTAATATGAATGAGTAATACCTGTTTTAACTTAAACATAGCAGTGGTCCAAATACCAGCCACTCAGAGTGATTCAAATATTCGGCTAGCCGATATATGGACCTCCGGGTGTGCTCCGCGTGAAGGGGAGAAAAATAAATTAATTGATGGGATCACGGACGTTCTAATGTTTTGTTTCGTCATTTAACTGTAACAACGTATGGCTATGGTTACAATGTTGTCTAAAATCGTTCGCAATAAATGGGAACAGAACGAAAAAAATTGACGGAGGAATAACTAAGAAAATACAGGCGAAAAGGGCAGAAATTGGGTTTTAAAAAGATAAAAAAGGAAGATAATCGACAGAGAAAGGTGATGCGATTTGTATCTTCTGCAAGTGTGCTTTGCCCGCGAACAAAAAAGGAGAATTCTGGGTTCAATGTTTAGAATGCGATATGTGGGCCCAAGCGACTATACCGACGCAGAGAGTGATTACTATGTATGTGACTTTCGTAGATAAAATAATCTCCATTTAAGCAGCAAACTTTTCTTTGTTTAACAAGTTAAAAACTAAAACTAGGAACATAATGAAAAGAAGACTGTCAGCGATAGTCATTAAGGTTTTTATAAATTTGACAAAAATGCTTGTTTATTGAAAATTGCACGTTCTTTTTTTACATATTAAATGTTATTAATTAATAAAATTTATTAAAACAGTATTATTTTCTTAATTAGTGAAATTACCCTATTTTTGTGATTATTTTGAAAAAAAACTGACATAGCCGATTTTTAGACTCCATTTTCAGAACTCAAAATTTGCTGACTTTCGGTGTTTTACTTTTTATAAACAGAAAACGTTTTTAAACTGAGTTTTTTTATTAAGAGGATGTGAACATATCAAGCTACTCTACCATGACTTTTTTCCTCCATTAATTTTCAAAATTGTAGGATCTAGATTGAAAATAAATGTGGTAGCCGATATTTTGGACCTTTTCTTCTATTATAAAGCTTTTTTCTTTCATACAATGAAATAGGATATCTAAATAAACAATGTGCAGAAGATGTAACACATTTTAAAACCCAGTTTCAGCAATTATCGCAATTAGACGGTAATGTATTCAAATTAGAGTCCTGCGAACCGAACCTGAATATTCTACTTCAAGTCAATCCGAAACTCGATATGACCCGACAAAAAAAAGTTCGTCAACACGAAACCTGACCCAAAATCGGCACACTTCAACCCAAATTCGAGCAAAACCCAAACACTTCAACCCAAATTCGAGCAAAACCCAAACACTTCAACTCAAACACGACACGAAATAAAAATTTAAAAAAAATTATTCCATATTTTTTTTACAAGTAGAGAAAAATAGCCTGCAATTATAACTCAAATATAAATTTTATCTTTTATGCTGAAAATTTAACATAATTATGATACAAATCATATATTTTTTATTTAAAGTAATACTAAATTACATACACCTCTTTATTTCATATAAATAAAAGAAAATATCTTTCTAATTTAATGTTTAAGCTAAGTCATTTTACCTTTTATTATAAATAAATCGTTTTTCTATTCATTAGGTTATTTTCATCATAACTGCATGATATAATCAAAAGTAAAAAAGTAATATTAAAAATCAATCTATGGTCTTTCATTTTTATCTTAATTTCAAATGATGTATTGCATCGCGACATTATTAATTCCATAATGACTGGTTTAAATCTTCCTAACTTCTGAAATTCATTTCTGATTGATAGCTGTCAAATGCTGCTATATAATTCAAATTAGTGTTTTCCTTATTTATATAAATTTTTACTTAACGGTCATAATTGCATTTATGTTATGAAACTCTAACTTAAATTATTATACATTATTTGTGCTGAGATAATAATATGAAAAGGTTATAAATATGTCAAGACATTTTCTTAATGATCGAAAATAATTTATTTTCTCGTATTTCCCGTTGTTATGCAATTCTTTCTGAGTCAATATTACAGATTTATGTTGATAACATATGTCAGAATTCAATCAATTAAATTGTTTATGATTATTTTGATAACAATATAATTATTATTTCATAGCTAAATGACTGTTTTGTACAGGTTTACCACAATTTATTTCACCTTTAAGCTTGAGATAAAATTTAGAAAATTATAACTCTGTATTTGTTTGAAATTTATATTGCTACTTCATAACGGTTATTTCAATTGGCCTTTTTTTTATTTCCCAGAGGCACAAAAAAATATAGTATGTTGGAGATAAGAACGAATGCTATTTGAACACTTGGATTACTACGGTGCAGCTGTAAGGTTGTTTAAAAAATTCGATGAGGGTTATCCTTCTTTTTCCTTTGATCAGATTTCTTCCCATATTACAATATTCCTGTTATGAACAATAAAGGTTTACAAGTTTATTCTAATTATCTTGAAGTTTCTTTTGTTTTCTTGGACTAATATTCTATATGTGCATGAAACGGATTGGAGGTTGTTTGTATTAATAACTAGCTAATCCGCCCGGCGTTGCCCGGGCCCGAAATATCAATAATCTGTTCTATACGAATATGACTGAAATCTGTAAGGCTATCGAAATCAAGTCGAATGAGGCAAACTTCGTCGTAATCGGGCTCATAAAAACCAAGATCGGAAAGCGCATCCTGGCGGTCGAAAGTGCAGCTAAAATATTTAAGGCTATAGATATCAAGTCGAATGAGCCTAACCCCGTCGTAATCGGGTCCATAGAACCAGATATACTCCTATAGTTCCACTTTCCACCGCCAGGGGGTGCAGTCTGTTCTGGAAGAGGCCTTTTCAGAACACTTGACCCAACCAAATTCCCTAGTAGAATTGAAATTTAACTACGGGTAAACATTGCCAAAATAGCGGAAATCGCGAAAGAGGGTTACGTAATCGATCGGTTTCTAAAGGGTTAATGTAGATATTTTTTTAAAACCAACGGTGCATTTTGAAGAAAATGAACGTGTCTATAATCTTGAGTCTACTGTTTGTCCGAACTTGCATATCCCGAGTCGATGCCGATTTTTAAATCTGGACCAAAAAAAAAAGAAATTCGCGTGAGTGAGTTTTGGAAAGGATTTTTCGGAGGGTTAAAATTAAATTTTTTCAAAACGGTTACCAGATTTTAAAAAACAAAGGGATATAGATTAGACACGGTATTTTTAGTTTTTCGTATCTTGTTTATAAACGCCAATTCGGATTTTTAAAGAAAGGAGAAATAGTTAAAAAAGCGAAATTGACTTACGGTTAAAAACGTTTTCGAAAGGGTTAACGTGATTTATTTTTTAAACTAAAGGTTTCTGCCTAAACCCGATAGAACGTAGATGTCTTTTGGTGTGTTTGCTTTTTGTTTGGTTATTTTAGAAAGCCGATGCCAGATTTAATATATAGCAGAAAATCGGAATTCGCAAAAGAGAGTCCTGCGCACGAATTTTTTTTGAAGGGTTAATATTCGTATTTTTCAAAAACAAATACAGATGCCGAAAAAGGAATAAATGTAGATATTGTCTGGTGTTTTTAGTTTTTCGTACCTGTCTCTGAATCGCCGATGCAAAATTTTAAAAATTGCAAAAATCGCAAAACGGCATACAGAAAATATACTTTTTCGAAGGGTTAATTTTTGTATTTTTTAAAACCAAAGGTGGCTTTGAAAAGGACAAAAACAGTTCTTTAATTTAGTGACCTTCGTTTTTCCGTATCTTTTGTATTCCGGTAGATGCAAGGCTCGGAAAACGGGAGAAAATAAAAAACACGAATTCGAAGCTTTTTGATTATTTTTTTTGAAAGGGTTAAATGTAAATTTTTTTCAAACCAACCAGATCGTTCGAGACGTAAAAGTATGTTCTTTTAGAATATGTAGACGGTTTTTCCGTATTTTTCGCCGTTTGTCCATGGCGAATTTAGAAATACTTTAAACAAAAATGGAATGTCTTCTGTTTTCTTTCTTCTGTTCCGGAAGATACGGAAATTGGTTTCTGCACATGCGCCAGCTCGCTTCAGAATAATGACTTTTTTATTTGTGATCTTTGATCAGTTTTTAATTGATAACTACTTTAATTTTCAAAATATTAAAATTCTGACGTAATGGTGCACCCGGAGAGGGTTTGACTGCCTAAATCTAAATTTGCAGCCTTCTAGGTGTGCTAGATTTTCCTAGCCATCGCCAACAGACACACACACAGACACACAGACACACAGAGCGAAACTTTCTTTTATTAGTATAGATATACGCAATGTCATCGTATGTTAGGAAAATCTTAAAAGTTCGCCATCACGACTCCTTTTAAGATTTGAGGTATCACCAATTAATCACTATCTTTATAAAAGGAGCAACTCATATTTAATCTGCACAAATGACTTCACCAGAATCATATTTCCAATGTAACGCCAAAATTTGTGCAATATTGGCTATTGATTTGAAATATGTTCAATGTTAAGCCAATATTTGTGCAATATTGGCGTTGTATTACAAATATTTCCAATGCAACGTCAATATTTATACAATATTGGCATTTAATTGTAAATATTTCCTATGTAATGCCAATGTATGTACAATATATGCGTTTGATTACAAATATTCTCAATATAAATCAAATATTTGTACAATATGGGCATTTGATTGGAAAATTTCCTATGTAGCGCCAACAGTTGTACAATATTGGTGTCTGATTGCAAATATTTCCAATGTAACGCCAATATTTGTATAATATTTTAGCGTTTGATTAGAAATATTACCAATGCAACGCTAATCAAATATTGGTATTTTATTGAAAATATTCCCAATGTAATGCCAACATTAACCAATATTGGTATTTTATTCGAAATATTTCCAATAAATGCAATATTGGTTTGCTACTAGGGTATATGCTCATTAATGTTCAAATAATAGGTTTAATTTGAAAAAGTATTATATTATATATATACTAGGGGGCCTACCCCCTGCGAGCTACGCTCGCCAACCCCCGCTCAGACTTCGAGTTCTCTAAAAACATGACAGCGTGCTTTGTTTTAAAAATATTGGTAAATCTGTAATTGGGTTGCTATGCTTTTAACGTTTTAATGGGGCATTGTTTGATTATCATGGCCTCATACACAGATGTTGCGACAACTGACGACTGTTTTCGGGATTGATAAGTAAAATCACTTACAACTTGAAAACCAGCTTGTATAAAGTGGTTAGGTTTAAATTGTGGCTACCTTTCGGACTTTTATAACAACGATCTGTATTTTATTCTTCCTTTGCGTTTAAAGATGAGAAAAATTCCATCTGCTTATGAATAACATTAAGAACCACGGTATTGAAAAGTACTATGTTATAGACATTTTCAGTAACAGGTTTTAATTTTCTCTCTATTTTAGTGCACCATCATGCATATTTTCATGTTATTTTAAATATGTAAATTATTTATTTTAATTAATATGTATATACTAATTTTCTAATAATTATTTATCATACAAAATTAATTAAATATTTTGTTATGCATGCCTGCATTTATTCGGCATCAATTGATGGCATATTTAAACAAATTTGCTATCCGCGATAATTTTACACCATGTTTTATCACTTGAATATTGTCCATAAGAAAATCGGGTACTTTTCCAGTATAGGATCCTTTGCTTTTAGGTTTGGCGTAAGTCGAGCTTCAAAAAGGGATAGATTCGTTAGTATACATAGATTTGTTGCCAAAAGTTATGAAAACAAACCCAATGAATTGTTGGTGCTTTTCTATTGAATTGACGCTGCGACGAATTGACGCTGCGACGAACTGTCGCCGCGATGAATTGCCGCTGCGACGAATTGTGCGCGATGAATTGTTCCGCGATGAATTGTGCGCGACGAATTGACGCAGAACCCTTTTCTATTATAGGCGTCTTGACGCTTTTTTAAAAAGCTTGGCGCAATTCGGGCATCAGAAAGTGAGATTTGGTGCCAAATGACATAAACAGCCATGGAAACAAATTCGACGATTTTTTTGTTTATATGCGTATCTTAATTATAATACGTATATTATTATTGTTTTTTCTATACAAATTACCTCTGATTATAGTATATAAAATAGGATAAATGACATTTTACGCTAAACAAATTGTATAAATATTGAAAAAATGCTTCTGTATGCGAAATGACAAAGTGAATAGGTTGACAGAAAGTATGTTGCCAAATTTCCTTTTCCGCCAAGGCTATTCTCTCTGTTTCGTCAAGGCCCCATATATACTGGAAAAGCACCGAACTTCTATGCTTGTTTATACATGTATTTATATGGATATATACAATTTATTTATAATTGTCTTTCAATTTACCTCTTTTTGTACATAAAAATAAATAAATTCGTTTACTTAAATTTTACAAAAAAATAACAAAATGATATCAATAAATAATAATTACTATTAATTACTTCCCCCTTTCTTTTGCGTTTACATAAATGATGTCATTTGGACGAATTTATTCAAAATATTTTCAGTTTATAAATTAAATTAAATGCTCACAGACGATTGAATCCTGACGATAGAAATGTGATTTTTTTTTTTTTCAAATTTTCCTGAAAAACATAATTTAATCATAATCTTGTCTTCATTATCGATTGAAAAGAAAGATAAATTCAATTTCAATTTGAAACTGACGAATAAAAAGAAATCAATAATCCCTATTGGGATCCTTTTCAATTTTTTTCCCTTTTTTGTCACAAAAAAACTGAGTAATTAGTTGCCATCATTACAGAAATGTCATTAAAATTAGAAAAAAATTAATATCTCGAAAACTAATTCCAATTTCAAAATTCTATTACCAGTTTTGACATCCGCGGATTTTTATGAACAATTGGTATTAATTTCACAATCAAGCGTTTAATATTTTATTAAAAATAGCCCTGAAACATAATCAGTCGTTTAATCAGTCGTTTCATAAAATCGTTTCATGAATTCGTTTCATAAAATCGTTTCACAAATTCGTTTCATTAGGATTTTATATATATAGGGTAGATATATATGAAAAATCGTGTCAACCCTACTCCGACCCGAAAGAATCAAATTCCAATCCAAAACAATTAAAGTCATCTCTACCTGAACACGATCAGAAACGAAAAAAATTGCTTCAACCCAACCGACGCAGGACTTCGAATTCTTTTGTGAAGAACACCATCTTTACTTGTGTATCATCTATACCTTATATATATAACACATAGTATACTCAAATTTAATTCAGTTGTAAATCACACAAAATAACTGAAGTTCTTTTTCCGGAAATTACCCCCCACAGATAGAAATGCATCCAAATTCTTATGTGCAACCTTGTATATAAATTTATTTTATTCTGTACTTACCACATAGTACAGTAAAATTTATTTCAACAGATAAACACGCAAAACAGTTGAAAACAGACTTTCTGCAAACTTTAATAAACAAAAAACCGTATATTATTTTCTATCACATTGCAATGTTTATTTTGTTGTTTTACATTTTTTTTTTTCAATTTTCAAAAAATATACAAATAAATTATTCACGCAAAAAAGGGCAGTAATAAACATAGCTCAGAGCTCTTTATTCTCTTCAATCTAAGCATATTTCAATGTATTACTATATTTTAAATCAACGAATTTCTCCAACTTTTCATTACAAATAGCGCGTATACAATATTTTAGAAGAAAATATGAGATAAAATCTTTGTATAAATAAAAACAGAAAGAGTAGACAGATTCTTGTTAATACAGTATTTTGACACATGAAACACAACCGCTAAAATAAACATTTATGTCAGAGAAATATGATAAACGAGTTATTCATACTTTTTTTTATTCTTTCGTTGCTTACGGAGTATTATGAGTAAAAAATATATTAAGAACTCCGAAGGTAAGTTTTCATTTTATTTTATTCGTTTATCTTATATATGAAAAAGTAAAGAAATACGTTTATTCTTCATCTTGAATTAGATATTTTATTTTTATTTTTGCTCATTTAGAGTATGGAATGCGGAGAGATACAAATTATTTTACCCAAATTAGATTATAGATGCAATCAAACATCGTTAAAGTTTCCGTAAAGTTACAAATTTAACTCAACCATTTTTACGAATAGAAAAGTACAGAAAAATGTTAAATAAGTAAAATTCCATTAAAGAAAACAATGGAAGTAATATAAAAAAATAAAATCCTTTGTGATTAACTAAATTTTTTATTCCTAAATGATAATAGCTTTTCTTTTTGTTACTCTAACAAAATAATTTATTCAAACAGAAAAGAAATGACAGCACTAAGTATATTTTTATTTTCTTCAATCTGGAAATATTTACATGGAGGTTTTGAAAATTGAAAGAATTCTTGCTTTCTAGTACAAATAATGCTTATATAATTAATGCCTATATAAAATAGGATAAAATATTTGTATAAATAAAAACATAAAGGAACGACGGACTTTATTTAATATAAAATTACAGACCTGTGTAATATATCAGTTGAAATAAACATCAAACTAGCTAACCCGCCCGGTGTTGCCCGGGCCTGTGATAATAAATTTAAAAAAAAAATCAAATTTTTATTATTTTATATCTTTAACCGGATTTTGTATGAAGTTATATTTTAAAATGAAAAAAATATTGATATTTAGTGATAAAAACGCTCATTTTCTTGCTTTAGGTAGCTTCAATTACAAAAAGCTACCTATTGCAGCCGTTCGGAGGAAAGCAGTTCCAAACAGTTTTGGTATATTTTCACCGATCATGACCCCCAGACCCCCAAACCACCCTCCGTTCAAATGTTGATTTATATCTAACCATATCCATATATATCTGACGTATGTCATGCTGTAACTCTCTTATTTATGAACCGATTCGGATGTGACTGAGCATGTGTATAGAACATACCAAGGTCTCGACCGATTTCGTTGGGCAGCTTCATCCGCCATCTTGTTTCAAAATGGCGGCAATTAAAAATTTAATTTTTTTTTAAACTCAAAATGATGCACAAAAAAATTACAAATTGAAAAATTTGTTTCTTTTAAGTGTTAGAACGTGTTTCAAGGATTCTGGAACATTTTTTGTTTTGGCTATATCTTAAAAAATGGTTGAGATATGGCAGTTTGAAATTCTAAGGTATCTGAGATTTAGAAACAATCTGATATTTGTTATTCTGTAACTCTCGTATTTATAAACCGATATGAATGTGACTGATCATGTGTACAGAACATACCAAAATCTCGACCGAGTTCGTTGGATAGCTTCATGCGCCATCTTGTTTCAAAATGACGGCAAGTTATTTTTTTTATTTGTTTTTTATTCAAAAAGATGTATAAAAAATTATAAATTGAAAAAGTTGTTTCCATTAAGTGTTAGATCGTGATACAAGGATTCCAGAACATTTTTTGTTTTGTTTTTATTTTGAAAAAGGGCTGAGATACGGCAGTTTGAAATTCTAGGGTGGCTGACATTTTGAAACAATCTAATTTTTGTTATGCTGTAACTCTCATGCTGAAATTTGCATTCAAATTCATTTTTAACGAAAACCGGGATTGAATCTTCTATAATCGGGTTCCAAGCATTTTAGCTTCGGGTGTTTGAGTAAAATGAGCTGAATTTTTAAAAACATGGACTATGAAAGCTACCTTTACCTCCCGGTAGAGGGCGGAAGGGTCGTTCACGTAGGGTCGTTTATTAGTTTTAAAATAAAAAGTTCTTTTTGTTCGAACTCTTTGAAATCTTTATTGGTTATAAATAAAACGGGTTTACAGCCGTGCAAAAAATTCGCAAAAAATATTGTTATCTAGTTGTAAAAGAAATGTTTTCTCCTCGCTTTTTTGTTTGTTTGTTTGTTTTCACGTCGGCTCCTTTAACAAAGAAATGAAAATATAGTTCTCATCTTTTGAACTCGTTTAAATTTCAATCGATTATAAATATAACTGTATTCAAGCTCTCTTTAAAATTTTGCGAAAAAATATGCGTATTTAGTAGTCAAAACATGAGTTCTTAAAAAAAATCTTTATCTCTCAACGCAATTGCCATATTACACCTACATCCGTTTTCAATCAACCCTTTTCAATCCCCCTAGGCTAAACAGGTTTCCCGTTTCTGAGGGTAGAAGCCTTAAAAAAAGTTGAAGCATGTACAATGAGACCATTTTTGTGTGGAAAAAAATGTGGAATTTGACATAATGCGCTTTTCGCTTTAAATATATGGATGTCTGAAAAGATTTAAAAAAAAAAAACCTTTAAACGTATTTTTTAATGTACTTAGTAAAAATCGTGCAAAGAGCTCGAAATATTAGAATTTTATCGTACATAAAATATGAAAAAATAATTCCAGTTATTCTACAATCTAAAATACTATTTTTGTTCTATTTCTTTTCCTCTGGTGAGTATAGAATGCAGATGATTTAAATTATTTTAAGAAAATTGAGCTAGGTGCTTTTAAATATTGTAAAAGCTTTGAAAATTTTAACTCACACTTTTTTAATTCTAAAAATATTCATATTAGAAAAAGAAACATGATATTTATTAATAATTTTTTTTTTTTTTTAACGCTTGGTATGAAAATATTTTTTAAACACCAGTTGCGATTTAAATTTGTTATATTATAGACGCGATATTTTACAGAAGCCATGTTTTTTTCTATTTAATGCACTATATTTTTAAAATTTTAAATTGATCGATGTATATAATGCATTATTCATATACCATGTTCAAACTTTAACAAAAAAAAAAGAAAAACTCCTGTAGTTTTCGATTATTACACATTGTTTTCATTATTCTATTAAATTAAATTAAACAACAAGAAAAACGTAACAATAAAAAATCCATAGAACTTTTTTTTTTCCGCTCATATTAACTAAAAAAATTAAATGAAAACTAGATACATCGAAATATATTTTGCATAAATATAAATATACTTCTGTTCCAGTAAAAATAATGCCCGTATATTTTAAAAGAAAATAAGTGTTAAAATATTTATTCAAATAAAAACAGAGAGACAACACAGATTCTTTATAATACTAAATCCTGACGCATGTAATGTACTCACTAACATAAACAACACAGGCATGAAGAAACTTCATAAAAATAGCTATGCAGCTGTACTGCAAGTACATTTTGTTGTTGGTGCAACGATTAAAAAAATATTTTATTTCAGTTTTCTGTTAAATTTTTCCGATGTGTATTTCCAAAATCTTCTTCAAAAAAGCAAAACAAAAAAGTAGACATCTTTGATTTTTTTTTTTTTTTTTTTTTTTTTTTTTTTTGTCGTACATTTTCAATTTCTCGTGTATGAGAATGACTCAGTATTCTGGATAGAACATGTCATCAACATGCTGTGAGCGGCCGCATACTCTACATGGCTCTTGGACGAAACATGTCAAATTAATTGTTCTCAGCACAATTTGAAAATGTAGAAATAGATTTTGATTAAAAAGTAAATAAATGCAATTCCGAGTACGTTCTGATGCATTGTATCTTTTGACGAATTTAACGTAACTTTATTTTAATTTTACGTTCATCATAAAATGAAAATCTGTCTTTTCGTTGAGATTTCAGTTTAGCGCTAAAGTGCCGTTCCGCATGCTTAACGTGATCTTATAATTAGTCTACTATTTTTTTTTTTTTTTACTTTTTAATTTGCTTAAGGCAATAAATTGCCCAATTTGGTAACTTTGCCTCAAATGATAAAAATACTTCTCAGATAGATTTTTAAAAGTATGCTTGGAAGTAATTTACAAAATTCTCAAATCAAATACTTTTTTTTTTACTCGATGATGAAAAAATATTAAATGTGCGCAATTTCAATGATTTTTTTACTATTTTTTTTTAAGCGGAAAAGAATAAGGTAGGTTACAACGTTTGTTTTATTCTTTAAATATCCCTCAAGAATTTTTATCTGAATTGAATGTGTAATGTATCTAAATGTCAGAATTTAAAACTGCTATCACTATAACGAGGGCCATTTAGTTCGTGTGGAAAGATTTTCGTTTAATAAATATAAAATCATACAAATTCGAGGTTCGTTTGCAAAAACAAATAGGACCGTGCTCCGGATAACGCTGGCGAAGGGGGGGGGGGGGACTCCATCTCTAGGATAGAGCTCGCGAATATAATACGTTTAAAACGTATTGTAACCGGTAACGATTTTGGATAGGTATAATATGGAAAAAAGGCTTAAGTACGTATACGTTTAAACGTACATAAACGTTTATATACGTTTAAACGTATATAAAAGTATATTCGCGAGCACTAGTTTAAAATATTAAATCGCAGTGGGTATCCCAACACTAGGTTTGTTTCTAAAGATTTTATTTTTAAAATATAAAATGATACAAAGCCTTCATTACTAAATCACTTTTGGAGAAAAATGTCTGAATTCTGGTTATTATCCCGGGCTTGAGCAACGCCGGGCAATTCATCTAATATAGACACACTAGATGAACTGCTCAGAACTATATAATATATATATATATATATATATATATATATTAGTGTATATGTGTATATGTGTGTTTGTGTGTTAAGTACTGTTCTCTTTGAAAAAATATTTGTAAAATTAAAAATATAAGGGGAAAAAAGACTGATTTTTGTGAATACAAGTTGCTAACATGTGAAATATGACCACTTAACATACAGCATATGCCTGTAGAATTTGATAAACGCCTTTTTATTTTTTCCCCTTTAACTGCTTAAGAAATACCAAGGGTAAAATTTATGTTAAGAGCCCCGAAAATAACTGCTTTTTTTTTCTCTTTATCTTATGTTAGAAGGAAAAAATGGTGTATTCATCATTCTGAACTATTTATTTTCTTATTATTTTGTTCAAGTGGAGCTTGGAATGCGCTGGATATAAATTTTCATAACCAAATTAGTTTTTAGATGCCTACAGTCTTTTTCAGAGCTTTTCGAAATTTAATTCGACGATTTTTTCAGGATAAAAATTTGTATTTATTAAAAAGAAAACACTGTATTCGTTTATAAAATTTATTTATTAAAAATTAGCATGGAAAGAATATGAAAACATTTCAATATAAGAATGCTATTCTGTCATACATTTCTCATTTTGTGAATATACATTCTTGCAACATTTACTAAGTACACAACAGTTATAAAATAACTTTCCCAGTTTAGAGATCAATTAAGTTTAGGCGTAACTAAAACTAATTAACGGAATGAGACTACATTTCCTGTTTGGGCTTTTAACTCTTTCGTGACGAATACGTGACGTATACATAAACGTATCACGTATCACGTAGAGCAATGAGGTATACGTATCACGTATACGTAAAAGGTATTCAGAATTCTTGATTATTCTTACCAGCAAATAACTGCTGTAAACCAGTAAATTTTGTCTTATTTTATCACAGCATTTTGTGATTAAATTACGGAAATACAGTAGAACCTCCATAAGTTGACCACCCAAGGGACTGTAACTAAGTGGTCAACATACGGAGGTGGTCAACTTAGGGAATTTTTAGCAAATATTTAGTACAATATTAGAGAAATTTTAGAAAACTTTTTAAATATTTGTTAAGGAAAAATTTAGAAAAAAATTAGCACTTACTCATTTTTAATTTTACTGAAGGGTACAGCGCATTTTTACAATTTTTGAAAGAATAATTCAATTTTTGTTTGAGTCCTCTTTTTGTTCATTAGGTAACTGCAAAAAGCACTTTCACAGTTTACAAGTCCATTAAGCATGCTTGGGCATTTTTCTGCAGCGAAATCTTTAAGTTGCTCCATCATACGTTTTACATCGTCTTCCTTCAGGGTTGGGTACTTTTCAGTTTCGTCATTACTTGGATCATCATCCTCTTTGCCGTCCATTTCTTGTGCCTTTTAGTGTCCTCGCTGTGCTTAGTTACAGAGAATATCTCATTGAAGATTGCCTCTGGGTCTGGTTCAACACATGTTACTAATTCATCGTCCATGGTAACATAATCTTCAAAATCAACTCCATCAACAACTGGCAAGCATCGATGTTGTCGTCTTGCGCCGATGTTGTAGCTGTAACAAATCCAGCTTTCTTGAAGCAGTTCTTAATCGTAGTTTGCGTATCTTTATTCCAAGCAGAATTAAACCAATGGACTGCATTCGAAGCATTTACTGACGCAGCTGTTGACGATGCCAATGCAGAAGGACCACAGGTTTGTGCTTTCATGATCACCCATTCCAGAAGTTGAGCTCTGTAGTGCACTTTGAAGGACTGAATAATGCCTTGATCTAAAGGTTGGGTTTTCAAAGTTGTGTTTGGGGGCAAAAATTTTAACTTTAAATTTGTGATTATTCACTTTCGGGTGGCTGGGTCAGTTGTCCACGGTAAGTAGAATAGACCGCTTCGTTTTCATCATTTCGGCGTCAATTCCCCTAACCCACTCTTCGAACAAAGCACTGGTCATCCAAGCGGATCTATTCGCTCTCCAAAAAACAGGAAAGTCTTCAGGTTTTACATTTTTAAATGCACGAGTTTTTGCGGATTTTTCGATCACCGTAGTCTTCAATTTTTCCCCAGTCATACTAGCACATAGAAGAACAGTAAAACACTGTTTTGAAAGTTTTCCTCTTTTGCAAGTGTCACCCTTCATTGCTAGACTTCTATCAGGCATTGCTTTAAAGAAGAGACCTCACTCATCAGCATTAAAGATGTCCTCATCTTTAAAACCTTTAGCAAACTCTGGGAATTTTTCAATAAGTTTCTCCACCACTTCAGCTGAAACCTCATTCGATTCCCCTCACAAAACTTTTTAGGAAATCTCGTATCGTAGTTTGATTTTTTCAAGCCAACCTGCTGACGCTTGGAAGTCCTCTATTTCGAATTATTTTGCAATTTTTTTTGCTACTTCCTGAAGCATAGGTCCGATATTCTTGCATTGATTGATCTCATCTCTTTAAATAAACGAAACGTGGCTTCGTTCACAGCGTCGCGACATGTTCTTCTGCGTTTTCTTTGGAGTCCCCCGTTTTCGGAAGAATATCTTTCTAGATATTCTTCCTTACGTTTTAAAATGTTGCTCACAGTTGTCTTGCTCACACCAAATTTTTCCGCTGTTTTTCTTTGCCTGCTGCTTTCCAGAAAATTAAGAAGATCCACTTTCTCCTTTAATTTAAGTTCTTTTAGAGCTTTTCTTTGCGCCATTTTTAATGAAAATTCGCAAATAAACGATCGGTCCCAATACGACGCAACATCCAGAAAAAAAGAACGGAATGTGTTTCACATGTGAGCGACACACGTTGTTTTCCAATTTTGTATATAGCTACACCGCTACGCACATCCCCCACTCCCCTGACATTTTTTGACAGATTCCAGGAATTCTGGCATTTCCCTCCCATTGTATACTGGAAGTGAACAATGAATGGAGCACCACAAGGGGGAGCGAGTGTTGCTCAGATAAGCCGAATGACTGATAAAGAAATTCCTGGAAACCAGATGGAAAACAAACGGGGGAAAAATCAAATTCAAGAAACATCAGTGGTCAAGTTACAGAGAGTAAAACCTACTAAAAAGTGGTCAACATACAACTTGCGGAGGTGGTCAACACAGAGAGGTAAATCTCCATTGAAAATGTGTTGTGACCATTCAAACTAATAAATTTTGGTCAACATAGAGAGGTGGTCAACTTTGGAGGTTTTACTGTATTACTTATTTAAAAGTACCGGTGATAACAGATTAAAAATTTTGTAAAGGGCACTCGTTGCGAAAGAGGTTAAAGTCATATGGAGATGAGATTCGCGAAACAAATAAATATCAAATGGGAAAAGTTTGACTGATTGGGAAGTTTCTGCGCTGTCGAGCTCACAAACAGTAAGATGTTTGCATTAACGATCTCACGCAAGAATTATTGTTAAATGAATTAAAATATATTTTCCATTTAAAATAAATTTAAAATGGTATTTTAAGGGCAAGTAATGGTGAATTCTTAAAAATCTTACCTTTATTTCAAAATTAGAAAATTAGCCTCATATGAGGTTTACAAGCATTTATTTTTTTGTTAATTTAAACTTTGGATATTTGCTTCTGTTGTTTAGATCCAAGAGCAGAAAATCTTTGAGGAAATTACCTATTTTCAAATTTCTCAAACGCTACAAATTTCTCAAACGTGAATTTTCTAACCGAATATCCTAACAGAAAATGATCCTGCTATCTATTGTTGCACATCAGAAGCATTATTGAACAACTTCATATGCGGTTTATATGTGGTTCATTCTATATATAAACATTCTTTTAGAGCTTAAGCATTTTAGTAACTAAATTTAACCTAAAAATGTTACAAAAATATCCCCAATTCACATTTCACCTCTTTTAAGATTTATGTAGGTGGTCGTGTAGTCTTTTCATTATTTTGTGCTCCATTTATTTTATTAGGAAGTAATTTCCCTAGTAATATTGGAACAAAACGCTAGCATTTAATTTTTCACGTACTTTTTAAAATTACGCACGTTACTTTTTATTTTTTACTTGGATGTTTATTTCCATACTTAATATACTCCGTTCCCTATTTCCATATGTAACGATGCAGCATCATTTAACTTACCAAAATTGTGTCTCGAGTTACTCCCTGGATACAAATATGAAAATAAACATCCAAGTAAAAAATAACACATAACGTGCGTAATTAAAAAGTACGTGAAAAATTAAATGATTGCGTTTCAAATAACTTCATAGACCGTGCATTTATAGAATATTCTTATTTGTTTGGATAATGGCTCAGATTGAGCTGAAACATGTCAACAGTCTAATAGAACTTATTTTATTTATTTATATTCTTTTTATTTTACGCCTTTTAACAATTAAAAGAAGTATGAAATATTCTACTTATGAATGGGTGGCGCCCATTATTTAGAGTATGTTTATTAAATAATAAAGAAATATTACATTTCAGTTATAATAAACATCCAATAAAAACATTAAAAACAATATATTTCAGATAATTGAAATTCAATAACATACTAAGTGAATATCTAACAAGTTGGAAATTGTACGTCAAACGTTACAAACGAGGTGCGTTCTTACGCACGTTTTAGAATTAAATTCATGATCTCCCGTGCGTAGAACGGTTAAACAGCTAGTTAAGTATATATTTTATGACACTGTTCATACAAATATCTTAACTAGTTATATAAATATTCAGATATATATGTATCAGCTAGTTATATAAATATTCAGATCTTGATGATTTCTAATTCTGTGAAATGAATTCTATCGTCTGCAGATTAATTTCTGTCATAAAATAAGTATCTCGGTCGCTTGACGATTAAACTTCGGAAGCTCCTATAACAAGAAAGCACCCATTTAAAAAAAAATTCAAATTTCTTAATAAATATTTTTATTAATATCTCCTAAAGTTTTGATTCTATTTTAATAAAATTTGAAATGTCTCGACAAAATTATGCAAATATGATATATTTTAAATTGCAAACCATTCGGTTGGGTAGTTTTTGCGTTGTTATATGCGGACGGACGGACAGACGGACAGACAGACAGACGGACAGACAGACAGACGGACGGACAGACGGACGGACCGAGCGACGACTATAGGTGCTACGTATTTATATAATTACGAACGCACCTAAAAAAGGTGGATTAAACTTTGTGCCGTTATATTAAAAATAAATGTACAACGTTGAAACAGCACAAATTACAAAAATGTATACTGGCAAACAGCTGTTTCAAAGCCCTTAAGCTCTATTATCAGTGCCAATTCAAAAGATTAAAACGAATTAAAGACCCCTAAACCATGTCAGTTTGCCCGCCGTCTTTCGCACGCGCCCAGCCATTTCATCTGGGCGCGTGCGAAAGACGGCGGGCAAACTGACATGGTTTAGGGGTCTTTAATTCGTTTTAATCTCTTAAATTGGCACTGATGATGGAGCTTAAGGGCTTTGAAACAGCTCTTTGCCAGTATACATTTTTGTAATTTGTGCTGTTTCAACGTTGTACATTTATTTTTAAGTGAATTTATAAAGATAAGATATTTTTGTACTCCGCATAAAAAAATTGTTGATTTTACATTATAATACTGGCACCCCAGCTGTCAGTATTATACTGTAAAATCATTTTTTTTTCAAGTTTAGTGTATTACAGAGCAATTTTTATGTTTTTCTAACGAAAATTATACACAAGAAAAGAAAAGTTCTCTGGTAGATCGATTGTTGACGAAGACAGTGTGAGAATCATTATTGATATTTTAAAAGAAATGTTTTTGGAAGAAACACAGTTGAATTTATCGCTAAAAAGAAATCGAATTCATGCATTTCTTGGTTTAAACAACGATAAAATTAAATTGAAAAATGTGAA
The DNA here is from genome assembly GCA_963931845.1 of Maratus michaelseni. NCBI lineage: Eukaryota > Metazoa > Arthropoda > Arachnida > Araneae > Salticidae > Maratus > Maratus michaelseni. Next base: position 94,979,023 of record OZ007589.1, on the reverse strand, counting down.
TTCAATGAAATCTATTTAAAAATAATTCGTAGGTAAGCAGGTGCCCATATCATTCAGACTTGAAGATTTCTTTGAAAATTTTTAATTTGATATCTCCTTTTCATAAAAATCAATAACAAAAGTAAACTGTATATTGAAAGAAAAGTTATAATGTAAACAACATTGATTTTAATATTCGCGCAAGAATAGAAGTACACTGCTGTCCAAAAATTAAGGGGTAGTGACCGGACGCTTTCACTTTCTACACGGTTTGTCAAATAGCTACCGAAATTCTTGCCAAATTGTCCTTGAACTTCGAAGATGTAAAGCACATGTTTGACTTTAAAGCACACGTTTGACTTCAAAGCACATGTTTGACTGCATGCGCGTAGCATACGAAATATTTTTTATTTTCATAATTTGGTAGTCAATTCTATAGAGCAACTCATATAAAAAGACCAGTCAAATATCGTGAAAACTCAAAAAGATACAGACAATACAATGAGCTAATTGACAAATTAGGGAAAAAATCCCATTGGATTATAAGAGATATCCTCCCCAATTCATCAGTTAGCTCAGTGTTGCCTGTATCTTTTTGAGTTTTCACGATATTTGACTGCTCTTTTTATATGAGTTGCTTGCTCTATAGAACTGACTACCAAATCATGAAAAAAAAAAATCTTTCGTATAGTTCGCGCATGCGCCGTTAACAATTATTTCATACAAATGCTCATATCTTATCAACTATTCAATACTTATTTTTTTTTAATAGCAGTATACAGTTTCTACTGTTCTTGAAGTCAAACATGCGCTTTACATCCTTGAAGTTGAAGGACAATTTCTTCAAGAATTTCAGTAGATATTCGACAAACCGTATAAAAAGCCAAAGCGTCCGGTCACTGCCCCTTAATTTTTGGACAGCAGTCTTTTTACTCTGTTATTAAAGAATAGATCATAAACTTATTTTTTTCCTCTTTGTTTATTTTCATCGATTTCAATATTTTTTCTTTTAAGATTATTATGTAAATTAATATTTCTAGTGTAAATACTATGTTATCCTTAATTAATTTTTGAAATATTTTGCTTGTATCGTGCAGCGTTTGTTTCACAGCTCTACTTTATTTGATGTGCTAATAATTCTCTAAATATTTTTAGAGATACTTTCATTGGAAAAAATTAATTTATGTCTCATTACGGCTTTAAGGCACTAGAGTCTTACATTTCCGACAAACCTTTCGTATAACACAGTTTACGGGTATCTAAATACAGGTTATAGAAATTGATACGGACTTATACGGACACCAAAGTCTTAGCGGCATCAAGCACGGTCAATACTTTGGAGGATGACATCTCGGAAAGCAGTGTTGTCGTTGGCTGTCATGCTGCTGTGGCAGTGCCACAAATTGGCTGTTGTGGCAGTCTATGCCACAGAGCTACACGTAAAATCAGTGGTATAGAATGTCTCCTTAATACGAGGTCATAGGTGTGAGAGCGCCGGTAGTGTCTTTCCCTATGATCAGGGTCAAAATTGCGGGGATGTGTTTAAAAATGTCAACCGCTCTTGACTCCCCGCACATGACAAGAACAAATGTAAATTTAACAGCTAATTGAAGACTACTCTATTTAGTTATTAAATTTGCAGGTAATGGGATTTTCTTAAGATTTAATTGTGTCATCTTTTTTTGTTCTTCGTTGAACTCAACAATGTTTGTTATTTTGTTATCTTTAATTATAATTTTAGTGTTTATTTAGGTAACACTATACTTTATCACGTAGAGGGCGCCACAACCTTAATAATAATAAAAAAAATTCAACACAATAAAGACGAACGCCCGTATACCTAATTCTCTGTTATCATGAGTTATAGTGATCTACGTAATATGCAGGCTTTTATTATGAGTGAAGTTTTTAAACACATTTAAACGTGTATATTTCGGTTTTTCTTCTACCATTGAAGAAGAAATTTCACAAACCATCAAGTAGCTGTATACTACATTAAAATATTAGAATACAGAGAGATAAAAAGTAGAAATAAAAGTAAAAAAAAAAATCAGTATACAACAGTTTTAAAATTTCCGAAACCAATTCATTAAAAGAAAACTAATTAAATAAATTAATTAAAAACTAAACCTTATTAAAGCAATTAACTAAATACGAAAATTTATTAGAGCAGTTAAAAAAACTGAAAAAATATGTGATTTTGTTTAATTGCAAGACACTGCAAGGAAACTCATATAATCAAGGACCAAATGTCAAAGAGCTAAAATAAGAACGGAATTATAAACCCAAAAGATTTTGTGAAGCAGACGTTTTAGATCAATGAGAAATAACACCTATAATCCAACACAAATTTTACCACTTTGGTCTTGATGATAGGTTTTTTGCTCACTCTTACCATTTTTAACATTTTTATTCACATGTTTTTATTTATTTTTAACTGCAGTTATAAAGAATTTTTAGAGCATTAAAACAGCTATAATCCGAAATATTTTTAATATTATTTACTCTTTCCAAGGCGTTGTATTATTGCATTTTAATATACTAGCGCAAAGTTTACCCTCCACTGTTTATTTAATATATGCTTGATTTCTCATAGCTATTTGTGTCTTACGATAGATGTTTTTCACAAAAAATATTTAATTATATAATAGTTCGAATATTGTGGATAAAATTAACTGAAAATAATGTATATGTATTTTTTTTTTATTTTAATACATGATTTATAATATAAAAATTTTAACTGGCGTTGCTTAAATCTCCCATTTCGTGTACAGAACATAGAAAAATGTTTTATTTCAATTGCTATATATTGCTTTTTCTTCAGCATTTTCCATTAAAAAAACTGTAATAAATGTAGTAAATAAAATTTTTGTTTGTCAGAAATACGAGGCTTCGTTAGTGTGTAATTTCCAGTTTACTCATTCAATAAAATTCAAAAAGACGTTTTCAAACAATTATATATATATATATATATATTTAAATATTTGTTTTGATAATTTATTTTAAATAAAATGCAACAAATATCCTATATTTAAAAGAGATATATCCAATAGTTTATTGTATTTTTATTAAAATATTAAAATATTACATTCTCAAATTAAATTCATTACATATAGAAATGCTTCAACAACAAAAAGAAAAGTGTATTCCCAAATAGAAATTCGATAACATGTATTACTGTTTTGAAACAAAAGAGGAAATGTATTTACACAACGAAATAAATAGCTTTCATATTACGTTTAATAAAAATAGTATCATAAAAAGTGAGTTTACCTTGAATATCCTATGTTTACGAAGCTATTCTAAATACGATTATTGTTTATTTTTAAAGAACTGTTTTCGCAGTAAATATATTACTAAATTTATATCAAAAAATAATATTTTACAATTTTAAACAACGATAAAATTTTAAGCAGAAAAATAAGAATTCAATTACATATATTCAAAAATATATCGTAGGTAAACACAAGTTCATCAATAGTATTTACCGAATAATAAAATTTCCATGAGCGATATTTATATTTTCTGCTTCTCTTCAAAAGAATCAATTTTAAAACAAAAACTGTATATTAAATGAAAAGTGTAAAATGCAAACACTATTGATTTTAATATCTGAACAAACATTTTACATAATACGAGGCAAGAGATTTTTTTTATTATTATTTATTTATTTATTTATTTATTTATTTAGAATTTCCGTTCGTTTAAATTTGATATATTTATCTTAGGAGTGAATGAACATTAATTGAGATAGATAATAATTTTTAAAGAAAATCATCTATTTAGCTTTGATTCGTAATATGGACATTTTTGTTTACAATGCTAGTATGTAATTTATCAGACAAAAGGGTAGTTGTAAAGTTTCTGTTGTTACTTGAGCCTTTTCATATTTGTGTTTTTCTCATTAAGTATTCAACTCTATAACAGCTGAGTATTGTGAACGAAATTAAATGCGAAAAATAATTTTTAATTTAATATTTCAATTGATGTTTTCTGAAATATAGTTTGTCGTGTGACAAAATTTAGAAAAATATCATATTGAAAATTGTGTCTTACAATTGTGTCTAAGAAGTGAATAGACATTAATTGAAATATAGATTAATTTTCAAAGAAAATTTTCTCTTTAACTTTGATTCGCAATATGAGCATTTTTGTTTACAATGCTAATATGTAATGTACCGGACATCGGAGTAGTTGTAGAGTTCTTGTATTGGTGTTTTCCCCGTTAAGTATTCAACTCTATAACAACTCAGTGTTGTGCACAAAATTAAATGCGAAAATAAATTTTTAATTAAATATTTTAACTGATGTTTCTGAAATATCGTTTGTCGTGTGACAAAATTTAGAAAAATATCATATTGATAATTGTGTGTTAGAACTGTGTCTAAGAAGTGAATGGACATTAATTGAGATACACTCAGAAAAAGGAATTGATTAAAACTACAAAACATTTTTGTTGAGTACATTTTGGTTGTTTTAGCAAAATTGGAGTAAAATTGAACCATTTTACTTCAATTAACAAAACATTTTTTGCTGGCGATACAAAAATTTTTTTGGAATTGCAAAAAAAAAAAAAAAAATGGTTTTCAACAAAACAAAATTTTTGTTGATTCAAACAAAATTTCCTTTGTCCTATATTTAAACAAATTTTTTGTTTAAATATAGGTCAATAAAAATTTTGTTTGAATCAACATTTTTTTTTTTTTTTTTTTTTTTTTTTTTTTGCAGTTCCAAAAAAAAAAAAAAAAAAAAAAAAAAAAAATTGTATCGTCAGCAAAAATGTTTTGTTAATTGAAGTAAAATGCTCCAATTTTACTCCAATTTTGCTAAAACAACAAAATGTACTCCAAAAATGTGTTTTGTAGTTTTAATCAGTTTCTTTTTCTGAGTGTATAGAATAATTCTCAAAGAAAATTTTCTATTTAACTTTCATTCGCAATATGAACATTTTTGTTTACAATGCTAATATGTAATGTACCAGACGTAGGAGTAGTTGTAAAGTTCTTGTATTGGTGCTTTCCCCGTTAAGTATTCAACTCTATAACAACTCAGTATTGTGCATAAAATTAAATGCGAAAAATAATTTTTAATTAAATATTTTAACTGATGTTTCTCAAATATCGTTTGTCGTGTGACAAAATTTAGAAAAATATCATATTGAAAATTGTGTCTTAGAATTGTGTTTTAAAAGTGAATGGACATTAATAGAGATAGAGAATAATTTTCAAAAAAAATATCTCTTTAACTTTAAGTCGCTTTATGAACATTTTTGTTTACAATGATTAATATGTAATTTACCAAACGCAGAAGCAATTCTAAATTTTCTGTAGTTAGTTGTTCCTTTTCATACTGGTGTATTTCCCGTTAAGTATTAAACTCTGTATTGTTCACAAAATTGAATGCGAAAAATAATTTTCTATTTAATATTTTAAGTACTGGGGCAAAATTTAGAAAAAATATGATATTTTACTTCTTACAATTTTTTATTTCTAAAGCATTGAACTTTTCAACTGTTATTAAATATATATATATATATATATATATATATATATATATATATATATATATATATATATATATATATATAACCATTAATGAAACATTACCGAAACACCAACAAAAACTATGAAATATGAATTAGTATATAATAATTAATTGACAATGATAGTGTTTCCCAACACTCTGAATATAGATACCATATACTTATTTAAAAGAAGAAGAAATTAAATTAAAAATTGAAAAAATAAAATTTGTGGAATTTAAACAGAATCTTCAGGTCCAAAATGACTAAATACCAGAAATAAAACGTGTGGTTTCATCATTATATTAGCCATAACATTGCTAAAGAATATGATTTTGGGACTACCACATCATAATAGAGAAAAAATCTGTGAAAAAAGCATAAAGTTCAAGAAATAAAAACAATATTAAAAAGGACAGAAACCTTACCCATAAAAAAGAGAAAAACAGTAAAATACGATCATAAAGTTAAAAACACAACTGGATTAAAAAGGATATATGGAAAAGAGCATAACAGTTACCAGATATACAAGAGTCATCACATAACACAGGCAATGAATTGCAGAAAAGCAGAAAATCATTACGTGTTGCCAAAATAAGTTTTAAAATATGATAGACCATGGAATATTATTGTAGAGCAAAGCAAAATTCAAACCATGGTGCTGCCACATATGAGAAAATTAGTGAATATTCTATGATTTAATAAAAGCAGTGGTTAAAATTATTAGTTAAATATTAAACCAAATACTGTCTAAAAAATGATAAAATTAGTTAAATAATAAATAAATATAATTAAATAATAAATAAAATTATGTTGATAAAATATTCAAATATATCTACTATATATATAAAACACAAACGGAAATTTCGTTCCGCTCCTTTATAACTCGAGTTCTGCCGAATGGATTTTGATGGAACTTACACTGTTCGAGAGATAATTTTTCAGGGAAGGTTTTAGTATATAACACAACGTTCTACGTATATTAGTTATATAATTATGATAGAAAGTTCTGTTATTTTGGCTGAAAAAGTTACCATTGCTAATTTTTTGGCGATCATTACTGTTGCAGAAAGAAATGAAAAGTTATACCAGCCGAAAAATAAAAGAAAAACTGTTATTAATTTTATTAAAAAACAGAAAGAAAAAAAAAGAGTTTTGATGAGAGAATATTACAAAACGAAAATATTTAATTTAAACATGATTGGGAATGTTCGTAATGCTTAAAAAATTATTCAAGGGGCAAGATATCTATATTGAAATGATATTTGGCGATGTATCTTTTGTTTTTGGAGATTTCGTTTTACTTTTGACTCCAAACAATTTTATTTTAAGCCAAAAGGTGTCTTTCTTTGTTGCAGAAAGAATTGAAATAGCTATACATCTGGAAAAATAAAAGAAAAAACTGTTACTAATTTTATTTAAAAAAAGAAAGAAAAGAAAAGAAAAAAAACAGTTTTGATGAGAAATTTTAAGCCAAAAGGTTTTTTTTTTTTTTTTTTTTTTTTTGTAAGTGTACGACTGCATTTTTGCAGTATTTTAATTTTTTTTGGTACATTTCGGTTAGCCGGGTGCCAGTGATATATATATACATGTATATATATACACATATATCTACACAAATACATGCATATACATATATATATATATATATATATATATACTCTTATATGTATGAATATATACATTTATATACATACATACATACATATATATATATATATATATATATATATATATATATATATATATATATATATATATATATATATATACATATATCACTGGCTCCGGCTAACCGAAAAGTACTTTTTTTAAAAATTCAAATGCAAACTATATTAATGGCAATATACTTCTATTTACTTCTACATACATGAAATTTCGTTCCGGCTGCTTATAACTCGAGTTTTGCTGAATGGATTTTCGTAAGACCTTAAACTGTAAGATAATTTTTCAGGGAAAGTTTTATTGTATAACGTATCGTCTACGTAGCTTAGTTATAGAATTATTCTGAGAAGTTCTATAATCAGATCAATCCGATTATGAAATATTAGCTTTTTAAAAAGATTTTGCGGAATGGATTTCAATGAAACCTACACTGGTAGATAATTTTCTACGGAAAGTTTTATTATATAACATATCATTCTACGTTGCTTAGTTCTAGAGTTATAGGGGGAAATTCGAAAATCGGGTGACCATTTTTTTAAAATCAAATATTAGCCTTTTCAATATTTTATTCCGATTATGAAAGGTTAGCCTTCTGAAAAAGTTGTACTGGACGGATTTTGATGAGAATTGTATTGTTAGATGCTATTTCAGGAATGGTTTTAATGTACCACATATTGTTCTACGTTGCTTACTCAAACAGTTATGTGTGAAGGTTATATAGTCAGGTGAACCCGATTCCGAAAGATTAGCCTTTTTGAAAGTTTTTACTGGGCGTATTTTTTGCGACTTGCATTGTTAAGTAGATAATTTATAAGGATGGTTTTAGTATATTTTATATCGTTCTGTTAGTTTTAGAATTATATGAAAAAGTTCTATAATCAGATGAACCCGATTATCTAAGATTAGCCTTAATAAAAAATTCTACTGAATGGATTTTGTTAGTTAATTTGTTTGCATTGTTAGTTCGACAATTTTTAGTGATGGTTTTAGTACAGGGGTTCTCAAACTATGGTACGCGTACCAGTACTGGTACGGGAAGCTTTGGCTACTGGTACGCAGAAGTCCGATACTGGTACGTGGAATAAAATAAAAAAAATCAGCATATTATTATGGAATCGAAAAAGGCTTGTCCTTATTAACTTGGAAATTTTCGAAAAAATTTCGAACGCAATTTAGGATTTGTAAACGCTTTTTCTATTTTCTTGTTACGAGAAATATTTGTTATAGCAGACTTGCTGAAGAGGGACTTGGTTTGGGATGCATTCTCCCGCGGATCTGATTTCGTATGAGTTTGCGACCCCTGATGAGGGAGTTGAATACTTGACATCGACATTGAATCGGCTATGTCTCAAAAACAAAAAAAGGCCGGCCGGCTGTGCACTTACGAGACCAGGACGCACTTACAAGATACCACTTCCTATCGGTTGATGATGTTTCCCAGGTCGTGAACCTTAGGACCGGTGAATCAGATCTGTTTTCGATTCATGAACTTGAATTTGCAGTGGAATCGCTGCCGCCTAACAAGGCGCTTGGTCATGACGGACTCAGTCTCGAGATCGCCCGTGAGGTCCTGAAACATCACCCTCAGTGGCTGTTATCCTTGTATAATCACTGCCTGAGAGAGTCTTGTTTTCCGCGGCCATGGAAGCGGGCGATTGCTGTGTTCATTCCCAAGTCTGGGAAGGAGTGCAGTGACCCTGCGACCTACCGTCTGATTTGTATTTGCCGACCCTCGGGAAGGTATTGGATAAATTGTGTGCAACTCGTCTGGTACTATACTTGGATTCCAAACGTTTGCTCGATGCGTGGGAGTACGGCTTTCGAAAGAAGGTTAGTACGGTCAACGCGCTCCATCACGTGATAGAGTACATAGCTGTTTCGAAGAGTCGTGGAGATTACACACGTCTTCTCACGCTCGATATCAAGTCAGCGTTCAATAGTGTTCGATGCACAGACATCCTCCGCTTTTTGGAGGAACTGGGTGTTGAACCTTGGCTTCTTGGGTTGATAGACGACTACCTCTGGTGTCGCTCTGTCATCCTGTCAGATGATGGGGACCACTACTTCAACGTTGGAGTACCCCAAGGTTCGTGTCTTGGGCCCTACCTCTGGTTGGTTGTAATTGAATTTCTGTTGAGACGGATGCAAGATGAGAAGTACGAAACCTATGTTGTTTTGATTTTCGCCGATGACGTCTTCTTAGCCGCACGGCAACGAGCTGTCATGAGGTTCGCGGAGTTGCTTGGTCCGGTTCAGGGACTACACAGCCCTCATCCGATGGAAGAAGAGCGTTGACTGTACCGGAGTAGACTCCGAGTCGGTCGACCTCTGGAGGTCCACTCCCAGACTTGAGGATCTTTGGCGGGTCCGTTGGACCACGGATTTGACTCCGCGGACCACGTGTTCGTACTACACGGTCGGATCCAAGCAGGAGAACGACACTGTCGGGTGTGCGTTCCTTGCCGTATCAGAGAACCAAATTGTAGCGGAGAGCCAGTTTAGTCTCTCGGATGGTGCGGAAGTTTTTGCGGCCGAGGTTCAAGCGATCAAGGAAGCAATCACCCATGCCCATCTAAGAGGTCTCGGGGAACTCGACGTCTACTCTGACTCGAGATCGGCGCTCCAAGTGCTTCACGGACTTGTGCCTCAGCACAGGGCCATTGCCGAGATTAAAGACTTGATTAAATCGAAGTTCACATGCACTGGGTCCAGGTCCATAATGGTTACATCTTTAATGAAAGTGCGGACATATTCGCAAAAGAATCCACCGCACGGCAGTCTGTCGATGTGGTGATTCCAGTCACGCGCTGGCAAGCCAAAAAACATCTTTTTGGCCGCGCTTTGTCCAAGTGGCAAGAGAGATGGGATCAATCTGGCACCGGCCGCAGGGCGTATGTATCCTTCCCATGCGTCGGCACTCGCCGACTGCAGGGCGATTTTTACATTAATCAGGTCTTCACGGGACAGGGCACCTTTGGTGACCACCAGGTTCGTTTCTTCCGCCACGACTCTACACGTTTTTGTGGGGTTGGGGTGTATAGCATGAGCACGTGCTTTACCTGTGTGTTCTCTGGAGGTCTGTGCGGGAAAGGTACTTCCCTCGAGACTTCCGGACGCGTGCGTCACGCGATCTATGCCTGGACGGCTACGCCAGAAAGGGAGTTCGGTTGATAATCTACCTACTCCTAATTCGGACATTGGATCGCAACTTGGGTCGCCGAAGAGCTGGCCGAAATCACCTAGCTCCTCGCGGTCAAAGACCGCGTTCGAACGCAATTCTAATTACCCGCGGCTCCCGCGGAGCAAGAAGTAATGGTGCATAGAATTCGCAGGCTTGAGACTCGTCTCGTAAGCCGGCACTTTAAAATGTGATATTGCTCTAGTCATGCAAATGTTATTGTTGTCGTTGTTGTGCATGCTTAAAGTTTTATCGTTGTTGTTGCTGTTTTGAAGTTCTATTTCATATTTTGCACTAACACAGCTTCTTTCAGGTCCACTACGAGAGGGAATTGTGACTCGAATTGTGTGAGAATTGTGACTACCTTTGTAGGTTTCCACACCCCTCGATTTCTGGTAAAGCAAGTACGGGTCGGAAAAACCCGACTTAAGGCCTAGGGCCTGGTTCCCTTCTGGGTGTCCAGCTCCGAAGCTGTTGGGGGACGCCGGTCCGTCCCCAAGTGTCTTGTGGTGACTCCCCTACTGGGTTTCACCACGTATCGCAACGACTTACGTCATCGACACGTGGGTTTAAGGTTGGGGGTCTGCAGGTGACGGTCCTCTGGTCGGTCAAAACGACGTGGGAAGCAGCTCTGGTGCGCTAAAAGTCCTTCAGGAAAAAGTCCTTCAAAAGTCCTTCCTGTGTTCGGTGGTCGCTTACGCTCCAGGCGCCCCTCTGGCATCTGGCGGCACAGCTTTCTTTTATAGCAGACTTGCTGAAATTTACACTCAACCCTTATGATACAATCAGTTTTCAAGAATTAAAAACACAATTATTAGATTTATATCGATAAAAATTGAATTTTTTATTAAAGATCTAATTTCAAAATTAATGAATGAATGAAGTATTTTTAACTAGTGGAAGAACTGTTTTTAAACAGCTTTACAAATGGAAATATCCGAAGGTAAAGTCTGATTACTTGGAAGTAGGAGGAGCTTGTGTGAGTAGGAGGAGTTAAAACAAAACAACATTCCAAGTGTAATTTATAAATTACACTTGGAATGTCGTTTTGTTACCCATTGTTCTCTTTGTACTAGAAGAGCTTCCAGGAAGTGTTGAAATAAAAGTCTTATTTCAAACATAATTCATAAATTGATTCATTGTGTTGATTGAAATATTTTCTTCTCTTTTACAAAAAGTTTTATAGTTTCTTCCTATTTCATGGAAATCAGTTTTTAAGAGAGTAAGGTTATTTAAAATGGTCAAGAGAGTAATATTATTCCAATCAAACAAATACTGTGGTCATATGCAGAGCGGATTTAAGGTAAAGCATTGTACATATGTATTGAGGTGGTATATATATAAATGTATGAAGAAACTTGCAAAGGTTTGCCTACTGAGCGACATTACTGTCGCATTTAAAGGTATGCAGATTATTAATACGTTTGTATTAAGCCTATGTTAAATGCTTTAACTAAGCTTTAGATAAGAAATTCGCAGGACCTGATTAATGCAGAGGTCGACTAGGCCATGGCCTAGGGCCCACCCCTGATGGGGGTGGGGACAAAATAAATAAAATTGTTTACATAAAGTTTTTTAAAAATGCAGTTTTTTCCAATTATTTCTCCCAAAACCAAAAAAGATTTTGATTAACTTCGTAACCATATCATAATATCTAAGGATAATCACCAAATACTCCCCCCCCACCACCACCAAAAAAAATTATAGCTATTATCTTGGTTTGAGACTGGCTCCGAAAAGGTACTGGGTCTAGAGCTTCACATGACCTAAATCAGGCTCTGGAAATTCGTTTCTCATTTGAGACATCCTGCCACTGTATCTCACGAGAGAGGAAAGAAGTGAACTTATTCAGCTCTCCTCTCCTATGATGGATTACTGGAGTCCATATTCAAAAGGATGAATGTAACAGAATTTTCGCTGACGAGAACATCATAGTACCGTCAAAAATACACAGTCTGTTTGTGTTTAGCACAACAAATCTCTGTGAATGTGCTTTTCCCCTCTTTGTTATATGAAAAACAAATACAGGAATAAACTGAACATCGAATCTGACTTATGACTAAAACTTCCTAATATAGAGCCAGACATGAGGAAGTCGTGCTTGATAAAACAAGCCATTCTTTTCATTAGCCTACTACAACAGTATATGAATCAGTGTGCGCCAATCCCTAATATTAAGCGCCGTAAACGTCTGTGTGTGTATGTGTGTGTGTGTGTGTGTGTCTGTGCACTCCGCCTTTGTACCCGCAAAGGCTCCCGGACTAATCGACGCACCGACGGCGGACGCGTACCGAAAAATTCGCAAAAAAGGCGCGACGCTCAAGTTTTGATCGGGTCGGGCCTCCGACCCGGACCCGGGGCGTTATTAATGAGCGAAAGTGTTTTAATTACCGACCGAAACCGAAGTTGGAAGAGAAGTCAAAACAGCGAAAAGTTCTCCTTCCGTTTTGATAATCGCAGACATCCAAATCGTCGCTTTTTAACGCATCATCGAATTAAAAAAAATGTACCGGAGGTATCGATCCAAAAATCGGGGTACACCCGCGGCCGATTTTTGTCGTTGCAAAACGTCAAATTTTTTGAAATTCGGACCGTAACTTTTCTTTATTTCGGCCAAAAACTGACCAGACATCCAACATCGACCCCAGACGTAAAAAGAGGTTGCCGTAAAGAATGCAGGTCGACAGATCCGAGATCGAATCGCCCCAGTCCTTTTTGAAACAAGTGGAAATAATGACTCTACATTCGCGAAAATTTGCTAACACGTGTATAAAAAAATCGCGAATTCAACAAAAAAAAATTCGTAAAAATCGACCAGTAATTTTTGAAGATATCAATTAAAACTCATTAATGACACGGCAAATGAATTTATTTCTATTCGGAAGAGACAGCTTTTTTTTATTTCAACATTCAACGGAGACAAATCGTCTGCGGATAAGTCATTTCTGAAAGAGATAAAATAGTCAACTGCGTTTTTTCAGAGGGGGGGGGGGGGGCATTTCCGAATCTAAGGGGAGCATTAATTTCAAACTTTGACAGGGCGACTCAAAATGGATTCTGCTTTCAGAATATCTAAAAATTATTCTCATATCTTCATTAGGAGCCGATATATTATTTTATTGTATAATTAATCATCGTTATTTGTATAATTAAAGCAAAAGAAAGATTTCTATTACAGTGCCGGCTAGATATTACGATTTTAAGAAGTAGGCCGCGTCTAAAAACTGCCATAACGAGTATCTTAAGTTTTTGTTTTAGAGTGGAAACCAGATATTATGATAGGAAAAAGCGGGCTTCGCCCGTTATCGATTTTTTTTTTTTTTTTTTTTTTTTTTAGTTTTAAGTTTTTCTACAGCTCACTGTCTTTGAACTAGAACACAGGTAGTCTACATAAGTTGTTTGAGGAAAAGCAGTGTCATCGCCAAACCCCCCCCCCCCCCCCCCCGCTTTTTTCTTTTAACTGTGGTCCGTTTCTATAACTAAGAAACTGTGTTACGGATGTCCACCAAACTGATTCCAAACATCATAATTAAAGTAATAAGGACCCCCTATCCAGATATTATGATAGGGAAAAGCGGGCTTCGCCCGTTATCGATTTTTTTTTTTTTAAGTTTTAAGTTTTTCTACAGGTCCCTGACTTTGAACTAGAACTCAGGTAGTCTAAATAAATTCGACTCGACATCGATACAGCTTACCGATTTTATTTCGTTTTTTCACCAGTAGGGGGCGCTTTCCTATCTTCGGTTCTACGGGCATGAAAACGACGGGGTATGGCTCATTCGACTCGACATCGAAAGTCTTAACGATTTCAGTTATGATCATATAAACAGATTGCGCCACCTGGTGGCGGAAGGTGGAACTAACGTATACTGCAGCGCGTGCGCAGCACGACTGCTATACGGTGCCGCAGGCAGCGGGGACCCGAGCCGCAGGTTTTCGTTCAGTTAGAGGTTTATACTATTCCATGTGCAATTTAAGGGATTATCCGGTGCATGCGTAGCACGACCGTCATACGGTGCCGAAGGCAGCGGGGACCAGGGTCGGAACGACTGCTATACGGTGCCGCAGGCAGCGGGGACCCGAGCCGGAGGTTCGTTCAGTTAGAGGTTTATACTATTCTATGTGCAATTTAAGGGATTATCCGGTGCGTGCGCAGCACGACCGGTATACGGTGCCGAAGGCAGCGGGGACCAGGGTCGGAGGTTCGTTCGGTTAGAGGTTTGTACAATTCAATGTGCTAATTAAGGGATTACCCGGTGCGTGCGTAGCACGACCGGTATACGGTGCCGAAGGCAGCGGGGACCCGGGTCGGCGGTTCGTCCGGTTTGAGGTTTTACAAGATTCGAGATTTTCTACAATTCGAGGCACCGATGTAAATTAGGGGCCCGCTGGCGGGCGAAGCCAGCTAGTCACTAATATTAAGGACGGTAAACGTCTGTGTGTGTGTGTGTCTGTCTGTCTGTGCACTCCGCCTTTGTACCCGCAAAGGCTCCTGGACGAATCGACGCACCGACGGCGGACGCGTACCGAAAAATTCGCAAAAAAGGCGCGACGCACAAGTTTCGATCGGGTCGGGCCTCCGACCCGGACCCGGGGCGTTATTAACCGACGAAACTGTTTTTATTACCGACCGAAACCGAAGTTGGAAGAGAAGTCAAAACAGCGAAAAGTTCGCCTCCGCCGAGGGTTGCCGGTGGAGACGATTCTCGAAAAAGGCAGGGTTGCCAGGAGCAAATTAAGCCCCAAACCGCAGTGCGGGTTTTTAAACCGACCCGGATCTACGGAAGTCGGGGGGTCAGAAATTCGGAAATGGGACAGACAGATTCAGGAGAGCATTTGCTTTCAGAAATTCGAAAAATCATTCCCGTACGACCATTAGAACCGGAAAAAATCCTTTAAAAATCGATCAATAAAAAATAATTTTTTAATTCTTTCGGCGCGGCATGTGGAGACCGCAGACTGCCTGGAGCGCAGATGTTTGGAAGGAAGAAAGAGCAAATTCACCTGACAGCTTTCATGTATCCGCATTTTCTTTGACGGAGTTCAGGTCACATGACGTTCAAGTGGGGTTTTACAGAGGGGGGGGGGCATCTCTGATTCTAAGAGGCGCAGAAATTCCAAACTTTGACAGGGCGACGCTAAATAGATTCTGCTTTCAGAATATCTAAAAATTATTGCCATATCTTCATTGCGAGCCGATATATTATTTTATTGTATAATTAATCATCGTTATTTGTATAATTAAAGCAAAAGAAAGATTTCCATTACAGTGCCGGGCGGGGACCAGGGTCGGAACGACTGCTATACGGTGCCGCAGGCAGCGGGGACCCGAGCCGGAGGTTCGTTCAGTTAGAGGTTTATACTATTTTATGTGCAATTTAAGGGATTATCCGGTGCGTGCGCAGCACGACCGGTATACGGTGCCGAAGGCAGCGGGGACCAGGGTCGGAGGTTCGTTCGGTTAGAGGTTTGTATAATTCAATGTGCTAATTAAGGGATTACCCGGTGCGTGCGTAGCACGACCGGTATACGGTGCCGAGGGCAGCGGGGACCCGGGTCGGCGGTTCGTCCGGTTTGAGGTTTTACAAGATTCGAGATTTTCTACAATTCGAGGCACCGATGTAAATTAGGGGCCCGCTGGCGGGCGAAGCCAGCTAGTCCCTAATATTAAGCGCGGTAAACGTCTGTGTGTGTGTCTGTGCACTCCGCCTTTGTACCCGCAAAGGCTCCTGGACTAATCGACGCACCGACGGCGGACGCGGACCGAAAAATTCGCAAAAAAGGCGCGACGCTCAAGTTTCGATCGGGTCGGGATTCCGACCCGGACCCGGGGAGTTATTAATGAGCGAAAGTGTTTTAATTACCGACCGAAACCGAAGTTGGAAGAGAAGTCAAAACAGCGAAAAGTTCGCCTTCCTTTTTGATAATCGCAGACATCCAAATCGTCGCTTTTTAACGCATCATCGAATAAAAAAAATGTACCAGAGGTATCGATCCAAAAATCGGGGTACACACGCGGCCGATTTTTGTCGTTGCAAAACGTCAAATTTTTTGAAATTCGGACCGTAACTTTTCTTTATTTCGGCCAAAATCTGACCAGACATCCAACATCGACCCCAGACGTAAAAAGAGGTTGCCGTAAAGAATGCAGGTCGACAGATACGAGATCGAATCGCCCCAGTCCTTTTTGAAACAAGTGGAAATAATGACTCTACATTCGCGAAAATTTGCTAACACGTGTATAAAAAAATCGCGAATTCAACAAAAAAAAATTCGTAAAAATCGACCAGTAATTTTTGAAGATATCAATTAAAACTCATTAATGACACGGCAAATGAATTTATTTCTATTCCGAAGAGACAGCTTCTTTTTTATTTCAACATTCAACGGAGACAAATCGTCTGTGGATAAGTCATTTCTGAAAGAGATAAAATAGTCAACTGCGTTTTTTCAGAGGGGGGGGGGGCATTTCCGAATCTAAGGGGCGCATTAATTTCAAACTTTGACAGGGCGACTCAAAATGGATTCTGCTTTCAGAATATCTAAAAATTATTCTCATATCTTCATTAGGAGCCGATATATTATTTTATTGTATAATTAATCATCGTTATTTGTATAATTAAAGCAAAAGAAAGATTTCTATTACAGTGCCGGCTAGATATTACGATTTTAAGAAGTAGGCCGCGTCTAAAAACTGCCATAACGAGTATCTTAAGTTTTTGTTTTAGAGTGGCAACCAGATATTATGATAGGAAAAAGCGGGCTTCGCCCGTTATCGATTTTTTTTTTTTTCAGTTTTAAGTTTTCCTACAGGTCCCTGTCTTTGAACAAGAAGTCCGGTAGTCTAAATAAGTTGTTTGACATCAGATTTTTTTTTTTTCCGGCAGTCTAATTCAGTTGTTTAAGGAAAAGCAGTGTCCTCCCCCCCCCCCCCCTTCAAGTTTTTTTTATCTTAACTGTGGTGTTCTAGAGTTTCGTTCAGTTCGAGGTTCATCTTATTCGAGGTTTATTTTTTCTATTTGCGAAACCTGGTGGCGGAAGGTGGAACTAACGTATACTGCAGCGCGTGCGCAGCACGACTGCTATACGGTGCCGCAGGCAGCGGGGACCCGAGCCGGAGGTTCGTTCAGTTAGAGGTTTATACTATTCTATGTGCAATTTAAGGGATTACCGAGCCGGAGGTTCGTTCGGTGACAGGTTTACACTATTGTATGTGCAATTTAAGGGATTATCCAGTGCGTGCGTAGCACGACCGGTATACGGTGCCGAAGGCAGCGGGGACCATGGTCGGAACGACTGCTATACGGTGACGCAGGCAGCGGGGACCCGAGCCGGAGGTTCGTTCAGTTAGAGGTTTATACTATTCTATGTGCAATTTAAGGGATTACCGAGCCGGAGGTTCGTTCAGTGACAGGTTTATACTATTGTATGTGCAATTTAAGGGATTATCCAGTGCGTGCGTAGCACGACCGGTATACGGTGCCGAAGGCAGCGGGGACCATAGTCGGAACGACTGCTATACGGTGCCGCAGGCAGCGGGGACCCGAGCCGGAGGTTCGTTCAGTTAGAGGTTTATACTATTCTATGTGCAATTTAAGGGATTACCGAGCCGGAGGTTCGTTCAGTTAGAGGTTTATACTATTCTATGTGCAATTTAAGGGATTACCGAGCCGGAGGTTCGTTCAGTGACAGGTTTATACTATTGTATGTGCAATTTAAGGGATTATCCAGTGCGTGCGTAGCACGACCGGTATACGGTGCCGAAGGCAGCGGGGAACATGGTCGGAACGACTGCTATACGGTGCCGCAGGCAGCGGGGACCCGAGCCGGAGGTTCGTTCAGTGACAGGTTTATACTATTCTATGTGCAATTTAAGGGATTATCCGGTGCCGAAGGCAGCGGGGACCAGGGTCGGAGATTAGTTCAGTTAGAGGTTTATACTATTCGATGTGCAAATTAAGGGATTATGCAAATTATGGGATTATCCGGTGCGTGCGTAGCACGACCGGTGCACGGTGCCGAAGGCAGTGGGGACCCGGGTCGGAGGTTCGTTCGGTTCGAGGGGGATGCGAGCCGGAGAATACAAAAGTTTCGAGGCACCGATGTAAATTAGGGGCCCGCTGGCGGGCGAAGCCAGCTAGTCCCTAATATTAAGCGCAGTAAACGTCTGTGTGTGTGTGTGTGTGTGTGTGTGTTTCTGTCTGTGCACTCCGCCTTTGTACCCGCAAAGGCTCCTGGACTAATCGACGTACCGACGGCGGACGCGTACCGAAAAATTCGCAAAAAAGGCGCGACGCTCAAGTTTCGATCGGGTCGGGCCTCCGACCCGGACCCGGGGCGTTATTAATGAGCGAAAGTGTTTTAATTACCGACCGAAACCGAACTGGAAAAAGAATCGAAAAAAATTTCTGATTTGATAATCGCAGAGATCCAAATCGTCGCTTTTTAACGCATCATCGAATTAAAAAAAATGTACCGGAGGTATCGATCCGAAAATCGGGGTACGCACGCGGCCGATTTTTGTCGTTCCAAAACGTCAAATTTTTTGAAATTCGGACCGTAACTTTTCTTTATTTCGGCCAAAAACTGACCAGACATCCAACATCGACCCCAGACGTGAAAAAAGGTTGCCGTAAAGAATGCAGTGTCGACAGATACGAGATCAAATCGCCCCACTCCTTTTTGAAACAAGTGGAAATAATGACTCTACATTCGCGAAAATTTGCTAACACGTGTATAAAAAATCCGCGAATTCAACAAAAAAAAATTCGTAAAAATCGACCAGTAATTTTTGAAGATATCAATTAAAACTCATTAATGACACGGCAAATGAATTTATTTCTATTCCGGAGAGACAGCTTCTTTTTTATTTCAACATTCAACGCAGACGAATCGTCTGTGGATAAGTCATTTCTGAAAGAGATAAAATAGTCACGTGACGTTCAACTGCGTTCTTTCAGAGGGGGGGGGGGGCATTTCCGAATCTAAGGGGCGCATTAATTCTAAACTTTGACAGGGCGACTCAAAATGGATTCTGCTTTCAGAATATCTAAAAATTATTCTCATATCTTCATTAGGAGCCGATATATTATTTTATTGTGTAATTAATCATCGTTATTTGTATAATTAAAGCAAAAGAAAGATTTCTTTTACAGTGCCGGCTAGATATTACGATTTTAAGAAGTAGGCCGCGTCTAAAAACTGCATTATTATTTTAAGTTTTAGTATTTTAAGTTTTTGTTTTAGAGTGGCAACCAGATATTACGATAGGGAAAAGCGGGCTTCGCCCGTTATCGATTTTTTTTTTTTTTTTTTTTAGTTTTAAGTTTTTCTACAGCTCACTGTCTTTGAACTAGAACACAGGTAGTCTACATAAGTTGTTTGAGGAAAAGCAGTGTCATTGCCAACCCCCCCCCCCCGCTTTTTTCTTTTAACTGTGGTCCGTTTCTATAACTAAGAAACTATGTTACGGATGTCCACCAAACTGATTCCAAACATCATAATTAAAGTAATAAGGACCCCCTATCCAGATATTATGATAGGGAAAAGCGGGCTTCGCCCGTTATCGATTTTTTTTTTTTTTAAGTTTTAAGTTTTTCTACAGGTCCCTGTCTTTGAACTAGAATTCAGGTAGTCTAAATCAATTCGACTCGACATCGATAGAGCTTACCGATTTTAATTCGTTTTTTCACCACTAGGGGATGCTTTCCTATCTTCGGTTCTACGGGCAAGAAAACGACGGGGTATGGCTCATTCGACTAGACATCGAAAGTCTTAACGATTTCAGTTATGATCATATAAACAGATTGCGCCACCTGGTGGCGGAAGGTGGAACTAACGTATACTGCAGGGTGTGCGCAGCACGACTGCTATACGGTGCCGCAGGCAGCGGGGACCCGAGCCGGAGGTTCGTTCAGTTAGAGGTTTATACTATTCTATGTGCAATTTAAGGGATTACCGAGCCGGAGGTTCGTTCGGTGACAGGTTTACACTATTGTATGTGCAATTTAAGGGATTATCCAGTGCGTGCGTAGCACGACCGGTATACGGTGCCGAAGGCAGCGGGGACCATGGTCGGAACGACTGCTATACGGTGACGCAGGCAGCGGGGACCCGAGCCGGAGGTTCGTTCAGTTAGAGGTTTATACTATTCTATGTGCAATTTAAGGGATTACCGAGCCGGAGGTTCGTTCAGTGACAGGTTTATACTATTGTATGTGCAATTTAAGGGATTATCCAGTGCGTGCGTAGCACGACCGGTATACGGTGCCGAAGGCAGCGGGGACCATAGTCGGAACGACTGCTATACGGTGCCGCAGGCAGCGGGGACCCGAGCCGGAGGTTCGTTCAGTTAGAGGTTTATACTATTCTATGTGCAATTTAAGGGATTACCGAGCCGGAGGTTCGTTCAGTTAGAGGTTTATACTATTCTATGTGCAATTTAAGGGATTACCGAGCCGGAGGTTCGTTCAGTGACAGGTTTATACTATTGTATGTGCAATTTAAGGGATTATCCAGTGCGTGCGTAGCACGACCGGTATACGGTGCCGAAGGCAGCGGGGAACATGGTCGGAACGTCTGCTATACGGTGCCGCAGGCAGCGGGGACCCGAGCCGGAGGTTCGTTCAGTGACAGGTTTATACTATTCTATGTGCAATTTAAGGGATTATCCGGTGCCGAAGGCAGCGGGGACCAGGGTCGGAGATTAGTTCAGTTAGAGGTTTATACTATTCGATGTGCAAATTAAGGGATTATGCAAATTATGGGATTATCCGGTGCGTGCGTAGCACGACCGGTGCACGGTGCCGAAGGCAGTGGGGACCCGGGTCGGAGGTTCGTTCGGTTCGAGGGGGATGCGAGCCGGAGAATACAAAAGTTTCGAGGCACCGATGTAAATTAGGGGCCCGCTGGCGGGCGAAGCCAGCTAGTCCCTAATATTAAGCGCAGTAAACGTCTGTGTGTGTGTGTGTGTGTGTGTGTGTTTCTGTCTGTGCACTCCGCCTTTGTACCCGCAAAGGCTCCTGGACTAATCGACGTACCGACGGCGGACGCGTACCGAAAAATTCGCAAAAAAGGCGCGACGCTCAAGTTTCGATCGGGTCGGGCCTCCGACCCGGACCCGGGGCGTTATTAATGAGCGAAAGTGTTTTAATTACCGACCGAAACCGAACTGGAAAAAGAATCGAAAAAAATTTCTGATTTGATAATCGCAGAGATCCAAATCGTCGCTTTTTAACGCATCATCGAATTAAAAAAAATGTACCGGAGGTATCGATCCGAAAATCGGGGTACGCACGCGGCCGATTTTTGTCGTTCCAAAACGTCAAATTTTTTGAAATTCGGACCGTAACTTTTCTTTATTTCGGCCAAAAACTGACCAGACATCCAACATCGACCCCAGACGTGAAAAAAGGTTGCCGTAAAGAATGCAGTGTCGACAGATACGAGATCAAATCGCCCCACTCCTTTTTGAAACAAGTGGAAATAATGACTCTACATTCGCGAAAATTTGCTAACACGTGTATAAAAAATCCGCGAATTCAACAAAAAAAAATTCGTAAAAATCGACCAGTAATTTTTGAAGATATCAATTAAAACTCATTAATGACACGGCAAATGAATTTATTTCTATTCCGGAGAGACAGCTTCTTTTTTATTTCAACATTCAACGCAGACGAATCGTCTGTGGATAAGTCATTTCTGAAAGAGATAAAATAGTCACGTGACGTTCAACTGCGTTCTTTCAGAGGGGGGGGGGGCATTTCCGAATCTAAGGGGCGCATTAATTCTAATCTTTGACAGGGCGACTCAAAATGGATTCTGCTTTCAGAATATCTAAAAATTATTCTCATATCTTCATTAGGAGCCGATATATTATTTTATTGTGTAATTAATCATCGTTATTTGTATAATTAAAGCAAAAGAAAGATTTCTTTTACAGTGCCGGCTAGATATTACGATTTTAAGAAGTAGGCCGCGTCTAAAAACTGCATTATTATTTTAAGTTTTAGTATTTTAAGTTTTTGTTTTAGAGTGGCAACCAGATATTACGATAGGGAAAAGCGGGCTTCGCCCGTTATCGATTTTTTTTTTTTTTTTTTTTAGTTTTAAGTTTTTCTACAGCTCACTGTCTTTGAACTAGAACACAGGTAGTCTACATAAGTTGTTTGAGGAAAAGCAGTGTCATTGCCAACCCCCCCCCCCCCCCGCTTTTTTCTTTTAACTGTGGTCCGTTTCTATAACTAAGAAACTATGTTACGGATGTCCACCAAACTGATTCCAAACATCATAATTAAAGTAATAAGGACCCCCTATCCAGATATTATGATAGGGAAAAGCGGGCTTCGCCCGTTATCGATTTTTTTTTTTTTTAAGTTTTAAGTTTTTCTACAGGTCCCTGTCTTTGAACTAGAATTCAGGTAGTCTAAATCAATTCGACTCGACATCGATAGAGCTTACCGATTTTAATTCGTTTTTTCACCACTAGGGGATGCTTTCCTATCTTCGGTTCTACGGGCAAGAAAACGACGGGGTATGGCTCATTCGACTAGACATCGAAAGTCTTAACGATTTCAGTTATGATCATATAAACAGATTGCGCCACCTGGTGGCGGAAGGTGGAACTAACGTATACTGCAGGGTGTGCGCAGCACGACTGCTATACGGTGCCGCAGGCAGCGGGGACCCGAGCCGCAGGTTCGTTCAGTTAGAGGTTTATACTATTCCATGTGCAATTTAAGGGATTATCCGGTGCATGCGTAGCACGACCGTCATACGGTGCCGAAGGCAGCGGGGACCAGGGTCGGAACGACTGCTATACGGTGCCGCAGGCAGCGGGGACCGAAATCACCCACTCGTGGACAGCCACCCGTGAGGTATAGGAACAATAAGTCCACGAGGGGAAAAATAAACGCTACCGACACCGGAGGTTCGTTCAGTTAGAGGTTTATACTATTCTATGTGCAATTTAAGGGATTATCCGGTGCGTGCGCAGCACGACCGGTATACGGTGCCGAAGGCAGCGGGGACCAGGGTCGGAGGTTCGTTCGGTTAGAGGTTTGTACAATTCAATGTGCTAATTAAGGGATTACCCGGTGCGTGCGTAGCACGACCGGTATACGGTGCCGAAGGCAGCGGGGACCCGGATCGGCGGTTCGTCCGGTTTGAGGTTTTACAAGATTCGAGATTTTCTACAATTCGAGGCACCGATGTAAATTAGGGGCCCGCTGGCGGGCGAAGCCAGCTAGTATGTCATTAAGTATTGTGGCTTTTTTTACTATACCAAAATACTGTATTTTAATATTGTATGCATTATTAAAATATAATGATGATACTACTTTTTACTTGAATGTTATTATAAAGCAGTCAATTTAGTAATGCAATCATTCATTTTTAAATGCTATAAAACCTGCTATGACGGAAATACAAAAGACCGGAGAGATATTTCGTTTTAGACAAGTTTTTTATATTAGCTTTATATTTATTTCCAGGTGGTACGTGGAAGTATGAACTTCGGTTTAGTGGTACGTCGGTCTAAAAGTTTGAGAACCCCTGTTTTAGTATATTGCATATACACTGCTCAAAACAATTAAAGGATATTGCAGTTTTAGGTGGATTTTGTATCTGGGAAACTTTTTAGCTGATTGATACATGGTCGACAGACATAGTAGGTTATAGGAGAATAAATTACACATGTTTGGCAGAAAAAAATGCATTTTATTGCGCATTTGTGTACAAAAGGAAAAAAACACAATTTGTGCATATGAGAAAAAAAGAATAAGAAAAGGTGTTTTCTTCAAAGAAAATCATTTTCAGTAGGGGGTATGGTTTCCACGGGCGGCCAGCAACGTTGAACACCTTTGAGGCATGGACTCAATGAGGCTATTAATGACGAGTTGGGGTATTCTGCCCCACTCTTCCAGAAGAGCTCTTTCCAGTTCTTGGAGAGTTTGTGGGGGTTGTTGGCGGCCAGAAACTCGTCTTCCTAGAGCGTCCCAAACGTGCTCGATTGGATTCATGTCTGGAGAACACGCTGGCCATTCCATTCGAACGATTCCTTCCTCGAAAAGGAAATCCTCCACCAGGTTTGCACGATGTGGCCTGCAGTTATCGTCCATTAAAATGAAGTTATCTCCGATTGCTGCAGCGTAAGGGACTACAATAGGTCTGAGGATCTCATCCCTATATCGGCGACCAGTCAGAGCTCCATCTCGAATGATGTAGAGGTCAGTGCGCCCGTCAATGGAGATGCCACCATACACCAACACTCCTCCACCGCCAAATCTGATACTTTCGTGCACGAACGCAGGATTATTCCTACTGCCACGGTCCCTCCAGAGGAAAATACGCCTATTATCCGGATGCACAGAAAAACGGGACTCGTCAGAACACAGAATATTGCTCCAATCATTTCTCCTCCAGTTGACATGCTCGGTTGCCCACTCCCTGCGGTCGCGACGATGCCTTGATGTTAATCTAACACATACCATCGGTCGGCGAGCATACAGACCTACAGCATGGAGCCGGTTTCGGACAGTCTGAGTTGAAATCGTGGTGCCTGTAGCCGAGCGAAGGTGTTGTTGGAGAAGAGTAGCGTTCATGTTTCGGTGTCTCCGAGCTGTTAACGCTAAATACCGATCTTCATTGGGCGTTGTTGCCCGTCTACGACCTTGCCTGGTCTTCGACTGTACATACACTCTCCAAAAAACGGTTCCAAATCCTGGAAATGACACTTTGTGACACTCCAATGGCTTGCGCTACTTCGGCTTGAGTTTGGCCCCCTTCTAACCTACCAACAATTCTCCAAGCTTCTGAATCTGTCAAATGACTTCGCTGAGACATCGTACTCATCGAAACAAGGCAATCACTGAATGCCGATCATCCTTGTCTTCATTCTCTTTTATCCAGTTGAAAGTCAAATTTCATTCGCTGCCGCTGAAGCGACGTTTTTGACGTCGAACTCAAAATTTGCATACTCCACAGTTTGAAAACCAGAAAAATTTGCATTTGTGATTCTCTTCTTCTATTTTCGGCAAAAAAAATTTCGTTTATATCTTTATTTTATCGAAAACTTCAAATATCCTTTAATTGTTTTGAGCAGTGTAGTTTTATCATTCTGTAGCAAACCTTAACTGTAAATGACCAAATAAAAGAGTTGGTCCTTAACAGCTAAAATTTTGACTGCACATTAGAAAATATAATAGTGCAGTCACGTCATTTTTCAGTAATGTGGAAGGATATTCCAGGTAAATATACAGATTGCTTTCAAATACAAGGTCAAATTAAACAATATATTTCGTTTGATTCAAGGTTCATTCGTAGAAACCGACCCGCGCAGCGGGTGTAGCTTGCCCATATATATATATATATATATATATATATATATATATGTATATGTATATATATAAACAAAATCTCTAAAATAGATAGTTAAAAGTGAAAGTTGGTTAATAGTTAATAGTTAATAATAATAGTTAAAAAAGGTATATTTATAGGTTGTTATATTTGTAGTAAAATGTTACATTATTACATTCTCACATAGAATTAATTTAATGTAGATATATTATAACAAAAAAGGTATTTTCCCAAATATCAATTCGATAAAGTGTATCACTATTTTTAAGCGAAATGTATGTACATAACGAATAAATAGCTTTCGTACAAACAAAAATAGAAACATAAAAAGTGAATTTAACTTGAATATCCATTGTTTACAAAGATATTCTAAATATCATTATTGTCATTTTTAAACAACTATTTTCATAGCAAATACAGTTATAAATTTATATCTAAAAATGATTTTATTGAATATATTTCATAGTTTTAAATTCCAACAAATTTTAAACGAAAAAAAAAAAAAGAAAAAAAAAAGAATTCACTTATATACATTCAAAACTATATCGTAGGTAAACACAGATTTGTTCGCAGTATTTAATCAGAAATAAAATTTCTACGAGCAGTATTTATATTTTTTAATTCCGTACAAAAGAATCTTTAAAAAACAAACTGTAATTTAAAGGGAAATTGTAAAATGTAAACACTATTGATTGTAATATCTGAACAAAGATGTTATATAATACGAGGAAAGAGATTTTTTTTTTTTTTTATCAGATATTTTTCTTAGAAGCGTGCGGATATTACTTGAGATACAGAAAATATTTTAATAAACATTTTATTTTTCATTTGCTTTGTATCCATTTTTGTCTACAATTATAATAAAAAAAAACGCGTCCGAAATTTAAATTGTACTTTTATAATCTTTACTAATTAAAAATATGAAACTAGTCGTTGGGGGACACCGTAATACTTACCCATAATGGATATGCATATTATAAAATATAAAAATAAAACATGTGTAAACTATTTATAAAATGCATTGCAATTTGAATGAAATCGTGGCTTGATGGCGTCATAAACTTTAATTTACTGAACTGCGTAAAAGAAACATCCTTATAATTCCAAAATTGATAGTCATATTAACTAACGGTTTACTGCGTCGATTTGGGCGTCACATTTCCAATTAAAATATATCTTTGAATTGAAATTTGAATAAAACACAGGGTCATGAAAAATTGAAGAGAGTGGAAAATATGATTACAAATATCTCGGCAACTAATTGTCCGATCGACTTCATTTTTATGAAAAATTTATGATTCTTATTGTCTTTTATATTCAGTCCTTAAAATAAACAATTTCGAAAATTTTTATACACCTTTTATCAGAACGAATATTTCGAGAGTCTGAAAAAAATAGTTCCGGATAATCGAGGTTACTGAAATTCAATAAGCTTCTTCCTATTTTTACATACTAATTACATACCAAATTTCAAGTGTCTATCTCAATTTGTTTGGGAGATACAGCATTTACAGACACACAGACACACAGACAGACGAACGGCAATTTATATTATATATATATATGTTTTTCGGAATCTCTAGTGTCTGAAACGTGTAAATCCGTCAGTTTTTTTTTTTTCGATTTTCAAAACGATTACAAAACTTACCCTATACTACATATAATGGGAAAATAAAAATTCGTAATATATATAAGCAACAAAAAAAGATTTACTAAATCAAAATACGAAATTTGACCAGTAGAAAATTTTCATTTTAATCTTTAGATACATTTTGAAAGGAACTTTTCAAATGTTATTAAATATTATATATATATATATATATATATATATTAACAAAAAACTCTATAATTAAAAGAGATATGTCCATTGGTTGATATATCTGTAGTAAAATGTTAACATTCTCAAATAGAAATAATTAAATGTAGAAATATTTTAACAAAAAAAGTATTTTCTCAAATATCAATTCGATAAAGTGTATCGCTATTTTTAAGCAAAATGTATGTACATAACGAATAAATTGCTTTAATACAAATAAAAATAGAAACATAAAAAGTGAATTTAACTTGAATATTCATTGTTTACAAACATATTCTAAATATCCTTATTGTAATTTTTAAACAACTATTTTCATAGTAAATATAGTTACAAATTTATATCTAAAAATGATTTTAATGAATATATTTCGTAGTTTTAAATAACGATAAATTTTAAACGAAAAAAAAAAAAAAAAAAGAAATCACTAATATACATTCAAAACTATATCGTAGGTAAACACAGATTTGTTCGCCGTATTTAATGAAAAATAAAATTTCTACGAACAGTATTTATATCTTTTAATTTCGTACAAAAGAATCTTTTAAAAAACAAACTGTATTTTAAAGGGAAATTGTAAAATGTAAACACTAATAATATCTGAACAAAGATGTTATATAATACGAGGCGATTTTTTTTTTTTTTAATTTTATCAGATATTTTTCTTAGAAGCGTGCGGATATTACTTGAGATACAGAATATATTTTAATCAACATTTTATTTTTCATTTGCTTTGTACCCATTTCTGTTTACAATTATAATCCAAAAAACGCGTCCGAAATTTAAATTTTAATTTTATAATCTTTACTAATTAAAAATATGAAACTAGTCGTTGGGGGCCAACCTAATACTTACCCATCATGGATATGCATAATATAAAATATGAAAATAAAACATGTGTAAAGTATTTATAAAATGAATTGCAATTCGAATAAAATCGTGGCTTGATGACGTCATAAACTTTAAATGCTCTATTACTGAATTGCGTAAAAGAAACATCCTTATAACTCCAAAATTGATAATCATACTGACTAATGGTTTACTGTGTACACTGTGTGTGTGACACAATGGTTTACGGTGTTACATTTCCAATTAAAATATATCTTTGAATTGAAATTTGAATAAAATACAGGGTTATGAAAAATCGAAGAGTGGAGAAAATGGGATGACAAATATCTCGGCAACTAATTATCCAATGGACTTCATTCTTTATGAAAAATTTATGTTACTTTTGTCTTTTATATTCATTCCTTAAAATAAACAATTTCGAAAATTTTTATATACCTTTTATCAGAAAGAATATTTCGAGAGTCCGAAAAAAATAGTTCCGGATAATCGAGGTTACTGAAATTCAATAAGCTTCTTCCCATTATTACATACTAAGTACATACCAAATTTCAAGTCTCTATATCAATTTGTTCGGGAGATAGAGCATTTACAGACACACAGACACACAGACAGACGAACGGCAATTTTTTTTTTCTAAAAATATGTTTTTCGGAATCTCTAGTGTCTGAACGTGTAAATCCGTCAATTTTTTTTTCGATTTTCAAAACGATTACAAAACTTACCCGACATCTTACCCGACTTACCCGACTTAACTGACATAACTTAAACATCATATGATGGGTAAGTAAAAATTCGTAACATATGTAAGCAACAAAAAAAGATTTATTAAATCAAAAAACGAAATTTGACCAGTAGAAAATTTCCATTTTAATATTTAGATACATTTTGAAAGGAACTTTTCAAATGTTATTAAATATTGTATATATATATATATATATATATATATATATTAACAAAAACTCTATAATTAAAAGAGATATGTCCATTTGTTGATATATTTGTAGTAAAATGTTAACATTCTCAAATAGAATTAATTAAATGTAGAAATATTTTAGCAAAAAAAGTATTTTCCCAAATATCAATACGATAAAGTGTATCGCTATTTTTAAAGAAAATGTATGTACATAACGAATAAATTGCTTTCATACAAATAAAAATAGAAACATAAAAAGTGAATTTAACTTGAATATTCATTGTTTACAAAGATATTCTAAATATCATTATTGTCATTTTTAAACAACTATTTTCATAGCAAATATAGTTATAAATTGATATCTAAATCTGATTTGAATGAATATATTTCGTAGTTTTAAATAACGGTAAATTTTAAGCGAAGAAAAAAAAAAGAATTCACTTATATACATACAAAACTATATCATAGGTAAACACAGATTTGTTCACCGTATTTAACGAAAAATAAAATTTCTACGAGCAGTATTTATATCTTTTAATTCGGAACAAAAGAATCGTTTAAAAAACAAACTGTATTTTAAAGGGAAATTGTAAAATGTAAACACTATTGATTTTAATATCTGAACAAATATGTTATATAATAGGAGGCGAGAGATTTTTTTTTCTAATTTTTGTTTATTTTAAATTTTATCAGATATTTCTCTTAGAAGCGTGTGGACATTACTTGAGATTCAAAATCTATTTTAATGAACATTGATTTTTCATTTACTTTGTATCCATTTTTGTTTACAATTATAATCCAAAAAACGCGTCCGAAATTTAAATTGTAATTTTATAATCTGTACCGATTAAAAAGATTAAATAAGAGACATACTTATGAGGTAGCTCAAAAATTTGACATAGAGAAGTTTTAAAAATAGTTTAAATTTTAGCTCTGTCACTTCGCGATCTTAACACATCTTAAGCGGGTACACTGCCAAAAAAAAAGTGTTGATTATAGAGTACAATACTGGCGCCCCAGCTGTCAGTATTATACCGTAAAATTAACAGTAATAAACAGTAAAATAAGCAGTACTTATAATAATAGTAAATACTTACCAATATTATACTGTAAAATCAACACTTTTTTTTTTTTTTCAGTATTATTCATCTTTTAAATAGGAAGCTCCGTCTGTGGACGTTACTTTAGCATGTTTCATCATATAACAAAAATATTTTCTTTGTTCGTGTTTATATTATAAGTGAATGTATATAATAATGGTATTGTTTCTAATCAAAGTATTTATATTCATAATAGTCTAATTGTAAAAAAAACGAATATTGTATATGTGTATGTTTTTTTTTTTTTTTTTTTTTTTTTTTTTTTGAGAAATAATGTAACACATAAAATGTAAAAGTACCGGCCGTGGGCGGAATTACATATATCCAAAAGACGTCTTTTCACGTTTCCGGCTTAAGATGTGATAACCCGTAAGAACGTTCAAAGTAAATTCAAAATGCAAAGCTTGTTTTTCGTCTTTCAACAGCTAAACAAAAGAAATTATAAAACTTGGTGACATTTGATTTAGTTTGAGTATTAATTTCTACTAATTACCACTTTTCTTTACATTCATACTAGTTTTCTACATGTTCCACATGTTCTTACATGTTCATAGTTTTAAGCGTATCAGAGTAGAAACAATGGTTCCAACATTTAAAGTAAATGTTCGAGAAACCACTCTTTCTAAAACCATAAATGAAACTAGATACTGGAAAAATCAGCCACACTAGAATTTCAAACTGTAATTTATCACCCATTTTTTAGCATGCAGGCGAAACAAAATATGCTCCGGGATCCTTGTATCAAGGCCGAAAACTTAAAAGAAAAACTTTTTGAATTTCTAATTTTCTTGTACAACTTTTAGAATTTGAAGTGGCCGCCATTTTGAAACAGGATGACGCATGAAGCTGGACAACGAATTCGGTCGAGGCCTTGGTAAGTCCTGTACAAATACTCTGTCACATCCAAATCGTCTCATAAATACGAGTTCTACAGCATGACAAAAATCAGATACACACACAGATACACTACTCTACTATACATATAAAACACAAACGGAAATTTCGTTCCGTTCCTTTATAACTCGAGTTCTGCTGAATGGAATTTGATGGAACTTGCACTGTTGGATAGATAATTTTTCAGGGAAGGTTTTGGTATATAACATATAGTTCTACCTACATTAGTTATAGAATCATGATGGAAAGTTCTGTTATTTTGGACGATAAGGTTACCATAGGTCATTTGTTTGGCGACCATTATCGTTGGCGTAAGAATTGAAACAGCTATATCAGAATTAAATGCAAACACATAGAAAAATAAAAGAAAAATTCTGTTATTAATTTTATTTAAAATCCCTCCCCCCACCCCCCGCAAAAAAAAGAAAAAGAAAGAAAAAAAATCTGTTTTAATGAGGGATAATATTATAAAGCGAAACTATTTAATTTTAAACCCCAAAGGAATGTTTGTAATGCTTAAAAATATTTTAAATGCATGAGATTAGAATTAGTCAATATTTGGCGATTTATCGTTTGCGTCAGGTTAACAAAAATGCAACTAATAAGTTGATTAGATAAAATATGAGTGACATTTTTTTCTTTCTGTTAATTTTTTTTTATATAACTCCCCTATCATGTGACTTACAGGAGGAACTAGCAGATGTAATTGTAAAATTGACTGCATTTATGAGTTACATGTTATTTGTTTATTTACCATTTTGATTTTACTTTTGTCGCCAAACAATGTGATTTTAAGCCAAAAATGCATTAGCGTGACATCAACTTGAGCGATATTAGCAATAAAAGTGTTTTTTCGTGTATACAGGATCATTTTTGAAGTAAATATTTATATTCCAAAGCAAATTATATAAATAGCAGCTATTGCTATAAATATGTGATCAAATATTTAACTTTAGTGAATGTTTGCCACTCAAACACATATTGTAAAATAATTGAATTTTAGACATTTAAAAATTTACTAAGAAAACATGCCGGTTTGTTTTCACCAAATATATGATTTTTATAACCTCGAACTCAGATCAGCAAATATTGTCTATTCTTTTATTTATTTATTTATTTTTAATATATCGCTAATTTCACTTATAGAAATATTCACTGCGTCAAAAGTTAGGAACTAAAGAATATTCTTAAGGAGATGTGTGCAATTATGCGTTATTACTATCACAAAAGGAGACATTTTGCTATAAAAATTGCTTACTGAAATAAATTTTCTATACTCTTTTTGATTTGTCATTTCGTTTTAGTTTTTTCTGCATATTTCCCCTTCTTTCAGGAAGGTTTTTAAAAGATATTGGGCTAATCATCCGTATCCCGGCCACCTGCCAGTTGGCATTTTTACCATATTGATGGATGTTTTGTTTGTGTTTGAAGGTTACTCTGGACGACGATTCAGATTACAGAAGATTAGACGACTTTTGAAATTTGCGATTGCTAAATTTGTTATTTTTTCATTATGAAGCAAAGTTTCACCAAAAAAAGCGATGCTTCTAATGTACAGAAAAACTTTTTAATGCCAATGTTGGCGAATGGAATAAATAATATTTGTCGATTTATCATTTCAGCCTGGATACGAAACACGAGTACCTGAAATTCTGATTAGATAACTTTTCGATCATTATAAAGCATTTTCGACTTACATGCAGACCTAGCAGCTAAACATAGTGACAAATGAATCTTTTTCTGCGTGTTATTATACTCTTTACAGAAATGCAAAGGAAATCTTTGGCTTAAGTATTCATCAAAAAGATTATGACTAAACATTTTGCATAACTAACTTTATCATTGTCAGTTTTATTTAAGGTATGGAATTTTGTCAATGAAAGATCTATAATTGAATTAACAGCAATTTGACATTATTTAATGGAACATAGTTTGACGGGTAAATAACTTCGTTTTGTAACTAACTCTGGTACATTAGTAACCATATCGTTTCCAGCACTTCTAATGTTTGACGTCAAACTTGAATATTGAAAAGATTATGGAAGATTTTATTGTATGCAAACTAGAAGTTTATTCTTCTACCAGAGTTAATCATCGGTTTTTTTTTCATGTTAATGGTTACACGAATACAACTGCTCTAAAAAAAGAAAATACAGTGAAAAGGGCGTCATTTTAATTTTATTCAAACTATTCAGCTTTAAAAATGCACTTTTTATGTTTCACCATTTTGTTTTAAATATGAAAGTTAAACTTGTATTTACTCTGCCGGAATCGAAAGATGAAAAACTGTAATAGACTTGCCAGAAGAGGACGAATATTACGAAATATAACGTAATATAGAGTGAGATTGTACTTACGTTACCAGAACCTCACATAGAGACAAGAAAGAGGGACGGGGTTCAAGAACTTACAGACGAAAATGAATCACCCGAACATTATTACTTAAGTTCAATGGTCAATCTATGCAATCATTGTAATGCTCTCTTTTTTGGCAGTATATTGACTAGAGAACATTTTAGTTCCTGTTGTCATAATCTCATAATGGCCTTATTTCCCTACCAAACTCTACTATAAATAATCAACTAAATGAGTTGCTTCTTATTAGCCCAAATTTTGTCAAATGTATAACATAATATAAAGAAATGTCGTTCGCATTGTTTACAGCAATATTGAAGGGAAAACCAGGTGAGCGTCCCTATTGCTTTAAAATACATGCTCAAATCCATTGATATAATTCGTTTGATTAAAGGTTCGCTTGAAAATTTTGACTAGGGTAGCATCCGTAGGTGAAGATCCATATTCCTTTTAAATTGCAAAGCCAATTTGTTTGAATTAACCCCTTCGGGACCGACGGCTTTTACACAAATTTTATTCTGTTGGCACCACTTTTTTTTTAAAAGTTATCTTTACTTAAACTATCACAAAAATGCTCTAATTAAAGAAAGCAAATATTACTTTTATTTTTTACTGGTGCCTGAAACAAATTCTGTATGCTCTTTTTGAGGTTGCATATATGCGACCATGGTCCCGAATGGGTTAAGGTACATTTAGAAATATGGACCAGCGCAGCGGGCGTAGCATGCTAGTATATATATATAATTTAGAGTCTGAGGGTCGTGATCGGTGATAATATACCAAAATTTTCCGGAATTAGTTTCCTCCGGACGGTTGAAAATGATAGCTTTTTACTTTTTCTAATGTAAGCTACCTAAGATAATAAAAAATAATAATTGAAGGAATATTATTGCAGAAAGACCTTCTACAAAGTGATGGCTAACATGCAATATTATTGAGTTTTAGATGGACATAATTTCACAATTACAAGTGTAGAAATCGGGGATCCTGCTCAATTTTTGCAATTTTTCTAAACGAGATGGACCAATTAGAAACCCGTATTTTTCCGAAAGCTTTGCCTTTTGCGAAAATTTCGAGAAGTATGGTTGGCGTCTAAAAAAATATATTTATCTTATTTGTTGCATAGCATCATGTGTTTATTAATACATATCAATTCCTTTGAAGCATAAGATATATGCTTACTAAAATTAGTGGTAAATAAATAACACGGAGATTCTATTTAGCATTCGAAAACACAAATACATATTTTATTGCAAAAATTAACAAGAACGAAAAATCATGGGTCAAGCATAGATTAGATTATGTAACACTTTCCAACGCTTCCAAAATAATTTTACAAATCATTACCGTTTAATATGTTGAAAGATAACATCTAAGTAAACAATTTGGAAAACGCATAACATATTTAAAAACGTAATTTCAGGAATTATCAACAATATTCGGAAAAATATCCGAATACTTTCATTCAGCCCTGTATATGATCTATAGATTTGTATAAATACTACATAGGATGCTCCATTTTAGTTCAGTTAGGAAACGCGTAGCACAGTTTAAAATTCTCCTTCTGGAGTTTGTGTCAATAAACGGAAATGCGTTCGCGAACTTTTGTGCTGCCCTGTATAAGATCTACAGAATTTATACAAACCAAGTAATAGAGAAAAAGTGAGTAAAATTTAAAATCGCGTTCTGGAACTTAAAACGCACTTCCAGGAATTATTGCTAACAGACAGAAGATAATTCTTTTGTGTGTCCCTGTAAATGAACGATGACTGCTATACTCACAATATTCTGCAGTAAGCCTTTTGTAATGCACCTTAGTGATACATGTCAATTTCAATGCGTTTAAAATAGTGAAATATTATTTAAATAAGCCGCAAACGATT
This sequence comes from Maratus michaelseni, assembly GCA_963931845.1. Lineage (NCBI taxonomy): Eukaryota > Metazoa > Arthropoda > Arachnida > Araneae > Salticidae > Maratus > Maratus michaelseni. The sequence continues at coordinate 94,943,519 of OZ007589.1, read as the reverse complement.
TTTCTCCATAAGACGTAATGTAACGGAATTCTTTTGCCTGTCCCTGTAAAGTAACTATAAGTGCTATGCACACCATATTCCATATTAAGCTACTTGTAATGCACCTTAATGATATATATCAATTACAATTTGTTTGAAATTGCATAACATCATTAAAATAAACTGCAAATGATTTTTCCCCATAGATCGTAATGTAACAGAATTCTTTTGAGTGTCCCTGTAAAAAAACTATAAGTGCTACACACTTCAGTTGAAATAGGGAACATGCTATAGATAACGACAATAACATACAAAAATTTCAAGGCAATCCGAGCATATTTTCGGGGGTTAGAGCACGGACAGACGGACAGACAAACCGAAGTCATAAACACTTTTCAACTAGGTTGAAAAATGTTAAAAACGAATATATATATATATATTGCGTTTGCCATTTCCATCGTTACTGAAAATATGGTATAAAATTGTATAATATTGAAAACAGAGACATTTGTAACACCTCTACAAACGTACTTCACGGATTAAAAGTCAAAACAGACCTTAAAAAATTAATAATGGGTATTTTCACGCTTTGGATTTTAAATAATTAAAGTTTAACATATTTTCTTGCACAAACCGTACTGAGCGTCACAGAAAAGCACTGTATACATTCTTTCATCCACTTATTCTATATGAACTTTCAATGTTTCTTACAACCTTGTTTTAATTTCTTTTCAGTAGTACGTTTTTCTTTCGTTGCATAAAAAGCCATGGGAGTAAGTTTTTGTCGTTTTTTTGAAAAATATATTTTAAAGAAAATTTTATTTTACAATGCAAATCCATATACTGGGTTCGTCATAAATCCGTGCAAACTTAAAAAAATCCTAACAAAAGAAATAATGCTCGAAAAAATTTTCGGTTTGCACGAATATAATCAGACGAACCTTTGGATTTTTTTTTCAATGTATAAAAAAAAATATTCCAAAAGTAACCGTAAGAGGGCACTCACACGTCATACTGAGACATTTTATGCACATCAGGACGATCCTCCAAACTCCCCGTTTCCTCAAAACGTCGTACTAAATTCAGTATCATAATCAGCGAAATAGGGCTTTTTTGCGCCTTCAGTCCTTTCTCCGTGCAAAACTTTCGCAATGCAATAGTTGTGGATTCACCATTCTTGTAGAAAAGTTTAACCCCCAACCCTCGATCTGGTAAGGATAGCATACTGCCGAGATCGAATGACGAATCCAAATTGCAGCCATGTGTTTTATTGCTATCCTAATTTGCATAAAACGTCTTGGCATGACGTGTGAGCGCCCTCTTTCAGTTACTTTTGGAATCATTATTTTATACATGAAGGGAAAATCCAATGTCGCTCTGAACATATTCGCGCAAACCGAATTTTTTTCAGAGCATTACTTATTTTATTATGTTTTTATTTTTAAGTTTGCACGAATTTACGACGCACCCTGCAGATCAATTGCTTTTTAAAAAGTCACATTGTTTTACACTTCTAACACCTTCACGACGAGCGTCAGACGGCTGCTCAGAATCAGTGTTGAAACATCTGGAAAAAATTTTATTCAGAAATTCCGAATTTTCAACCAGAATGTTTGAATAATTATTTTTGTTTTATATAATAATAGACGTTATGTGAACTGAAAAAATACACTATTTTAATTTTTCTGTGGGAATTCGGAATATTTGAATAAAAAATTTGGCAGATTTGGCATTACTGCTCAGAATCCTGGATTATTCCTACCAGTAATTTTGAATAGACAATTTCGCAATAGTTAATGACAGAAGTTCTGCGATTTAATTATGCAACAGTTTCTATTTCGAAATACCGGTGACTGAATATTAAAGATTCTGTTAAAGGCTGTCGTCGCGGTTAATAGATTACTTTAATTTGTCGTTATGTTATCGTAAAATACATTTTTCTCCTCCAGCAGTAAAGTGGTGAGATCCAATAACTGTGGGACGCGTGGAACTAGTATTTTCATAGAGAAATTTTTGTATTATTTAATAGCAAAATTTCTAGAATTAAATAATGCAGAAATTTCTGAAAAAAATGCTTGTTCAGTTGAACCACACTGCAGTAAATAATGAAAATCTACGTGTTCTGGCATGTTTCATTGGTCACTGAATAAAAATCGCATATTGGTGTACTACTGAAATGGTTCACAGTGATTCTTGCATCTTACAAAATAATTGTAAAGTGGGTAATGTTTTTGTGCATATTATTAGGTGCTTATATATATTAGCACGTTCCCTGGGTCACAGAGAAAAAATCTTATACTAAATACGCAGAGAAAAAATCGTACTACTGAAAAAGATAACAATCATTCTTCTATCATATAAAATAATTGTAAAGTGGGTAATGTTTTTGTGCATATTATTGTGTACTTGTATATACTGACACGTTGCTTCGGTCACAGAGAAAAAATTACATACCGAAAAAGGTAACAGTGATTCTTCTATCATATAAAAAAATTGTAAAGTCGTAATATTTTTATGGATATACTGGCATGTTTCATGGGTCACAGTGGAAAAATCGCATGTAGGCGTACTACTGAAAAGCTTAACAGTGATTTTTCCATTTTATAAAATAATTGTAAAGTGGGTAATATTTTTGTGCGTAATATTAGATACTTATATGTACAGTGGAAAAATTGCATACTGGTGCACTATTGAAAAAGCTAAGAGTGATTCTTCTGTTATATAAAATAATTGTAAAGTGGGTAATATTTTTGTGCATATTATTCAATTCTGATATTATACTATAAAATATTGCATTGAAAGTAATATTAACCTAAATTAATCCTTTCCTGTTATATAACTTGTAATTTGATGTACACACTTTATGGTTGGATATGTTATGAATTAAAATTTTATATAGTATGTATTTCTTCCTCCTTCTCCCTAGATGCATATTCAGCTTTTTTTGTCACAGACTGCGTACATGCCTACGTTTCTTTTTCATGGTTTCTATAACACTAAATTTACTCCTCCAAAATAATGCAAGGAGTATTTTTACTCCTTGAAAAAAATCCCAGCAATGTCTCAGGGAGAAAAGATGAAAATTTATATAACGTAAACTTTACTCTTGCTTTAAATGCGTTCTCAAATTTTTTTTAAAAAAAGAAAGAAAAAAAGGAAAGAAAGAAATAGCTTGAAACTTTTTGACACATTTACAGTCTCATTTTTAAAAGTAAAACCATGATATTTGAAGGCGTGTCTATTGAAAACATTTCAAATAGAATATTTTATTTTTTTTATTTTTTCATAAGTGAATTATATTTTGAATTATAAACAATTTTTTCCCATACTGACCTACAATCCTAAAAAAATGCCGTGAACTGAACGATTTTTTCCAAATGATTGTACTTTCTCAAAACCTTCCTTTCGCTTTGATTTGACCATTTTACCTACAAATACAGAAAATTCACTAATTAACGTAAATATTACCTGAGATGCATTTTCATCAAATCACAGGGGTGTTCCGGCAAGTATGATGTTTGAGTACTTTTTCGTATTGCAAACTAATTTTTTACATATGCCTTATTGCACTTAAAGTACGAAAAATTCGCGAACACAAGCTGAAAATTTCCTGAAATTCTCCTGTCAAAAAACTGAAATTTCTTTAAATACAGAAAAAATCTCTTTCAGTCACTGGGTTGTTTAGCAACTTGATGCCTGTACATTTTACGATTTTTTTTTTCTGACACGGTACTCTACCCAAAAAGTTCACAGCAGATTTCGATTAAGCTTTTATCCTACAGAGTATTCATGATATGATGAAGAATTATACCAATTTTATCGGACATCGTCAAGGTTTAGTATATCTATATATTTAAAGCGAAAAGCGCATTCTGTCAAATTCACACTCTCTTTTCCACACGAAAATCGTCTCTTTTCGCATGCTTCACCTTTTTTTTTTTTTTTAAGCCTTCTACCCTTAGAAGCGGGAAATGTGTTTAACCCTAACCTGTTTAGCCTAGATCTGTTTAGCTTAGTGGGATTGAAAAGGGTTGAATGAAAACGGATGGCGTAATATGGCCATTGCGTTAAAAACTTTTTTTTTTTTTTTTAAGAACTCATATTTCACTACTAAATATGCATACTTTTTCGTAAATTTTTAAAGAGAGCTTGGATACAGTTATATTTATAACCGATTGAAATTTCAAAGAGTTCGGAAGATGAGAACTATTTTTTTATTGCTATGTTAAAGGAGCCGACAAACAAACAAATAAAAGAGCGCGAAGAAAACATTTCTTTTACAACTAGATAACAATATTTTTTCACGAAATTTTTACACCGGCTTTAAAACCGTTTTATGTATAACCAATAAAAATTTCAAATAATTCGGACAAAAAGAACAAGAAAATGAGCGTTTTTATCACTAAACATCAATATATTTTCGCGAATTTTTCAATTTAAAATATAATTTCATACAAAATCGGGTTAAAGATATAAAATAAGGAAAACTTGATTTTTTATCTACCCTATATATATAAAATCCTAATGAAACGATTTTATGAAACGAATTTATGAAACGATTTTATGAAACGACTGATTAAACGACTGATTATGTTTCAGGGCTATTTTTAATAAAATATTAAACGCTTTATGGTGAAATTAATACCAATTGTCCATAAAAATCCGCGGATGTCAAAACTGGTAATAGAATTTTGAAATTGGAATTAGTTTTCGAGATATTAATTTTTTTCTAATTTTAATGACATTTCTGTAATGATGGCAACTAATTACTCAGTTTTTTTGTGACAAAAAAGGGAAAAAATTGAAAAGGATCCCGATAGGGATTATTGATATCTTTTTATTCGTCATTTTCAAATTGAAATTGAATTTATCTTTTATTTCAATCGATAATGAAGACAAGATTGTGATTAAATTATGTTTTTCAGGAAAATTTGAAAAAAAAATCACATTTCTACAGGATTCAATCGTTTGTCAGCATTTAATTTAATTTATAAACTGAAAATATTTTGAATAAATTCGTCCAAATGACATCATTTATGTAAACGCAAAAGAAAGGGGGGAAAAGGAATTAATAGTAATTATTATTTATTGATATCATTTTGTTATTTTTTTGTAAAATTTAATTAAACGAATTTATAAAATCACTAATTCGGATATTTGAAACGAATATATAAAATAATAATTGCCCAACTGAACGGAAGGAGAATAAAATATCCTGCTTGGTTTTCTATCCTACTTGGTTTTTTCCGCCAAGCTTTTTAAAAATGCGTCAAGACCCCTATAATAGAAAAGCACCAAAAGTTCATTGGGTTTGTTTTCATAACTTTTGGCAACAAATCTATGTATATTAACGAATCTATCCCTTTTTGAAGCTCGAATTACGCCAAACCTAAAAGCAAAGGATCCTATACTGGAAAAGAACCCGATTTTCTTATGGACAATAATCAAGTGACATAACATGGTGTAAAATTATCGTGGATAGCAAATTTGTTTAAATATCAATTGATGCCGAATAAATGAAGGCATGCATGCACAAAATATTTAATTAATTTTGTATGATAAATAATTATTAGAAAATTCGTATATACATATTAATTAAAATAAATAATTTGCATATTTAAAATAACATGAAAATATGCATGATGGTGCACTAAAATAGAGATAAAATTAAAACCTGTTACTGAAAATGTCTATAACATAGTACTTTTCATCACCGTGGTTCTTAATGTTATTCACAAGCAGATAGAATTTTTCTCATCCTTAAACGCAAAGGAAGAAAAGAATACAGATCGAAGTCCGAGAGGTAGCCACAATTCAAACCTAACCATTTTATACAAGCTGGTTTTCAAGTTGTAATTGATTTTACTTATCAATCCCGAAAACAGTCGTCAGTTGTCGCAACAGCTGTGTATGAGGCCATGGTAATCAAAAAATGCCCCATTAAAACGTTAAAAGCATGGCAACTCAATTACAGATTTACCAATATTTTTAAAATAAAGCACGCTGTCATGTTTTTAGAGGCCTCGAAGTCTGAGCGGGGGTTGGCGAGCGTAGCTCGCAGGGGGGAGGCCCCCTAGTATATATATATTTATTATCACGGGCCCGGGTAACGCAGGGTGGGTCAGCTAGTTTAAGTATTATTTAATATTACTTATTATTTTTAAGTATTACATTTAAGTATTATTTTGTAATATTATTGATTACGTATTATTTATTTAGTGAATATGCATTGTTTAAATGTGGATATCGTGAAGAAAAGCTGGCTACTTTACAGAATTCAGTTGATTTTTGTTTCACAATTAATGGAATTTAATGTCATGAATGTAAAAAATTTCATTTCATAATTTGTGGATGGTGTAAAAATTAATTGTGTTTTACTCACTTCTATACTAATTATCATTTCTTTGACGATTAGGGGAAAGTCGGGTAATACCGGACATCCGGTTGTATCGGACAAGTAGTGTCTCAAGCTTTTGCCGATGGTAGTAGCGCCTGTCATACTACTGTCGTGTTTATTAAGTCAGAAGGAAGGCACTCCCGCAATTTTGAACCAAGTGGCCTGTGCGTTTGCAATTGTTAGTAAGTTATTAGTTTTTTTGCACGTTTTCTAGTGTACGAAGATAACTTTGGAGCTACGTAGCTTGTTTGAAAGTAAGTACAACAATGTTTTTAGTGTTTTCGTAGATGTATGGATTACTACTGCGATTTTTACTGTAGCTGTAAATATGTCTAGGACTGGCAATACGCATGATAGGTAGTCAAAACGTCGGAGTGTAGCATTCGGGTTGCATCGGACAAACGGTTGGAAACTGTATCGTGCAAATGCTTATAGCTTTAAAATTTTAAATTCTTGCGGTTTCCTCTGTTTTATTGTAGGATGGAGAAAATACGTCATAAGTGGAATGAAAATCACATCAAGAAAGCTATAGAAAAGTCAGACTTCAGGAAACGACAACCAGGGAAGGTAGTGAAAAATATTGTGTTCCTAAAAGCACCTTAGGAAATAGACTCAAATAAGTTAAAATGAAAAGGGCAAAGTAAAGTCCACAGGAAATAAACAACAAAAGAAGAGTTTTAGGCTAATAGGTTAGCTAATTAGGTTAGCCTAATTCTAAAACCGAAGAAAAATCTATCGAAGCAAGAGCTAGAAAGTCTTTGAACTTTGACGAAGAATTGTGGGAAGAGGGTGAATTGACTCATTGTATTATTTGCAATGAAACTTTTCAAGAAGACAGGATCCTGTTCAATATTTGCAAATGCTGGGCCCATGAAAACTGTGCGGATCTTGAGCTTAACAGGCTTTTTTTACAAGTGTTATAATTCAAGTACTACAATGCCTTTTATTCTTTCTACATCTGATTAAGTAATGTTTTTTTTTTTTTTGGTATAAATGTATACATGAAGTATTGTTTCTAAATTTAAAAAAAATGACGTTTTTTTCAAGCACACCACCATGTTCGATGCAACCCTCTAGAAATCAGAAAGGTTAAAATATAACTTTTATAAACAGTCAAAGAAATCCCAATAAGGATGATTCTAAGGGAAAAGACCTTTTAAAAGTATTGAAATAGATGCAATATCATGTAATATCCCATGATAGGTTAAAGTTTTCATTACTGTAAAAAATATAGAAATTTAACCATATATATATTTTTTTTAATGCAAAATAGCTTAATCGTCCAATACTACCCGACCTTCTCCTACGTTGTTTAAAATTATTGGAATATTGTTTAACAAAACACTTAAAGATTTTCATTAGTTGCATCGTAGACACTTTACAAATATTTTTTAAATACTAAACCTTGAGGATGGCCGATAAAGTTGGTATCGTTCTTCATTGGTACCGTTGGTATCGTCTATCATGAATACTTTCTAGATAAAAGTTTCGTTGAAATCGGGGTGTATTTTTTGGGTAGGGTCCCTCGTGAGTACATCGGGTTGACGATACCGGAAATTCGGTTCAAAACGCCTACTTTGACAGCCTTTTCTAAAAGGTCAAAGAAGTTGCTAAAATATCCTTTATCGACAAATGGGAAGAAACTGTTTGATTCCATAGTTTCTGAATAAAACCGCTTTCCAATATCATGCATTTGTCAACAAAACCTAATTCAAGAACGTATGAGAATGCAGCCAGTTTGGATTTGAGAACAATCTCAATCCCTTCAAGGCGGACGTCATTTAACGGCATCTAAATTTTGTATACCAATAATCCCGTAGATTATTTTTCGCCTTATTTAACATAAGAATTCTACATTTAGACAGATTATGAGTAAAATATTCTGGAACTGAAAATAAAAATCATACGCACCTTATATGGAACGTATGCGTGACATAACACTCATACTGAAGGTGTTAATAAAAGTCGCTGAATTAAAGCATACTTACAAAGGAAATCATGAAAAGCACCACATAAATATCTTATTTTCAAATACATGTAAATTAATCTCTTGCAAAATTTTCGGTGTAGAAAATTTTTCATATTTTAATTTTATAAATCTGATTATTTCTTTTATAGAAAATTTTATCGACACCTTACTATTAATCCTAATACAATACAAATTAATTAAATAAGAAAATGTTTTAATTAAAAGTTGTTGCATCTGAAATTTAATTATAAAATTACTTGTATCATTATTCATAAGCCAGATATTATTTGCGTTTATTTTTACTTAATTATTATACATAGTAAAAACAAAAGAAATAAATGAAATTTTTGATTAAGATTATAATATTAATTAAATATTTAAAATAGATGCTTGTACTTGAACAATAGCAAAACTGAGTTATTACAAATTCAAAATAAGATTAATTTTCATTGTGAATGCACAAAATAAACTTTTTTACCTTAGAATTTAAAATGTATTGAATTTTTATTTTAAATCAGAAAATTCAATATCACGAATTCCAACAAAATTATGTATAATAAGAATTTTTAAATACTGAAAACATTTTTACAAAATAAATACATTTTTTATTTGTATGTACAATTTACTGTAATTAAAAAAAAAAAATCCGTTATGTTACAAAATGATAGTTTGCATTAATTATGCAAAACAAGAATATGATATTTTTACGAAAGATTATTATAAAGGAAATTAAGGTCAAGAAAAATTATACAACAATATCCTTTCTCTTAGAGACAGATATATTTCATAAAACAAAAACATCCTTATTGAAATATGAAAACTAACAAAAACTTAATTAATTACACCTCATAGTGGAAAATATTTGGTATCTTGAAAGCAGTTTTTTCTAGTTTGTTTAAAGCTATAATGAAATATCTGTAAAAAAGAAAATCGCGACGAAAAAATTAGAAAAACAGATTAATTTCTTTGAACTATCTCATGGAGTCTCACTTTTTAACACTTTCACACATAGTTGAAAAATGTTTATGAACTCGGTTTGTCTGTCCGTGCTCTAACTCGCATAAATATGCTCGAATTGCAATGCAATTGATATAATGAGGTTTACTATGGAATTATCGGTATTGAAAATGAAGGGTGTATCGTTTATAGTTCACTTACAGGGACATTCGAAAAAATTCCGTTACATGGAGAAAATCGTTTGCGCTGAATTTTAATAATGTTGCACTGTTTGAAACATATTTAAATTTATCACTGCGATGCACTCCAAGATATTTGGTATCGAAAATAGTGTGCATATCATTTATCTTTCCTTTACAGCGACACATAAAATAATTTGGTTAGAATACTGTCCATGAACAATAATTGCGGGAAGTGCGGTTTAAATTGTGGTACGTTTTCAAATTAAACTAATTTTTTTACCTATTGCTTGGTGTGTATAAATTCTGTAGATGATATAAAGAGCAGAACAAAAGATCTCGAGTACGTTTCTGTTTATTGACGGAAATTGTTAAACGAGAATTTTCAACTGTGCTATGCGTTCCCCAAGTAAACTAAATTTTAGCATGAATATATATACAAATCTATATACAATACCATATATACAAATCTATAGATTATATAAAAGGCTGCACAAAAGAAAACGGGTATTTTCCCGACTATTGATGTTATTTGTTCAAATTAGGTTTTCAAATGCGTTATGCGTTTTACAAATTGTTTAATTAGACATTTTCGGCGGGGCTAGTTGAGTTTAAGCCGAAATGTATCACCGCCTGGTTGACCTTGACCTTGTTTAATTAGACATCATCATTCACCTTATTAAATAGTGACTTTTTATTATAGTATTCTGAATGTGTTGGAAAGTGTTTCATAATCTATGCTTGGCGCATGATTTTTCCTTCTTGTTTGGAATAGAACGAGTTTTATCGGTAAAGTGAATAGATTTATGTATCTTATTATGCCGCATTATACTACTAGCCTTTTGAATATTATATGAGATGAAAAACAAAAACTGTGTTTCTGCTTTAAGGAGATGTTCCCCCAGAAAACATTCAAAAAATGAATTTTTTCCCTGCATTTTTCGAACTTTTAAAGTATCTAGAAAGTACCCTCATAACCCTCTTTTGTTTTACCCAAATTTAAGTCTTGACAACCAGTTTATTGGAGCAGTGGCAACAGCTGACAAACAAGATGTCCCAAACTTTAAACGCGTTTTTCCTGAAACAGGTTTCTTGAATCGGTGCAGGTTCTCACGTTTAAAGCGTTCAAGCTATCGACATTTTGTTTTTGCAAATTAAAATAGACTTTCTTAATTAAAGAGGAATTTTAAAAAAAATTTTAATTAAATTTTTTTTATTGTTCAAGCAGTTTTGAAAATGAAAAATTTATGCCAAAAACTGATCTCAAATATAAAATATCTTCCATTTTGCGAAACTTTGATTTGTCTAATTAAATTTAAGTTTGGTCTCCAACTAATTTAATATATTTTAAGAATCCATGTGAATATTTTGTTTCAGGTGATTATTAAGATCGCCGCAATCATCTACACCGATTTACTGTGCACATCGTACATGGTCAGGGCTGCAGCTAGCGAGTATATATATATATTTCTTTCTCACCACTATTTTTTAAACATAAATTTTATAGTATATTTTTCTTGCACAGGCTATCAGCATTGCTGTACATTTTATACACTCCTACCTTGGCGATCGTAATTTTTCGTTCCCATTAATAAGACATTGTCCCTTTTACACTTCATTAAACACGGTATAATTCAAGGCTCGATCCTTGGCCCAACCCTGTTTTCACTTTATTTTAATGATATTCCTCGTAGTTTACGTATTTTTCTTGCTCTATATGCGTACGACACCTCTATTTACGCCACTGCACATCACCCATATTTCCTCTATAAAAAATATCCAAAATTATCTTGATACTTTCATTGAATGGTGCCACCTGTGGCGGATCAAACTAAACGAAAATAAAACAACTTTTGTCAACTGTTCTCGCACTTTTTCCCTTCCTAATAGAATCACTATTAACAATACAACCATTCCTTGGCCAGATAATGCAAAATACCTAGGGGTTACAATTGAAAAACTCCACACCTTTAAAAAACATATCCTTACTATACGTGCTAAAGTCTCCGGCATTTCTAAATCTCTTTCATGTTGAAGGGGCGAGGACAACGAGGTAAGCGCGTAACATCAGAATATTAAATTCTTCAAATTAAAATTAACTCTGGTCTTCAACATGCAGAAAGAAAAGGAATTGCTTACCTTTTCTAAGGTCTATCCAATTTATGAAATATCCACTGGTTTATATATTTCAACTATTTGAGAATTTATTATAAACACTTCTTGAATAATCGTGTAGATGTACCACTGCTGAAATAAGACTTGTAAAAAAAAATTATATTAATGCACAATTCACTTGAATAAATAAGTTCACGTTTGGATTGATTTTAAAAATTATATTTTACATTACTTAAAATTTTAAAAGGTTTACATTTAGATTAATTTTAACATCAGGAAACATTTTTTCCTGTGACTTTACAGAATGAAGGATAGTAATACACTGACTCATTTTCACAAAGTTTGGAAAGTTACGAGTAAAGTTGCATCATTTCTTTGAAACAAATTGACGTTGAATAATTGTCCTTTTAAATGTTTTAGTTCTGTAATAAGTTTATAATGGCATAATCACAAATAACAAATTATAAACATATTTCACATTATTAGAAGAGAACGATTATAACGAGGTAATAAATCTCTATTGCATGATAAACTTGAAACTTAAGAGTCATAAATTAGGTCACTTGTTTTAAGAGATGAGAGAAAAATTATCGTTGGGTTTTTATCTGCGTGCTTCATCATTTTCTTTATTTATTTATTTTACTTTGAGTGGAAAATATTAAGTGATTGAAATGAATGGATTAGTTTTTTACAATTTCCCCCTTAATCCGTTCATGGGGATTAACTAATATTTTCATTGAATTTCTGTGTTCGATGAATCGAGGCTTGGGTAAAGGTTTGGTAAGTGCATCAGCTATCATTTTTTCTGTTGGAAGATATCTTAACTCAATTATGCCTTCTTCGCTATATTGTTTAATGGCATTAAATTTGACGTCGATGTGCTTTGATCTTTTCGTGAATTTTTCTGATTCAACCATTTTTATGGTACTTTGATTGTCTTCATATAAAGTGATTGGTTTTTGCTGTGGAAAGCCTAGATCGTCAAGTAACTTCAATAACCAAATTATTTCTTGGCTAGCATGTGCTGCGGACACATATTCAGCCTCTGCTGAAGATAAGGCAATGCAACTTTGCCTTTTCGTCGTCCACTGAATTGGGTTGTTGCCCAACATATATAATATTCCCGATGTTGATCTACGGGTTTTGGTATCACCTGCCCAATCGGCATCAGCGAATACCTTTAATATTGGTTCTTCATTAGTGTTAATTATTAATTTTAGTTCTTTAGTATGATATAGATATCTTATTATTCTTTTTACGGCTTGCCAGTCTTTTTCGCGAGGATTCTCATTTCTTCTGCTTAAAATGTTTACTGCTGCTGAAATGTCAGGTCTAGTTATGGTTGTTATATAAAGCAATGAACCAAGTGCCTGGCGATATTTAATATTATTTGGCATTAAATTATCATCATCATTTAATTTGTTATATCCTGGTTCCATTGGAGTTTTGCACGGTTTGGAGTTTTCAAGATTGAACTTTTTCGCTAAATTTTCAATCTTAATTTTTTGATCAAGAGAATAACCGTTAGGTAATTTCTGAATTTGAGTACCTAAATAGTTACTAATATTGCCTAGATCCTTTAATTCGTATTCTTATTTTAGAGAATTTACGATTTCTTCTATTATTTCATCTTTGCTGGCGATGAGTATATCATCAACATATATTATTATGTACGATGTATGATCTTTTTCTTTTCTAGTGAAAAGACATGTGTCTGCTGTACTTTGGATAAAGTTCAAGTTGTCTAGTGTTTCAGCGATTTTAATATGCCAAGCTCTGGCGGCCTGTTTGAGGCCATAGATTGCCTTTTTGAGCTTGCAAACTTTTTCAGGAAATTGTTCGTTTACATAGCCTTCAGGTTGATTTATATATATTTCTTCATTTAAGTTCCCATGAAGAAAAGCGGTGTCAATATCTACATGTCGCACATTCAAATTATTATAAGCTGCTGCTAAAAGAAGTGTTTTGATGGTACAATGTTGTGCTACTGGTGAAAATGTTTCTTGATAATCTTCCCCATATTTTTGACTGAAACCTTTGGCAACAAAACGTGCTTTATATTTTTGTGTATTTCCTGAACTATCAATTTTTCGTTTGAAAATCCATCTACTTCCTATGATTCTTTTATTAAGAGGAGGATCGACTAGATCCCATGTATTATTTTTCATTAACGATTGTATTTCGTTTTCAGTGGCTTTAAGCCAGTTTTTCTTTTCTAGTGGATTGTTTATTTTGATAAGCTGTTTCCAGTTTTCAGGTTCTGTTGTATCGCAATCATTTGCTAAAGCAATAAAATTGTCGGAAGTATATCTTTGAGGTGGTACTCCTCTGTTTTGTCTTTCAGATCTACGAGGTTGATGTGTTTCTGATTGTTTGGGCGCGTCAGGTGTACAGGGTGTGTCACCTATTTCTATTTCAATGTATTTTTTATCTTCAATTAATTGTTCGTGATCATTAATTTTCTCGTTTAAATTGTTCAGTTTTTCTTCCAGAAATTTTACAGATCTGGAAATTATTATTTCACCATTTTTAGTGAAAACGCGGTATCCCTTTGTATTATTATCATAGCCCATGAAGATACCCTCTTCTGCTGTGTCATCTAGTTTAGATCTTTTGTGTTTGTTTATGTAAGTGTATACTTTACAGCCAAATACACGTAAATAATAGAGATTTGGTTTTCTTTTGAACCAAATTTCATATGGCGTTTTATTTGTCAATTTAGTGGGGAGCCTATTTTGGAGGTGATTAACAGTATTTATCGCTTCACCCCAGAACCTATGAGGTAAATTTGCTTCGGATAATAGGCTTCGTGTCATTTCAATTAAACTTCTGTTTTTTCTCTCAGCAATGCCATTCTGGCTGGGACAAAATGGAACTGTGTATTCATGTTTTATACCATGTTCCCTTAGAAAGGCTTCTGTTTTATTTCCTATGTATTCCCCACCGTTATCCGATCTAATCGCCGTCGGATATTTTCCTTGTCTGGTTTTGACCATTTGTACATAGTCTTTTATTTTTTCATAAACTTCATCTTTACTTTTTAATAAGTAAATAACTGTGAATCTAGAACTGTCATCTATGAATGTAAGGAAGTAATTTTTTCCTCCTATTGTGGGTGTTTTAAAAGGCCCACATAAATCAGTATGTACTAAATCTAATACTTTTGTTGTTTTATTTTCGATAGATTTAGAGTACGGTGCATTTGTTGACTTTGTTTTTATACAGGTTTCACAGTTTGTTTTATGATTACAGTTATTTATTTTTATCCCACTGGCCAAGTCATTTTTGACTAATTCTTTTATACTTTCATTATTTCTGTGGCCAAGGCGTTTATGCCAAATTTCGAGGCAATCTTTATTTCTGCAATCATGTGCAATGTTTATTTTATTTTGAGAACTTTCTTCTAGTGTTTCAACTTGATATAAGTTATGTTTCTTAAATGCTTCTAAGTATATTTTTCCATTGCACGATAGTATGCATTTTTCATTTTCGAAAAATACTTTGTAGCCATGTTCTGTGGCTTTACTTACGGAAATTAAATTTGATTCCAATTGTGGAACAAATAACACATTTTTAAGTGTAATTCTATTTATACATCCATCAGATGTTTTTGTCATTATTTGTGTTTCGCCGGTTCCGTAAGAATTTAATGTATTCCCATTAGCAATTGTTACTGTAGTTTTTTCAGTATCGTTGAATTTTGTAAATATATCCCTATCGTTCGCTATATGCGAAGACGCTCCTGAGTCAATTAACCAGGTTTTATTAGCGGGATTTACAATTATGAATGCTGCATCTTTATGTTCACTTTTATTTATTTGTACCTGTTCATTTGTTTTTGATTCATTCATTTTATTTTTACTATCACCTTTTGTATTTTCAAAACACAACGATGTGTACTTTTTGTATTTGTATTGTGTTTTAGGTGTAGTGGTCTGTGTGTTTCTGTTCTTGAGATGCCAGCATTGTTTGTAAGTGTGATTTGATTGTTTACAGTAGGTACAATATTTGTTTTGCCCTTTATAATCTTGAGTGTATTTCTTTTGTGTTTTAAACACCTTTTGTGAGTTTTCAACTTGCTCACTATTTTCTACCCGTTTATTAAATTCATCAGTAAGTTTGCTCTTGATGAATTCGGGAGTTAATTCAATTTCATTTCGGGCTTCGAGAGCTGTTATTAGAGGTAACGAGCACAATAGAAGTGCAGATAAATGCGAGTCGGTTATGTTCTCTCCTATTGCGGAGAGCTTATCTTTTATTTCCAGTATATTAGTAATGTGTTTGTGCATGTTCCCATTTTCGGGAAGTTTTGCACTATACAATTTTCGTAACAAATACAATTTACTGGACAAATTGGCTCTCTCATGAATATTTTTTAAACTATCCCATGTCTGTTTTGCTGTTTCTAAATGTTTTACATGAACTATTTGCGTATCGTCTATACTCAGGTTTATTAAAGCGCGAGCTTTTGCATCCTTTTTTCTCCAATCTTCGTTAATTGGTGTAGGGGGTTCCTGAGTTACGAGTTCGTACAAATCTTCCTTAATTAACAACATATTAATTTTAAACTTCCATATAGAATAATTATTATTGTTTAATTTATCTACTATTTGCATTTCCTTTATTGTCGCCATCTCGGAGAACTTGTTTATACAGTTTTTAAAGTTTTATTAGTTTAAATAGTTTATTAAATTCAATTATGTTTTCTTGAATTTTTAATCTAGCATAAGAGCTGAGTATTATTTTTATTAATTAGAGTCAATTATTAATCCTTAAGAATAAATTCTGAGTTCATATATTCATCAGGCTCATGATCACTGTTGAAGGGGCGAGGACAACGAGGTAAGCGCGTAACATCAGAATATTAAATTCTTCAAATTAAAATTAACTCTGGTCTTCAACATGCAGAAAGAAAAGGAATTGCTTACCTTTTCTAAGGTCTATCCAATTTATGAAATATCCACTGGTTTATATATTTCAACTATTTGAGAATTTATTATAAACACTTCTTGAATAATCGTGTAGATGTACCACTGCTGAAATAAGACTTGTAAAAAAAAAATATATTAATGCACAATTCACTTGAATAAATAAGTTCACGTTTGGATTGATTTTAAAAATTATATTTTACATTACTTAAAATTTTAAAAGGTTTACATTTAGATTAATTTTAACATCAGGAAACATTTTTTCCTGTGACTTTACAGAATGAAGGATAGTAATACACTGACTCATTTTCACAAAGTTTGGAAAGTTACGAGTAAAGTTGCATCATTTCTTTGAAACAAATTGACGTTGAATAATTGTCCTTTTAAATGTTTTAGTTCTGTAATAAGTTTATAATGGCATAATCACAAATAACAAATTATAAACATATTTCACATTATTAGAAGAGAACGATTATAACGAGGTAATAAATCTCTATTGCATGATAAACTTGAAACTTAAGAGTCATAAATTAGGTCACTTGTTTTAAGAGATGAGAGAAAAATTATCGTTGGGTTTTTATCTGCGTGCTTCATCATTTTCTTTATTTATTTATTTTACTTTGAGTGGAAAATATTAAGTGATTGAAATGAATGGATTAGTTTTTTACATTTCACACTTTTTACGTAGCCCTTCACTTTCTCTTCGTAACAAAATGGTCATCTATAACGCATGCGTACTACACGTTGCTACTTACTTCGTTTTGCAAGGCTAGCATAGACGTCCTTTCTCGCTCCCACAATAAAACTCTTCGTATAATCCGTAATGGCTCTAGATATCTCCGTAACTCAACTATCAGAAATGACCTCAAAACTGTTTCACTAGCTAACCGCATTAAGTTCCTCTAAAAAAAATTCTACAGAAATTTGTATCAAGTTCCCAACAATATTGTATATGAATTACCTGATTACGACTTTCATAGTCGGAGTAAACGTAAAAGACCTCGATATACTACCATTTTGTCTGAGTAATCCTCTTATGTTAGTACTTTTTGTTTTTTATTGTTAACATTTAAAATTGAAAAAAAAATTATGTATTTCCTTTACTCATACTTATACTAACTGTAAATTAACTATATTTTAATGTATACAATGAAAAAAAAAATAATCTGGGGTAGATATAAGATTTTTCCGGCTTTACATTGCCTTTTATGCGAACGATTCTCTTTTAGAAACAGTCAAATATTTTTCTCTTTATCTATTTACTTATTTTTCTACGAAATTATTCTATTTTAATGCTTTAATCCCCAGCCTACTACTTTTTTCGTAATCCTGCAAAAGAGGAGTAACTCTGAAACTGCAAGTTAAATTTGATTGGCTGCTTTACGAACGATTCTCTTTTTGAAGCAATTAAACAACTTTCTCATCATCTCTTTACTTATTTTTCTACGCAATTATTATTTTTTAATGATTTTCTACTCATTTTTCTATTCCCCCCCTCCCCCTCCTTACACTCTTATACTGCAAGTTAAATTTGATTGGATGCTTTCCGCAAGCTAGATTTGATTGGCTGCCTTACTTATCTCTGATTGGTTGATGAAGTTCTCAGTCGAATCTTTTTGCTTTCTTTCGTTTTTCAGTGCTGAAATGCTACATTTATACTTTTTTTCTCGTGGCTTTTCTATGATGTGATATACAAACTACTCTTATACCGGGAGTGGAGTTGTTTTACAACTGGGAATTCCATTGAAGCAATAAACTGCTTCTGTTTCTGTTTTGTCAAAGTGTATGTGCAAGATTTCTGTTTTGAGAAAGTGGTGCGAGATAGAATTAAAAAATAATCGCCAGTGGCAACTCTGATGGTGAAATTTTGAGGAGTGTAGATCGATTAAAATATAAAAAAAATTTCATGCAATATTTACACACTTACGCGACAGTACAATAAATCCAATACCAACTACTTTTTTTTCTTTTGAATGTGCATTATTTAAAGGAAAAACCTCAAATACCCCAACCTGAATTGCCTCCAAAAGCAATCCGAGTTGGATGACCCTCCCCCACCCTTTAAAGAAAATATGGATATTTATCATAATGAATATTTAACAGTCGATACCCAACAATGAAATTGCAGTTTTTTCCATCCCGTTTAGTACAGAAAAACAAAAAGATTTAACCTACATGGGCAAGTCTACTCAAAAGTTTAAAGAAAGATTGGGGGAACACATGACAGATATCAAATTCAACCAACCGTCCTACAGCATTGACAAGATTACATCAACGGCAGAACATAAAAATAAGCTTTTGAAAACGCAAACATTGTAATACCTACAATGGACTATTATATTTCAAAAATCAGAGAATCATTAGAAATATTGAATAAAGGGAATATTGCATGTAATGATGTTTTATCTTATAAGATACCTGAGATATGATTCAATATTTTAAAAATATCAAGGACTTCAGCAAGTGAACATACGAACTTAGTATACATCCCCAACGGTTAATAGATTAGCCCTTGTTCCAAACTGATATAAAATACCACAATAAAAGCGACATTATATTTAAGGCTATTCTCACATTCAAACTGGGTACTTTATGACACATTTTTTAATTCATTTTTGTTTGCAAATGTATAAAATCGGCACGTGCTCTTATTAAGAAACTTTGTAATCGAATTATGTTTTCCATTTTTTGGTAAAGTCAGAAGATCTTTCAGAAAATACTGTCAAAATCGGCGTTTTTAACCGAATTCCTGATGCGGCAGTACGAGAAAACAGAAAAATAGGTCACGTGACAAAAATCACTTATAACTCGATACGTAATTTATTTATCAAAAAATGGAAAACTCATTTCATTTCCAATTCGCTTCAATAGACAGGTCTGCCAATTTTATGCCTTTGCATTTAAAAATGAATTAGAAATTGTGTCAGACAGTTTCACGTTGTTGAACAGGACATTTTAGAAGCACCTTAAGGCATCCCCTTGAAAAGTATCACATTCATGATTGAAAGATCTCGGTGTTAATATTGGAATATGTATGTAACATCTTGTTACATATGTTTTTAAAACCTAGTTATATGTAATGAAATGGTTTTAAATAAATTGTACGCACCTTTTTAGTAAATTAATAATTATTTTATCTATGATGAATAATTAGTAATGAAAATCTAAAAGAAGCTTAATGGAAAACTAAATTATTGTTTTGCATGGTTTCATAGATGTTCTTTTTTAAATGCGATGTGTAGAGCGTTAAAGAAATAATGGAATAAATAAATAATCGGAGTAAATGATATTTATGATATATTATTTAAAGATCATCAGGCTGGAATCAAAAATTTTTTCACGAATGTAATGAACTTGTAAGATATTAAACAAGCATAGGAATAAATTGCAAATATTTATACTTTAATGAAATGATAATTTAATATTTAAAATTTTCATTTATTTTGAAATAACAAGTTTAATATTTTACAGTTGTGCTGTTATAATTTTAGCTTTGCAAATGAAATGATAAATACTTTTCTGTTAAAACAATAAAAGCTATTTATGTACGAAATATTTTTATAAAGACGTAATTATAATTATATTTATATATATATATTATTGTTCAAAACATAACACATTTACAACTTTTAAAAGCACAAAATTTAAATTATGTTTTTTTATTAAAATTGTAATTTCGTTTATTTAAATATATGAAAAAAAAAAAAAAGAAAAGAAAGAAAGAAAGAAAAAAACATTAACACGATTTTAAATAGGTTTCATTTAAAATTCACATCCCATGAATTCTAACAAAATTTGGAATAACACAAATTTTTCAAATATTGTAAAAGTTTTCACAAAGTAAATCCACTTTTTCCTTCTGATTTTCATGTAATTAATGTAATCATAAAAATAATAATTAAATAAAATGAAAAACGGGATGTTTTTTTTTCTTTTATTAGGCAATGGCAATTTGTATTAATTATGTACAATAAGAAAATAAAACTTTTGCGAAAGACTATTAGGTAATTCAGGTCAAAGAAAATGCTAGAACAGCTTTCCTTTCAATACTTCGTATTTCATGGAAAAAAAATCTATATCATATTCAAATATGAAAACAAAACTAAATTAATTACACTTCCTAATTGAATAGAGCTAGTACCTTGAAACACATTTTTTTTCTATTTGAAGTAATAATGAAATCATTTGTGAAATATTTGTGATAAAGATATTCGCAACGAAAAAATTAGAAAAAAAAAATGAAAGCTAACTGATTAATTTCTTAGAATTTTCTCTAGGAGCTTTACTTTTTTGCAAGAGTAGGAGATTTTATATGGTTATGTAAAGTAATATGTGCCTTGTAATGCAACCTTACTCTAGTACAATGGTGCTTATTAGAGTTGAGACGTCGTCAGCTCTAGCCCGGCTAATTTTTGGACTCGAATTTTATACAAGACTTTGGGCTCCCGCTCAAAGTGAAAATTTTATTTTTTCACAAATTGAAAAAAGGAAAAAAATTACTATTTGAAAAACAAGACTGAAGTCTAAGTTTCTTAAAGAGTTTTACAATCTTTCAAAGTGGTTCTCAAATAGAAAAAAAGAAAGGCTAGCTGATTATTTTCTTAGAAATTTCTCGAAGAGTCCCGCTGTTCTGCAATAATGCGACTGTGTAAAATACATATATCAATGTGTCTTGTCATGCAGCCTTACTCTACTAAATGTAGCCTTATTCTCCCAACTCTACTTAGGGAATTCAGGTGTAAGAGAAGCTATACTTAATAGAAAAACTATACTTGCAGTACTTCTTATTTCATGAAAGAAAAAAAACTATATCATATTCCAAATATAAAAACAAACCTAAATTAATTACAATTCCTGTTTGAAAAGAGTTAGTAACTTGGAACACATTTTTTCCCATTTGAAGTAATAATGAAATAATTTATGAACTATTTGGGAAAAAGGAAATTCGCGACAAAAAATTTAAAAAAAAAGGAAGGCTGGTTGATTAATTTCTTATAAATTGCTCAAAGAGCCCCACTTTTTCGCAATAGACAACTATGTGAATGACTTATGTGACTATGTAAAGTAAATATAGCAACGTGCCTTGTCATGCATCGTTACTCTACTATAGTGATGCCCATTTGAGATGAGACGGAATCAGCCCTAGTCCATGAGCCCCAGCAAAGGCCCATTTTCGGATTCAAGTTTTATACCAGATTTTGGGCTCCGGCTCAAAGTGAAAATTTTATTTATTCACAAACTGAAAAAGGAAAAATAATTGCTATTTCAGAAACAAGAATTTAGTCTAAGTTTCTTAAATTCTTTTACAATTCTTTAAGGTGGTTCTCAAATTCCTTGCTCAACAACGCTAAACTTTCTGACACAATTCCTGACTCATTTTTAAAAGTAAAGGCATAAAATTGACAGTCCTGACTATGGAAGCAATTTGGAATCGAATTGCTTTTTCGATGCGTTTTTAATGAGCCTGAAAATCCTGTTCTAGACAGAGAAAAAATAGTCCATTGATATGAAAGTTGAAAAAAAACCGCAATGCAAATTTATTATGCTAAATCTTATCACAAAGTAAATCAAGTAATTTAGAATGCTGCATTAAAATAAAAGACACTTTTGTTAACTGGTAAAATTGTGACAGAATGAGATTAAACATTTTTGCGACACACATGAGATTCTCTAGCGGTACATTAATGCGCCATGGCAGACTCACAGAAAGCCCTTTTCTAGACAGAGAAAAGATGGTCCATTGATATGAATGTTGAAATATTTTTTTAAAAAATCCGCAACTTTATTTCTCTAAATCTTATCACAAAGTAAATCCCGTAATTTAAAATATTGCATTAAAGTAAGAGACATCTTTGTTAATTCATAAAATTTTGATAGATCGCGACTAAAAATTTTCGCCCCGTACCTGAGACTCTCTAGCGGCACACTAATGCGCCGTAGCACATCCGATAAAAACCCCTGTTCTAGACAGAGAAAAGATGGCTCATTGATCAGTCTTTAATAATCGTGGAAAACAAGGACCTGTTTTAAAAGTTAAAACAAAAGAGCAATTGTTTTAAATATAGACAGTGAATGCCAAAATAAATAAATAATGTTACTGCTTATCCATATTAAATTGTAAAAATATATTAATAATATATATATTTTTTACTTTTATAATACATCTTAGATCTTAAAATAATTATTATTTAAACCCTGTTAGTGTCTTTTATTTAATATAATATATGAAGAAAGAAACTATTGCAAAACAAAACATGATAACAATATATTAATTATTTCGTTTTCAAGCTTTATGAAGTAGATGTTTCTTAAAAATCTTTATGAAACTTTAAGATTCTTTTGGGTATCTTAAAAAAAAGAAGCAAATAATAAAATATTGGAAAAGGTTAATTTATGTTATATTTTCGAGAAGAATTAATGAATAAACTGAACAATTGCGACCTTTACCAACTAAAAAGATTGAAATGTATGCTATAAATTATTCCAATTATATAAAAGTTTAACTACCTTTCTGCGTAAAAATGCTAATTTCAAATTATGACTGCATTGGATTTTAAAAATAATGTTTTGAATTATTTTATATTTTTTGTTATAGTTTAACAAGCATAACTTCAATAAATCAATATAAAATTACACATGCCTTGGCTGGGGGAAGTCAAAGTGTATCCATGATTGCAGCACATCTAACTAATCTACCGTGTTTGTTGCAGAACACAAAATAATCAGTTAGTACGGAATATTAAAATTAAAATCTTATGTGATCATAAGAGTGAGGGATGGATGACACTTCTAGAATTGATTGACACTTCTATATTGAAAGTCGTTTAAATCCTTCGACTACCAAAAACAAATGTGCAAATGTTTCCACATGGCTCCATTTTCAAATATATCGTGTTTTGATGCAGAAAATACAAAATACTCTCAGATTTACAATGTGCAATAGAGTATAACATTGCAAGAAAAGTTATGTAATAATAAAACTTATCATTTTCAGTTAAAAAGCTTGCCTCAAGTATCATGAACCCATGTGGTAAGCGAAAGTTAAACGTATTTCATTTTATTGTAACAAATGTTTTAATTTCATGTTGAGCATTAATGCTTGTAATCAGTGTTTGTGGGTTTACAAAGTCAGTAACGACAAAATTCCCTGACTAAGTTTTATATTTTAACATTCATGTATTCATAATATTTATATTGTTAAATTTCTATATGAATTCTTTTTAATTATAACTGTAATTGGTTTAATGTTTTATTAATGGTGGCAAAAAAGTTGCTATCATAAATGTTGTAATATAACAACACATAAAATTTTGCAGCATCGAACAAATTGTTATTTAAGGCTCTGCTGTATTCTCTGACCGGAAATCTGGCTTTCCATGTCATCCTATAAGAAAAAAAGGTCGCACTATTATGGAAGTTTACATAGAACTTATGGAAATTTTTGACTGCAATTTTTTTTCTCGATTAAAAAAGTAACATACATTGTTTTGGATATGTAAGTAACTCCTATAGTTTAAATTTTTTTTAAATATTTCAGTAATTACAGATTTGAGATTTGAGAGACATTTAAATATTCTTTCTGATTCAAAGGGAAAAAAATTCTGTATGTTTTATGTAAATATCCATAAAAGTGCGACCACATTTCTCCATCAGGATAAGATTGTATGGTGGATTTATAGATTGAACCGATCCAGAATACCAAATTTGGTCTTATGATATATGTAATGGCATATCCTAAATTAATTAGTATAATATCCAATTTGGTGTTAAAATACACCAAATTAGTGGTGGTGTTTTATTACACCAGTTAATTGTTAGTGTTTCATTACACCAATTTACAGGTGGTGTTTCCTTACACCAATTTACCGGTGGCGTTTCCTTACACCAATTTACAGGTGGTTTTCCCTTACACCACTTTTGGTGAGCAACTTAGTCGCCACCATTTTTTTATGTAAAATTACACGAATATTTTTTACTTTGTACATCATTTCATTGCTCTTTTTTTTTAATGGCATTTATAACAGGAATTATGTACCTATTCTAGATGAAAATTATGAAAACAATTTTTCTTTTCATTTAAACAGAAAAGCACAAAAGTATCGATAAGTAACCAACAATTTTACAGGCCTGCAAAATAATTATTTTTATTTCTCCTGCTCCATTTCAGGTGTTTTAAATTTTTTTTCAATACGCTGAGTTAAAATAACAACCTATTTCCACAAGCACGTATATATATATATATATATATATTGGACAAAGGGAGAATGAATATCCAGCAATATAATGTAGAAGATGTAACAAAGTAAGTAAGCTTTATCGAGAAATAGCTTAAAATAAGCTACATCTTACATTTTATTAGGTAGTTATGTTTTTGGTATAGTTTCCACTAAGCTAAATATTATTATTATGTACTTTCTTTCTCTCGAATAAAGATTTCTCTCCCTCCCCCTCTCTCCGTCTTTTTTTTATTGTCTGCTTGGAGTGCTTTCTTTGCGACAACTAGCATATTAGTCTATCATGCATATTAGTGTCTTGTGCCCTTATGACTAAGTTTATAACTTAACAATTCGAAATTTGATAGTTTCATAAATAAATTTATAATTTACCAATTAGACAGAAATCCTTTATTTGTGCAGGGATGAGATTTCTCCGACTTTTCGCATACCAGTATAATCTTAGAGAAAATGTTTTCTTTATTTAATCGGAACATTCTGCGATTTAACAAAACAACATTTTCACTCAGATTGTACTGGTATGCAAAAAGTCGGAGAAATCTCATCCCTGTTTGTGCGAAAAATGTACGTGGCAGAAATCTTTGATTATTTCTCCTTAATTTTTAATAAAGAAATACGTAAGAAACACCCTTCACTTCAATGAAACAGAATTTCATTGCTAGCCTACATTAGTTTTGTGTTCAGGACATAAAAGCAAACGCATTAGCAGTATATATCTAGTACCGAAGGTATTTATATGTATCACTTCAAAAACATTTTAAGAATACATCAAAATACTTACATTTTGTAATTTGAAAAATACTATTACGTCTCAGGCTTTAAAAGTGAGAAAAAATATATACAATGGATTTATACCTATAAAGGTTGAGACGTTTCACAGCAGAAACTTATTATTGCACATCACACAACAAGATGGGATCTAAAATGATATACATAGCCAGAAAGTATCCTTCTGAAATATTTTTTATTGCACTACTAATGCTATCTACCGTGAGTAGAATGAAGTATTTAACATTGATCTCGAATCGTGCCGTTGGTAATGGATTAATCAAATCCTCTTTAATAAAAAGGTATGTGTTGCTTACGACTGGGATTTTCACGAATCGTTGCCACAGATTAATCTCGGAAAATGAAACATTTGAAGTTACTGAAAAAATTAATAGCTCGAAAAGTATTTGTCAGAAAATTGTTAGACAAACTGCGTTAGAAAGGTAAAAAATTGTATTTTTCTTGATATACATTTCAAATCTAATGATTATGCCGTTTTTCAAATATTGAATTAAAAAAATTACCAAATTTCACAATGGAGTACCATAACGAAACCTTCACGCGTAAAAAGATCATGATAACGGCTGCCTGTATACTGGCAATAGCACGAGTCACAAATTATACTAGCCTTATCATTCTGTTAAAATATAAAAGTGAATTATGATGTCACGAGTGCAGGAAATTTATTCAATTATCGACAAATAGCATATTTTGGTCCATTTAGTTCTCGACAAATAGCATATTTTAGTCCATCTCAGTGAGGCATATCATTATATTTCATTATATTTGAAGCATTGTAACTTCATTAAAATCCAACGGAAATTATTTTTCAGTATCGGTTTCAGAAATGCGGAAGGACATTCCAAGTAAAGGTCCGTATGGGTTTAAAACACCGGGTCAATTTCAAGGTCAATATTTCGTTTGATTAAAGGTTCGTTAAGAGAAACTGACCAGCGTAGCGGGCGTAGCTTGCTAGTACTTTTTATAACAATGTTATTTAACTGGTACTTTAGAGTACCTTACATGTACGTACTTTCCATGAAACGTACTATTTTATTGATAAAAAGGATAAGCTAGATATCCGAACGCTTTTATAATCTTTGAGCACATGTAAAGACTAATTTGCCAATAATAAAATTTATATTATCCGCATTCCATGCTCCAGTTGCGCAAAATAATAGAAAAATAAGCAGTTTACTTAGAGACATTTACAGAATTATTTCTCTTATGTGCAATCAAAGGACAAAAAAGCATTTACCTGCGAAGCTCTTATTATTATTTTTACCTTTCTTAAGCAACAAAAGAAAGAAAAGAAAACTGAATAGCGTGTTTATCAAATTTCTTCTGACAGGTGTTGTTCGTTACAGTGGTTATATCTCATATGTCAACATTTTGTATTAACAAGAATAGGTCTCCCGCTTCTGCTTTTATTTATACAAATATTTTTGCCCTTTTCCCTGCAAAATATTATCTAAATATTATTTGTACTCGAAAGCGAAGACTAACTGATTTTTCAAAATATTCCTTTAAATATTTTGAGAGAAAAATAAATAAAAATGATCTAACATTTTTGCTGATTTTTTCTTTCACTTATCGTATTTTAGAATAGTGATAAAACTCCATTTATAACGTAGATTTTTATGTAATTTAACAATATTTGCTTCTTCTTCAAGTAGATTGTTTTTTTAATTTTTCACTTAGAAATAAAATTTAAAAAATCAAAGATTTATCATCCGGTTTAAATCGTTTTCCATTGTGACCAAGATGGCATATACGACATTTTTTTTCGCAATGAAACATTTTTTTTTTTTTACATACTGTTAAAAATTTCTGTAAAAAAGCGAACAATAAAGAGATATTGTAGGTGAATTTTCACTAGTTCTCGGTTAAAAGTTTTCGACCAAAGTTCTCAGTCGTAACGTCACACGTTTTTTAAAGATTGATGGAGTAAATTAATACTTGCACCAGAAAATTTGTATACTGTTAGACAAAAGAC
Source organism: Maratus michaelseni (assembly GCA_963931845.1). Classification (NCBI taxonomy): domain Eukaryota; kingdom Metazoa; phylum Arthropoda; class Arachnida; order Araneae; family Salticidae; genus Maratus; species Maratus michaelseni. Next base: position 94,915,997 of record OZ007589.1, on the reverse strand, counting down.
ACAATCCGATTCCCTTTGCCTTATAAGTTTTTGTGGCCTCAAAGTTTTCCAAATATTGTCCGCTTAACATAAAACACTTCATTATGGAACACCCATATGCAATATATATCTGTATTTTGATTCCAATAAAAACGACAAAATCACAACTGTTTTCGGTTATTCTTTTCCTATAAAATTATAAGCCTTCAGTATTTTTACGCATGTAAATCTACAGGTCGTAAATATTTTTATCCAAATAAATGTGCGCATGGTAAATTTACAAAATAGTTTCTCTTATTTGTAAAAGAATCTCAAATTTAATTCTTTGTAGATTTATATAAGATTTAAAATAAATTATTACCGGAAAGACCGTTGTCGAGAATATACAGTAGTATATGTCTTATACATTCTGGATTTAAAAAAAGAAAAAAGAAAAGTATTGTCTGTGTGTGTTTCAAGTGAAACTTTGCTATTCAGGAAGCAATGATTGCCCGGATAAAAATGAAAGTTTTCTTGGTAAAGATTTATTACGCCAGTTTTTACCTTTTGAACGAACGTGCGAACGACAAAATTTGGAATACTTTCCTCCATAGAATACTCTGAATATGTATTTTAATAATTTATTATATTAATATTCTTTAATTGTTTTTAATTACAAAGAAATATTCATTTGTTTATATGTTAATACATTCAAAAATAGATAATACTTTTATTTTTATGTAGAAAACTATCACCAAATAAGCTTTCAAAAATATTTTCTAAATACATTTTTAAAACAATACTGGTTCAAAAATCTCTGTCGTGAAAATTAAATTTATTGGTGAAAATAGGACTAATGGCGTTAATTTTGATTCTGATAATTTCGAAAACAAGTCAGTCGGTTGGTTACAAAATTGAAAGGACCTTAAGAATAAATTTGCAACCAAATTCTAAAAAGTACAAAGCTACAACGTTACACATCAGCCTTAGTTATTCTACAAAATAAAAAATAATCATTTTAAAATATAGAAATACAAAAGAGAAATTTGTAAAGGACACTTTCATTAGTTTAATATTAGATTTCGAATGTCATCACGTGAATGAAGTAGACTCTTAATTGCTATGTGTAAAAACTTTCGGTATTATGTCTATCGAAAAGTTCTCCTGGAGAACCCAATGCATCACAACTGTATCAGAAGAAAATGGCAAATGAATTTTTAAAACTGATGGTCTCTTAAATTTCTTATTGTAAACCGGAAAAATATAAAATTTTAATATATTTAAATTATAAAATATTTCCTGTAAAATGTATGTAAAGAAAATGATAATCATATTTAATTACATACAGTGGGTTGCCAAATTATTAGGGACAACCATATTTTTTGCTAGTTTTATACTTTGGGTGCACTTGACTGCGGCTCTAAGTGGTTTAAGTGTTGTCGGAATGTATTTTATCTATAATTCAACTTTTAAATACTTTTGGTATGTTAAAAGGTTTGTTTGCTTTCTATAAATATTTCAATAACGGGAGAGACGCCGAGTCTTTTACACACGCAATAGTGGAAGACGCTTTTCTTTAATTTAAACAAAATTCTTTGTTATTTTTTGGAAAAGTAAAGAATTATATGTGAGTATTATCTTTCTTTTATTGATTAAATATTTGTTTATTGCGAAATTATTTACGATTTTAATTTATTTTTTATTTTTATTGATTTCAGTATGGGTCGAGGAGTTGATTTGTCCCCTAGGAAAAAATCTGAGGTAAAAATCCTTCTTCTGCATACGAGTCATTCCCAAAGGAAGATAGCAGAACTTGCTGGAGTTTCCAAGTCAGTAGTCAATAGGATAAAAATAAATCTGGACAAAAACCAGCCACTTTTGCCCAAACGAAAAGGTAAAAGTGGAAGAAAACGCATAACAGCTCCACGTACCGATAGGAAAATCCGGGATATCTATTTAGGAAACAGAAAGAAAAGTGTGAGACTCCTTACTCAGATAGTTCAAGAATCTGGAATACCAGTTTCTAAGAGAACTGAGCAGCGGAGATTAGTGGAGGAAGGGTTGACAGATCATTGTCCAGCCAAGAAACCCAGGTTGACAGAAGCGATGAAGAAGAAGCGCCTTGCCTGGGCTCGTGAACACCGCCAGAAGACAGTTGATGACTGGAGTAAGGACAGTTGTTAAGATAATGATTATTTATGTCATTTAAAATAATTTATTTATAAATTATTAACATATTTAATTTTTTTTCAGGTGTGTTTCTCAGATGAATCAACCTTTTAGATTTTAGCCGATAAAAGCAGCTTTGTCAGGCGATGCCAAAGCGAAAAATACCGCCCTGACTGCATCATGGAGAGTGTTAAACACCCTGATAAAATAATGGTGTTGTCTGTCATAAGCGCTAAAGGGGTTGGACGCCTCTACAGTGTCTAGGGAACCATGAGACAAGACCAGTACAGGCAAGTTTTGGAAAATTGGCTGCTGCCGCAAATTGAATAATGGTTCCCAGGTGGTGAAGAATTCATGTTTATGAATGATTCAGCGCCTTGTCATAAAGCTAGAAGTGTTACAAAGTTTTTGGCAGGGCTCAATATACTAGTTTTACTTTGGCCCGGCAATTCCCCTGACATGAACACCAAAGAAAACTTATGGAAAATCACCAACGCAGAAATCGCCAAAGATGCGATTACAACCCAGGTACAACTCATCGAAAAACTAATAAATATATGGTATCACAACCCTAAAATAAAAGAAAGTGCCAGAAATTGCTTAGAAAGCATGCCGAGACGAATCGAAGCAGTCCTCGAAGCCAAAGGAAATGTCACCAAATATTAATATTCTTTACTTAACATTGGTAAATTGACTGTATTATATATATTTTTTTCCTATAATACTGCGTAAATACTTAAACTATAACAATAAAGCTTTTTAAACTTAAAAAGAGTGTTTATTTTCAAATTATATCCTAATATTGTACAAAAAACCTATACTTCATGACTGTCCCTAAAAATTTGGCAACCCACTGTACATTTCCATATACATAAGCGGTTTTATTCTTCTTTTCATTATTCGAGAATAAAACTAAAAAACAGAAAATAGAATCAGTGCATTTTTATTTGTTTTCCTCTCAAATATTTAAAGGCTGTTTAAAAAAAAAAAAAAAAAAAAAAAAAAAAAAAAAAAAAACAATGCTTTTTTAGGTTTTTGTGAACAAATATTATTTAGATAATATTTTGCAAAGAAAATGTCAAAAATCATTGTATAAATAAAATCAGATGGAGGAAACAAATTCTTGCTAATACGAATTGTTGACATGTGAAATATAACCGCTGAAATAAACAGCACCTGCCAGAGGAAATATGATAAACGCGTTTATCATTTTTTTTTCTCAAGAAATATCAAAGGTAAAAATTATGTTATGAGCGCCGCAGGTAAATGCTTTGTTCTCTTTTTTATCGTATATTCGACAAATAAATACAGTTATTTTTCATATTTATTATATATATATATATATCATCTATTTATTTTGCTGTTGTATTGCTCAACTGGAGTGTGGAATACAAAATATAAAAACTAATATAACCAAATTAAGAAGAAGATTGTAAAATATTTGAAAATTTTAACTTGTCTATTTTTAACAATACATCAAGAACAAAAATTCATGCATCAGGTATAGATTATAAAACACTTTCCAACACTATGAGAATATTCTTAAGAAATTTCATTTTTTATAACATTTAATGAAATATCTAAATAAAGATTTAGACATACACCTACCGGAGTTAAAAATACATTTTCATTAATTACTGTCCATAGCCAGAAATTATTGCAAGCAAATACTTTTGCTCGGCCCTGTATATGATATACATGTTTTTATACACACCACATGGTGAAGTTAAAATTTAAATCAGCTGGAAAAATCTGCATATAGCAACTAAAAGTACTTTTGGGGAATCCCCATCGATAGTTGACAATATATTTATGTACTTTTATTCAGCCATGTATATGAGTTTATTTATATTATATTAACACCATATAATATACTAAAATTAAGTTGAGCTAAAAACCTCGTGAAAGTTGGAAATGCTCTTTCAGAAAATCCCGTTTATAGACGTTAATCAAAATTCTTTTGAATAAACCTTTTTCAGAGAATTCATATACACGCCACATAATACAACACATAACATGTATAGTAAAATTTAACCCAGCTAGAAAACGAGTTACACAAATAAAAACCCAATTCCGGCAATTTCCATACATATATCACAATATATCATTTTTGTTTTGGCACGCTGTATATGATTTTTTTTCTGCAAGTATGTTTAATTACACTAAAATATAGTTCACCTGTAAAATGCATAATACAGTGACAATAATTGTTTTAAGCGCTATTTAATATTGAAATTGATCAAAGTAGTTCAGTTAAATAAGTTTTATAGAATTAAAAACTATGTATAGCAATTTAACCGTTTTTTGTAAGCATACACGGGTCTAGATTGTGGTGTACAGTGTCGAATCATTTTTTTAATTTGTCTGAATTTTTGAGTTTCTATTTTATTTTTTGTTCAAAATTTCAGTATCTGATTAGCAATTTATTTTAAATGAAATAGGGGAACATTACGTCATAAAAGCCGAAATAATTATATTTCCAAACACATTTTCATTGAAAAAAATATTTTTATGTGGATATTGAAAAAGAAACAAAGCACACTGTAAACTGAAATGTCTGAAATTCAGACTTAAGTGTCTGAAACAGATGGTTAAAAAAAAGACACTTAAAGTGTCTTATTTTTTAAGACGCTTGTTTGCGTGTGAATTTCTCACATTTGAAACGTCTGAAACGCGGTCATTTGTTGACAACAGGCAGACATTTCTGACCATTCTTTTTTTAAACATTAAAGGCAGCCATGTTTGACCACATTGAATCTTCAATAAAGGGAAAATATTTGACCATAAAGCAGGTCTGGGTTTGTTCCAGAAGCAGAATCTGATTAAAGCATGGCCAAAGTGGGCCGTGATCCTGGCCATTCCCATGGTTTTATGGCCCTCAAATTTGGAATGAAGCTTTAATAAAGCTCATATTTTATCAGCTATACAAAAATTGCGTACCAAATTTGGAGGCCCTAAAATAGTGGGAGAAGGCATGGTCACGGCCAACTTTGCCCATGCTTTAATCAGATTCTGCTTCTGGAACAAACCGAGACATGCTTTATGGCTAAATATTTAAAAATAAATAATAATTCAAAATTCGATTCATTTTTTTTAAATCAGATTTTTTTTAGCATTATTATTCATGTTTTTATTATTATTATTATTATTATTATTATTTTACACCTGCATATATAAAAAAAATACTTTGTGGGGAGAACAGTCTAAAAAACAAATTTCTATTAATATCACATTATTATTATTTTTTTAATTTAACTATAAATAAAAAATATATAATAATTATATATGAAATACACAGAGCAAATATAATAAGAATAATTATATCGTTACCTTTACATACTATTAAATATCACCATTATTACCAATCAGTAGGCATTACTGGCATTACATGTCTGGAATATTAGATTAAAACTGTGTTTTAAGAATTCTTTTATTTAGATCTCAAATTTTATTATAAAAATAAAAACCCCTTAAAAAAGTATCTGGTCTAAATATGCATTTTATATATACACATCTCCTTTTTTTTTAACATATTATTTTCATTTCTCTTTACGCATGGTATTATTCAACTTAATTTTTTAAATATTTTTAGCGCGTATTGGATTGATTACACAGATTTTTATTCTTGTAGGGTATTTTCAAGATGGTTCTGTGTTTCGCAATTTAAACATGTTATTGAGATGGAATATAGGATATTTATCAAAGTAGTTTTTGTATTTTCAAACAAATTCTCATAAGGATTATTTAAATAAAAATAGTATCGTCTTGCAAGTGAATACTATAAGAGGGATTATTTCCCATTGGAAAAGCAAACTTTATTTATAAAATATTCAGAAAGTCGTGATAACTTTATTTTAATACTTTCATGATTTCTTTTCATGTTCTATATCACCCATCTGAAGCAAAAAATGGAATATTGCTCATACATAAACTTAAATTTGATAATATATAAACATTTACTTTGTTAATATACTCTGAATTAAATGATACTGTTGTCACTAAAAATGAAAATTCCTATATAAAATTAATATCAATCATACAAAGTAACTAGAAATTGTAAGGAAAGAACTTAATTGTGCAATATAATATAAGAATTATAATGTGTTTTATTATTGCCATATGAGCAATGTTTTGTTAATTTAGATCAGATGATAATCACACGAGTTATTTAGCTACTATTAAAAAATACATAAACATTCGTTTTAAAGTTAACTATTAAAAAATGGAATCTTTGAATAGTAATCATTTTAATAATAATCACTAAGACACATAGATTTGTTTCTTTTTAATTATCATTCGTATAGTTTATAGGTCATAAATATGATATTACAATGCAACAAAAATTTGTTTTCAAACCACGATAGTATTATGTGGAACTTAATTTGAAAAGTTTTTCAGAATTAGGTTTAATAACAATTTTAAATGAAGAATGCAAAGCAATACTATGATTCAAGCATTAATCAGATTATTAACTATATATTTTTTTAATTTATAAAATGAAGGCCTATAGAAATATTAAGAAAATTCATTAATATTAAAAGTGATATGCATTTATTGAAAGTTAGAAGAGATCGGAAGAATAAGAAATGAACACACATAATTCTTTAACAGAAAAAAAATATTTATTGGAAAAAAACCTCGCAAATATACAAATGCAAATTATTCTAATGAAAATAATTTAAATAATAAATAAATAATGTTTATATGTAAGAAAAAAAAGTTTGGAAAAAGTTCTGTTCGAAATAGATAATTATCCTTCTACGCGAGCTTACCTTTAAGAAAACGTATCCAAAAACTGTACGGTAAATCCAATTGGATGCAAATATTCACAATTTTAAGCGCCATTTTAAAAATATATATATTGGATGGATTCAAAATATACCTTCTTTTTCACTCTATTTCTATAAGCTTGATACTGTTCTTCTTTAAATATTCTATTGAATAACGGTAATCCTAATAATATTAAAATCCGATTGTGTGCAAATGTTAGGCTGAAGCCAGCGTCAAAATGGAGCATATAATGATCCTGTATCTTTGCATATAGGTTGATTATAACCCTCAAATGAACATAGGCAGGTTTTTGTTTATTTTATTCAAATATTTTTCTTAATACTTCAAAGATTCAAAATTTTCATAGAGAATAAATGGACATTTTTTCGTATAATATTTTAAAATGGTTAAATTTACCATTGCTAATATTTTATCGTTGCCAAAACTAAATCAGAAACCGGAATAATAATTTTTACTCAACAATTTAGTTTCAATTGAAAAATTTTCACGTGAAAAAAGAAAATGAAATAAAAAAAATACAGAATTAAAAAAAAAAGATTAGGTGAATATGACGTCATACATCGAAAATAAAGCTGATATGCTTTGATGGTGAAATAAAATGTTCTTGGATTTTTTCTTTACTTTTTTTCTTTCTTTTTCTTATTTTTTCTTTTGTATGGTAACAATACTTGGCGTTTTACCGTCTGCGCACGGCTAATATAACTATACCGTATTTTTTATTTAAATTTTAAAAAAGTAAAAAGAAGTTTGAAAATAAAATGGTTAGTAAATGTCAATAATATGCTCCGCAAAATTATCCATGTCGAAAATGATGTCATGGATAACGAGAAATAATTATTTTCATTCTTAAAACTAAAAGAAATAACACGATTACCTAAAAAAATGACGAATGCCAATAGTTCCATTTTTGTTGATAAAACCTAAAGATTTAATGTTATTTCGTTAAAGTAACATAATTTCCCCTATGCCAGTATTGAAATTAATTGCCTAGAAAAGAAAATTAACAAGAATTATGTCATTAAAAAGGGATTTATCTGGGGAAAAAGGGACGTCATATTTGAAATAAAACGGGAATCTTCCAATATGTTTTAAAATGAGTGTGAATCAATTTCTTACATTAATAATACAAGGATCAGTAAGTATAGAAAGTAATCTAGTTTCACGCCATATTTATAACGAAACATTTAAATGTTTTCTTTTATCTCTACTGATTATTAAGCATAATTATCCGTTATATGCAGATGAAAGTTTTTTGTTAAAAATCGCATCATAATTTTAAGAATAGGAAAATGAACACGAATCTATTATATTAAAATCTGACCGTGTGTTTGTATTTCGGAACTACTCCTAGACTATCGAACGTAACACGATTTACTGAATACCGGTTATCATTGATCCGAGGACGTCACACAAACTCTCAGAATTAAAAAAATTAAATTAGATGCCAAGATTTTTTTTTTACTCCATATTTGTGTATAAAAAAAAGAAACAAAACAGATCAGTATATTTTTTATATCATTTTCTCATTAAAACTGAAAAATAGAATTTGTTTTCACTTTGAATAGATGCTGAAAACAAAATCTTGATTTCAGTAAATTATCCGAAAAATAAAAACATATTTTCCCATATTCAAACTTTATGAATCAATTTATTCTGGAGAACAAAAATTTCCTGTCAACATACTGGCATTTAGAAAACAAAATTTGTTTCAGCTATATATTAAACCAAGGAGGCAGAATTGAATTTAAAGAAAAAGCATATACTATTTCCAATTAATGTTTTTTAGAAAGATGGCTGTTAAAACGTTTCACAAAGGCGTTAAAAGTAAAATTGTTTCTCAGGTAAAATTGACTTTGTTTCTACCCAATTCGTCTATTTCCACGATTTTATTTGGCCCTCCTGCATTGGTTGGAATTTCATTTTCGCGATTGTTTAACACAAAATTTCACTTTTTTAAGACTGAGTTATGTCAAGGTCCCTATAACAAAAAATACCGTATTGTCTCCTATGAAATGTGATAAATAGTTAGTTAATTATTAACGTTTTTAACTATTGGGAGTGAAATATTTTGCTTAATTAATGTATTTATTCTTCTTTTAATGCTTCGTGAACGAAGTCATGGGTAACAGCTAGCTGCAATATATATCGAAGTATATTGAAAATTGTTTATATACAAATGAAAAAATTTCACAATTCTTTATTTTAAAAAGGCTTTCCAGGCACACAAAGCATTAAGGATAAGCAATTATCCATAAATTGAAATCCTTAGATTCAATTTCTAAAATGCAATTAAAACATTAGGTCTATAATTTGTAAAACGGAAAGCACAAGCATATAAAAGGAAGATATATCTCACAATATTAAACACTAAAGAAAACGGTAAGCACTCAAATGATGTGTTACAGACATTTTGCACTTAATTATTGCCGTACCACATGAAATTTCACAGAAGTTACTTCAACAACGCTATTTTTTAGAAACACCTAACTGCATAAATTTTCGAATGAATAAAGAGCTCCTGTGCACTACCTTTCAGGCAGGTAACAGGTTCTGCCTTAGTACGCCATCTATAATTAAGTTTACTATGGTTCGTTGGCTGTTGGGAACGCTACGTTGAAAAAAGGGGGGTTCCTTAGCAATTGTCAAGCAGTGTATATGTGTGCGTGTATATATATATATATATGTGTGTGTGTGTGTATCACTACTGGCGACCGGCTAACATAAAAATACCAAAACATAAATAAAATAAAAAATAAATAAAGTGTTTATAGAAAAATTATCTAAGATTATTTCATCAGGGGATATTTCATCTAAATCCCACGTAGAGAATATTTTCAAATATGTTTTCTGTTCAACATTTATGTGTTTCAAATTTATCTTAAACAAGAGGGGTTCAAGAGGACAGAGTCCCCTGTCAATTAAAAAAACGTTTCAGCTCGTTATTTTTTAAATAGTTGTTAGAAACCTATTTTTGATTATTTAATAAATAAATGATTGTATTGCTTTTTAAGTTGATATGTTTAAATGTTGTCTTGCACGATGCGTTCTGACAAAACACTCTCAGTTAGCTTTTTTCATGTTCACAATCGGCATTTTAAAAAAAGTGGAAAAGGCTGCGGCCCCAGGCACACCTGTCTGAAAATCGGATTCTCTGTCATGACCCCTTTTTATCTTTCTTTCCACTCATGTATCCTAATATTTTGAAATACGTATTTAGGGAGTGAGGTGGCGAACCGATCCCGACATTCCCGTGAGTACGCGGGCAAGTGTAAATACTTTTTGAAGAACTTTATATTTTTGTGAAAAGCAATTCTTTAATTACTGTAATGAACAATTTTTCAAGACATGATGCCTTGCACATGCCTTGCACAATTTTTACTCACATCTTCTGATTTAATCAAATTATTTCTTCTTTAAATTAATATCATTTAGTGGATAGAAAAGTATTTTAAACACATCTCATCTAATAGAAAACATTTTCCTATTGTGCTGGCTTAAATAGCGATACAATTGTATCACAGTCAGTACACATAATGTGCAACTGTATCAAATTCAGACACTTAAGTGTCTAAATTTCTAAATGTCTTTATTTCAGACATATCACCAGTATTCAAGCTTTTTTTTCAGTTCATTTATACCATGGTCATAGTAAGACACTTATGTGTCTTAAATCCCGACATCTATCATGTCTGAAAATTCAAATTCAGAAGTGTCTGATTACCTTTTTAGATACACAAGTTTTCTGAATTTAAGAAGCCTCTATTTGCAGTGCATTTTAAAAAATAAATTATTTTGTTGGGAAAGCACTCAACGGCGGAAAATTGCATCATATTTAAACAGTATCTTACAAACCTCATATTTAAAATGACTTTCTTCTAGCGCCTAAAGGAAAACTTTATTATAAAAATTCAAAATGTAGCGATATTTTGTATTTAACAATTTTGTACCAGCTGATTTTCATATGTTTGATAGATGTTACTGAATTAATCACGAAAACGTCCGTCAGATGTCTCGACAGTGGTGGATGTGGTCGTGGGAACTTTTGAATTCCCCAGTGAAAGAGGAATGAACAGGAACCAATTACAAGAAGATCGCCACTGGGCGTAATAATATCTTCCGTAATCGGGTAATATTTTTTATAACAGAGCAAATTAGCGTGTTTTTAGAGTCTGGACGGATGTTTGCAAGGTTAGCTCGTAGGGAGAAGAGTCCTTTAGTTCTATAAAAATATTAAAAGAACATTAAGGGGAAAGCCCACAGCAGTTTGTCTAAGGGAAAAGCCCATAAAAATTGTGTTTTTCCTTAAATAAACGGGTTTTTCTCATAAAAACATTCCACTATTCTAAACTTATAGTTCTTAAACGCAAATTTATTGGATTTGACATTTATATGTAAAAAGTGGTGGTGGTGTATTGTTACGGGTGATTATCTAAGCGAGGTATATAGGACGGGGGATTGGGGGATATTGCTATTCCGTGGGGGTCTTTCAAAATGATCTTAATGATCCTAACCCCTCCTATCCTGGCAAGGTTCTAGGAAATCCATGGAAAACTCCGAACAGTTAGATAAACAGCACATCTCGTCTACCAGCTTTGAGAGCAGAACCTCTAAGCCGCTGGTGGGCCTGCAAAAGTGGCATCTCCAGTAAAATTATATCTTAAAAGCCCGTGAATTAACAATTTACTTTTTTAGATTGTATGTACAGTTCCTATTTTAAACTTTCGATAAATTTTCTAAATCATGTCTAAAAGATTAGTTCTATTCAATTATTTTAATTAAAATACACTAAATCAGCAGTTCGTAGGTATTTACTAAATAATAAAGACGTCACCCACCCCTTTCGCAATTACAATAAATTATATCTAAAAACATTTTAACGAAATGTATCGGTTCAAAAATAAATTCAAAAACGGATATCTTACGTTTGCTAAAAAAAAAAAAATATATTTGCATAACAAAATAGCTTTTATATTAGTTGAACAAAAATAGTAGAGATATCAAAAATAATTTTTCCTATGAGATTTGTCGTTTACGAAGGTACGCTAAATACTGTTCGAAAAAGAATTTTTGGGAATAAATATGCTTTTGAATTTATATCTATAAATAAGCTAAAGCAGTATATTTCGTAGTTTAAAAGAGTGATGAATTTAAAAAGAAATGCACGAATTAATTTACATACATTCAAGAATAATTTCTAAGTAAATAGACTCCCATGACTTTTAACGGTTAATAAGTCTTCAACACGCAATATTTACATCGTTTAGTTATTTTTATATGAATCAGTACAAAGAATAAATTATATATGAAAGTTAAAATGGAAATAAACCCCATTGATTTACGTGTGTAAAACAAATATGCAAATAATAAGTGAAATATTTCTTATTAATTTATATCTCGTTGAACTTCAAATTTCAAGATATCATTTACTTAAAAATGAAAGTCCAATATTTGAGAAAAAGTATATTTTACATGAAAATAATCTGTGTAACTTTTAGTGACATTTTAAATATTTTATTTATAGTGGTTTTATATGTAATAATTGTGACCTAAAAGTCGCTCCATCATGCTCAAAATAATATGGCAAAAATATTCGATGATATAACAAAACAATTACAATAAACTTCAATTAAGAGAAATAATAAAGATCTAACATCAGCCAGTTTCAAAGGATATAAGTGACAATTTTACGATGATTGGAAATCTTTTGTTAGTGAGATATATCAGCTATTAGTTCTTACATATAAGGATAGTTTAAGAATAAAATGTATGTCCTAGGCATTTCAATTACTGATTATTTGAAGAAATTGTTGAAATTAAAAATATTCTCATTAAGATTTAGGCTAATTCAATAAAAAAATATTGATTTTTATCTTCAGTAATATGTCTATGCATTGCAGCATCATGTTCAAAGGGATATGTGCAGAACGACTGTGAGATTCGAAAAAAAAAAACATGAAGAAACGCGATCGTTATACTTAACATTTATAAAAATGATTAACGTGTAAGATCAGAAAGTTTGAAATGGATACATGTAGCTTTAATTACAATTCACAAATGATGATTATGTAAGTGATATCAATTAGCAGTTGTGCACGGTTACATTAACGATAAAATATATACCCATGATATTTCAATAATCAATAACTGGATAAAGTAATCTTTAAGGAAATTAAAAATATTCCAAGAGTAATTTAGGACTATATTTAAAAGATAATTTTGATTTTTAACTCATGAAATGTTTCGATTCACAGCGGTACTGCATTCAAAGAGATATGACAAGAATATAATTTGATGACCTCACTTCGTAATCAATATGCATATTGATTGCGAATTGCGAATAGAAATTAAATAATTGTTTACTAGATATTAAGTTTAAAATTATAAATATGATTTAAAAAAATTTATTTTTTAAATATTTTAGTTTCCTGGGGCTTTTTGCTCTAATAAAATGTCGGTATGAAATGAAATGAAATTTTATTAAAGAAAATAATAACAACGAGTCAACAACGATTAAACAGGTGTTAGTTTTGTAAATGTTTGATTGGCATTTAAAGTTTTGTTGGAAGATTTTTTTGGGGGAGATTTTATTTTAGATACAGATGATATTGCCATAATATAAAAGCGAATGTATTAGATTCTTTTAAATACATTTATTAAATATTCTTATTATTCGCGTAATACATAATATATATTACTAGGTACATAAAATATTTCTTAATCCGACCTAAAAATATGTACATCTCGTTTTAAATTACAGTGATTTGAGATATCTGTATTTATACCACGTTTATTTTACAAATGCGGCTTGGATATCTAGAAGTGGATAAACTCGTTTTATAAAAGAAAAATAATAAACTGGCATTCCGCAATCATTTTATTTGTTTTCCTTATAATAAATATATTTCCAAAAAATCATCTAGGGAAAAGAAGTGTCGCGATAACTAAACTGACGATCTCATAGGCTTCCAAGAGTGTCAATAAATGCATATTAAATTTCGCATGCGTGCTATTCAGATGATTGGGAAAAAATTGATAAAATAAATAAAATATTCAACTATTTATACAAATATACAGGGTGTTTTTTTTAAAACTGACACTGTTCAGAGCCGTCTGTAGCTCGTTCTAATAACTGGATTGACACAAAATTTTGTGAATGGACTAAGAAAACCATGGGAAAAAAGATTCCAACAAAAAAAAAAATTAGTTCCAATCACCACCGATAGGGGGAAATGTGGCGCTGTGGTCATTTATGCAACTGGGAATTAGCATAAAATACGGGCAAAAAATGAAAATGCAAATTTTTACTTACGCAAGCGACAGTAGCGCCAATAGTCTAAGTTATAAATGCATGCGAAAAACACCGAGAAACAATATCAGCTCACGTTGAAAATGAATCTCACGTTACCGCAGCGCGCGTTACTTGTGAAGTTCTTATATTGTAACCAGTACAATGCACCAGCCGCTCTTCGTTTACTTAGAACACGCCATAAACTGCGCAAAGGACCTTTATCCGCTAATGTATTGAAAGCAATGATTCTGAAATTCGAAGAAACAGGCTCGCTAGCAGTTCGGTCAGGCAGAGGACGTAAACCGGTGGCAGAAAAAGTGATAATGGATGTTTCAACTGCGATCAACGAAAGGGAAAGTGTAAATGATGAATAAAACGTGGCATTTTATCCAAATTATTAATTTTGTCTGTTTCTGATGGGTTTTTTTCAATGTACAGCGCCACATTCCCCCCTATCGGCGGTGATTGGAACTAATTTTTTTTTTGTTGGAATCTTTTTTCCTATGGTTTTCTTAGTCCATTCACAAAATTTTGTGTCAATCCAGTTATTAGAACGAGCTACAGACGGCTCTGAATAGTGTCAGTTTAAAAAAAAAAACACCCTGTATATAACACATGGGCTGATAAGTTCTCAGTCTAATAAAGAAAACACAACTTTTTTACATAACTTTATAACTTTATAACTTTAATAAATGACACAACTTTAATAATAAATAATAATTTAATAATAATAATAATAATAATAATAATAATAATAATAATAATAATTTAATAATAATAATTTAATAAATAAATAAAAATAATAATTTTATAATAAATAACATAATTTTGTAACGAAAAAGCTCCAAACAGTGCTCAAAATCATCGACTCGTTGTTGTTTTTGGTCAAAAGTCAAGATGCGCGGCACCCACTGTGACAACAGCTTTTTCATAAACAAATGTTCATTCAAAATAAAACCTACATGTTCCTTGGATATCTTCAGTCTGAGCTATCTCCTGCAACTTCACTTTGCGGTTTCCCAAAACGATTTTGTGGACTTTTTTTTTATGTTTTTCGGAATATTCACCTCTTTTGCGTGGTGCATCACTGTAGTCCGTACGACCACATTTAAATTCAACAAACCTGTCAATAATGGTTGATTTACCTGGTGCAGTGTCCGGATAACGCTTATCAAGCCACGGTTTTGTTTGAACGGTGTTTTTTTTCCATCAAATAACAATTCTTGAAATTCTTGTTTATCCATTTTTTTGTTTATCAACAAAGTCGTTCAACTAAAACCACACTAACGTTTTATCCACACGGCAAATCGTCATAACATTTTTTCTGCTACCTTTTAAAGGTTAGTATATACTAAAAAAAGCATTGGTTCGGCGATTACAACGCCATCTGTGTGCCAGACCGGGAACTTTTCAGCCCATGTGTTATATATATCTAGCACTGTAAATATGTCACTGATATAAAAAATAATTAAACAATTAACGCAGAAGCAAAAGCAAATTTGCAAAGCTTCTCAGCATGGGAGCCCCTCTCTGTTGGCCATATGTTGAAAATACTAAACCTATTTCTGAACGACATCCACTGAAGGTAAGATTATGAATGTTTTAGAGATATCCTTCCCTTCATCTATATAGCATGAATATATAGCATATATATATATATATATATATATATATCAATAGAACATATACTAATAGCATATATACAAATGTTAATATCTATTAATTATTGATTATCAGTGCTTACAAAATCCTTTGAGCATCATCAATTTAATCACTCACAAGGAAGGTCTCTTTAAAGCTCATACTTAGAAAATTTTGAAAAAATACTAATGGAACTACTCATGTACTTTATAAAGGATCAGTCAAGTTTAGATGCGAAATCCCAGTAGAAAATCTGAAAAAAAAAAAATACTTTCGAGTATTTGGCGTAAAAATACCTGATTTGGCGAGCAACACTTTTTCCACGCCAAATGTATGAGGTTTTGTTCGGTTAAGAGTGCTGTCGTTATAAATTTCGATATGAATAACTCGTTGTTTCCATGGCAACAGTACTGTTATTTTGTCTCCTACAGTAACAAAACATTATCGAAGTCGAAAGTGCTCATAATAGAATGCTTGTTAAGCTTGAAATAATTTTAATCCATTTTTAAATTTTATTCTAAATTGTAGAATACGTTAGTTAAATTTCATAATATATGCATCTAAATGTATGTGAAAAAATTATAGTTATAAAAGTGTACTTATTTAAGTTAAACTTAGTTAAACTAGTTCAGTATGAAGAGTAGAAAAATATTTTCTTTTAAAAGTATTTGTCAAAAAAACCGTATTTAAAAAAATATATATGTGTCGCCAACCGACGATAAAACACCAAAAAATGAAATTTTCATTATTATTTACAGACGTTGTATCGAGGTTCCGCAGAATTTTTTTCCATAGATATATAGATCATAAT
Organism: Maratus michaelseni; assembly: GCA_963931845.1. Taxonomy (NCBI): domain Eukaryota; kingdom Metazoa; phylum Arthropoda; class Arachnida; order Araneae; family Salticidae; genus Maratus; species Maratus michaelseni. The sequence goes on along the minus strand of OZ007589.1, from coordinate 94,899,339 downwards.
GAGAAGAATATTCTGTAATTTTTTCAACTTTTTCTGAGTATGCGCTTATAGAGACCTTCCTTGCATTTATTAATTTTTATTATTTGCATCAATAAAAAATAAAGATTCTGATTAGATTTGCAATTCACAGGAAAATTCTTGCAATAAAATTCAAATATTTCTTCAGCATTGGCGTTTCATAAAAAGTAATACCAATCATTTCATTAATACTGATTTTAAAAAAACTCATGGTCTAAATATTAGTTACAAGCTGCTCCACCCGGCGTTACGCGGTCTCGTCAAAAAATAGTACAAAACGCGAAAACAATTTAAAAATCGCTGAACAAAACCGTTCCGTTAGTAACCTTTTCGTCTGTCGGAAAGTAAATAGAGAGACGGAACCCAAGCGGTAGTAAATTCAACACGGCCTCCTCAAATGTCTGGGACATTTGATTCAAAGCGGGTCAGTTATTAAGTGACTGTCCGATTTTCACAAAATTTGCACTTTCCGATTCAGAAAAATAAACTACGTTCATACAGTGAATTTCGAATCAATACCTCCAACAGATTTCTTAATATTCAAGGATGAGTGAAAATGAGGATATTTCGTTGTCTGGGATTATCAAATAGGTAATTTTCTTTTGCAGTTTCCAAAAAAATAGCCATTTTCGGCGCACGCGCAGAAAATTATTTTATATCCCCCGCCTGGGAGCGCATTCTATTCTAAACAAACATCTTTCCGAACGAAACTCCGGCACTTGTGCCTGGTGCCTACGGTACTAAATAGCAGCATGTGTGCAGCAAAATCTTTTAGTTTCAATTTCCACCGCCAGAGGTACCAAATCCATATTTTAATCTGTATCGGAATTTGCTCATTTTCAGTTGAATGAACCAATTCCTGTTGAAATCGGGTCCATAGAACCCGAGAAAATAAATCATCCCCCCCCCCCCCTGGAAATTTATATTCAGATATAGTGGTAACCAAAGGCTAAAAAAATGATATAGAAACTTATTTAGTACCTGGAAAACCTGGGAAGAATGTTAGAAAAGATTTCGTTTGAACCGGACCAATATTAACCAACCAACCAATCAAGCATTCTTAAGAAAAGTTCATAGTGTTACAAGGAACAAAATCGCCAAAAATTCAAAAATTGCTGTACGAATTCCGAATTAACTTTATTGAAAAGGGAACAGAATTACTATATTGGGCTAAAAAATTGGAACCGGATTCCTGTTACTAATGTGAAAAAATCGCAGCAAATCGTGAAAAAACGCTAAAAATCATATAAAAAATTTAATAAAAAAAAAAATCTAATCAAAAAATACAAAATCGGGCTTCAAGGTGTAAAACTACATACATAGAGGTACCTTGCATCCACATTTTGTAGCTCTGCGTGCAGCGGATACTCGACAGGCAAGCAATATTAATTAATATTACACACAAACATCTTTCTTTATTAGTAGTATAGATAGAAGATACATTTGTGAAACACAAACATTCTATTAAAAGCATCATACAATAAATCTGAATTTGTGTTGTTCTAAAACATAAGCAACCATCGTTCCGCCAATATTAATTTTGCAACAAGAGTTTTAATCAATTTAAAAAACAAATTTTCATTTTTTTTAGTGCCAGAGTACATATAGCCATGCATATATCGTTGTTAACTAAAGATATAAGTAAGTAAATAAAATACCGTAGACTATTAATTCTAATTCTTTGTAATTTTATGTTAGAGGCTGAATTTTTAAGATTTAAATCGTGATTCCCCCCCCCCCTTCTACTTTAAGAGTATAAAATTTTGAATATTTTATTTATATTATATTAAATATATTTTGTTCTTTTAAATACATTTTTTAAAAAACAAAAAAAGTGATTTATTAACTTAATTTCCCCTTGCACATAAATTAAATATATTAATATTAATTAGTTAGTAATTAATATTAATTAGTAGTTTTATTTATTTTATCTTATCTTTTTTAATTATATTTTTTCCTTCTTGTGAACATCTAAATTAAAGTGTCGATATTTATAGATTTCTAAGTTTCTAGAAACCCCATTTTTAATCTTAAACCTTTAAACACTATTTTATGAAATTTGCGTAGAATTATACGGAATGATAAACGAACAGTGAAAACATTAACAAAGTTATTTTGATTTGGTTAATTACCCACAAACCCACAAACTAAATAAAGGATTTTTTTTTTTTAATATTGGTTTAATTAAAACTAAATCTTTTGAAAGTGACGGTAAAGTAACATTTAATATTTGCACCAATATTTTTTAATTCACAGCCAATGGGAAATGAAAGATATTGTAATACACAATAAATGTTTAAAAGAAGCATTTAAAATCGCAAAAAATCCTCCGGAAATTTGAAATATAAAAACGTATTTTTACTGAGCTATATAAATTGGATAATAAAGAAAATAAACATAAGTAGACAGTTTATGAAAAAATATAAGAAAATAAAGCCTTTTTTCATAGGGTAAATTTTTTTTAATTGAGTATTTCTGAAACATTGTTTGCACTGCGAGTAAAGAAAAGCATAGTATGATAGAAAGACTGTTTTTTTTAATTAATGCCATTGGTAAAAATAACAAAACCAGAGTTTCAATATAAATATTTCTTTTTTAAATAAATGTACTTTAAATAGCTGTATGCAGAGAAAATAGGGAAAATTTTTCTATGGACATCTGGAAATTGTTGAAAATATTTTAATTGTATTTCAAGGACATTATTTTTTCAAAATTATTAAGAAGACTGAATAAAAAGTAATATTCTTCAAAATTTATCCCGTAAAAACATACTAAAGATGAAAAAGAAGCTAAAATAAAAATATTTAAATAACATTACATAAATAAAGGGTAATTTTGTTTGAATGTGACAAAATATTAATAAAAAGGTTTTTTTGACCAAAAGGCATTTATTTTATCTATTTTTTGACCAAAAGGCATTTATTTTATCTATTTCGCAGCAGTTATTTTACAATAAAAAAGTTTTATGTTATTTTTGGAAATATGCACTTGATGCACATTTTTTTTACGCAAATTCATTCTAAATATAAATAAAACCGCATAAAATACATCAATCGGTGCACTCAGTACCGTCATTAGGATCAAATGATATTCTTATCTTTGAGGAAAAGCATTTTAGCTCTATGCAATCCTTTAAAAACATAATTGTATACCTAGAATATACACCCTTTTTTATAACTTTTCCTTTATTTGTTGTAAAGGGACATATATTCATAAGTCCATAATTACCTTATTTAAAGTGGAAGGTATTTGCATAAAAACAGCAAAAAGTAAACTGCAAAAAAAAAAAAAAAAAGTGCCAAGATTAAAAAATATATGTATTGCAAGAATTAATTGTATCTGTTTCAATATATCTACTACTAGGGGGCCTACCCCATGCGAGCTACGCTCGCCAAGCTTGACAGCGTGCTTTGTTTTAAAAATATTGGTCAATCTGTAATTGGGTTGCCATGCTTTCAACGTTTTAATCGGGCATTTTTTTTTTATTATCATGGCCTCATACACAGCTGTTGCGACAACTGACGACTGTTTTCGGGATTGATAAGTAAAATCAATTACACCTTGAAAACCAGCTTGTTTAAATTGTGGCTACCTCTCGGACTTTTATAACAACGATCTGTATTCTATTCTTCCTTTGCGTTTAAGGATGAGAAAAATTCCATCTGCTTGTGAATAACATTAAGAACCACGGTATTGAAAAGTACTATGTTATAGACATTTTCAGTAACACGTTTTAATTTTCTCTCTATTTTAGTGCACCATCATGCATATTTTCATGTTATTTTAAATATGTAAATTATTTATTTTAATTAATATGTATATACGAATTTTCTAATAATTATTTATCATACAAAATTAATTAAATATTTTGTGCATGCATGCCTGCATTTATTCGGCATCAATTGATGATATATTTAAACAAATTTGCTATCCGCGATAATTTTACACCATTTTATGTCACTTGAATATTGTCCATAAGAAAATCGGGTACTTTTCCAGTATAGGATCCTTTGCTTTTAGGTTTGGCGTAATTCGAGTTTCAAAAAGGGATAGATTCGTTAATATACATATATTTGTTGCCAAAAGTTATGAAAACAAACCCAGTGAACTTTTGGTGCTTTTCTATTATAGGGGTCTTGACGCTTTTTTAAAAAGCTTGGCGCAATTCGAGCATTAGAAAGTGAGATTTGGTGCCAAATGACATAAACAGCCATGGAAACAAATTCGACGATTTTTTTTTTGTTTATATGCGTATTTTAATTATACGTATATTATTATTGTTTTTTCTATACAAATTACTTCTGATTATATATAAAATAGGATAAATGACATTTTACGCTAAACAAATTGTATAAATATTGAAAAAAATGCTTCTGTATACGAAATGGCAAAGTGAATAGGTTGACAGAAAGTATGTTGCCAAATTTCCTTTTTCGCCAAGGCTATTTTCTCTGTTTCGTCATATACTGGAAAAGCACCGAAATTTTATGCTTGTTTATACATGTATTTATATGTATACTAGGGGGCCTACCCCCTGCGAGCTATGCTCGCCAACCCACGCTCAGACTTCGAGGCCTCTAAAAACATGACAACGTGCTTTGTTTTTAAAATATTGGTAAATCTGTAATTGGGTTGCCATGCTTTTAACGTTTTAATGGGGAATTTTTTGATTATCATGGCCTCATATACAACTGTTGCAACAACTGACGCCTGTTTTCGGGATTGATAAGTATAATCAATTACACCTTGAAAACCAGCTTGTATAAAATGGCTAGGTTTAAATTGTGGCTACCTCTCGGACTTTTATAACAACGATCTGTATTCTATTCTTCCTTTGCGTTTAAGGCTGAAAAAAAATTACATCTGTTTGTGAATAACATTAAGAACCACGGTATTGAAAAGTACTATGTTATAGACATTTTCAGTAACAGGTTTTAATTTTCTCTCTATTTTAGTGCACCATCATGCATAGTTTCATGTTATTTTAAATATGTAAATTATTTATTTAATTAATATCTATATATATGAATTTTCTAATAATTATTTATCATACAAAATTAATTAAATATTTTGTGCATGCATGCCTGCATTTATTCGGCATCAATTGAGATATTTAAACAAATTTGCTATCCGCGATAATTTTACACCATGTTATGTCACTTGAATATTGTCCATAAGAAAATCGGGTACTTTTCCAGTATAGGATCCTTTGCTTTTAGGTTTGGCGTAATTCGAGTTTCAAAAACGGATAGATTCGTTAATATACATACATTTGTTGCCAAAAGTTATAAAAACAAACTCAATGAACTTTTAGTGCTTTTCTATTATAGGGGTCTTGACGCTTTTTTAAAACGCTTGGAGCAATTCGGCATCAGAAAGGGAGATTTGGTGCCAAATGACATAAACAACCATGGAAACAAATTCGACGATTTTTTTGTTTATATGCGTATTTTAATTATACGTATATTATTATTATTTTTTCTATACAAATTACTTCTGATTATATATAAAATAGGATAAATGACATTCTACGCTAAACAAATTGTATAAATATTGAAAAAATGCTTCTGTATACGGAATGACAAAGTGAATAGGTTGACAGAAAGTATGTTGCCAAATTTCCCTTTCCGCCAAGGCTATTTTCTCTGTTTCGTCAAGGCTCCATATACTGGAAAAGCACCGAACTTTTATGCTTGTTTATACATGTATTTATATGTATATATACAATTTATTTATAATTGTCTTTCAATTTACCTCTTTTTGTACATAAAAATAAATAAATTCTTTTAATTAAATTTTACAAAAAAAATAACAAAATGATATCAATAAATAATAATTACTATTAATTCCTTTCCTCCCCTTTCTTTTGCGTTTACATAAATGACGTCATTTGGACGAATTTATTCCAAATATTTTCAGTTTATAAATTAAATTAAATGCTGACAGGCGATTGAATCCTGACGATAGAGATGTGATTTTTTTTCAAATTTTCCTGAAAAACATAATTTAATCACAATCTTGTCTTCATTATCGATTGAAATAAAAGATAAATTCAATTTCAATTTGAAAATGACGAATAAAAAGAAATCAATAATCCCTATCGGGATCCTTTTCGATTTTTTTCCCTTTTTTGTCGCAAAAAAACTGAGTAATTAGTTGCCATTATTACAGAAATGTCATTAAAATTAGAAAAAAATTAATATCTCGAAAACTAATTCCAATTTCAAAATTCTATTACCAGTTTTGACATCCGTGGATTTTTATGGACAATTGGTATTAATTTCACCATCAAGCGTTTAATATTTTATTAAAAATAGCCCTGAAACATAATCAGTCGTTTAATCAGTCGTTTCATAAAATCGTTTCATAAATTCGTTTCATAAAATCGTTTCACAAATTCGTTTCATTAGGATTTTATATATATAGGGTAGATTAGGATTTTATATATATAGGGTAGATATACAATTTATTTATAATTGTCTTTCAGTTTACCTCTTTTTGTACATAAAAATAGATAAATGGCTTCTTTATATTAAATAAATTGTATAAACATAAATGATGTATTTACGCTAGGACTTCCCTCAAAGGGATTAGTATAGTGATATTGCTGAGAACATAGGGTTAACAATTACAATATGAAGAAAAAGAGCAAAATTAAATGATAGAGTTACAAAATATCATATATAAATTCATATACACTGTTAAAAAAATAGAAAAGAAGTACCGTTCATCAGATGTGTTGTCATAATTTTTTTTAAACATGTGGCAAAGAATCTCATTTTCTTAAGCGCGTATTGCGCAAAACTTGGAAAAAAAAAAACGCCGGATCTTTTAAAACTTCAAGCTTTTTAAAGCTACGTAATTGGATTTGCAGCCAATAGATTATTCTATCAAGCGTGGCTTAACGCAAATTTAATTTCATTGTTGCACCTTTTTTTTGTGTGTGAATTTAAAATTTTTCTTCCTTGATTATATATCTATTATTTGTATAACTGTTTATAGAAACTCTTACATTTCAAACCACATTGATAGCATGCTTTGCTATAAACCAGATTGCAAAACTATAGTCTAAATTGCTATTAAAGTATACAAAAAATCTTTCGATGACTTCTGTAGAATAACTTTTACATTAAATCTCCATATCGGCAAAATTGAAAAATTATATATATTTCAAAGTTAAGGTTAACATATGCTTCTTGATTATTCTCTAGGAGGTTCTGCCCCCTGCGCCTTTACTGTGCCAATCCGCACACTTTTCCTTTGCCTGTCTGTCTGTCTCTCCACAATCTGTCTGTTTCCCTATCCGTTCTTCTGCCCGTCTCTCTAACCGATTGTCTATCTCTCTACACGTCTCGATACCTGTCTCTATATTTCTCTACAGGTCTCGCTACCCGCCAATCTATTTCTCTAACCGGTTGTCTATCTGTCTAACTACTTGTATGTCTAGCCGTGTCTCTATCCACTTCGCTATCCATTTGTCTATCTGTCTCACAACTTGTCTATCTGTCTCTCTACCCGTCTGGCTATACGCCTCTCTACGCATCTTCTTACCCATCTCCGAACCCATCTACTGACTCTCTACTCGTCTGTATACCCGTCTCACTATCCGTCTGTTTTTGTACCCGACTCGCTACCAATCTCATTACCCGTTAGTCAACTCGTCTCTGTACTCATCTCTCTACTCGTCTCTTTATCTACCACGCTACGTGTCCCGCAACCTTTCTCGCTACATTCCTGTTTACCGGTGTCGCTACCCGTCTCGTGACCCATCTCGCTACCCCTCTGTCAACCCTCTTTTTAACCTTCTCTTTAGCCGTCTGTCTCTTCGTTTCGCTACCCGTCAGCCTACCTATGTCACTACTCGTCTCTCTACCCGTCTGTCTACCTGTTTGTTTACTCGTCTTTCTACCTCTCGCCACCTCTTCCCAATATTTAAACAATTCATTTAATATTCAGAAGCCGTTTATCAGTTATTAAATGCAAACAGAAGTAATTTATCTAATAAGTGTAATCAGATGCATTTTTTTTTAAATACATACATAAACCTGAATAATAATTCATCAGTTTTGTGTTAATAGTTGTTTATATCATTTGACAGTAAATCTCAACTTCTTAAACCTGAATTGTCTCAAGCTTTTTAAAAAAAACACAAGGTCTGTATAACTGCAAAGTACCCTGAGGGCTATATTAGCTTCATGTTATTAAGTTAAGTGAAAGTTTCGTTATCGCGTTTGCAGCCAATTGCTTATGTCAGAAAGCGTGGCTTAACGCCATTTTAAATTCATTACTGTAACTTTTTTTTGAGGGGGGGGGGGTAGGGGGGGTTTCAAATATATACATTTAAATTAAAACTTTTGCCTCCATGCCATTAGTGTTGTTTGTATTATTAACTAATACCTTGTAGACCGAGCTTCATTTGAAACAAATGTAAAAGACTTCTTCTACAGATTGTTTTCGGAGAAACTTTCGTAATTGGGCATAAAGCCAATCGGAGCATTTAATATCATTATTGTAACTCTTATAGAGTTAAAACAATATTGTTGCTAGATTTACTCTTGTTTGAGACCAGCCTTGCCTGTGTATCCGAATGGGGAAAAGTTTCGTATCCTATGTTGGTTGGCGAAAAAAATTTTAAATGGTGCCAAAAGGTAGTTTTAGCATCTTACAAAATTTTTCAAGAGAGCGGTAAAACATGTTTTTCAAATATTTACAAACATACGTTTATTAAAGCATGTTTTTGCACCATCTTAAAAATTTAAGCACAATGCTAAAATAAAATTTTATCGCCATATTCGATATTTTAATAAGTAATGAAAATATATAAACAAACTTATTTAACAAACCTAAAAGGCATTTTTGTGATAAATAATTGTTATTGTTAGGGGGTAAATTGTAAACAATTAATAAATAGAATTTAAAATCTAAAAATGGAGAAGTGGTCCGTATAAAAATGCAAAACATAACATTATACGCTTGATATATGTAAATCTTTTTTTATTTTTTAATATTTCCGAAGGCACTGATAAAAAGGTAAAAATCTCTTTTCCAAATGCCAAATAGAAAATACACAAAATAGAATGCCAAATATACAAAATAGAAAAATATCTGCAAAAAAATATATTTGCATAACACTACATCGACAAAAAAAATAAGATTTAGAAAAAGTAAGCCAAATCCTGCAGATCCCAACAATCACATTGAAAAACTTATCACCAAAAAAGAACTCGCCAAATCTTACGGCACAGGAGATAGATTTTTCCCTCTGAATGCAGAATATTAGTTTTTTTTTTCTTGTACGACGGGTGATTATATTATAATTGTTTCATTTCACATACTACATAACGTTTGATATATTGGTACTTTTATGTTATCCTGGCGCAGTTGATAAATCACCAAATATTGTTCCTATAACATTTTCATATTGAATTCATTTCATTTAAATGTAAACCTTTCACTCATTTAATTTAAAATACATGCCTTTCATTAATCCCATTTAAAATGCTAAAAAGAGAAAAAAAAAAGAAATAATGCCATAAATCGAAACCTTTTATTTAAACACCTGAGATTTGCGCCAAATCTCTAATACCAAGTCTACCAAGTTATTGCGGGGTTTTTCTTTCAAACAGAAAAAATATCCAGATTAATTTTCGATTTTTACTAAATTGAAATATATTTTATTGTGCTGAATATTAGTGCGTGCATATTTTTTTGCACCATGTACTCTGTGGTGTCTAGTTCAAAATGTAAGTAATAGATGGCAGCACCACAGCAATCTACGGCAACTAAGGATATTAAGTTTTGTTTACTGTCATGCGTAGAATGTTCGGTTCCGTGTTGTTAGATGTACGTGTTTGTGTCAATGTACGTATTGTGATTTAAATTGTAAATTAAATGTGTTCAAACGTCCACCTCAAGTTATCCATTATGAAGTTGCTGCAATTACTTTAATTTAAGTACTTAATATATTATATTATGGCGACGCAGGTCAAGGTTTTTACCGGAATTAATATAAGAAGAAATTCCACCTGATTCGCAAAATGGCGAAGTTTCGTTTTTTACATCTACAATTGTATATGCTGCAGTAATATTTTGAAGGCGTACATCATTTCGAGGGTGGTAAGTGCTGACATTTTTTTTTTTCTTCTCTGAAATAAATAAAAGTTCATAATGTTTGCAAATTTCAAGGAATACAATGATTCCATTGAAACGTTCCAATCATACGTAAAGAGATTGGAACAGAGTTTTCTATTACATGATGTTGAAGAAAAAAAAAAGGTACCCGCAATTATTTCCTGTATGGGGCCAAAATTGTATAATTTGCTGTCAGATTTAACATTTCCGAAAAATCCTGAAGCATTAAAATACGACGAAATAGTTGAAATTCTGTTAAAGCACCTAAGCCCCGCCCCTAATAAATTTTGTTCAAGAATAAAATTCCGTAACTCTTATCAAAATGAGAACGAATCTATACAAGATTTTGTTTCAAAATTAAAGAAGTTAACCACATTTTGTGCGTTTGCTGGTGAAACACTTAATGAAAATTTGTTAGAACAATTTTTACGAGGTTTAAAAAATGAAAATATCCAAAGTAAATTACTTTCACAAATAGATGATTTAACTTTTGAGAAAGCTATTGAAAAAGCAATTATTTTGCAAAATAATGAGCAGGATATATCTGAATTGAAAAATAAAAATGTAAATGTCAATAAATTGGCATATTCTAAAAATATTCAACCGAATAAAATTTCAAATAATTTCCAGAAACCGAAATTAAATAATGTAAATAAAGGGAATTTTGATGTAAATAAAAATAAATTACAATGCTATCGATGTGGAAATCCATCGCATCTTGCTAATAAGTGTAAGCATATCAATACTATATGTAAAATTTGTAAAAAACGAGGCCATCTTGGTAAAGTATGTAAAAGCAGTTCTCAGAAACAAACAAATGTATTGCAAACTGTCGACATTTTATCTGTCAGTCATGATAAAAGTTCTACACCTATAAAAGTATGGGTTTTAATTGAAAATAAAGCTAAAGCTGAAATGGAGGTCGACACGGGCTCAGGAATTTCTGCGGCACCTGTAAATCGTTTTCGGAAAATTTTTCCGAATAATAAAATTTTTCCACCAGATGTTCAGTTGAGAACGGCAACGGGTGAGGTGTTTACACCTGTGGGGTATGTAACAGTAGATGTTTCTTATGCAAATATTACTAAAAATCTTAAATTGTATTTAATTAAAGAAGATAATTTCCCACTTTTATTTGGCAGAGACTGGGTAGCTGCATTTAATTTGTTCCCTACTAACTTTAAATCTGTGTATGTCAATGGAATTGCAAATTCTACGGATCAATTGAAAACATTATTAAATGATTTTTCTGATTTATTTTCGGATAAAGTGGGTGAAATAAAAGGTTTGAAAGCAGAACTTTATCTAGAAAAAGGTTCTACGCCCATATTTTGTAAGGCTAGAACAGTCACGTATGCTCTACGTAATGCAGTAAATGATGAAATTCAAAGGTTACAGGATGAGGGTATTATTAAACCTGTCACCAGTAGTAAGTGGGCAACTCCTATAGTTCCAGTGGTAAAACCAAATGGGAAAATTCGTTTATGCGGAGATTTTAAAGTTACAGTAAATAAATTTTTGAAGGTGGAAAAATATCCTTTACCTAGGGTAGAGGACATGTTAGCTACTTTAGGTGGTGGTTTACATTTTACGAAAATTGATTTAAATCAAGCTTATCTTCAGTTACCTGTAGACGAAAAATCACAAGAACTATTAACTATAAATACTCCGAAGGGCTTATTTCAATTTTTAAAGTTACCAATGGGTCTTACTAGCTCTCCAGCAATTTGGCAACGATCTATCGAACAAATATTAAGTGGTATTGATGGTGTCACTGTGTTCATTGATGATATTGGTGTTACAGGGGAAACGGATGAAATTCATTTAAAAAGACTAAAACAAGTCTTAGAAAGATTACGTGAATATAATATTAGGATAAATAAAGATAAATCAATTTTTCTGGCTGACCATATTACATATTGTGGTTATAAAATTGATAAGCAAGGTATTCATAAAACGCAAGATAAAATTGAAGCTATTGTGAATGCTCCTAGACCAATTAATGTGTCACAAGTTAAAGCTTTTTTAGGCTTAGTCACATATTATTCTAAATTTGTACCAAATTTATCTACAATTGCCCATCCTTTAAATCACTTGCTCAAAAAGAATGTAAAATTTATTTGGTCTCCTGTTTGTGAACAAGCATTTAAAGATATAAAAAAGGAAATTATTTCAGAAAGAGTTCTTACTCATTTCAACCCTAAATTGCCTTTAGTGTTAGCAACAGATGCTTCTCCATATGGTATCTCTGCAGTTCTTTCGCATGTGATGCCAGATAACATGGAAAAACCAATTGGTTTTGTGTCCAGAACGCTTACGAATGCAGAAAAAAAGTATAGCCAGGTGGATAAGGAAGCTCTAGCTATTATCTTTGGTGTAAAGAAATTTTTTCAATATTTATATGGTAATAGGTTTACTTTATTTACAGATAGCAAACCACTCGTGTCCATATTTTCTCCAAATAAAAGTATCCCTGTTCTTTCAGCTGCTCGGATGCAAAGATATGCATTATACTTACAAGCGTTTAAATATGATATTCGGTATAAGAAAACATCCGAACATGGAAATGTCGATGCTCTTTCACGACTTCCATTACGTAGTGAAGATTTACCCCCACAATTAAATTCAAGTAATGTAATTGATGAATCTGAATTTTTTCAAATTAACCAAATTTCTACATTGCCTCTAAACGCCAAATCAATTGCTGTAGCTACAAAATCTGATCCTTTATTACGTCAACTTTTTCATCATCTAATTTCTGGTTCTCCAATTCCTAAAAATTTACTTTTTGGTGGCAAACAAGAAGAATTTACTCTTCAACATAGTTGCATTTTAAAAGGATGTAGAGTAATTATCCCAGAAGTTCACCGTAAACAAATTTTACATGATTTGCACTATGGACATTTTGGTATAGTGAAAATGAAGTCCTTAGCTCGCAGTTTTGTTTGGTGGCCAGGAATTGACCAAGATATTGAAGATCTTGCACGAAATTGCACTACTTGTGTCAATTTAAAAAATAATCCTCCTAAGGTAGATACTCATCATTGGGAATGGCCTACAGCTCCATGGCAAAGAATTCATATAGATTATTTTGGTCCTGTGATGGGTAAAATGCTTTTGCTGGTGGTTGATGCTCATAGCAAATGGCCTGAAGTTTTTATTGTCCCTAATACAACTTCAGAACATACAATTACTTGTCTTTCTTCTCTTTTTGCAAGATACGGGTATCCTATATCTCTGGTATCAGATAACGCAAAACAATTTACTTCTGAAGAATTTGAGACATTTTTGAAGAATCATGGGGTTAAACATAGGTTTAGTGCTCCATACCATCCAGCTACAAATGGGCAGGCAGAGAGATATGTGCAGATTCTTAAAAAAGGGTTAAAAGCCTTATCTTCAGAATCTGGTACATTGCAGATGAAAATAAATAACTTTCTTTTACAGTATAGGAAGATGCCTCATGTTACTACGGGGGAAAGTCCTGCATCTCTATTTCTCAATAGAAATATAAGAACAAAAATAGATTTGATACTTCCAAGTGTTACAAATTTTGTGCATGATAAACAAAATGCGAAAAAGGCCAATTCTAAAGTAAAAGAATTTCAAATCAACCAGAAAGTGGCTGTAAGAAATTACACTCCAGAAGCCAAGTGGAAAATTGGTCGCATTATTGCAAGAGAGGGCAAGTTGCATTATAGAATTCAAGTTGGTTCGAATATTTGGAAAAGGCATGTTGATCAGATAACTAATGTCGGTTCGAAGATACATCTAAATAATGATTCAAATTCTGAAGAAAGTGGTACAGAAAGTCACAAAAGTGATTCTCAGCTAATGCCTCCTAGTGTCTCAGATCTTCGACCAGCTGACTCTGTTGTTCCATCTACTCCAAATCCTGAACCAGCTGACTCTGTTGTCCCAGCTCCTCCAAATCCTAAACCAGATGACTGTGTCCTCCCAAATACTCCAAGTCCTGCTCCAGTCGACTCTAAAGTGAAATCCATGGTGCCCAATACTTCTAGTGATCATGCTACAGATACTGTAAATACTAACTCTTCTTTTTCCCAACAGGTACCTAGAAGATCCACCAGGAAAAGAAAATCTCCCACGAAATATCCAGAGTAAGGAGGGGAGAGTCTGTGGTGTCTAGTTCAAAATGTAAGTAATAGATGGCAGCACCACAGCAATCTACGGCAACTAAGGATATTAAGTTTTGTTTACTGTCATGCGTAGAATGTTCGGTTCCGTGTTGTTAGATGTACGTGTTTGTGTCAATGTACGTATTGTGATTTAAATTGTAAATTAAATGTGTTCAAACGTCCACCTCAAGTTATCCATTATGAAGTTGCTGCAATTACTTTAATTTAAGTACTTAATATATTATATACTCCATGAACTTTTCAATTCCGATTGTCTACGAAAATCTCCGGCCGGTGAAAATGACGTACGCACAAAATTTTTGTGACGTATGTACTTTAATTGTGCTTTTTTATCTATTTTTTTAATATAATTTCCAAACGGTTTGACATTTATTCTTGGTAATAAATAGACGTCGTTGTCACCTTTATAGGTACCTGCTGTAAAAATTTGAACGAAATCCATTAAATATTTTTTGAGTTATGCTTGACGAAAGGTTTTAATGTCCATCGTAGCCAGTGTTGGGCACGCTCACGAAAAAAACGAACTGTTCAAACTCAAGTTCAATTTCTTAAAAATGAGCCAAGTTCACGTTCAAACTCAAAATTTTTCAGACGAACTCGCTCAACTCAAACTCATCTATGAAAGTGAACAAAGTTCACTAAAAACTCGTTTTTTCTTTTTTTTTTTTTTTTTTTTTAAATATATATGCGTGTATATATATATATATAAACGATTTTATCATATATATATATATATAAACGAACAATTTTATCGATATACGATAAAATTGTAATATATATATATATATATCTATATATATATTACAATTTTATCGTCCAAATTTACATAATTCTGTGAACTAATCTTTTGGTTATTCGATGTATGAGTCTTCATGGGCACGGCCCAATTTTCCTCCCTAAAACTCGGTCCGAGCTTGGTTTGGGGATTACTTTTTTCTTGAGGTTTGGAGCCAGATGGGCCGGGACTAAATTTATTTTCCGGGCCACGTCGGGGCTGGACTGCAGTCTTCTTGAGGTCTGAACATGCAGAAATTTTCAGTCCCAGCTCATATGAAAATCACTGGCCCTTCTAGTAAAAATATCAGTAAAATTTGGCCCGGCTCAATTTTTTTTTCTTCAAAAAATGCACGTATTTTTAAATCGCTATTATTACACAGTTAAAATTGGTATATATATATATATATATATTTATTATTATTATTATTTTTAGATGGGTAGATAAATTTCTAGGCAATAAAATTAAAATACGGTAAAACCTGAGAAAAAGAACCTGCCTATGACGGAACCCCGTGTTTAACAAAATAAAACAAAACGTTGATCTATATAAAATGAGGATAACAGTACTTGTGAAAAGAATGTAATGCATTTACAACAGACGATGAACTTGCTCATAGGAGAACCAGCCCATGACGGATTTTTCTTCTTTCCTATGCAATTCCGCCTTAGAAGATTTTATTGTATAGAATTTTTATTTTTAAGTCTCCAAGTCATAGAATTTGGATTAACAATATTAATGGTAACTGTGCTAGTTACATATAATCAGATGCATTAAAAAAAAAATCCCTGACGGCTCGGCCTACAGGCACAGGTAGATTTCGAAGACGCAGACCGTGGGGCACCTGTTTGTCGGGAATTGCGGAAGAAATGACCTTTTTGCGATGATGCTGCAGTTGGAACCGCATACTTCGAAACCAAACTTGTTTGCAGGCGGAGCCAGCAACGATTTTTTTTTTTTTTTTTTTTTTTTTGCTATAAGAGTTGGTCCTATAAAAAACATGTCAATATAAAAGTTTTAGATAATATTAAGCGGAATTATAATAAATTTAAGCGGATTTGAAATTTTGGGAATTGACGAAGTTATGAATTTTTTTCTTCTAAACCCCCCTCCTTCCCCCCTTAAGACAATTTTTAATTATATCAAAAATCTGTCATACATAAATTGTCGGCCCTTCTCCTAGAAGTAATAATAACTTCAAACGGATTCGATATGTATCATAATTAAGAAATTATGGGGTTTTTTCTGTTTTCACAAAAAGTCCCCCCATTCCCCCCCCCCCCCTTGGTTCGATTTTGCCCATTAACGAACTTGACCGAGATTTTATGCCCCTTGATTTTATGTATCAGTTTCGAAAAGATGCGGGAGTTGGAACCGCCTACTTCGAAAAATAACTTGTTTGCAGGCGGAGAAGAGCAGAGATTTTTTTGTTTTTAATTTTTTATTGCTATAACGGTTGGTCCTATAAAAAACTTGTCAATATAAAAGTTTTAGATAATATTAAGAGGATTTATAATAAATTTAAGCGGATTTGAAATCTTGGGAATTGACGAAATTATGAATTTTTTTCTTCTAAAACCCCCCTTCCCTCCCCTCTTAAGGCAATTTTTAATTATATCAAAAATCTGTCATACATAAGTTTTTGGCCCTGTTCCTAGAAGTAATAATAACTTTAAACGGATTCAATACGTATCATAATTAAGAAATTATGGTTTTTTTCTGTTTTCACAAAAAGCCCCCCCATCCCCCCCTCCTTGGTTCGATTTTGCCCATTAACGAACTTGACCGAGATTTTATGCCCCTTGATTTTATGTATCAGTTTCGAAAAGATGCGGGAGTTGGAACCGCCTACTTCGAAAAATAACTTGCTTGCAGGCGGAGCCGGCAGGGATTTTTTTGTTTTTAATTTTTTTTTGCTATAACGGTTGGTCCTATAAAAAACTTGTCAATATAAAAGTTTTAGATAATACTAAGAGGATTAAGAATAAATTTACGCGGATTTGATATCTTGTGAATTGACGAAGCTATGATTTTTTTTCTTCTAAAACCCTCCTTTTTTCCTCCCCTTGGGGCCATTTTTAATTATATCAAAAATCTGTCATACATAAATTTTCGGCCCTTTTCCTAGAAGTAATAATAACTTTAAACTGATTCGATACGTATAATAATAAAGAAATTATGAGGGTTTTTCTGTTTTCACAAAAAGCCCCCCCCCATTCCCCCCCCCTTGGTTCGATTTTGCCCATTAACGAACTTGACCGAGATTTTATGACCCTTGATTTTACGTGTCAGTTTGGAAGAGATTTATGCAGAATTTTTCCAGTTATCGTGGTCAGAAAAAAGTGACATAGATAGATAGATAGATAGATAGATAGATAAAGTTTTGAACTGGGGGTGGTTTTGGGTTCTGAGAGTCATGATCGGCGTAGATCTGCAAATTTTTTTCAAAATTTCCAACTTAGGTGAGAATGTAATAGGTAGTATTTCTTACGAAATCTACCTAATAAATACCACACCTCAGAACACGTTTTTTAAATGAAGAATATAAACATGATATAAAAGGTAAAATAAGTATTTTTAGTTAGGACTTCTCGTACAAGACACTTTTAACCTTATAGGCGTAAAAATCTAATGTTCAGCCAGGTCGAGCTTAGTCGGGAATAGCTGAGCCAATTAATGTTTTGTGCAGACTGGACCGAAGTTTTAATTTTTGTACCTGAATTAATCAATAATTTTTTTCAACGGGCCGAGTTGTGCTCGGAGCACTTCTGGCCAAACTTTGAACTCTTCTACCGAGCCAAAAGAAAAATTGTCTACGGATTGTCTTGGTCGCGCTCGGCCTGAAAATTTCGTCCCGTGCATACCTCTAATTCAATGTATTTTTTTTATGCGTTGCATCTGCATGATAATTTGGCGTGTTTTTTCTTTAAAAATTTTAATTTTTTGAAATAATTGTATATAAAACGAAAGAAAAATAAAGTTTAAATCTAACGAACATGAAAGATATATTTTCAATCGTTCAATGGTACTAAAAATTTATTTTTATTATTTTGTTTTTTTATATTTTTTCATTTATTCAAAAAGGTGATTGTGAATTAGAATTATATCATTAGCCTTCATTGATTATTTTACATATATAAGTAAGTATAGACACCGTCTCGGAAAGAATATATCTGTATCTTGAAATTAAATTAAATTTTATTCGTCTCTAACTTGTTAAAAAAAGGGTAAACTTTATTCATCCTAAGTAACTTAAAATGATTAAACACACAGAGAAAGAATAACAAAAATGCTTTTGTCAGGATATCTGTGTGTTTCTCCTACGTTTAATCCCCAGAAAAGAAAATTTTTATTTTATTTATTTATTTTTATATTCATGCGTTTCAAATTTATGTTATACGGTAAGACGCATTAAAAAAATTAGCTGTTTCATTTTCCGATTTTGAAATACACTGGTAGAAACTTATTTTTCAATATTCAATATTTATTAAATGTTAAAATCTCTGAAATGCTCTAGTGGGTTTATATGTTTAAAACAAAACTGCCTTGTAAGAGAAGTTCTAAAATAATTCCTAGTTTAGTTTATTTCATGTTTATGTTCTCCGTTTAAAAAAAAAAATCCCTGACGGCTCGGCCTACAGGTACAGGTAAATTTCGAAGTCGGAAACCATGGGGCACCTGTTTATTGGGAATTGCAGAAGAAAGACCTATTTGCCATGATGTGGCAGTTGGGACCACCAACTTTGAAATATACCTCTGCCTGAGGCGGAGCCAGCAGGGATTTTTTTTGTTACCGTAAGAGTTAGTCCTATAAAAAACTTGTCAGTATAAAAGTTGTAGATAATATTAAGAATATTTATAATAATTTAAGATTTGATATCTTGGAAATTGACGAAGTTATGAATTTTTTTCTTCTGAAACCCCTATCCCCCCTCCTCCTTGGGGGCATTTTTAATGAAATCAAAAATCTGTCATACATAAATTTTTGGCCCTTTTCCTAGAAGTAATAATAACTTGAAACGGATTCGACATGTATAAAAATTAAGAAGTTATGGGTTTTTTTCTGTTTTCACGTCTGGTAGTAGGCGGAGCCAGCAGGGATTTTTTTTTTTGTCCCGTAAGAGTTGGTCCTATAAAAGACTTGTCAGTATAAAAGTTGTAGATCATTTTAAGGAGATTTACAATAAATGTAAGCGGATTTGATATCTTGGGAATTGACGAAGTTATGATTTTTTTCTTCTAACCCCCCCCCCCCCCCCTTGGGGCCATTTTTAATGATATCAAAAATCTGCCATACATAAAATTTCGGCCATTTTCCTAGAAGTAATAATAACTTTAAACGGATTTGACACGTTTCATAATTATGAAATTATGGGTTTTTTTCTGTTTTCACAAAAAGCCCCCCCCCCCCCATTGATTCGATTTTGCCCATTAACGAACTTGACCGAGATTTTATGCCCCTTGATTTTATGTATCAGTTTGGAAGAGTTGTATGTACAACACCGTCATACACAGTATGTACAGAATTATTGCAGTTATCGTGTCCATAAAAAAAGTGACATAGATATATAGATAGATATAGATAGATAAAGTTTTGAACTGGGGGAGGTTTTGGGTTCTGGGAGTCATAATCAGCGTAGATCTGGAAAAATTTTTAAAAAAAATCTAACTTAGGGGAGAATGCAATATTTATCATTATTATAGTATTTCTTACGAAATTTACCTAAAACTAGCCTGGACTGCGGATTACAGCAAACACATTTATTTCAAAATTCTTCTTCCCTTTCCGCTGAATTTTGTTTGTACGAGCGCTGGTAAAAATTATATGTCTGAAATAAAAAAAAAGGCCCTTTTCTTTTTTGCATATGAATCAATAAAATTTGCACGTGTTTTTTGTAAATTTATTTGTTTTAAAACTGGCTCTGATGGTGCCGAAACATGTCAACAGTTTAATAAAACTTACTTAACTGTTTATAAAGTTTTTATTTTATAACTTTTAGTAATTAAGTATTTTTTTTTAGTTATTGTGAAGCTTTAATGAATTATTGAAAACATTTTTTATTTTGCATTTACCCACATTCTTTTGGAAAATAAAATTTATAATTAAATGCACTACCTAATATAGTTTCACTACAATTAAAGACAAACTTCTTAATAACTCGATAAAAATAAGAAAGTTCTTTGAGGTTTCTTTTGTTAAAAAAGGCTCTCAATTTCTTCTTGCTTTTCTATGTAAGATTGTGCACGCTGTTTCTAACTTACATTGAAAAACAGACAATATTTTACTCCTGTCAAGTAGAATACTTAGAAGTCTAGAGTCAAAGCTTGATTAAAAGAAAAAAGTTTAAGAGAAACCTATTATGGTTTCCTTCAGTTTCTAAATGGTCAGGGGTCTTAGTCACGGGTAGGGTCCTAAATTGGCGTATCTCTAGCCAAGGGGTGCAAATATATTCTCAGGGAAGTGATACAATGGGCTTGAGATAAGACCTTTCTTCTAGTCCTGGGTAGCTGCAGGGGGGTGCCATTTCCCATTAGTTCTTGTATCAAGTTTTCGGTTTTTCTGACGTCACTGCGCGTGCTAAGTAGGATTCTTTCAATGGGAAAGTACGCATTTTCTCATTTAAAATAGTATTTCTGCTTTAAAAAAATCGTTTCTTTGGTCATATGAGAGCATATTTCTTCAAAATAAAACATTTTTCATTAGCGAAAGTATTTTTTTCTAGGAATAAAGCGATTTAGAGGGATTTTTTTTTTCCTTCAAATGAAATAGTCCTGTATCTTTTTTCCTAAGATAGGGAGTTATTATTGCTTGTTATCTTTGGTCGATCTTTGAAAGAGATGGGAGTGTGAAGTAAACATTTATTGTCATTTTCTGTGACAGCCAGGGCAGTTTTGCCTCACACGAAGCTTTAATTGCTTCTCAGAAAGAGGGACTTCCGGTCAGTTTTGCTAGATAGTAGCAGATATTTCCCAGCTTTTGTTAGTGCAACATCTCTTGGTTTTAGCTCTTTAACTGGTTTTTCCAAATATGCACAAAAATATAATAAAAACATTTGTGAAAACAAGAACTTTCATTCGATTGAGACATAGTAATCAAATATATTCATCAGAAATAAAAAAGAGATACGCTGCCAGAAAATCAAAAATGTGGAGCCAATCAACTTTGATTGCACAGTAAAATGAAAAATAGCAAATAATGGAGCGCACATATAAGATACGTCTTCAAAATGCACCCTGTGATGAAATAAAATGCTTGAAATGAAAGCCTATTCTGAGGGTAAAAACCTAAAATATTTTTATATTATTTTATCATCATTCAGCATTAAAATATTATGGAAGTAACACTTTTGGAAGTTGTTTATAAAGGTATATTATTCTGAATTTCAAATATAATTTTTCTATATCGCATAAATCTGTGAATTTTAAGCAAATATGCGATTTAAAAATTAAAGTTTCTATTTTTATTTGTATTTTAAATCTTCCTTATAAATACTGCTCCTTTTTATTCTAATATATATATATATATATATATATATATATATATATATATATATCAATTTGATATTCAATCACATCAACTATCTGAATGGAATCTGAAGAAACAACATTAAATTTTAAAATTAAATTTTAAACGCTCATAAAAGATGTAATTTTAAATATTATTTGAAAAAAAAAATAACGTAAAACTCTCTTTCACGCAATAATTTACCTTATTATTTTTGTTAAATTATGAATGTGCATTTATGTTTATTATATGGTATTAAAATAGTATTTTAAATATAAACTTTTCGGAATGTGTTTATAAAATATATTACTCCGAGTTTCAAATTTTATTTCCACTAAATCTTATAATTATATCGTATGAATATTTTAGTTTAAAAATATTAAATATTCAGCTGTTTACCTATTAAAGTTTCTATTTTATTTGTCTTTTTAATCTAATCATTCAAAACTCAATATTGTGTATCTGTGTGTGAGGTTGAAATCTGAGTGTTTATTATTATTTTATTTTTTTTACTTTTTTTTATGAAAGACATGTCAAAATTACAATAATATTAGAATTATTATAGATTTCAAATTAAATACCAATCAAATATTATAAATATACTATACTAAAAATTATTAACTGCAGTCATATAAGCATCAAATTTGATGCTGTTGTAGGTCTTTAAGATTTTATTTACAAAAATTACTATTTTGCATTTGTATGTTTGTGAAAATGAACTTTGCATATTGAGGCGCAAACGAAATGTAATGATAAAGATAGCCAATTTAACAATCAAATTTCGGCAAATTTAAAAGAGATAATAGTTTAAATTTTAGATGTGATGTAAGTCCTATAGTATAAAGAATATATTTTAATTTTTAAATTTCTTTTCACGTGAACATTTCGACTGATATTTTTCAATTAAAAACAGCGCGTTTCTAATTCAAATCAATTGGAAAACGGATCAGAGCACGCTGAGTGACGTCAAACAGCGAGTGGGTCCCTATTGGCTGCAGAGGGAAATGGCTCAACCTTATGATATAGTAACCTTGGGGTAGCTGTACTGACTGTTGGCTTTTACCCCGCTCTTCTCAGAACTTTAGGAAGGTACCCATTGTACGAATAGAGTACGACCTTTCTCGATTTTATAACACTGAATTTGAACGTGCTCTTGTGTAAAGGAAAAGTCTTTTTTAAGAATGGGATAATTTTCCAAATTAAGTTAATCTGAATTTATGTTGTAATTTAAACTCAAATTCACGAGCAAAATGTATTTCGCGTTTAAAATTCCGACTTTTTTGAAGAACGGTTAAATGGGGACGATAATTTTGTCCCCCTACATAAGAGGGGCTGAAAACACATCTCGAAATCTATTATGGCTTTATGAAAAGTTTATAAGTCTTTATAATAAGAAGGGATAAAGATATTTTCTAAAAATATACACATGAGTTCGGATGATTTTTTTTAAATTTGCTTCCTTTGCCCGTCGAAGCAGGGGCATAAAATCCATCACGGCTTTCGGGATAAAACTTTACAAAATACAAATTTTCAATATATAATGCCAGTGCAAAGTTTTATAAAGATAATTCACAGAACAAGATATTTAACTTAACGTTTAAGACAAGATTTCGTCATAGACAGGTTGCTTTTCACAGGTTTTATTGTACTTTAATTTTTTTTCCCTCGAAATGTATGTACTATTTTCCCAAAATAATTTTAATTGTAGAATAACGGCGATTTAAAAATACATTCATTTTTTACAAAAATTGCTTGGCCGGGCCTCATTTTACTGATGCACGGGACAAGCTAATGATTTTCATACGATCTGTGTCGGGACGGGGCCTGAAAATTTTGTCCCGTGCAGACATCTAAGAAGAATGAAGTACAGGCCCGGCTAGACCTTGAAAAATAGTCTTGCTGGTCCCACCTGAGCCTGCAGAAAAAGTAAATCCTGGTCCCGGTCCCGGTCCAGAAAGAGTAATGACAAGACTGACCCGCCCTGGTCTCGTGTAAGCTTCTAAAAAGCATTTGAAAGGACAAAATATCTTCTTAACGGCGCAAAAAATTTGAAAGAAATTTACGAAAACAATTGAATGAGTTTCAGTTGTAATTTTCACTCAAACTCGCGGATACTTTTAATTTAATTCAACTTACCACTGATTTTTCAAAAAGTCCAACACTGGTATATACACAATACACAGTACTAAAGCCTGCTTTCAGAGCCAGTTTTCATACAAATCAATGTTTTGTAGAAATTCATTCAAGCCGAACTTTTAGCTGTTATACCGGGCCGGGTCGGGCCAATAATTTTTTCTCTACTGGCCGGGCCGGGCTGGGGCCGAACTTTTAATTTTTATACTGGGCCGAATTTTTCTTCTATGGAGATGGCCGGGCCCATGCCTTGAAATTTCGGCCCGTGCAGACCTCTACAATAGACTGCATAGTACAGGGACCTCCATTCCAAATTACTTTTTCTACTCTATTTCTTTCTATATATCATATTATAAACTATATTGATTTTTTAATGGATCTCTTTTTGTATGTAAATATCTGAATTATTATTAATACCATTAATCCCTTTACACGGCATAGAGACGTAAAAATCTGAAACCTTCTAAGATGGAATCAGATAAGAGAGAAAAAAAATCGTTATAGTTTAGTTCCTTTTTTACGAGATCTGTCGTCTCTTGCAAATTATTATTTATTTTCAAACGTTAAGATTATTATATTAATTTTGCACCGATCAAGAAATTTTTCCGTTTAAAACAGGATTTTGTCATACACAGATTCTTATAACAGATTTAACAGTGCCGTATATCCCCCCCCCCCCCTAGAAATATAGTATTAATCTAGTATTAATCCCCCTAGTATTAATCTTTAAAGGGAATTTTAATTGTAGAATAATGGTAATTTAAATATATATGTATTTTCGGCAAAATTGTCGACCTAAGGAGGTTGTTCGTTAAACAGATTTTTGCACGAATCAGACACGGACGGGTCAATGATTTTCACACAAGCAGATTTGTTGTGACCATGCCCGAAAATTTCGGTCGGTGCACACATCTAGGAAGAATAAAACACAGTCTCAGAAATAAGCCCGGTTCGGCCCGGCCCGAGCCTTCTGAGAAAGCAAGACTCGGGTACGACCATCAGAATCTACCTGTCCCGAGTCCGTGTAAGGCCTTTAAATGGCATTTGAATGGGAAAAACATGTTCTAAACGGCTGGAAAATTTTTAAATAAATTATGAAAAAAAAAATGAGTTTGAGCTGTAAATTTCGTTCAAACTCACAGATTTTTTGAGCTTTCGTTCAGTTCACGTTCGTTTTTCAAAAAGTGAGTCAAGTTCAACTCACGTTCACAGAAAGTGAACTAAGTTCGCGAGTTTTCGTTCAATGAGAGCGCTCATCCCCAACACTGATCGTAGCTATATATGGGGCAAAGTAATACCGCGCTGTGTATGAGTCTTCGTTGCACTCAGACAATAAATGACGTCATTTGGATGCATTTATTCAAAATATTTTCAGTTTATAAATAAAATTAACTGCTAACAGACGATTGAATCCTGACGATAGAAATGTGATTTTTTTTTTTTCAAATTTTCCTGTAAAACATAATTTAATTACAATCTTGTCTTCATTATTGATTGAAATAAAAGACAAATTCAATATCAATTTGCAAATGACGAATTAAAAGAAATCAATCCCTATCGGGATCCTTTTCGATTTTTTTTTTCCTTTTTTGTCTAAAAAAAACTGAGTAATTAGTTGCCATCATTACAGAAATGTCAAAAAATTAGAAAAAAATTAATATCTCGAAAACTAATTCCAATTTCAAAATTCTATTACCAATTTTGACATCCGCGGATTTTTATTGACTATTGGTATTAATTTCACCATCAAGCGTTTAATATTTTACTAAAAATAGCCCTGAAACATAATCAGTCATTTAATCAGTCGTTTCATAAAATCGTTTCATAAATTCGTTTCATAAAATCGTTTCACAAATTCGTTTCATTAGGATTTTATATATATAGGGTAGGTATATATAAAACACAAACGGAAATTTCGTTCCGTTCCTTTATAACTCGAGTTCTGCTGAATGGAATTTAACTTGCACTGTTGGATAGATAATTTTTCAGGGAAGGTTTTAGTATATAACACATAGTTCTACGTATATTAGTTACTGAATTATGATGGAAAGTTCTGTTATTTTGGACGATAAGGGTACCATAGGTCATTTGTTTGGCGACCATTATCGTTGGTGAAAGAATTGATACGGCTATATCAGAAAATAATGCAAACACATAGAAAAATAAAAGAAAAATTTTGTTATTAATTTTATTTAAAATCCCCCCCCCCCTCCCCGCAAAAAAAAAGAAAAATGAAGAAAAAAACTGTTTTAATGAGGCATAATATTTAATTTAAACCCCAAAGGAATGTTTGTAATGCTTAAAAATATTTGCAATGCATGAGATTGCAACTCAGATTAAGCCGATATTTGGAGATGTATCGTTTGCGTCAGGTTAACAAAGATGCATCTGATAATTTGATTGAATAAAATATAAGTAATTTTTTTTCCTTTTTTTTCTTTCTGTTAATTTTTTTTTAATATAATTCCCCTATCATGTGTCTTAGAGGAGGAACTAGCAGATGTAATTTTAAAAATAACAGAATTTATGAGTTACATGTTGTTTGTTTATTTACGGTTTTGATTTTACTTTTGGCGCCTAGTAATGTGATTTTAAGCCAAAAATGCATACGCGTGACAGCAGCTTGAGTGATATTAGCAATAATAGTGTTTTTTCGTGTATACAAAATTCTTTTTGGAGTAAATTTTTATATGCAAATGCAAATTATATAAATAGCAGTTATTGTTCTGAATATGGGATCAAATATTTAAATTTTAGTGAATGTCTGCCACTGAAACACATATTGTAAAATAATTAAATTTTAGACATTTAAAAATTTACTTCGGAAACATGCCGATTTGTTATAACATATTATTTTTATAGCCTCGAACTCAGATCAGCGAATATTGTCTATTCTTTTATTATTATTATTATTATTATTTAATATATTGCCAATTTCACTTATAGAAATATTCACTGTTTCAAAAGTTAGGAACCAAAGAATATTCTTAAGGAGATGTGTGCATTTATGCGTTATTACTATCACAAAAGGCAAATTTTGCAATAAAAATTGTTTGCTGAAATAAACTTTCGATGCTCTTTTTGATTCGTCATTTCATTTTAGTTTTTTCTGCATATCTTCCCTTCTTTCAGGAAGGTTTTAAAAGACATTGGACTAATTCTCCTTATTCCAGTCACCTGCCAGTTGGCATTTTTACTATATTGTTGGATGTTTCGTTTATGTTTGAAGGTTACTCTGGACGACGATTCAGATTACAGTAGACGACTTTTGAAATTAGCGATTACTAAATTTATGGGTTATTTTCATTATGAAGCAAAGTTTTACCAAAAAAGCAATGCTTCCAATGTACGGTTGGTTGATTTTATAACGGTCTATTATCTACACGAGGGATATAGACCCTGGGGGAGTGCCCTCCGTGGGGTTTTTTTAAGGGATCCTAACCCGTATTTACGGCAAGGTTCGAAGAAAACGACGGAAAACTCCGAACGGTTAGGTCAACGAGCGCGACAGCGATTTGATCCCAGCACTTTCCGAATGCCAGCTTGGACAGCAGAACATCTCAGCCACTGTTTTGGCGCTTTCAATGTATGGAAGACTTTGTAATGTCAATGGTGGCGAATGGAATAAATAATATTTGTTATTATTTCAGGCTGGATAAGAAAAAACGAGTACCTGAAATTCTGATTAGATATTTTTTCGATCATTATAAAGCCTTTTCGACCTACACACAGCCTAGCAGCTAAACATAGTGAGAAATGAATTTATTTCTGCGCGTTATTATGCTCTTTAGAGAAATGAAAAAAAAATCTTCGGTTTAATTATTCACCAAAAATAATATTACTAAACATTTTACATAACTAACTTTATCATTGTCAGTTTTATTTAAGGTATTTAATTTTGTTAATGAAAGATCTATAATTTAATTAACAGTAATTTGACATTATTTAATGGAACATAGCTTGGCGCGTAAATAACTTCGTTTTGTAGCTATCTCTGGTACATTAGTAACCATATCGTTTCAAGCACTTCTAATGTTTGACGTCAAACTTGGATAACGGCAAGATTATGGAAGATTAGGAAGATTTTATTGGATACAAACTAGAGGTTTATTCTTCTACCAGAGTTAATCATTGTTTTTTTTTTCAGATTAATGGTTACACGAATGCAATTGGTCTAAAAAATGGAAAGACAGTGAAAATGGCGTCATTTTAATTTTATTCATATTCAGCTTTAAAAATGCACTTTTTTATGTTTCACCATTTTTTAAAATATGAAAAATAAACACTGTTCCTTATGTGAAAACAATTTATTACAATTTTCACTGTATTTACTCTGCTGGGATCGAAAGATGAAAAACTGTAGTAGACTTGCCAGAAGAGGACGTATATATTGCGAAATATAGCGTAGCATAGAGTGAGATTGTACTTACGTTACCAAAATCTCACATGGAGACAAGAAAGAGTTCAAGAACTTACAGACGAAAATGAATCACCCGAACATTATTTAAGTTCAATGGTCAATTTATGCAATCATTGTAATGCTTTCTCTTTTAGTAGTATGTTGACTAGAGAACATTTTAGTTCCTGTTGTCATAATCTCATAATGGCCATATTTCCCTACGAAGCTCTACTATAAATGATCAACTAAATGAGTTGCTTCTTTTAGCCCAAATTTAGTCCAATTTATGATATAATATAACGCAATGTTGTTCACATTGTTTACAGCAATATTGAAGAAAAATCCAGGTGAACGTCCCTATTGCTTTAAAATACATGTCCAAATCAATTGATATAATTCCTTTGAAAATATTTACTAAGGTAGCATCTGTAGGTGAAGATTCACATTCCTTTAAAGTACAAAGCCATTTCGTTTGACTTAAGGTACATTTAGAAAAATGGCCCAGCGCAGCGGGCGTAGCATGCTAGTATATATATATATCTCTTTTATTAAATGGTAAATTTACATAACGGGAATCTTTACTTGTATAGAACGTCTTTAATTAAAATATGTTTATACCCTGGTCCTGGTGTTATACAGAAGCAGAAGGTCGTTCGCAGTTTAGGGAAACGATTTTAAAAGTTAATTTCTACGCATAAATGACATATTCTTTTCAACAATTTGACTTTGTTGGATAGTCTTGACTTTTGGCTATAGCTCTGGCTCGAAATTTATATAATAACAGAATTTCCTTGTTAACGTCATGTGAGTTTTTCCCGATACTTCTTCTAAAAACTTTCTAAATCTTTTCAATGTTCGTGAATTTATTTAAACAATCCAAATGCAGAAAAAGGTCATTGTTGAAGGAGGGAGGGCTGCGTCAGGTGATTTTACATGTATTTCTTCAATTGATACACAATTTATATCCATTTGTGATTCTCTTTTTTCTAAATATGCGTCAGCTGAGTTATGTAAGAACGGCTGGGAGAATTTATTCATATGAAACTCAAATAATAAGTCTTTTTCATATAAAGGTGGAATGTTTTCTTCAAAAATGGGTTCTAAAATATTTTACTGATAATAAATGGTCATTCCATGCAAAATGAGCAAAAATTAAAAAAAAGTCGTGGCCACATAGTAACCGATTTCAATAAAATTTGGTACACAAATTCAATTCATATTTAAATAGAGCTATTCAAAATATCTTGACAAAAAATAAAATATTTTGGAAGTTCTGGACATTTAAAAAACTTGTGACATAGAATGGCTTGTATGGAATCGTTCAAAGTTGCAAGTTTAAAGTTCCATATCTTGAAAACTATTTACCATAAATATTTTTTTTTCATACTATTGTAACCCGTGGACAGTTATTATCATATTTATTTAATAATAATAATTTCGTAATACCATGGTTGACATAAATTGGTTGAAAAAATTGAAAAATTGAAAATTTTGAGAAGATTAAAAGCGTTATAAAAATCAAAGGAATTTAAAAACATATGTGAAATTGATGTATGATGTAATGTTACATATGAAAACCCAATTTCTCAAATTTGGAAGTTGCCAGTTATTTTCTTCATCTTCAAAATAGCTTAGAAACTTATTTAAAAAATTACAAAATCACAATTTTTCCTCTTATGTATACTTAAAAAATCAAATGAAGGAAAAACCTGACATTAACAATATTACAGAAGCATAAAGCTCAAAAAGCCCATGATATGCTGAAAAAAATTTCAAGATTGCCTTTTGATTCCTAACATAACAGAAATAAGTTCAGAAAGGTAATATTTGATACGTTCAATGGGCTATTTCACTTCAAATTTGAGCGACTTCTTTTCCATCTTGCAAAAAAAAAAAAGGTAGTGCTGCCATCTATATGGAGATTTGATTACTATATAATTGTTTGCCCTGTTTAAATCAATAATTTATTCTACTCTAATTTAAAATATTGTTGAGGAAAAATAAACTGAAGGCAAGAATGAAAGTTTCTATATTTAAAATATACACTTTTATCTATAACGTCAAATAATTTTAAAATCTTAAGACCTTTCCTTCATGTTCAAACAAGCAACAGAAATATTTCATTTTCCTCTCAAAATTTGTCACTATTCATTTTTTTTTCTCATTAAGAAATAAAAAGGCAAGAATGAAAGTTTCTAGATTTAAAATATATACTTTTATCTATAATGTCAAACAATTTAAAAATCTTAAGACCTTTCCTTCATGTTCAAACAAGCAATAGAAATATTGCATTTTCCTCTCAAAATTTCTCACTATTTATTTTTTTCTCATTATGGAATAAAAGGACAGTTACTAAATCACTCCAATCTGTTACTTATTATTCATTCTTAATTATAAATAATATTTGATAAAGTTTTTCCCTCCTACGGCTGATAATGAAAATTGAAATTTCAAGCATGTAGACAAACCCTCGATCTTATATCAACTTTTAATGTAAGTTTTAATACTTAAATAAACAATCCTGAAATCTATTATTTTACATTTACTCATAAATAAATATGATCTACTTATATGCTGATTTTCATTAAAATCTATGACATGTCAGCCACAGCTGATTTGCTCATTTAGCATGGAATGACCCTAAAGTGAAATCACCTTAGCTTTACTGCATTTTTTACCTTTAATTTTTCCATGACGAAATCCAGCAGCAATCAGGAATTCTTTTGAAAATTTTTCTTTACATTCACAAACCCATTTCTTTCTATTAATTGATAAAAATTGCTCTTCTTTTGATACACTCACTTAAATAAAGTCATGTTACATCCAGTATTACGATAAATTTTTATTTATCACCACCTATGTGTTTGTTAAAGTGTGCGTTAGATAGCGCTACACTGTTAAAAATTTGCAGCAAACTGTCCAGTCATTTAACCGTTTTTGTAGAAAATGGTTACATAACCGTAATTTAACTATATTATGACCATAAAATGAGCAATAATACGGTCGGAATATAGTTAAATTACGGTTATGTTACCGTTTTCTAAAAAAACAGTCAAATGACCGGACAGTTTGCTGCAAATTTTTAACAGTGTATTCACAACACTTTGAAAGACTTTGGAAAGTTTTCCAAGAGGTGTGGGAGAGAATTGATATGATTGTACTGGGAGAGATTTGATATGATTCTACTAAGAGAAAAATCGACTATGATGGAAATTTTGATCCAGAGTCAAAATCAAGCGTCAAGGTTATACAGGAGAGTAAAATTGTCGCAAAAATTATGGCATACATGTTCCGCAATTAATTGTGAAAATCGTTTTTTCCATAAAGTGCGAACGACCCTCTGTAAAATATAATTGTCATTTTTATATTTCTCTTTCTTATGATAAACTAACAATATAGTAATGAAACCAGTTTTTGTGTTTGCACCTATGGTTTAAGAATCTTACAATGATCTTAAAAATCGTTGTATTCTTTTGAGATTTTTTCAATGTTTATTGTCTATGTATTCATAATACTGTATTTTTTATTTTTTTAAGCGATGGAAGAGGATAAATTTGTAAAAGAAAAATTTAACAAATTAGAGACTCCACGAAAGGGATCTGTGATTAAAAATATCGAATTTCAAACGTTTTGATTGATTGTTTGTAAATTTTAATCGAATTAGTTGAATTGATGAACTCGGCTATGAAATTTTTTCATTATAAAACATAGGGCGATTAATCCAGAAAACTCTATTAAATAATTATTAGTAACTCTTTAGGTATTGGTTGCGATTTTGTGGAGTAATATTGACCAAAGCATATTTTTTATAAAAGCTTGTAGGTATAAAAAGTTATTAGACTTAAAAAGTAACTACAAAAATTTTCCTGAAGTTTTAATACAATTCCAACGCTTCACAATAATTTATTATTTTAATTATAAATGTTAATTAAATATGACTAGAAGTATTAAAATATTATCTTTGTGAGTCAAATTATAATTATTTGATTATAAATCACAATGCGATAAAATCAATTAAATACAAAACATTTCAGATAAAATAGTTACATCTAAACTTAAATCAGAAATATATTTATAATCCTGTTCATTAACAAGACATTCTTGTAATTTTCAAAATGACAAGCTTAAATTAAAATTTTTAATTAAAATTTTCATTTTAATAAAATATTTGAATTATATTCATTTATTTTAAAAGTAGCAAAAAAATAATTTTCCACGAATACGAAATCAAAATCAATATTTAAAATCAAAGTATAAAATTAAACTTTTTAAGTCTTTTGATTTTCAATACGTTTCATTTTTATTGTGAAACTGATTATTCGTTATTACGAAACATAATAGATTTTTTAATACAAAATTTTCAAATATTTTAAATCATTTAACAAAAAGAAAAAAAAAGTTGGTCTTCCATGCAGCTGATAAAAAAATTAAGAATATGTTAGTAATTTTTTTAATTATTTTTCCTTTTCTACAAAAATGTAAATTTGCATTAATGATGTTAAATAAGGAAATAAAGTCTTTACAAAAGTCCATTCGGAAAACTAGGTCAGTGAATACCTGTATGTTCTTTTTCAAAAAGATTTCATTTTGTGAAAAAATAAATAAAATTATTGAAATATGAAAATAAAAAATTAATTAATTATATTTTCTAATTCAATAGCTTATCATCATGGAGACTTTTTCGTTTTGAAGCAGTAAAAAGAATCATTTGAAAAATATTTCTAACAAAAAAATGATAGAAAGCTAATAGCAAGCTGATTACTTTCAAAGATAATTTTCCAAAAGTTCTCACATTGCTTTAGAGTAGAAATACATAATCATGATCATAAAATAAACATTGTGTATCTTATAATATGGATAATTTATCATAATCACATGATTATGTTTTATTTTACTAACTTAACTAAAGATACAATGCGAATATCCTGTATAAATGTGCGAAAATTACCGAAAAAAAATGCGCTTAAATTACTCTTTTTTTTTTTTTTGTCGAACTCTAACTATGAATGCATATGAATGTCGGCTAGAAAAAAGCATTTTAATGCAAATATGCAAATATAGAAATAAAAATATAGCTTGGCGCTATATATTAAAGAGATGGTTTTGCGAGCTTTAGTGCTCAGAGATGGTTTTGTAGTCAGCGTCAAGTATTTGCTACTAAATTTCCTAGATCTATCTACCTATTTATCCATGTGCTAAGATTAAGATCATGTCAATTAAGATTTACAGCCGGAAAATTGCTTCTTTGCAAACAAATCAGGGTGCTGAAGTTGAGTGAATGTTTCTTATCTCGATCGATAAAAGATTAAGTTTAAATAAAAGGTTTAAAGTAAATAACAAGAGAACATTAATCCCAGTAAGGAATTTCACGTGAGTGGAGTCATTGCAATCACTGACGTGTCTGCCTGTCCGTTTTAGGCGATTAAAAATGTTTTAAACTTTAGTTTTTACACAGATTACATTGTAGAAGCAATATCTGCGGTACAACATGGCTGAATTCGCAAAGCAAGTGTTTGTTGCACATGTTGGTATTGGTACAAGCGAACTACCATACCCTTTGATAGATATTAAACTCGTAATCTTGAATTGAAAGATGGAACCATTGCAAGAATTTAATTGTTGAAGACGTAAATAATTTACCAGTTATAATTCATAAACTTGGATTCATAAACTATTTCACAGCTGTACACATTCATTTAAGCTTTATTTAAAGACTGTAGGCGATAGTAATTAGTTGCAAATCAGAAAAAGAAAACATAAAAACGAAAAAATTAAAATGTTGCATTATTTTGTGGCGTATTATTGTGGATGGCGAGAATAAATTTTCCACATGCAAGGGTTTATCAAAGAGTTTCGGAACTAACTTTGTAGCACCTTTTGGATATCACGGTAATACATAACGCGACAGTAGTGACTTTCAATGTTGACAACAGAAATGTCAAGATGCATCGCATGATGTGCTAACATCATAATTTGTTCTAATGAGATTTTTGGCGGTAAGTAAAAATGGTAGACATTGTGGAATGTTTAGTTGTGGCTAGGCTGGTCTGTTTTCGATTACGTTATGGATAAAAAGTTGCAAACAAAGGACCAATGTAAAATTTTCATTTAAACTGGGAAAAACGAACATAGAGACGTTAAACATATGGCGAAATCTGTGACGAAGAAAAAATATAATCTCCGTGTACAACAATGCACTTTCTCACCGAGCACTATGTTCGTGAGTTTTTCGTCAACCACAATATATTGTCGTTTTGTACTCTTCAGGTTTAGCTCTTACTTTTTGTGATTTTTTTTCTGAAGGAGATAGACCGGGAGGCGGCAGCACAGACAACCACCTCATCGAGTTCACGGCTGAAATTCCAGAATTAGTTAAAACTCAATTCGCATATTAAAACGCAATCGGTCTGCCAAGTCATATCTTGGTGGAAAACACCTTAAAACCCGATTTTAGCGATTGAGTCGTAGATTTACCATTGTGTTTTCCTGCACACAAAAGTCTGAAAACATGGAGGACTGGGAGCAGGAACACACAATAGTAAACCTATGAGCCAACCGCTAAAATCGGGTTTTCGGGTATTTTCCACCAAGATATGACTTGGCAGACCGATTGCGTTTTAATATGCGAATCAAGTTTTAACTAATTCTGGAATTTCAGCCGTGAACTCGATGAGGTGGTTGTCTGTGCTATCGCCTCCCGGTCTAAGAAGATGAAGTTAAAAAGTGGCGTTTTCCACAGCTGCCGAAATGAGAGCAAATCATAACAGGTTTCGACCTCCAGTCACCAATTATAGCCATGGCAGGAACGATGTGATTGGCATATTACCGCACAAAACGAGTATTTCAAAGAAGATACAAATTTACGTTCGTAATGTGCTCTTTTTCAATAGAAATAGTACTAAACGTTTTTGAAACACTTTTGTTTGCAATTTTGTTTAGCCCATGAGCTCCACACTAGTTCGAATTTGCACCGACCAAAATTTAAAATGTCGGCGTTTCTTTCTTTCTTTTTTATTCTTTCAGTAATTTGCACTTTTATTAACCATTTCGGAACCGCACCCCATACGCGAATTATATTCTATTTGCACCATTTTCTTTTAAACAGTTACCCATACTTATATAATCAGGAAAGCGTTACCTTTTGTTACTACTGGTACCAAAACCAAATAATGTATGCATCTTTTGAAGTTACATATAAGCACCCATGGTCTAGATAGGATTAACAAAATAAAATGTTTGGTAAACATAAACTACACAGTTTGATTCCTGGTTAAATGTTGTATAGGAATCATGTGTTATATTTCATTATCACTATATTGCCAACAAAGTTATTCTCAGTTGAAGCTGCGGAATCCCAAAGTACACTAGTGTAGAGTGTACGTGTGCTAAACCGAAGTCCACGTGTCAAATCTTAATCCATCAATCAAAATTTTATGATTACAATAAATTTTGAAAAAGAAATGATAAATTTCATGCAGAACAAATTTCAGTAATTTATTTTTTTATTAAGATTCCAGTAATAATTAAATATTACAATTAGATTAGTTAGTTTATTATCCACTTAACAGTTTATTTTATTATTATTATTATTCAATAAAATAAATTTGAGGGATAAAGACCTATTTTTTCTGAACTAAAATATTTGCCTTATTTAATTTAAATATTTCTGCTCTGAAAATTAGATTTAAAAATTTAGTGGTGTCCAAAGACTTTCAGTGACGGCGTAAGCAAACTTTTCTTGCCCGTACACTGTAAAAAAAAAGGGTACTAAAAAAATTTTAGTTTTTCTCATTGATTTTTGCAATTACTAAAAATTTTTTTGTATTCTTACTCAGTTACAAGAAAATCTGCAAGAATTACTAGAAAACACCTAGCAAAATTACTAGAAAACAGCTAGCAACGATTCCGGTTTTTAGTACTGGTTACTAAAAAAATCTGTGGAATACAAATATACTAAAAAAAATTTAGTAACCTCAGGATTTTTTTTACAGTGTACGGTGTACCGACAAAACTGTGAGGTTATTTAAAAAAATCAACAAATATAAATTCCTGCCAGATTCAGAATAAATTCAGATTTCATAATCCGTGTATAAAGAGACAATTGATAATCTTTAAGTATTTCATTTTTATTTTGTTACGAAACTTTCATTATCCTGAATAGTAACATTTTAATAAAATAAACCTGTTACTTTTTCTTTTGCCTCCCATGTGAATTATTGTGGCGAAGGTCGAAAAAAGTCTTACATTTAATTTCAATCGAAAACGAAAATTTATATTAACTATATCAAACAAAGGAAGAAATCTTTACGATAGTAACTATTAGAAAATTTAGGTCAAGGAATAAGCTATAATATTTCTTCTCTGTATTCAAGATAGATATGTTTCATGAAAGGGCATATACTCATTGAAATATGAGCGCAAAAACTTAATTAATGACACTTTCTAACAGAATAAAACTGGGAACAAGTTTTATCTATTTGGAAGAATAAAGAAGTCATTTGTAAAATATTAGTTATATAGAAACGCCGACGGAAAAAATTAGAAAAGTTGATTGAAGGCTAATTAATTTCTTAGAAATGTTTCGGGAATTTAAAGTTTTTTTAGCGCATTGGGATAGAGCTGATTTTGTAAAACAAAAATCATTTTGCGTTTTCTTTTATAATTGTATTTTACAATAAATAAATTTCACAACAGAAAAAATTCTGTAATTTTTTTTTCCGCTTATGTAGATTTTTCTTGTAACCTACAAAAAATAGTTTAAGAATAGCTTCAATGGACAACATTATTCAAGGAAAATGTGACATAAAACAGTTTATAATCATTTCTCTGAACAGAGTCCGTGCATTAGACAAAAACAATGAGCGATAATAAAACAAAACAAAACTTTTTTTTAAAGCTATTTACAGTAGACACCAGAAAAAATATGAGAGAAAATTGTTAATTAATATATTAAAACTTCTGATGAAAAAACTGTTAAATTGTTTGATGTACAGTCGAACCTGATTAAGACGCGTTTCAAGGGAGCGGACAAAAGTCGCGTGTTACGTGGGATCGCGTATTAAACGTGATTTGCATATTTTTACAAAATTCGAACAGTTTGACACAGTTAATCGTATTAAATGTGCTTTAGAGCTTTCGCCCCTACGTCTACGATCAAAACGTGTTTTTTTTTTTTTTACACATATTTACGTTAAAATTTAATTTTACCCAACTCGTTGTTTTGTTTTTTTACAAGAATAAATGGGATAATAATTGAAAATAACTACGAATTCAGATATGGCTGTATTGTCGAGTTACAATCAAAGTATAGAACAACTTAAAATATTTTGTTTTCTAAGTTTCTTAACACAGACTAAACTATTTAACTGTTTTGCAGCACAACACAGTTATTAAAATCATAATTAGCATTTGTAACAATGAGTATTCTTATAATCAATCCTTATGTTTTTTCAATAAAGAAAGATATTCTTGCTAATTTGTGGTTAACAAAAATACTGCTAGAGCACTTTTTCCTTTACCGACAGGACACGAATAAATCGTACACAATTGTTATTCGGCACCGTTTCGCGCAAAATGCATTCATATACTACATTACCGGCTTTTTCACCTATCGATTCGTTGTGTATTTTGTCGTCGTCGTGTCTATGAATGCATTCTGCGTGCAGTCACTGTCCGATAACGACAATAGTCTACGATTTATCAGTGTCGTGTCGTGTCGGTAAATAGAGAAGTGCTCATAGCGTCTTAAACACTTTTAATGTCAACTTTTAATTAAAACAAACATAGGAAACACTAAAGAAATGAAATTATAATAAAAACATAATTAAAGGAAAATTACAATGAAAACATAATGAAAACGAAACATAGAAAACATGAAACAATATCTATACAACCTCAGTGATTTTTTTTATCTTTTCATTCATCGCGAGTTACTTCAACAACTAACTTTCTTAAAAAAATTTCCATTGTGGTCTGTCACAGAACACGATTTCTATGCACTGTGTTTTCTGTTGTGTTAATCATCCGATAAAGCTTATCTGCTCCTCCTCCACGCAAGCTAGATGCGTTTCTAAGTAAAAGTGGAACATTTAAAAAAAAGAAAATCTTGCCAACTATAAATACAATCATCTGTAACGATAAAAAGTTTATGACATACCTATGCAAGACGTTGAAGGCATTTCTTTTGGTTTCTATATTCTCAGGGAAAACTCTTTATGTTTGAAAAGCTGCGGGGATGTCGCTTATTTTTTCGATTTTATTTTTTCTGTACCATCTGCATTTCCTCCAATAAGAACTGTCAATCGATCTTTACTGAGCTTTCCACCAGTAGGGTAAAGTGCCCAAATATGGTATAGTCCCCTAATATGACACTACCTTATATCTTGTAAAGGAAAAATCGCGCTCTAGTGAGAAAATCCTCAAACAATAGTTTTCCAAGTTTACTCAACAGGGTGCAGTGCGTTCGCATCATTCAGCCGATTATGGGATTGATCTTCCACCAGTTTTGTTTCCACGTGTTGAAGATTTTTAAGGTTACAATTTCAAGAGTATCTTTTTCAAGGAAGGTAAGTGATTTTGAAATGTTTGAACATATCTGTAGTTTCAGTTTATTTATATTAATGTTTACCAACAGTTGGTTTGGACTGAAATTCATTTTATTTTTGTCAGTAGCTAGTATTATCAGTCCATGTGGAGTTTCCAATATGGCTCTACCAAGGATTCACAAATATGGGTGTAGTACCATACTTGGACTTCCTCCTTTTTATCGCTCTGCTATTGGTTTTTCATAGGAAAAATATGTACTAAAACTTGATGAATGGAACATCAGCTGGATCTGTTTGGGCTTGTCATTCTTCTGGATGCGTTCAAGGAGATAATTTTGCAGAGTGGTTAAACCATTTCATTCTATTAACATGGCCAACTGCTTTTAACCCCGTTGTATTAGTATTAGATGGCCACTACAGCCACACTCGAAATGTGGATACCTAATAGCGCGTGAAAATCATGTGTGTATTGTATCATTGACTCCTCACTCAACTAATAAGATGCAACCCCTCGACATAAGATTCATGGCTGCCCTGAAATGTTACGACGGCCAAGAGATTGAGACATGGCTGAGGAATAACTCTGGAAGGGTTGTGACAAACAATCAAAAGTTGGTGAATTGTTTGGAGAGCATACAATAGAGCTGCGACAATGTTGACTTCAATCAATGCCTTTAAGAAGAATGGACTAATCCCCTGTAACAGATACATTTTCAAGGATATTAACTTCATGCCAAGTAACAATACTGAGGAGTCTTTAAACATAAACGATTCTAATGATTCTTCAGATGGCGCTCTTCTTCTGGCTTCATCAATTTCTCCTCGAGTGCTTGATCAGGATCTTTCTTCAACTAACAGTTTGAACCCTGCTACCACAGTACAACATACTCTAAACTTCTTGTCACATAACGACATCTAACCTGTGCCTTCATGACCTGCTTCCTCTTCGTCATCAATATCAGGGAAATCCTCACATATTACATCATCTCCCTACAAGAGGATATTAAGCCTAAAAAAGGATGACAAAACTGCTAAAAAAAAAACCAAAAAAAGAAAGAGAAGATTAAGAAAAAACTGGCAATGAGTGTTCCCACCGCCGAAAAAACCATGTGTACCATATTAAGAATCCATTTCGCTGGAATCTGCAAATGACACACCACAAAAGGAAATTTTTTTCTTAGCTGTATTAATTTTTGATCAAACTTGACCCCCGAATCTTATAGAGAGGAAATGTATCTACAACTGGTAATTTTTCGGTCAAAAAAGAACATTCGAAAATAATAAAAAAATTACATCAACAAAAAGTGGTTCATATTTGGGCACTTTACCCTATGCTCTCCTTTGACGGCGAATGTTTTGTCAGGCATTAATTTGAAGAAAAGTCCAAATTCGTCTACATTAAAAATATCGCGACTAGCATATTTTTTCGTAATTTGTGGAAGTACGCTTGTTTTCCAACATTCTACGTCATTAATGTTCACTGATGCCGCTACCCCCAACACCTGCTTATATATTATTCCATACCAAGTTTTGAATCGATCTAATCATCCACTTGACGGTCCAAAATTTATATTTGGAGTCTTCGATATATGTGAACATTAACAGGTATGTTGGAAGCTCGAGCTTGCGCATACCAGTCAAACAATATCTTTTCCATGTCTTCATATTTTCCGGTTTTTACCTTCATTCTCTTGGACCCACCCACAACCGCAGACTTCTCGATTGTGTCGCGATTTTTTAGGCCGCCAGTAGCAAAGCAAACAAGAAACAGAATAGGAAACAAACAAAGGTTTGCCTTTCTTTTCACATGCTTTGAAAATCACATTGCGGCTGCCAGTTTATCTCTTAAAAAGCCGAAGATTTTTTTTTATTGACACTCGTTTGTTTTTGTTTTATCAAACTACCGTCATTAGGGTTTCATTCATCTCACAAAACCCTATTACTCCCGCTTCGTTG
This sequence comes from Maratus michaelseni, assembly GCA_963931845.1. Taxonomy (NCBI): domain Eukaryota; kingdom Metazoa; phylum Arthropoda; class Arachnida; order Araneae; family Salticidae; genus Maratus; species Maratus michaelseni. Next base: position 94,858,718 of record OZ007589.1, on the reverse strand, counting down.
TCTGTGCGTCACAGAGACGGTTCTCCGAAACTGTACAACTTACAGGTATGAAATTTTGTGTATTTATAGCTGAATACCTAATATGAAGCTCAAAATCATAAAATTCGAAAAAATAGTGTTATTTTAATATATAGCGTGAAAAAACTAAAAATCTAACAGCCTTTTCCTTCAGCCTGGTAAATGCTGACATTGGGTTTTTCATATGCGTTATGCGTTTTCCATTTATAATTATTTAACACAATAAATAATAGTAGAATTGCAATCCGAACTTAAACTCTTTTATTTTAACTGATTCAAGGGCCATTCCGGTGTTTCAGGCAATGAACTGGCGGATCAGTTGGCGAGATCGGCTACAGAAGACACCACACTACCCTTAACATTTTTACCAATACCAACGTCAATATTAAAAAGGGAACTCAAATAAGAAATGCAACACAATTGGCAAACACGTTGGTCCACAAAACTGGTGGGTCTATACACAAGAGACTTTCTCCCAGAAGTCTCACCAAGCATACAGATTCACAACAGATACTTACATTTTTTCTTAACAAACCATGGACCCTTCGAGCAAAATCTATATATAATAAATAAACGCGACTCATCACTTTGTATCTGTGGAACTGAATCAACATTATTACATTATATTTGAGACTGCACATTAACGTCACATTTCCACATTAAGAAATCACAAAACAAGACACTAAAAGATTGGCTGGTTTATCTGCTCGATCGACCGGTTCTTCTGCGCCGTATAATAGATTGAATGAAATTCATAGAAACAAATATACATTTTTTACATTAACCCTCTAGCCTACTAGCGGGACGGAACGTGATTGTTCTGGGTACCTGTGGGCAGTCCTGATCTCAAGAACATATAATCATTAATGAAAGTCTTGTACAGCATAGTGAAGATATTGCAATATTTTTACTTATTGCTATTACATAATCAAGAAAAATGTACAGAGTATTGCACACATTAGTGAAATTATTGTCAAAACTCTATAACTTGAAATATCCCAACAGTGTTATGAAGTAGTGTACAAATCAATGAAGTTCTTGAAAATGCTCTAAACGTATATATATATATACATATTTAATAACCAAAAAAATTTTAGTAAACAAAAATACTTAGAAAAACGTTCAAAATGTACACAGTCAAAGGTGTATCTGTGCAGACAAAAGCAACAGATTTGAACAAAGTGATATGTAAATATGTAAATGACTGTAAAAAAAGAAAAAAAAATTGTAACACATTGTATGCATGTCAAAGTGAACAGTGGGCTTGTGCCTTTGCCCCAGGATTGCACTTATACTCGAAAGAGAAAGCTGGGTTCCCGTGCGGTCATCCCTTGTTTATTTCACCTTATTAAATAGTCATCTTTCACCTTATTAAACAGTTATGTTTTGTTACAGTATTCTAAATGTGATAGAAAGTGTTTCATGATACATGTTACATGTATAATTTTTCTTCTTTCAATTGTAGATGAAAATTTGCAAGAATGTAAATTAAGAAAACAAAATCTTTACAGAAGAAAATTAGAAAAATCAGATCCAAAAATCAGATACACCACATCTTTTTTTTTGTTGTTGTTCAGAGTTACAAATCGTTTGTGAAAAAAAAAACATACTTATTGAAACATGAAAACAAAAATTAATTAATAACACTTCCTAATTGGATATGACTATTATTTTTGGTACACCGATATTATTTTATTTTGAAGCCATAATAAAATAATTTGTGTAATATTTGTAAGAAAATCACGATGAAAATAAACTAGAAAAAGGAGAAGGCCAGCTGACTAACTAATTCGAGAAGTTTATATTTTAAATAGAAATTTTATCTTCGTTTGTAAAAATATCATCGTGCATCTTATAATGTTGTATAATTCTACTAACTTAATAAAATTTCCTTTAAGAAGAGGTTCTTTCTGATAATTTCAAAATATAATTTTTTGTTTTTTTTTCCATTTTGTGAACTCTGAAAGTGTCCATTGTAGATCTTCAAAAATATTTTCCACCTAATATTTAAGTCGTAAAATCCAATTTAACTGTCATAAACCATTCAAGTTACCGACGTTTTGTTATTCGTGAATTAAATTCAACTTTTTTTTACAGAGAGGACAAACCTCTAAAAATTAAAATTCTTAATCATTTTGATTATTTAAACAGTTTCGAAATTAGTGCCAAAAATTGACTTTGAGCTTCAATCATCCGCCATTTTAAGAAATTTTGATGCATCGTATCAATTTGAGGTTAATTATTTGATTTAATATACTATAAGAGTGCCTGTGATGTTTTTTCAGGAGATTCTTAAGAGTGCGAAATCACTTGCACCGATTTACTGTGAATATACTGTGCATAGTGAAAAGCTGTTTCATAATATAGTATATTGTGTATATATTCAAACTTACAATTTTCATGTATTACTTTCTTCTATCTTTACAAGAAGAAAGTACTGGATTCATGAAAATTTTCGACTTCCGGTTTTTGACGGATTTATACGTTTTGGAAGGTTCTGAACACGATTTGACTGTTTTTAGAAAATGTCTGTCTGTGAGTCTGTCTGTATGTATGTATGTAACAAAAATTTTGTGGGCGCTCTATCTCAAGAACTAATGCTCGGAATTTAATAAAACTTTTTATTCAGTTAGTCCCTGATATAAATTGGTGCTTATTAGTTTTTGGTGAAAATCCCCCAACAGGTGGCGCTGCTATACTGCATTTTTCGCGATTCCCGCAATAGCTCTATCTCAAGAACTAATGCACTTTTTTTCATGAAATTTCAGATTCAGATAGACCTTGACATAAATAGACGGTGATTACGTTTTGGTGCGGATATCCCAACAGGTGACGCTGCTATGCTACTTTTTGTATGATTTTCACGATAGCTGTATCTCAAAAACTAATGCACGGAATTTCATCAAACTTCAGTTTATGTTAGACTCTAACATAAATAGATGCGGATTACATTTAGGTGTAAATAGTCCAACAGGTGGTGCTGCTATGCTACTTTTTTCATGATTTTCGCGATAACTATATCTCAAGAACTAATGCACGAATATTCATCAATCTTGAGATTCAGTTAGACGTTGACATAAGTTGTTGCTGATTAGGGTTTGATCTAAGTCTCCCAACAGGTGGCGCTTCTATGCTGCCTTTTTCAGGATTTACACGATTTTAGCGATAGTCATATCTGAAGAACTAATGCACGGAATTTAATAAAACTTTTGATTCAGTTAGACCTTGATATAAATTGGTTCTGATTCGTTTTTAGTGTATGCGAAACCTGTGTGAGATAGAACAAAGTTTTGGGATTGGCACATCCGACTAGTTTTTATAAACCTTTTTCTTTAAAAATGTAAAAATAGAAATTAACTTTAAAAGTTTCCTTAGTTCCTAACATTAATTAAATACATGAATCAGGTTCAGTTTCTTTTAAATAGATAATAAAAATAAAATCTTGCAATTTGAAAATAAAATTTCAAAATCAATGTTTCAAAGTTTTCAAAATCAATGCACAGGAACTTAGGGTGTTATCGAATACTGCTTACATTTGGAGCAATACAACAACCCGATATTGTGTATAACCCGAAAAACGAATTCAATTACAAACTTCAACCATCTGCAAATAGTTTTTTATACACAAAATAATTTTACAAAATTTTATCACTTGAAAAGAAATAATACTAATAATAAACGGTTAAAAATGAAAAAAAAAAAACAGATTAATGGTATCAAAAGAGCATTATCAAAATATATTGTCTAAGTAGTCAGTCTAGAACATCATTTCGTACTAAATCACAAATATAAGGATCTGTCTTCGCGCCACCATAATCCATAATCATGGAGTGTTATGAGATATTGGTATTCCATATAACCCGAAACCGCCAATTTGGGGAAAAAATAGTCTATATTTATTGGTGTGAATCGAAAACTAAAAAAAAAAAAAAAAAAAAAAAAAAAAAAAAAAATGAGTATTAGGTCCTAAACTGTTAGTAGTTCGTTGTACATTATGCTTAATTTCAATGTAAAAATATTACTTCTAATGCTGAATAAAATATATTGAAAAAATATCTCTTGATACTTCCCAAACACGAAAAAGAAATATTTATTGACGCAACACGCCTGACACCTACTGATGAACTGCACGTTGTGAGTGTGTGTGTGTGTGTGTGGGGGGGGGGGGGTCATTCTGGAAACATTCTTAAGTAGTTTGTGATATCGCAGCTTGATGGCAGTATTTTAATAAACAGAAACCTTGGTATTCCATGTTACCCGACTATTCCATAATATTCGAAGTTCGTCTACAAAATGAAACTTTTGTACAATGTTTACGTAAAAAAAAAATCATTTTCCTTAATACTACTGAACTAAAAATAACAAATAAAAATTCAAACATAAAAAAAATGTTAACTAAATAAATCCAATTTTTCTTGTCTTCCACGCGAATTATTGTTGCAAAAAAAGGAAAAAGGTTTTTTTTTTTTTTTTTTTTTTTTTTTTTTTTCATTTGAAAATGGAAATTTGCATTAACAATGTAAACAAAGATAATACAGACTTTCTGTAAGACAATTAGAGTATTCGGGTTTAGGAATAAGGTATAACATATTTATTTTTTCTCGCAGAGATGTTTGGGGAAAGAAAAGACACGTTGAAAAAAATATTTAATTACACTTCTTAATTAGAAAATACTAGTATATTTAGAGCATTTTTAAGTAACAATGAAATTATTTGTGAAATTTTTGTGAGAAAGAATATCAGTAAAATGCGAAAGCAAATGTTTAATTCGTAAAATCTCTTTAAAAAAAAGTGAGAGAGAGAGTTTTATTGGTATTTTTTAAAGAAATATCAATATGTATCTTATCATGTGGTCTATGAAAAATAAAATTAGAAATTTATCAATTTTTTTTAGATGTAATACTTGAACTTCACTTTTCTAATAATAATTTAGCTAGTGATATAGATAGAAAAGTTTTGTGAAAGAAAACATGTTTAATTTAACTTAAAAACAAAAATTAATTAAATTAATTTTCTTATTGGAAAATAAAAGTTAGTTTAGTAGTACCCCGTTTTAATTTTCTTTTGAAAGAATAATGAAATCATTTGACTAATATATATTTTCAATTATGTAAAGGAAATAGCGACATAAAAAAGTAAAATAATTATTAATTTACTTGTGCATAGAATTTTTTTAAAATCGTAAAGAATAAACCGTTTGGAACATGTAACATCTTTTTAAGTATTTTTTTTTTTAACCTACTTATATGTAATAAAAAATAAATAAATTTTGGCACCTTTTTAGTAAGTTAATAATTATTTTATCTCTATTAGCTCAATATGAATATGACATTTCTCTTTAAACTATTTTTGAGTTTTCTATTGGAAAAAAGTAAGAGCAAGCTGTTTAATACCAAAACTTCATTTATAAAATAAAGGGATATGGGGTTTTAAATTGCATTGCAAAATAATATCATTGTTTGTAATTTGGAGTTATTTTGCTAATTTATCGAAATTTGTTTTAGAATAAATTAATTAATTTTAAAATCAATTATTTTTTATGTATTATATTTAACATGATTTTTATCTTAAAAGAAACTACTAAATTAATAATTATAAAATAATAAATTTAATTTACATAAAATATTTGTAAAATAATATTTTTATTTATAATAATATTTCATAATACTATAAATAATATTCATATTGCTATTCATACTTCTATTTCTGTTTATAAAATAATAAATTTAAATTATTATTTAATACTTCAGATATTTAAAAAAATCTTTTAAGATAGCATGCTTAAAAAAAAAAAAAAAAAAAAAAAAAAAAATGTGCATCAATTAAATATATTTACAACTAGATTTAAAATAGAAATAGATTAGTAAGTAGACGAAAACCACTTTTATAATAAATTCGGTTATGTTCCTTTAAAATCATTAACCGTTTTTTCCGTTTAATAAAGTATGATTAAAAATAATAATAATAATAATACAAAATTTAAAAAATATTACCATTGTACTTTTATATATAATCCTATTACTTTACTTTTTAAAGAGAGGTAGAAATTAAATCACACAAATTCAAAATACAACTTGTTTAAAAAATCAATGTGTAAAATTAAACTTTTATTTTCATCTTTACGCTTGAAGCGCAAAATTCATCCTCATGAATTCCATCAAAATTGAAAATAGCACACATGAATTTCGAACATTTAAAAATGTTAACAAAATAAATCCATTTTTATTCCTCTCTTCCACCGAATTATCGAGTAAGAAAAATTCCAGCTTTTGATTTAATTTCCGTTTCATTCGTAAATTTATGAAAATTTGCATTAAAAGGAACCAGAAAAAAATTGAAATTATGATAAATAATTTTATTATTATTATTATTGTAATGTGTAACAATTTCTTAATTTATTTTAAGAATGTAGTACAATTGGCTCTATAAGGAAATTCTTATATTTGCGGCCGTATATGTGGCCCATATACGTTGGGCCACACAAACAAGCGAAACCTGCGAAGGAAAAACTTTAAACTGAATTATCTCGAAACACTACTTTTCAGAGGTTTTGCTTCGAAAACTCTTAAACAAATTAATGGATTTGCAATTTTTTTTTAAGAAAAGAGGGGGGGGGGGAGATTAAATTTCCGGGAAACTATGCCTGAAAAGAAAATTTTTGTTTCAAGTTATAATAAAAAAATATTATCCATTTTTCTGGATTTTGAATATATATATATATATATATATATATATATATACATATACATATATATATATATATATACAACTAAACATTTATAGTATATACAGTAATCTTTCACTTATACGTCGGTGCAAGAGACTAACCAAAAACGACGCATAAACGAGAGAGGCGCATAAATGAAACCAGCGTAAAAATTACATTTGAAATAAATGTTAAGACAAAATTCATCATTAAATTTTTAAATAACATGCAGAATAATGAAAAATACGAATTATTTAGATTGTTAAAGATTTACTAATTAAATCTAAAATACATACATCTCAAAATTTTAATTACATACTTTATTTTTTTTAAAGTCCAAAATTGAAGTTTGTTTAAAAGCTTGATGCAGTGGCGCAGCCAAGGGGGGGGGGTTTGGGGGTTAAAACACCCCCCAGAGCTAAAAAAATTACTATAATTACCGCTTATATGAATCAAAATTCCGCCTTAGCGGAATCCGCCGCTTTTTAAAATCAAATTCTATCCAACAACGTGATTCAATTAAACGGCGAGAATTCTACTTAAAACTGTGAAAGCGCATATTTCGTCCTTTTAAATTTTGAATTTTTAAAAAAATGTTCTAAGGAAGCATTTACTACATAAAAGTAATCATCATGCCAAATTTCAAGTTTCCACACCAATTGTATCACATAAATCACAATTTTAGAATGCTTCTTACTCTTGCATTCTTTTAAATTTCGAATTGAAAAAATAAATTCTGGGCGAGCATTTACGTTTCTTAAGTACCATCATATAAAATTTCAAGAGTCTAGCCCTAAAAGTTCTAAATATATTATGATTTAGAACATTTTTAGAACGTTTTTTGCTCATTTCACTTTTTAAAATTTTGAATTTTTCAAAAACCGTTTTGAACGAGTGTTTATATCTTAAAAGTAACCACTATGTCAGACACCAAGCATTTATACCAACTGTATCACACAAATCGCAATTTTAGAACTCTTTTGTTCTTGCAACCTTTTACATTTCTAAATTTTAGAAAACTGTTCCGGATGATCATTTATATTTCTAGAGTAACAGCCGTGCCAAATTTCACATATCTAGCACAAACAATTCCTAATTAATTGTTTTTAGATCATTTTCAGACCGTTTTCCGCCCATTTCATCCTTTTAAATTTAGAATTTCTTTAGAAATCGTTCTTAGATAGCATTTACATCCCAAAAGTTACCACCATGCCAAATTCCAAGCTTCTATACCAACTGTATCGCAATTTTAGAACATGTTTTTGCTCCTGCTAAATGTTCTGGGCTAGCATTTAAGTCTCTAAAGTAACAACTATGCCAAATTTCATGTTTCCAGCCTATGATATAGAATCATATATATTTTATGTTTTATTCTAAAATTTAATTTTTCTATCTTAAAGTTTCTCTATGTGAATTAATGTCTGCATTCAAAATCTTTTTATTCTTTAATCTCGAAAGTAATCATTTCTTCATAGCTAAAAATTTTCCCAGATTTTTCATTGTAACAGTAAAAGTACGTTACTTCTCTTGGTTTCAATTCGTTATTTTAATGTACTGCAGATGACTTTAACATATATGCTGTTTTGTCTTTCTTCGTATCTTGTGTTAAATGCAGGCGCCGTTTTCATAAATTGATTCCTGCAGAGATATGCAATATCAACATTTTTGTGTTCGCTGCTAACACATGTCTGGCTTTCTCAAAAAAAAAAAAAAACGAAAAAAAAAAACACGAGTGCCTGGTGAGAAAATGTAGTGTTTGACATATTTTCATTTATGTGTTGGTGAAAATGTATCTGAAAAATTACATCAGATCTTCTGTAACTGTTGAACAAGAAGGTCGATTATTTAGAGGCGTAAAGAGGACCACCCTTCGCCCTTTCCAGATGTGTCGATGTGTCCAAAAATAAAGAAAGGTTTTCACGTGATTATGCGTCTTTGATTGTACTGGTTTTTTGTTTGCTGTGGACTGTTTCCTATCAGGAGGGGAACCTAGGGTTATTTCGATGAACGTAAATGCCCCAAAAATTACGATCACTTTCATCTCCGATTTTGACAGCGAAATTCTCCATACAGCCCTAACTGCACAAATAAATGGTAATTTAGAACGTTTACTGCTCCTTTCCCCTTTTTAAATTTCGAACTTTTTAGAAACCATTTTTAGTGAGCATTTACATCTTTTTAAAGTAACCGCGAGATTAAATTTCAAATTGCTAGAATCAACAATATCGTAGAAACCGCAATTTTAGAATGTTTTTTGTTCTTAAACCCCTTTGGAAATTGTTGTACCAAAAAATTGTTTGGAAATTGTTGTATAAAATATAGCCAATGTTAGAGAGGAGATAGTTACCAGAATTTTGACACCATTGTTAGGTTCCATACTTAAAAAGTAAAATCTGAACTATTATAAGATCACTGATGTGTCTTATTTTTCTGGTGGTCAGCGGGGAGTTGAGGGTTATCGACGCAGAATCCTCTAAGGATTGTTGGTAATAATTTTCAATGTGTCTGTAATTATCTGAGATATTAATTAAAAACCCATCTAGAAAACAACGGCATGGATCAAAACAGTGTTGCTACTTTGTGACCTCCTTTTGAAGCGCGCTTGGCACAATGCTAAGATTAAACTTTGTATAAGATCTTTGCTTTAGGTAAGACGAATCATAGTGAGAGTCAACATTTTTTCATTTCCAACTGAATTCAATTATTGAAGGCAAACATTGAAAAATAATTCGTAGAATAATTCCAAGACATTAAGAGTCAGTAATTTTGAGACAACAATAGCTTATAATTCAATATGTAATTCATTTATAATGAAAAACTGTTCGATAACAAATCACTTGAATTATCATGCCTGCATATGTTTTCATTTTTGAAAATGAATCGGAAAGTTTCGCGTTGTTCAGAATACTTTATTTTAATGCTTTAAAATTGTCTACTATTACATCAAATATGATTGACAAGTATCTTTTCGTGTGAAACTCAGCGACTGTTCTGTATATAAAATTATTTGCTGTACTGTACTCTTCCATCTTAAAGTTTGCCCCTCATCATTTTTAAACACTTTATAAATCTAATGTAGTTTTGTGTTATTTCATTGGTGCATTTTATAGTTTTTAACTCTAATGTTGTTTAAATGAATCATAACCAACTTAATTGCGGAGAAAAGCATTATGATTTCATTCATTTAAAAGACTGATTCCATTAACCAGTGATTCATATAACCGGCGACCACCTTTATCAGAAACTCAAAACCCCCCTAGAACCAAATTCTGGCTGCGCCACTGCTTGATGTCTGTACCTAAAAGTCGCTTTTTTGAGTTCATTGAAACATTAATAGGTTGAACCAGATGTATCAGCTCATTGGATGTAGTGACGGAGGGTTTCCAGAGCATCTATTGCCTTTGCAAAAGTAGGTGGATGGTTTTTCTACGTTTTCTTTGTTATCTTATTCATTTTCATTAGCATAATCTTTAATTTCTGCGACTATACATTTTCATCAATATCTACAAAATCGTTAAAATTAATCATTCTCTAAGAAATGGCATTCCATTCTTAGCTAATACTCGTTAATCTTTGGCACAAGATGCATCATTTTCAAATTTCTTCAGAATGACGCCTGCTTTTTTGTAACAGTTCTCTTAGAAATAGCAGGTTCACAAGAATGCAGCTTATAATGGTGTCTGAAAAACAAATGTAAAAAGACAACCAAAAGATATATGTTTTATTCCATCTCAAAATACTCTCCTGCAGCATCGATAAATTTTTGCATTCCAATAAACGAATCATCAAAACATTTGTGCCACTCTAAAAATGTCATAGCAGAAACAAGACATTTGTGAGCTTCAAGCGCTCCTTGCACGAACAACTTTTGTCGGCCTATGGTGATCTGAAAAAACCCAAACAGTAGATTGTTGTTTTGTTTCGGGTTCATAGGAATAAATACAGGTTTCGTCGCACACGATGTCGTACACATGTTTTGAGGCCCCAGAGTTGAATTTCTTTAGATTTTCGTGGCACCATTTCACATGAGCGTCCTTTTCAGTTTGAAATAAATTGAGGGGAATCTATCGGAAACACACCTTTTTCATTTTTAAATGATCATGTAAAATTGAACGCATGCAAGTTCTTGAAATGATCAAAGATGCTTCTATTTCATCATATGTCACCTGACGATCAGAAGCTATTAGCTTTTTCACAGCGTCAATGTTTTTCGGGAGTCACAGCGTTTCTTGGTCGACCCTCCCAGATATCATCACTGAGATTCTTACGACAGCGGGAGAATTCTTCAAACCAGTTGTAAATCGTTACCAAACGTCGGTTTCATTCTATCGGTACACCGTTTCTGTGTCAAAGCTTGTCGAAAGTCATAAAAAATCATGGCTTTGAAGTCTCTTTGATGTAACTCCATAATTATTTAGCATTTCGGATTTTCGAAAAATCACAGTGAATGGAATTTTACAGCTTTTGATGTTCTGTAAACGCAAACATTCATGTAACTATTCGAATTTTGATAAAATCCACCTGCGCTGACAATAGCTGTTTTTTAATTGCCAGATTCTAAAAACTTAAGTACTGGCCCTCGTGTATATATATATATATATATATTTCTACATACATATATATATATATATATATATATATACCATATATAACATATATAACATATATACACCAAATAAGAATATCACACCATATTTAAACATTATCAAGTGTAAAACAGCAAAATATCAAAGAAAAAACTTTTAGCAAATCAAACCAAAACAAGATAACGGAACTAAAAGGCTGTGGCCTCATCGGCAGTGGATAAATTATAAAATAGCAGCCATGTTTCAGAATGAAAATTATACATGATAAATACGTGCAAAAGTGGCATTGGGTTTTGACCAGAGTGTCGCAATACATAAATCAAATTAAGCGCATAATTAAATCAGTTGCAGCGTTCATCACATAAATTTTGTTGTTGTTTTGAAACTATATTCGGCTGTGAACCTGCATTTTGAAGCTGGATATATATACAGGGCTTTACAAATTTTACAAAAATCTGGTAGCCAGCAAAAAATTCTATTCGCCAATAAAAAATATTTACCCCGTTCTTCTACTCCGTCATTGATTTTCAAAAGACGAAAAAGGGTTTTATGAATTAATTGAGAAAAAATAATAACAAGCATAATTTATAATTACTGTTTACATACTTTATTACATAATTTAGAAAGATAATGTGTAATTTTTCTTATGAAACTTATCATAATTATATATCTCTGCAAAAAAGAAAAGAAAAAGAAATACTGTAAAAACTGAATTAACCGGTTTGTTTAGAAAATGCTGATTGCTGAATGCTTCAAATGTCCGGATAGTTGAATTCTACAAAATCTATATCTGATGAGGGGGGAATCAATAAAATAGTGAAGCAAGAAAAAAAAATTGCCAATTTTTTTATTGCAGTTAGTCAGATTAATCTGATTTTATTTTTAAATTTGCAGTTGATGAACTTATTTTCCCCAAATTAAACATAAAAGTTTAAAATGTTTTTTGCTTGAATATAGTTTTGAAGTTTATTTCTTAATATTAAGGGAAGAGACAAAATGACGTTTTTTTTTTCTTTTCTTAAATCAATTTCTGAAAAAAGAAAAGAAAAGAAAAGACCAACGCCAGATTAATTAACTTGGTCGCCAGTGGCGACCTGGTAACCGCATTTGTAAAGCCTTGTATATGTATATATATATATATATATATATATATTACAAACGTTTGTTAGTTCTTAAGGTATAATCGAGAGACAACGTCATAATCAACGTCATAAAAAAGAAATGACCACTCAAAAATATGAAACGTGGGCTTCAAAATCATAGCAAAACTAGTTTTGTAAAATTAAATTTGTCGTAGACTATTAAAACTTTTGTTATTGGTTTCTACAACTCAACAAATATGTTTTTATTTCTATAAATCATAAATAAATAAATGCAAAAAGAAATACTATCATAAACTATTTACAAGCTTTCTAACCCACGATCAAACTTCAGTCTGTTTTTTTCGTTTCAGTTTCAAATCTCTCTGGTCTGGTAAATGATGCAAATCAAGAAAATAAAATCTTTACGGAAGACAAGAAATCTATCTAGGTTTATGAATAGAAGAACCACGTCCTCTTTTACACAAAGACAGAGCTGTTTCTTGATATATAGGGTAGACCGGGGCACATTTACGCGGATTTCTTTCAATGAATTTTCTAATTTTTTAGCACTTTCCAACCTAGTTGAAAAGTGCTTATGACTTCGGTTTGTCTGGCCGGATGGCCGTATGGCCGTCTGGCCGTCTGTCCGTGCTCTAACTCCCGTAAATATGCTCGGATTGCTCTGCAATTTTTATATGTTATTGTCGTTATCTATGGCACGTTCCCTATTTCAACTGAAGTGTGTAGCACTTATAGTTTTCTTACAGGGACACTCAAAAGAATTCCGTTACATTGCGGTCTATGGGGAAAAATCATTTGCGGTTTATTTTAAAAATGTTTCACTATTGTAAACGCATTGAAATTTATATAGATCACTAAGATGCATTAGAAGAAGCTTAATATAGAATAGTAGGTGTATAGCACTTAGAGTTACTTTACAGGGACAGTCAAAATAATTCCGTTACATTACGTCTATGGAGAAAAATCGTCTGCGGCTTATTTAAATAATGTTCCACTATTTTAAACGCATTGAAGTTTATATATATTACTAAGGTGCATTACAAGAGGCTTACTACAGAATAGTGTGTGTATAGCAGTCATCGTTCATTTACAGGGACACACAAAAGAATTCTCTACTGTCAGTTAATAATAATTCCTGGAAGTGCGTTTTAAGTTACTAAACGCGATTTTAATCTTAACTAGCTTTTTGTCTATTACGTGGTGTGTATAAATTCTGTAGATCCTATACAGGGCAGCACAAAAGTTCGCGAACACATTTCCGTTTATTGACAGAAACTCCAGAAGGAGAATTTAAACGGTGCTACGCGTTTCCTAACTAAACTAAAATTTAGCATCCTATGTATATATACAAATCTATAGATCATATACAGGGCTACATAAAAGTATTCGGATATTTTTCCGAATATTGTATATATTGAAAATTCCTGAAATTATGTTTTTAAATATGTTATGCGTTTTCCAAATTGTTTACTTAGATGTCATCTTTCAGCTTATTAAACGGTAATGATTTGTAAAATTATTTTAGAAGCGTTGGAAAGTGCTACATAATCTATGCTTCACGCATGATTTTTCGTTCTTGTTTGTTTTAACTTAGGAAATTTTAGACATTGTGGTTTTATAAAGCAGTTAATAAAGTCAAAATCTGTGTATTCAGTTGTTGCCCTATTTGTGTTTTTAACCGTTAAAAAAAAATTCTTTTAGGTCCAAGTCATCTGCGTAAACTTGCTCCCGGGAACGGGGCACGTTTACGCATATTCTAATTGATACCAAAAAGTAAGTGATATAAATATTTAATCAAATTGAGATGTTTTATTTATAACTTAAAACACTGTTTAAAAACAAAATAATTTAAAGAGAATTAATTAAAGAACATTTTATAGGCTAAACTGAAAACATAGTGCTTATTGCTAATTAAAAACAGAAACTATTTAGTCATCTTCATCATCACTGTTACAGTTTTTACAAACACAAAATAAAGTATTTCCTTTTGCACACTTGTCATGGGACCAGCTTTTGCCATCTTTTTTGGATTGGTAATCACAGTAAGAACGTGAGTAAAGGTGCCCCGATGTCAATGCGTAAACGTGCCCCGTCGCCATGTTTGGATTTATTTTTAACGTGCAACGAAAATTAATAACATTTCTGTTCATACAAATACAGTTCTCAAAAAAGGATAAAATTCTGCTGATGTTCATATATTTGTTTATCTATTCTAATAAAAGAAAGTTTCGCTCTGTGTGTCTGTGTGTCTGTGTGTGTGTGTGTCTGTTGGCAATGGCTAGGAAAATTTAGCGCACCTAGAAGTCTGTAAATTAAGATTTAGGTAGTCCAAACACTCTCCTGGTATACATGCGCCTCAGAATTTTAAAATTTTGAAAATTAAAGCAGTTATCAATTAAAAACTGATCAAAGATCACAAATAAAAAATTCATTATTCTGCAGCGAGCTGGCACATGCGCAGAAACCAATTTCCGTATCTTCCAGAACAGAAGAAAGAAAGCAGAAGACATTCCGTTTTTGTTTAAAGTATTTTTAAATTCGCCATGGACAAACGGCTAAAAATACGGAAAAACCGTCTACATATTCTAAAAGAACATACTTTTACGTCTCAAACGATCTGATTGGTTTGAAAAAATTTGACATTTAACCCTTTAAAAAAAATAATCAAAAAGCATCGAATTCGTGTTTTTTTATTTTCTCCCGTTTACCGAGCCTTACATCTACCGGAATACAAAAGATACGGAAAAACAAAGGTCACCAAATTAAAGAGCTGTTTTTGTCCTTTTCAAAGCCACCTTTGGTTTTAAAAATACAAAAATTAACCCTTCGAAAAAGTATATTTTCTATATGCCGTTTTGCGATTTTTGCGATTTTGACAATTTTTAAAATTTCGCATCGGCGATTCAGAGACAGGTACGAAAAACTAAAAATACCAGACAATATCTACATTTATTCCTTTTTGGACATCTGTATTTGTTTTTTAAAAATACGAATATTAACCCTTTAAAAAAATTCGTGCACGGGACTCTCTTTTGCGAATTCCGAATTTCTGCTATATATTAAATCTGGCATCGACTTTCTGAAATAACCAAACAAAAAGCAAACACACCTAAAAACATCTACGTTCTATCAGGTTTAGGCAGAAACCTTTAGTTTAAAAAATAAATCACGTTAACCCTTTCGAAAACGTTTTTAACCGTAAGTCAATTTCGCTTTTTTAACTATTTCTCCTATCTTTAAAAATCCGAATTGGCGTTTATAAACAAGATACTAAAAACTAAAAATACTCTGCCTAATCTATATTCCTTTGTTTTTTAAAATCTGGTATCCGTTTTGAAAAAAATTAATTTTAACCCTTCGAAAAAAAAATCCTTTCCAAAACTCACTCACGCGAATTTCCTTTTTTTGGCCCAGATTTAAATATCGGCATCGACTCGGGAAATGCAAGTACGGACAAACAGTAGACTCCAGATCATAGACACGTTCATTTTCTTCAAAATGCACAGTTGGGTTTTAAAAAATATCTACATTAACCCTTTAGAAACCGATCGATTACGTAACCTAGTTTCGCGAATTCCGCTATTTTGGCAATGTTTACCCGTAGTTAAATTTCAATTCTACTAGGAAGTTTGGTTGGGTCAAGTGTTCTGAAAAGGCCTCTTCCAGAACAGACTGCGCCCCCTGGTGGTAGAAAGTGGAACTATAGGAGTATATCTGGTTCTATGGACCCAATTACGACGGGGTTAGGCTCATTCGACTTGATATCTATAGCCTTAAATATTTTAGCTGCACTTTCGACCGCCAGGATGTGCTTTCCGATCTTGGGTTTTATGAGCCCGATTACGACGGGGTTTGCCTCATTCGACTTGATTTCGATAGCCTTACAGATTTCAGTCATATTCGTATAGAACAGATTATTAATATTTCAGGCCCGGGCAACGCCGGGTGGATTAGCTAGTCCTTAACTAAATATTATTAGTTCACAATAAGTTTCAATAAGTTCAACACCAAATTTACTCACCTTGAAAGAAAACAGGTTATCCTTTCCGCATGCCGGACCGAAGCTCGACTGGCGCTCAAAAACTTGTGAGAATACCCGCTAGGGAGCAGCATCAATATGTTATGACTGGTGGGGCGCCAGTTATAACTCGTTTCGGAAAAAGTGCACTGCGTAAACGTGACACATACGTAAACTTGCCCCGGTCTACCCTACAATAATACTTAATAAAATATGAAAACAAAATCTTAATTAATTACAGTTTCTAATTGGGATTACTATTTCTAAAACTTTTTTTCTGTTTTTAAGTAATAATGAAATCATTTGTGTAATAATTGTGAGAAATCAATTTGCTACGGAAAAAAAATATTAAAAGGTAAAGGCAAGCTGATAAATTCAAGAATTTTTTTTAAGAATATAAAAGTTATTTTGCTTTGTAAAAGCTGCATCGTATTATGTAGTATTATTCTGCTACCTTAAAATTTTTTTTAGATAAAAGTTCAAAAGTTATCTTCCTTTAATTAAAAAAAATATATGTAACTTGGTTTAATGCCGAATTAATGAAAACAAAAAAGATGTTTATGAATTATTAAATAATGGTTTTTCAATATTATTTAATAATTTTAATTTATTTTTCTAGAGCATATTTCTTTAAAAATTTAAAAGTATAAATTTTGGATTATTTTTTAATAATTTAAAAAAAATAAATACATAAAAGAAATAACACAACTGAAATAACAAAATTTCAATATAAATTTTTTTTTTCAAAATCCATATACAAAATGAAATTTATTTCGTTTTTGTGCTACATCAAAAAAATCATTATTTTCAGTCCCAGCAAATTAAAAATAATGTAAAATATTTCAAACATTTTAAAGGCAACAAAATAAATCCATTGTTAACAAAAGTGCTACAAAATGTTTGTAAATTCATTTTTATTTTGTTTCATATGCGGATTATTATGATAAGAAAAATTATTATATACATTATGTAAGACAATAAGAAAAATCGGATTAAAAATTAATATACACCAAGTCTCCTTTTTCTCAGAGTTAAATATACTTAATGAATTCTAAATATGAAAACTTTATTAATTACACTTCCTTTTTGGAAAGGACTAGTAGTTTTGGAAAATTGTTTTTTTTTTTCTTTTTAAGTTGTATTGGAATCGTTTATAAAATATCTGTGAAAGAACATCATGGCGAAAAAATAATTAAAAAAAGATGAAAGCAAGCTGATTAATTCGGAAAATCACTTTTTTTTAAATATAATATATTTTATCTGGATTGTTAAAATAAATACCATCATGCATCTTATCACATTGTCTATCAGTTTATTTTAAGATAACATGCGAAAATTTGCCTCATTTTTTTACACTCTAAATCGGTTTTAAAAGATATAGGTTGATATAATACGGAGTAGATGAAAATCAATAGATGTTTTACACGATCTTAAGTTATGATGTTTCAAAATTATTAAACTTATTTTTTTCATTTTATAATGCATGATTTTAAATTTTAAAATATCAATAAAAAATTTAAAATATAAATTTCAAATAGATTTTTTTCGTGTAACTTGTATCAATCAAACATGCGAATCAGATTAATTTGTTTTGAAATAAATAATAAAAATGAAACCACACAATTTCAAAATTAAATATCTTTTCAAAATCAATATGCTAAATATAATTTTTATGCTGAAACCTCCAGCCTCACTAAATTAAAAGTTAAAAAAAAAATTAAAACATTAAAAAAGTAAAAAAAGAATAAAATCCATTTTAGGTTGATCTATTTAGAAATCCGGACAGGGTATTGGTCAGGTTTTATCTGTTTCGAAACAAGTAACAACAAGAAAATCACACAATTTCAAAGTAAAATCTGTTTTCAAAATCCATGTGCAAAATGAAATTATTATTTAATTTTTGCATTGAAATGAAAATTTTAATATCATCAATCCCACTTAAATAAAAATAACAAAATATTTCAAACATCGCAAACGAATAAATCCGTTTTTCTTTTTAACTTTCATGCAAATTATTAGAGTCCTTTTTTATTCTATTCGTAAGTGAAAATTAAGAATATAAAAACTTTGCTTATGTAAATTAAGAAATTTAGAAAAAGGAATAAGATATACACCGCATCTCCTTTCTCTAGTAGATAGAAATCTTTCGTGAAAGAAATCTTATTTACAGAAATATGAAAACAGACTTAATTACACTTCCTAATTAAAAAAAGCTGTTATTTTTAAGTATATTTTTAAGCAGTAATGAAACGATTTATGAGATATTTGCAAAAAAAGAAAATCAAGGCGAAGAAAATAGAAATAAAGGTGAAGGCAAGCTGATTAATTCGTGAAATATCTTTATCTATACATATTCATGTGTATATTTATATAATAATAATAATATATATATATATATATAAAGAATAGAAGTAGTTTAAGCTTGCTTTGTAAAATAAATGTTCTCTACAAACATATTGCAATTTCTTTTAAGAGAGCATATACATATAATTTCATATAATATAGAGAGCATATAGAGACCTCAACATAAAGAGAGCATATAATTTCTTTTAAGAGAGCATATAGTACAGACAATATGTACTTCTGATTAAAAAGATATGAAAAGGTTCATTTCGAATAAACGAGAACCACATGTTTTTTAAATAAATAAATAAATTATGATTCCTCAAATTTTTTAAACAACTTTTATTTATTTTTATAAAGCCGCCTGATTTCCTTTACAAAGTATAAAATAGAACTTTCAATTTAAAATGTTGTGAAGATATTAATATTAATTACATGCTTCGGCCAGATTAATTTATTTAAAAAAAATCAAATCAAACAGTTACAAAATAAAACTGTTTTCAAAATAAATGCACTCAAATAATTTTTAACAATAAATAAATAAATAAATAAATAAAGTAAAACTGACTTCAAAGAATTGTTTCTTAACTTCGTACTTTAGTGGAAACTCTTTATTGTTATCCACATTAGATTTCGCAATAGATCAGGTTAAAACCGAAATGAATCCGAAAAAATCCCAAAATGCCATTTTAACTCATCCCGAAACCCGACCAGAACCCAAAGCACTTCTATTGGAAAATGACCCTAAATCCGAAATGAAAGAAAATTAATCCATATTTTTTATGCAGTAATCAAAATATTCTTTATAAATATATTTTTAATATCAATTTTATCTTTTATGCACTGTTGAAAATTTGCAGCAAACTGTCCCGTCATTCGACCATTTTTACAGAAAACGGTTACATAACAGTAATCTAACTCTATTCTGACAATAATATGGGCAATGATATGGTCAGAATAGGGTGAAATTGCGGTTATGCAACCGTTTTCTATAAAAATGGTCGAATGACTAGACAGATTGCTCCAGACTTTTAACAGTGTGTAGAAGAATAAATATACATATGCTCATTTATACTTAAATGTATACTAGTTTTTTTCTTTAAGCTGAAACAACATTGTGGACTTTCTTTTTTTTAAAAATGGGTTAATAAACCGGACCCTAATCCGAAACAAATAGAGCCAATCAGCGAACCGCCACAAAAACATTTATTATCAACTAACCAGACTCGAACCATGGGTCAGGTTGCGTTCGGGGTACCCGACGTGATGATAATCGAGATTTATTTTAAATGTCATTATTTTCAATATCGGTTATGTTGGCGTGCAGTAGACGATGATATATCAAACTTTTTGAGATGTCCCTGTACAAAAAATTTTAAATGCTGTGACGACTGTCTAATAACGTAACGTAAAATAGTACTATGTAACTTAGCGACAATAAGGTGTAGCAGTGGACCGGCGCGAGGATTTCGCACTGCAGTCTGATATTTTTTAGATGCAGGTTTAAACTTCTAAAGAAAAAGTAAGGATAAAAATATCTGCAAACAACATTAATCAAGCCAGAATATCATCTCATTTATACCATCAATGTTACAGTAAAAACTGGTCAAAGATAGCAGAAGGCACGCGCGATGAAAAAAAAAATATAATAATTGTATTTTAACTGCATTAGAGGATGACATCGTCCGCTAACACATTGGACAGAGAAAAATTCATTTAAAACATATAAAATACAATTTAATTTAATTTAATAAAACATCAATTTTAGGCTACACGTGTAATACCATTGCTTCAATCGATCGACGTTAAATTTTTCTTCTAAACATTTGAATTTCAATTTTGCTTTTTAATTATAAATATAAAATAAATAAGTGTGAAGACGTCCCACTTTATCTTTTTTGTAGTATTTATTTTTTTTATAATCAATGTTGAGCACAATATAATGCAGTATTTTATTTTTGTGGCAACATTAATTTGAGAAAAATCTTTTTTTTTTTTTTTTTTTTTTTTGTGTGTGTGTATGTGCAGAATGTGTATGCAGAGGAATGCTGAATGCAATTTTTAATCAAAAAATATGTTTCAACGAAATGCGAGTGTGCCATCTCAGAATCCGGTTAATTTTTTTTCCGAATGATACCTCATTCATTGTTGTGCCTGTTGTAAATGCATCGAAAAATTGGACAACAGAAATAATATATATGATAGGTAAAATTAAACTTGCTTATACAAGAAACAGACAAAAGACTGAACACTGAATTTAAAAAATGTCCGCAATCATGGCGAACAATTTACATTTAGTTGTAAGTAATAATTTTAATTTTTTTTTTTTTCCTTTTAAGAAAATTGTATGAAAATCACTTCTTGAGTGTATCAAAAAGTGACGAAGTTGGTTTATAAATTAGGCAGGATTAAAACGCACATAAATCTACCTTATTGTGTGTGTGTGTGTGTTTGTTTTGTTTTACGAATGATGTTTTCTTTATACATGACATAATTTTCTAGGATGACACATTTCGCTTTGAGATTAGAGCTTGAATTACAGTACCAGAAAAATAAAACATTTTACAAAATTGTGTCGTTTAATGGTGTGGGTTCCTAATTTCAGAATGGCACAATGCTTTCATTAGTAAAATGTAACATCATAAAGTTCCATTTTATCATAACAATGAAAAAAAAGTTTTATGACTGCGTAAAGATGACGTAATTTTTCAGTTATTTTAATTGATTTGGTCTCTAATTTTGAAACTGTCAAAATTAAAAGTCCGGAAAAAATGACGTCATTGTGATTCAATTATAAAAAATATATGCATATCAATTTTATAAAGTAAAATCCATTTATAATTTAGATTATATATATATATATATATATAATCACTGTTTTAAGTAAATAAATGCTAATTGAGGTTGATGTAAAAAATAATACAGTCTTAAAATAAAACATAGTACGTCTTTTGGAACAAAAATAATTATAAAACCTGTCATATTTTTGGACAAACACGGTAGAAAAAGAAATACAACGAATTGTATAACTTTATGTGTTTCAAATCGGTTAGATATATTTTAATTTTCATTTTTCCGTTGAAAAAATAAAATTAGTTATCACTGAATTTGAAAACAGAACACAAAACTTTAATGGCATTAATAGAATAAATACATTTTAAGTGGTAAAAATCTGATGAGGTAAAAAACAAAAAAAAAGAATAAGAGTTTATTAATAATTGTTCGTAAATGTAAATTTGCTATTATAATGTAAACTAAGCAAATAGAATCTTTACGGAAGACAGTCGGGAAATTGAGGGTCTGGAATGCGATGCATTTCCTTTCTATCACAGACAGAAATGTTTCATCAAAGAAAACACATTTAGTGAAATGTGAAAATAAAAAGGAATTGCTTACATTTTCTAAAGGAAAACACAATGAAAAAAATCAGAAAAGTGAAGACAAGCTAATTAATTTCAAAGTCATTTTTTTTCTTAAAGATGAAGTTTTATCTTGCTTTGCTTTATAAATATATATATATATATATATATATATATATATATATATATATATATATATATATATATATATTCATCTTATCAAGTGGTATGCATTATACTTCCCTATCACAACTAATTGTATAGGCTACGGAACCTTTAAGCTGTTATCACACGGACGACCATACGATATGAAGTATATGCTATTGCCTCTCGAGCTACACTTTCACGCTGCAACTGGGGTTATTTTCCCTATTGAAAGTTATCTGCTAATGTAAGGAGAGGGCGTAACATTTGGCGAGTAATTGCAGCATGTGTTAATATTTAGTGTAGAGTTCGACTGATACACCGGAAGCATTATCGCGTACTAACATTTTATATATTGCAGTTTCTTTTCGTGTCTGTTCTATATATATAATATTGTAATCATTTTACTTAAAATTCCAAGATTATAAAACATTACTCTCACTAATATAACATTAAAATTCTAAATTATAGAGTCCATATCTTCACTTTACGTCTTTCATTGCCTGTAAATGTTAAGAATTCTGAAGTATTAGTATTAAGTGATTTAGAAAAAAATAGTATATTAAAACTAGTTTTTTCTCACATGTATTGGAACCGCACAATATCGCTAAGCCGAAATTTGTAACGCAAAGAAAGATGTTAAATTAAATTTTAGATCTTTTGCCAAAATCGCTATTATGACATTTTTAGTTAATATATTTTACATATTTTAAATGTAATTCATGTTACATATTGAATGTAATATAAAAATGAAATACGTAATAGAATTTAGATATAGTTCCCACTCTTTTGCAGTTTTTTCTTCCTTGGTTTTGATGATTTTAATCATTTTTCGAAAGTTTAAATAAATTTGATATTTTTCATTTCAAAAACACAATCCTTTTTTTCATATATATTGTGTACAGTCCTGGGGGGGGGGGGAGTTATACCCTCTACTAACTCTGCCGCAAATCATTATAAAAATGTCACTAACACTACTAACATTAGTAACAACATCTAATAATAATGCTGTACATAAATTTTGCTGCGGGGAGGGGGGGGGGGGGAGGATGAAGTTACGTATAGCAATTGTAACATATTCTAAAACCTTAAGTACTAAACCTTAATTTCGACATCATATTTTTCGGTAAATTTTACCGTCGTGTATCAAACTGAAAGTCACTCGTTAAA
This sequence comes from Maratus michaelseni, assembly GCA_963931845.1. NCBI lineage: Eukaryota > Metazoa > Arthropoda > Arachnida > Araneae > Salticidae > Maratus > Maratus michaelseni. The sequence continues at coordinate 94,835,271 of OZ007589.1, read as the reverse complement.
GTAGTTTAGAAATTACGCCGATTTTATGTTTGTACCTCCTAATGTTAAATAAATGTTCGATCGTCGCAAAACAGATTACAAGATAAGTGCTTTTTAAGCATAACTTAGAAATTACTTGGCGGAATGAGTTTTAATTTTGGGTTTGCATATTTGAAAATTCTGGAAATCTATTTCTGTTAGGAAAGTTTTACGTTACAATTCATTTTTGTTTTCGAAAATATATAAATTTTAATTCTTTTTTTGTTTTTAAGGGAAGCAAAATATTTTAACTGGAGGGTTTTTTTTTTTTTTTTTTGGGGGGGGGGTTATATGCGTTATTTATTATTAATACAAAATAAAAAAGTTGGTCGTCGATAAGTCTGATTTAAGAGACAGTTTTAAATTGGAGTTCTTAGGAACAGTTTTCGTCGATAAGTCTGATTTAGGAATTAGATGGGCTGGTTTGACACGATCTATGGATACTGTTGCCTTACGACCATTAAGTTCGATTGTTACGGTTTTTTCAGATCTACTTAATACTTTGTGTGGACCAGTGTACGGCTGACACAGTGGAGGCCGTACATGATCCACTCTTAGAAAGATGTGCGTGCAAGATGACAAGGAAGGGTGTACATAGAACTTCTCCTGGCAGTGAGCCGATGTCGCCACTGGATTCAACTACCGCATGGCGCCTCGTAGTTGAGTGACGAAGTTCTCGTTGCAAGGTTGGATTATGGATTGGTCCAGCATGTCACATGGCAATCTCAACGTAGTGCCGAAAACAAGTTCTGCGCAAGAAGCTTGTATATCTTCCTTCACTGCTGTAAGAATACCTAGTAAAACTATCGGCAATATTTCAGTCCACCTATTGGTTTCCTGAGCTTTGATGGATGACTTTAAATGTCGATGAAATCTTTCGACAATGCCATTGGTTATCGGATGGTATGCCGTGGTGCGGATCTTCTTCGATCCCAACATTTTCGTAAATTCATCAAATATCGCTGATCGCATTTGGGGGCCTTGATCCGAGGTTATGAGTGAAGGGCAACCAAATATTGAAATCCAATGCTTGAATATGGCACTACAAACAGTTTTAGCTTGTATATCAAGTATGGGTATGGCTTCTGGCCATCTGGTAAATCGGTCGATGATCGTTAAGAGATAGCTGTAACCGTCAGATGGAGGCAAAGGACCCACGATATCTATATGGATCTGAGAAAAACGTGCATCAGGAAGAGAGAACGTGCCTAAAGGTGCTTTGGTGTGCCTCTGTATTTTTGATCTTTGACACGCTTCACAGCAACGAACCCAGTTTTTGATGTCTCGTTTCATAGCTGGCCATACATATCTCGAACAAATTAGTTTTGTGGTGGCTGCTATGCCTGGGGGTCCTTTGCCTCCATCTGACGGTTACAGCTATCTCTTAACGATCATCGACCGATTTACCAGATTTACATTAAATACAATAATCCAACATGAAGTGAAAAATTAGCCAGAGCCGGGAATCGAACCTGGGTCCACAGCGTTCCAGGTTATCGCTCTGACCACTGAGCTACTCCGGCTGATACTGAATTTGCAATTTTTCACTAATAAACATGTTGGAGAGAAAGTCGCCAACCATCTAACAGACAGCCGTGGATGATCGAACAACTGTGAATATATTTTTACTATTCCACCGATTTACGAATAAATATGTGTGTCTGTATAATAGTTGTATATCTTTTAAAAAGTTTATCAAGATTGTTTTAAAAGAAAATTATGAAAAGGTAAAATATAATTAACTATAAATAGCTGCTAGATTAAATGTTCATTTATTAAATTTTATTTTTCTAAAGGTATAAGAAAATTTTCTGCCCCCCCCCCCCCTCCACTACAAAATTTGGATGCTTTTGGATTCTGATTCATGCTAAAAGTAGGCAATAATTTGTATTGCAATAAAATACCTTGATGCATGTTTGCTTGCATTTTTATCTTTGGCGACATAATTTGGCAACAAGTACGAAATAACGCCAAATATAGCTGCTGAAAATAGTTAAACTAGTACAGTTTGAGAAGTAAATAAGTGACTACGACAGTACAATTATAACATATAGCAAATAATATAAGTAATTGAAATAAAATAATCGCAATAAATAACTTTAAATTAGTAAATAAAGTTCTTATCGGGAGTGTAAATAACGACGAACTCCGAAGAGGCAATCGACGCTTATGTAATTCCTTAATTACAAAATAACTGCACATTTTTAAAGTTCTTTTCGTGTATAATTGGTCCCTGTGTTACTAAAGATTTGCTTTTTTCTTAATTCTTCTGTATTTTTGGTTTCAATATTTGCGACGACCACGCTAAACGTAAGATGTTGGCTTACTGACGGTGGCCATCTTGGAATTTTAGAAAGTTCTGATTGGTAGATTTCGAGCTGATACCTATCGTAGAGGATACAAACTACTGTACGTTAGATCTTTAAGAAATTACGAGAGGCAATCTATCAAACGGGACGAATTTGAGCTTGTTCCTCTTGAAAAACGTGTTTCGGATGAAATATCTGATATTGACTATGATATGAGAGTATGTGTGATAGCGCCATTAGTTAGTAGAATAAGGCCTCATGTTAAGATGAATACGGATCTTTTTCTTTTTTTACAAAAAATAATTAATTGTATTTCCTAATATGAATAGGCTGGTGTTTTTAGAACCTTCTTCTTTCTAAGCAATCGTTAAATCGTGTATGAATTACTATTTTTAACAAAAATAACAAAAAATAACGACGAAAAAAATGTAGGCTAGCTGTTAAATTTTAAAAAGTCTGATTTGTTTTTTAATAAGGAGTTTTATCTGGCTATGTGAAAAAGAATATCTTTATTCGTCTTATCAAAAGAAATGATTTAATTTACTTAAAGAAACTAACTGTACAGTCTACGGAACTTGCTCGGAAGACAGTTGGGAGTTAGTAGAATAAGGCCACATGTTGAGATGTATAAGGATTTTTTTCTTTTTTTACAAAAGATAATTAATTAATTATATTTCCTAATAAGAATAGGCTGGTGGTTTTGGAACTTTCTTCTTTTTTGAGCAATTATGAAATCGTGTCTAAAATACTATTAGAAAGGTGAAGGCTGGCTGATTAATTTTTAAAAGTATGATTTGTATTTTAATTAGTAGTCTTAGACTTCGTGAAAAAAATCTTTCTTCGTCTTATCAAGGGGATTTATTAGACTTTCTTATAGCAACTAATTGTATAGTCTATGAAACCTATACGGAAGACAATTGGGAGTTAGTAGAATAAGCCCACATGTTGAGATGAATAATAATTTTTCTTCTTCTCTTTCTTTTTTGTTTCTTTTTTTTATATACTGGATTATATTTCCTAATAACAATAGGCTGGTGTTTCTGGAACCTTCCTCTTTTTAAGCAATTATGAAGTCACGTATGAAATACTATTTGTGATAAAAAGAAATAAAAAAAATCAGAAAAGTGAATGCTAGCTGATTAATTTCACAAAGTTTGATTTGTTCTTTTAAGTAGGAGCTTTAACTGGCTCTCTAAAATATCATTATTTATCTTAACATGTGCCTTGTTCCACTACATTATCGAAATTAGTATCTTTGTATTAGTATCTAATTAGTATATAGTATCTTTGTATTTGTATTTTAATTAGGAGTCTTAGATGACTTCGTGAAGAAAAATAATCTTTATTCGTCTTGTTGTTGTTGACGTGACAGAGAAAGTGCCAAGGCACTTCTCTGAAAGAAGGGGTGCCAGAGCCTCAAGAGAGGTTGGACTTCTAGAGCTGGTCTCCTAATTTTGAACCAATTCCAGATGAGAGACCTGCACCTGGATTGGCACCCCCAGAGGTAGCGCTTATATAGAACTTGGAGGACTTTTGGAGATTTAACGTGCACCAGCTCCCATTAAAGTACACGGTCCCACAGCAGAGGCAGACGAGAGAGGATAGACAATGAACCCTCCCAAACAGTGACCGTGGTCGATGCTGCTTGGCTTTCGGCGATCTTACGAGAGCCGAGCTTTACCGTCCGCGCCACTGCGGGACTTTATTCGTCTTATCAAGGGGATTTACTAAACTTACTTATAGCAACTAATTGTATAGTCTATGAAACCTATACAATTGGGAGTTAGTAGAATAAGGTCACATGTTGAGATAAATATATATATATATATATGTTGGGGGGGGGATATCGGAATATATTTCCTAATAAGAATAGTCTGGTGTTTCTGGAACTTTCTTCTTTTTAAGCAATTACGAATTCCCGTATGAAATACTATTTGTGATTTAAAAAAATCATAAATGTGAATAATAGCTTTACCTGTCTTTTCTAAAATATGATTATTTATCTCAATGTGTGCCGTATTCCACTCATTATCGTAATTGATCGTATAGTATCTTTGTATTTGTATTTTAATTAGGAGTCTTATCTGACTTCGTGAAAAAAAATCTTTATTCGTCTTATCAAGGGGATTTATTAAACTTACTTATAGCAACTAATGGTACAGTCCATAAAACCTATATGGAAGACAATTAAGAGGGTTTTTTTTTTCAATACTGTATTATATTTCCTAATAAGAATCGGATGGTGTTTCTGGAACGTTATTCTTTTTAAGCAATTGTGAAGTCATGTATGAAATACTATTTGTGATTTAAAAAAAAAAAACGAAAAGTGAATGCTAGCTAATTAATTTTTAAAAGTTTGATTTGCTTTTTTAAGTAGGAGATTTATCTGGCTTCCAAAAATAACATTATTTATCTTAACGTGTGCTTTATTCCACTACATTATCGAAATTGAACGTCTTTACGGAATCTTTACGAACCATAATTGGGAAATTCGGGTCAAGGAAAAGCTATATTACATTTTGTTTCTCTCTGACACAGTAGTTCGCAACCAGTGCCCCGTGACAGGACCTCAGGCATGCCCCAAAAATTTTCCTTAAAGTTTTATCAGGATGTTACCGAATAACAAAAGTATCATTACGTCAAAATGCAACATTCGAAATTCTGCAGTTTACTACGTAATCAGTTTAGTGCTTGAATTAAAGCATATACTAGAAAATGCCGTAAAAATGTTCGAAATAACGATACAGTGTAATCTGGATAAAAATCTTATTGAAAGAAAAATTACAAACTTTATATTTATGCACATAAATTTTCAATAATACATCAACTTATGAGTGATTGACACAATATCTCTCTGTAAAGAGAGATAAATGTCTATTTTTCGCGCAATGTGCAGTGCATGCGTGTCAGCAAATATTTATGTGTATTATCGATGAGCAAAAAGTAACAGAATTAAGAGATAGCACATAATTGCAATGAAAACAATAAATAATAATAAATAAATGAAAACAGATATTACAATGTGTTGTCTTATCTCATTTGCAATTTTTTTTTGTGTGTAATATTATATTAATAGAAAAAAATAATATATTTCTTTCTTGTATTTTTCAGTCATGCTGATCGAAGTGTGCCGTGCAATTATAAGAATGGGATCAAGAGCGCCGTGAGATAAAAAAGGTGGAGGAACACTCTACTAACGTATAAAAATTTCTTTGAACCTATTATCATTCATGACGTACGCTTTTTATGTCATGATGTTTTGGTAATCCATTACCATACTTACAACGCATACGTGATATATTATTACTAATTGAACTGTCTTATTTCAATATGTGCTATGTAACTTTCGAATGCATACATCCTGCATAGAAACTGTCATGGTAAAAGTATAAAATTTAAAAAATCATAATATTCTGCAGAATTGAAATTGTTTAGAAACACAGTGAGGAAGCTTTCTGATAAACATGTTTTAGAAGTAGAAATGTGTGAGCCTAAATTCAACATCCAAGTTACCATCAGCTGGTGCAAATACCAGAAAAAATCTCAAAATTGAAACCGGACAAATTTAAAAGGATAAATGAGCAAACTAAATACCTCGAAATGTGGAAAGGGTTGATTACCGGGGCTCGGAAGCTATCGACGAAATCAGCCTCAAAAGCGCAAGAAAATGTGTTTGCTGTGCAGAAAGCGAAGGAGAAATACTCACATAACGCGTAGATCACTCGGAAAGTTTTGCAATAGGAAAAATCGGCAGACGGGATGACATTAACGGCTGTTGCTCAATTAAATATCAGCCCTCACTTGTCATCTGGCTGCCGGGGCCTAGTTGAAGCCAATTACGAGGGTCGATCCAGAAATAATGTTCCCAAAGAGTTCCAGCCGCACGGGAAGGTACGAGGCGAAATACGGCAACGGCGCTGTGTGCGGCTGTTCCTGCACTCGCGATTCCCCCAGCCGCGCTTCGCTGCGCTTCTCATTCTTGGCTCAGCAGCCGTCCAAGATGGATGTTCCCATTGTTGATCCCGCCAAGTGCGAGATTCGTTCCGTAATTCGCTTTTTTCACGCCAAACGGACTCCGCCGGTCCAGAACCGCCAGGGAGGACGACTGACAGCCGGTGTAACCATGCTTCACGACAACGCCCGACCTCACGTCTTCTGTTAAACCCAGGAACTTTTGACACAATTTGGGTGGACTGTCATGCTCCACCCACCTTACAGTCCGGACCTCGCACCTAGTGATTATCACTTGTTCCCTAAGTTAAAGAAACACTTGGGTGGCCAGCGCTTCCAGAGCGACGATGAAAACAAAGAAGATGTGAAACGGGTTGGCGGCGGAGTTCTACGACATTGGGATAGAGAAATTGGAGCACCGTCTACAAAAATGCGTAGAAAAAATGGCAATTACGTAAAGAAATAGAGCAAACTTTCTTCTTTCCAACGATGTAAATTTCTATGAGAATAAACAAGGTTGTCTATTTGTAAATTTGATGGGAACCTTATTTCTGGATCGACGTTCATACTATGCTGATTCGATTCCAGTAAAGATGTTGATCTCCCGAGAACATTCTCGCGTAATGATTTTTTATGATTTTAAATGAAAATGACTGTTTTATAAGAATATCAAAGGTTTTACCAACTTCTTTTCCTTCATATGTAACCCTAATTATATGGTTTCGTGAATTTAATAGTGGAAAATCCTATTTCAAAGAAAACAAACCCTAAACAGCAAATTCCCTAAGCAGCATCCTCAAATGGAAATGCTGAAAAGCTAGTAATTTTATGAGATAACCCATATATTACATATCAATCTATTCAGCAGATTCTGAATATTAAATCGGCAGTAATATTTAAGTTGCTACATGAAAATTTAAAAGTGGTGAAGCTTTGCAACAGATGGGTGCCTCATAAGCTGGACGAGGAGCAAAAGCAGACAAGAGTGTCACGATGCCAAGAAATGTTGGTAAAATTTGATTCTGGAACCTCAGAATATCTTTATAAAGTTGTTACAGGAGAAGAAGCATGTATTTACCGATTTGTTTCACAAACTAAAAGCCAATCTTCAGTTTGGGTGTTTGAAAATGAAGAACAGCCAACAAAAGTCAAGCGGCCAAGGGTCATCGGCAAACAATTTGGAGCCACATATTTTTCTAAAAGTAACCATATTGCCTTAGTATCTTCGGAAGAGCGAAAAACAGTTACTACATCCTGGTATAATGAGATTTGTCTACCAGAGGTCATTAGAAATTTGAAAGAAAGGCGACCGAAGACAGAAACAAGACGCATTCTTTTTTACAGTGACAATGACTCAGCTCATTCTGCTTCAAAAACAAAGAACTCTTTAAAAGAAAATAAGATCCAATTGGTTGGGCATCCACCATACAGTCCTAACGCTGCTCCGTGTGGTTTTTATTTCTTTCCCAAAGTCAAGGAAAGTCTTCGTCGCACAAAATTAACAAATGTCAATGTTGGGGGCACTGGAGGGATATTTGACCCTCCTTGAACAAGTACACAGATTTAATGCTTTGTATATCAATCTAATATGGCCCGGATGCATTAAATATCATGTATTGTGTTTTGTAGGCCATTTAGACAATCACAGCACCATAATTTGAAACTCCATTTTTCCTTTCTTGTAAGTTTTTTTATTGATTGATTTTAAAAAAATGGTAAAACATTTAAATACGAAAATAATCAACTCTAATCAAAATTATATTCATTTTGGTTAAATAAAATATTTATTAAATCAAACACGACGTGTTCCAGTTTCCTTAAATTTGTTAAAAACAATGAAATCTAAAACACATTAATTAATAAGTAAATTCGCGAAATAAAATTAAGATAATCCAAAATTGTAATTTACTTTCTATATAATTTGACGTTTTAAATTCCTTTAAAACAGGCGTAATTTTTTCCATTAAATTATAAAAACAAATTAATTCGTTGAATCAAAGTGTTTTTTTTAAATAAATTTTATAAGAATTCCAAATATTTTAATAGGGGGAAAAAGTATAATTTTCATTTCAATGAAAACCAAAGCTGCTTCTAGTTTTAAACAGGACATTATTATTTTTTAAAGTAATTATTAAGAATTTTGCGGTCAGTGTTTAAGACATTTAACTTCCTTATTTTCTTAAAATAGATTTTTTTAAACATTCTATTAGGTTTTCGAATACTGAGAACAAAAAAATAATTAATTAAATCCTTTTGTCAAACCGGATACGGAACTGTTACATTTTTTTCTTGAAGAAATTGTATGGTATTTTTTCGGAAGTGTGCTGTAGATTAATATATAAAGGTAAAAATCATAAGTTTTGTTAATTAAGCTTCTTTGACATTTCCGGTATCACTCTATCTAATAAAAGCATAATAACGTTTTTGTTACTTTATTTTATTCGTGGTTAACAATTCGTTTTTTCACGAACTTTGCAAAAATGTTCAGTATTAAACAAAAAAAGATTATAATCTTATACTTATTTTGTACTAGCTGATACGACCGGCGTTGCCCGATCCTCACGAAACGAGAAACACTATAAAAATCATTACACGAATTCCAAATAAACTTTATTGAAAAGAGAACAAAACTTATTATATTGGTCTAGAACAGCCATACTCAACCTGCGGCCCGCGGGCCGCATGTGGCCCGGCGACCTTTTATGTGCGGCCCGAGACACATAATCATTAATCCATGTATAAAATGAATTGAGATATATGAAATATGAGGGGTTGTATCCAAATATAGTAGTACGTGCAATATTGTGTACGTTATCTTGGCACTAATCAACAGATATTTGATACAACCCATCATCTTTTTGCTTCTTTTTGGGAACAACGGATTTCGAGCTTATTCTATCGACGATAATTTACAGAATTTTCAAGCTATGATTTTGAGACTTTCACAAAAGTTGCTCTATATACTTAGCTAATACATTATGCATATTACATTTTGATTGCATTCGCGCATGCGCAGCGAAATATTTTATAGTAAACCTGCTCAATTTTCATCCAATTTTTATTATTTTTTAATTTTATTATTAAATAAGATATGTACAGTGTTTTATGATTTATGTTTTACTATTTTTTATTATGTTTTAATCAGGAAAAAAACTTTACGGAAACATATAACTTATACTATATTGTTTACACACCTGCAGGTTCAGGTTAATTCCTCATGTATTTTTCTAGATATTGCTCTTTTCACCATTTTTCATGAGTGTTCGTATTATTTTGTCACCCATCTGTACATTACTGTTATAAATTGGTGGTAACTGAAGCCTATATTTAGTAAACCATACTTTTAAATGTAAATAAAAAGATGTTTAATCTAAAATGGCTGCCAGATGTCTCACCTGTCCATCCTCAAATTCAAATTTACATCATAATTAGTTATCTTAATTTTTGTTCATTAGTAAATTTTTGCAATTATTTCCTTTCATTTTCGCAAAGATAATGAAAAGATCGGCCGGGAAACATAACTCTTTGTAGTTCAGTATTTAAAGAAAGCCGACCCCTGTCTGGCACTTTCTTGGCTTTTATTTTTCACTGACGCCGTCAGGTTTTTCCCGTTTCTTGCAAAAATTAAGAAGAATTGCCGGCTTATTTTTACAAAAATTGGACGTTCCGATGTAGAAAATTTGTTTACGTATGTATGGCGAGTTTCAAATCGATACCTCAAATAGTTTTCTTAATTTTTGCTAATTAGTGAAAATTCTGAAATTCATTCATTTCCACTCGCAAATGAACAGCAGGCGTGCATTTCTTTTGCTATTTTGAAAAAAGAAAGGATTGCTTTTTTGATGAGTTTTTCTAATGAGTTTTAATTAATATCTTGGCTAATCGCGCTAGTACTCGGCTATTTCTTCGAAAACTAAAGCTCCGGATTTTCGGAATTTTTCCGCGTCAATCGATACCTTGAGCGCTCCTCAAATCCTTAGCTTTGAGGAGTCTTTCCCTAGAAAACGTGAAAACTAACGCTAAAAATCGTGTATAAAGTTAAATTTTTAAATATCTAATTAAAAAAATCCAAAATCGGGGTTTGAGGTGCATGAACATTCCTACCAAATTTTGTAGCTCTGTGTGCAGCGATTTCTTCAGAACGCGCGATGTCGACAGACCCCCACACACAAACCTCTTTCCTTATTATTATAGGTAACAGTTTTGTCGAAATAATTAACCCTTTCAGGGGCAAAGTACTTCTATTCGTAAAATGCTGAAACGATTGACTGACACCAGATTTTACAAACAAATCTATTTGAAAATAAGTAAAAGCTTTTCTTCATGTACTTAATAAAAGGAAAATTTTCATTCCAAAATTCTGGTGTCAATGTGGCATTAAGGGATTAAAATTAGGTGGTCCAAAAATGAACCACCACCCTTGAAAGGGTTAATAATGACAAAAATACCAAAATGTTCATTTTGCGTTCTCAAAAACTTGCCCTGCTATAGTACGTACGTTTAAAAGAGATGTAAAGATATGAAAATTAGATATTTCTACGAATTAAACCACTGCCTCCTTAATACTAACAATAACCTAATACTAACAAACAATAATCTTCAGAGTAAATGTTTTCGGGGTAAAAATATATATAATGAAGATAACTATTTTGAAATAGTGGTAGGAACAAAATATTTTTCCTTTTTTCTTCGAAAGTTTGGGCACGTATGTGCTGCCATCTGACGGCTGATCCTTTTCGAAGTGTTGCCGTGCTTAAGGAAAGCATTCTGTGAAAATAGAAGGCCCTTTTCTTAATGTGGCTATGGTCATATTCTCATGTACACATTAATGGGGAAGTTATCAGCTACCGGAAATACACAGGTACAGAATCTTTAAATTCAGATTTGTTGGTTTATACCTTTCATTTAGCTATATATTTTAATTAACATTTGTTATAAATTTCTTATAAATACTTCTTATAATTTCAACACTGCGTATCCAAGTAGTTGTAAAAACAACATTGAAGACAGATGATAGCAAGAAGTGAATAGAAGTTAAATATACTAATCAGACGGATTATGAAACATAACGCTTCTTACTGAGCTGTAAGGGCACTTGGGGTCAAATAACAAATCCTACTGTTGTTGCACTATCCACTCAAACCATCAGAAACTACTTGCAGGACACTGGGCTACGAATCAGGCGCTTAGTGTAAAATGAACCTTTTGATTCACGCTAGAACTTGCAAAGGATAAGTAACATTGTACATCTAGATGGCATCAAATGTTTTAAATTAAAATATAATATTCATTACTAAGTAGGCTATCTTCCGTAACCGTTTAGATGTAGATTAGGATAATTTTTTTAACTTTTCACAGAGAGACAATAAAAAAAACTTATAATTGATGTACACTTCGTAGCTGGTAACCTAAAAATACTTACTGAATCATTTGTTTAGATACAGCCAGTCTTGGTATACCAACATTTAAGAATTTGATGAGAAAATTCAATCCAAAACATTAAGAATCGCAACGCAAAATATTTCTACTCCAACGTCTCTCCGTTCATCTAGAATCTCACCTACTTTCATCCTTTTTGCTGCCATTCATATTCGACGTTGTTTATAAAACTACTGAGAAGCGTAAAATGTGGAAAATTGACTAAATTATACGTCGGAGAATTAAGTGATAAATCGACATCTCTCAATTTAACAATTCTATCTCTCTTTGTTTGCAAAAGATGAGTAACTTTCTTGCTCCCTCAATTTCATTTAGTTAGTGATAACTTCTATGTCAGGGGGTTCACTATGTCTTATAATATATAAACCAATAGTTATATACGGTAAGTTATATCTACCCTATATATATAAAATCCTAATGAAACGAATTTGTGAAACGATTTTATGAAACGAATTTATGAAACGATTTTATGAAACGACTGATTAAACGACTGATTATGTTCTAGGGCTATTTTTAATAAAATATTAAACGCTTGTTGGTGAAATTAATACCAATTGTTCATAAAAATCCGCGGAAGTCAAAACTGGTAATAGAATTTTGAAATTGGAATTAGTTTTCGAGATATTAATTTTTTTCTAATTTTAATGATATTTCTGTAATGATGGCAACTAATTACTCAGTTTTTATGTGACAAAAAAGGGAAAAAAATTGAAAAGGATCCCGATAGGGATTATTGATTTCTTTTTTTTCGTCATTTTCAAATTGAAATTGAATTTATATTTTATTTCAATCGATAATGAAGACAAGATTGTAATTAAATTATGTTTTTCGGGAAAATTTGAAAAAAAAATCACATTTCTATCGTCAGGATTCAATCGTCTGTCAGAATTTAATTTAATTTATAAACTGAAAATATTTTGAATAAATTCGTCCAAATGACGTCATTTATGTAAACGCAAAAGAAAGGGGGGGGGGAGGAATTAATAGTAATTATTATTTATTGATATCATTTTGTTATTTTTTTTTGTAAAATTTAATTAAACGAATTTATAAAATCACTAATTCGGATATTTAGAACGAATATATAAAATATTAATTGCCCAACTGAACGGAAGGAGAATAAAATATCCTGCTTCATTTTTTCCGCCAAGCTTTTTAAAAAAGCGTCAAAACACCTATAATAGAAAAGCAGCAAAAGTTCATTGGGTTTGTTTTCATAACTTTTCGCAACAAATGTACGTATATTAACGAATCTATCCCTTTTTGAAGCTCGAATTACGCCAAACCTAAAAGCAAAGAATCCTATACTGGAAAAGTACCCGATTTTCTTATGGGCAATATTCAAGTGACATAACATGATGTAAAATTATCGCGGATTGCAAATTTGTTTAAATATCTCATCAATTGATGCCGAATAAATGCAGGCATGTATGCACAAAATTATTAATTAATTTTGTATGATAAATAATTATTAGAAAATTCGTATATACATATTAAGGTGCCTGACTACGTACGGAGCAATTTTTTCCAAAAAAGCTATTTAATTATTTTTTGAACTTATTTTTATTAATATTATGACTAGAAACTGGAGAAAAAAGCAAAAAATATTTCATTCATTGGTGAAATTTTGGTAAATGGGGGAATTTGTGGTAAAATTTAGCGAAATATGGCCCAATACGCAAAACACGCTATAGAAAAATATATTGTATGTATCTTAATGTCCTTTTTACACTTCATACTTATGACTTTGGTGAAGGCAATGAACTAAAATCTAAGAGATATTTTAAATGTTTCAAAATTTATAGCATATCGAACCTTTTTACATGCTGATTTTCATAAAATTCATCAATGTCTTTCCATGAAAACATCCATAAAACAAAAAATATTTATTCTAAAATTAAATCTTTAGTTCATTGCCTTCACAATAGTGTAAATAATAGGCAATTTAAATTTCATAGTGATATTCTAATAACTTTTTGAGAAATAATGATTTGCGTATGGAATTTTCACCAAAAATTACATTTTCCAAAAAATCCATAAAGTTTAGATTTATGTTTTACTACCAGAATTTGCACAGTAATATACATCTAAACTTCACAGTTTTTATGAGCCATACACATTTTTTTAAGAACTGAGCCTTTGTTTATGTCTAGAAGGCCATAATTTTGCTTCGCCCTTCCCAATTAGTACCTTTAAATAATACTTCCGGTCTTTTAAACAGTACTTCCGGTTTGAGTGACAGCTATTGAGTAGTATAAAAACCGCTACAAAATGCAAACTCCGGTTCTATTTATCGTACAGTAAAAATAAAAACCGTTTTGGAAAGGTACAAAGCTGGGCTTTAATAAAATGTAATAAAATCTTTTCGACAATTTTGGTCGAAAACCACTTTTTAAACGTAGTCGATACCTTAATTAAAATAAATAATTTACATATTTAAAATAACATGAAAATATGCATGATGGTGCACTAAAATAGAGAGAAAATTAAAACCTGTCACTGAAAATGTCTATAACATAGTACTTTTCAATACCGTGGTTCTTAATGTTATTCACAAGCAGATGGATTTTTTCTCATCCTTAAACGCAAAGGAAGAATAGAATACAGATCGTTGTTATAAAAGTCCGAGAGGTAGCCACAATTTAAACCTAACCATTTTATACAAGCTGGTTTTCAAGTTGTAATAGATTTTACTTATCAATCCCGAAAACAGTCGTCAGTTGTCGCAACAGCTGTGTATGAGGCCATGATAATCAAAAAATGCCCAATTAAAACGTTAAAAGCATGGCAACCCAATTACAGATTTACCAATATTTTTAAAATAAAGCACGCTGTCATGCTTTTAGAGGCCTCGAAGTCTGAGCGGGGGTTGGCGAGCGTAGCTCGCAGGGTGTAGGCCCCCTAGTAAAGCTATAAAGTTTGTATGGCGAATCTTAGTGTATTGGAATGAATTCGCAAATTAAATACTAAATGCAGGAATACCAAGTCCGTCGGTTTCGAAGCAATATAAATTATAAATACTCATAAGCGACAAAACGAAATAGTTTTTAAACAGGTTCTCATATCACCTGAGCCAGGATAATGATATTGGAATTCAGAGCTTGAAAAATCTATCATAAGCATATATTAACTACACCTATAACTCCTTAGAATTTTTGATTAAAATTTGTTTTTCTTTCATCTTGCTACTACATTTTCAGTTGTGGTAAGCATATAATACAGTAGTAAAACATAAATCATAAAACACTGTACATATCTTATTTAATAATAAAATGTTAGAAAAATATGATAGTTCAGTATTAATAACATCCATCAATAACTGACGCGCTGGCATTTATTTGCATGCTAAATACGATCTTATAGATTATTATTATTCATGTAGTCGCAAAAACTCGCCAAAATTAAAACTGCCTAAAAAAAGATAAAATAATAAAAGTGTAGTGTTCCAATTTACCAGCATAAATGAATAATTATAAAAACAGCGAAGAGTTCATGTTAATATCTATTAATTAACATAATTCCAAGAATAAATGCATTCTGTTTTATTTAGAAGTGTAAGAATTAAAGGTATTATAAAAAGCGAAGAAGAGTGATAGAATGTATTTCGAACAACTTAAAATAAAATTAATGTAAATATCTGTTACAGGTTTTGGATAGTATGCTCATTATTCAAAATAATTAAAAATCATTGACAGTTCTTGCAAATCACATTGGAAGCTAATATACTGAAAGATTATTAAAATAATTAATTATAATTGTAGAAGCATTTTTTCAAGCGCATTGTAATAATGTAAAATTTTAAATAATTTTTTTATTGGCTTTTCATATTCAAGTGGCATTACCATTAAATCAATTTTTCATAAGTTTTCCAAAAAGATTTGATTAAGTATTTCTACTTATTAAAAAATGCTACTTCACATTTGTACTAATAATCTTTCTTCAGCTGGAATTATTTTTCGAAAGAAAAACACAATAATTGAAGACAATTTGTTAAATTAAAGTTTATTAGTTCGTGAATTTCATGTTTTGTTTCGTAATAACAAGGAAAAAAGTATATGTTCGATGAGAAATGTTTTAATTAAAAGCACTTAAGCTATTGTATTGCATTTTTAAATTTAGATTGACATCACAAAAGAAGTAAACAAATTACAATAACGACAAAAAAAAGGGCAAATTTGTAAGAAAAATAAATTAAAAGGAATGTTTGGGAAATATTTTCATGATATTTAAAAGTTAATTTCGAAACTATCATTAAATATTAAGCTTCATTGTTGTTTATAATTTACGATTATTTTATAGAAATGCAATCAAGTATTTTCGTAACGCTAATTAAATATTTACTATAATCTAAAGTAAGTTCAAATAAAGTCTTTTCTTTTTTTATTATTATTATTATTTGATTGTGCATGTGTTTTTGATAAATTTGAAATTTATAGTTCCCTGTGTTTATTTCCTAATATTAATAATTTACAGCCTCAGAAAAAAATATTATGGACTGTTTTTCTCATTCTCTGAATAACTCATTTTAGCATATATATAGTATAATTTTCTAATAAAAAGTACAAATAATCAACACAAAATTCCAACTTAATAACCATAATATTAACATTTCAAAATAAACATAAATTCATCATCATCATTAACATGATTCTGAAATTTATCATCCAAAAAACGAAAATTTCTATCACAAACACAGAGGATAAAACATAGTGTTTTAAAAAATGTATGCATAATTTTTTTGCTAATAACTGACATAATCTTCTTTTCCTTTCAGGTTAACTAACTTGAAATAAAAGCTGAAAACAGACTACGCTTTCAGGAAAATGTATCCTACAGTGTTATTGGATGTTCTAAACGTAGCTAAAGTGCAGAAATAATTCAGGAGAGAGTTTCATATTAATCCCCTTATGTCATTTACAATCTTTATAATTAGGGAAATAATCAACACAAGTCCAAATATTCAATTCAAAATTCCACCATAATAACCATAATATTAATATGTCCAAGTAAAAATAGATTCAGCGTGATTCTGAAATTTATCATTCAGAAATTGAAAATTTTTATCGCAACATCACAGTGGATAAAATAGGGTGTTTCAAAAAATGTATACATAATTTACTAGCTAATAACTGGCATAGTCTTATTTTCCTTTCAAGTTAACTAACTTGAAATATTAGCTGAAACCAGACTACGCTTTCAGGGAAATATATCCTAAAGTGTTACTGGAAGCTCTAAAACGTAGCTAAAGTGCAGAGATAATTTAGGAGAGAGTTTCACATTAATCCCCTTATGTCATTTACAATCTCTATAATTAGGGAAATAATCAACACAAGTCCAAATAATCAACATGATCACAGATGAAACTATTCAAGATGTTCAACAGCAACGCTCAGAAGTCCGCTGTCACAAAACCTGCAGAAACCCTGAGCGAAAATTCGTGAAATTCTGTTTCGCAAGCTGCTCGCAAGGTAGGACGTTCAAAACATACGTTTTCATAATGATTATTCAAATGAAATTTCGTATTGTATTCATTGATTGCTCTCTGAAAATTTTCCTTATGCAACATTTAAAACTAATTATATGGAAGTATGCTTATTATTTCAAATGTTAATTGTTTAAAAGGCGTATAGCCAACATAGTGAAACAGTATCCAAGCCGCGACACGAACCCGGGTCGTCAGTATATCACACTACGTTCTACCAACTGGACCACTTTGTATGATACCCAGCCTGGCACTTCTCACTATCACATGTTGGCAAGGATACAAAACGCAGCACAAAATGACCTATTTTTCCGTGAGCCACCAACTCTGGGGCAAACGCGAAACCAAAGATAATCCAGCGTCGATAATTGAATAAATCTATTTTAATACTTGGAAATTTTTCCATAGAAAATTTCACACGCCTTGCATTCATAATACTTCAAATTTTAATTGCTTAACCCTTTCCGGCGCAGTGGTCCCACTCCGGGCACACCTAATTTTAATTCCAAATTTGCATTCGGCACCAAGAATATTTTAATAAAATTTTGTTTCTATAATAAAAGCTTAAAATAAGGAGTTCTTATTTTCTAAAAAAGTCGTTTGTAAATTCCGGTGTCAGTCAGCAATTTCTCATTTTACGAACATAATTTGTCTGTGCCGAAAAGGGTTAAAAGGCGTATAGCCAACATAGTGAAAAAGTATCCAAGCAGGGACTCGAATCCGGGTCATCAATATAGCACGCTGACGTTCTACCAACTGAACCACTTGGAACGATACTCAGCCTGGCACTTCTCGCTATCACTTGTTGACAAGGCTACAAAACGCAGCACAAGATAGAATATTTTTCCGTGAGCCACCAACCCTGGGGCAAGCACGAAACCAATTTTTCCAAGAAAAAAATACCAAGTATTAAAATAGATTTATTAAATTATCGATGCTGGATCCTCTTTGGTTTCGTGTTTGCCCCAGGGTTGGAGGCTCACAGAAAAATATTCCATCTTGTGTTGCGTTTTGAAGCCTTTCCAACATGTACTAGTGAGAAGTGCCTGACTGGGTATCGTTCCAAGTGGTTCAGTTGGTAAAACGTCAGTGCTCTATACTGATGACCCGGGTTCGAATCCCGGCTTGGGTGCTTTTTATGTTGGCTATACGCCTTTTAAACAATTAAAATTTGAAATATTATGAATTCAAGGCGTGTGAAATTTTCTATGAAAATTTTTTGAAATATTAAAATGGAAGTATACTTATTTGGAAGTTACCGGAAAATAAACGTAAACTTGCAGGGAAAAAACTATTTTATAAATCAGACTTTAATGAGAAGTCGATCGCATTTTAAAGTACTTACATTGGAAAAGTTACAATTCTCAAAGAAGATGATCAGAACAGGAGAGGGTAGTTTTGTATACTGTTTAAGGCACCCTGTAGATGCCCCACCGGGTCTTGGTAGTAATGGGATCTTTAAACAAGAAAGAAAAATCATGTGTCACGCATAGATTCTTAAACACTCACCAACACTTCCAGAATATTGCAACGAAACCTTATTATATAATAAGGTAAACAAATATATATATATCTAAATAAACTATTTAAAAATGCATAGCATAGTTGCACATTCAATTTCAGCAATTAGAGTCCATAGTCGATAAAATATCCGAATTCTTTTGAGCAAGTCTATTTATAATCGATAGATTTGAATTCACACTAAATGGTTTGCTAAGATTTAATTCAGTTGTAAAACGCATGGCATATTTGAAATTTTTTTTCCGAATTTTTTGTCCGTAGAAGGTAATTTGGCATTTTTGTGCAGAATTGTATTTGATCTACAGATTTTTATACGCAGTACTAAATTTTAGTTGAGCTAGGAAATGTAGGACACAATTAAATCGCACATTCAGCAATTACCATCCATAGACGACAATACTATATTCAAT
This sequence comes from Maratus michaelseni, assembly GCA_963931845.1. Lineage (NCBI taxonomy): Eukaryota > Metazoa > Arthropoda > Arachnida > Araneae > Salticidae > Maratus > Maratus michaelseni. Next base: position 94,816,141 of record OZ007589.1, on the reverse strand, counting down.
TGTTTCTGTAGCCCTGTATAGTAATTTATTTATATTCTGCAAACAAAACTTAGTATACTAAATATAGTTAAGATAGAAAATCCATAACGCAATTAAAAGACATTCTAAGCAATTCACGCCGATAGACAATGATGTTTATGATTTTTTTTTTTTTTTTTTTTTTTTTGCGCAGCTTGTATGAGCTATAAAATTTATAAACACCACTTAATGAACTAAAATTTATTTAATTTTAAAAATGTACACCGCATCTGAAAACGAACTTCCAGAGATTATTATTGGTCATCGACAATTATGTAACCATTTCATTGTGTCTCTGTAAATAAACAAATAAATGATATGCACGCATATTCTACAGTAAACCTACTTTAATACATCTTAGCAATACACATTAATTTCATTGTGTTTGGAATAGTGTGACACCTTTAAGATACACTGCTAAGGATTTTTCCCGTAGTCTATGATAATATAACGGAGTTATTTTGTGTGTTCTTGTAAATGAATGATAAATGCTATGACTTCCATATTCTACAGGAAGAGTACTGTACTGAGCCTCAATAGTCATATTAATTTCATTATATTTTAAATAACATTATTTAAAACGATTTCCCCCCCCCCATACACCATAATGTAAAAGAAGTCTTTTGTGTGTCCCTGTAAATTAACTATAAATGCTACGCACACAATTTTCAATAGAGAAGGTCCTACGGTAAACCCCAATAGCATATATAAAACTCATAGTAATCTAAGAATTTTTACGCGAGTTAGAGCACGGGCAGACAAGAGGAACTCATAAATAGTTTAAAACTATGTTGGAAAGTGTTAATAAAAAAGAGAATTCAATTTGGTTTATAGATTTAAAGATGCTTTTGAAAACAAAAAGAAAAATTTATAGACTTTTAAAACGGAAGAAAGAATAATGGAATTGAGGTTAGGACGATAAATTGGACAAGGACAAGGGATTTCAGATAGTTAAATTCAGTGTACCGCCGCAGAATTCGCGTTTCGTGCGGTCTTTACTACGTCCCTTATGCCGAGACACTAGCGGAAGCCAGGAAGAAAGGAAAAATAAAATCTGAAAATTGAAACCGGAAAAAGTTAAAAGGAAAAAAAATAAATAGTATATATCGTAAAACAGAAAGGTTAGGCTCGGAGCCCTAAAATTATCGAAAGATCATTGCATCTTTGAGCTAAAAGTGGTACAACAGAAGATCTATGAGAGAAAGTCTATGTGAAGGGCGCTATGTTAAAGTATAAAGCGTAGCCATTTTTAATCTACTGCAGACAAAGGAAGTTATACACAATTCGTTAGTTTTATATATATATACTAGCAAGCTACGCCCGCTGCGCTGGTCGGTTTTTACAAATGAACCATGAATCAAACGAAATATATCATTTAATTTGACCTTGTATTTGAAAGCAATCTGTATATTTACCTGGAATATCCTTCCATATTACTGAAAAATGACGCCATTGCGGTATCATATATTCTAGTGTGCAGTCAAAATTTTAGCTGTTAAAGACCAACTCTTTTATTTGTTCATTTACAGTTAGGGTTTGGTAAAGAACGATAAAACTATATGCAATATAGTAAAACCATGACTAAAAATTGTCGAACTAACAATGCAAACAAATTAACTAACAAAATCCATTCAGTAGAAGTTTTTATAAAGGCTAATCTTTGATAATCGGGTTCATCTGATTATAGAACTTTTCCACATAATTCTAAAACTAACAGAACGATATAAAATATAATAAAGCCATCCTTACAAATTATCTACTTAACAATGCAAGTCGCAAAAAATACGCCCAGTAAAAACTTTCAAAAAGGCTAATCTTTCGGAATCGGGTCCACCTTCACACATAACTGTTTGACTAAGCAACGTAGAACAATATGTAGTACATTAAAACCATTCCTGAAATAGCATCTAACTAACAATACAATTCTCATCAATATCCGTCCAGTAGAACTTTTTCAGAAGGCTAATCTTTCATGATCGGAATCAAATATTCAAAAGCTAATATTTGATAAAAAAATGGTCACCCGATTTTCGAATTTCCCCCTATAATTCTAGAACTAAGCAACGTAGAATGATATGTTATATAATAAAACTTTCCCTGTAAAATTATCTAACAGTGTAGGTTCCATCGAAATCCATTCGGCAAAATCTTTTAAAAAGTCTAATATTTCATAATCGGATTGATCTGATTATAGAACTTCCCAGAATAATTCTATAGCTAAGCTACGTAGAACGATATGTCATACAATAAAACCTTCCCTGAAAAATTATCTTACAGTTTAAGTTCTACGAAAATCCATTCAGGAGTACTCGAGTTATAAGCAGCTGGAACGAAATTTTATATATGTAAAAGTAAATAGAAGTATATTGCCATTAATATAGTTTGCATTTGAATGAAAAAAAGTTACTTTTCGTTTAGCCGGGCGCCAGTGATATATGTACATATATGTATGTATATATATGTGTGTGTATATATTTATACATATAAGTGTACATATATGTATGTATATACATGTATTTGTGTAGATTTATGTGTATATATATACATGTATATGTATATCACTGGCACCCGGCTAACCGAAAAGTACCAAAAAAAAAAAAATACTGCAAAAATGCAGTCGTACACTTAAAAAAACACCTTTTGGCTTAAAATCATCATCAAAACTGCTTTTTCTTTTCTTTCTTTTTTTTAAATAAAATTAGTAACAGTTTTTTCTTTTATTTTTCCAGATGTGTAGCCATTTCAATTCTTTCTGCAACAAAAAAAGACACCTTTTGGCTTAAAATCAAATTGTTTGGGGTCAAAAGTAAAATCAAAATCGCCAAAAACAAAAGATACGTCGCCAAATATTGTTTCAATATAGAAATCTTGTCCCTTGAATAATTTTTTAAGCATTACGAACATTCCCAATCATGTTTAAATTAAATATTTTTGTTTTAAAATATTCTCTCATCAAAACTCTTTTTTTTCTCTTTCTTTTTATTTATTTTTTATTTTTTATATAAAATTAGTAACAGTTTTTCTTTTATTTTTCAACATGTATAGCCTTTTCATTTCTTTCTGCAACAGTAATGATCGCCAAAAAATTAGCAATGGTAACCTTTTCGGCCAAAATAACAGAACTTTCTGTCATAATTCTATAACTAATATACGTAGAACGTTGTGTTATATACTAAAACTTTCCATGAAAAATTATCTCCCGAACAGTGTAAGTTCCATCAAAATCCATTCGGAAGAACTCGAGTTATAAAGGAACGGAACGAAATTTCCGTTTGTGTTCTATATATATATATAGTAGATATATTAATTTTCCGTGTGATATTAAAGTTTCCCCGTTCGGAACGCTCCGGAAAGACAACCCATAGACGTAACGTCTCCCTATCTGGAGAATATACATTTCAGACTATGGGGAAATGATTGATGCAATCAAAATTGTTAGTTACAAAAATGGCCCATAGGAGGAAATTTAGCGCTGTGAAGATTGTCATGTATTGAATGTAAAAAGACACTAATCGTATGGACCATAATAAGAAGTGTCATCATGTAAATTAATTAATTCCTATCTCCTGCCCATACAAACTCACGGAAATAACTTTAATAACAATGCACATTTCTTCAACGGCAAAACCATGTTCGTACAATAATGTTCCGAAAAGATTCGTACGCCTTTTTTTCTGATACAAGGCTTTTTCATGTGTATGTTTTGGAAATTTTGTGTAGCTCACTGAGCTCTCTATCCTCCATTTTAGTAACTATTTTTTATTGCATCAGTCATTTCCCCGCGGTCTAAAATGCATTGCATATCCTACAAATATGGAGGCGTTTCGTCCATGGGTTGTGTCTCGAGACTGGGTTATTTTAATTTGAACCGACGTTTAACTTTGTAACGATTGAAAACAAAAAAGATTAATTTTCGTCTTGATTAATCGATTAACAACCATAATCGATCTTGATTTTCACAGTTATTTTTGTGTTGGAAAGGACTCTTGGTGGTGAAACCGGATACATTTTATTAGGATATAAAATTGTTGTGTTTGTCTTACCATCTATTTTCTTGTCCAATTTGGCTTTATAGGCTCTACATTCCTTTAAAATTCGCCTATCGTCAAAAAATTTAAATATGTTGTTAAGATACACAATATTACATTATATTTTTTAAAATAATAAACGTATCGAGTATACTTATTTTACAGGGGCATGTAAAAGTTTTTTTAATGTAGGATCATATACTGCATATCAAAACGTGCGACATCGTCAACAATGGAATTTAAAGGAAATGTAGATAACAATAAACAAATGCAACAATTATAATGTGTTTGCAAAATCTTTGCTCTAAAATAAGCCTACTGGGATGTGATAAGTAAATATCAGAGCAATAAAGTAAAAAAACAATTCTTTGATGTTGGTTTTATTTTTTTCCCTTAAAAACTACTTGTTGTTTAAGAATATGGTTTGAACGGGTTTGCTTTGAAAAAGACAAAAAAAAAAAAAAACCTGAAGAGAGTAGAAGTTGTAGAGAACTATTATTAATGTTTCGAACGTTAGACACCAAAAAGGGGGAAATGATTTTTGAGCTTGATTTAAAGAGTAAATTAAATACTAAAACAATCATATTAATAAAGAAAAATTTAAACTAGAAAGATTCTCTTTAAAACATATAATTAGAATCATCTATGTATTTTTTTCATAAAATATATATTTAATGTATTTTTTAAAGTAGCATTTAATTAGCTTAGTCGCAATTAGTTTTTATAATTGCCCCATCTATTCATTGAGATTTCTCTATTAATTTAAGCAACCCTAAATAAATATGTTTATAAATAAATTATTTTAAAGCTACATTAATTGCGGGTAACCCTAATAAGTTGAGCTAAATGTTATCGGCATAAAGTAATAATCATCAAAACTAGTTAAATGTAAATATCGTTGCTTTAATAAATATTAAAATAAATAATAATAAATGTTGAAAAACTATACTATTCTGTTTTATTCAGAACAATTAGAATAAAGGGTATTATAGTGACGAGAAAAGAATGATAGGATGTATTTCAAACAATTTTAAACAAATGTTTTTATAAATATCTGTAATGGATGTTGCATAATAGATTCATTATTTAAAATGACTAAAAATCATTACCAATCTTGTGAAATCTAATATAGAGAAATATTGTAAGAGTTATTAATTAACATTGTACAAACATTTTTTTAAAGTAAATTGAAATAGTTCATAAGTTTCGGTGATTTTTATTTTAATTGGCTTTGCCTAACCATTTAGCTTTGCGTGGTATATTACCATTTAATCAATTTGTCAAGAGATTTAAAAAATAGAATTGATTAAGGATTCTTGTTTATTAACAAATGCTACTTGATATTTATAGCAATATTTTTTTTTTTTCAAGTGGAATTATTATTAAAAAAGTCCTTCCGGCCTGTACCGGTAGGAAAAGGTAGCTTTCCTATATCTTCGTTTTAAAATTTTAGCTAATGTTACACGAAAACAGCAAGTTAAAAGGCAAAGAAACGTTTACAAAAGATTCGTTAATACTGAATTTGAATATGAATTTCGAGACATTATTGAGCAATAACCAAATTGGCTTCATTTATAAAAACTTATTTTGGTCGCCAAATTTGGCGATATTTCGCCAAATGTCACTAATTTTGCTAATTTTGTCGCCAATTTTGCCAATTTTGTCGCCAATGTCGCCAATTTTGGCGATAACGGATATGAATATGTAGTTTTATGAGTATGATTGGGAAAATTATTACAACAATGAAAGAAAATATGCGAGTAATCGCGTTAATGTGCTGTTTTGTTTCAAAATGTCAGCCACCCTAGAATTTCAAACTGCTCTATCTCAGCCATTTTTTAAGATAGAAGTAAACCAAGAAATGCTCTGGAATCCTTGTATCAAGGCCTAACACGTAATTAAGAAATAAATTTGAATTTTTAACTTTTTTGTATATTTATTTTAGTTTTAAATTTTTAAATGGCCGCCATCTTGAAACAAAATGGCGGACCAAGCTGGTCAACGAAATCGGTCGAGACATTGGTTTGCTTGATACACACAATTAGTTTCATCAAAATTGATTTATGAATACGAGCGTTATCGTATGACATAGGTCAGATATATATATATATATATATATATATATATATATATATATCAATTCAATACAAAAAGTATAAAGCTACCTATTGCAGCCGTTCGGAGGAAAGCAGTTCCGTAAAATGTCGATATACTTTCACCGATCATGACCCCCAGACCCCAAAACCACCCTCCGTTCAAATGTTGATTTATATATATAGATATATCCATATATATATATATATATATATATCTGACCTATGTCATACAATAACGCTCGTATTTATAAATCGATTTTGATGAAACTAATTGTGTGTATTAAGGTCACCAATGTCTCGACCGAGTTCCTTGGCCAGCTTGGTCCACCATTTTGTTTCAAGATGGCGGCCATTTAAAAATTTAAAACTAAAATAAATATACAAAAAAGTTAAAAATTCAAATTTATTTTTAAATTACATGTTACGCCTTGATACAACGATTCCAGAGCATTTTTTGGTTTACCTCTATCTTAAAAAATGGCTGAGATAGAGCAGTTTGAAATTCTAGGGTGGCTGACACTTTGAAACAAAACAGCACATTAACGTGATTACTCGCAAATTATTTTTTTTCATTGTTGTAATAATTTTCCCAATCATACGCATAAAACTATATCTTCATATCCGTTAACGCCAAAATTGACGACATTGGCGACAAAATTGGCAAAATTGGCAGAATTTGTGACATTTGGCGAAATATCGCAAATTTGGTGACCAAAATAAGTCATTATAAATGAAGCTAATTTGGCTATTGCTCAATAATTTGGCGAAATTCTTATTCAAATTCAGTATTAACGAATCTTTTGTAAACGTTTCTTTGCATTTTAACTTGCTGTTTTCGTGTAACATTAGCTAAAATTTTAAAACGAAGATATAGGAAAGCTACCTTTTCCTCCCGGTACAGGCCGGAAGGACTTTTTTGTATTGAAAGCTACCTAAAAAAGTATAATAAATGCACCGAAGAAATTTTGTTAAATTATATTAATTTCTGAATTTCATGTTCTTTTCTTAATAGCAAATGAAAAAAAAAAACATACATTCGAGGGCGACTTTTTTAAGTAAATCATTTAAGCTATGTTATTGCATGTTAAAATTTAAATTGAATACAGAACAAAAGGTAAGCAAATTATAATGAAATAAATGAAAATTCCGTCAGAAAAATTAATTAAAAGGAATGTTTGGAAATATTTCGATAATATTTAAAAGTTATTTTCAAACGATCATTAAATATTAAGCTTTTTTAGTGTTTATGATTTATTATCATACTGTAGGAACGCAACGCGATATTTCCGTTTACTTTTTTAATATTTATCCGTGATATATGCCCCCATACGTCATTTTTACGTCACGAGAAAAGGGGATATAAATCCAGTGCTTGAGCATTTCACTTTTCACGAAATCCTGATTAATGTCCCCCTGATATATGCCCCCATATCTGAAAGGAACACAAATGTAAAGCTAGAGAAATTTCGTTTCGTTGAGAGCCTGATTAACGTTCCCATGATCCATGCCCCCATACGTCATTCTGACGTCACAAAAAATGGGGGTGCAAATCCGGTGTTCGATCATTTCACTTTTCAAGAAATCCTGATTAATGTCCCCATGATATATATCCCCATATCAGAAGGGGACACATATCCAGTGATAGAGAATTTTCCTTTCATTGAGAGCCTGATTAATGTCCCCCTGATTTAAGCCCCCGTACGTCATTTTGACGTCACAAAAAATGGGGGCACAAATCCAGTGCTGGAGCATTTTACTTTCGACGAAATCCTGATTAACACCCCCATGATATGCATCCCCATACGTCATTTTGATGACGTCACAGAAGATATGACGTCACAGAAGATGGGGACTTAAATCAGGGGGCACAAATCCAGTACTAGAACATTTTATTTCGTCGAGAATTCCTGATTTACGATCCCATGATATAAGCCCCCATACGTCCTTTTTATGTCGCAACAAAGGGGATTCAGATTTCATGTAGGATAGGCTACTAGAGTTTTGCACGGGCAGGAATAGAGGTCTGCACGGGCCGAAATTTGCAGTTCCGGTCCCAGCCCGACCCATTAAAAAAATTGATCCGGCCCGGCCCGATACAAAAATTTAAAGTTTGGTCCGAGCCAAGCCCGAACAAAAAATATATTGACCCTGCCCGACCCGATTTAAAAGTTAAAAGTTCGTCCCGAGCCCTGCCCGGTATAAAAGCTAAACGTTCGGACCGAGTGAATTTCTACAAAACATTGATTTTTACGTCGATTTGGTTAAATATTGGCCTCGTAGGAGGAGATCTAACCAAAAATTCCTATCTAAACCCTTTTTTTCATGTTTATAATCTTCATTTTTATAGAAGTGCCGCAGCTTCCGATATTTATTTTTTTAATAAATCTCTATTTGTTGTATGTATGTGTTTAAGTTATCATTAATATTGTTAATCCATATTCTATGTATTCAAGTGTTAAAAATCAGAAAAATGCTATACAGTAAAATCTTCTAAGATGGAATTGCATAGGGAAGAAAAAAAAATGAGTTATCGACAGTTTGCCTTCTTAGCAGGTGTAAATGTATTATACATTCTTTTCTTACGAATTAGTATATTCATTTTGCATGGATCAACACATTTTTCAGTTTAAAAAAGGATACCGTCATAAGCAGGTTCTTTTTCACACATTTCACTATATTTTAATTTAGCCATATTATAATAAGCGCATAAATCTACTATTCTTTAAAATTAATAAATTTTAATGTTTAATTGTAGAATAATGGCGATTTAAAAATGTATGCATCTTTTGCAAAACTTTTTGTGCCAGGTCTACTGACCTTCGGACGGACCAGGCCAAGCCGAGATAATGATTTTCATACGGGTCAAAATCAGGACTGAAAATTTTGGGGCGTGAAGACTAGGATAAAGGAAACCAGTCCCGGCTCTGTACCGAAAAAATAATTTAAGGCACGGCCTGATCCTTCAGGAAAAAAGCAAGGCCCGGCACGGCCCGTAAAGAGTAATCGCTATTCCCGGCCCGGCCCGAGCGCCGTGAAGGAAAATAGGCCCGAGCCCGAACCGCCGTCCGGGCCGGCCTTTTAACATTTCGCTTCGGGCCTTGCCCGGCCCTTGCAGATCTCTAGGCAGGAATTTCCAGTCTGATCCCGGCCCGGTGCAAAAATTTAAAGTTCGACACCAGAAATTTTTGTGTTAAAAAGAAATAATCTTGTGTAATCACGTGTTCAACGTTTTCTGGCGTTTCCATTACCTGCGATTTTATTTGTTGAGCTGATCATAATTATCAGACCAGAATTATAATTATTGCGGTTAAGTGGGTGAATTATTCCTTCCAGCTTCTCCAGGATTTCATAATTGGTAGAGCAGTGGCGGCTTCAGCCAGGATATCCTTGGTTCGAATCCTAGCCTGGACATTTTTCGCCCAGTTTGAAAAATTAAATCTCATATGATTTATTTACCTATTATAATAATTGCATTTAAAAAAAATTATTCTTGTATAAATACGTGTCCAGCGTTTTCTGGCGTTTCTATTACCTGCGATTTTATTCTGTTGAGCTAATTCATAAACATCAAACCAGATTTATAATCAATAAAGTTAACTGAGTGAATTAGTCCTTCCAGCTTCATCCAGGATGGCTCAGTTGGTAGAGCACTGGCGGCTTCAGCTAGGATATTCCTGGTTCGAATCTTGGCCTGGACATTTTTCGCCCATTTAGAAAAATTAAATCGCATATGATATATCAATTATTCTAGGGAAAATCGGGGAAATGTTTTGCAACAAATAAAGTAAACATTGTTTATGCAGACGGCAAAAAGCTGTTTCTATCCCACTTGCTACAAATTAGTAAATGATATTGTTTTTGAGGCATGATTGTGAATAGATTTTTTTCTGTAAATTGTTTTATCAGTTCCGTATTGCCAATTTTGAATTTTGATTATGTTTTTGTCTTTAAAATGTTAAATGTAGCATTATTATTCTTTTCCTTCACACTAACACACTAAATAAATTAAGTACATAATTTCATATATTGGACTGGGCAATAATCAAATGCTTATGTATATCACAATTCTAAAAAAAAAAAAAAACAGTGAATTTTGTAGTATTTTGTAAAATGATTAATCAAACAAAACTTAGAGGTTTTTTTTTTTTTTTTTTTTTAGGTTACTGCCTGGGACAAGAAAAACAAAGGTATGGAAAATTCACAAAATAAAATACTTAATGATAACTTGATATATATATATATATATATATATATATATATATATATTGAGATATATATATATATATATATAAAATGACGTATGGGGGCATATATCATGGGGATGTTAATCAGCGTCCCCGTATCAACACATAGTTGCTTTACACAGTTTGGTTTTTCTAACTGCCCAAAATGGTGATTATAAGTGTAATCCGCCAAGCTGCGATATAAATACTCTCCAACCCAAACCTTAATATTATCAGACTTCAAAATATGGAACCATGTAATATTTGTTTTAACATTTAAAAAAGTGTCAAATGATATATTATAATTGATCGGTGAAAATATACCAAAATTTTCTGGAATATCTTTCCTCCGAACGGTTGCAATAGGTAGCTTTATGTAATGAGAGCTACTTAAAAAGGGGTGGAAAATTCACAAAATAAAATAGTGTAGACCGGGGCACATTTACGCGGATTTTTTTCAATGAATTTTCTAATTTTTATGTTTTAACTTAGGAAATTTTAGACATTGTGATTTTATAATGCAGTTAATAAAGTCAAAATTTGTGTATTCAGTTTTTGCCCTATTTGTGTTTATAACCGTAAAAAAATTTCTTTTAGGTCCAAGTCAGTTGCGGGTTCGGGTTGACCCGATTTTTTAAAAGAATGTGGAAGATATTTTTTCACATTAAAAACCTATATAAACCACAGATCAAAGTTTCACAAAAGCAAAATGTGTGCCTGTCTGTTTTGTCTTTAGTCATCCTTTCACGAGTCTTCGAAATAACAAACTGCATTATATTTTTATCGTATTTTAAAAATACAATACGCAGCAAAACTCTAAATGGTCCTTCCTGTCTGTCACACAGTAGTTGGTCATAACAAAGTAAGAAGTATGAAGACTTATAGAACATTAGATTTCTAACTATTCAACAAAAATGCTTCAGCAGTTCATGATCCGTTATAATCCTTATCGTGCCAGTAGTTGAAAAAGTATGTTTATATTAACTTCCAGAAACGAATTCAATACTTCTAGAGCTCCCATTGAAATTGTATCAAGTGACTAATTTAATTGTGATGATACACGATGCACTATCTTACACGGGAATTTTTTCAAAATAACATGCTGATAAACTAAATGCAGATGGCTAATTGTGTAAAACAAGGTGTGTCGTTATAATTGGCACTTTTGACATGTGTGAAGTTGGCACCCCCCCCCCCCCTTACGAATTAAAACATATGAATTACATACAAGTTTTGCCCACCCATTATTTAATTTTGCCCACCCTTTATAACGCTGTAAATCACATTTTATTTTTTGACCCATTTTGCATGCTGGCACCCCCCAATTCGAAATATCAAAAAACAATTGTGCTTTTGCTCAAGTTTTGCCCAGTTTTGCTCACCCATTGGATAAATTTGCCCACCTTTTATAACGCTGAAAATCAAAGATATCTTTATTGACCACGTGTGAAGTTGCCCCCCCCCCCTAATTGAAAATTTCAAACAACAATTGTACCATTATTTTGCCCAAGTTTTTGCCCACCCATTAGATAATTTTGCCCGCCTTTTAAAAAGATATAAATTAAAAAATATGGTTTTGACCACGTGTTCAGCTGGCACCCCCCCCCCAATTCGAATATAGCCATAAAAATTACATAGAAGCTTTGCCCAAGTTTTTCCCAGTTTTGCCCACCTATTATTTAATATTGCCTACCCTTTATAACGCTGTAAATAAGATCTTATTTTTTGACCCATTTTTGATACTGGCACCCCCCGATTCGAAATATCAAAAAACAATTGCACCATTATTTTGCCCAAATTATGCCCAGTTTTGCCCATCCATTAGATAATTTTGCCCACCTTTTATAATGCTGTAAATATCTTTGTTGATCACGTGTGAAGTTGGCACCCCCAATTCGAAATAAAAAACAATTGTGCCATTATTTTGCCCATGTTTTACCCAGGTTTTCCTACCCATTAATTAATTTTGCTCCACTTTCTAAACACTGTAAATAAAATTTTATTTTTTGACCCATTTTTTATAATATATCACCGCAAAATGGCAATTTTTAAAATCATTTGTGTTTTTTTTTGCCTAAGTTTTTTCCATCTTTCAGAAACCAATTTTTAATTTTGCCTACCTTTTATAACGCTGTAAATCAAAAATATCTTTGTTGGCTATGCGTGAAGTTTTCACACCCCCGTTTTCCAACACGAATTAAGTTATACAATTTAAGCAGAAATAGTTTTGCCAAAGTTTTATAACATTATAATCAATTATGTGTCTGTTGACCATGTTTCTACAATTTTACTTAGCGTTCCTAAAGATTTGTACAAAATTTTTATAGCATTACTTGGTTTTCTCAGTGTTCCTGGAAATTTACCCATCTTTTCTACAAATCCCATTTTTCCAATAGCGTTGACTGATTTTTAGATTGTTCGTAGAGTTTTTCTCAAAGTCCCAAAATTATGTTCAGCGTCACGTTCACGGCATGTTTCGATGGCGAGAGTGATTCCAGATTGATAGTTTGAGAGGTTGACAGGTTGAAAATTGATAGATTTTCAGTGTTCCTAGAATTTTTTTCCGTTTCTTCCAGCGTCTCTAGAGCTTTGTTCAGCGTTACTGAAGTTTTGCCCTTGATGCTATATCATTGCCAGGTGTTGCCCATTGTTCCTAGTGTTTTGCCCAACTCTCTTATGTTTGTTTAGATTTTCTAAAGCTTTTATTGGCTTTGCCTAACATTCTTACAGCATTTTTCACAGTGTTTATACGGTTTTACCTAGCGTTCTTAAAGTTTTGCAGATTTTGCCCGTTTTCATATAACATTGTCCGTTTTTTCCAAATTATGCTGTAGTTTTGTACGGTTTTGCCCAGTGATCCACGGTATTTGCCCAGATTTGCACAGGATTTTTAGAGTTTTCACTAGCGTTTCTAGAATTTAAACTAGTATTTGGAATGTTTTTCTCGACCCGTTTTACTTCAGCATTGCCTTGTTTTGCACAGCATTCTTAAAGTTTTGCGAGGATTTTAGGTGTTTCGATAGCATTCCCAGGTTTTGTCTAATGTTCCTATGGCATATTCAGGTTTTGTTCAGTGTTTCTAGAATTACCCTAGTTTTGGCCATTGTTCCAAATTTTTCGCCCAGCATTCCTAATTGTTTGTTCTGGCTCTGTTTTTCTACAGCATTGCAAAGTTTTGTTCAGTATTCCTAAAGTTTTCCCTAACGTTCTTAGAGTTGTGTCCAGCAGTCGAGAATTTTACCCATAATCCTATAGCATTGCCCAGTTTTTCTGATTGTTTCTAGAGTTTTGACCAACAATCCTATAGTTTGTCCAGCGTCCCTAAAGGTTTGTTCGACTGTGCCCAACTTTTTTATAGTATTGCCAAATTTTCCCTGTTTTCTTGGAGTCCCGTCTCATTTTGTCCAATGTCCCTATAATTTTGAACAGCTTTATTAATGTTTTACACACTCTTGCCCAGCCTTCCTGAAGTTTTGCTCAGTTTTACCTAACGTTACTAAAGTTTTGTCCAGTGTTCCAAGAGTTTTCACAGTTTTGCCTGACATAACTAAAGTTTTGTCCAGCGTCCTAAAGATTTGTCCGTCTTTGTCCATTCGGGTGGTTTTGACTGTATTTTCTCAATATCCAAGAATTTTTCTCCGTTTTACTCATAGTTCCTACCGTTTTGCCTACCGTTCGTAAAATTTTGACCGGCTTTGCATGTGACCCTATACACCTGTGAAAACACTGAACAAAACAGGGCAAGTTTACAGGGCCATGATCAATGTGGGACAAAACTTTAGCAATGATAAGCAAAAGAGTAGGGAAGGTGGGCAAAACGGGGAAAAACTGTAGGATATAGAGAAAAACTGCTCAAAGCCACACGAATGTTGGACAAAGCGGAACAAATCTTAGGAACGATAGACAAAACTTTAGTAACGTTAGGCAAAACTGAGCAAAACTTCAGAAAGGCTGGGAAAGACTGGGTAGAACATTAATTATACTGGACAAAACTATAGTGACGTTGGACAAAACTAGACAAAACTAAAAGAAAACAGGGATATTCCATAAAAAAGTTGGACACAGCTGGAAAAATCTTTAAGGACGCTGGACAAAACTAGAATTGTTGGGCAAAACTCTAAAACTAAAGGGAAAAAGTAAATATGATATAGGATTACGAGTAAAATTAATGGCTATATTCCAGTCGGGGGGGTACCAGCTTTAAATGCGGTGAAAAACATTTTTTTTATTTACAGCGCTATAAAAAGTGGGCGCAATTGTATAATGGGAGGGCAAAACTTGAGCAAAACTTCTATGAAATTTGTAAAAATTAATTCGTAATGTGGGATGCCAACTTCACACGTCGTCAACAAAGACATTTTCGATTTGCAGCATTAAAATGGTGGGCAAAATTATCTAATGGGTAGACAATACTGGAAAAAACTTCTATGTAATTTTATAAATATATTCGAATTGGGGGCGTGCCAGCTGAACACGTGGTCAAAATCATATTTTTTAATTTAGAGCTTATTAAAAGTGGGCAAAATTAACTAATTGGTAGGTAAAACTGGGCAAAACTTGAACAAAGTAATGACACAATTGTTTTTTTAAATTTCGAATTGGGGGGGGGGGATTACCAACTTCACACGTGTTCAACAAAGATATCTTTGATTTACAGCGGTATAATGGTTGGGCAAAATTAAATAATGGGTGGACAAAACCGTGACAAAACTTCAATATAATTTTTATGGCTATATTCGAATTGGGGGGTGCCAACTGAACACGTGGTCAAAACAAAATTTTTAATTTATAGCTTTTTAAAAGGTGGTCAAAATAATGGCATAATTGTTTTTTGAAATTTAATTGGGGAGTGCCACCTTCACACGTGGTCAACAAATATATTTTTGATTTATAGCGTTATAAAAGGTGGGCAAAATTATCTACTGGATGGGCAAAACTGGGCAAAATAATGGCGCAATTGTTTTTTGAAATTTTGAAAGTATGAAAAATGGGTCAAAAAATAAAATCTGAGTTACATCGTTATAAAGGGTGGGTAATATTAAATAATGGGTGGCAAAACTTGTATGTAATTTTTATGGCCATATTCGAATTGGGGGGTGCCAGTTGAACACGTGGTCAAAACCATATTTTTAATTTACAGCTTTTTAAAAGTTGGGCAAAATTATCTAATGGGTAGGTAAAACTGGGCAAAACTTGGGCAAAATAATAGCATAATTGTTTTTTGAAATGTCGAATTGGGGGATGCCAAATTCACACGTGGTCCACAAAGAAATCTTCGATTTAGAAAATCTGACGTCCTATTGGAAGTTTAATGAATTTTTCAAATGTTTGAGAATAATACAAAGCGAGTATCAATATGAGCAATAGAGAATAGTAAATATGAGTTTGAGAAATATATTGAATCATGATAAAAATCCGATTATGGAAATATTCGCATATTTTAACATTTTGAAGGTGTGCAACATGTTTAACTTTACTTAATAAAAATCAAGACTTTTTTTTTTTTACTTTTTTTTTTGTATATTAAATATGAATTAATATATAATTAATATTTTTGTATATGAATACATGAATTATTATTTGAAAAAAATATTCGCATATTTTAACATTTTGAAGGTGTACAGCATGTTTCATTTTGAAATTATTTTTTTATATCGCATTTAGTCCGCGTGACAGATATTATTATGAGAGAATATAATAGCCGGCTTCGCCTGCTATCGGGCTGGTTTGGATACTCGAAAAAACGAAAAAATAGACCAGTAAATTTTTACTTTATAAAAAACAAAAAACAAGGTTTTTTTTTTTTTTTTTTTTTTTTGGTTGCTAAATGAAATTTATTTGGATTTATTAAAGAAAGGATAAAATGTTTTGAAAGGAATATTAAACGAAACCCTTTGAGCTATCTTCGATCACACTTACCCACTTGTTAGGTTTCCGTGCAATCACTCAACCACGCAGTTTCTACGCCCGGATCTAGATTTTTTTTAAAAATGGCCTTTTTCGGTTTAGAAATGACAAAATGCCGAGGAAAAATAATTTGGGGGGTGAGGGGTAAAAGCAGGGGCGGTTTTGCTAGCCATTTCACCCTGAGTGAGATATTTCTGCACCTAATATAAATATATATATATACATATCAAGTTATCATTAAGTATTTTATTTTGTGAATTTTCCACCCCTTTGTTTTTCTTGTCCCAGGCAGTCACCTAACAGAAAGTAGCTTCTTTGGATTTGAAAACAGCAATAAATCTTCTTTAACTTTTTTTTCTTTTAGTATACAATAAAAAAAACCTCTAAGTTTTGTTTGATTAATCATTTTACAAAATTTTACAAAATTCACTGTTTTTTTTTTTTTTTTTTTTTTTTTTTTTCCTGGTTAGATGTTTATGAATTAGCTCAACAGAATAAAATCGCAGGTAATAGAAACGCCAGAAAACGCTGGACACGTATTTATACAAGAATCATTTTTTTAAACGCAATTATTATAATAGGTAAATAAATCATATGAGATTTAATTTTTCACACTGGGCGAAAAATGTCCAGGCTAGGATTCGAACCAAGGATATCCTGGCTGAAGCCGCCACTGCTCTACCAATTATGAAATCCTGGAGAAGCTGGAAGGAATAATTCACCCACTTAACCGCAATAATTTTAATTCTGGTCTGATAATTATGATCAGCTCAACAAAATAAAATCGCAGGTAATGGAAACGCCAGAAAACGTTGAACACGTGATTACACAAGATTATTTCTTTTTAACACAAAAATTTCTGGGGTCGAACTTAAATTTTTGCACCGGGCCGGGATCAGACTGGAAATTCTTGTCTAGAGATCTGCAAGGGCCGGGCAAGGCCCGAAGTGAAATGTTAAGGCCGGCCCGGCCGGCGGTTCGGTCTTGGGCCTATTTTCCTTCACGGCTCTCGGGCCGGGCCTAGCGATTACTCTTTACGGGCCGTGCCGGGCCTTGCTTTTTTCCTGAAGGATCAGGCCGTGCCTTAAATTATTTTTTCGGTACAGAGCCGGGCCTGGTTTCCTTTATCCTAGTCTTCACGCCCCAAAATTTTCAGTCCTGATTTTGACCCGTATGAAAATCATTATCTCGGATTGCCCTGGTCCGTCCGAAGGTCAGTAAAATAAGACCTGGCACTTGAATACATCAAATATGGATTAACAGTATTAATGAAAACTTAAACACATACATACAACAAATAGAGATTTATTAAAAAAATAAAAATCGGAAGCTGCGGCACTTCTATAAAAATTAAGATTATAAACATGAAAATAGGGCTTAGATAGGAATTTTTGGTTAGATCTCCTCCTACGAGGCAAATATTTAACCAAATCGACGTAAAAATCAATGTTTTGTAGAAATTCACTCGGGCCGAACTTTTAGCTTTTATACCGGGCCGGGCTCGGGACGAACTTTTAACTTTTAAATCGGGCCGGGCAGGGCCAATATATTTTTGTTCGGGCCGGGCTCGGACGAAACTTTAAATTTTTGTATCGGGCTGGGCCGGATCGAATTTTTTTTGTATGGGTCGGGCTGGGCCCGGACCTGGAAATTTCGGCCTGTGCAGACCTCTATTCCTTCCCGTGCAAAACTCTAGTAGCCTATCCTACATGAAATCTGAATCCCCTTTGTTGCGACATAAGAAGGACGTATGGGGGCTTATATCATGGGGTTGTAAATCAGGAATTCTCGACGAAATAAAATGTTCTGGTACTTGTGCCCCCTGATTTAAGTCCCCATCTTCTGTGACGTCATTAAAATGACGTATGGGGATGCATATCATGGGGGTGTTAATCAGGATTTCGTCGAAAGTAAAATGCTCCAGCACTGGATTTGTGCCCCCATTTTTTGTGACGTCAAAATGACGTACGGGGGCTTAAATCAGGGGACATTAATCAGGCTCTTAATGAAAGGAAAATTCTCTATCACTGGATATGTGTCCCCTTCTGATATGGGGATATATATCATGGGGACATTAATCAGGATTTCTTGAAAAGTGAAATGATCGAACACCGGATTTGCACCCCCATTTTTTGTGACGTCAAAATGAGGTATGGGGGTATGAATCATGGGAACGTTAATCAGGCTCTCAACGAAACGAAATTTCTCTAGCTTTACATTTGTTTTCCTTTCAGATATGGGGGCATATATCAGGGGGACATTAATCAGGATTTCGTGAAAAGTGAAATGCTCAAGCACTGGATTTATATCCCCTTTTCTCGTGACGTAAAAATGACGTATGGGGGTATATATCATGGGGATGTTAATCAGCATCCCCCTATTAGGTAGCTTTCAATACAAAAAGTATAAAGCTACCTATTGCAGCCGTTGGGAGGAAAGCAGTTCCGGAAAATTTTGATATATTTTCACCGATCATTACCCCCAGACCCCAATACCACCCTCTGTTCAAATGTTGATTTATATATATATATATATATATATATATATATATATATATATATATATATATATATATATATATATATATATATATATATATATATATCTGATCTATGTCATATGATAACGCCCGTATTTATAAATCGATTTTGATGAAACTAATTTGTGTATTAAGGTCACTAATGTCTCGAACCAGTTCGTTGGCCAGCTTGGTCCGCCATTTTGTTTCAAGATGGCGGCCATTTAAAGATTTAAAACTAAAATAAATATACAAAAAAATAAAAAATTAAATTTATTTTTTAATTAAGTTTTAGGCCTTGATACAACGATTCCAGAGCTTTTTTTGGTTTACCTCTATCTTAAAAAATGGTTGAGATAGAGCAGTTTGAAATCCTAGGGTGGCTGACATTTTGAAACAAAACAGCACATTAACGCGATTACTCGCAAATTATTTTCTTTCATTGTTGTAATAATTTTCCAAATCATACGCATAAAACTATATATTCATATCCGTTAGCGTCAAAATTGGCGATATTGGTGACAAAATTGGCAAAAGTGGTGACATTTGGCGAAATATCGCCAAATTTGGCGACCAAAATAAGTCTTCATAATTGAAGCCGATTTGGCTATTGCTCAATAATTTGGCGAATTTCTTATTCAAATTTAGTATTAACGAATCTTTTGTAAACGTTTCTTTGCATTTTAACTTGCTGTTATCGTGTAACATTAGCTAAAATTTTAAAACGAAGATATAGAAAGCTACCTTTTCCTCCCGGTACAGGCCGGAAGGACTTTTTATACATTGATTTGTCACAGGTTTTTGATAAATTTGCAATTAATAGTTTCTTGTATTGATTTTTTAATATTAAGGATCTAAAATCTTCAATAAATTATTAAGGATTGTTTCTTCTGATTCTCTTCCTATTTTACAAAGACATTTTATTATAACATATATATATATATATATATATATATATATATATATATATATTATAACATACAAATATAATACACAAATATTTCGTCATGTCGTATGCTCAAAAGTAGCCGCTAATATCTCGATATGCTCTATCAGTTTCACTTTGATCGCATACTTTCTAGCTTCTAAATATTGAATATTTTAAGTTCTTACATTGTTGAATTGAATCGAAACTGTACTTTAGAATAAAGTTTGTTGGAAATCTATAATTTAAAATTTAAAATTTTAGTGTGAAAAATTCATATTGAATAAATAATTAAAAATTCTCAAAAAGAATTACAAGTGCTAACAAATTAACATTGCATATATTTGTTAATTTGATTCTATGATGGTGCTAACAAATCCATCAAAAGCTTGTCCAGATCTTAAAAGCTTTAAAATTACCAACTCCAAACGTTTTCAACCGACGCACTAGGTACTTTCTGGTATAACTAAATGTGTGTATTTGGAGAGTATTTATAGAAAATAGATAAAAGTATGTTTTGTTGAAATAAAATGTCTTTTTTCCGCCCTTCTTTATCCTCCGTATTATCCTTGACTTGGAATGGTTTCTGCCCTCTGGTTCTCAAACAAGATCAAGGAGAATTAACATTTAGTTATTCCAAAAGATGGCCGAGTGTGTCGGTTGAAAACGTTTGGAGTTATGATTTTAAAGCTTTCTTCTTTTTTTTAATGAAAGAAATTTGGAAACTAAATTAGCCATAACCAGGTTTCAGGAAGACCCAAGAATTACCAGATAATTTAGAAAATTAATCACTTTGTACATAGTCATTTACTTTTACTTGATTATTTTCTATTAGGTAGCTTTCAATACAAAAAAGTCCTTCCGGCCTGTACCGGGAGGAAAAGGTAGCTTTCCTGTATCTTCGTTTTAAAATTTTAGCTAATGTTACTCGAAACAGCAAGCTAAAATGCAAAGAACCCGATTACAGAACATTCGTTAATACTGAATTTGAATGAGAAATTTGCCAAATTAGTCAACTATAGCCAAGTTGGCTTCATTCATGAAGACTTATTTCGGTCACCAAATTTGGCGATATTTCGGCAAATGTCGCCCAGTTTGGCGAGAATTTGGCGCTAACAGATATGAATATATAGTTTTATGCGTATGATTGGGAAAATGATTACAACAATGAAAGATAATAATTTGCAAGAAGTCGCATTCACTAAAACTAGTTTGTAAAGCCCGAACTATACTCACTCCATCATATTTTTTCTCCTTTTCTTTTTTTTCTTTCGAAAGAATTGACAAGCTGAGTAAATTAGACTTTACCAGAAGAGAAGAATGTTTACAGAGGTTGTTGCCGACAAGGCATCTGAGCTAAGCCGTAATGTTAAATTAAATGAGTTATTTTGTACATAGTAACATGTAAATACGTTGTAAATATTAAATTTATTAGTCAATGAAGAAGTTATCAAGTTTTATTTGTAACTAAAATAGTTTCCACCCCGATTACAAAATAATATGTTACAAAAAATTGGCTCCCCAACGTCGGGCCCGAATATAGGCAAGATATGAAGATAAGTATTATTTTTAAATTGTGTTAAACTGTTTAATAAGAAAATTTAGATACTAAAGTACAAAAAGTATTTCTTTTGATTCATACGGAATATAAGGATTTTTTGAAAAATCGTATTTGATTCGTCCAGAATCTAAATATTTTGGAATTATTCTATTCAACCTGAATGATATTTTCCTTTGAATTGAATTACGAAAAATCGTCTGCAGCTTCAAGTATTTTAGTATCTGAATTAAATGAAGATATTCATAAGAGAAATATATCTAATAATTATTATTGAAAAATAAACTCGTTTGCTTTATTTTATACATTTATATAGTTGCACTGCGCTATATTATTATTGAAGTTATTATTATAAATGAGTGCTTGGCATTATTTTTTTTATTATATGAAGAATTGATTTAAATTATTTTGCTAAGAGTTATTCGTAACACAAATTAAGTTTGAAGTTAGCTAAAACATAATTAATTCAAATGATGGCGTTTCTTTCTAAGGGTAAGAAAATTGATTTAATCACTTTGGCTTCAGAGTTAAAAGTGCAAATAAGTAGTGATGATAAAATCCTCGAATTACGTGATAAAATTGTAAATAGTGAGGCATTTAAAGATAACATACATTTTGTACAGGGAATTTTAGAAAATATCATAGAAGAAAGAAAGACTCTTGAGGAAGAGAAGCGTTTAGCCGAAGAAAGATAATTTGAGCTACAGAAGCTCAGGTTAGAAACAGGAACAAGAGATGTTGCAAATACAAGCAACCCTCTAGAAACTTCTTCAATCCGCGTTGACTTGAAAAGGGTTTTACCCGATTTCAATCCTGAAAAGGATGATATGAATTTATTTTTAATAACTTTTGAGAGGCAAATGAAACTTTTAAAGGTTTCTAAAGAACTGTGGATTACGTATTTAATTGGAGTCCTTCCAAATGAAATCGGTAAATTAATAGCGCGTGAACCGAAAAAAAAATTTTGAGGATTATTCTTATATTAAAGATATATTGTTGCAGAGGTTCAAGTTAACTGCTGGAAGGTTTAGAGTTTTATTTAATCGACATCCAAAGCGAACCGATATTAGCTGGAAAGAATATTACTTTGAAATTAGAAGCTATTTTGAGGGATGGCCATCGAATTAAATATAAATTCCTTTGAAAAACTATCGGAATTAATTATTGCTGATCAATTAAAGAAAAAGGTTTCCCCTGATTGCAAAGAACATTATTTAGACCAATGGGAGAATTTAACAGATCCTGTTGAATTAGCTGAAAAGTTAGATTTATATGATAATTTGAGGTCACACAAAGTAGAAATAAAGAGATCAAATAAAATCAATGAGGTCGGGAATTCTAATCGCTTTGAAAAAACGCCTTTAGATTTTAAAAGAAATGAGTTTGGTAAATTTGGCAATCAAAATGAGTCCAAGAGAAATAAAATTAATTATCCTTCAAATTTAAATCGGCCAATGTTAAGTTGCCATGGATGTGGAAACCAGGGAGTTATTAAATCCAAGTGTCCAACTTGTTCTCCGAAAAATGTATCGGCGCACTTTCAATCTCTAGAATTTCGTACATGTAATATGCAAACATCACCAACATCATTGGTAAAAATAAGTATAAATGGTCTCTCTGGTACAGCCTGTGCTGATACTGGCGCAACACATTGTGTTGCGGGTGAAGTTTTGTATTCTTTATTAAAAGACTAAGGTGTGAAGTTTGAAAAAACTCAAATGATCGTAGTCTTAGCGGATGGGCTACAAAACACTACCGAAGTTTATAAAACAGAAGTTCATGTTAAAATTGAAGGTCGCGATGTTAAAACAACACTTTATGATCTGCCGAATGCCAAAAATAATCGTACAATTTTGGGAATCGATTTTTTACGCAAAGCAAAAATTGTTTTGGATGTAGTAAATCAAGAATGGTTCTTTGCTGATAGATGCAGGTGGAAGTATAGATTCGCCGAAGATACATATAGACCTCCCAGTGAATTAGCAATAAAAACCGTTGAATTAGACACTGTTTCTCTTAGAGAAGATGAAGGTAGATATCTCACTTCAGAGCAACGAGTTAGGTTGAATGAACTGCTTGGAAAATTTACAAGTAGCTTCCAACTAGGGGCAGAGGCTACACCTAAAGTTAAACATTATATTGATACTGGATCACATCTTCCTGTTAAAGAAGTTGTGCAGCTTGCAAAAAATGTTTTATATCCCCCGAATCCAAATTTACCTCGACCTACTACTAGAGAACGGCCATTCGGGTGCAAAACAGTGTTTGTGGGCGGTTTGCCAGAAAAGATTACGGAGGAAATTATTCGAGAAATTTTCGAACGTTGTGGGTCTGTAGAGACAGTTAGAATGTCTACAAAGAATTTTTGCCATATAAGATTTTCTGATGAGCTCTACGTAGATAATGCTTTGTATTTTTCTGGATATAGGTTAAAAATAGAAAATAAAGACGAGGCACCTTTTACTGGAAGGCTCCATGTTGATTATGCTCAAGCTCGAGGTGACCAGTATGATTATGAATGCAAGCAGAGAGCTCTACAACGTCAAGCACGCCATCAAGAACTAGACTATTATAGACCGCCTACTCCGCCAGTAGTGCATTATACAGCTCATGAAGCCTCACTTATTTGTGAGAAGTTGAAAAATGAACGACAAGATGAAGAAATGGAACTCACGGATGATGAAAATATAGATAAAACAAATACTGATACTGATCAGGTAAAAAAACTATATCAAAAAGATGTTCATAAGTACCAAGAAGAGGCTGATTCTTTGAGATGTCAGTTAGAAGCTGCACAAAGTGAAATTATGGTCATGAAGTCTGATCACAAAGAAGAACTTAAACGTAAAGATAATCAGTTGGCAACAATGCGACAGGCTTTACAAAACTCAAAAAAGGAAGAGCTAAATTTGAATCAAAGAAGATCTAATGAAGCTGAATTAAAAGAGCTTCGTTCATTTAAGCGCAGAATGACAGAAGAAAATCCTGATTGTCTTAATGATTCAGCTTATGAGAATAATTCCCAATTAGGAAATTTATCTAATGCTAATATAGATGAAAGGGAGGCTAGCCTCATTGGTCTCATTTCAACATTCCTCCATGTTCATCCATTTGGTGCAAACATTGATTATATTTGTTCATAATTGCACCAGATTGATTCTAAAATCAGGTCCAGAGATGTTGAAAATTTATGAAAAAGATCTCCAGTGATTTTTAGAGAAGATTCTACTGGTGTTGGAGCAACTTTAGGGAAAAAGTGGCATTTCACTGGTTTTTAGATGGACGACTGTTTAAAAGTTTAGAGATCAGTATCTGATGTTGAACATTTTATTTTATTTTATTTTATTTTTAACTGCTTGTTGAAATCATCGTCATAAGTTTTTATATATTCAAGTACTTCAAATACTGACTCTTTTCTTCCCTTGAAAAAAAGTTTTTTTCCCTCATGGATTATTTTTCATTAAGGCTCACCATGAATAGATCTATAGTATCATACAACCTTTTTCTTGTGCATATATGTTTAAAACTTTTTAAGAAATTGTAATTTGATTAACGTACTTTTTGTACCAAGTGCTTCTGTTCAGAATTTTTTTCTATTTGGAGAACAACTTGTTTCTCGTAGTGTCATTTATGGATATGTTGGATGTTCTAAAGGCTCCATTCGTCCAAGAGGCAAACCCGGGAAACGTCAGACGCCCAGCCAGCAAATATTTACTAAAGGTTCAAAAAACGCGAGAACAACAGAGGTATTTAGTCACCAGAAAGCATCCCGAAGGAATCCACCCAGGAAATGCACACTGCATCTGAGGGACCAGTAATGCAGTGTGAGGGGAAGAGTATAACGCCCGAACTATACTCACTCCATCATATTTTCTCTCCTTTTCTTTTTTTCTTTCAAAAGAATTGCCAAGCTGAGTAAATTAGACTTTACCAGAAGAGAAGAATGTTTACAGAGGTTGTTGCCGACAAGGCATCTGAGCTAAGCCGTAATGTTAAATTAAATGAGTTATTTTGTACATAGTAACATGTAAATACGTTTTAAATATTAAATTTATTAGTCAATGAAGAAGTTATCAAGTTTTATTTGTAACTAAAATAGTTTCCACCCCGGATACAAAATAATATGTTATAAGTTAGATTTTTGTAATGTGCTATCTTGTTTCAAAATGTCTGCCACCCTAGAATTTCAAACTGCTGTATCTCAGCTGTTTTTTGGTCGCCGGTCTCAAAAAAAAAAAGATAGAGGTAAAACAAAAAATACTCCGGAATCCTTGTATGAAGGCCTAACACTTATAGTCCAGTCAAATTAGGCAGATTTTGGGTCATTTTGGGACATAATTACGTAAGTTTTCAAACTTGGTGATATTGTTTGGGAGGGTCTACTAATGAACATACTAAAAGTCCTGATGGGTAGGGGGTGAGCGCGAGGGGGTGGAGATAAAAGAAGGTACCATTTTCCGGTTTTTTGTTAATATCTCGTAAGCTATAACTCCTACGGAAAAATTGTCAATGCAAAAAATAAAAACAATTAAATTCTCTACAAAATAGGTTACATACATTTTTCTCTAGAGTCCATAGGTAACGAGATAATCTCATTCAAAAATGAAGAAATTTGTCAAAAGTCATACCAGCGCCAGAGAGCGGGTCCACGGCACTTACATTACATCTACTTAACCTAAACATAAACGAACATTAATAAATAATAAATGATGTGGTCAGAAGAATGAAAGCCTGAACAATAACTTTATCAAATGACATTTTTTTGTTAACATAAAACATACAAAAATGAAAAATGCGTAAAATACAATGATATAGGATTAAACAATATATTCAATATAACAATATATTCAATAAACAATATATTAGTTTAAAAATGCGTAAAATACAATGATATAGGATTAAACAATATATTCAATATAACAATATATTCAATAAACAATATATTAGTTTAAAAATGCATAAAATACAATGATATAGGATTAATCAATATATTCAATATAACAATATATTCAATAAACAATATATTAGTTTAAAAAATAGTAATTTTTGAAATATCAAACGATCCAATTGCGTTGTACTAGGGTTTATTTAATTACTTCTGCAAAAATATTATACAACCAACCAACCGAAAGCAGCCGGAGAAAAACAAGTCGAAAACGGTTGACTCGCTCTCTGTCGCTGGTGTGACTTTTGACAAATTTCTTGATTTTTGAAAGCGATTATCTCATTAACAATGGACTCTAGAGAAAAATGTATATAACCTATTTTGTAGAGAATTTAATTCTCTTTATCTTTTGCATTAGCAATTTTTCCGTGGGTCTTATAGATTATGAGATATTAACAAAAGACCGAAAAATGGTACCTTCTTTTACCTCCCTCCCCTCGCGCTCACCCCCCATCCATCAGGACTTTTAGTATGTTCATTAGTAGACCCTCCCAAACATTATCACCAAGTTTGAAAACTTACGTAATTATGTCCAGAAAAAAACCTAATTTGACTGGACTATTAAGCAAAAAAATAAATTTTAATTTTTAATTTTTTGTATATTTATTTTAGTTTTAAATTTTTAAATGGCCGCCATCTTGAAACAAAATGGCGGACCAAGCTGGCCAACGAACTCAGTCGAGACATTTTGGAGCTTAATACACACAATTAGTTTCATCGAAATTGATTTATAAATACGAGTGTTATCATATGACATAAGTCAGATATATATATATATATATATGAATCAACATTTGAACAGAGGGTGGTTTTGGGGTCTGGGGGTCATGATCGGTGAAAATATACCAAAATTTTCCGGAATTGCTTTTCTCCGAACGGCTGCAATAGGTTGCTTTATACTTTTTTGTATTGAAAGCTACCTAAAAGTAAAAAGCTACCTATTGCAGCCGTTCGGAGGAAAGCAATTCCGGAAAATTTTGATATATTTTCACCGATCATGACCCCCAAACCTCAAAACCACCCTCCGTTCAAATGTTGATTTATATATATATAAGTATATTATATATATCTGATCTATGTCATACAATAACGCTCGTATTTACAAATTAATTTTGATGAAACTAATTGTGTGTATTTAGCTCACCAATGCCTCGACCGAGTTCATTGGCCACTTGGTCCGCCATCTTGTTTCAAGATGGCGGCTACTCAAAATTTTAAAACTAAAATAAATATACAAAAAAAATTAAAAATTCAAATTTATTTTTTAATTAAGTGATAGGCCTTGATACAAGGATTCCAGAGCATTTTTTGTTTCACCTCTATCTTAAAAAATGGTTGAGATAGAGCAGTTTGAAATTCTAGGGTGGCTGACATTTTGAAACAAGACAGCACATTACAAAAATCCAACGATTCATTTATGAGTTTTAGTGAACGCGATTTCTCGCAAATTATTTTCTTTCATTGTTGTAATCATTTTCCCGATCATATGTATAAAACTACATATTCATATCCGTTATCGCCAAATTCTCACCAAACTTGGCGACATTTGGTGAAATATCGCCAAATTTGGCGACCAAAATAAGTCTTCATAAATTAAGCCAACTTGGCTATAGCTCAATAATTTAACAAATTTCTTATTCAAATTCAGTATTAACGAATCTTTTGTAAACGGTTTCTTTGTATTTTAGCTTGCTGTTTTCGAGTAACATTAGCTAAAATTTTAAAACGAAGATATAGGAAAGATACCTTTTCCTCCCGGTACAGGCTGGAAGGACTTTTTAAATTCAGAATTAACGAATCTTTTTTAAATGGTTTCTTTGTATTTTAGCTTGCTGTTTTCGAGTAACATTAGCTAAAATTTTAAAACGAAGATGTAGGAAAGCTACCTTTTCCTCCCGGTACAGGCCGGAAGGACTTTTTTAATTTCTATTCGTATTGTAAAGCTTTAAGTCTGACTTACTAATTGGAAGAATAAGTTGTATACAAGATGACGGTTAAGTATTACTTCCTTCAAATGAACTGAAAATCTGTTCTAGATGTACACGTATAAACATTCTCAAGAGATAATTAGACTTGCCAAGTGCATATAAATTTTATCTTGCTTCTTCTGATCTGACTATATACAGACTTTTATTGCACGATAAATTCGTAGTACTTGAGACCAGAACTTTCACATCACTCAACTACTTGAAAAACCGCTATAACTGGATAACCTCTCTTATTAAGTCATTGAACTACTTGAAATTCATCTACGGTATATACTCAATTTTTCAGAGGCTACAGAAGTTAATTTTGTTGCTAATTCAGAGCAAAGGAGTCTTTAGAATTTTTCTCTCTTCGAGAGAGACCGACGGCCCGTGTGCCGTGAAAAGCTGAAGTTTTGCCCGGAAGGCGTCCTGGCAACCAAACAAAATTTAAAACCCATGAACTGAACCAATGTGTGCCACTTCTTGTAGTTTGCAATTTTTCTGTGTTCTGTGAGGCAGTGTTATTAAAATTAAATGTTTCGCTAGCAATTATTTTTAGTTTAACGACGCTACAGTATGTTACTGGAGTTTTGATGCAGAAAGGTACACGGAACAGAGAACTTAGCTTTCAAAACCAACGCCGAAATATTGCCACTCAGAGAACACATTTAAATTATTTTGATGTCAGAAATGTTCTTAAGCAACGTCAACACTCAATTTACAGGTGTCAGTTTTGTATGCTTAAGCAAATGTTACAAATAATATATTCTTATTCGTGTTCCTAGCAGGGATGCATCATTGAAGTATAGACGTAATCAAGTTTTATATTTCAAACACTGTTTATTAAAACCAGATTGGGAAGGGCTGCGATGGAGCTTCATTAATTTTTCCTGTACTACACTACACTTAATAATAATTTGTCCTTATTAGATCAATACTCGAGAATAGAATAAAATGCAAAATTACTAAATCCAAAACTCACTTATGCATAGAAGATTGGCTGCTTCAACGACAATCACAAACACCTTCGATATCAATCAAGACTATAGCTACAGATAAATATTATCTCACAACTTTAGTAACTATACAAATGCCACTAAAATTAGCAACCCGTGTACGCCGATTACTTTTAAAGAAATATAAAATATTTTTATCCTTAAGAAACTGGCAACATGCACTTGGCTTAACTTACACTTTTCAGTCTCTCACAGCAAGTGGCGATCTTCAACTCCCACACCAGTCGCTTAGTCTAACGCGCCTTTACAAGGTAGAACTCGACACAAGATGTGCTGAAACTAACTTTTGATCCTACTTTTATACTCAGCAGATTAACCAGCAAAATCTAATTTGCATAAAACCACATCGAAAACCACTAACCTCAGATTCCGAGATCCACAAACATACTATCGGAAAATTAAAGTAAAACGATGGATAGATGTCGGTTTTGCGTACGCAGGTTAATATCGATAGAATGTTCTCATTCAAAACACTATACCCCCGTTATAAGAGAGTTGCTAGTCCCATACAATATAATCTCAAAGACTTGTGAGTTTAATTTCTATATTTATGTATGCTGCTTCATCTTCTCTGGCTGTAAACTAATCAACTCCGCTGTAAAAATAATATACAAAAAATAAAAGTGTAGTATTAAAAAAATATATTGAAAATTGTTGGCATAAAATAATAACCATTGAAACCACAACTGAAAGTTAATATCAATAACTAAATAATTAACAACATTCTATGAATACAGGGTGAATTCACAGGGGAAACTCATGGACAAAACTTCGACGAATGGTAGAGCACACAAACGGTTTTCTATAGGAAATAAGGGTCACAAACCATTTGTTATTCCAAAAATACAGGGTGTTTCCTTCCAAGCTGAACTCGGATTTTCGTTGCAATATGCTTGCTCTATCACCCGTCAAAGGTTTGCCCATGAGATCTTATTTACCTGTTTTATTTATAAAAAAAAAAAAAAAAAGAAAGAAAGAAAGTTATTGTGATGATGATCGAACAATTTTAAAGAAAAGGAAATCTAAATATCTATTAAAGATTTTGCATAATATGCTTATTACTTAAAATGACTAAAAATCTCTAGCAGTTATTGTGAATCGTAAATAAAGGCTAATACTCAGAAAAATAATTGAAACAATTTATTATTTAGTAACAGGCTTTTTTCAAGCACATTGTAATAATATGTAAATTTAAGTAATTTTTTTTAGCTCTCGTATTCGAATGACATTACTATTTAATCAATTTGTCGAGAGTTTTAAAAAAAGAATTGATTAAGGTTTTCCATTTATTAAGAAAAAATACCTTTTGAGAATTGTACGGGTAATTTTTATTCAACTGGAATTATTTTTAGAAAAAAAAAAGCGTAACAAATAAAACAAAGAAAATTTGTTAAATTAAAGTGTATTAGTTCGTGAACTTCATGTTTTGTTTCTTAATAACATGGGGAAAAAGTATATATATGAACTAAATTTTTTAATTAAAAGCACTTAAGCTATTTTAATGCATTTTTAAATTTCGATTGAAGTCTGTAAAGAAGTAAATAAATTACACAGAAAGAAATAAAATGTTAAATCTGTAAGAAAAATAAATTAAAAGGAATGTTTCGAAATATTTTGATAATATTTAAAAGTTAATACCAAATGATCATTAAATATTAAGTTTTTTTAATTTTTACGATTTTATGGCTATTTCATAAGAACGCAATACGCTATTTTCTTGCGGTAATTAAATATTTGTTGTAATCTAGAATAAGTTCAAATAAACTGTTTTGATAATGCATGCATAATTGATAAATTTACCTTCTATAGTTTTTCTTTTTATTTCATTGAATTAATGATGTACGATTTCAGAAAAATGTTATCATTTTTTCTGATCCATTGCATAATTCAAAGAAGCATTTTATATAAGAAGATATATGCTTTTAAATAATAAAACATTTTTGCAAACTAGTTTATTAAATACAAAAGTTTAGTATCATATAAGCTTTCTTTCACTAAATTATTTTGGAACTGAAGTAGAGAGGAAGTGTCAAAATGTAGTGAAGTGAGTTGAAGAAATGAAGAAGCTGAAAGAGACAGTTAGTGGTGGTTCTGCTAGATTCTAAGATTTCATAGAGACATCTCAGCAAAATTTTATTTGTTCTAGATATTATATACTTAGCGTTCTTTAATCATCTCCAAAGCTATGATTAAAGATACGTATAGTTAAGAGTACATATAACGTTAAGTATATATATATAAAGTTACACATATAAGGTTTACTATATAAGGTTACTTACTCTGCATATAAGATGCATAATAATTTACGCATATAATATATAATGTTATGCATACATATAACGCATACATATAACGTTATATGTAATATACCATTACATATAACATCAAATATAGCGTTACACTACTAATAATTATGTATATAACGCTACATTATATATAACTTTACGTATAACGTAACGTGTATTTACATATAATGTCAAGTATATCTATGACTACATATGACGATAACTATACATATTACATTATGTATAGATATAATGTTAAGAATGCATGTAACATTGCGTTTAAATATAACGTTAAGTATATACAGGATGATTATAAAAAAACTATCCCGATATATGAGCCCCTAACTGTCATACCATTCACAGAAACTGAATGAAATTCTGGCCTAAATTATTTTGAGGTATGCGCTCAAGAATCCTGTGAAAAACAACAGTTAAATTCTAACAGTTACGGTTACAGTGACAAAATTTCGAAAATTTCAAATGGCAACACCTACTTTTTTTTATTGAAAGGTGATCTTCACAGTGAAAAACCATAAAAAAACGTTGGAACGGTACCTGTAGCACGAAAATCGCCGGCGCTAGACAGACTAAGAAGAAAAGTGAAAACAACCAATAAAGGACAGAGAAGCAACAGAAAGTAAAACATTTTATTCTTCAGTGCTATCCACCATCTGCCGCATGTAAAATGTCGTCGTGTGTGAATGGAAAATGTATGAAACACAATAAAATGTTTTGTTTTCTGTTGCTTCTCTGTCCTTATTGGTTGTTTTCACTATTCTTCTTAGTCTATCTAGCGCTGGTGAATTTCGTACTACAGGTACCGTTCCAACGCTTTTTATGGTTTTTCCCTATGAAGATCACATTCCAATAAAAAAAAATATTTTTTGTCATTTGAAATTTTCGAAATTTTGTCACTGTAACCGTAACTGTTAGAATTTAACTTTTGTCTTTCATATGATTCTTGAGCGCATACCTCAAAATACTTTAAACCAAAATTTCATTCAGTTTCTGTGAACGGTATGATAGTTAGGGGCTCATATATCGGGATAGTTTTTTTTTGTAATCACCCTGTATATATATATATATAACGTTAAGTACACACATAGTGTTTAAGTATACATATAATATTAAGTATTCATGTAACTTTAAACAAATATATATATATATATATATATGTAACTTTAAACATATATACAGGGTGATTATAAAGAAACTTTGCCAACATCTGCACTTCTAGCGGCCGTTCTATTTAACCGATCAAGATGAAATTTTAAATATAGTTGTTTGAAGGTATGCGCTCGAGATTCTGTGAATGGCAATACAGTGGTGCTCACGGTTACGGTTATAGTTACAGAAACTCGAAAATTTCGAATGGCAACGCCTACTTTTTCCTGTCTCAAAATGTTCAGCGCATGCGAAAACCCTAAATAGCGTTGAAACGGTACCGATATGTCCAAAAACAAACGTGTTATGCATACACAAAGAAGAGTTCTGAAAACCGGCCAACAAAACACGATCTGTGCGCACGCAGTAACTTTGCATATGACACAGGCAAGATACCAATCACAGAACGCCGTTCGCCAGATATTCAGCGGAGGAAGCCTATAAAATACCAAGCGGGTATGCGAAGTCGTCATTCATGAACTCGCACATGCCGACGATATGACTCTTCCTGGGAAAGTTCGCGGTGAATTGATCAAACTCTATTATCTAAATGGGATGAACGCTGCGGAAGCCTTGCGTGTGTATCGCCGCAATCATCGACAACGACGTGGGCCATGTACTCTGCAAGCTGTGCGTGATTTAGTGCGCAAATTCGAAGATACAGGCTGCACCTGTGACAAACCGCGCTCCGGACGGCCAACAGTTTCTGAGGACGTTGTCATGGAAGTGCATCATACAGTGACTACAGGGCACACAGAAACTGCAAGAGGATTATCGCGCTTGTTGGATATTCCGAACACAACGGTCCGCAAGCTCTTGCGCTCAGTACTTCACATGTTTCCCTATCGATTTCAGCGCGTCCAGATGTTGCAGCCGGGTGACCCACAACAACGTCTGGACTTCGCAAATGAATTTTTATTACGATATGATGCTGATAACGACTGGCCACTTCGCATACTATGGACGGACGAGGCGCATTTCACCTTACATGGCAACATTAACACAAAGAATTGTGTGCACTGGGGAGAGACGAATCCTCACGCTGTGGCACCAGTACCATTATTTGACGCCAAAGTGACTGTGTGGTGCGGCATTACAGCTACATTTGTTCTCGGCCCGTTCTTCTTTGAGGAAACGACCCCAGCGGGTCCTGCAACATGTTCTGTAACAGGCTCTCGGTATGCAGCCATGCTGAAAAATTCTGTACTACCGGAGTTGCGTCGGCGGAATGCACTCAATGACGTTGTTTGGATGCAAGATGGTGCACCTCCACATATAGCGAGGTCAGTTAAAAGGCTCCTAGATCAGCATTTTGGTGATCGCATCATCTCACGCCATTATCCTCTTCCGTGGCCTGCGCGATCCCCAGATCTGACGCCTATGGATTTCTGGTTTTGGGGATATCTCAAATCCAGAGTTTACCTGTGCAATCCGCAAACATTGTCGGGCTTGCAGGATTCTATACGGCGTGAGATTAGAAACATTCCTCGCGTCATGTTGCGTTCAGCGGTATTGTCCGTCGTCTCCCGCATGCAATGCGTAATTGCTTGTGATGGCACCCATGTGGAAAATGTTTGATGCCAATAAAGGTTTTCTTTTGTCTGATATGTGTTCTCATCATTCAGCAGTTTCTTGTCTCTGTCGAATGCATTATTGCTCGGTGCGCCTTAAAGAACGGTTTGTATGTCTATAACACGTCGGTTTTTGGACATATCGGTACCGTTTCAACGCTATTTAGGGTTTTCGCATGCGCTGAACATTTTGAGACAGGAAAAAGTAGGCGTTGCCATTCGAAATTTTCGAGTTTCTGTAACTATAACCGTAACCGTGAGCACCACTGTATTGCCATTCACAGAATCTCGAGCGCATACCTTCAAACAACTATATTTAAAATTTCATCTTGATCGGTTAAATAGAACGGGCGCTAGAAGTGCAGATGTTGGCAAAGTTTCTTTATAATCACCCTGTATATATATATATATGTAACTTTAAACATATATATATATATGTGCGCTGGCGGTCTCGGCATCGTGCCTTCCCTTCCGCCGGTGGCTGGAATCACCCAAAACGAATCCCCGCGTGCCGGGGAACATCCCGGGGGAGGTGCTAACGCTCTACGGCCTGGCTTTGCTGGGCCGAGTGGCCTCCCTTAGGCATTCAGAATATATATATATATATAATAGTGGTATGAATATACTTAATAATATATATACATACAGAACTTAGTATATATTAGTAGTCGCAATATGTATACAAAGTGACTTTGTATATGTATTGTAATTAAACTTTATATTCCAAATGAGATGAACGTGACTTATCACCGTCCATCCAGACATGACATACTGTTTGGGCTAAATTTTGTACGTAATTTAAAAAGTTTATAACTTTAGACTTGGTTATTTTGCTTGTTTTACTTGTTAATTTGAAGGGTTTATTTAGCAAAGTTTTAGATATATATGGCTGTATATCAAGATATAGTATTTATTTATTTCGAAAATTGCTATTTCTACTCAAACAAATCGAATTATTGCTAGATTATTGATGTTGTAATTATTATTATGAGATTTACAAGAAGTTTCTGAAATAAAAAGAAATCTCTGTTATGTCTATTTTCCTAAACTTTAGGAACCAACATGAAACTCGTTTATTTTTTTGTTCTTATGCTATAATTTATCAAAGGTAAGAGGAGGAAGGTTTCTGGAATCGAAGGTAAACTCTGTAGTAATAGGAGAACACATTAGGTTTTCGTAAACTTTTCTACAATAGTTTACGTTGTAGTGGTTGGATTTTTTTCAGAAAGAATAACATTACTTCAAAGACCCTTTAATTGTGTCTCCATATAAAATTTGTTGCTATTTCAAAACGATTCAGTTATTCTTTATTCTTTCACAATAGTTTTCAGATAACGAATTCCTCTTTATAAGTTCATGTTTCTGTTTCAAAGTTATTTTACGACATGTTATCCAACCCGGATTTCCCGAGATAAAGATGCCCTATATACTGCCTGGTGTAAAGAACGTAGATAAAAATCATCTTTAATCGAAAAAACCTAATAGATTTTTTACATTTAGTATATTTTCTTAGATTGAAAACCAACTATATCGAAAAGCATTTTTAGTACTTTCGTATAAGCCGCATGTCAAGGGTCAATCGCGAATCGTTTTACTATTTATATCAACCTGTGTGATTCTGATTAGTTGACCATTTAAGCGCGTAATTCGATTATATATCTCTTAAATTCGTGTTTTATTTATTTATTTGCTTGTGAATTTTCAATGTCGTTTGTCAATTTAGTTATAAAATATTACAAGGGAAGAAAGAAATGCTGAATTAACTACATTGTTTTAAATGTAAACGGGTTATTCTTTCGTTTGTGGATTGCACGTTGATTTTAAAAAAAAATCGTGCTTAAAAATTACTTTAAATCCGTAAAAAATCAGTAAATTAAGATATAATTTTTAAAGAAATTGCATTTGAAAGTACATATTTTCCCCTATTCACTTCAGCGTAGGAAAACTGTACATTATGAAAAATTTAAAAAAAAATGTAAACAAATAGCATTATACAGATCCGTTCCATGTGTGTGTATATAAATACATTTTCAAACGATAATTTACTTCTGAGATCATAACATTTAATCACTCGGATGATTAATATATAATATACTGATAAAACATTAACTTCAAGATATTCCAACCACCGCGTATCTCATGTAAAACAATTCTGTTTTACATGAGAGATTATAATATTTACCTTAGTAATATAATATCTGTATATAAATACATTTTCAAACGATAGTTTATAATATACTGATAAAATATTAATTTCAAGATATTCCAACCACTGCGTATCTGATGTAACACAAAATTCTGTTTTACATGAGAGATTATAGTAATTACCTTAGTAAAACAACACCGATTTTACCAACAATTTCAAATCTAATAATCTTGTTCTAGTGCTTAATTCAACTTTATTTATCTAACAAGATGTGATAAATATCTTTAGGCGTATACTTAAAGATATTAAATTCAATATTGGCATATTTATCTGTGCGCTCTTTATTAAGATTCAAAGCTTCTAACTACAAGTAGAATGGTTTATTATTATTAGATGAAGTGAATAGCTTAAAGTGAATTTCAAAGGCGGAAGAGACTGGCGATATCAGAATTACTTCATCGTGTAACACTCATCCATCTCACATTAATTTACCTCTTCTAAAATGTTGTCCACGCTATAAAATAAATTCCACGAAGACCATAAACACTTGTAAATCGAACATGTCACGATTAAAGGCAGGGCAATCATTTGTAACATGAAAGTGATGGATCGTAGAAGACTATCGTAAATTTCAACACTTGCGAGAGAATTAATGAATGGTGGTAGTGAAATATAATAAACATATCTTGAATTGATTTATAAACGAAAACATAAACTGACAAGGATTCTGCCAATGTCTGCTGCTATTATTAAAAGAACTTTGAATATATAAAAATAAATATACAGATATTTCACATGTATAATGTTCTCATTCAAAAAACTAGACTTCTTTTATAAGAGAGTTTCTAGTCTCCTACAATGTAATCTCAAAGACTCGTGAGTATAATCTTTATACTTATGTATGCTGCTTCATGTTCTCTGACTGTAAAATAACTAACTCCGTTTTAAAAAGTTATGTACAAACAATAAGAAAGTGATGGGTCGTAGATGACTATCGTAAATTCCAAAACTTGTGAGAGAATTAATGACTGTAGTAGTGAAATATAATAAACTTATCTTGAATTGATTTATAAACGAAAACATAAACGACTAATGATTCTGCCAGTATCTACTGCTATTATTATACGCACTTTGAATATAAAAGAGAAATACACAAATAAATGACATGCATAATATCTTAAAGCTCTTTATGATCTTTAATAACAACTTATAATTTTGAATACCTAAGAGAGACAGCCCAGACTGAGAATCCGATCTATAGAGCAGAAATGTCCCTCCCTGTCCCTTTATTAAGCTCTTAAAATTACATATTTCAACCGTAGCTGAACACGCCAGGAAACGCGATAGGGACTTCCATAAATTACATATCAGGTAGTCACATATACCTCCCACTTGCCACTGGACAGCGAAGATGATACTGCATGAATGATAAATGCCAGTAACCAGACTTCAAATTCATTGCTCAGGCTCGAGAGATCCATTACGAACATAAAAATATTTTAAAGCTTGTTTAGAAGTACTGGAGGATGTTATACAGCCAACCAGTCGAAACGTCAGAGAAGGCCTACTGGGTAGACTGATTGTATTGTCATGTTGTCTGGCTGTCTATTTATAATTGTCACAAAAAGCATCCGATTAGATTGAAATTGAGAAGATATGTTTGTGTGGTACACTAAATTAGTTGAATAATTATGTTATAATTTGGTTGATTCTTTCAAAAAATATAGAACATTTTCTTTCATATCATTATGTTTTTCTATGTGTGTTCAGTCGATATTAAAATTTTATCATTTACTTACAATAGAATGACGCATTTAAATAAATTAATTTAAATGTTAAATTATGCATGCTAAGAATTCACTGCGCAGGTCTTAAATTACTCCGATCTCTTTGAAATGGTGTCAATAAGCCTAAACATTAGTATACATACAGTAAGACAATACGTTTAAAATTCATTTTGATATTCGAAATTAGCAGAATGATTTTTGAAGGAATTTTGTGCATATTTTTGAAAATTATAAAACATTTTACATTCCCAATTTTGTGCTTTAGCAATCAAATGTAATTCTTTTTTCCCTTAGGCAATTTGAAAAAAAAATTAAAATTGAGCAACTTTGTCACTATGAAACTAAAAATAAAACATTTTTTTAAAGGCGTTTTTATATGGTTTTGGTATGCTTCATTCTGCCGAAACAAATAATGATTTATTTAGATAAGATCTTTCTTTTAAATATATCGAATGACCACAAAAACTGTTTTTATCCTAACAAAAATTATAAACATTTTGGACTTTTAAGTTATGTATCAATCACATAACAGGTATTTTATTTTTGAATAAACATCTTTATGACACGAGATTTTATCCAATTTCATCTATAGATGTAGATTTTACATGGTTGGCAGATAAGCAACTATTGTTAGGATAAAATCCGGTCCATCCAATCTCCCGTACAACGAGATGGTTATGGTAATGAGTGTAAAATGCATCATCCGTAGATATATTTGAATCCTGAATTAGTGCAATTGTTGAAAATTGCGAGCATAATAAAATAACTGAGGAAAGGGTACAAATAAAGTGTACAATTTTTTTAAGTACAAGAATAAGTAATTCAAGTACATCATTGTAGGAAATCGTGTTTAATGTAACAATTTTCTTGATATTTAGATTTTCTGAATATTAGGGAAATCTTACCTCTCTATATATACTTTTTTACTATAAAAATTATTCTAAAATATTATTACGTGTCATTTCTAAATAAGAGATTTAGTCGTTTTTGTTATACGAACTTGTAAGCTATTTTTTGATTTCAAAGAAGAGATTACAGTATATATATATATATATATATATATATATATATATACTGTATAAGGGCAATGACCGGACGCTTTCGCTTTTTAAACGGTTTGTTGAATATCTACTAAAATTCTTGACGAATTGTCTTTGGACTTCGAGGATATAAACCACATGTTTCATTTCAAGAACAGTATAAACAATATACTGCAATTAAAAAAATAATATATTGAATATTTAATGAGATATGGGCATTTGTATGAAATAATTTTTAACTGCGCAAGCGCAAACTATAAGAAAGATTTTTTTTATGATTTGATAGTCAATTCTATAGAGCAACTCATATAAAAAGACCAATTAAATATCGTGAAAACTCGGAAATATATCATCCATACAGTAAGCTAATTGACAAATTGGGTGGGGGGGGGATCCCTTATCATCCAATTGGATTTGTCAATAAAGCTCACTATATTGATGATATCTTTCTGAGTTTTCACGATATTTGATTGGTCTTCTTATATGAGTTACGCTATAGAATTGGCTACCAATTCATGAAACAAAATCTTTGGTATAGTTCGTGCATGCGCAGTTAAAAATTATTTCATACAAATGCCCATATCTCATCAAATATTCAATATATTAATCTTTTAATTGTATTATACTGATTCTACTGTTCGAAAAGTCAAACATGTGCTTTACATCACGGAAGTTTAAGGACAATTTGTCAAGAATTTCAGTAGCTTTTCGCAAACCATGTAAAAAGCGAAAGCATCCGGTCACGGTACCTTAATTTTTGGACAGCAGTATATATATATATATATATATATATTAAATTGTGATTTGCAGGATATTAAATAAGTAATCAAAATAGAAATAATTTGCATAAATAATGTTGAAGTCCCTGATTTCGAGATTTACTTGTATATTTTTTATTCTCTCAATGTCAGCTTCCCATTTTATTTGGAAATTAATCAATCATTTAGAATAGATCGTTCTAGAAAATTATGGAAGTAATCCATGTTTACGAAAGGTATTTTAAGTTGAAGTAAAAATAATTTTAAGTTGAAATACTAAACTTTGTTCGTACATACTTGTCAAACTTACATATATATATACACAAACACACACATCTCTCTCTATCTTTCTCTCTCTCTCTCTCTCTCTCTCTCTCTATATATATATATATATATACGCACGTATGTGTATATGTTTATCTATGCATATTTAAGTATACATACGGACACCAATACACATATACTATACATACACAATTTCATGACGATAATTTATTTCTGAGGCTTAGCATCGATTACTATATAATATAACAATAAAATTCTTATCTGCTAGATATTCAGTGCATATCTGACATAATATCGAATTCTGTTTGAATTGAGAGAATATTATAATTACCTTTGTAAAATAACTTCAATTGTACAGACTATTTCAAATCTAATAATCTGTTTCTACTGCTTAATTCCACTTTATTTATCTAATAATATGGAATAAATATCTTTAGACGTTCTTAAAGATATTAAATCCCATATTGTGTACATTTATCTATGAACTCTTTATTTAGATTTAAAGCTAGTAACTAGAAACTCTCTAGAATGTTAAACTAAAACTAAAATAGAATGGTTTATTATAATTATTGATGAAGTTTATAGCTGAAAATAAATTTCAAAGGCGAAACAGACAGGAGTTATAAGAATTAGTACATGACCATATAGCAATTATATATTTCATATCTCATATTAACTTACATCTTCTAAAAGGTTGTCCACAGTAGAAAATAAACTTCACATAGACCATAAATACTTGTAAATCCAACATTTCATGTTTAAAGACAGGCCAATCATTAGTAACACGGAAGTAATGGATCGTCTACGACTATCGTAAATTTCGCTACTTAACGACAGGTTAAATGGATGCAGTGGAATATAATGAACTTATCTCGAATTTATTTATAAACAAAATATAAAATGTCACCAATTCTTTCTGTATCAATTTTTTTGATAATAAAAATTAGGAAATTAAGAAGTTTTAATTTGTTAAGAAGTTTTTTTAAGCATAATTCAAAACTGCTTGACGTAATGAAGTGCATTTTAAATTTACATACTTGAAACTTCTAAATTTTAATTTTTATTAAAAATTTTGTAGGTTGTAATACATATATTTTCTAACATTAATTAAAATACGAGTAAATTACAAAAATAATGTTCGATAAACATATGTATTGTAACTTATAAAAAATTTAACAG
Source organism: Maratus michaelseni (assembly GCA_963931845.1). Lineage (NCBI taxonomy): Eukaryota > Metazoa > Arthropoda > Arachnida > Araneae > Salticidae > Maratus > Maratus michaelseni. Next base: position 94,774,725 of record OZ007589.1, on the reverse strand, counting down.
AAGTCGATTTCTAGACGTTTGCAATATGAGAATCTAAAATATCCCCTCATTACGCTAAGTAGGTTTTGAGTTATGCTTAAAAAATACACGCATTGCAGTTCGGGTTTCAAATATTAATAAAGAATTTATCATTAGGTGTTCAAAACATGCATAATTCCCTAATTTGTTCACCGAATGATCTTCCCTTTTCGGTATCCCAAGGTGCAATTTCCCGTAAAATTAAAGTATGATGTCAAAATTAGGCATTCGTATTACAAAATTCAGCATTTGATATAATTTCTGTATAGGGACAACCAATAAGCTTTTCTTTTTTTAACATAAATTGAAATAAAACAAAATTTCAATCGAATGGCTATTCTCTTTTTCTTTTTTTTTCTCTGAGAATTTGGTGATTACAATATATGGATGTTGTCTCTTTTATTTGTTTTTTTCGCTGATTCGCGAATTCGACTGCCGTAGAATTCGCGGATCGCGGCGTTTCGCTTGATGGTGCTTGGCTACGTTCCCTTTTATACCGAGACTCTTGCGGAATCCAGATAGAAAAGGAAAAAAACTGAAAATTGTAACCGGACAAATTTAAAAAGAAAAATGAACAAATTAAGCACCTCGAAAAACCGGGAAGGTCGGGCTCGGAACTTTGAAGCTATTGGGAGGTCCTTGCGGCTTCGAGCTCTATGTTCGCCTCGGGCGGCAATCGGGTGTAGACCCAGCCCACCCACGCCTGACCGCCGCAGAATTCGCCGAGCGTGGTTCGCTCGATGATCCTTTGCTAGGTCCCTTTTATACCGAGACACTTGCGGAAGCCACGTAGAAAGGTACTTACGGCGGCATTATACCGTGATGGTACTTTGCTATGTCCCTTTTATACCGAGACATATAATACCCAAATGATCATATAAAGACCACCGCAGAATTCGCGGAGCGCGGCGTTTCGCGTCATGATCCGTTGCTACATCCCTTTTATACCGAGACACTTTCGGAAGCCAGGTAGAGAGGTACTTACGGCGGTATTATACCGTGATGGTCCTTTGCTATGTCCCTTTTATACCGAGACATATACTACCCAAATGATCATATAAGGACCTCCGCAGAATTCGCGGAGCGCGGCGTTCCGCGTCATGATCCGTTGCTACGTCCCTTTTATACCGAGACACTTGCGGAAGCCAGGTTGAAAGGTACTTACGGCGGTATTATACCGTGATGGTTCTTTGCTATGTTCCTTTTATACCGAGACACTTGCGGAAGCTAGGTAGAAAGGTACTTACGGCGGTATTATACCGTAATGGTCCTCTGCTACGTCCCTTTTATACTTAGACTCTTGCCGAAACCAGGTAGAGAGGAAAAAAATCTGAAAATTGAAACCGGATAAATTTAAAAGCGAAAATGAACAAATTAAACACCTCGAAAAGTCAGAAGAGCTGAGAGATCCTTGCCGCTTCGAGCCCTATGTTCGTTTTTTTCGCCGATTGCACCGATTACTGTATTCCATATGTAGAAACATAAATCACCGAAGAAGTTTTAACCTTGTCTTTCCAAGGCAAGAAATACTTAAAAATGAGCGTTTTACATTTAGCAATTTGAAATGGTAGAGCGAAATAAACTTTCATAAAAAAATATATTTTTTCTTAATACTATATCATTAAACTACACCAGAGAATATGTCATTTACAAGAAACGCTTAAGTCAAGTAAATGCCAAAAATAAAAATGTCAGATAAAAGGTAAGACTTTATTCAAGGTAACAATTTAAATATAATTTAACCTGACAAGCAAATATTACAATGAAGAAAATATTCCGAATATATTTTTTAAATGAAGTTTTAATTATTTTCGTATTAAACTCTGTGATAAACTTAGCATTCTCTATATATGTAAATTTATTTGATGTAGAATTCTGATTCATTTTGATACACTTTGTATTTTGTTAACTTGGATAATTATACATTAATTCTTTTACAAGTTAAAATTTTATAAGTAGCTAGTGATTTAAAATATTTCATTTTGCATTAACCACTTCGCAGTCTCATTTTTATGACAAAACAGGCTGTTTTAGCTTCTAAAAAAGTTTTAACTTATTAATTTTATTATTTTTTCTGTACTTAGATGTATAATTTGTATAACAATATTTTGTTTAGTTTAGGAGGTATAATAGTTTTGCTAAATACCTGTGCATGTGTAAGAAGGCCACGGGTAAAAAATCGATTTGGAATAAATAATAATATTCGATCGTATGATGACGACAGGGATTATTGGTAAGTGGTTAAGCAACAGGATTGTTTTTCCTATGTAAAGGTGTAAAAATTTAAAATATGCGATATTTAAAATTAAAAAAATTTCCAGTACCAAAAATCACAAAACTGAAATTTCACCGTTAAGTGTTGTTATTCGCAAAATGAAATCAGCCTTACGCACGGACACGTTTTTCATTTATAATACATAGATAGGTTAGGTAAACTGATACAGGTTTTGAGAAATAAAGTTATTGTCATTCTTTACAAACTTGAGAAGGGTCGTAGGGAATATTACTTAACCACTTACCAATCATCTCTGTCGTCATCATGCGATCGAATATATTATTTATATTATTGTTATTATTTATATTATTATTATTTATATTATTTATATTAGTTTTCCATAAAAAAATAAATGGTTTTCACATTATATTCTCCATTCCGGTAATCCCGGGTTGGATACCCTAGTATATATAAAACCATAAGCTAAATCAAGTAAGGTTTTTTCAAACTGTTTTTGAGGTGATTTACATCGCAAGGAATTTTTAGCAGAGAAGTCAACAGAATTTAAATTTGTTAATATTTCTATCTATAGTATAAATTTTGATTACAATACAGACTTAATATTTTTATCAATAGTATAAATTTTAATTACAATACATTTTTCGAATGATTGTACAAAAGAATTCGGGTATGTTGGTATATTATAGCATTCGTTTAGTTATTGCTGGAAATACATTTTAATGGTATCATAAGTTTTTTCCACTACCAGGTATTTTATATAAAAAAAAAATAGAAATTGTTTCAGAAAATTTCTTTTTTTACATATCTACTATTCTTCCATATAAATATTATTTCATTTTTGTCAGTCTATAAATCAGTCATTCGAATATTCTACTAAAGATTCAAAATTTGCCAAATAATCACCAAAATTTGACTTTTTATTTAAAATTCTAAACTTGACATTTGGGGGAAATATCAGAAAATTTGGTGCTAAAAATAAATCGTAAAACACAGTGTCAGCTTGACACTCACTCGCTAATTTGTCGAAAATACTGCTCAATTCTCATATTATCCGTTGCCTCGCATATTTCCTCATAGGTTTTTTTTTATAACTGGGGCAATTTAGTTGCAAAAATGGAAACATCCTATATTTTAAACATTCAGAAAAATATCTCGAGGAGGATTAATAATAAAAATTACAACATTAACTTTTAAAATTTGCAACATTGTCGCATGGTATCATGTTACAATGTTACAATGTGTTGTTACAATGGTACAATGTTACAATGTTACAATTTGTAATGAATTTAAACTCATTTCCTGATACACACGAATTAAAAAATCTCTGAATTGAAAACAAGAAATTAATTACGAACCAACAATTATTTAGATATAATTGAAAAAAATCTATTAAACTAAAATTAAGAAATTACTTACAAAACAACAATTATTCACGTAAAAAATTGAACTTCTACTAAATGAATATATATAACCACTCACTGGAAAAAGTATGGTACGTGGATGACAACTCTTTAATATTTATTCTTTCTATAATTATCATAACAATATTAATTATTCAGCCAATTTAATAATTGTATCTTATGAGTATTAAATTTATTAAATGGAAATGAAATGTGAAATGATCATAATGAATAAGGTTAATTACATCTGTTTAGAAAAAAATATATACTTTCCTCTGTCTAAAAGGCTAAATTTAGTTAATAACCTAAAAGTATTAAAATATGACATTATCAATAACTTTTAATATCAATATCTTGCCAAATGTATTTACACAATTCGCAAAATTAATTCATTTTCCATTAGTAGTTACATGGTAAATTTGATTAACACTCATTTGCTCTGTCCCTTTGTTTCTGAAATGGAGTAAAAGTAATTATTTGACATTCGGCAGCTATTAATTAGTTTCGTGCAATTTTATGAGCTTCTATACAGAGTGAGCGCTATTTTTCTTCGTTATTTTCTGTTGTATGTTAGAGTTTTCTATAATATATTTAACTTTTATTATAGTGCTTTCAGTCTATTCGGTAAATGTTAATTTGAAAGTACTGACACTTTAAAAGTAATTAATTGAAAGATTATATTTAAACATATTCAGTCAGAGTTTTTCGTTTGATCATGTAGTTATTCGTCGAAAAAGTGGACTTTTAAAGGAACAAGTGGAATATATAACAATTGCTATTAGCAATTTTGTTAACCTCCTTAGGATAAAATTAGGAGCTTTAAATTAATTAAAAATACATATCTAAAAATCTATTTAAAAAAGAAATGCATTTCATCTTAACAGAAATATTTAGTTTTTGTTTTTGTTCTTTATGTATCCTTTTGATAACATTCTTTTTATTAAATCTGAGGATAGTTTTTGTCTTCGTTTTCAGTTTTTATTGTGAATTTATTTTAACAGCAAGTAATAAATCATATAAATAAACATTTTCAAAAAAGTTAAATTATTTGCATTAATTTAACTGCCACAAAATTCAGTAATGTTTCATTTTAAGGTTTTCCTTCTTCATTATCTTCTTGGACAATTACAAAAATATTTATTTGTCTTAAATTATTTAATCTTTTTTTAGAGAAATAGTGTGCGGATGGTACTGTATTAAGTGAAAAGTAAAACAATTATAATCAATATATTGCTAAATAAATAGCAGTCAAAATATCTAAGGCCAATTTTCAATAAATTCATTGAATATATGTACATAGTGGTTATAATTAAAAAATAGGTGTTTAGAGATCGATTGAAAGTATTCCACTGGGCCAACTGCAACAAAACTTGGTGTAAATGATATTTAGACCATGGGGAATAGATAAAATAATAATAAAAAAACAGTTTATATTTTAGCTTCTATTAGTCTTTCCATAAGTGGCACTTCAAACATATTTCGTGCAGTAAAATAGACATTAGGCGTGTTTATCCAACATTTTATGGAATCTTTAATTTCTATGCATATTTTACTACCAATGGCTTTAAAATGGGAATATTTCACTTAATTGTCTAGCATATTATAGAATCTTCAGTTCCTGTGCCTTAATGCGCAACTTTGGGGACAGAATCTGGACTATTTGTTTCTGAGAAAGAAATCCCCCCCTGTACTCCCATGAATAGTGCGACATCCTACGAGACTATCGGAACTTAATTTATTACAAAACAATTGTATTTTAACTTTCTATCGATTTTCTTTCTGTCTTCTTTCTTGAATTACAATATCAGTTGTTATCTATAATATATGCAGGCTATGTAAGTAAGATAAATATTTGTAACCAAATAAATTTGTAACCAGTTAAAGTTATTACAACCTACCCGATCTTCCATGGTATAATAGCTTTTAAAAAATTCTCACAACCAAACAGCATTAAATAAATGAATATAACACTTATGATGTGATATATTCGTAATGCCCCGAACCACTGCAATTGGCCACAAACTTCCTTCATGGTAAAGGAAATGTAAACGCGGTATATAAATATATAAGATTGTTTTAGACACAGATACAATGGAGTTAGTTTTCACGGTCAATACAATAAAGCCTGCTTAATGCAGTATCAGTTGAAGGAATATTGAACCTGCATGCGGATGATGCCACTTGTTTACACCAACGATTAAATTGTCTTCTTCGGCATTTTAAGGATGGTAATAAACATATGGGTTTTGCTTATAAAATACTCTTTCTAAATTAAACTTACTAATTCATACATAATAGAGGATACATCAACGGAAGGATATATAATGTAAATTGAAATCTTTTGGTGACATTAATATGTATATATTTTTTTCTAATGAAATACTTTTTCTCAACTGAACTTGACAGTCCATTCACAAGAGAGGATATAGCAACGTATTAAGTAATTTGAAATCAAAAGATGTAATTTAATTTTTGAAACCGTTGCATAAAATATGTCTCATTTGGACTTATTTAAAAAATGTACATTGTAATAATGTGCAATAATTAATTATGTAACAACTACTTAATTTATTAATTCGGAATCCACTTTTAACATTAATTGAAATGTGATGTCGAAATGGCTCATTGCTATTTCACTTAAATTTGTCTGTCGTGTTTGATTTTCGTTGCTGCTGTTGTTTATGTAAGGGAAATTTAAATTTTAAAAGTATTTTTTTTTAGTTAATAAATTTTCGAACTTTTCCGATACAGGGTGATCATACATTTTACTTTTTTATCGAATTTGCTGTCAGTCCACTAACTGGCCACGTGACTAAAAATATAAAGTCAAACATGCTATTTACATTCAGTAAATAAAAGAAAAATTAAGAAAGTATTTCTCGAGATTTTCGGCAAAATATCTAAAATCAAAAGTGTTCAGTGTAGATTAAAAAAAGACCCAGAGGAGAGCATTTCAACTTTATAAGAGTTACGTTTATAAAGATGTTTATTTGCAACAAAGCTCCTGTTGCAGTTATTATTAAATTTACCTGGGAGAAATCCCATTCGTACTCCTTTGTTAAAATCAGAATATTCTTGATTGTATTTAAAATAGGTGCTGGATAGAATAACGAAGTAATATCCCGCATTATTCCATTTTATGCAAACCGTCTAATTGATTAGAGACATTTCTACAAGTCATCAACAACACCAGGTGTTTGGCTATTTTACAGACAAAAATAATCATAAAATCATCCTGTCGCCGATTGCGACAGCGAGTTAGTATCACACAATAAGGCAATTTATGACGTCAAGTTTCACGGAGCCGTAAAATTTAGCCGAGATCACCAACCTAGCATTGCCAGATTCCCACGCCAACAGATGTTTTCAGGGGCGACAACCACGCTAAAAGAAGGAGTATTACTCCTACGAATCAGAAGACATGCATGAAAAACATGCAGAACATGCAGACATCAGAAGACATGCAGACCTGATCAGACAGTGGCCATTTCTGAAATCAGAGGAGCGTAGAGTTCGAACAGCAGCTACAAGATTGGCGTAAGAGGGCAATAGAAAAAGATGCAGGACATTCTGACAATTTTATTTTTCTGAACTGAAAAAAAAAATCTGAAAGAAATTAAATTGTCTCTGAACTATGACTCCTAGATAAGAGGCTGCACCTCTAAAAGGTTGTCTTCGAAAGTAGTGAGATCAGATCTCGCCTACGTATAAAATGACATAGTTTTTTTTTTTTTAACTTAAGATTTATTTTGATCATCAAATAAAATATGAGTGGATGTTGTGAGAAATCAAGAAATGCTCTGATGTTTCCAGCAAACTGATGCAACGCTGTGCTTAACACACCCAGGTACGTTTTCCAAGTAAATCCAATTACTGTGTTAATATTTGCTTAATTTTAATATTAAATTTTGCTATCGAACCATCCCAGTATTAGGGATATCTGTAGACAATTAAAATAAAACTATAATCAATTTTGTATTAGAAAATATTCTTTGAAAATAAGCGACAATGCTGAGTGTTCAGCAGTATTGCCTTTTTTTTCTATTTAAGTTCATTATCTACATGCTTCATAATGCAAGTATTCAATAAATGTAATTATGTTATGTAAATATTTTGTAAATTATTCCATATTCTTTTGTCTAATTATTTTAAATAACTTTTGTAAATAAACTCTTTATGTTTAATTTTAACTTACTCTTCTCATTTATGTTTAATTTAGTGTGATATTCTTTTAATCAATATTCATTAGCAGAACTTAATAGCATGCTTGGTGGCTCAACCATAAGGACAACTTTTTCCAAAAATATTCACTACGCTGTACATTCTCTAGGGAGATAGCAATCAAATCTTATATTATTATTTACTTATCATCAATTCTAGCTGTTTCCAAAAGATTGTCCCAAGTTGTACGATCCCCTTACCTTTTTTTTTTATAGTCCACCAAAATTGCCGCTAAAATAATTAGTGATTCACTATCTGGAAGAGAGATATATAGGTTTCCAGTATCTTCCTATAAATTTTATAATTATAATTCTAAATCTCTCCAACAATAAGCATGAAAGATGATTGAATTTTCTTTTATGAACTATTATACACTTGAAAACTCTTTGCAAATTTGTCCTTTGGGATTTCTTTGTTCTTTTACACAAGTTCATTATTTTTGTTTCACCAAATGTCAAAGAGAGTTTATAGGGCCAAATTTTAGAATTCGGCATTTTTCCCCATTCAGGAATTTCTGCTTCTCCCTGCACTGAAAAAGAGGGAACTTTTTCTTTATCTGGAAATAAAATTTACTAAAATATAGTATAATCTATTTAGTGCTACCGACGATTCCGATAAATGTTCTTTTACCTACAGACCTTCAGAAACCTCAGAAACCCATAGATTCCCGAGATTTAAAGTAGCCTTTCTGAAAGAAAATTTTCTTTTGTTGCTTGTATATTTCAAAAACGATTCCGTGTAGTTTTTTACAGTGAATTAATCGGTATTGTGAACTCGGTATCAACACGAAATATCAGCTTTTTGGATGCTATCAATTCCCAAGTAAACAATTCTCTGTTTAACAAACATGTTCAATTAATAGTGTAAAATAAACATTATTTCGTTAATTTTGAATATATAACCTCTGCTACGCAGCTGAAAATTGTTTACTTGTGAATTATGAGAGTTATTATTTTATGTAGGGACCGTTTTTTAATAAGAAAAACACTGTAAATATCATTAAAGTATATTTATTTCCATATTCTAAATGATTTCATCTACTTTGATAGATAATTTCCATTTCTGTTCAAACATTTGTCACACCGTTTAACAAAGTTTTGTATTCCAACGTCAAGGAAATCTTCCGCCAGTGAAGAAACCCAATCCATTATCAAAGCAATTGTCACTTCTTCGTCGTCGTTGAAGCATTGACCATAAAGGAACTCCTTTAAGTACCGAAACAGGTGAAAATCGAATTTTGTTGCCCACATCACGAACCAAATCTTCAGAAATGGGCGTGGCTCATCATGCACATTAACCCGCCCATCCTTGAACATTCTCACCCACTTTCGAACTTTACTATCACTCACAGCATTATCACTTTAGACTTCACAAATCTGACTGTGAATTTCCTCTGCTGTCAAGTTTCTTGCACTCCGGAATCAAATTACAGATCGTATCTCACAGTCGAATCAATTTTCTTAACATTATACCACGGAGAAAGTATCTTCCCAACATATCTTCCTCCGTGTATTATACACTTCTACAGCTCAGCACACAGACAGACGATACAGTTACAAATGGCGTCTAAACGCACGCAAAGCATGCTGGGAGCAGACGCGCATGCGCACTGTGGTGATAGCGCGTCATTCTTACTTTCATTCACAAACGGACCTTATTTTAAAAATAAAACTCGTAAGTGCATCCGATAGTTCGTGTTGATACATAGTTAAAAATACTGGTTAATACGCTGTAAAAACTCGGAAAAGCTTCCAAATGTTCAGTGCAGCATAAGAAACTTTTGTTTCAGACATTCTTGTTCAAATTTAAAAAATGCATGACTTTCTGTGGACATAGGAATGCTTTACGGAATCGTGGCTAACTTGGAAATTATATATTTGTAAACTTTCTTGTATATAAAGAAATTTTTCTCTTTTTATTTTACAGTATAGCTAAATTTTATTTTTTTCTCATTAGATTCGTAAAATGTGTTTAAGAGTACGCGTATCCCTGCGTACTTCCAGAAAATAACACCCAGTATTTACCTTACCATAACACGAAAGCTATGCACAACAGCTTGTAGTTATGCTATTTTAATTTAATATTGTTTTATTTAAGAAAGTTTAATAGTCAAATATACTTTTTTTGATTGCTTAAAATTATTTTCTAATTAAATCAACTTTTAAATCAATAAAATTATTAAAAATTCAAAAACATGAAATATTGTAACATTATTTAACATTTTTTATTCCTTTCAAAAATATTTTAAGACATATAGATGTCATAAAATGTAGAATAAAATTTACCTTAACAACTGAATTGGAATCACTATTTATTATGGTTCTAACAATCCTATAGTCAAATAAAAATAAAAATAAAACTGCCCAGTTAAACTAAAGGCATTGAGCTCACAGGCTATTCCCACTAATTGTATATTATACTCTTATTTCAAATAATTTGAAATAAGCTCCTCGATAAATAAACAAATTGACAATATATTAAGGGGTCTCATCCCCCCGTCCCCCCTCATAATTAACCAATGAACTGCCATAGCTGATCAGAGAAGCGCCTTATTACAATGAACATTTATAAAAAATTTGAAGAAAATCGGATAATTCTGTTGGAAAAACCCATTTATATAAATTAAGGGGGGATTAGCCCCCCATATCCTCGTTTATACTTAAACAATGAATCCCCAAAACTAATCAGGGAAGCGCCTTATCACAATGAACCTATATACAAAATTTGAAGAAAATCGGATAATTCTGCACGAAAAACCTATTTATCTAAATTAAGGGGCGGGGGATTAGTCCCCCATATCCTCCTTTAAAATTAACCAATGAACCCCCAAAACTCATCAGGGAAGCGCCTTATCACAATGAACCTATATACAAAATTTGAAGAAAATCGGATATTTCTGCATGAAAAACCCATTTATATAAACTAAGGGGGTTATCCCCCCTTTATACTTAACTAATGAACCTCCAAAACCTTATCACAGCGCCTTATCCCAATGAACATATAAACAAAATTTGAAGAAAATCGGATAATTCTTCATGACAAATCCATTTATATAAATTAAGGGGGGATTAGCCAAAACAAAATTAGAAGCATAACGGATATTTCTATCAGGAGTTATCGCGTTACGCACATACGTACATACGTACATGCATACGCAACCGGCGGGCACATTAGCTCTCAGGCTTTGATAGCCTGTAAGCTAAAAAGCAATAAATAATAAATAAAGTAAAGCACAATGATAATAATAATAATAATAATAATAATAATAATAATAATAATAAATTACAATATTATCCAAATATTTAAATTTATCCTATACATTCAATAGGAATCCAATTTGACAGATGAAATAAAAAGAAAACTGCCCAGTTAAACTGAGGGCATTGAGCTCACAGGCTAATCACACTAATTGTATATTATACTCGTATTTCAAAGAATTTGAAATAAGCCCCTCGAAAAATAAAGAAATCGACAATATATTAAGGGGTGTTCATCCCCTCGTTACCCCTTCATAGTTAACTAATGAACCCCTTAAACTAATCAGGGAAGCCTGTTATTACAATGAATATATATATACAAAATTTGAAGAAAATCTGATAATGCTGCATGAAAAACCCATTTATCTAAATTAAAGGGGGATTAGCCCCGTCCCCCTTTACACTTAACCAACGAACCCCCAAAACTATTCAGAGAAGCGCATTATCACAATGAACCTATATACAAAATTTGAAGAAAATCGGATAATTCTGCTTGAAAAGCCCATTTATATAAATTAAGGGGTGATTAGCCCCCCGTTCCCACCCTTTATATTTAACCAATCAATCCCGAAAACTAATCAGGGAAGCGTCTTAACCCAATGAACCTATAAACAAATTTTGAAGCAAATGGGATAATTCTGCATGAAAAACCCATTTATACAAATTAAGGGGGGATTAGCCCCCCCCGTTCCCCCCCCCCTTTATACTTAACCAATCAATCCCGAAAACTAATCAGGGAAGCGTCTTAACCCAATGAACCTATAAACAAATTTTGAAGCAAATGGGATAATTCTACATGAAAAACACATTTATATAAATTAAGGGGGGATTAGCCCCCCGTTCTCCCCCTTTATACTTAACCAATCAATCCCGAAAACTAATCAGAGAAGAGTTTTAACCCAATGAACCTATAAACAAATTTTGAAGCAAATGGGATAATTCTGCATGAAAAACCCATTTATATAAATTAAGGGGGGATTAGCCCCCCCCCGTTCCCCCTCTTTATACTTAACCAATCAATCCCGAAAACTAATCAGGGAAGCGCCTTAACACAATGAACCAATAAACAAAATTTAAAGGAAAACGGAATAATTCTGCATGAAAAACCCATTTATATAAATTAAGGGGGAGATTAGCCCCCCGTTCCCCCCTGTATACTTAACCATTCAATCCCGAAAACTAATCAGGGAAGCGCCTTAACACAGTAAACCTATAAACAAAATTTGAAGGAAAACGGAATAATTCTGCATGAAAAACACATTCATATAAACTAAGGGGGGGCGGTTAGCCCCCCGTTCCCTCCTTTATACTTAACCAATCAATCCCGAAAATTAATCAGGGAAGCGCCTTAACACAGTGAACCTATAAACAAAATTTGAAGGTAAACGGATATTTCTATGAAGAGTTATCGCGTTACGTACATACATACGTACGTACATACATACGTACGTACATAAATACAAAACCGGCGGGCACATAAGCTCTCAGGCTTTGATAGCCTGTGAGCTAAAAACTATTAATTTCTATTATTGAAAACTATTTTCAATTACTCAGGCTACAGATTGGATAAAAAACTACCTACAAAGAATTCCTGCTTTCCAATAACTGACAAATATTCAAAGAAATATAAAATATGATAAGAGTAACAGAAAATCTGAATAAAACTTCTATCATGCAAAGATATTTTGAGAATAAAATAATAAAAAGATACCGATATCTATGAAACCATATTGTCCAAGATAGTAAAAACATTTTCCTATTGACGTGTTCCATCGAAATAGTTTATTTCAACAGTATATATATATATTTCACAATGTACATTTTTAAAAATTCAAAATATCGTAAAAATGTTGTTATTACAAGAATATAGTTAATATTCTTCAATTTTCAGGAAAAAAATGCTACTTCTAAATTTCACAATAAAAAATATTTTTCATATTTTTCTTCTATTATTATGCATCAAAATGACAATCCTATTTCTCACAAAAGAAAAATAGGTGTCTTTGAAAGAGAGCTATTTCATACTAAAAAAAATGTAACAATCCATCTTTGACTTCATAATATGCATTGAAATACTTTAGAATTCATATTTCTATGGTTTATATATAAACTATACAAGAAGATATCATCTACATCATTGTTTCCATTAATTTTAGAAAGTTATTTTTAAAAAGAAAGTAACTTATGGCAGATAACATTAGTGGCTTTTTAACATTTTCCAAGTTAGTTTAAAAATGTTTATGACTTCGGTTTGCCTGGCTGTCTATCCGTCTAGCCTACCGTCCGTGCCATAACTGTAAATATACTCAGATTGCTCTAAAATTTTTGTATGTTATTGGCGTTTCGTATATCACGATCACTATTGAAAATGAAGTGTGTAGTATATATAGTTTATTTACAGGGACCGTCAAAAGTATTCCGTTACATTACAGTCAATGGGAAAAAATTGTTTCAAATGCATTTTGATGGTGTTACGCCTTTTGAAAGGTACAATTGGTATACAATTAAGAAGCACATTAAAACATGCTTTTTGTAAAATATTGGGGGCGAAGCATTTATTATTCATTTACAGGGTCACTCAAAAAGAATACTGTTGTACAATGTTATACGGGGAAAAATGGTTCGCAGTGTAATTTAATGATGTTTCATTATTTTAAATATGATGAAAATTATATGCATTACTGAGGTGCGCTATAAATTGCTCCCAGAAAAGTATGGTGCACATTGCGTTTATCGTTCATTTACAGCGACACACAAAGATTTCGGTTACAGTCTACACGCAATAATTACAGTGTATGTGTAATACGTGCGTTTTCAACTTTGGTTTACGTTTTTAAGTTTAACTATATTTTTGCAAAGTATACGTGGTGTGTATAAATTCTGTTGATCATATACGTAAGTATTACTGACTATGGGAATGAATTGCTTAAGGGTATTTTTAATTGTGTTACGCATTTTCCTGCTGAACTATATTTAGTAGACTAATAGAAGTTTGTGGAATATAAATAAATTCATATATAGGGCTAGTCAAAGAAAAAAATGCATTGTCGTTTATTGTTGGTAATTGTGGAAGTAAATTTTAAGTAGCCTTATGCGCTTTTTATCTGAATTAAATTTTAGCTTGATATGTAGTTCTTACAAAAGTCATTGGATAATATACAGGGTTGTACAAAAGATTTCGAGTGCATTTCCATCGATTGGCGAAAATTGCTAAATTTGAATTTTCTAACTGAACTAAAATTTATCATGGTATGTAGTATATACCCCAATCTATAGATCATATAGAAGTCTGCACAATATAATTAGACTACTTTTTTAACTATGGAAGGTGATTGATAAAAGTGGATTTTTTAATATGTTATATGTTTTCTAAACTGTTTACTTACTTATCTTCTTTCACCTTATTTAACGGTGAAGTTTCGTTGCAGTTTTCTGGATGTGTTGGAAAGTGTTTCAAAATCTATGCTTGACGCATGATTTTTCGTTCTTGTTTTTATTCGCAGAAAATAAGATTACTAAAAAAATTTGCAACTTCGGAAGTTTGGCAAAATTTTATAGAAAATAATATTTTTCATCGTCCTATTCTAATCTGTTTAAAAAACTATCATTCCTGGCCGTCTGAAATGCCAAATAGCTATCTTTAAAAGAGTTCTTCTTGTTAACAAACGTTACCACCCATTTTTTGACTTTCTACAATTACTAATTTTTTTTAGAATAGACATTTCTCTGGATTACACTTATTATTTAAAACAAGCCTGTTTATGATTGAACATCACGTTGTCGATATATTTTTATTATTTTTTTTTTCAGAAAATACTATAATGACTAAACAAAAAGTCTACTACTATGAATGCAATAAGCGTTCATCAGGAAAATATCTTTTCATTCTCTTACTCTAATATTTGTGTCAAAGTCGTCTTCATCATTATTAGAAATGAAAATGATTTATTACAACAAAACTATTGGATAACAAATTTAAAAACACACTTTTGATGTCATACTATATTTTGAATTTCTTTAAATGCACATTTCTGTTGGTTTCTGTAAATTAATTTGAAACGAAAAGTACACACGATTGATTAACTTATCGTTTTTCGTATCGCAGAAAATATAATTATTAAAGCATACTTGCACATACTGAAATCTGCAACAATCTGTCCAGTTATTAAACCGTTTTTGCAGATAACGGTTAACCTGACCATATTATGAAGCAGCTTTTTCATTGGTCAGAATAGTAATAAATAAAGTTATGTAACCGTTTTCTATATAAATGGTTGAATAACTGAAGAGTTTGCTGCAGATTTTGAAAAATGAAGTGAACTTTATAAAAGAAAACATTTTGAATGACTTTCCTCTAAACTATGCCTCAAACTGGCATTTCTAATTGTCACAAATGAAAAATTGGTATATTTGAAAGAATACTTTATTGGATAACAAAAGTAACAACCCATTTTTGACTTCATAATATCTATTGAATTTTTTAAATTTCACCTCTCTTTTAGTTACTCTAAATTATTTTTAAAAAATAACACACATACGATTCCAAACATTATTCTCATTATTTTTTATCTCGCAGAAAATAGAACTATTAAAGAAAATTTGCAACTTCTGAATTTGACGTTGAGCTTTATAAAAGAAAATATTTTTCATCTCCTTTCTTCTAGCCTATATGTCAAAATGCCATTCTTAGTTGTCATAAAAGAAAAATAGGTATCTTTATAACATAGCTATTTGATAACAAAAATAACAACCTATTTTTGACTTTATAGTATGCATTTTTTTTTCTTTTTGAGAATGCACATTTCTTTCGATTATAAGTTATTTTTAAAACAAAATATATCTGTGTTAGACAACTATAATTTTCATCGTGTAAAGTAAATTAGCTTTCTATTTGTTTTATAAATGCATAGGGAAAAAAATGGATTAAAATGAAGTGTCATAGATCTAGGAATGAACAGCGATAAGCAAATAATGTGGCGCCGCTGCTTTATATCTACGGATAAGCGGAAGCTGCCCAGGATATACATACCTGGAAGTTCAGCTATTTCGAGAAATTGAAGTTATACGATGGGTGACATTCAGGATTTTAACTAAACTTTTAATTTTTTTTAAAGTTCCAGAATTAGGGTTTTACAGTACCACAGTATCTTATGTAAGATGAAATTACGTCGATAGCTGAAATAAAGTAATCAAACTACAAAGTAGAAAGCACTCTTCTATGATTGTGATTTTCGAAATTTCAGCTATCTCGTAGTCTTAGACTTCAAACTTTAGTACAGGTGACCACACAACTGATTGAGGGATGCAGTTGAAAGAAAAGACAACATACTGTGCAGCGTTTGCTTCTACATATGGGTTATAGCAGCAGAAGTCCGAAGAGAGTACCACTTCTGAATGAAACATTAATCTCTTAATGAGAGCACTACTTCTCAATGAATGTTGAGCACGGTGTATTTGACATCGTGCTCAACATCTTATAAAGAGACAGATAAGACCATGAATGGATCACCAACAGTTGGAAACGAGTAGAATAAAATGATAAAACTCGATTCAAACAGCGTCATGATGGTAGTAGGTTACCAATATTGAATTAACACCAGATCCATAAAAGCTTCGATATAACCAGATAAGTTGGAACTATACAAGGAATAACAGAGAAAATACATAAAAGAGAAAAGGTGCATGAAAAGGAAACACTCTAAGCTCAGCGATGGTCTGGAGTGTCTTCTCTTTGCATCCTTTGAAATCAGGAATTTTTACGAAACACTGAATCTAAGCACATAGATCTGGTGGCCATTACTTACATTTCTTCAAGCTTTTCTGCCATTAATTTGGAAATGCAATGTACCAGCAGGACAACTGCTCACGTCACAAATCTTTGCTGCTTATCACTTGATTCAAGGAACTTGATTCACAAAATTCGTTCTTCCGAAATAGCCACCATAAAGCTCAGACTTAATTCCTAACGAACATTTTTATATATATACTAGGGGGCCTACCCCCTGCGAGCTACGCTCGCCAACCCCCGCTCAGACTTTGAGGCCTCTAAAAACATGACAGCGTGCTTTATTTTTTAAATATTGGTAAATCTGTGATTGGGTTGCCATGCTTTTAACGTTTTAATGGGGCATTTTTTGATTACCATGTTCTCTTACACAGCTGTTGCGGCAACTGACGGCTGTTTTCGGGATTGATAATTAAAATCAATTACAACTTGAAAACCAGCTTGTGTAAAATGGTTAGTTTTAAATTGTGGCTACCTCTCGGACTTTTATAACAACGATCTGTATTATATTCTTCCTTTGCGTATAAAGATGAGAAAAATTCCATCTGCTTGTGAATAACATTAAGAACCACGGTATTGAAAAGTACTATGTTATACACATTTTCATTACAGGTTTTAATTTTCTCTCTATTTTAGTGCACCATCATGCATATTTT
Source organism: Maratus michaelseni (assembly GCA_963931845.1). Lineage (NCBI taxonomy): Eukaryota > Metazoa > Arthropoda > Arachnida > Araneae > Salticidae > Maratus > Maratus michaelseni. Next base: position 94,757,152 of record OZ007589.1, on the reverse strand, counting down.
CATGTTATTTCAAATACGTAAATTATTTATTTTAATTAATATGTATATACGAATTTTCTAATAATTATGTATCATACAAAATTAATTAAATATTTTGTGCATGCATGCCTGCATTTATTCGGCATCAATTGATGAGATATTTAAACAAATTTGCTATCCGCGAAAATTTTACACCATGTTATGTCACTTGAATATTGTCCATAAGAAAATCGGGTACTTTTCCAGTATAGGATCCTTTGCTTTTAGGTTTGGCATAATTCGAGCTTCAAAAAGGGATACATTCGTTAATATATATAGATTTGTTGCCAAAAGTTATGAAAACAAACCCAATGAACTTTTGGTGCTTTTCTATTATAGGGGTCTTTGACGCTTTTTTAAAAAGCTTGGCGGAAAAAACCAAGCAGGATATTTTATTCTCCTTCCGTTCGGTTGGGCAATTATTATTTTATATATTCGTTTCAAATATCCGAATTAGTGATTTTATAAATTCGTTTAATTAAATTTTACAAAAAATAACAAAATGATATCAATAAATATTAATTACTATTAATTCCTTTCCCCCCTTTCTTTTGCGTTTACATAAATGACGTCATTTGGACGAATTTATTCAAAATATTTTCAGTTTATAAATTAAATTAAATGCTGACAGACGATTGAATCCTGACGATAGAAATGTGATTTTTTTTTTCAAATTTTCCTGAAAAACATAATTTAATCACAATCTTGTCTTCATTATCGATTGAAATAAAAGATAAATTCAATTTCAATTTGAAAATGACGAATAAAAAGAAATCAATAATCCCTATCGGGATCCTTTTCAATTTTTTGTCACAAAAAAACTGAGTAATTAGTTGCCATCATTACAGAAATATCATTAAAATTAGAAAAAAATTAATATCTCGAAAACTAATTCCAATTTCAAAATTCTATTACCAGTTTTGACATCCGCGGATTTTTATGGACAATTGGTATTAATTTCACCATCAAGCGTTTAATATTTTATTAAAAATAGCCCTGAAACATAATCAGTCGTTTCATAAAATCGTTTCATAAATTCGTTTCATAAAATCGTTTCACAAATTCGTTTCATTAGGATTTTATATATATAGGGTAGATATTCTAAAAGATGTATGCGGGCACGTCATTTATCTCAAGCGTTCTTGACTAATTTGTAAGAAATTCTTGAAGACGTTTCGCATACCATATCTCCGAAACATTTCCGTAGGCAACTAATAATTCTTCTTGTGACAGCCGTTTTTAATGTTAGAGGAAAAGCAACTCATTACTTAAAAGGTATCTTTAATTCAGTAAAACTTTAAAATATAACACAAGTGGAAAATGTTTGCGAATATTTTTATACAATCTTTTCACTTTCTAAATACATATGAAATCGAAGTTGAAAAAATACACCGCTGTATGTTTCTAAATTTCCAAAATAAGCGATTTAAATTAAATATTCGGATTATGAGATAAAAGCATAAATCATACCTCTAAAGAAAATTCATTTTCAGAGGAAAAAGTGAAAGACTTTCACAAAGAAAAAAACTTAGTACAACGATTAAAAAATCGCAATGAATCTTAACTTGTTTTCTATCATTAAAATTAATTTTAAAAAAATGAAATTAATAATAAAAACTCGGACTTACGCTGTAAAATTGAATATTTAAAACCCACATAGATACTCACCAGAGTACAAATGTATAAAATCAATATTTAAATTTAAAAACATATTTAAAATGTACCCAACGTTTCGGTCTTTTTCTGCAAAACCATCTTCAGGGGTTTCAGGACCTTCTTTTCAGAGCTCAGTGTAGATGCACCAAGAAGCCAATTGTTTGAATGAAACAACTTGGATTTAACATTAAGAGTTCCAATCTTTTAACATACATAATTCTTAAACTAAATGGATTCATTCAAACAACTGGCTTCTTGGTGTATCTACACTGAGCTCTGAAAAAAAGTTCAACCCCTGAAAATGGCTTTGCACACAAAGACCGAAATGCTGGGTACATTTGAAATACGTTTTTAAATTCGAATTTTTATTCTATACATTTGTACGCTGATAAGTATCTATGTGTGTTTTAAATATTGAAATTAATGTTCGCAAAAAATATGTACTGTAACCTGTAAACTTTTTAACAAAAATCTATTTTTAGAAGCGAATCCAAAATCATGAAAATCCTCCTTCCGTCAAGTTAGATATATTCTTAAAAGAATATTCGCATTGCAACATGTTTTGCTTCGATTAAAAATGAATTTAACATTAAGAGTTCCAAGATTTTAACATGCAAAATTCTTAAACTATATGAGCGAATGGTTTTCTCTTTTATCCGAAGGAACAATTTACCGAAGAAATCCAATGTGATGTGAAACATTTATATTATTTTTGAAATTTTTAAAGTTTGTTACAATGTCTATATGTAAACGATCCCCAATGAAAATATTTAACATGGCATTAAATTGTAGACGTTAACTCTAATCGATTGATACCAGTCATGTTTTTTATGCAATGATTTTCTGCAGAGTTAGTCAGGGGGCGAGATATATTTTTTTACTACGACTTTACACGGAATTAAATATAACGTGAGCTCATTAACTGTCATCGAACACCGTAATGAACCTGCAATAATGTGACTCTGGACAAATAAAACTGCCGCGCATTAATATGATAATATTTTATTCATTACATGAAGAATAAAGTTTAATTAACTTTGTCGTCTTCGACATATCCACTTAAATTCCTTATAACAAAATACGGATATTTTTATTTTATGAATACCAAAAGGGAAAAAAAGGGAAAGGAAAGAAAAATTGATCCTTAATATGTTTTTGAATCTGCAAGATAAGTAGCTTAGGTTGAATATATGAACAAAAGAAGAGAAAATAAATAAAGGAGTGCTTTAAGAAAAATCTTATGCAGCATAAAAATTCCATTATTATTATTCTAAGCTAAAAATCTTTTACAAAAAAAGAACACATTTCGAAGATTTAAAAAAGCTTTATGTTCAAAAATGTAAGAAAGGGAAAAAAAAAGAATGTAAGCCATGTTTACCTTCCAACTGTCTCATACCAAATGATTCTACTCCCACTAAACCTCCTATAGAGCAAAATTTCAAAAAATGCAAAAAGATGAAACTCTGAGATGGATTTATGTTTCTTTTCTTCTGTAAATTTTGTGGGAAAAATGTATATTTTTGTTGGTTAAATCCTATAAAAAGCATACACTGTTTAAGTAAAGATCGGCCTTTAAAATAATACTAGGACATTAAAAAGAGAATAAGATATAATATTAATTTATCAAACATTATTCGTAAAAAGTTATTTTTATATGCATTAACGGATACATTATAAAGCTTTATTGTATTTATCAGAAGAAAGGGTATTTCATATACTGTTTTTTATAAAACTGTTTAGTTAAATTTATACTTCTTCAGAGCAGTGTGTAAAAGAACCGTAAGTAAAATATTTATTCATAAAACCACTTTAAATTAATGATAATTTGTCTATATAATTAATTACCTCTTCAATTAATCTCTGAGCTACCACTGGTAGCTCAGTAGCTCTGTAGCTCTGGTATAGCATTGGTGCTTTATACCATGGATCAGGGTTCCCGGCCTAGACATTTTTCCCTCTGTTCGTTATACGCCTTGTTAGCAATAAGAAAATTCACGTATTTAATACTTAATAATTTTTCTTTATAAAATTCACAAAGAAAAATTTTAAATAAATATGCGGTTTTCAAATTTTTACACAATGTCATTATAAATCAATAATTTTATTTTTATCTTCCTAATACCCAAAGGAAAAAATCATCCTTACTGTCATTGGATCTCACAGATAAGTATCTTAACTTGGACGGATCAACAACGAAAAAAAAAATTAAAGGTTATTTTTAAAAAATTCTTGTACAGAATAAAGATTTTATTATAATTATTCTCAGCTAAAAGTCCTGTATAATAAGAACGTATTTCGAATATTAAAAAAAAAACATCATGTTAAAAAAAAATAAACGAAAAGATCGCAGGTCAAGTTTACTTTCGATGTGTCTCATGAGAAAGGATCTTACTAATACTGCTCAACAAAATTTCCAGTAATGCAAAAAGTTGAAACATTGGAGAGGATTTGTGATTCTCTTCGTCTCTAAATTCTGTGGCCAAATATTTGCGTTTTTTTTTTTTTTGGTTAAATCCTATGATAAATTATAAGTAAAAAATAAAAAAATAAATAAAGATAAACTTTTATCATAATGTATTGTAATATATTATAATACATTATAAATGTTATTATAATGAATAATATAAAAGGGAAAAAAATGTTGAAGGATAATTGATTCAAAGAAATATCCTTTTTAAAACAAATAAATAAAATTGAAAGTCATTTTTTTATCAGCTTGTTTAAAAATTAAAATGGATATACACTTTTAAATCCAGCTTCCAGGCAAAATAAATAAATAAATAAATAAATAAATAATAACAACGTCCTTTTTGAAATCGAACTCTCATTCATTCATACACTGCGTGGAACCGGAAGATGGCACATTTACCAACCATTCTACGGTTCAGTCGAAGAACATCAGCTTATTTCTAAAGCCGTCTTATCACACTTACGTCATCACATAGGCCATGACATTTACGTACCCTTATTGGACATTTTTTTACAGAATATTGAATCATCGAAAATACCTCACATTACCAAGTATTAGCGATATTGTAGCACAGGAAGTGTATTAAAATTAGATTGCAAGATTTGAGCCAAACGGACATACAAAACAAGTTAAATAAAAGCTTGTACAAAGGCCATTCTCTGAAAACAAAGATAACTGCTTAATTATAGACAGGTATTTAAAAAATACTTATGCCTAAAATGAACATAAATGTAACCTTCTTCTGCTAAATATTATCATGAAATAGTTATTTTTGTATGTATAATTGAATGATATTATACAGCTTTATATCAATGGAAATGTGTAACATTTACTGTTTTACATTGATTGTACACTGTAAAAAAGAGGGAGTATTATTACGCTTAATTTGAGTTTATGAAATGCCAAATAAGGTTTAAATATGCACTAATTTTGGTGTCAACACTGAATTAAGTGTTATAATACACTTAAAATAGTTTATCCTTACTCTTTCAAAAAGAATCGGTGATATCATACACCCAGAATGACCCTTTCAAATTAATTTGGGAAACCAAAACTCCAATATAGGTGTACAATTTGATCTCGCTATCCAGCGTTTGGTGTTCAGATACACGATGACGTCAGAATGTTGCGTCAGCACACGACAACTGAGAACGAGAACGAAGCAGTCGCCATTTTGTTTTCATATTAAAACTTCTTATTTGCTGTTTAAAACGCAAGGGAAGCAAAGTAATTAGTCCTTATTTATTTAAGAGTACTATATAGCAGTGGCACCAACTTAAATGGGCCGCTGGGGCCCGAGCCCACCCAATAATTTGTTAACCCAGCTTGCCCAATTTCCATTATTGTGTTAGTTATTTACCTCTGAAACAAAATTTCATTATGTTGACGTTCTCAAAATTGTTTTGTTTGAGAAACAGTGAGACAGAGAGGAGGACTGTAAGTAATTAAACAGACGTATAGTTTGATTTCGTTTAAAATTATTCTTCCTGCATATTTTACCTGTACGGTTATAGTGTCAATGGTCACTTATATTAATGCTCTGACTCACAATCATAAAGCACTTAGATAACTGCATTTATTTTCTCGATGTTCAGTTTTTTACGCATTTTATTTGTAATCATATTCATTGTATGATAATTGTGATAAGGAACAGCTCCTGACAGTATAATTTAATAAAATTACTATTTTTATACAATAAAAAAATTATTTTCCCCTTTTTGTTTGCAGACCACAAACATATCTAAGCCAAAATTTCTTATAAATTTGGTACCAAGTTGAAAAAAATATATAACGCCATCTTCAAATAGGAAGTAGGGGGGGAGGGGCAGTTTACTTGATCAGTACCCCAGTACCCTATAGCAGCAATGTTAGTTTTTTTCATACACAAGATATAAAATTGTATAAAAATGCAACATGTGCAAAGAAAATTTGAAAAGTAAAGGACATTTGTTATCAACATTTACTATGATTTTCTAAACAAAAGGTTTGTGAATTATTTAAAAAAGGAAATGAAAAATAAAAAGGAGTGGATTATTTATTGTTAGGAAATTAGCTGAAGAAGAACCAATTTTTTCAAAAATTTTACTCATTATAACAGATAATGATAAAGTTTTTTTTTCTGAGAAGATTAGGGGGGGGGGGGTGCTTTAAATGATCATTTTGGTGCATATAAAATTAAAAAAATGTCTAATAAGGACTATTCAAGATATTTTTGGTGGATGCAAGCCTTTTGCAATTTAGATATTCATTTTTCAGCTACTACACAAATGGAAACTGGTACATTGTTTTAAAGCATATTTTGATAACATTAAATGAAGTTCCATACATGGAATGCAATACTTAAAGATGTTTTGTTACATATGAAAATTGTAATATTGTGCGTAATATATCTTAGCTGGGCATTTTTAACAGTACAAGTCCAAAATTATAATTTTATAAAAAGTGAAAAATTTGTGTATTCTGTGTTTTATGTTTAGCTGGGTATAGGCTATTTTGGTTAGTATCAACGTATTTAACCATGAAATGTGTTTTGATAATGTTAAGTAATAATTATATGCTGTTTGGTTTGGTGCATTGCAATATGCAAACTTTAATTTTTTTTTCTTTACTTTTAACCTTGACTTATGCTCTTTTAAGTGCTTATAAAAATCACTTTTTTATTGTGAAATTGCAAATATACTCATTAAACCAAAGACTTACTGTCAGGACTGCCTATCTAAGATATGAGTATGTAAATGTCTTCAGAGAAAATTCTATAATTTTTATGCTAACTTGAGTGGGTGATGCCTAAAACTTCTACAATGCTATACTGATTATCGTTTAAACCCTTTAACTACTAACAATAAGTGCAAATAGTTTCATGTGGCTCCATTGTTAAATATGTAAGTATTTTAATATGAAAAAATACAAAGTCTAACAGAATTTCCTGACTCAGTTTATTTTAATATTCATGTAATCATAACATTTATATTGTTAAATTTCCATGGAATTTTTTTTAATTATAACTGTAATTGAATAAGACTTTATTAATGGTGGCAACAAAGTTGCTATCATAATTGTTGTAATTAAACACCAGATAAATCTTACAACATCAAATTATTTTTTAAAGCAATCTTCAAATGTGTACGAGCAAATAAGACCGGAAATCTGTCGACCCAAATTATCCTAAGGGAAAAAGTAATTGAAAGGTAATGGACATTTGCGTAAAACTACAGGCATTTTACTGTATTTTTCCCCCTCTTGATTAAGATATAACATATTTTGAAATGTCAGTAAATTTTTATAATTGAAATAAAAAATTTAAAAAAATTAGCGAGGATTTCAATTACAGATTTGCTAACTGACTTTTAACTATCATTTTCTGAATCAAAGAGAAAAATATGTTAGATTTTTATGCAAATGTATAACAGTGCAAACATTTTTCTCAATCAGGATAGCAGGGACAGTGAATTTATTGAGCAGATTTGAAACACCAAATTTGGTGTGATGCTGCATCTAAGTGGCATATTCTAAATTAGATAGTAGAACACCCAATTTGGTGTTAAAGCACACCAAATCAATGATGGTGTTTCTTTACACTAATTAATTTTAGGTGTTTCTTTACACTAATTAATTTTTGGTGTTTCCTTACACCAATTTACAAGTGGTGTAAAGTAACACGAATATTTTTTACAGTGTAGGAAGGTAAATTTATAATTCTTGAATACAAAGTACAGAGTGTCTCATTTATTTTGCAACCCCAAAAAAAAGAACAATGTACAAACATTAATTTTTACTTTACTGAAGTGTTTAAACGACAACAAAAGGGGTTGGAAGTGACCGTCGTCTTCATCTTTACATATCTGGGCCCGTTTGAGGAGGTTTCGAGACACATTCTGTAATGTGTTTGGTGTGATAGCGTTTATCTCTTCCGTTATGCGAGTTTTCAGTTGAGTAATCGAGGCTATTGGTTCACAGAACACGAGATTTTTCAAATAGCCCCACAAGATGAAATCGAGCGGTGACAAGTCTGGACTGCGTGGAGGGTATAATCCTTTTGTAATTAGCCGATCACCAAAAAATTCTTGAGAAATGACAGAGTGTCGTTGGCCATATGCGCAGGAGCGCCATCCTGTTGAAACCAAACGAAACGTTCATCTGTTTCCGACAACGCAATAAAATCTCTTATGATCTCCCGATACGCCACCCCTGTCACAGTTGATGTGAAAAAAATCGGTCCCACAATGCGTTTGCGTGACATGGCGCACCATACGCCAATTTTCTCGGGGTGAAGACTGCTTTCTTCGTAAATGCGTGGGTTTGTGAATGACCAAAATCGATAATTGCGTGCATTAATGTAGCCTGTTCTATGAAACCAGGCTTCGTCACTAAAGAACACCCGATCTAAAACACCAATGCCATGTTTTCGAACAAAAGTTTTTAACCAGTGACAAAACTTGAGACGATACGCTGGATCAGGTGCCTTCAATTCCTGCACCAATGTGGCGCGATAAGCGTGCACTTTCAATCGTTTCAAGGCGCGGTTTTTCAGTGACTCGGTGAACATTTGTTTGTAAAGCTAATTTTCTTACTGACGTGGCCGGTTTCTCCTTGATTTTCGTCTCGATTTTCTTCATTTTGTGGTCAGTTAGGACAAATGGCGGACGGTTCTTTCTTTTAGGTTTCACAGTCCATTCTGTTTCAAATTGGTCCACGATGCTCTTAATTGTGCTTTTATTCGGCACCACCTAGTCTGGAAACTTGTTTTCATATCGTTCCTTGACTGTTTTGTACGAAGACGTTCGAAAATAATGTTCAATAATAAACGCGCGTTTTTCTGCACATACCGAGGCTAACGAAAAAGAAAGGCTACCGCGGTGCTTTACGCGTATCTTTTTTTACAGACCGCCGGAGTCACGTGATGCTCGAATGCACCAATGCAGGTGTACGAAAAGAGCAATACGTCACTCTAGCGGTCTGTAAAAAAAGATAAGTTGAATGCACCGAGGTAGCCTGTCTTTTTCGTTAGCCTCGGCACATACCACCATGACGCAAAACTACCTTTCACTTCGCTCTCCTTAGCACTGAAGTGTCTCGTGCGGTTTTCTAGCGTTTTGGTAGTGTTTATCACACACCCCTCCGCACCACTACCTGCGCTAACGGTGTGCGCGTGCACTCCTGTTGTTCATTTACTTCGCGTTTACGCGGGTTGCAAAATAAATGAGACACTCTGTGTAAGAGACATTGATTACTAAAAAACTATTTTTTAATGTGTAACCTATAAAGAAAATAGATTGAAGTACTATAATAGACTCAATTTCATGATGATGTTTTTCCAGAATTATGTAATGTATGCTTATGATGTAAATTACATTTGATCATGCTAACTCTTAAGTTCATAGATATTAAATTTGCCTCCTCCCAGCTGCATGGATAAAATCTGTAGATGGTTTTCATTCCTCATCTGATGAAGAATGTATTGCATCCTCCATTAACTAGAGCTATGTATTAGCTAGAAAATGTAGGAGTTCTTTGAGAGCTCTGAGATCTTTCTTTTAATGAGTACAAAGAAAGTAAGAAGAATTCAATTCTTCACAACGCACACAGTTTACGGAGACAACTCGTCCACTTCCATGTAATATTATCGTTTTCTACGATCATTTGTGTTCTTCGTTAAAAGATTAGTATCTTATTTCTCTTAATTTTAGTGAATTTTGTAGCCCATCTAATCACAAAATTTATTGGATTTCGTTGACAGAACTTCAGTAGTCGTAAAAATAATAAAAACAATGTTTATATGTACAATATGAAAATCAGAATTTTAAAGATAATCTACAAAAATCTTTTCCTTTCACAAAATTTGCATAATTCAGAAAATAACAGAAAGACAAAAATTTCGTAAATTTGCGCCGCGACAAACGTTCAGCTCTAATTATTGAATCCTTTATTTTTGAAAGCGCACAAGCCATATTTTTTTTGAAAACGATGTTTTGATAAAAATATGTTCTACTGGGGTAGCCGCATTTTGTTTTAAAAGGACTTATTTCTAACTCGACTCCATTCATTGTTATGGACTTTAGAAAAACATGTTTATTTAAGAAAGTGCACATAGTCTGTATATCTGTGCTTTTCCCAATCGCTGTTTGTATCACTTTTCGGAATGAACAAGCCTCTGAAGAGAAAAACCCTATTAACAATAAAAACCCTGAAAGTATCGTTAAATTACTGAATTATGTAAGTGGAGAGGCAAGGTTCTTCTACGACAGCATTGTAAATTGGCCGACTACAAAACTAGACAATGCCGAGTAAAGCTTTCAATGGCAAAAGGGACAAAAGAGGCATATTTCACTGTTTTTCACTATTTTGTGTACTTATTGTGCATTAAAGCATTGATCTTTCATATGTTCACTGTTTGAACTCTCAGTTGACCTGGGTTTAATTTAGAAAGGGCACATGTGCAAGACTAAAAAAGTCCTTCCGGCCTGTACCTGGAAGAAAAGGTAGCTTTCACAGTCCATGTTTTTAAAAATTCAATTCATTTTACTCAAACACCCGAAGCTAAAATGTTTGGAATCCGATCATACAAGATTCAATACCGGTTTTCATTAATGCTGAATTTGAATGCTAATTTCAGCATCAGAGTTACAGCATAACAAAAATCAGATTGTTTCAAATGTCAGTCACCCTAGAATTTCGAACTGCCATATCTAAGTCATTTTTAAGATAAAGGTCAAACAAAAAATGTTCCGGAATCTTTGTATCACGTTCTAACACTTAACGGAATTGTTTTAATTTATAACTTTTTATACATCTTTTTGAATTTTTAAATATTTAATAAGAATTAACTGGCCGCCATTTTGAAACAAGATAGCAGGTGAAGCTGGCCAACGAACTCGGTCGAGACCTTGGTATGTCCTATGCACCAAATCGGTTCATAAATACATCCAATCGGTTCATAAATACATCCAATCGGTTCATAAATACATCCAATCGGTTCATAAATATGAGAGTTACAGCATGACAAATCTCAGATATATATATATATGTGTGTAAATCAACATTTGAACGGAGGGTGGTTTTGATTTCGGGGGATCATGATCGGTGACAATATATCAAAATTTTTGGAACTGCTTTCCTCCGAACGGCTGCAATAGGTAGCTTTTTGTAATGAAATCTATACCTAAACAAATCACAGAAATCATCCTTTTCATTCAAATAATCCGAAAAGCGTGTGCAAAGTGTATTTTATTATCCTTCCTAACATGCAATCCAAAGAATTGCAAAAAACAAACAATCCTGCCATATAACCGTTTTTTACCTCTGGTGTAAAATTTGAAAAATTTGACTTCTGCCTTTTCTTAAAATAAACGGTTCAATTATATATGCATTTATATGTATGTATGATGCTGCTGTTTTTTTTATTATTTGTTTCAGAGAAACATATATATCATTATTTAAATGAATGGGGTAAAATAAAAGAATGCCCTCAATATTGTCTTTATTGAATATTATACAGGATGTTAAAATAATAAACTTATTTTGCTTCTGTATTCAAACGATGTGTATGGAATGGATTTAATAAAAATACACCTTTAAACGTGAGATTAATAAAAAAGGAAACGAGAAATGAATTCCCGTTAATGAAAAATGCCAGCAAATGAAAAATAACCAGTGAAATGAACATCCTGTGCTTTAGGATATTTTGATAAACGTGTTTTTCTTTAATACTTCAGGAATATGGAAGATAAATTTATATTAAGCGTTTTGCAGGTAAGCTTGATTTTTTTTATCACTTAATACATAAATATTGAATTACTTGCACTCATTTATTAAGTTTTGTATAACTTTACTCAGTTCCAGAGTAGAATTTAATAAATGTAAATAGCTGTTGCCAAGTTAAAATCATTTCATGCATTTAATCACTAAAATTGCTTTCAGAAACTAAAGTTAATAACATTAAAAGTAATATTGAAAATAATCAGAAAGAAAGGAAAGATAAGAAAATATTTCGAACGAAAAGGTAATCAAATTTATTACTGAAAGATAAGGTTATTTTTTTCTATTATTTATGAGGTTAATATTCTTCCAAGCACCTTGTTTTAATTTTAAATTACGTAATTAATTATTCTAATATTTTCTCTACCAATACTTACAATGGCTTTTATACTTTTAATCTAGAAAATGATTAGTAACAAACTGTTTATTACTATGACAATATATTTTTTTTATTATTCTCGTCTTTTTTACATTTGAACTCTTATAATGTTTTAATTCATATTCCGTTAACGTTTAATTCCTAAATATCCCGTAAAATAAATTTTAAAACAATATTTTGCGATTTGAATGGCTGAACATTAGTATGTATTGAGATTTCATTACATAAATTATGCATTTCGATTTTTTGAAAAAAACATACGTATGAATCAAGCTAACTATTAAATAGAATAAATCGTTCTAATACAATGTATAAATGTATCAAATTATGTTTCATCTATAGCAGAAACATAAATGAACATGACATTTATTTATAATGCGTTAAACATAAACCAGCCATGTTTTAATTAAAGACTCAAGTTAGAAATTCGAAAATTACGTATAAATTAGATTATTAAATTCGATATTTTTATTAGTTTTTAATTATCTAAAAATGACTTTTAGTTTTACATATTATTTCATGCACTTTTAACATATATAAAGCTTTAAAATAAAATAAAATATAGTAAGTAATTAAATTATTGTAAGGAAATTAAATTATTTAAAATATTATAAAAAAATACATTAATCCGTTAAAATGTAATAAATGTTGGACATTACAAATGAAGTATAGTTTTTCCAAAATAAGTACCTGAGATTCTAAATTTAGTATTTCATTATCTGTAATAAATATAAACATGAAATAAATTACACGCTTATAAGTGTGTTCCTAAATTTCATACTCAGGAATTTAAAAAATACTTACAATTTTAAGTAATAGACGCTATTTTAAGATGTAAAAGTGCTCATGCTGGATGGTAAAGTTGAAAAAAAGCAATAATTTATCAATTATTATATTTAGCACTTTAAACATGAAAGAAAAGTTTGTGCTTTGAAGCAGTTTGAGCATTTTGAGCAAGGCAGTTTAGTGACATCCATTTGGTAAATTCTGAACCATTTTTAAAAGTTACTTCATACAAAATTTATGAGCTACCTTATAAACATGTCACTTATTTCGTCTTTATAATTATTATTAATGATGAATTATGGAATTTTAAATATCAGGAATCCTTTCTGCGGCATTTTGTATAACTGCCCGTGTGTCGTCGGAAACACCACGTTTCATAGGGAACAAGTTCAACCAACTGAAATTTTACCCATTTCCGTTTCCAAAAGTTAAATTTATTTAAATCGTTAGTCCTATGAACAATGTTATTTTCCGATTTAAAATTATAAAATAATTTGAAAAATTATAAATTACAATTGAATTTTAAATTTATTCTCATGAAAAATTTTATATAAGTTAAAATCGATGAAATAACAAAAAAAATATGACTAATTTTTGAATAAAGAAACTAATAAAAATATTATCTTTAGTAATCTTCTTTAAACTTAATTCGCGAATTTGTAACTGGAATTGGAATAATTAAATAATATATATATAAATTTATATGTATTGTAATATGAATGTTAACCAATTTAATTTATATTTCTGCTAGTAAATGAACAGCTAATGATATATAATTTGATACTGTTATTTAGTGAATTAAAATGGTTTATTTTTATTAATAATTAGCCTGCTCAATTTGCAGGTTTGTCGAAATGCACGATTTATGCAATCACACCTCAATGTCACCTCAATGGTGACGTTATTAATTATGTTAATAATTATATTAATAATGACGTTTACGCAATTAAAATTTAAAAAAATACAGTAACACCCCCACAACGGACACTCACGAATGGGGAACACTCTTATTTGACGAATATTTTTTTAGGATTCACAACACCTATATGTTTGTATGTTTTTATCTCTGAATAGCGGCCAGATTCCTCGGTCCCGAGGTGTCCGTTATTCAGAGGTTTTACTGTATGACTGTATGTTACTGTTTGTTATATTAATTTAAATTTGCACTTTCACAATGTTTTCTGTCAGGAAACGAAATTTGTTTTATAAGACATCTTTGAAATATAAATGTATAATTTACTTTACTTTTGAGAAATTTCATTCGTAAATATTTACAATAACTACAGAAATCTTTTTTACATTATATAAATTTTAAGATATGACTGCCTTCATGAACAAAAGGAAACATACAATATTTGAAAAAAAAAGTAAGTTTAATAAAGTGTTAGTTTTATTTTTCCAAAATTAATTATACAATATAATACTTATTACTCTTTTCTTACAGGTAATTCAGTTATTATGAATGTTTAATACAACATTATTTTTATGTCTGCTCTTTGTTTCAAAATATAAACCGAAATGAAAATGAAGCAATTGCAAAACTTGCTGCCCAATATTGGGGAAACATTGCTGGAAGAATTAAAACTACTTGAGTACTCTACTCATTCAACACTGGAAATAACAGAGCTTTTAACCGATTCCGGGTCGTTGCCATAGGATTCCACTGATTCCACTGATAGGGGCAAAGCAAATCCGGTTCCTAAGCTAAGCTGGAGACACCATCGCCCCCAAGTGTCGTGTGGAAGCCCACAAGAGCGAACGACAAACTTGGACACTAGCGTGAAGCCAGTTCCTGAGAATTACTGTACCTCCAGTTCGGATCATGGAAAGTATACAAAGGCGACCACTTGTTCCTCACAGGCGGACAAAAACAACACAAAACACAAAATATTAGTAAAGAAATAAATGAAAAGATAGACTAAAAGAATAGGAAAATTAGCCCCCCAGATCCTGCTTACCACCGGGTGACTAAGCTGAAGGCGTCAGGGCTACGGAGTAGGGAAAACCTGCAAAATGTGGTCTGGCCGGACCTTATAGTCTGTATTGCGTTCGCTCATCCTCCTTACAGACAACCACCTACTTTTGCTACTGCGACAAACTGCGCCCCACATCTGTCGCCTCCCGTAGGAAAATATAAGGTCCGACCTATATTGCCGTGGAGACGGAATCACCTGACATGCTTGATCTCGGTGGCATAGTCACGAGAAAGGAGGAGGAGTTCCATCGACACCTGACCTCATCCAGAACCCCACTTAAACAACTTTCCCCAAATAGCTGGTGCCACTACGGTGTCCTCACCTGAGCTCTCGGTTAACCTCCGGCGCCGTAGCCAGGTTGATTCGAAACTACTTCGAATGGCTCCTGATAACCAAGAGATAAACCAACGGCAATGAACTATTTTCAAAATAAAAAATAACAATGCTGTATTACAAAACAATAATAACTTGTAAAAAAGAGTAAGAAGTACTAAATATAATTAATTTGTTAATAATAAAATTAAAACATCAGTAAACTTACTTCTTGTTGAGGAGCTTTGACATCCCTGATTTTTCACAGATTCTTCGAGTATTTTAGTGCAAGGTTTTCATTTTAAACGTCTAATTTCCAGCCTGTTTTCTTTTTAATATGCATTAAATCTATAATCGTATTAATATGCATTAATTAAAATTTTTAGTGGCTACATGTTGGAAATAGAAGGATTTCTGTTGAGGAGGTTCTCTACTTTGCTTACTGGTGTATATTATGACGATGTATGACCTTCAGGCTTTTGGATTTCTGCAAGATTTATTTTTTTATATCTCTTAAATATCCGATAAATCGTTACTTTTCGTTTGCCTTCATTTTAAAACTTATTAATGGTCGTTGTTTGAACTCTTCCACCAATGTTCTTCCAGAATTGGACAACACGTTTTGCAAATGCTTCATTCTCTTTTCGGCTCCTACTTGAACACAAAGAGCAAACACAAGAACAATGTTCTATTGCAACAAACAGTTGAATTACCTGTATAAAAGAGTAATAAATATTGGATAAAATTCATTATGTAATACTAAAATTAAAACTTTATTTAGTGAACTTCTTGTTCAAATCTTAGGGTATTATGTCAAAAGTAATTATTGCTTGTACTTTTTCCATAATAATCATAAAGTTCGAATTCTCATATAATAATTATTGTTTTGACATAAATTTAAACATTATTTTATAATTATGATTTCAACGGTGTTTCATTCCCGAAGACGTTATTGCAGACCTATTTTTCCATACACAAGCATAATTCAAGCATTTTAAACATTTACATAAAAACAACAAAATGAAATATTTGATAAATATGCATGCTGAAAACACATATAAAACGGGGTTTATACCCTTTATTTATGGAGTAAATTTTACATTGTTTGCTAATATTATTCTTTGCGGTTTTCTTTTCTTTATATGTATTATTATAATATATTATTTTATGTATTCTTTTATATATTCATTAATATAGTCTTTATACGTATTATTAAATTTGTTTTACTATAAGTTCAATTAAAACGGAGACTTTTAAAAAATGAACATTATCCAATTCATTATTTAAGGTATGAGGCAAATACTGTTTTAATTTAGTCAAATAGTTCCATCATAAAATTTCTAAATCGTACTTTATCTATTTCTCTTTTTGTATTTATAATTAACTCGATTCAAGCGTGAAAATCAAAATTAGTCAATTTATTCACCTTTACAAGTTAAATATTGGTTCAGAGAAAATAACTTTTGATTACATTTGCCCTTTTTTTTCTTGCATCTCTGTTATACGTACTACACTTCCAGAAATTATAAGATATAAACAAATAAAAATAATAATCACCGTCATTTTAAGACTCAAACAATGTATTTTTTCAAAATTTCAATAACTAAAAAGAAGCTTTATAATAATTTCTGTCATCCGTGCAGTCAATTTGTGGAAATCTTTTTCAAGATATTGTTTTTATTTAATTTTTTTATACGAAAAATGTAATTATGATCTTTGTACCAGATTTAGAATAAATTAATTTTAAAAAGAAACTTTCTTCAAAACAAATAGTCATATTTAATATATTAAAACGATAAAATACAAAACATTTTCATTCTGTCGTAACTTAAGCTGGAAACTTTATTGAAAGTCTTATTTTACTTTTATTGTGGTAATTTACTTTTAGTGTGATAAACATTATTTCATTTTTATTGTGGTATTACTTTTATTGTGATATCTTATTTTACTTTTATTGTGATATTTGTTTTCAAAAATATGTAATCGAGTACATAAATTTTATTTTACAAAATTTAAGTGTATACACTCTTTAATGTTTCTATTCGTTACATGTAAAAAAACTTTTAAGGTAATCGTGACACTTTGAACATTTTTTTTTTTTTTAATGAAGCATTTTATATTGCCTTTTTTGCATTTTATTAAATTATTTTATCTATAAAAAATATATATTATATCAAGAAAGTAGACAATTCTGTACGTAAAACATAAAAAATAATTTCACAAAATTAAATAAAATTTTAAAATATTACTTTTCCCACATGTATTAATGTTTGGTAGTTTCTTCGTATAAAACTAGGGGGCTCTGCACCCTACGAGCTGCGCTCGCCAACCCCCGTTCTGACACCGCATGATTTAAAAACACTCTGATTTGATCATCTCTAAAACGATTACGGAAGATTGTATTATAATTAAACAACCAGTGGCGATCTGCTGTAACAGGGTTTCCATTCATTTTCCTTTGACTGAGGGATTTTAAGGTCGAATCAACTGCTGTTGAAACAGATTACAACTGTAACTGTCACCAAAATATATGATTTAGCGCCAAACGTGCATAATCGTGGCGTCGCGTCACTTTCAGTTGACATCAGATGCGTTACACGAGTTAGTTTTTTCATCGGGGAATTTTTAATTCAACGCTTATTTGTCTTTTGATACTTCTCCATTACCCCGTCAATCAATTTTCATTTAAAAAAAAAAAAAAAAAAAAAAAAAAAAAAAACTATCGTTAATAATAAACCAAAAAAAACCAAATAAACAAATAGAAGAATTTTGACATTGGAAAGGAAATATTATTATTTACGCTGTTTTAAAATTTGCAATAATGGGTAAAAGATATGTCGAAATAAATTGATCTCTCATGAAAATATAATAATTAATTGAAATTGTTTGGAAATATTGTTTTTTTTATCATTTTAAATGTGACGTGAATTTCCCTAGTTACTCGTATTTCTCTTTGTAATATTCACGCGCAAGTATATTTTTATTACGTCATTTTCTACATTTCTTGCTTTTAACACGTGATCATTTAAAAATTATTTTAAAGTTTTATTTCTGTTTTTAATAGTCTCGTGTAAATACATTTCTTAATTGAAAGGGAATCTTATTACGTGCGCTATTTTACAAATTGGCAACGGTTCAAATAATGGAATTTATGAAATATGAAATAAATCTTCGTCAAAATAATGAAAATTTTGAATAAAAAATTGGCAACGGTTCAAATAATGGAATTTATGAAATATGAAATAAATCTTCGTCAAAATAATGAAAATTTTGAATAAAAAATTGAAATATAACCTGAAAAAATTACTCAAATTAAAAAAGTGATTACAGTCTGCACTCCGCAAACTTGTCAACTATATCCTTACAAATTATGGTTAAATTCCTGCGGATAGTTTTCGTTCCTATAAAACTTTTTTCAAAAAACTGTTTTGACGAACTTTGATTTTAAATATCTCTTAAAATAATTCTTCGATTTAAAAACTGTTTGCTTCAGCGTGTTTATCAAACATTTCTTTATAAAACTACCAATTTTTAAAATTTTACATGCAATAGTTTTCTAGATATTAGTCCAGAAAGACTTCAAGGCACAAAATCTTAATTGACAGCGGCGGCAGCGGTGGTTACTTTTTTTTAATATAGAGAGATATTTGGGAATAAATAGTTAACTATAAGAGTATTCTTTGTTTTATTTTGATGTTATACAATGTTAAACTATTAATTAATAAGTATTTGTTGCCGAATTAAGTCGAATTTATAAGTTGAAGTTGCAAGCTAACGAAAATTTTTAAATGTAAGCTAAACCTCATAACAATCATGAAATCTATAAATTAAAAAATAATTATGCCAATAAAAAAACCATGCCTTACATTTTTAGTCTATTTTTTAATTTGTCCATAATATAAATTCCTAAATTACCGTATTTACTCGCGTAATTTGCGTCTTTGCGTATTTTATGCGCACCATACTTCGAAAGAAAATTTTGGTAGAAAACAAAGGTTAGCGTAATATGCGCATCAAGATTATCAAATAATTTGAGCTAACAAAATAGCACGTATCCTCATAGATTTTATTTTTCAATACTTGTTTTGCTTAGTTAGATAAAAGTAGTTTTCTTTTTTCTTTCCGCGATCTCTTTCTTTTGCGAGCAGATGATAAGTGATAAAACAATATCATCAATTACTGTGATGCATAACTGCTGATTTATTTGTACTGAAGATTACTTATTCATGGTAGAGTGTCTTGTTGAATAAAGCAATAAAAGCGCAGATGGAGGAGAATTTGGACTGAATGAATGATTATATATTAGCGTAAATAGTAAATTACTCTAAGAAAAATAAAGTAATGTAAAATTTGCGACTGCGATGGGAAATATCTCTGATAGAATATGCTAAGCTAATTTGCCTTGTGCTGGTGAGAATCACCAAATTCGCCTTTTGTTTTAACAAAACTATTAAGAAAAATTCTTCTTCTTATAATACACATAGGGTGAAACCCCCAGTTATTGACACCTAACCAGTAATTGACACTTGAGCAAAAATCTAACTCAAATAAGTATTTTGTTGCAAAATTCTGCAAAGTAATGTCATCTAGTGGTAAATGAGACACTTATTTTTCTTTTAAAGTCAATTTATTTACTGTTAGAGGGACAAGAACATATTCAATGAAGAGAAACTTTTGAGAATACAAAAAGTGTCATTTTGAAGCAAACATCTTATTTCCAAAATTAAGGAAGTGTTTCTCTAATTTATTTGTAATGCAACCATCCTAAACTTATTTTTAAAGTTATACTTGTTAGAAATTAGTTTAAAGATGCATATGATATATTAGGATCGTGATTTAGGGTTTAAATTTATTTAATTTAGTTTAATAGGGGGGGGCAGTTATTGGTTACTAGAATTTCATTTCATCAGTCTCTGATAGAGGTGTTATTTATTGGTTATATTAAAGAAAGTTGAAATCTATTATTTGAACTGTTTAAAAATGTATAATAATAAATTAAATTTATCTTGTAGCAAACACCATTAAAATTTAAGTTGTTTTACCGGTGTCTGACACCAGATGTCAGTTACTGGTTCATAAATGTCAGTTATTGGATATCTGCATTACTAATAATGCAGTACTAAATATTACTCCTATATAATCTTACTATATATTCTGCATTACTAATAATGCAGTACAGCTTACTAAATACCACTTTTTATAATAAATATTAATGTATTTTGTTTTTTGTTTTTATAATAAAGAATTAAAAAATAATTAAGCATTTTAATCTTTTAAAATAAAGTGCCAGTCACTGGTTCACTTTGTGTCATTTATTGATGTTTCAAACTAGGGATTGTGTCAGTTACTGGAGTTTTTGACCATATATAAGAATAAAATTAAGTTCGAATAATAAAATGCATAATTCTTCAAAATTTTGCCAAACACAATTTTTTAATATATCTCTACTATCCTTTCAAAAAGAAAGGTAAATATAAAAAAGATTAGAATTTTTGTAAAAGTGATTTGAACAAGAATGAATCCTTAAAGTGTCAGATACTGGGGGTTTCACCCTATATGTGAATATTTCCCATAAAGCGTGAGAAAATAAAGATAACCGGACATTTTAACGAGAATAATTTACAACCCTAACCACGAGGTCTTCTGCAACAGAAAGGAAGAAGTACATTGATAGATGCAAATTTATGGCCCTTCATCAAAGCCACTTAAGCGCATTGCATCAGCAAACAGGTGTTGGTTCATCTTCAATCTCCAAGAAACCAAACTAAATGGACAAGGCCTGTCTGGCCAACTTCAATCAGGTCCCGGTGCGGTTAGCATTTCTTATGCCAGGGCAGTACAAAATTATGAAATTAGCAAATCAAACAGCAACAAGTGGGAGGAATTAAAAAGCCCCACCTATTTTAATCACAACAGGTTTTTCGATTCCCTCTGAGAAAAATCTGAGAAAGTCATATTAAGATTTTGGAGTCCTTCTATGCAGTTAAAAAAAAAAAAAAAACTTTTTGTCTCTTCGAGTTTAGTTTTCTGATGCTATGAAACAAGATAAAAAAAAAATTAGTTTACAATTTCCGAAACAGTGAACAGTGATGTTTAGAAAAATAATCCTATACAGGTTCGCTTAAAAGCCTAAGAGCTTACTATTAAACAAGAGCATGCCAAATTGTGCAGTAAAGACTTTTAAAAACTATTAATGACGCCCTCAAATCAATGGTTAGACTCTACAGCGATGGATGCCTATGTCTGCCTAATCACCAAGGTATATTCGTGTTGCAGAATCAAAGTTATGACTGAACTTATAGTATTTTATCATCAGAAGAGAATTCATTTATGTGTGATTAAAATTAAATGAGGGATGTGTGATTAAAATTAAATGAGCTATTATGTGTGATTAAAATTAAATAAGAAAATAAATTAAATCATTTACACTACTTACTTTGGAAATCTAATAAAAAAAATGTTGAACTGGGTAACTTACAAAGGATGTATTTTATTATTATTCCTTCTCTTTCATTAAAGTGTATTTGTACATATATAAATAAACTTTTCTTTAATTCTTAAAACTTCCCTTTCTATGTTCTTTCAGTAGTGTATTTTATTTAAATGAGTTTTGCATCGAATATTAAATATATACTAACTGTTTAACCCATTCTACACACGGCAGTTCACGAATTTAATTATAAATCCAAAATCAAAAATAAAAATCAGTACAACCAAACAAACAATTTTAAAATATCTAAATAAGAAATAAGAATTCCCCTGTTAAAGTGTTGAGTTATTCAATAACTATTCGATTTAGAAAAATATTTTCTGATACTGTGCATTTTTTCAATGAAATTTAATTTATCATGTTGCTATGGCAGCAGACGATAAAACAATGGGAATAAGGGAATAAATAGAATAAAAAAAAATTTTGAAGTTTGTGATACATGTTTTTCTTTATTTTTAGAAAAAGGTAATAATTAAGCTCAATTAAATAATCTCAAAGTATTTGCATGTGAGGTAAAAGAATTATCGTAATACCCGCTACAGCTTCTAAGTATTGCAGCGTGGCGTACGTAATATGTATATCTCACACTGCAGTAAACATTTAGAACTGGTTAGAACTTGCGCAATTACGGGTTGCACATAAAAAAGGCAAAAATTCGTCAAAAACATAAAATAAATAAAAATCTGTAAAATGGTTGGAGTATCATAGTTGAGATTTTTTCCAACAGAGCGAAAATATGCCGGGACCAGGACTCGAACCTGGGTACTTTGGTTTGCCGTAACAACGCTCTTCCTACTGAGCTATCCCGATGATATCCTGGACTAGCATATTTCACTCTTATTTGTTGGACAAGGCTGCGAACTGCAGTGCTAATTTCACTCATCCGAGCTATAACTATAGCATTTACATGATGAATCTTGAAAATAGCACGGAAACTTCTGTATACCATGTAATTAGGTCATAATGAACAGAAGAAAGTATATTCAACTCGGTAAATTATATCCAATGGTTGGAGTATCATAGTTGAGATTTTTTCCAACAGAGCGAAAATATGTTGGAAAAAATCTCAACTATGATACTCCAACCATTGGATATAATTTACCGAGTTGAATATACTTTCCTCTGTTCATTATAAAGAAAACATTTAAATTTTTCGATTTTTTTGCCCCAATCATTCATGGGCCCCCTATGCCAAATTTCGTAGCCCTGCGTCCTGTGGTTTCCGAGTTTTGGAGGTTACATAGATAGATACGCGCACGGATTTTAATAGGATAGATTTTTAAAATAATATCACTTCGTCTTTGCAGGCATTAGACTGAATTTTAGTTTAATTCTTATATATTAATAATTATCAAAATCTAGTTTCAGTCTTTTCCAGAATGTTGAGAGTCTTCGAAAAATAATGTCAAAGTTAATGTTTATTATTATTATTATTATTATTATTATTATTATTATTATTATTATTATTATTATTATTATTTCTTGTAATTAGAATAATTTTCTTTATAATTTGAATTTTATGTATTTAAAATTTTATTACTTTAATTCTTCTCAACTACGAAAAAGTACGATCATATTTTATTAAATTATTTAATGCTTGCAGTGGGGATAAAAATCTAGTAATAAAAGGGGTTTTGCACTTTTACCTGAATGGAAATGTCAGGATAGTTCAATTTTTGGTAGTAACCTGGTTAATTTATATAACTTACCTAGAGCTTTCCGGCACCTTGCTTCAGAGTACAAAAGAACTTTTTCCATATTTTATTGTACAATTAGAATGAAATTAAATTTTAAAAATATTATATTTTCCCAGTTGAAAAATTACAATGGTCGGCAAACGTTTTGCCTCTCTGCAAAACAAATATTTGGAAAGTATACACATCTAACATTCCCAAATGTAAATCTGGCATCCAAATTGCTCCAGCACATGCCTTTTTGTTTTTTCGAGAAACAGTTTTATAATAGTAACAAATAATGAAGGATTGTTATATTAATTTAGAATACTAGATAATAATGAATACATGAAAAAAATAGTTTCGCTATCTTAGATAACAAATAAATAAAATATAGCATAAAAATATATTTTGTTTGTGTTTTTCTTTTGCATTGTTCTTTTGGTGTCTACTGTCCAATACACTGAGAAAAATGACGCTTTCAAATCTGAGTAAATCGATGTTTTCATTTTGTTATGAAACTTTTTTTTTCAAATGTGACGACCCAATGTTTTCAATTCTGAAATACCAAAAATACTCAGAATATTGAAACATGGACATACTCAAAATTGAATACATAGAGGTTAGTTCATATTCATCAAAAATGAGCACATAGAAGTCAGTCAGTTCATACTCATTTTTGAAACATGGACATACTCAAATATGAGCACATGATGTTTTATTATTGAGTGTGTGCATGTTTTCAGAAATGTTTCAAACATACATGTTTTAAACTTGAGTAATTTTGATTCGGGGCCATTTTGACTATGTGAAATACTCAGATTTGAGCATTTTTTGCACAGTTTTGAAAATATCGTTTTTAGAGCATAGTATCCAATAACATATTGCAATTTTCTTTTCCACAGTATCTTCGCTAATCTTTATATATATTTGCTTGTAGGTTATTTAGATATTGACATACACATATTTTTCATTACACAATTTTTACTTATGTTTTAGTAAGATATAATTTACTTTAATTTAAAAACAAAAAAACAAAAACAAAAAAACTACCAGAAATTGGTACGTAATACAGTATCATTATCATATTTTGACTTAGTGAGCTGAAATCTATAAGGATCAACCATTATTTTTAAAGGGGAGGATTTTGGTATATCTACAAACTATTAAAACTGTTTTACATTTCGTTTAATCTTAATTAATCATTTATTAAAATGTTATATTTATCTTATAAAAGGTCATTTATCTTTTTATTCTAAATCGCCCTTAAAAAAGTAATGCTATGAAAAACTCGGGCAGTTTTCGCACGCCCCGCTTTTAGAGTCAAAGAAACGGTAAAAAAAAAGTGCGCAAAATACGCGAATAAAAACGGTACATTTAGAAAATTAAAATGAAACAACACAGACTTTTGAAAATTTGCTCAAATTGTCTAAGCAAAATGTTTTCCTCTCCTACGCTGTATTCCATAAAATTTCTTATAAACGTGGAAATTCATTTATTTTTTTCTGTGATCCTCGAACGGAAATTTTGTATCAATTATGTTAAATAATAAAATAAAATTTTACAAAACGTTATTGGGAAGATGAGGTCGACGAACTAGCTATAACATTTCTCTTTTTTTTCTGAAAGACAGATAGCTTCCAAAAGGGAAAATATTATTATTGAAAAATTACTGCAAAAACTAAATTAATTACATAGTCTAATGTAAAAGGGGTGATATACTGGAATTCTATCTTTCTCTCTTTTTTCTATTCATTTGGGGAAAACGCAAAAACATTGGCGATACATGCAAGATGAGAAAGATGTCAATTTTCTTTCTTTATTTTGAAGATAAAGAAAGTAAAAGATGAAGCCCGGTGCTAGCTGATTAATTTCTTAGAAATATTTGAGAAAATTTCACTTTTTTGTGAAGGGAAAGAAGAGAGTTCGATCTGGTTTTAGCAATTAAATATCGTTGTACGTCCTATCTCGAAGATTTATTCAATACGGTTATTAATATTATAGCTGATATAGAGAATAAAATAAATCGTTTTTGTGTTAAAAAATGTTAATTCTGAAAATCACTCAAATTACACATTAATGTCATAATTTGAATCAAAAAATTCACTTATTGCTTCCACTATCAATATGTACACATTTTTCCGGCAGTGTATATTTTCATGTCTTAAACAGATTGTGTGCAAATTTCTTATTAGTGACATCAACAGTTCCGTTACTTTCCTATAATGACTCTTAATGACTTTTCTTTAACTATAGCCAATCACCATCACTGTTTCATTTTGTTTCATGTCGATGTGTGGTGATGAAGCATTTATCTGTTCTCCAAAACCTTATAAACTACAAAGAAACAATTAAGAAAGGAAAATTCTGAAAAACTGAAAAATAAAGAAAAGAAAATTATAATTACGACTAGTGTTAGCTGATAAATTTCTTTAAAATATTACCGAGATTTTTCATTTTCTCGTAAAGACAAATGAGTATGTTTTATGCGCGACATTCAAAACAACTCAGCCATACTAAAATCGAAGTTAAAATTAGTTTTATGTCAGAAATATGCATGCGTGCACAGAAGATCAATTCCACGCATCCAACATACAATTTATTATTTATAAAATTTAATTCCGACTATTGGGGGTGAAAATAATTTTATTCAAACAACCTAAAGTGTTCTTTAAATACTTACCAACTTAGAAAAACTGTCACACTGTAAAAAATCTGTGTAATGTTCCTGACGTTTACTGTGTAACATTCCTGGGTTTTTTCGGATTATTTCTGCTGATCCGAGAATACCGAAAAATCTGGTGTAACATCTTCCACAATGTTGTGTAACTTTTCGTAATACTTGAGAAAGTGGAATGTATGAAAAACTGTGAAACGTTCCATATGTTTGCGTGTAACATTCCTTAGTTTTCTCAGGTATACTTTTGAACTGTTGTGTAACTTTTCGGAATTATTGTAAAAGAGTGATCGGTGATCTGTGTAAAGTTCCATATGTTTTGTGTGTAACTGACTTGTGTAAGTTTCCTGGCATTTCTTTGATGAAATTCCAAGGAAAACCTGTAGCAGAAAGGTGCCACAGGTTTTCTCAGGTACTTTACACCAAATTTTTTACATTGCATTTCCTTGCTATGATACTTGCTGTAAAGTGAATAATCCCTTCTTAATCTATCCTATCGATCAACAAAATATCCAACAGTCTAATATATCCTATAGATCACACTTTGTCTTCTTGGAGGAATTCATGGACGAGTATAAGCAACGATCAACTTCCATTGAAAATTCTGGTATACAACTTGGTCAACCATGTTGCCATAACGTTTACTGTATTTCTTTCAGAATACTTTCCTGCCGATACACATACATCTGAAGTTCAAGCATCCGTGTAACAGATCATTCACATCCATTTTTACATTGGCAAGATTAACTTCACTCATTCATACTGGATTTTGCATAATTTTTTCTAGCATAATTTTTTTTGCATAATTTTAGTAGAAGATTTTCTACTAAAATCCAACCTTATGTAAGGAACTTTGGAAATTAAATATCAATACATTTTTTTATCACGCCGTCTTATTCAAATTACTCATCCAATTTTTCTTTCAAAAAAAAAAAAATTATTTTTATGTTTTGTAAAATATATCAATATTTTAAGAATGGGTTTTGAAATTTTGTAAACTGTTACTGTTATTAATTAAAAGAAGTAATAACATATATTTTCAAATTTTTATCTTTACACGTCTATTCTTACTTAATTTAATAAAAAGTATATAAATAAAGCTGAGTCCAAGTATCTTTAATTACATTAATATTATATTTTAGTATTAGCGAGAATAAAACTTTGGTTTTGATATTCTACTATCTGCAATCTTCACAGAATTTAAAAAAAAAATGCAAAGCCATATTTATTCTCATTTAAATTAAAAATCAAAATCAAAACAAACTTGGCTAAAAGAAATTGACATTCTTTCAGGAGTATATTAGAAATTTTGAAAGTGATTAAACCTCTCTTTGTTCTTTCTAGAATATTATATATTTACGGAAGAAGATATGACGCAAAAAGTTGGGAAAGGAAAAGGTAATTAATTACATTTTCTAAAACAAAAAAGCTCTTCTTTTTATTTTTAGTGAAATGATAAAATTCATTGACGGTCGATATAAGAAAGTAGATACATAAAGTTGAAAAAAAACTTCAATGTGGTTTAGATTAACTCTCTGAATCAATACTAATATAACGTTTGTTTGTGTATTTGTTTGTACGGGTAATCTCTGTAACTAACAATCGAATTAAAAAAACAATGATGGCAAAACATTAAAGATGGAAATACTCCGGTTTCTAAGAAGTTCGAAATTTAAAAGACTGAAATGAGAGGAAAATGTTCTAAAAAACATTCTAAATTACGATACATTTGGAAAAGTTAGGGCTATAAAGTGTAAATCTGACATGGCTGATATTTTTAAGACGTAAATGCTTTTACAGAATAGTTTCTTAAAATTTCAAAATGTAAAAAGGTGCAAGAACAAAAAAATTCTAAAATTGCGATTTCAGTGTTATTGTTGGCGCTAAAAATTTTAAATTTATTAGGTTTAAATTTATGGTACTTACTTTTAAGATGTAAATGTCACCAAAAAACGGTTTCTAAAAACATTTATATTAATTAAAATTAATTAATTAATTAATTAATTAATGTATTTCCCAATAAAATATTAGAAAGCATGGAAATAATTTTAAAATGCAATTAGAAAACATGACAAAAACAACGATAAATCATTTTCCAGTTTTATTTACAAAGTCTTAAAAATATTTAGCTGAACAATTTGATTCATTTTTCATTGGGGTTTTAAATGAAATGTTTTACTTTATTATGTTAAAGTTTAAAATTATTCTACTGTATTTAATTTGTACATGTGCATTTATTTTCCTGCTGTAACTTATTATGATAAGCACACACTTACGATTATGAAATTCATATTATAAACATACACGCAATCGTATGTTGAAACAATTTATGCGGACATTTTAACACGAAAATGTCATCTGTATAAAATAAATATGTACTTATAACTGTAAATAATCATGCGAAAATTTAATTTAGATTTTATATTATTAAGAAGATTAAAAATATTACAAAAGTTTCAAATAAAAAGTTTTCTAAGTTAAGCTACTTTAAATTAATTAATTATAATCAAAATGCGCTAAGTAAAATATTTTACATTATATTTTCACTAATTTGTATATATGTTTTATCTTTCAAATGGAAGGAGCAATATAAATTACATCTAAATTAGCTTTTTAAATAAACTAATTCAGATGAAAGAAGAAGTACCAAAAGTGTAATGATTGTATTTTCAAACTTAAAACAAAAACTTTCATTTTTCAATATTTTCCCAGAATTCTTAGTACAATTACTTTTCTAATGCATTACATGTCTACGCATTATGAAAATATTTTTTTCAGCTCAAGTAAAACCAATTTCTTTCACGTTTCCTTGCATTTAAATATACTAACCACAGAAGTAGGGGAAATTTTTTAATTTTCCTTTTTGTTGATAAAGAAAATTGCTTCCAACTTTGCTAAATAGAGACCTTATATTAGTTGAGATATTATTTGTATTTTTTTAGGTTATTGTTTAAGGTATTTAAAATTCCTCTTTTAAGACCAGCACGTGCATAACATAAAAACATAAAAACGTGCTTATACATTAAAATATGAAAAGAAAGGTTAATTAATTGTATTTTCTAACACAATGGGTGAAATTTAATTACTTCTTATATTAAAAATGAAATATTTTTTTGTACATTTTGAAAAAGTATTTTAGTTATATGAAAAAAAAAAGTTCTTTCACTTAAGCTTGTTTAATATTTCTGGAATTTTCTCTTTTGGGGATAGACGGATTAAAAAATGAGTTAATTTGCACTTCATTAAATATTACTCTTCATTTTGTTAACTAATGGGATAAAATAGCATGTTTAAAAAAATTACGTCAAATGATACAAAAATATATTATATTTCACGATTCTGTATTAACAACAGTTTTAGTTACAAATCGTATAATATATTCCATAAAACCTTTTCGAATATTTTCTTTCTACGAACAATTAGACTTGCATATTTTTTTTTTATGACTCAATATAATTCACACGATTCCCAATTTTATGAAAGATGTGAAACATCAGAAATATTGTAAAAAATAATAAAATAGATTTTTTTTTTCTTTTTTACACAAAAATGAAAATACCACGTAATATTTGATATTTGAAATTCCATGCCTGTTTTTCAAAACATTTTAAATGAAAATTGGTTTTTATTTTAAATTTTACCATACTTCCAATTTTTGATTTCAAGGATTTTTTTATTTAAAAATATGTAGTATGAAAGTTGTATAAAAGAGTGCCGTTAATATGATTTTACTTCTTTTGAAATATCATAGCTGCCAACATTTACGCTTTTTTCCTACCACTATTTGTAAACAGAAAAATTTGTGTTATCTAAATATTGAATATTTTGGATTAAATAAGGCAGATTTTTCTGCCGAAAAATACTGGTAGAAAAAAAGTGTAAAAGTTGGCAGCTATGGAAATACCGGGTGATTATAATTAAAGTTACGATTTCAAAAATCGATAATTTTAAAACTACTGGTCAGAATGACTTGATATTTTAGCAGAACAACCGTGAGGCAATAGAATTTTGTTTGGCGAAGGAAAAAATAGTTCCAAAATGTGCCGATAGATGGCGCTGTCAGGGTTCACATGGTCTGGAGATATGCAAATTACTAATACGTGGCAACTCTGGGTACCTGAAGAATGTTGTTTACAGCGGGCGAATTCAGAATCTGGCAGACTTGAAGGCAAGCATCACACACCACACCCATTGCATCAGTACAGATACCCTCCGATCTGCTGTGGAGTATGCCGTTTTGAGCTTCCAATTAGTAGCGGAACAAGGCAAAGGGCATATCGAACAACTTATGCTTTAATCATCAATAAAATATTTGTTCCATAAAGCTTTTTTTTTCTTTTTTTTGTCATCATTGCTGTTGTTGCTTTAAACACGTATTCTTGTCTTTTCGCTAATACATTTTTAGTAAATCCCTGAACTCTATTTTTTTCCTTTTGGCTAACAACATTCCTTTGTTTAAAGAATACATTTTTGGTCTTTCCACTGACATTACCCTGACAGCGCCATCTATCGGCACGTTTTAGAACTATTTTTTTCTTCGCCAAACAAAATTCCATTGCCTCACGATTGTTCTGCTAAAATATCAAGTCATTCTGACCAGTAGTTTTAAAATTATTGATTTTTGAAATCGTAACTTTAATTATAATCACCCGGTATTTAACTTAATATTTGTGAAAACAATTTATTACTGTAGTCAGTATTTGACGCTTGCATATACAGAATGATCTAAAATTATTGAGCACATTTCATATTTGAAAATAAAAAAACAAAACAAAATGAGGTATGTACATGTTCATTGTTTTCTTGGAAAGACAATTTAAAACAGTTTTACACTACAATATTTTAAATATTAAATAAATTTCACATAATCCACTAGATGGCGCGACAACATTGCGCGGGAAAAACTTACTGATTGCGTCAGTCTGCAAATGGCTGCCGTACAGGAAAAAGCAATGAGCGTTTTGTGGTTCCATGAAAGCAAATCCGTTGTAACTGTTCAGAGGCATTTTCGTTTAGAATACTTAAATCGTCGTCCCCCAAGTAAGGACTGCATAAAACGATGGGAACAACGATTTACGGAGATGGGAAATGTG
Organism: Maratus michaelseni; assembly: GCA_963931845.1. Classification (NCBI taxonomy): domain Eukaryota; kingdom Metazoa; phylum Arthropoda; class Arachnida; order Araneae; family Salticidae; genus Maratus; species Maratus michaelseni. The sequence goes on along the minus strand of OZ007589.1, from coordinate 94,725,867 downwards.
AAACTTATTTATGTTTAAAATGTCATTGTGTAAAACAGTTTTAAAATGTCTTTCCAAGAAAACAATAAACATGTACGTACGTCATTTTGTTCTTTTTTTTAAACATGAAATACGCTCAATAGTTTTGCACCACCCTGTATTATGTTAATCTAACAAAGTAATTCCAAACATATACCAAAATTAACATACTGCAACAATAATTAAAACATAGCAATAGAAATTACAACTCTATTGTAATAAGTGTCATAATGAAATAAAGAAAGGGTGATTATTCGAGTATAATAACAGTTACAAAAATATAAAGTCTAAACTGTAGTTACCAAAGAACAATAGCGGAAAAATAGATATGAAATGGCAATACTAATTATGAAAACGTATATAACAATGTTATAATAGAATAATAATTACAATATTACTTATAGTACAAACTTCAGATATACAATTTAAAAAAATATTATTATCATGTAGATAAAGGTTTTAATGTAGTTTTATAAATTTAAAAACTTCTAAGGATTTACATATACTCATTCATATCCCGATATACTGAGACTCTTACAGACGTGAGGGCTTTTGATTAGCCATTTTGTATAAATAAATTAAAATAAGGACTTTTTCAACAACTCTTTTTTAGCAAAAAAATTCTTGTCACTCTTTCAAATAATAATACAGAATGTACAGGGTGGTTCAAATTAAAGTATCCCTGGCGAGAAAAGCAATGGACGTAACGTCTTTATATTTGGAGGGTGTACAACATATCAGACATGGGAAATTGATTGGTGGGGAGAAAAAGTTCAAACAAAGGCCGCTGGGTAAAAATGAGTGGCTGCGATCGGTTTAAGGTAAGGAAAATTTAACATGACACAACCAATAAAGAACAGATACAAGTTGTCGGTAATTAACTTTATTATTACATTTTTCGGCACACAAACTCTCGGTCCTACAAAAATGTTACTGACAACACAAACGAAAGACACGCTCGTAGTAACACAACAGCCCACAAAGGTTTCACAGGTGGGTTTCAGTGTGTCCCCCTAGCTTCAAGACCAACACGTGAAACCGTGTTACAGCATAATCCACAGTGGCGTGTAACGGTGTAACTGATCGGGACCGATGTTGTGCACGTGCAAAAAGATCTGCTTCTTCAAATCCGCCAGATTTCCTACGTTTCCTCGATAAACTTAATCTTTGAGGTAACCCCAAAGCCTAAAATCACACTGTGTTAAGTCAGATGAACGTGGAGACCATCTTGTCAGGAAATGCACGACTGATAATGCGATCCTCCGTAAAATGACGCCGCAGCAAATTTTGAACCTCACGTCCAATGTGAGGAGGCGCACCTTGTTAAAATGTTGTTGTACCGAAGCATCCATACTGTTAGAGTTCTAGAATGACCACACCTTGCAACATGTCTCGATAACAGGCTGCAGTTACAGACATTTTCCACTCCTCAAACTGATCGCAGCGCCTCATTTTCACATAGCGGCCTTTGTTTGCTATTTTTTTGTATCAATTAATTTCCCATGGCTTGACATGTATACCCCCAAATATGAAGACTTTATGTTCACTATAACACAATTGTGTCGTATCACAATTGTGCCGCCAGGCCGTCCCAAACAGGAATACTTTAATTTGAACCATCCTGTATGTTTGGGTCACTCTTGGATCAAGTTTGCAACATTTCAGTCAAATTTTGAGTCTATGTCACAGCATGCATTGGAAACTCAACAAGAACATAAAACAGAACATTAGCAATTTTTTTCAGCGTCATACTTACTTTAAATAGCAAGAGACATAAAATATGAAAATACAAAGCTTAAAGAATAGAGGTAAATGATTGGATAAATAGTGAGGGAGAACATAATCTAATTTTTATACTTTCTTTTTAAGCCATAAAAGAAATTTGTTTACATATTTAATGTAATAATTATAGATTAAAATATTCCATTACTTTAAGAAAAAATTATCTAAGTGAAATAGTACAGATTCGATACTAAACGACGTAAAAACTGTGCCCTGCAAGGATCGATAAATACATTTTTATATTTAAATCCCCTCCATGCTTCCATATTTAATACTCCATACTCAATACAATATTGATACCTAAGCATTTTACATTTATCGTTCTAATAAAATTAGACTCATTTACAATACATACAGCATACATATTTCATTTGTAAAACATGCTTACAATACATAAAACTTTCAACTGTGTACAATACATGCAAGAAAGCTTTTTCAAAATCTGATTGCATATAAGTTTTTAAAACTATATATTTTTAACATATGAAAATAACATATATCACTAAAAATTTTATTTCAAATTAAATTAATAATATTACACGTATTTAATTAATAAATTCTGTATTGAAATAAAAATTTTAAATGGACAAATTCGGTAATAAAGGAAAATTTGCGTGTTAACATATATGTATTGCATGCATAGGTTAATTGCATTAACATGTATTGTATGCATTGACATTTTACATTACAAACAATATGAATGCTTGCACTAAAATATGTATTATGGACTATAGTAATTTCAAACTTATTAAGAGTCATCGACAATTTTTACAATGTCAAAAAAGATGATAATTTAATGAACGATTTTTAAGATATTTTTATCCTTTTATATACTTACAATATTTACAGTAACCTATTTGCATAGTGATTTCAAATACTGAAACCCATTTTCTTCTTTTACCCATTTCTTGGATTAAAAATGACTTTGTTATTCAATATATTTGGCAAGAAATTAAAAAAAAAATCTTACGAAGGATTTCCATTAATTAAGCATATTTCTTGACAGCTCTATTATATATTTCTTTTTAAGTCAAATGAATCACTGGCGGAAATTAATCATTCGAAATATGCAACAAACATTTTTAAGCGAATTTGTTCAATTAAAATTCACCCATTAATGAATTTGAAGCTCTTTAATTTTTAGTTTTTAAGGAAAAAACTTCGATTCGCGAATAAATGTTTTCGTAAAAAACACATAAATTATTTCGGTGCATTTTTCAACTCGGATTAAAGTGATATATGTAAGCAGATCCTATTAAGGGAAAGAAAAAAAAAAGATAAATCAAACATGGTGTTTAGACTGTTATGAAAAATTATAATAATATTTTTATTTTAATTTAGGCAGATCATTAAATTTTAAATGTTTTTCTGCTTTTGATAGATGACTATTCCACGAAATAAACTATTTTTCTGAGTGAATTAAATTGAAATTATTTCGAGATGTACCAATATATTTTTCTGTTATTCGATGAATGTACTCATCTAATCACATGTTTACAGTTAAAATTTTCTCTCTCTTTTTTTTTTTTTTTTTTTTGGAACTGGAAAAATTATATGTATTTTGATTAATTATGCTTCAAAATTTCTTAATTGATTCTCATTGTACATTTACGAATATTTCAATAGAAAATTCCTTATATAAAATCGCAGTACTCCCAAATTTTAATAAACGAAAATTTCAGTACTAATAAATAAAAATGATTGCATTTTTTATTAATCTAAAATCTAATCGCAAAGCAACACAAATATTTTTTCAATGTTTCAATAAACCAAAAAAAAAAAAAAAGAGATTATTTTTATAATTTCCTATCCGAAAAATGACTATTTATATAGTCTAATATCTAATCGCGAAGCAACACAAATAAAATTTCAATGTTTCAATAAACCAAAAAAATAGATTTTTTTTTCAATTTCCTATCCGAAAAAATGATTATTTATATAGTCTAATAACAGTAATGAATTACATCTTTAAAATGTATTTTAAAAATTTTTAAATCCCAACTCATTAGAATGCTTGAAGATAAAAGAACATAAGTGAAGTTAATTTGAATCTAGTACAAATAAATGATTTTGTATTATTTAAAGTTTTGTGTTCCTTGTGTCATAAGTAAGTTATATCCAATAATCATTTTTATTATTTTGTAAATATTTTTAAATGTTATTGATTCGGTTTTAATTTAAATTTATACAAAACAAAATTCTTATTTTTTTTCTGTTTAGGGACAATAAAACTCAAATATAGTCGTTAATATTTAATTTTCCATTAACTGTGAAGTAAACATAAAACTTTTTATTTCTAATCCAATAAAAAAATTAAAATTTCTTTCAGATTTAAATGTTTAAAATGTGTAAATTACAAAAATTCATCTTTCCTGAAATAACTCTCAGTATATGTTTATCTATCATAACATAACATATTCATTTATAAGTATATGTGTATATATTTATATATTTTTATCTCTTTCTTTATGAAAAAAAACAGTGAAAATTTATTTGTTTTATTTCACGATTGTTAATTTCTACAAATAAAATTTCATTAAATATAGTACATAAAATACAAACGATTCATTCTGTCGACACAGCCGACAATGATATTAATTTTATTCGTAGTGATGGCATTTGTTATTCTTTATGTTAAAAGAAAAAAATCCGAGTAATGTAAGAATCTGTTGGGGTGTATATTTAAAATACGTTACTATTTGTGTTTATGTAAACTAGACATACTCTTACACACAAAACACACATACGCACGTATGTACTCAAATGCGCTAAGGTTTGCGATTCTTTGCTATCGCTAAATTCGGCACCTAAAACAGCTTCAAAAACAGTTCATGTTAACCGACAAATTTCCCAAATTTTCCATTGAAATCCATTATTATATAAGGTTTCTTTTTGTCACAGCCACATTTAATCCAAATTGTGTCATACTTAAAGAGCTTTCATCTACTCTATACTAATAAAATATTTTTTTTATCTGTATGTGTGTCTGTTGGCGGTTACTAACGAAATCTACCTCACGTAGAAGTCTGAAAATTTGGGTGCAATAGTCTAAGGCACGGCCTGATGCAACTTAGGATCAGATGTTTAGTTTTTTAAGACCATTTAAGGGGCATCGCCGGGCTGGTCAGTTAGTCATAAATAAAAAAGAAGAAGAATTTTCCAATGAAAGGAAACATTCAGCAGTTTTTCTATATAGCTTTCAAAATGTGAAGAAATAGTATTTATTAATATGTTATAATTCAAATATAGACGCACTGTAAAAAAAAATCCGTCAAATTTACGGCAAAAACTGCTGGCAGCAATGTTGCCAGCAGTTTTTACGTAAAACTCACAGTAAAATTCGATGTAAATTTTATCGCATATATTCCGTCATTTCAACGGTTATAATTGTAGTAAATTTCACAGACATTTTTCCGTACAAATTACCACAAAAAGTTCTGTAATTTTAAAAACCATATATTTTTTAAATCAGCTTTCATTTATAGATGATTATTAGAATAATCATAAAGTTCGTCGTTTGTTTGACAAACAACATTGGAACTCATTATTTTATGTATAGAATTTCAATCCAACATTAAAACATTTATACACAATACCACATTTTATCAGACAATTAAATACATTAAACCAACATGAGTGAAAAATTGACCTGGGCCAGGACTCGAACCTGGGACCTCAGCGTACCGTGCTGACGCTCTACCACTAAGATACACAGATCGACATCCTAGCCAGGCAACCTCTCACTTTATTCATGTTGGGAACAGTCATCGGCCACAGTTTTGCAGCATCAGATGACAAGGATCTGGGTAGCTTAGTGGTAGAGCGTCAGCACAGTACGCTGAGGTCCCAGGTTCGAGTCCTGGCCCAGATCAATTTTTTACTCATGTTGGTTTAATGTATTTAATTGTCTGATAAAATGTGATATTGTGTATAAGTAAAAAAGTGATCAGACGTAGTGTTTATGATGTGAAATATTATGTATAATTAAAACATTTCTTTATTGCTTTGTATATCATATATATAAGAATTCAGAATTTATTAATAGAAATTTTTTTAATGTGGCAAAACTGAGACATCAAATACTCATTATAATACTATGTGTAAATACATATATAGAAAGAGAATATATTTGTAGTACTAAAAATAGAAACACTTCAATTCTGAAGGGAGAGAAGAATTTAGATAATACATGTATATATGTATATATATTTTTTAGATAATTGGACTAGAATTACAAACTTACTTTAGAATTACGTTTATCTAATACAAATATAAAAAACTATTTGTAATTAAACGCTGATATATAAACAATGCAGGCTCGTAAGCGTAAGTTAACACACCGTTTGTTCGCTTTCGCTGTCGCGCTGGAAAAAGCTCGTACACAGAAGTAGAACTTCTTTGCGCAGATCATGCTAGTAAAATGTCTTTGCTTGCGCAGACGCCGGTTACGATGTGATCTGATTGGTTGTTCGCATGAAAGGATGTTAAAATCGGAAACACTGGTTAAATCTACTGTTATATTTGTGGTATTTTTACATACGTAAATATTACGTTACGATCTACTGCAATAAATGCAGTGAATTTGACAATCATTTTTTACAGTGGCGACAATAATTTGAACTTTCTGTAATTATCTTATATGGATCTCATATAAGCGATAGTATAACATTGATGTATAACAATTAATCGGCTAAAACATCAGTATAGTTTAATATATTGACCAAATTTCGCTTAACCATAACATCTTCCAAACCTTACATGGAAATGATAATATAACACGACATTTCATTTGAAATGCATAACCGCATAACTGTAATAAATCCACTTTTCCTGAAATTTTCATATACCATATCTCAATCTGTGTACTTAAATTTAATTTCATTTTTATGACATTGTTATAACGCAATATTTATACAAATCTAAAGGATTTAAGTTAAATATTATGCACATAAACATGCTCTTTATTTAGATTTAAGCACGATAAACTTAACTACAATACCTTTATTGTAAATTTCAGATAATAGCTTAACATGATTTTCAAAGACGTATGAAGATATCGGCATTATTTCACTGTATAACAGCCACTTATCTTGTGTTAATTTATAAGCTCTAAAATGTTGTGGGCATCGAAATAAATTTTATGAAGACCCTAAACATTTGCAAATTGAACATGTCGTGTTTTGAGAACGAACAATCGTTAGTACCATGTGATGTAATAAATCGATGAAGCCTATCGTAAATTTTACACTTTACAACAGAATAAATAATGGTAACCTAATGATAAACAATAATAAACTTATATTGCTTTGATTTATAAATCGAATGCAAAATTATACCAATTGTTCTGTCAATCTAACATATGTATTTAGGTTAAGGGAAAATAAATAAGAAATAGTTTTCGATTAGTAATAAACATGATTATAGTATATAGCCGTGTTTCAGATATGAATATGCACAATTTGTCTGTCGATTTTAAAATGGTCTTTAGAAGAACCATAATCATTTGTTGCAACTAACTAAAAACATTAGTAGGGTTACCAAGAGATAATTTTATTTTCAACTAGCAAGCTACGCCCGCTGCGCTGGTCGGTTTCTACAAATGAACCTTGAATCAAACGAAATATATAGTTTAATTTGACCTTGTATTTGAAAGCAATCTGTATATTTACCTGGAATATTTTTCAACATTACTGAAAAATGAAGCCATTGCGCTATTGTATTTTCTAATGCGCAGTCAAAATTTTAGCTGTTAAGGACCAATTCTTTTATTTGGTCACTTGCAGTTAGAGTTTAGTAAAGAACAATAAATCTATATGCAATATACTAAAACCACCACTAAAAATTATCGAACTAACAATGCAAACAAATTAACTAACAAAATCCATCCAGTAGAAGTTTTTATGAGGGCTAATCTTTGATAATCGGGTTCATCTGATTATCGAACTTTTCCACATAATTCTAAAACTAACATAGAACGATATGAAATATACTAAAACCATCCTTAAAAATTACCCACTTAACAATAATGCGCAAAAAATACGCCCAGTATAAACTTTCAAAAAGGCTTTCAAAAGGAATCGGGTTCACCTAATTATATAACCTTCACACATAACTGTTTGATTACGCAACGTAGAACAATATATAGCACACTAAAACCATTCCTGAAATAGCATCTAACTAACAGTACAATCTCATCAAAATCCGTCTCGTAGAAATTTTTCAAAAGGCTAATCCTTCATAATCGGGTTCACTTGATTATAGAACTTTCCCCCATAACTCTATAACTATAAGCAACCTAGAACGATATGTTATACAATAAAGCCTTCCCTGAAAAATTATCTATCTTACAGTTTAAGTTCTATGAAAATCCATTCAGCAGAACTCAAGTTATGAGCAGCCGAAATTTCAAGCAGAAATTTCATATATAAGGTGGAAGTAAATAGAAGTATATTGCTATTAATATAATTTACATTTGAATTTAAAAAAGGTACTTTTCAGTTAACCGGGCAACAATGATATATGTATATATATAAGTGTATATATACACACTTATAAGGGTATATATATATATATATATATATATATATATATACATGTACATATATGTGTATATATATGTGTGTGTGTATATATATTACATGTATATTTATCACTGGCGCCCTGCTAACCGAAAAGTACCAAAAAAATACTCCAAAAATTCTTTCGTACACTTGAAAAAACACCTTTTGGCTTAAAATCAAATTGTTTGGGGACAAACGTAAAATCAATATCGCCAAAAACAAAATAAAAGATAAATCGACAAATATTGTTTCAATAGCAATGTTGCAAATTGAATAATGTTTTAAGCATATTACGAACTTTCTGAATCATGTTTGAAATAAATATTTTCGTTTTATAATATTATCTCTCATCAAAACTGTTTTTCTTTTTTTTTCTTTTCTTTCTCTTTCTTTCTGTTGGTAATATATCATGAAAATAATCTCCGCAAATTGATTTTTATGACAGTTTATTTACTTCATTTAAACTCATCAAGATAAAAAGTACTTAACTCAATTTCAAAGAGGAAGTGAAATCCATGATGCAATATGAAGAGGTTTTTACAAACTCGTGAATGTGAACTGAACAAGGAAGTAAGAAGTAAAATTCGTATGAATGATGTGAGTTGACTTTACGTCATTTCTAACTAATCAAAGAACTAAAAAATGGCATCATATAAAAAGGACTAAAAGATTGTTTCTTTCTGCTATATAGAACTTTAAAATATAAGCTTTTTCTCGCGTATTGGAAACGAACATGTAATTTCGTACTTTAAACTGTATAATGAATAATGTTTTATTAATTAACAATATTTTCACATTTCACAATCACATAGTGAATCATCAAGGATTTAAAACATAGTGTGTGCCACATATAATGGATAATTCATTACCATGGATTAATTAGTGTACATCATTAATAAACGGATTCATCGACATGGAGACTGGCAGACCTGGCACGCGGGAAGATGAGGAGTGACTATGAATGCTGAAAAAGGAGGTAAGCAAATATCTTAGCTATCTTTTGCTAAAGTACAATTGTTTATTTATATATTGCTAATTACTTTAGAGCGCGCAAAACTACTAGCTACCTTCAAAATTTACTAACAAGATTATGAGCTGGAATATTCTAAAGTATATAAAGGGTAAAAAAGATAAAAAAATAAAAATATAGTGTCCTAGAATCCTCGAATTCTTAAAAGAAAATTAATTCATTTTAGATATATTCTAAAATAGAAAAATGGCAACCTTCAAAGAAGGTAGTATAATTGAAAAATTAAATTCAAGTAACTATGCAAACTGGAAATTTAAGGTGGAAATGCTCTTAATAAGAGAAGAGCTCTTTGAAGTCGTCACAGACGACCCACTTAATCCAATGACACCCGATTGGTGGAAAAAAGATAACAAAGCAAGGGCTCTTATTAATTTAAGTATTGAGGATAACCAAATCATCCATATTAAGCATTTACAAAATGCACGGGACACATGGAATACGCTAAAAAAATCCATGAGAGATCGAATCCCTCCAGCAAACTATTTCTCCTTAGGAGACTTTACGGAACAAAATTATCTGAAGGAGGAAATATGATCACACATATAACCAAAATATTAGAAATTATAGATAAATTATCAGCCATAGGCGAAGAAATTAAATCTAATCATATTTCAGCATTACTGCTTTGCTCGCTAGCTCCTTCGTATGACACCCTCATAACCGCATTAGAAGCCAGGCAGGAAGACGAATTAACTCCTGAATTCATCAAGAGTAAATTGACTGATGAATTCAATAAAGAAATGAGTATTCCAATACCAGTGACAATTCAAGTAAAGCCTTTAGAGCCGAAAGAAAATTTAAACCCACGGTTTATAAAAAGTAAGAAAAATACTGCATGATTTGCCGTATGAAAAATCACAACACAATTAATTGCTAGCACAACAGAAATAAAACAACTAACTTTAATCAAAACAACAAAAAACATTTCTCTTCTTCATTAGTATTTCAAAAAGACGAAAATAAGTTTAGAAGCGCGGACTCAAATAAACCAAACAAAAGCCCAGCTTATTTCGGAACCGAAGAAAAGAAAAATTGCGCATTTTTAACTAACAAATCGCAAAATAAAGCATGGATCATAGATTCTGGCTCGTCCTCCCATACATCAAATGATGAAAACTTATTTTCTGAATTTATAAATAAAGAACAATCTAACGTCATAATTGCCAACGGCAATAAACTAAAATCCTACGGGTCAGGTAATGTAAAGATTACCACGATAACCTCAGACGGAAAAACACACAACATAACATTAAAAGATGTTCTACTTGTACCCGAAATAGAAACAAATTTATTTTCGGTAGCTAAAGCTACGAAAAACGGATGCAAATTAACATTTGAAGATAATCAATGTTTTCTAGAATATGAAGGATTAATTCGTTTAGAAGAAAGTAGAAAAAACAATTTATACGAAATTCAGCAAACAAATATAACCACAGATGAAAATTTCGTAAACATGATAACTAATTGCAAAAATAAAAATTGCATAGAATTATGGCACAGAAGATTAGGGCATAAGAATGTCGCGTCTATCAAAGAAATGATGACAAAGGAATTAGCATGCGGGATAAACAAAAATAATTGTTCCCATAGTACCGAATGTGAACCTTGCATTAAAGCAAAGATAACTGACGCTCCTTACCCAAAGAAAACGGAATTTAGAGCAAATAAAATTCTGCAATTGATCCATTAAGACGTATGTGGTCCTATTCAAACTCCAACCATAGGTGGGAAAAATTATTTTTTAACTTTCGTAGATGATTACTCTAGATTTACGATATTATATCTCTTACAAAATAAAAGTGAGGTATTTGAGAAATTAAAAGAATACGTTGCTCTAGTCAACAATAAATTTGGCAAAAAGCCTACAGAACTCAGAACTGATAATGGGAAAGAATTTAAAAACTCAAATATTGATAATTTTCTAAAAGAAAAGGAAATTAAGCGACAGCTAACAGTACCATATTCCCCAAGTCAGAATGGTATTGCTGAACGCAAGATAGATCTCTAATTGAAATGACAAGAACATTGTTAAATGACTCTAATTTACCATTACATTTTTGGGGAGAGGCGATCTGCACCGCAAATCACCTACAAAATCGACTGCCGACAAAAGCCAACGAAAAAACTCCATATGAGTTATGGTCAAACAGAAAACCAAATCTAAAATACCTAAGAGTTTTTGGCTGCAAAGCTTATGCATATGTTAACAAACAGAAAAGGCAAAAATTAGATAATAAAGCAGTAGAAGGGATCTTTGTGGGATACGATAATTATTCCAAAGGATATCGTATATACACAAGCGGCAAAGATATCACTATAGCAAGAACTGTGAAGTTTTTAGAAAACTATCAGAGAAATTCAAATAAAGAAAAAAGGCTAGAACTAAATATAGATGAAAACACTAGTGCCGAAAACGAAAAGTCAGAAAACCCAAATCTGATAAAAATCGAAATTTCTAATGTAAACAATACTCAGAATGAATCTGAACTAAATCAAACCGAACCGAGAAGATCAGATAGAGTAAATAAAGGGGTTCCCCCAGATAGACTAATTTATACGGTTAAAGATGAACAAGTTAATGAACCTAAAAATTGGCAGGGAATAATAAACATAGAAAACCCAGTAGAAAAAGAAAACTGGATCAAAGCGACACAGGAGGAGATAGAATCTCACAACAAAAATAAAACTTGGACATTAGTTGACCCCCCGCCAAATACAAAAATAATAGGTTCGAAATGGCTCTTCAAAACTAAATTAGACGATAAAGGAAAAATACAAAAATACAAAGCAAGATTAGTAGCCAAAGGCTATTCGCAAAATTTTGGTATTGATTATTATGAAACATTTGCTCCAGTGGTTTCACATACAACCATTAGAACATTTTTAGCAGCCGCCGCCTATCATAAACTAAACATAAATCACGTTGACATTAAAACAGCAATTTTGTATGGAAATCTAGATGAGGATATATATATATATCTATAGCCGGAAGGCTATATCAAACCAAATCATGAAAGCAAAGTGTGCAAATTAAATAAGGCTGTATACGGCTTAAAACAAGCTGCTAGAGCCTGGCACACAAAAATTTCTGAATCATTAGAAAAGTTAAATTTCAAACAATCAACTTCAGACACGTGTTTATTCATACGTAATACAAAAACCAGTAAAGCATATATTATCGTTTATGTAGACGATATTTTGATATCTGCAAAGGAAAATGAAATTAAAGAAATTATACAGAAACTTAAAACTAAATATGAACTAAAGAATTTAGGTCAGTTAAACTACTACCTAGGAATTAAAGTTGAAAAAACAAACGAAGGATATAAACTAAATCAAAAAATTAAAATTGAAGAATTAGTTAGAAATTTTAAATTAGAAGGTGCAAAACCTTACGAAACGCCCATGGAAACAGGCTACTTAAATTATGACAATGATGAAATACCATTGCCAAACAACATCGACTACAGAAAGGCAATTGGAGCGCTTTTGTACATCACTACTGTAACAAGACCAGATATTTCAGCCGCAGTTAACATCCTAAGTAGAAAAAATGAGAAACCTTCACAGAAGGATTGGAAGGCAACTAAAAGAGTGATTTCCTATTTAAATCACACTAAAAACTTTAAATTAGAAATAAATACAACACACCAACCTAAACTAGAAGTGTATTGTGACTCGGACTGGGGTGGAGATAAACAAACTAGAAAGTCCACCAGCGGAAACCTATTTTTGTTGGGGAAAAATCCGTTATTATGGGTTAGCAAAAAACAACAATGTACAGCCATGTCGAATGCTGAAGCTGAGTATATTTCAACAGCAAATGCGTCGCAAGAAATTTTATGGTTAATTAGACTCCTACAAGAATTTGACTTAGAACAGACATTACCAATAACTGTGCATGAGGACAATCAGTCCTGCATAAAAATAATCGAATCAGAAAAGTATACTCGTCGCACCAAACATATCGATATTCGATATCATTCCATTAAACACTTAAAGGACAATGGTACAATTAATCTAAAGTATTGTGAATCAAAGAACATGATAGCGGACATCCTAACTAAGCCCACTCCCAAACCTATCTTTGAAGTTCACAGGAGAAATTTAAATTTAAAAAATCAAATTCCAGAGATTAAGGAGGAGATTGTTGGTAATATATCATGAAAATAATCTCTTCAAATTGATTTTTATGACAGTTTATTTACTTCATTTAAACTCATCAAGATAAAAAGTACTTAACTCAATTTAAAAGAGGAAGTGAAATCCATGATGCAACATGAAGAGGTTTTTACAAACTCGTGAATGTGAACTGAACAAGGAAGTAAGAAGTAAAATTCGTATGAATGACGTGAGTTGACTTTACGTTATTTCTAACCAATCAAAGAACTAAAAAATGACATCATATAAAAAGGACTAAAATATTGTTTCTTTCTGCTATATAGAACTTTAAAATAGAAGCTTTTTTCTCGCGTATTGGAAACGAACATGTAATTTAGCTCTCCCTTAAATTAAATTAAATTTAACTAATGTTTAAAATTAAAATTATGTAACTATTAAATATAAGAAATGTAAATTAAATACTTTAAACTGTATAATGAATAATGTTTTATTAATTAACAATATTTTCACATTTCACAATCACATAGTGAATCATCAAGGATTTAAAACATAGTGTGGGCCACATATAATGGATAATTCATTACCATGGATTAATTAGTGTACATCATTAATAAATGGATTCATCGACATGGAGACTGGCAGACCTGGCACGCGGGAAAATGAGTGACTATGAATGCTGAAAAAGGAGGTAAGCAAATATCTTACCTATCTTTTGCTAAAGTACAATTGTTTATTTATATATTGCTAATTACTTTAGAGCGTGCAAAACTACTAGCTACCTTCAAAATTTACTAACACTTCCTTTCTTTTTTCTTTTCTTTTTTTTTTTTTTTTTATAAAATAAGTAACAGTTTTTTCTTTTATTTTTCGAGTTGTATAGCCATTTCAATTCTTTCTGCAACAAAAAAAAAACACATTTTGGCTTAAAATCAAATTGTTTGGGAGTCAAATGTAAAATCAAAATCGCCAAAAAAAAAAAAGATAAATCGACGTATATTGTTTCAATGGCAATCTTGCCCATTGAATAATTTTTTAAACATTACAAACATTCCCAATCATGTTTAAATTAAATATTTTCGTTTTATAATATTATCTCTCAACACAACTGTTTTTCTTTTTTTACTCTTTCTTTCTTTCTTTTCTTTTCTTTTTTTAAAAATAAAATTAGCAATTGTTTTTTCTTTTATTTTTCGAGATGTATAGCCTTTTCAATTCTTTCTGCAACAATAATGGTCGCCAAAAAATTAGCAATTGTAACCTTTGCGGCCAAAATAACAGAACTTTCTATCATAATTCTACAACTAAAGTACATAGAACGTTGTGTTACATACTAAAACCTTCCCTGAAAAATTATCTATCGAACAGCGCAAGTTTCATCAAAATTCATTCAGTGGAACTCGAGTTATAAAAGAACGGAACGAAATTTCCGTTTGTGTTTTATATATATAGTAGATAGATTACATCTTTAAAAATTGCACATGAAAGTTGCTAAAATCATAATTTTAATTAAGTGAATTAAGTACTTTTATAGCATCTACGATGGCTAAATTCAAATATTTTCCCCTTTCTTTGTTCCAGAAAATTTGCAACATTTTAAAATATATCAAATTTTAGCAAGTGATTTTTTTTATCATATTAATTGAAATATTTGCTATTGTACTGTATATATTTTTTAATAAATTTTACTTGTTTTAAAGTAAGTACGGTACGCCCATATACATAAATATTTTTTGATTAAGTCATCTATTCAATAAAAATCAATGAAAAGGTTAAATATATCTAAAAATTTATTAACGAGTTTAATCAAAAATGTGAAAGTTTAGAACTGCCTACATCCTGAATTCTGGGATTAATTCTTACACAAAATGAAAACTTTTTAATGACTGTGAAGGATTCATTGTAGTTTTATGTCTATGCATTTCTGATAAAGCTATACCAAAATTTGTCTTCACTTTAATTACATGCAAAATTCATTAAAAATATGTTTATCATTCAGTCTGATTTTTGATATTGCAATAATGCACATCTTAATGAATTATTTGCATTTTCCTACCATATAAGATTTAAGTGTAAGGTAGGCTTGTATTGTTTAAAATCTATCTTAATTATGGAATGATAATGTTAGCAAAAATAACAATGCTAATTAAAATAATAATTATAATGATAGGGGTGGTAGTAATTGGTATGAAGATTTAAAAATTTCAATTCTTATCACATCTCTCATCGTGTAGTGTTAGTTCAACTTTATTATTACGATATCCACTTCAGCTCTTCGATATAAATGCAATGAAAAGTAGCGTTTAAAGGGAAAGTGATCTAATTCAGAAATTTTGAAAAATTGATTTGTGAAGTGCATGGAAGGTATCAACATCGTAAACTAGTCGTTGGGGGCCACCGTAATACTTACCCATCATGAATATGCATAATATAAAATATGAAAATAAAACATGTGTAAACTACTTATAAAATGCATTGCAATTCATATAAAATCGGGCTTGATGACGTCATAAACTTTAAATGCTCTGTTACTGAATTGCGTAAAATAAACATCCTTATAACTCCAAAACTAATAAATATATTAACTAACGGTTTATTGCGTTGGATTAAGCGTCTCATTTCCAATTAAAATATATCTTTGAATTAAAATTTGGATGAAATACAGAGTCACGAAAAATCGAAGAGTGTGGAAAATATGAGTACAAATATATCGGCAACTAATTATCCGATCGACTTCATTTTTTATGCAAAATTTATGTTTTTTTATTGTCTTTTATATTCACTTCTTAAAATAAACATATTAGAAAAATTTTATCTACCTTTTGTCAGAACGACTATTTCGAGAATCCGAAAAAAATAGTTTCATATAATCCAGGTTACTGAAATTCAATAATCTTCTTCCCATTATTACATACTAAGTACATACCAAATTTCAAGTCTCTATCTCAATTTGTTCGGGAGTTAGAACGTTTATAGACACACAGACGGACGGCATTTTTCTTTTTCTAAAAATATGTTTTTCGGAGTCTCTAGTGTTTAAAACGTGTAAATCCGTCAATTTTTTTTTTCAATTTTTAAAACGATTACAAGACTTACCCTATACTACGTATGATGGGTAAGTAAAAGCATAAATGCTCTTAATCTACGAAAATGTAATATACCCACGAACGAAATATACAATAACCTCTCCCGAATTACCCATGATTCCGAAAAGCTTTCTTTATCTTTAGAAAGCTCAGAAACCAATATATTTTCGAGATTTAAAGAAACGTTCACAAAAACAAAGTTTCTTTTCCTGCTACTGATTTTTAGAAACGTTTCCTAGTAGTTTTAATAGTGTATTCATCAGTTTTGTCAAACCGAAATATCGGTTTTTAGAATGCTCTCAATTCTCAATAAAGCATTTTTAACCGTGTAATTTAGTTTATACATGCAAGAGTAACAAGATAATATTAATTTTAATGTTAATGCTAACGCTGTTTATTTCGCCTATTTGTCTGTAAACCATGCTTGTTGAACATGAAAAAAAATCCTTCAGAATTCATATCATCCGAAAAACCTATGTTCCTGGTCAAGAAAACTAATTAATACACTGTAAAAAAAAAAACTCGGAACTTTTCCCAGAATCAGTAACGGCAAAATAAACTTTGTTTTCATATATGCTTCTTTGAATCTCGATAAATATATTGGTTTCTGGTATTTCTAAAGATAAATGAACGTATATCCTAGATTAAGAAACTTTTTTTTTCAGTGTAGACATATCATTCTCTACAGTCGGTATAAGTGATGGTTCCACGAATTTCTTCTGTATATCGAACAAAAGCTATTTCACCCCCAGAAGAAATCATTTTAGAGCCTAATTTTTGAATGTTTAAGAAAATGTGACTTACTCTGATTTGCCTTTAAACTACTTAAATAGCTTTAAATTTCCTCTTTAAATATGCAGAATGAGCAGGTCTTTTTACGAAATTTACATTGTATTAATCAGATGTATAATAAATGGATTTTCTAACAAAAATAAATAATCCAGTTACCATAATTTCGATTAAGTATTTAATACACAATATAAAATCGTTAATATGCAGCAATTTTGTCTATGCGCGTCATTCTACTTTATCGTTAATGAAATTATAACTGAAATTTATTCTTAATCTAACAAGATTCGAGTACATTATGAATTACAATTATAACTCTTTCTAAACGGGGAATTTAATATTATTTTCTATAAGTAGCTCTAGAATAAGTTCATAACTTGAATGCATGGATATATGACGAAATGAATAACTAAACTAATATCAATATATTTCCAAATGTATTTACGTAATGCACGAATATTAATTCCTTTTCCGTTATCAGTTACATGCTTAACTTGATTAACACTCATTTACTCTGACGCTTTGTTCTTAAAATGAACTAAAAGCAATTATTTCCCTTTGAGCTGCTATTAATTAGCTTCATGTAATTTTATAGGCTTCTTTATTGTAGGCAGTTTTTATCTCTTTATTGCTTTCATTACCCATTTAATTTTCATAATTTTATGTTTTGAGTACTATATTTGAAAAACGCTGAATTCTCACAAGTACTTAATTATAGAATTTGATAAAAAAAGCCTAGTAATTTTACCTCGTAAGCGGTTTTGTTTGAGAAATGCTTAATCTTCGCAAGTATCTAATTGCAGTATTTAGGGGGGGAGCGATAACAAAATTAATAGTTTTACTTTTTTTAGCATCTCTATTTTGTTAATACTAAATCTTCAATCACACATTTAACTATTTAAAAGAATAGAAAAAAATCTTTAATAGTTTTACTTTTTAATAATCTTTATCTTAGGAGATGCTAAATTCTTGCATGTAAACGTAGAAATTAAAAAATAAAAATAAAATTAATAATTAAAATTTGCAAGCATGTTTGTTTAAGAAATACTAAATCATCACACATATTTAATTATATAATTAATCTTAATTTTAACTTGTAAGCAGTCTTGTTTAAGAAATGCTGAATTCTCGAAGTATCTAACTGTGGAGTATATAAAAAAATTAATAATTTTACTTTTTAAGCATCTTTATTTCGTTAATACTAAATCTTCAACCACACATTTAGCTATTTAAAAATAAATAAATAAATAAATAATAGTTTTCCTTTTTAAGAATCTTTGTCTATGAGGCGCTGAATTCTTGCATGTAAATGTAAACATTAGAAAATTAAATAATAAAATTTATAATTTACATTTTCAAACATGATTGTTTAAGAAATATTAATTGATCACACATATTTATTTATATAATTAATCTTAATTTTAACATATAAACAGTCTTGTTTAAGAAATACTGAATCCTCCAAACTTCTAACTTCAAAATTAAAAAAATACTAGATGGAACCCTTCAAAACTTGACGGAAAAAAATACTATAACAATATCAGTAAAATAAGCTTCTTTATTACTTAAGAAGGAGTGCGTATAAAAGAGTCTTTTAAATATTTTATTTTAAAAGTTTTTTCCCCCAGTGAAATACAGTACCATTTCCGATGCAAACTCCAAACAAACAATCCATAAACAACTGTTTAATGCAAATAAGTTCGACATTACCGTCATATTCACCACTGCAAAAAGAAAATTTCGTGGACCTATGAAGTACCATACAAATAGTATATTCCTACGTCCATATCATATTCAGTAAATAAAGCACACATCTCTCTCCCTGTAATAATGCAACCGAGTGAACTTCTATGTGCATATGCATTGCATCTGTTCAAAGGCACCGTCGAAATTCGACGTTAAAAAAGTTTTAAAATGTTCTCTTGAATCATTGTTCGTTTCAAATCCATATTTTCTAAAATGCATCCATTGTTTTAAGCTAATCAATTTTTATGTAAAGATGGGATTATTTTTAATATAATAATATAGAATCTGCAGATGATGCAGATTTTTGATGCTTTCAAGTATAAATTATTTGTATAGTTTTTTCGGTCCCTTTCCATAATCATGATTATCCCTTTTCTACATTCGTGATTTTTTCCCTCTTATACAGTGAAATACACCATGGATCTTTAAAATAATAATAAAATACAATTCCAAGCATATTCTGATGCAACACATACATCAACACGAATTCAAAATGATATCAATTTTATGTTTGAACATAAATTGAAAATCTTTTTTTTTTTTTTTTTTTTTTTTTTTTTGAAAGATTTCAGTTTAGCGCCAAAATGCTTATTATTAATCTAATTTTATGATTTATTAAGAGGGTTTTTTTTATTATCATTTTCTTCACTTTTTATGTTGGTTAGGAAAATCAATTTCCAATTGTGGCAACTTTCTCAGGTGCTAGTTTATATTACTGAAGCAAACTGGCGGCCATTGTTGAGATAGATTTAAAAAATAATTCATGCTTGAAAATTATTTAAAATGTTGTTAAATTAAGTGGCAGTTTTCAAATAAATTTCATTCGAAAGCTAACATTTTTATAATTGATGATGTATAAATTGAAATTGTACGATATTTAGAAGTGATGTAAGCACGATAAAAACAAAAGCGATAGCGCCTTTTGTCACAATCGTTATACATTCTACTCTTTATAATGAAGAATTTAAAATCGGTTAAAATTACGTCATGTTGACACAATCCTATAAATTTTTCTCTTTAGATTTATCAATGTAAAAATGCATTTCAAGATAAGCATAGCGTCATTTTCACAGGCGCAAACTTTTCACGCGTACTTTATATACGTTGCTTTTATGCTTAACCACCATGTATACAAATAAAAATATATTCTGGATATAATTGTAGTGAAAAAATGGCATCTGCCGTATATACCCTGTCCAGATGGTGCTCGTACCGCGACCTTACATAATACGTAATAATACCTCGTACTCGCTTGTTTTTCAGATTCAAAGTTTGAGAAACATTAATCTTATTTTTAAACACATTAAATACATATGCCCTTCAATTTCATACGATTTATAAGAATTTTGATACTTCTCCGTTATCCGGTCGACTACTTTCCATTAAGAAAATAACTATCGCCAAACTATAGGATTTTAACGCCAAAAATGTATTATCGTAGCGTCAAACTCACTTTACGTCAAATGCGTTACACGTGCTTGTTATATCATCAAGTGATGTTTAATTCGACGTTTAATGTATTTTTAATGATGTTTTACTGATTTATTAGTTAATTCATTAATTAAAATAGAAATTACATCTTCGACATGATATTAAAAGCGAAAAAGCATTGATAAAATGTTGCGATGCGCAGTTACGTACAATAGATCAATTTTAACTGACGTCACAAACATTTATCCAGCAGTCGAGAGAGATGATTAAGAAAAATAATTTAATTAAATAAATTTCCAAGGTTATTTTTGTTTCTCTCTCTGTTTTCATTAATATATTATAAATTTTATTGTTTAAAGTTACTGATAAATGATACTTTAGTGAATTGGGCTTTTCCAAATTTATTTCTTTTTTCTTTTTTTCTGAGATTCTAATGGCAACCTTCTTCCATTTGTTTATTGGACGCTACAGCTTTGCGAATAATTTGGTGATAGTTTTTTTATATGGATAGTGGTCGATGGGATAATGGAGAAGTACTAGAATATTAACTAAGCCCGAACTAAGAAAAAATTTCCGACCAAATAATTGTATTTCGTTAAGAATTAAATTTTCGTATTTTTAATCTCCTAAAGAAACAATGATCATGGATTTAACTAATTTTGCAAGATGCGGTGCACTCAAACAATTCTTATTAAATCGACACAGATGTCGCAGACGCATTGGTTTCTTTTTGGCGCCAAAATGGCGATTTTTGCTTTGTATGGCAACTTGGTGTTAATAAAATTGAATACGTGTGTAAATAAATAATTTAAAATAATTTAAAATTAACTAATTAATACTAATTAATAATTGCGTGTGTTTAATAAAAATAATGTGCGAAAATAGCGCAAAAAATAAATCGCGTCAATTCCTGTGCGTCTGCTGCTTCTGTTCCATGTAAGGGTATTTTTTATTTAATAAATAAAATTTATTAACGTTTAAAAACAAATTTATGAGTAATTTAATATATTTTAATCTTTTTGTATTAATTTTAATGTTTCAGCAAATGTTAAAAGTAAATAAATTGGTGACATTGATATTTTTATAACGTATTCGATCTTTGTTTACAATTCTACCTTGCTCAGATAGCTTGAAATTACGGTCAGAGTCAGACTTCAATTTTATGAAAAGTTGCAGCATCCTCTGGCGATTAACTTTATGACGTCATAGCAGAAGTAAAATTTGAATTTAAAATTACGGCTAATTAATAAAATTTTCGAACAAACGAATATACGATAACAAATCTGTGTCCAAATATCTTTCATTAAAAAAAGAGAACGATGTAATTTGATGCAGCAGTTTGTTCTCATGGACTATCGAAAGAAAACATTTAGCGTTTTAAATATATAGATGTTAAAATATAGTATTAGCTAATGTCAAAAGATTGGCGAACCACAGAGTTTACAGAATAAATTCTATGCCTTGCAACAGAGTTTCCGACTTTATGACGTCATAAGCAGCAGTAAAAGTTTAATTGAAAATTACGGCTAATTAATTAAATTTTCGAACAAACGAATGCACGATAGCAAATCTGTGTCCAAGTTAGTTAATACTGAATACTTAATCACGCATTTAACTATAAAATAATTTTAAAAAAATTAATAGTTTTACCTTTTAAGAACGTTTGTGTGGGAGACGCTGAATTCTCGCGTGTGAATGTAGAATTTAAAAACAAAATTGCTGAAATTAATAATTTAAATTTGCAAGCATGTTTGTTTGAGAAAGTATAAATCATCACCAATATTCAAATGTATAATTGAACTTAATTTTAACTTGTAACCAGTTTTATTTAAGAAATGCTGAATCCTCGAAATATATCTGCATAATTTATTAAAAAATTAACAAAATTAATAGTTTTAATTTTTAAGCATCTTTATTTGGTTAATACTGAATCATCAATCACATATTTACTAATAAAATAAATTATAAAAACTTAATAGTTTTACTGTTTATGTAGCTTTGTTTAGGAAACGCTCAATTCTCGCGTGAAAAATGATGAGATTCATAATTTAAATTTGCAAGCATGTTTGTTTAAGAAATACCTAAATCATCACACATATTTAAAATTAATTATAACTTGTAAACAGTCTTGTTGAAGACAGCTGAATCTCGAAGTATATAACTGCATAATTTAGTAAAAAATTAGCAAAATTAATAGTTTTACTTTTAGTTATCTTTATTTAGTTAAATTTAAATCCTCAATCACACTTTTAACGATTAAAAGAAAAGGGAGAACTTAATAGTTTTACTTTTTAAGAAACTTTGTGTGTAATTCTTGCGTGTAAATGTAGATTTTAGGAAAAAAAGTAATAAAATTAATAATTTAAATTTGCAAGCATGTTTGTTTAATAACTGTTAAATCATCACACATATATAACTAAATAATTAAACTTAATTTTAAATTGTAAGCATTTGTTTTTAAGAAATACGAAATCTTCGAAGTATCTAAATGCAGGATTATTATTTAAATTTAGTAAAAAATTATCAAAATCTGCAATAGTTTTACTTTATAGGTATCTTTATATTCATATTACAGAATCATCAATCTAACGTTTAATTATAGAATTAAAAGAAAACTTTAATATTTTTACCTCTTTAAGCAGTGTTGTTTAAGTAGCGCTGAAAGCTCACAAGTGTGTAATTGTAGAATTTGGAAAGAAATAACAATAATTTACATTTTCAAGTATGTTTTTTATCATATTGAAATCTCACATATATTTAATTATTAAATTAAAAACTACACAGTTTTATCTTTTAAGCAGTGTTGTTTAGGAATGTTCGCGAATACTTAAGAGTAGAACATTGGGGGAAATGAAAAATTTTAATTTTTAAGCATCTTTATGCAGGGAATATTGAGATCTCGTAAGTATTTAACTGAAGATCTCTTCTATCTATACAAGAAGAAATACTAAATCATCAAAGTGTCTAAATGCAGAATTTAGTAAAAACAATTAACAAAATTAATAGTTTTACTTTATAAGAATCTTTATTTTACTTAATACTGAATCCTCAATGTTACTTTTAATTGTAGACTTAAAAGAAAACCTTAATAGTTTTTCGGTCATTGTTTAAGTAGCTCTGAAAGCTTGCAAGTGTGTAATTGTAGAATTTGGAAATAAAAATTGTAATTTACATTTTCAAGCCTGTTTTTTTTTTTATCATACTGAAATCTCACATATATTTAACTAATAAATAAAAAAACTACACTTATCGATTTACAAATAGGTTTTTTACACAATGTAATCAAGATAATAAGCATGACGTTTCACTGAATTATGTGCATTTAAACTGTTGATGTAAGCATCGCATATTTCGAACAAATCATAGAATTTCGGCACCCCTCTTAGATGGTAGCAAATAAAAATTGATTGACAAACTATTCTTATCATAGGAACCTAAATAGGATGTTTTGTTGATTTGTGCGCATAGAAACTGGAGATATAAGCTTCACATAAATACAATAAATCATCGATTTACGGCTCCTGTTCTTGAGGGATTTCGCCCCAAAACTAATCAACACCAGTTCATATAAAGATCCAGCTGTCTATGAAATTTCATTTTATTCTACGCAGTAGTTCGTAAGTTAAAGCGCCCATAAAATTTGTGCCGCATTCAGACAGACAGACATTTTATAATAACAGTCAAATCATGTTCAAACCTTCTAAAACGTATAAATCGAAAGCCGAAGTCCAAATTTTTCACGAATCCATACTCTCTTCTTGTATAGATAGAAGAAACTGAAAATAACCTAATATTTCAGTTAAATAAATGTGGAAATCTCCAGTTAAATATTTACGAGATCTCAAGTGTAGTTTTTTTATTTATTAGTTAAATATATGTGAGATTTCAGTATGATAAAAAAAAAAACAGGCTTGAAAATGTAAATTACAATTTTTATTTCCAAATTCTACAATTACACACTTGCAAGCTTTCAGAGCTACTTAAACAATGACCGAAAAACTATTAAGGATTTCTTTTAAGTCTACAATTAAAAGTAACATTGATGATTCAGTATTAAGTAAAATAAAGATTCTTATAAAGTAAAACTATTAATTTTGTTAATTGTTTTTACTAAATTCTGCATTTAGACACTTTGATGATTTAGTATTTCTTCTTGTATAGATAGAAGAGATCTTCAGTTAAATACTTACGAGATCTCAATATTCCCTGCATAAAGATGCTTAAAAATTAAAATTTTTCATTTCCCCCAATGTTCTACTCTTAAGTATTCGCGAACATTCCTAAACAACACTGCTTAAAAGATAAAACTGTGTAGTTTTTAATTTAATAATTAAATATATGTGAGATTTCAATATGATAAAAAACATACTTGAAAATGTAAATTATTGTTATTTCTTTCCAAATTCTACAATTACACACTTGTGAGCTTTCAGCGCTACTTAAACAACACTGCTTAAAGAGGTAAAAATATTAAAGTTTTCTTTTAATTCTATAATTAAACGTTAGATTGATGATTCTGTAATATGAATATAAAGATACCTATAAAGTAAAACTATTGCAGATTTTGATAATTTTTTACTAAATTTAAATAATAATCCTGCATTTAGATACTTCGAAGATTTCGTATTTCTTAAAAACAAATGCTTACAATTTAAAATTAAGTTTAATTATTTAGTTATATATGTGTGATGATTTAACAGTTATTAAACAAACATGCTTGCAAATTTAAATTATTAATTTTATTACTTTTTTTCCTAAAATCTACATTTACACGCAAGAATTACACACAAAGTTTCTTAAAAAGTAAAACTATTAAGTTCTCCCTTTTCTTTTAATCGTTAAAAGTGTGATTGAGGATTTAAAATTAACTAAATAAAGATAACTAAAAGTAAAACTATTAATTTTGCTAATTTTTTACTAAATTATGTTTTCCTTTTATATAGAACTACAATCCAATGTTTGATATACTTAAAACAGTAAAACATTAAAACATATGTCATCAATAATCGGTAAATAAAATATACCCTTGTACTATAGAATAAAATGTTTATGGAATAAAATGAACATATGCATGCATTATAAAAATAATTATTAAAATTAAACGATTTTTTTAAATTGAAACTGTCGTGCCAATAAGTTACTAAATACTGAAATATTATTTTAAACAATACTTTAAAATTAACAATTGTATATACTTAAAGTTATTGTCTAAACATGAAAATTGTCTTAGTCATCTACACTCTCCCCTACTTACTAAATTATATAGATTTATTGAATTTAAAATATGTCTGTTGTGATAAAAATGAAGAAGAGGGTGTGCAAATAATAGATAATTTTCTGCTGTCAATCTGTAGAAGTTGACATACATCATTACATTTGAATCGTCGCGCGTCGGGACAAAACTACGTTTTTTCACGGTTTTTAAGGACATAGAAAAAATTGTCTTATTTTTGAAATATCGTACTGCGCTTGCTATTGAGCGTATAAAAAAGTTGTAAATATGAAAGTTATAGAAAATTTTGTCCTCTTTAACATTGTAATTAACAAATAATACGCTACGACAACGGGTCTCTAGATATTTAAAAAACAACAATAAAAGTCCCAAAATTTTGGTGTTTTTTGGCCACAGAAAATTCTCCCTTAAGAAATTTTGTTGGATAATTCGGTTTTTCCATGCTGGCCTTATTATATACAAGTCAAAAAAATAAAGTCTTCTACCCGACCTTTTGTAAGGTAACGCCTTTTTTTGGTACATTTCCCCTGGACTACACGTACTATTTTCTTTTATTTGCATTTGACAGTTCTCGACAAAAATACGATTTTGAAGAAATAAAGACAGGTTAACCGAAATGTTAACCTTTTTATAAAATAATAAAGCGCTAGTACATTCTCCCTTCGACCTTAAAATGTAGTTCCTCTCCGCTTCGAAGCCATGATTGGCTCCCACGTATCCACATTGACGTAAATAAACTGCCACCTCCTTGGTATTTAATACCGAACATGAGAACGGAGACCAGGTTATTTGTTGTCTTAAAAAACTGCGTTGTTGTCTCGAAGAGATTTCGTCAGAGTATACGAAAATGATTATAACATCGTTTTGTAATGTACTTCGTTTGAAAGCATGACATGATTAAATGCTAAAGTTTTAGTAGTGAAAATATCCAACTATATTAATGAATTGTGGCGGATGTTTTTCAATTGTAGTATATTAGAAGAAACTAATAAAAATTCTTCTGTTATGAAGATTTTTTCTTCTTTATTTGGGAAATTGCCAGTGTTTTTCGACCAATGCCAATAGGTATCATAACGACAACTGCTTAAGCTTGTCAAAAAAAATTCTTTTTATTCTATTTTCTCTTCATTCATAATAGATGAAAACACTAGACTTATTATTTAACTTGTCAACAATTCCAGTTTTTACTTATATTTTTCTGTGATAGATGGCAGCATTAAACAATTTATTTCCTATTATCATTTTCTTTCATAGCAGTGCTTGCATAGGTGTAGTAGCAATTTGAGTTAATGATGACTGGCTGTTTGTCAAGTACTTATAATCTTGTTCAATCTACAGTAACATTAGTCTTTTTTGGTGAGTCTTGCACAGTATTTTATGATCTAATTTCTATTTAAGTTGAACAATTGTTTATTTATCTTATTTCTATTTAAATTGAATAATTGTTTATTTATCTTATTTCTATTTAAGTTGAATATTTATTTTTTTATTTGTTTTGTTATTTGAACTCATGTAGGTTTGTCTTGTTTCATTTATATATGTTATTAGGGGCTTAATATTGTCGATTTTAGGCATAATGTTGACAATATTTGAAGAAATAACATATATTTACTATGAATATTCTTATAAAACACTTCTGAAGATTCTATAAGATATTCATAGTTTTCCAATTTTTGCTTTTTCATCCTATTAAGTATATTTCCTGCAGTGTCCATTCCATTGCTTTTTATAATGTCTTATCCTTTGTTTTTCACATGTGTTTTAATTTTTAAATATATATATATTTTTTTGGAAAACATAGCAAAATATTATAGTATAGTGGCCGTAGTTTTTACTAAAAGCTTGTTCATTGAATAATCAATCGCTTTTTAGAATTAAATAG
This sequence comes from Maratus michaelseni, assembly GCA_963931845.1. Taxonomy (NCBI): domain Eukaryota; kingdom Metazoa; phylum Arthropoda; class Arachnida; order Araneae; family Salticidae; genus Maratus; species Maratus michaelseni. The sequence goes on along the minus strand of OZ007589.1, from coordinate 94,698,191 downwards.
TTCTGAACAAAATCGAAATAATTAAGTTATTTTATTATTTTTTCTTCAAGAGTTTTTTAATTATTATTATTATTATTATTATTGAAAGCCTTATACAAAAATTCATTCATTTAAATAACCACTCCTAAATTTTTAGAAATGACAGAGATGTGTCTACTCATGTTCCGATAACGCTTTCAATCCGTAATTAATAATCCATAAAGTTATAGTGTAACGATACATTTTACTTATCCATCATACGTAGTAATCGTTTAAATTAATTTCTAATCGTTTAAAAAAAAAAAAAAAAAAAAGAAATTTGACGGATTTACAAGTTTCAGACACTGAAGATTCCAAAAAACATATTTTTAGAAAAAAAAATTGCCGCCCGTTGTCTGTGTGTCTGTAAACGCTCTATCACTCGAACAAATTGAGGTAGAGACTTGAAATTTGGTATATACTTAGTATGTAATAATAAGAATAAGCCTATTGAATTTCAGTAGCCTCGATTATCCGGAACTATTTTTTTCGGACTCTCAAAATATTCGTTCTGATAAAAAGTATATAAAATTTTTCGAAATTGTTTATTTTAAGGAGTGAATATAAAAGACAATACAAAAACATAAATTTTGAATAAAAAATGAAGTCGATCGGATAATTAGTTGCCGAGATATTCGTAATCATATTGTCCACACTCTTCGATTTTTCATGACACTGTATTTCATTCAAATTTCAATTCAAAGATATATTTCAATTGGAAATGAGACGCTTAATCCGACGCAGCAAACTGTTTGTTAATATGATTATCATTTTTGGAGTTATAAGGATTTTTCTCTTACGCAATTCAGTAATAGAGCATTTAATGCGAGGCTAACGAAAAAGAAAGGCTACCGCGGTGCTTTACGCGTATCTTTTTTTACAGACAAAGGGAGTCACGTGATGCTCGAATCCACCAATGCAGATGTACGAAAAGAGCACCACGTCATTCTAGCGGTCTGTAAAAAAGATAAGTGGAATGCACCGCGGTAGCCTGTCTTTTTCGTTAGCCTCGATTTAATGTTTATGACGTCATCAAGCCACGATTTTGTTCGAATTGTAATGCATTTTATAAATAGTTTACACATGTTTTATTTTCATATTTTATATTATGCAGAGTTTCCTCCAGGTTTAGAAAAGGTCAGGGTGCTGCTGGTGAGAAAGGGGCACTTATTTATTCTTAAGGGCACTTTTCGAATTCTTAAGGGCACTTTTAGGTAGATTTCGTCTGAAATACTACCTATTACATTCTCCTCTAAGTTGGAATTTTTGAAAAACTTTTGCAGATCTACACCGATCATGACTCCCAGAACCCAAAACCTCTCCCAGTTCAAAACTTCATCTATCTATCTATCTATCTATATCTATCTATCTATATATATATATATATATATATATATATATATATAAATATATATATATATATAATTATAATATATTTGAATTTCAAAAAACATATCAAGTTCTTGTAACATTCTAATTAAATCTCCTAAGAGATAATTAGTAATGAAGTGTAGACAGAATACCACATAGTTAATATATATATGTGTGTGTGTGTGTGTGTGTGTGTCACTTTTTATGGACACGATAACTGCTATAATTCTGCACAAATTTCTTCCAAACTGATACATAAAATCAAGGGGCATAAAATCTCGGTCAAGTTCGTTAACTGGCAAAATCGAACCAAGTGGAGGGGAAATGGGGGGGGGGCTTTTTGTGAAAACAGAAAAAAACCCATAATTTCTTAATTATGATACGTATCGAATCCGTTTAAAGCTATTATTACTTCTAGAAAAAGGGCCGAAAATATATGTATGACATATTTTTTATATCATTAAAATTTGGCACCAGGGGGGAGGGAGGGGGGTTTTAGAAGAAAAAAGTTCATTACTTCGTCAATTCAAAAGATATCAAATCTGCTTAGATTTATTATAAATCTTCTTAATATTATCTAAAACTTTTATATTGACAAGTTTTGTATAGGACCAACCCTTATAGCAAAAAAAATTAAAAACAAAAAAAGAAAATCCCTGCCGGCTGCGCCTGCAAACAAGTTTAGTTTCGAAGTGGGCGGTTTCAACTACCGCATCATGGCAAAAAGGTCATTTCTTCCGCAATTCCTAACAAACAGGCACCCCACGGTCTGCGTCTTCGAAATCTACCTGTGCCTGAAGGCCGAGCCGTCAGGGATTTTTTTTAATTGTTAAAGGTATTCTTTAGTCTTTAAAAGCCGTTGTTGATATTTAAAAATCAAAGCACTCTTTTCAAGACAACATTGAGTCAATCTTTACTATGAAAGCAAATTTTTTAATACAAAAAGGAGAAAGAGAACTTTTTTTTACTGAGGTGCAAGAAGGGTGCTAAGTATTTTTATGAGGGGCAAGAAGGGTGCTATTGTGTAAACCAAAGGGCAGGCAGGGTGCAGCACCCTTCTGAAACTGCATGGGGAGAACTCTGAATTATGCATATCCATGATGGGTAAGTATTACGGTGGCCCCTAACAACTAGTTTTAAATATGCAATAATTTCAATTTTTTAAATTAAAGCAATTTGTATACTTAATTGTGAAAAAAAATTGTAAATTTAAAAAAAATACAAAATTAGCAAAAATAGCCTAATAAAAACGAAAAAGTAATAATTTTACGACAAAAAATTTTCTTTTCTAACTGTAAAAATAACATTTGACTATTAAGAAAGGTGAATTTGGGAGAAAAGGAAAGATTATTTCGCAAAATTGATTTTTACTTCGTCCCAACTGAGAATAATTCTTTGGCAAAATTAATAGATTTTTTTCATAGTTTACTTAAATTGATGTATCAGGTTGTTCGAAACTACATAACATATTTACATATGCAAGTAAGATAATATAGAGTAACATACCACATAGCTAACAATATGCTGTAAAAATAACATTATATTACACTAAACTTTCGTAAAAATTAAGATATGCGGGGGTGTGCAAATTTTAATTTCAGGCATTTAGTAAGCCATGATAAATTTAATCAGGGTTTACATTAAATTAATGCAATGGTAATTAATTTAGAATATTTCTACTTCATCTGTTACATTCTATGGAAAACTTTTCAAAATTTATGACACTTGGTGATTTTAAGGTATATATTAAATAAAATATAAGGCGGTATCTAATTCATGTATGCGCATGATAAACTATGTTTTTGAAGGTAAGAATAAATAATGAGAATCATAAATTTCAAACTAACAAGTAGTATATGTGTGGAATAACTTTATTATACTTATTATACAATGTTTGAAAAAATTATTGACAACATATCTGTACAACATATTGACAACATATCTGTACAAAAATAAATGAATTTAGAAACATTATATATTTAAGAGATTAATAATTATTATTGTAAAATACTTTCAATAGCAGTTCTTATTCGTGTATATAGAAAATTAATTGAGATGTATTTAAGCATATTACAATGTAAATAAATGAAATGATACTCATTTTAAAATTTCATTAATAGCTAAAATATAATACCTTCGAAATTAACCTTCTGAAAATTAGAAAAAAAATTGCTTATGTTTTTTTTTTCCTCTGAATTACGTTTAAAAAATGCTTAAACATTTTATGTATATAAAAGATGCTTTAACATTTTAATGGCAAATTTTATTTCTGCGATACAGGAACACACGTTCAATTTTAAAAACATAATAACACAATTTTCCTGTACAAAATAAGCCTCCTTTTTAATTAAAAGAGTCACATAACTCTATCAATTTAATGATTATTTATTTAATTGAAAATTATTAAATTTCCACATGTTGATTTATCTTAGTAAATTTTGAGTTAACTAAAGATTTTAGAGAAATCGAATCGATTTTTATAAAACTACCAATTAAGCAGAATACTCCAAAAATATGATAAATGCGGAAACATTTAAATTCACTGGAAACACATATGAAACTGGATACATAATTTCGATGCCCATTAACTGACTCTTAATTGATTGCCTAATAAGCTTTGGATTTTCGTGATGATACAGTTAATAATCTTCTAACCTGAGGGCGTGTGTCATTAATGAGCTATAATACTATCCTGTTATCATTTAAAATTTCCGAGACTAATTATTTTACCCTCAAAAAATATTGATAATAGTGAAGTGCTCTTTAAAATATCAACCTGTCTAAAAATTACGAGGCTTTATTTAGCATATTAGTACCTTTTGGGCTTTTAGTTAATTAGCCTATCTCTCAGCCAAATGCTTTTATTAATTGTGGCTTTGTCAGTAAATGTTTATGTAATGATTTGCTTGATATAATAGTAAACAATGTTCGAGATCTATACTATATAATTGGAAAGTTAGCGCTTCGAGCTTTAAAATTAAGAGTGGCATTCACCGTTTACGGTTACTTAGTTTAGTATGCATAAATTGTATGGAGTTTAATGAAGTATGTGCATACAGTTATAAGTTGGAATATTGAGATCTTAAAGTGTTAACAATACTTGCTAAATTCTATAGAAAACAGCTTATATTGAAGTACCTTTTCCTCGGGAGCTATTGAAAAGACTTCAATAATTTTTTAAATAGTTTTGGCAGTAGCTAATTTTAAATTGATCGTTCTGATCTTTCAAAAAATAAAAAATAAATAAATCAACAGTTAAGCAATTTCCCAAGCAAAACAAATCTAAGCTTTCTTTAGAAAGCTTAACACTACTAAAGAAGAAAAAAATCGTGTGTCACGAATTGTTTATGAAACACATTCCAACACATCCAGAACACTGTAACGAAATCTCACTATTTAGTAAGGTTAAAAAAGATGATACCTCTATAAAAGAATTCAGAAAATGCATATCACAGCTGAAAACTCAACTTTAGCAATTAGCGCCCATAGTCGTTAACATATTCGAATTGTTTTGAGCGCCTTGTGTACGATCTATAAATTTGTATGCACGTGTTTAATTTAGCTGTAAAACGCATAACACATTTGAAAATTTGTTTTCAGTATTTATCACACATAGAAGATAACTTTACATTTTATGTACTACATACCATAATGTAACGGAATTATTTTCTGTGTCCCTATAAATTTACTGTAAATGCTTCACATTTCATTTTCAATAGGAAATGTTCTATGTTAAACCTCAATAACGTATATCAAAGATCCTACTTATTCCTACGGAAGGCAACAGATGTTTGGCGCAGTCGACGTACTAGAGAAAGCAGGTGGTTGTGTATGGGGTGTATTCAGATAGCCCTGGGTGGATGAGCTAGCTGAGCAGAGACGGTGTGTCAGGTTCGGCCGGACCAAATTTTTGTTTTTGCCCTCTACTCCACAGCCTTGTCGCCTCAGGCCTAGTCAGCTCAAGTACGTAAGATGCCAGGGGCTAATTTTCCTGTTCGTTTATGTTATCTTATATTTTATTTGCTAATTTTCTTTTATGTTTTGTATTGTTATTGTTCCGCCGGTAAGGAGATAGTGGTCTGGTCACCAGTGTAGATTTTCCTCGATCCTTGCTGGCACTAGAGTAATTTTCAGGTGGGGCTTTTCCCTAGTCTATGAGGCGGTGGTTGCTCTTGTGGAATTTTACACGTTATTCGGGGTCGATGACGCAGCGAGCCTAGCTTTGACACCGGACCTGCTCCGGCCCTTCTCGGCCTATTGATTGGAGTTTTATCGGCGCGTCCGGAATTGGTTAACAACCATGCCATGTCCAGTAGTGGACGGGTGCATTATTCAATTGGTCTCAAATATGAAATAGAAAATTTGTGCATATTCATTTCTCAGCAAGTCAGTATCTCTTTTAGTGCAATTAAAATTCACTCCACATAATGTAATAAAATGAAAAACTTGATTATTAAAGGATTAATACGTACATCATTCATTAACACGAAAAGGAAAACTCAGCAGAAAGCTCAAAAACAAAGAAAAACTGCAACTAAGGAATCAAAAAGCAATAATTACAAATAAAAAAATTATATGCTACTAACCTGAATTAGACATAAGTGGTCAGTGACAACGGTCATATTGAGTTATGTAATAAGAAAATTTCGTGAAATAAGAAACAAAAGGTGAAACTATAAAAGGAGAACAAGAAATGTTTCAACAAAATAAATATGTTTTATGTGTTGTAAATAAAAGTTCATCAATAATCCGAAAAATATTCAACAAATGAAATGAAAAAAATAATTTTTGATGAATATTCACTATCATTTAAAATCTCAATCTTGGAAAATCACTTTTAAAGTTTTTCGAAAACTGTTTAAATTTAAAAATCTAAAACTTTTATTATTGTTTTTTACTAATGAAATATCAATGATTTTTAAACACTTAGTTGTATACGCGTTCATATATTATTAAATAGATTTTTTAATGCAATAGTTTCTTTATTGTATTTTAGAGGCACTCAAATGTTTTTTATAATACAGGAATTTAAAATTTATTGCATATAATTTTTAGAATAAGGAATATATTTTATTTTATTATATACTTTGTTATTATTGTATATTTAATATATTTTATTTTGTTAGAATTTATTTATTTATATTTTTTTAAATGGAAGAATGTATTTTACTTTATTTCATTTTCATTAATTTTATTTAGAAAGATTTTATTTTTTTATAATTTTTATAATGAAGAAAAATTAAAAGAACAAAACTCACTATTGAAACTCTAAATAAACAGTTTTCTTCACAAATTTCTATTGCTCAGAGTAAAACATCGAAAATTAGAAGTGAGGGAAAAAAAAACTAGAATTGATTTCTCCTAGGCATCAGTTTTATTTCAGTATGTATCATTATCTTTTTAACTTGTACATGTTTTTAATAGGTAATTAAATTAAAGAATTCAACAAAAGTTTTCTTTCTTTTATGTTCTACTTTTCTATCGATCAGTATTGATCTCTTTGTTATTTACTTCACTTTTTCTCAACTTGTGAATTTTTAACGATAAAAAGTGACGTCCTCTATTAGATGAAAGTAAACTAAACTACAAATAATTTTTTCCTATTCTTTTCGTTGTAATGCATCCAAAATTTATTTTTTAAATCGTTGATTTTCATTTACTACTTAAATAATATTTTTTACAAAATACTTTGTGTGCTATTTTTTCTTAGAAACACTCGTAGAAAAATAAACAAGAACGAAAAAATCAAGCATCAGTGCATGTAAAAATAATAATTTTTTTCATACAATGCAATGAGATACAGCAATCTCTCACTTATACGTCGGTGCAAAGGACTAACCAAAAACGACACATAAATGAAAATTCAAGTAAAAATTTAATTTGAAATAAATGTTATGACAAAATTAATATTTAAATGGTTAAATAATATGCAGAATAATAATTTTTAAAAAAAATACGATTTACTTCACACAACTCAAAATTTTCATTAATCGTATTTTTTAAATAGTCTAAAAGTGAAGTTTTTTTATGAACTTGATGTCTGTCCCTAAAAATAGCTTTTTCGTGTCTATTGAAATATGAATATGTTGACCAGATACATCAGTTTGTTGGATGTAGTGAAGGAGCATTTCCACAGCACCTATTGTTTTTCTAAAAGTCAGTGGATGTGTTTCTACGCTTTCTTTGCTACCTGATTCATCTTCAATTTCTGCAATTACTTTTGCATGTCCCTCATTTTTGTTGTTACTACTCTTTCATCAATGCCTACAAAATCGTTAAAATGAAACGGTATTAGATTCTTCATCTAATACTGGATGATCTTTGGCAGAAGATGCATCATTTTCAAATTCTTTCAAAATGAAGCCGCCTTTTTTTAAAACAGTTTTGAATTTACGTTTCATGGACACTTTCCCATGATGAACAGAGCACCTTCATTGAATGAAGTACGAACACTTTTTAGATCATTTACTGCGTTTTATAATTCAAGAGTCCGAGTCATTGCAATTACAGATGTCACAAAGCTTTGAATCTTTCAATAAAGTTGACAAATCCCGTAGACACTGCTTAACATTGCATTCTCCAACGCTTGCATGGTCACCACTTGTTACTACCCTTTCATCAATACCTACAAAATTGTTAAAATGAAACGGTATTACATTCTTTATCTAATACTGGATGATCTTTGGCAGAAGATGCATCATTTTCAAATTCTTTCAAAATGAAGCCGCCTTTTTTTAAACAGTTTTGAATTTACGTTTCATGGACACTTTCCCATGATGAACAGAGCACCTTTATTGCATGAAGTATGAACACTTTTTAGATCATTTACTGCGTTTTATAATTCAAGAGTCCGAGTCAAAAATTCTCCATAATTAACTTGCTGATACAACGAATAAATCCCAAACCACGCAGCTGAAATTTACATGTGCCGTTTGCACACTGTAAAAATAAGCAAATGTTTATTAATCTATGAAAATATAAAACGACCATGAACGAAAATATACAATAACCTCTTCCGAGTTACCAATGATTCCGAAAAGTTCTTTATCTTTACAAACTAAACCAATATATTTTCTATATTTAAAGAAGCATTTATAAAAACAAAGTTTCTTTTTCTGCCATTGATTTTCGGAAACGTTTCCTAGTTAATTTTATTGTGTATTAATCAGTTTTCTCAAATCAGAATATCGGTTTTCAGGCTACTGTCAATTTTCAATTAAACATTTTTGGTTGCGGAATTTAATTTATACATTATAAAATAATTTTAATATTAATGTTAATGTTAATGCTGTTAATTCATCTTGTTTGTCTGTAAAACAGGTTTGATGAACATGAATATGTTTACTTGAGAATTGCTAGCATCCTTTAAACCTATATTCCGTGTTGATAAACATGATTAGTACACTGTAAAAACAACTCGGAAACGTTCCTGAAAATCAGTGGCATAAAAAGAAAATTTCTTTTTTTAAATGCTTCTTTAAATCTCGAAAATATATTGGTTTTAGGGATTTCTGAAGATATAGAATATTTATCGGAATCATGGATTGCATGGAAAAGGTGTTTGTATATTTTCATCCGTGGTTACATTATGTTTTTCCTAAATTAAGAAACATCTGTCTTTTTTGACAGTGCAGGGAAGAAAAAAATTTTTAATCGTTGAGCTTTGGGAAGTGCGAAGGGTGGGCAGCGCACTGATACATGAATAAAATAACTTGCTATTTTTTTTTCTTTTCGATATTTGCATCAAATCGCTGAAGAAATTTCAAAATGTTGTTAGTATTTACCCATGCTTTTACTGCTGTTGTCGTATTCACATGGTAGTTTTTTCACATTTTTTGTAGCATCGAGCATTTTTCGATTTTTCAATAATGAAAGGGATATTTTTTCAGAACCATTTGCATTCAAGGGGGCGACAGTTCAGGGAAAATTATAGTAAAAAAATGGCTAACAGCAGTATTTTTTATAAAAAAATCCATACTGTTTATTTTAACGATAAATAAGTCGAATTTTTCTATGACAAAATACTGGTAATTTCCTTTTTTTCGACTTTGTTTTTCCCTGATCTGTAGCCACTATGGCATTGCAGCAAAGTAGAGCTCTAAAAGTCTCTCTTCACAATTTTTCTCCTTGAAACACTTCACTCTTTTTCCAGCATAATTTTGAAAAAAAAATGTTCCAGTTTCATCGCAATTACAGATGTCACAAAGCTTTGAATCTTTCAATAAAGTTGACAAATCCCTTAGCCACTGCTCAACATTGCATTCTCTAACGCTTGCATGATCACCACTTATGATGCGAATAGCTAATCCATGCTTATTTTTATGTTTTTCGATCCATCCTTTTGGGACGCAGAAAAATGTGATATTCCAAATGCCTGTGCTAAGGCAATTTCATTTTCTCTTAACTGTTAAGTGGCAAATATATTGTAGGCACGAGCTTCTCTAAGCGACTACACTAAAGCCTTTCCCAAATGATAAAATTTTTAACTTTGTATTATGCTCCTTTCGGAATGAATTCCACATTCTTTGTTGACTGCCTTAGTTGCATCTTTCTTTTTCAAATTCCTCTTAAAGTTGTAACAGTAATTTTAAATTGTTCTGCTAAAGATTTCTTTGACGTATTGACCATTTCTTCAGACATTTTAAGAACATTGATTTTAAAAGAAATTGATAATTTTGTTCGTTTACTTATTTTTAAGACTGACAAAAATACTTGAACGTTGCGAGCAAGGACTGAAATGTGTAAAGAAAAAGGGTTTCATCAGCGCAGGTTTATTTATCTAACTGATTTCCGTTGCTTCATTTCTAAGAGAAAAGACCCCTCTATCATGTCTCCTCCTAGAAATAGTAGGTGTGAAGTGATGTGCTTGAAGAATGTAGTTTCCAATCGGGTCCAAAAAAATAAATGCAAAAGGTTTCCCCTTTACAAGCTGATGGGAAATTTCTTGGAAATGACGTGTATAGAATGGAAGAAATTTCAAGGGAAACTTTAAATTTCTCCGATGCATTAGTGAAATATTTTACGTTGCGACGCATGAACGAAAAAAAAAATAACATTGCATCGCTATATCTTTATCCACGACTGCTGAAAATCAACGTATATCTGACAGAGACACATAAAAGAGGCGAAATATAAGTGAAAGATTTCTATATCTAAATAAATAATTTTAAAAAAAATAACGAACTAAAATTCCATTTTCTTGCTCAAATTCCAAATTACTTGCCATAGCCAGTAATGTGTGCGAACGCTTTCGTGCATCCCTGTATATGACCTACACATCTCGTAATATAATAAAAATTAATCTAGTTTACAATGTCATACCACATCTAAAAACGCATAAAAAAGCAGTTATCGCTCATAGTCAGTCCTGTAACCGAATTCTTTTGAATATCTGGGTAAATAAACGATAAAATCTGCGCACTCAATGACCTACAGAAAACATGTTGTAGTTCACTTCAGTAATATATATCATTTCATTATGGTTGAAATAGTGTAACACCATTAAAATACACTGCAAAAGATTTTTCCGACAGATCACAGTGAAACGGAATTTTATGTGCGTCTCTGTAAACGAACTGTGAATGTTTCTTACTCTATACTCTGTTGAAAGTATGTTTCCATCCGCTTAAGTGATTCATATCAATTTAATTATGTTTGAAGCATCATCAAAATGTTCCGCAAACGATTTTCCCCATAGATCATAATGGAATGGAATTCTTTTGTATGTCCCTGTAAACGAACTAAAATTGCTACACACTTCATTTTCAATAACGATCATGCTATGCCAAACTTAAACAACGCATGTTAATTACATGGCAATCCTTGTATATTTACGAGAGTTAGAGTACGGTCAGCTGGCCAGACAAACATAAGTCATAAACATTTTCCATCTATGTTGGAAAATGCTGAAAATTCATATTACAAAATTCAAAATTCCGCACTTATTAAATTTATTCCATAAAAATTTCCCCTTCTAAATTCATCCTACAACCGTAGTTTGTTAAATTATTTCCCATCTTAAGTAATATTCCTTTTATTTTATTTATCTAAATATCTTTCTATTTAAAATGCATAATTCAATATTTCATTCCCCTTCAAAATATCCAAAAAAACACTTCTAGTAATTATTTTTCTTCAATTTTTTTTTTATTTCCTTCCCCGTTCATAAAAAGCCGAATTAAATTCTATATAGAATTATCATTTTATGCCATTTGTGTTTTCTTATTTTTATTCCAAAAGCTCAAATTGCGCCTTTTCTCGCACAGAATGAAGCACTCCAATTTCCTGCGGCCATAAGTAAAGAGTTCGAACACAGCCAAGCGCTGTGATTGGTTAATTCATACCACTGCACTGACGTCGAAAAACTTACGTCTTGAAATATAAAGTATGAAACTTGAGTTCTGGAGGTAGATTTTCTGTGATATCGGCTGCTACGATAACATGTTGTCCCCCGAAGTGAGAAATAGAAATTTTTTGAAATGTGATTACAAGTTAACATCGACGTATTATGTTTAAAGCATGGCAAGATGACTACAGTTTAATGGTGAAAGTATTCCGTGATAAGAGAAAGTTGTGGTAAATGTTTGCTTATCTGTCAACGTATGGAGAATAAATAAAACTTTGTTCTTTCAAATATTCGTCTATAATTCTTATGGGAAAACTTCCAATGCGATTTTGATCAAAGACCAGGTAGAGGGATACTGACGACTGCACGATTATGTAATATTCTAGTGAATTCGTCGAGAATGAGCTACAACTACTTAAAATAATGATCTATTTAAAAGGTACTTCAGTATGATATTTGTGTCGAACAGGCATAAATGCATAATAAACAGTTAAAATAAAACTGTTAAATCATGAAGGCGTATCCAACATAAGAATATATTAGTGTTATGTATTAAAAATTCATATTTAGCGTAATTTAAAATGATTACAACTTCCAATTTAAAATGATTACAACTTCCCTGTGTTTTAAAATGATAGGTCTATATGAAAAATAAATTTAAACAAGTGGGTAAGTGTGATCGAAGATCGCTCAAAGGGTTTTGTTTAATATTCTTTTCAAAACACTTTATCCTTTCTTTAATAAATCCAAATAAATATCATTTAGCATTAACAGAAAAAAAAGTCATGTTTTTTATAAAGTAAAAAATTACCGGTCTATTTTTTTGTTTTTTCGAATATCTAAACCAGCCAGATATCGGGCGAAGCCCGCTATTATATTCTGTCATAATAATATCCGTCATACGGACTAAATGCAATATTTAAAAAAACAATTTCAAAATTAAACAAATTGTACACCTTCAAAATGTTAAAATATGCAAATATTTCCATAATCGGTTTTTACCATTATTCAATATGTTTCTCAAACTTACACATACTCATACTCCTTGTATTATTGAGAAATCTTAGACATTTTCCGTTTTATTACCACTATGACGTCAATCAATTTTATTTCATATTTATCTTTTTTCAATTGGTGAAACTTTTTACTTCATTTTCATTTTTCACGTGGAAATCGTCTGATAGAAAATTAATTACTGTAGAAAGAATTTCATTGTGGATTTAAAATTTTTGGCATCTGCTATAACAAAAAAAATGTTTAAATTTAATAGGAAAAGGCAGTTAGAATTTTGGTTTTTTTATCTCTATTTATTAAAATAATACGATTTTTTCAAATTTTAATATTTTGAGCTCTTCACAGCTGGTATTCATGTATATACACAAAGTTTCAACTCTATAAGTTATATAGTTTTTGAGAATGGCTCTGTGACGGACGGACAACGGAGCAGAACGAAACCCTAAAAAACAATAAGGGGTAGAAATTCACGATTTTCTGTACTCTGCTTGGGAAAACAATACATTTTTAGTGACAGAATAATATTAAAATAATAGAAAAGTAATAGAAAAATAATAGAAATAAAATAATATAATTTTTTTAATTAGCCAGTCATTTTTGAGACACCCGGTAAATGCGTTAGTTTTTAAGAAGAACCATCCTCTCTTCTTATCTTATCGTTCGAAAAATTGCACATAATACCTAAATTTTCATGAATTTATTTAATACCAGTGAAATTTTAAAAGATATTTACAATTTCACTGTTTTTTACTGGCGTCATTTATATATATATTTTTTCTTAAATCGAATGTTAAAAAGTAATGTCTGCGACAATAGACATCGTACCATATTTCAAAAAATATATATTATTATAATTCTTAATATGTGTTAAAAAAAATAATAATAAGAGAATTGCATATAAATTTAAAATATTTTCTTAATTAAATTTTTGAAAAAAAAATATTTTATTTTTGTTGCTGAAGACAAAATTCTTTATGTTTTGGCAATTTTTTGCATGAATTATTCTAGTTTTTGTAATTAACTTGCATAACACAACAGCGCAGCTTTAATAAAAAGAAAGCAGTTCAGCAATTTTTTTAATAAAATTCGTATTTTTAAAACAAATGGTTTAGTTAAAAGTTGAGTTGTTCATTCGCTGACATTCTTTACAATCCGTAATGACTTACAGTGTCTCACAAAAGTGATGGGACACTTGTGCTTTATAAAAAGAAACTGCAATAAAATAAATAAACAAACATGTGCAAAAATTTTTTGGGTGTGTTTCATATTTAAAGTTAGTAACAATTATTACATAACATACATTTTGTCAAAATATTAAAATATTAATTTAGTAAAAATACAATTGTTCAGAACGGAGCAAAAAATGGCTCACATAAGTGATGGGACACTTACTTTTCCATGAAATATTTATCCACAAATTTTACTTTTTAAAAGGTTTTAATATTTTGTTGGATTTCCTTTTACTTTTAAAACATGATTTAATCTTTTTGGGATGGATTCGACTATTTTTTTTGTGATTTCTGGAGTGATTTTACCCCATTCTTCTTGAAGCACCGATTTTAGTTGTTGTTTTGAAGAAATGGTGTGTTTGCGAATTCTTGATTCCAATTCTTGCCAAATATTCTCTATGGGATTTAAGTCTGGAGATTGTGGTGGTGTTTTTATTATTTCAGGACAGTTATATAGCAGCCAGAGTCTAACGTTCAGAGCAGTGTGCTTGGGGTCATTGTCCTGGTAGAATTTAAAATCGTTATGAAGGTTCAATTTTCGTGCTGAAGATTTCAAATTTTGCTTTAAAATATCAATATACTTGTACTGATCCATTATACTGTCAATAAAAACAAAATTACCAACTCCAGCGGACGACATACACCCCCATACCATAACTCCTCCTCCACCATGTTTTACTGTTGGTACCAAGTTCTGTTTGCGAAGTTCTTCCCTGGGTTTTCTCCACACCAAGATTCTACCGTCAGAACCAAATATATTAAATTTACTCTCATCAGCAAATATAACTTTATTCCAGTAATCAGAATTCTTATTTATGTTGGATTTTGCGAAAGCTAGTCTGAGTTTTCTATTCTTTTCACTTACGAAGAATTTTTTCCTGGCTACTCTACCGTGATATCCAGCAGATCGAATTACCCTTCTAATAGTTTCAGGATTAACAATTATTCCATATAATGCTTGTAAATCAGCAGCAACTTTTGAAGCACTAATTCTTGGATTTTTTTTAATATTTCGAACGATAATTCGCTTTATTCCATTGGATAGCTTTGATGGTCAGCCAGGTCTTCTTTTATCCTGAATCATATGATTCTTTTTATATCGTTTAATGATATTGAAAACTGTTGAACGACTCAAGTTAACTGTTTCAGCAGTTTTTCTAATAGATTTTCCACGTTCAATATGCAAATTAATAACTAATTTTCGAATTTCAGGCGAAGTTTCTTTTCGTTTAGCATTCATGACTACACAGAGCTAAAAAACACAAAAATTCCAAAACAAACTGGAGAGAAATACAGCAGACGATTTTATAAATTATTGCCAATTGCTTTTAAGTAACAATAAAACCCCAAAAAATATTTTTATTGCTTATTTCAGGCGATTTTTGTTGCATATATAATGGTGTCCCATCACTTATGTGAGCTATTTTTTGCTCCGTTCTAAACATTTGTATTTTTATTAAATTAATATTTTAATATTTTGACAAAATGTATGTTATGTAATAATTTTTACTAAATTTAAGTATGAAACACACCCACAAAAAAAATGTGTACATGTTTTTTTAATTTATTTGATTAGTTTCCTTTTGTAAAGCACAAGTGTCCCATCACTTATGTGAGACACTGTACAAAAGAAATTGTTAAGATTTTTTTTAAATGTTAAGAATTGAAAGTTTTCGATATTTATTATTACTATTTTTAGGTGCGTTCGTAATTACATAAATACGTAGCACCTATAGTCGTCGTTTGGTCCGTCCGTCTGTCCGTCCGTCTGTCTGTCTGTCTGTCTGTCCGTCTGTCTGTCTGTCTGTCTGTCCGCATATGACAACGCAAAAACTACCCAACCAAATGGTTTGCAATTTAAAATATATTATCTTTGCAGAATTTTGTCGAGACATTTCAAATTTTATTAAAATCGAATCAAAACTTTAGGAGATATTAATAAAAATATTTATTAAGAAATTTGATTTTTTTTTTTTTAAATCGGTGCTTTTTTGTTATAGGAGCTTTCGAAGTTTAATCGTCAAGCGACCGAGATACTTATTTTATGACAGAAATTAATCTGCAGACGATATAATTCATTTCACAGAATTAAAAATCATCAAGATCTGAATATTTATATAACTAGCTGATACATATATATCTGAATATTTATATAACTAGTTACGATATTTGTATGAACAGTGTCATAAAATATATACTTAACTAGCTGTTTAACCCGTTCTACGCACGGGATATCATGAATTTAATTCTAAAACGTGCGTACGAACGCACCTCGTTTGTAACGTTTGACGTACAATTTCCAACTTGTTTAGATATACCTCTATTTAAAATGTGTTCAAAATTGTTGAAATGTAGCATAATTTGCCTTTAATTTTCTTTTTTCTCAGATTCATAGCCTTTTTTAGGTGCGTTCGTAATTATGTAAATACGTAGCACCTATTGTCGTCGCTTGGTCCGTCCGTCTGTCCGTCCGTCTGTCTGTCCGTCTGTCTGTCCGTCCGTCCGCATATAACAACGCAAAAACTACCCAACCGAATGGTTTGTAATTTAAGATATATTATCTTTGCAGAATTTTGTCGAGACATTTCACATTTTTAAAAAATCGAATCAAAACTTTAGGAGATATTAATAAAAATATTTATTAAGAAATTTGAATTTTTTTTAAAAAATCGGTGCTTTTTTGTTAGAGGAGCTTCCGAGGTTAAATCATCAAGCGACCGAGATACTTATTTTATGACAGAAATTAATCTGCAGACGATATAATTCATTTCACAGAATTAAAAATCATCAAGATCTGAATATTTATACAACTAGCTATAGTACGAACGCACCTCATTTGTCACGTTTGACGTACAATTTCCAACTTGTTTTAAAATAGTAGAGCTCTGTAGACTTTTAGAAAAAAAAATCAAGTCATACTATCACATCTCGAAAATTATATAGGGAATTCATTTACAAGCTGTCAACAATGTATGTTACTTTCTGAAACATGCAAATTCTTGTTGTATTGTTTACGAAAAAAATGAAAATATTTCCGTAAAGGCTCTGTAGAGGTTTCCATACAGATTTCCAAATGTCCCCATAAGGAAAAAATACTTTTTAACTGGGAGCTTTTAGTGCAAGTAAATACAATCATAAGAGAAATATACATCATACTCAGTTAAGATATTAAACAGCTAATTAAATATATACAGATATACAGATATATAAGAAAAACATTTCCACTAAGAACTGATACGTATGATATGCAATGAATAAGTTCAAAGTCGTCCCAGCCATAAGATGAATTAACCCCCCCGCCCCCTTCCAACTTTCCCTAATTAACTAGTCCATGTCTTTAAGGTGTGTTTCAAATGACTTGCTCAACAACGCAGAACGTTCTGACACATTTTCTGACTGATTTTAAACGTAAAGACATAAAATTGACAGGACTGACTATTGAAGCGATTTGGAATGAAAATGATTTTTCCTTTGTTTAACCCGTTAGCGGACGGTGGTCACAAAAAAGACACCTAATTTCATTTCTAAAACTGACAAACGGAACCAAGAACATTTAATTATTTTTTTCCTTTTATAAAGTATCGGAAATTTAGCAAGTTTTTATTTTCTAATAAATTCTTTTGTGAATTCTGGTGTCAGTCCATTATTTCATCCTTTTAAAAACAGAATTACTCCGCGCCGAAAAGGGTTAATAAAAGAAGTAATTACTTATCGAGTTATAAGCTATTCATGTCACGTGAAGAACGTTTGTTCATGTTCTTGTGCTGCCACGTCGAGAATTTGGTACAAAACGCAGACTTTGACAGTATTTTCTGAAAGGTCTTTTGCGTTTACCAAAAAACGTGTTTCGATTACATAGTTTCTGAATAAGATCACATGCCAATTTCATGCGTTTCCGAACAAAATTAAATTCCGAAATGTGTCAGAAAAAGTAGCTTTTTGGATTTCAGAGCAGCCTTAACTTATTGAATTTCGCTTTAAGTTTTTCTGTGATTGGGCTACCTTCTCTATTAGTCTGGAAAAAAGAAGCCACGTTTCCGCCTGTTCCGATTCCGTGAGTAACCTCCGATGTACTAAACACCCCAGCTTATTGTTACTCTCGCAATTTTTCTAATTTTGTAATTTTTTAAAAAATTTTAGGCTTTCTTACTTAAAAAGTAAAAACGGAAACATTATAAGACCAGTCCTGTGTCTGTCTGCCCGTCTGTCAGAGCCCTTTTACTCGTAAACTATGGGACGTGGAGAGTTCAAACTTGGGAAAGTTATAAAGCCTATTAACTGGCACATTCTCAGATTATTAGCCATTCACAAATATCTTAAGGAAAATTTAGGGGGCTAATTAAATTACTTGAAAAAAAAAGGTTTCTTTTTGTATATCGTGTGAAAGATCTCCTAATACCGAACTCAAAAAAAAAAAATAAAAAATAATTTTAGATATATTTTCAGAGATATCGTCGAAAATGCACTGCAAAAATATGCCCCCCCCCCCTCCCTTACTCTATTTCCGAATCTACTGAAACTAAAATTATGAAAAGAAATTTGGGGTGCTAGGAGTTTATTTAAATCTTGCAGAAAAACTATAACGATTTTCGGTACTTTTCGGTTAGCCGGGCGCCAGTGAAATGTATATATCTACATATACATATATATGTATACATACACACATATATGTATGTGTATATATATGTATATATATATACATGCATATATAAATGTGTGTATGTATATATATATGTATATATAATGCGAAAACCACATACCATACTTTCAAACCCAAAACTACTGAAACGGCAGAGAAAACAAACAAATAACCTTAAAAATTCGAACTAACAATACTTTAAACAAAACCACAAACAGAAAAAACACAACCAATGGAGACAGGCTGCAGGGCTAAAGACCTGCATGCTGGGTTATACCGGCATTACACATGAAACTTCCCCCATGCCTGTCACAACCAAACTAACCGTAGGAAAAATTAAAACCAAGATGAAAAGACGACTCAGCCGGACGAAGCTCCTTATAAAACCTACACTCACTTGGCGATATTTTTAATCGCCAAAAGGAGAGTATCACTGTATTCTTTACCTTTGACAAAACTATTCACCAAACTATTTAAAAAAGCAATAGGATAACTCTGAACCAATGCACCGTGATAGAGATTTATTATGTCACTCATTATACTATCATGTTCAGAATTTAATTTTGCTATCCTAATTAAACTGTTGATAAATATATTTCTAAAAATTGAAATATGTACATTAGAATTAAAATTTAATATCTTGATTGTTTCAAATTTGTAATCATTTCTCTTATCGTAAATGCAAGTACGCAAGTCACCCCTCTCGATGTCGATAGCAAGGTCAAGATAATTTACATGTTTTGTGTTATATGAAGTTCTCTTTAATGTCAAACCTTGGGGGTAATAATCAAAATTTAATTCACTGTTGGAATCGTTAATCTTTACCAACAAGACATCATCAATGTATCTGAAACTTAAAAAATCCTTGTTTAATGTATCATTAACTTCGTATAAAAATAAATAAATATCTGCAAGTACCGAGCTGCAACTACCCCCCATAGGTATACCCTTAATCTGCTGAAACACATGTTTACCGTCAAATAAGTAATTTTCATTAACTACAAAATTAAATAAATTTATTAAATGATCCAAATCTTTACCCAAAGTATTGTAACGCTTAAAAAAATCAAAAATTTTATTTTTAAGATCTATTAAATCAATGTTATTATATAAATCTTCAAAATCATAAACATATAAACCTTTGATATTACTCAAACCTTTCAATCTATTAAGTAACTCAATACTATTTTTTATAATACAAGTGTTATTATGTTTTAATGCCACATCAAATAAACTCTGCAAAATATCCAAAAACTTTTTATTAGCAACTTCTAAATAAGTTCCAAAACCACAAGTAATTGTACGAAAGGCAACAGGGTCCTTATGAAATTTAGGAATCAATACCATATAAGGTAATTCTTTACTACGTTGTGTATATTTTAACCTTTTATAAAATGCGCCAATTCTTCTTTCTGTCTCTTTTACATTGGTATTTAATAACCTGTAATTATGTTTTTTATTATAACTTTGTTTTAGTTGGTCACTGTATAACTTTTTGCAAATAATTGCAAAATTTGTATTAGCTTTATCTATATAAGTTATAACAAAATTACTCTGTAAATCCTTAATAGATTCTTTTAATGAATTATAATCTTCTATCGAAATCCCCCTCGTTTTACCGCAATAAATTGAACTCAAGTCCATCAATACATTATGTTTCCATTCCAAAAAAGCAATTTCCGGCAAGCAAAACTTGCTCATTAATTTATGTATAAACATGTCAACGTTGATTTTTAATCGTTTTTTTATAAAATCCCTTGTATTTATCCTTTTTAAGCGAAATTTTGTACCGTATTGCATATAATTCCTCAATGTTTTGTCCCCGACAATATCTAAATTACCAGTCAATACATGACCGTGATTCACATCCACGTAATTACTATACCTTGGATCATGACAATGACATAAATTGTTATCATTGTTTCTACCGATTTCTTTTGAAAAATTATTATAGTTAAAAACTGTACGTCCTAAAGGTTTATCATATTTAAAAACCCTGACAATTTCTATGTCTTTATCTGGAAGCAATTCATTGTATTTATTCAATACATGACCTATATTAATACCACGTTTTTTATGTTCCATGTAGTCCATTACAAAATACATACGATTGGCCAATTTATTGTTGTTATTGCATCTCCCCAAATATTGCTCCAAATGTTGTGATCTAATCCTTAACCTCAAAATATCTAATGCCAAATCAATATTGTAATTACTCTTATATAAATATAAAAAGTTTAACAAATCACCTATAAAACGTTTTTTCACATTAAATATAATATATTTTATATTTCTTACTATACCATTAAAATCACTCTCAAGAATTGAGCGTTTAATTTCATCTATACTATCATATCCTTTTCCAATTACCCTATGATCCATCTCTGTAATGAATCCATAATTCATGGGATGTTCGATACGTTCGTATATTGAAACATCCAATAATGTGTTTCTTAATTTTTTCATAACGTTAGTTCCATTGAACATAACATTTAACCCGTAAGGGTACACAGTACCACATTTAATCATCATATCATTTTCACATATCATTCTTTCCCTTTTGTTAGGAACTATCTTTAAAATCGTCAATTCTATATTTTCAATACCATGCTTGTTAAAATGTCTAATTTCAATCTCCTGTTCTTCTTTATTAGTTTTACAATTTCTGATGTCAGACTTATGGTTGTTAAACCGCTTATTAATTGGGTCAGAAGTTTGACCTATATATGACATACCACATATCTTGCAACTAAGTTTATATACACTATTATATACCTTACATACCTTTAAATACCTGATGTCCTCAATAGTGTTATACTCTATTCCCACACTCAGGCAAATATATATATGTATACATAGATATATAAATTTCACTGGCGCCCGGCTAACCGAAAAGTACCCGATTTTCTTAGGTCACATACGTTTTGAGAAAAACGCATTTTCCGTTACGCACAAATTTTGCTTTTCGGATGATCAGCGGAAAAGTTGACGGGCGCTTGAGGTATCTATCGACGCAGGATCATCCAAGGATATTTTATAACGATTTTCGAAAAAAAATGTCGGAGATTTACCGAAATATTAATTAAGTTACTTGAAAAAAGAAACTTTGTTTTGTTTTATTAATATCGTGTAGGGTATCGTCCGAAAGATCTCGTAACTTAAAAACTCAAAAATATATTAGTAATAATTTTGGTATTATATTTTCAGATATATCGGCGAAAGTGTACTGCAAAAATATGTCTCTCTCCTCCTATTTCCAAATCTACTGAAACTAAAATTATGAAAAATATTAGGGGTAGTATGAGTTTGTTAATTAATAAATAGTAATTAATAAATTTAATGTACGGAACCCTTTGAGCGCATGTTATACTCGTACTTCACTGATTTATATTTATAAACCTTGATAACATGATTTGAAGTGTCTGTTGTCCAAATATCATGTATTTATGACCTATACAACACCATAGACAACAGTTTAGGGAGTTTAATTTAGAGAGCTCTCTAGAGGTATTCCTCGATTAATGCGATTTGAGTTAGTGAGGTAAACTTTTTTTGAATGCTCCCTTGATAAGAGCAGGCAAAATTTTTGATGAGTGCTCAAAGGGCACGAAATGGGAGATTCTTGTTTTTTTGTTTTTTTTTTAGCAAGATGGCATCAAATTTTTGAAAAGGAAATTTCGAAAAAAGAAATAACATTAAAAGAATTCGTAAAAGCTTTTCAAAATTGTGAACTTCTCAAACACTATTTGATAGATAGAAACAGACATCGGTGGAAGGATGCAAGTGCACTAAGGATTAGAAAATAACATTTTGTGTTACCGCAAGATGCATTCCAAAAAGATGAAAAAAAAACTGTGCAATTGACAATTGATTAGTTTTTGTTTATATAAATTAAAATATGTGTAAGTATGAAGTAATCAAATTGTATTACAATGATTCTTAAATCAAATTATGTAATTTTTTTAAATTACCCTAATGGTATGTAAGTTAAAGAACTGTAGTAATTCAGAATTAAAATTAAAATGGACTTTTAAATGTTTCTTGATTGTTACTTATTAGATTAGCTCATATGTTTATGTCAATGAAAGTTCATGAAAATTAGAAAAACTTTTTTTGAAGTTTCTTATCAAGCTGTAATATGTACCTTCTAATAATAATAGGGTGATTGCACCGCTTATTGACCAGACACCAATAATTGAGCGGTGAAAGATAAAAAGAGTAGGAAACAAGAATTAATTGGTATCTATTCTAACTTTGAGCATAAGAGAATATAACTAACATCTAAAGAAATTCCTTTTTAGAAGTTACAGTTGTAACTAAAGATTAGAAATTTAATAATTAGAATTTTTTTCACTTTTCTATTTTTATTAATTTGTGAATGAATGTGTAACAAAATACTCACAAATGAGAACTGACTACTAAAAGAAACATCAAATTCCGAAGATATTATGATGAATGAATAATATCCTATTTGTATTTTAGTTTTTCGAAAATATGAACAATACAAATTATGCTAAGTAATAAGCAGGTAAGTGTCGTCGTCCCCCCTCTTTTTATCTCATAGTCCAGTCATTTGGTAGAAAATAAAGGAAAGTTTTGGTGTAGTTTTTTTTTTTTTTTTGGGGGGGGGGGGGTCCTTTTATGTTTTTTGGGTCGCTGAACACGAATCTGAGGTTTTCCAACAAATTTTTTTCCGGGAACAAAAAACGTGTAAAAAACGGATTTTTCTCCGTTTTTTTCAAAATAATTCCAAAATTATGCATTTTACGTGAAAGTCGGCAGTATATGAATTAAAGAAAATAAAATTTCCTACATTTTATGTATTGAAAGTTTTTTTCTCTAATCAATAGTTTAGCCGTGAGAGTGCCTCAAAAATGGGTGTTAAAAACAAAAAACTGTAAAAAAAAACGGGTATTACGGTACTGTATGTCAATGTAACATAGAAACTAATCATTTTACGCAAATGTTAACTATTAATGTTACTAAAGATTATATGTTTAACTATATTTTATGCATTTGAGGTAGAGGAAAAGTGCGGATCCGACACCAGGGGAAGGTGGGAGCAGTGGGGCAGATCCAGCTACTCTCATGAGTCGAGGATGCTACACCTCCGGAGAGCTCGTATTCTAAGAGGCGGTAACATTGGGAGTGGATAAAAGAGAAAAAACTGTAAAAAACGGGAATTATGGCCCTGTATCGATGTAATATGAAAATTAACCATTTTAAGCAAGCGTTGACTATTAATGATACTCAAATATATAGGGTTAACTAAATTTTACAATGAAGTTGCCTGATAATAAATATGACGACTTATTATCAATCATTATTTATTTATAAATAATTATGTACATTAGCAACAAATATTAGTAAGTGCCGCAAAAATAGGTGTTAAAAACAAAAAGCGGAAATTACGGCACTGTACTTGCGTCATATGATTAACTATATTTTATGCATCTGAGGTTCATTGTTTTCTTCATAACTAAAAAATAAAAATAAAAATGATATGTCTGTGATCAAAATCTCCATTTGCTCATAAAAATAAAATAATAATAAAAAAATAAACTTTTTAATTTGCCTTTTTAATAACAGAAAAATAAAATAAGTAAAACACACTTTCGCTTAGAAGAGCAGACACGTACTTCAGTTCCTAAAAGTTTTTATTGCATAGGGTTGTTTGGCCTAAGAATCAGCCTTTTTCAACAATCTGCGATAAACATGTAGAGTACGTACAGTCACGGTACCAACCGCAGGCAGTAGTTGTCTTTGATGGCTACGCTGATGACTTACAAGGTGGTACAAAAACTGCTGAGCGTATGAGACGAGCAAGTAAACATTCTTCAACGGATATATTGTTTGACGGTACAATGATAACTACCATTTGCAAAGAAAAGTTTCTTGCTAACCCAAAAAACAAGGGTCGGTTAATATCTATGATGAGTGACAAGTTCTCATCAGCAGATATTACATACAAGCAAGCAAAAGAAGACGCAGACACCTTGATTATAAACACTGCTTTGTCCTTGGCTCCATCAAGTGAGACGGTGATTATAGTTGGGGAGGATGTAGACCTCTTGGTCATTTTGATAGCTCTCTGCAAGGCTGAAAAAGTTTTCTTTTTAAAACCTGGAAAGAACACTGTTTCTTCAGTGATATTTTCTCCAATTAATGCTGTGAGTTCAACAGTTGCGGAAAACATCCTCTTCTTACATGCTATGAGCGGGTGTGATACAACGTCAGCACCCTTTATGCAAGGAAAAGTGAAGTTGCTCAAAACTCTTGTGAAGAATTCAGATGTTGCTGACGCTGTTAAAGTATTTAAAGACTCCAACGCTACTCAAGAGATGATTGCCGCTGCTGGGGAACATTTCCTGGTCTTGCTGTACGGTTATAGTGGGACGAATGTGCCTTCGCTGAACCACCTAAGGTATATTTCGTACAAGAAGTCAGCATTTAAATACAATTCAAATATTGCTGCTTTACCACCATTTGCATCTGCAGCACGACAGCACTCTTTAAGAGTATATCAGCACGTGCAGCAATGGCTAGGACTTGAAAAAAATGCTGAAGAGTGGGGATGGAAAAAAACAAATCTTGGCCTTGACCTGTATTTACTTTACTACCCCCTGCTCCCCTGCGTTGTTGAAGCTTGTATCATGTAAGTGCAAAAAGAACTGTCAACAAAATTGTGGGTGCAAGAAGGCAGGTCTTTGTTGTTACAACATGTGCCTCAACTGCGAAGGGAACTGCAACAACATCTCACTGGTGAATCAAGATGAGGAAGACGAGTTATACCCTTATAGTGAATCCATGATGCTATAATTTAAAAAGGGGTAGCGTGTAGCCTTTTCATATGGATCAACTTCAATATGTTATTTCGAAACGAATTTTATTTAATATCGTTCTCGAATTTCTTAATATTACAACTCATTACAACAATTGTTTTCAGCGTGCTTCGTTCAACTTACAATCAATTAACAAATAATGCATAGTCCAGTCCTGTACCGTATTTTGAAATCTTAATATCTAATCAAGAGTTTCTCTTTCACTCTTCACGAAAAGTCCAAACCGCGACTTTTCCGTTCTTCAGAAAGATTTGTCTTTTCTCTTCAAAAATATGTCAGCAAAACATTTTCTTCCCCACGGGGTTGGGAATCCGTCCTGAGATGAGTGTTTTTCCACCAACACTCGTCTCCCGCCAAACTCTAACTAACTCCCTCTCCTCGATTTCTTTCCGGTCCGTTTGCTCGAACCAAAGCCTCTCCGTTCACCAATCAAAGAAGTTTCAGTTCACGTCATAGCATTCCGTTTCCTGTGATTCGATCGGGATTCCTTTTTGGGAGGTCTTACTGAAATACTAAATGTTCACACGGGTAAAGTTCTCACGCTAAAACGACCCCACATGAAGCCGGCGAGATCAGAGAAATATTTTGCTGTCTAAACAATTTCCGTTCACAAGATTGATCGAAGCTATTCTGTGCCTTTGCAGGCCGGCGACATTCTTGTAAGTTAGCAGAAAAATATGATGGAAGTTTTCCCACACCTGGGAATTTCTATCCTTGATTATTTTGCATAATTAGCAGACTGTGAGAGATTTAATGAAATCGTCACAACACCCCCACCTTCAAAACATTTTCCGGGTTAAAACGCGGAAAAGCTGCAAAAAAAAGGGTTAGCTCAACATATTTGAGTGGCTAAAATAACATTTCAATATAACCTCACTATATACATCAGTGACCTAATTTCTTATATACTGTTTACCATTGCTTGAACATCTAGCTTTAGAGACTTTTTTTTTTGAAAGATACTTTTTTTTTACTACACATGCCAAAATAACAATAAAACTAAAAATAATCAGATATGTACAAAAGATTGAATTTTACTCAAAAACTTACCACTGAATTGCTCTACTTAAGTAGTCAACGTGGGGTATATCTTTACCCGGTTTGTGTCGGATGGCATATTGAAATTGTTGCAGAGCTAGCGCCCATCGAAGTAATCTGGGATTGTTACCTGCATTATTTTTCAGAAACACCAAAGGGTTGTGGTCTATTTCTATACGAAATTCTTGACCGTCAATGTAATGTCTTAGTTTCTTGATCGCAAAAATTATAGCAGCGCATTCCTTTTCCGTTGCGCTAAAACTTTTTTCTGAGTCAGTAAACTTCCGGCTGAGGTATATTATGGGATGTTCTTCTGAGCCCTGCCTCTGTGCTAACACTACTCCGATCCCTTTTACTTACCCATCATACGTAGTATAGGGTAAGTCTTGTAATCGTTTTGAAAATCGAAAAAAAAAATTTGACGGATTTACACGTTTCAAACACTAGAGATTCCGAAAAACATATTTTTAGAAAAAAAATTTTGCCGTCCGTCTGTGTGTCTGTGTGTCTGTGTGTGTGTGTGTCTGTAAACGCTCTATCTCCCGAAAAAATTGAGATAGAGACTTGCAATTTGGTATGTACTTAGTATGTAATAATGGAAAGAAGCCTATTTCATTTCAATAACCTCGATTAACCGGAACTATTTTTTTCGGACTCTCGAAATATTCGTTCTGATGAAAGGTATATAAAAATTTTCGAAATTGTTTATTTTAAGAAATGAATATAAAAGACAATAAAAAAACATAAATTTTGAATAAAGCATGAAGTCGATCGGATAATTAGTTGCCGAGATATATGGAATCCTATTTTCCACACTCTTCGATTTTTCATGACCCTGTATTTCATCCAAATTTCACTTCAAAGATATATTTTAATTGGAAATTCGACGCTTAATCAGATGCAATAAACCGCTAGTTAATAGGATTATTATTTTTGGAGTTACAAGGAAAAACCTCTTTCAAGCAATTCAGTAATCGAGCCTTTAAAGTTTGTGACGTCATCAAGCCACGATTTTATTTGAATTGCAATGCCTTTTATAAGTAGTTTACACATTTTTATTTTAATATTTTACATTATGCATATCCATGATGGGTAAGTATTACGGTGGCCCCCAACGACTAGTTTCGGATGCATCCATTTGCACAACGAATTCCAAATCATAATTTGGGGCGTATAGAATCTGTTCCCTGGTGAGTTTATCTTTTAGGAGATCGAACGCCTTACTCATTTCGTCACTCGATGCTATTTTTTCTTTTTTGTGTTTTCCCTTGAGCGCTCGCGTGAGAGGTTCAACTATAGTGGCGTAATTTTCTATGTAACGCGAGTAATACCCTGCCATACCTAGGCATCTACTAATTTCTGTTTTGGTTTTTGGCACGGGCAATTCCGTGATGGCGTGAATTTTAGCTTCGGCGGATTTTCGTTGCCCTTCCCCCACTATGTGGCCTAGATATTTAACCGTCTTCTGTGAGAATTTGCACTTCGCTATTTTAACTTTTAATTTGGCGTCCCTTATTCTGACTAATACCTCTTCCAGATGTTTAATATGGTCCTCCCAATCGTCTGAAAATATTGCCATATCGTCTAGGTATGGTAAACAAAATTCTTCTAGACCATATAATAATTTTGCCATGAATTTAGAGAACCTATAAGACGCGTTGAGGAGCCCAAAAGGCATTGACAGAGGTAAATAACTTCCAAAATTAGTCACAAATGCGGCCAATTTCTGCGCCCTGGGGGTCATGGGTATCTGCCAATATCCTTTTGTCAAATCAAGCACCGTAATATACTTCGCGGCTGCCACTTTTTCAACCCTTTCCTCTATATTCGGGAGCGTTACCGTCCTCAAGGCTAACAATGCATGCGGTAGATTTTTCTCCCAGTCACTACCGTTTACCACACTCAATACCTTTAATAATCGTTTGACAGATCGGTGCCATCGTTCTATCAAATTTGATGAAGGTCTACACACACTCGAATGATTTAGTTGCACTCCAAATTTCTCCAGAAAAATGGTGGTTGAAGTAAAAGATTTTCCTAGGTCTGTCTGTACTTCAAAGGGGTAGCCTAAACGACTAAAAATTAAGGTTAGGGCCTCGACTACTGTTTCAGAAAGCATGTTTGGTATCGGTATAGCCTCAGGATATCGCGAATAACAACAAATTGCAGTTAGTAAATATCTATTTCCCTTGTTAGACACTGGCAAGGGCCGACTAGATCTACCGAAAGTTTTGAAAACACCTCTGAAATTATAGGTACTAGCTTCAGTGGGGCCTTTTTCTGCTCCCTTGCCTTTCCCACTTTTTGACATGAGTCACAAGATTTTACGAAATTTTCCGTTTCTTTTATTATATTCGGCCAAAAGAAATACCTTAAAATTTTGTCTTTTGTTTTTAATTCACCCATGTGAGCCGCGATTCCCTCATGACATTCATTTAGAAGGCCTGCCCTATATTTTGCCGGAACCACTAGTTGAATTCGTTCAAACCCCCGATGGTCTTTAGTTTTTCGTATTATCAACGAGTCTTTTATTTAATAATGCGACTTTTTTTCCAACGCCTTTTTCCTGATAATTTCTAGAGAAGGGTCACTGCTTTGTTCCATTCTAAACTCGCCCCTCCCTACTTTAGCCAGGTCTAAGCATTGATCATTGAGAACTTCAGGGAGTAAATCTTTTTCCCAGGTTTCAACTGTCACCTCATCATCCGCCTCTTTTTCGTTTTCCCCGGCTAGGGGCGAAAGAGTAACTTCCTTGTTCGGTTCGTTTTCTTTTTCTTTCGGATTCATTTTAGTCTGTCTACGCGTTATTACCGCATGTAGGGTTTTAATTGTTCCGTTTTTAATATCGTCTATCAACTTCTGCGTTTCGTTACCCAAAATATAGTATGACATATCTGCTTCGCTGTCGGCCACAATTGCTTTAGTTCTCACATTTCCAATGTCTTTAATTTCGAGCATTACATCGGCCGTCGGCAAACAATGCAAATCATTTATTAAAGGTTGTCTTACCCAAACGGTTCCCCCCCGTCTAATTGATCCGAATTAATGAATTTCCTAGACACCACGTCCGAACAGGAACCCGTGTCTCTCAACACGGTAATTTCTTTTCCATTAATTAGAGCATGACTTAAATAGGGTTTAAAACCTTCTTCCAATTCAGGGCTGTTTCGGATGTGACTAATTTTAGAGATGGGTCTTTCGTTTTTTTTGTATTCTGGGCAATTAGCTTTCAAATGCTGGGAGGATCCACACACGAAACATTTGTTCCACCTCTTTTGTACAAATATACGCTCTTTGTCTTTGTTAATATATTTGTCTCGCCAATTTGTTTTGGTTTCGGGAATTCTCTCACTTCGCGTTTTTTCTTCGAACCTTGGTTTTTCGGTTCTTTCATCGGGAGGGGGCCTTACATTCCAAAGTTTTTTCGAAGGGCCTTTAATCGCTTCATATTCGTCGAGACAATTTGCCAAAACTAACGGGTCTTTGTAGTTTGCTTACGAATCAATGAAATGCTCTTTCAATTCGCTAGAAGTACGGCGCTTGATCTGGTCCGTTATCAATAAATTTTTCAGACTATTGAAATCTGTAACATCTAACCCATTTAACCAACCCTCTAAATAACTGTGAGCTCGAAGATCTGTGAGCTCTTCCACGGAGCACCTGGATTGCGTGGATGTTTCATTCATTTTTGACGATACGCTTCGGGACTCATGCGGAAGCGCTCTAGCAAAAACTTTTTGGCGTATTCAAAGTTATCCGTCTGATCTTGCGGTTCCCTTAAAATTAACTCTGCAATTTTGACTGGCACTAAAGCTAATAAATGCGTCACTAAGTCACCTGTCTCTATTTCCGCTTTGGTCGCCTGTCGTTCGAACAAATTTAAAAACAAAGTTATGTCCGAGCGTTCCGGATCAATTCGATGCATGATTGTTCGGAGCGGCAATTTAGGTGGGCGTTCCGACCCGCCACTGGTCGTTGAACTACGTCTATTTGCATCTTGCGTCAATCTAAGTTGTTCCAACATAAATTCGCGTTCTTTTTGTTTTTCCTCTCTTTCTCTTTCTCTTTCTTCTTTCTCCCTCTCATATTCCCTTTGTTTTTCCTCTTTATCTTTTGCGATCTTATCTTCGCGATCTTTTATGATATACCCAGCTTGCGTAAAAGCAAAATCTCTATCGTAATCATCAGCAGCTTCGATTTTTTGGATAATTACCGGGATCCTGTCATTTTTTCCTATCTCCACTCCCAATTCTTCCGCTAAATTCTGCAAATCAATTTTCCTGCACTGTTTCAGATCACTTACTTCTTGCATTTTAAAATTTTATGCAAATACAATATAAAGATGAAAATAATAGTTTCGCACGTTAACTTATGCAATAGGGATTCTAACACTTTATGGAAAATTTTCTGCTACTACACACATAATACTAACAATTTTAAATACAATTCAATTTGAGGAATAATAAAAATAGTATACATATAAAAATACATTTTCAAAATTTTAAAATTTTTTCAATACACTGACAAGTTTTGGTGTCGATCATACAACTTTAAAACAAATTTAGAAATTTGAAATTCTGTGCACATAATTCAACCAATACTTGACATTTCTGACCCCGCAGGTAACAATTTTCCCAGTTAGAACAAAATCAATACTTTTTGAAACTGCTAAAAAATTTTCCTTACATCACATATGCAAAATATTTTAGTATCAAAAACATCTATTGTTTCACAAATAATAAAACTGTACAATCTTTGAAATCTTTCAATCAGGAATTACTAGACAATCGACTTATTTGAAAAATCGGAATTTTTACCTTTTTTTTTAGAGAAAAAAAGAAAAATTACACATTTAGCCTGACAGTCCCTCCTTATATTTTTTTACTGCCAAAAGAAACTTCACACTATCAAATTTTATGCTGATAACAAATATACATATATTTTTTTAAATATGTTAAAAGTTTTTAGATTTAAAAATTTATCATAATCTATCATAATTCAATATTCAAATAAAAAATTTCTCAGAAATGAATTTTTCTCACTAAAGAATATATAAACAAAATGAGAGCCACTCAAAAATGAATTGAGCCTAACTTTTCTACAGTCTTTGTCTGCATCATCTGTCACCGGTTTCGGGTCTGGCCTAGACGTCGTCGACTGCACAGGTTATCTCGATTTGTCTGCTCCTGATGTTTCCTTTCAAGGGCTTGCTTCGGGCTTGTTCTCTGTAAACACGGGCTTGCTTCCAGGACGGAACTGCGGTCTGTCGTGCCAATGCAAGAGCTTGCTTCGGGCTCTGCTTCTACGTTCGGATAACGGAACTGCGGTCTGTCGTGCCAGTGCAAGGGCTTGCTTCGAGCTCTGCTTCTACGTTCGGATGACGGAACTGGGATCTGTCGTGTCACTGCAAGGGCTTGCTTCGGTCTCTGCTTTCCTCTCCTGAACTGGCGTCAGATCTTGCGCGCTTAGATGCGGGCGGGCGTCACTGCTACTGTCTGGGCTCTCTTCACTAATCAATTTTTGTCGAAATATCCCACCGCTGTCACCAGCTATAATGAATCCATGATGTTATAATTTAAAAAGGGGTAGCGTGTAGCCTTTTCATATGGATCAACTTCAATATGTTATTTCGAAACGAATTTTATTTAATATCGTTCTCGAATTTCTTAATATTACAACTCATTACAACATTTTTTTTCAGCGTGCTTCGTTCAACTTACAATCAATTAACAAATAATGCATAGTCCAGTCCTGTACGGTATTTTGAAATCTTAATATCTAATAAGTCCAAACCGCGACTTTTCCGTTCTTCAGAAAGATTTGTCTTTTCTCTTCAAAAATATGTCAGCAAAACATTTTCTTCCCCACGGGGTTGGGAATCCGTCCTGAGATGAGTGTTTTTCCACCAACACTCGTCTCCCGCCAAACTCTAACTAACTCCCTCTCCTCGATTTCTTTCCGGTCCGTTTGCTCGAACCAAAGCCTCTCCGTTCACCAATCAAAGAAGTTTCAGTTCACGTCATAGCATTCCGTTTTCCTGTGATTCGATCGGGATTCCTTTTTGGGAGGTCTTACTGAAATACTAAATGCTCACACGGGTAAAGTTCTCACGCTAAAACGACCCCACATGAAGCCGGCGAGATCAGAGAAATATTTTGCTGTCTAAGCAATTTCCGTTCACAAGATTGATCGAAGCTATTCTGTGCCTTTGCAGGCCGGCGACATTTTGTAAGTTAGCAGAAAAATATGAGGGAAGTTTTCCCACACCTGGGAATTTCTATCCTTGATTATTTTGCATAATTAGCAGACTGTGAGAGATTTAATGAAATCGTCACACCCTGAAACCAAGCTGGAGATGGATTGCCCATCCATTGAATCCGTGGACCCAATGGAAGAGGAACAAGCCACGCCACAAAGTATTAAATATTTACCATTAAGAAAACATTTATTCTATAATATTGGTAGTAAATAAAAAATCCACTAATTCCATACGTCTATTTTCTATGTTGTAGATGTCGATGAACAGCAGGGACTTTCAAATAAAAGATTGCGGAAATAAGAATTTTGCTTTTTGACTTCATGTAAATATACTAATGTTTGTTATTAATGTACATAATAATTTATAATTAAATAATGATTCATAATGAGTCGCCGTATTTATTATCAGGCAACTTCATTGTAAAATGTAGTCATTCATATAGTTTGTAGTATCATTAACAGTCAACGTTTGTTTAAAATGGTTAATTTACATGTTACATCAACGTACAGGGTCGTAATTCCCGTTTTTTACAGTTTTTTTGTCTCTTACACCTCTCAATTTTACCGCCTCTTACAGTATGAGCACTCCGGCGGAGGAACACCTTCGACTCATGAGAGAAGGTGGAACTGCTCCACTGCTCCAACCTTCCCCTGGCGCAGGATCCGCACTTTTCCTCTACCTCAAATGCATAAAATATAGTCAAACATATAATCTTTAGTACCATTAATGGTTACCGTTTGCGCAAAATGGTTAGTTTCCATGTTACATCGACATACACTACCGTAATTCCCGTTTTTTACAGTTTTTTTTGTTTTTAACACACTTTTTTGCGGCACTCTCACAGCTAAACCATCGATCAGAGAAAAACATTTTCAATACATAAAATATAGGAAATTTTATTCTCTTTAATTCATATACTGCCGACTTTCACGTAAAATGCACAATTTTGGAATTATTTTGAAAAAAAACGGTGAAAAGTCCGTTTTTTTTACGTTTTTTGTAAAAAAAAAAAACGTATTTCCCGGAAAAAAATTTGTTGGAAAACCTCGGATTCGTGTTCAGCGACCCAAGAAACATAAAGGGACCCCAAAAAAAACTACACCAAAACTTTCCTTTATATGCTCTTTTTTATCCCCTAATGCCTGGACTATCTTACCTTCATAAAAATCACTGAATATCTTGTGTTGAGATATTTCTTTTTATATAATATTACTACAACTGCAGAGTGGAATGGTAGTAAATATAACTAAATGCGTCCATGAAAAAGTTTAGGATGTGTTTAACAAATCAATTCTTTTTTAAAACAATCGGGGACTATCCTGCAGGGTCTGTGCGGCAAAGTCCCCCCCCCCTCCCAGATATCGCAGACTCTAAATATACCCTAATCACACTCATTTGCTATGTTTTAAAAATATCAGCCGATTACGGAAGATTTAATATTATCATGGCCACTTGCGATCTTCTATAATCCGGATGCCATTCATTTCCCTTATTGCCGCGTATTGTAGGCCGAAAAATACGGTAGTTATTATTATTTCTTTTAATAGAGAGAAACAGTAATTGTAATAAAAATATTACTAATGGCATTTAAAGTAAACACAAAGAATACTTCTGCAAGAGGGTTACTGATTTTATTATTTGCAGATTATGTTATTTTGTTGCCAATTAAAAATATTTTTTCTCTAAAAACTACGTTATTTGGTTAAAAAAAACTATAAAATATATTTCAAAAACTGCTTTTCAAAAATCCAAAACTTTCAACTGAAAAAATAACACTAAATTCATTCAGTTTCCTTACGTAAATGATATTTGTGTAAATACCTTTATTGATGAAGGTTCACCTCGTAAAAACATTAACACAAAATAGGGAAAATACTTTTGCTTAAGCATACAAAGTGCTGATAAACAAACAATAACCGATACATTAAACGGCATATGCTTGAAGATATTTTGATAAACGCGCTGTTCTTATTTAAACGCTTAAAAAACATGGATGATAAAAGTATGTTGAATTTTTCCATTATATCTTGCTTGTATATTTTGTTTTTCTGTCTTTTGCTTTAGTACTTATTATTTTATGTAACTTTGCCGACTTGAGAGTGAAAATCAGTAAATACGAATAAATGTAATCACGAGGAAGACTTATGTTTCGCTCAAATTGTTCTCAATATCTAAAGTTAATAATCGGAAAAATAATACTAACTATAAATTAAAGTAACAACAATAATTTCGGGAAAACATTGTTAACTCCTTTCCGAAAATGCTATCAAATTTATGTTGGATAAGATATTTTTCATTAATACTAAAAAAGATATATTCATTTCTTCAAAAAATAACTTGTATAACAAAAAAATTACAACTTATTATTATTTAATAATACACATTTTATTTATTTTCAAAGAAATAAATTATCTGAAAAAAAAGTACAATTTACTTTCCACGCCCTCCCCCCCCCCCCGATTTCATCTAGATATAACTCTGAAACATTCAAAAATAATTGAAAGATTAACAATAATTTTGTGTCTATGTAAACAACAGTCGTGTACTGGATTTAAAGAAATAATTCCATAATAAAAACTTAAGAGTCAATAAAAGTAGCACAAGATTCTTAATACCAGAATAAAGAAATTAATTCTTGCCTAAACTAAATACTAACATATAAAAAATAACCGCTGAAGGAAACAGCATATAACAGCATATGCCTGCAGAAATTTTGATAAACGCCTTATTCACCACTTTTATTTCAAAGCTTAAGAAATATGGGCGATAAAAATTATGCTAAGTGCAGTTTCTTCTCCTTTTTATCTATTATTCATAAAAACCACTAAATTTCTTCAGCTGAGTTATTTATTTTCATATACTTTCACCAGAAATAGATAGTAGAAAAATTGTAAATATAAATAAATGTGTATCGCTGATAAAGCTGTATGATTTGTTTTATCACTGAAATTGTGTTCTGCAACTAGAGAAATATTACTAACGAAAGTAGTGCTAGTGATAGTTGGATAAAAATACTAGAAATTATTTTACGACTAAAATACCAAATTTGTTATTGGAAGATAAGGTCATTTTACTGTCATTTAACTATATATTTATTCTAAGAATTATATTATTTGATAAAGAGAGCAAATTTCTTTATAATATTTCTTTTAATGATCAACAAAACCTTTGAAGCAACGAAAACGTAACAATTTATTCTATCTTCTTGCATAAATAAAATTTGTTTAATGAATTCAGTGACATGATTGCCCAGTAAAAAATGCTAACGATTGACAAGAGAAAATGAGAAACAAAGTTTACGTATACAGTAATTCTTTAACATTCGTGGTTTTAACATTCGCGAGTTTTGGTTATTCGCGAACATGAAAATGGGCTAAAACGTAACATTCGCGAGAATCTGATTTGATCATTCGAGATTTTTTTATTAGCTCTTTTTTTTTTTTAGAATTTATAGTGGTTAAAGATTATTTCCCCTGTGTTTTCTCAGTATGTATTTGCAAATCAATTTTCAGTTGTCCACTGAAAAAGGAGAGAGTATTGTAGGAAAGTAAAATAATAACAACAGTATAATATTCATTGCCATGATGATATTAGAAGTGGTAAGAAGTGGCAAAACTACACATTCAACAATAATTAATGTTTGAATGTGTAGTTTCGTTAATTCTTAGATTGAAAATTTATTGCGAAGAATGGATTCTCCTCTTTTTTCTCTTAAACTGGTCAAATTCATCTTTCACTTCTGGGTTTGATTTCAAGGCTACGATCGCCTTCCTTAAAACGCTTGAATTTGTTTTGAACTGTCTGGACACAACTCTTGTCGTGGCCTGCAACTGCATGAGTTTTTAGGTCAGCCACATTGGTTTTAAGACCTAGTTTAAAATCATGTCTTAAGATGCATAAAATCTCAACATTTGTATCACTATTTACGTATCCTAAAAATGAAAGAAAGAAGCCTGTATGATTATAGAATATAGAGGGACATGAATTCTCTTAAATAACATTTTAAGTTCAACAATAGGGGTGATACAGTGCCAGCTACAGGCTTTGGTATAAAAATACTCAAAAAACGAAAATACTTTTGATACAGCCTAATAATTAAAGTTGCACTTTTAAAAGGCTGTGAAAAAAGAATAACTTTTCATAATGACCTGATATTTCATCTGAGTATACGTGAAGCACTGGTAATCTGTTTTGCGAAAGAAAACAAAGATTCAAAATTGAACCGATAGATGGCGCTGTATTCGTCATAAGAGGCTAATTAAAAGACATGACATGCGCACCGCACATTACACTTGTGATAAAAAGGCTGGAACATGCAGTTCCTGTTCTTCTACGTCTGAGAAAGGTAGTCATGACTCTATCATTGAAGGATCGGGCTCTTGTGCACCCAGAGAAAAGTTTTGTTGAATCAACCAAAATTTGGTTGGCCCAATAAAATTTTCCGTTTAAATATGGGTCAATTAAAAATTTGTTTGAATCAACAAGAAAAATATTGTTCATTTTTTTTTGCAATTCCAACAAAAAACTTTGTATCGTCAGCAAAAAAATGTTCTGTTAATTCAAGTAAAAATGTTTAAATTTTATTTGAATTAACAAAATTCTTTTGTTGAAAGTTTTCTCAAAATAAATATAATTGTCTGTTACTTTAAGAGTTCTTTTCAGTTTCGAGAACAAAAACTTTTGTTTAAAGAACAATTGTTTTGTGTAATTTTAAGAATTTTCTTTGTTTTAACAACAAAATGTTTTTGTTACATAAACAATTATAATATTTACTTTAATATTTTTTTTTTTGTATTAGAACCAATCTAAACTTTACTATTTTTTAGGTAATTTTTAATTCATTTTCAGCAGTGAATTAATGTATTTAATTGCCTGTAATCCTTGAATAATAACAAGCGAATTTTTATCCTACTTTTTTCAAGCGCAAACCTACAGATTGAGCAATGTCCCAAGCTGGGAATAGAAACCGGGTCCTCAGAATAACGATCTGTGACTCTAACCACTGAGCCAGAAAGAACGATATCCAAACTCGAAATTTCTCACTCTTATATATGTCGGACCGGCTGCAACCGCAACACATGATGAAAATGTCATCATGAGCACAGGCCCGCTTAAGACATAAAAGTAACGAAAGCCGGACGTTACTTTGGGCCCCCGCTCTACCAATTGCTTTGTTATTTACTAAATCAATTTTGGTATGCTGCAACAATTTGAAATTTTACCATCAAAATTTCGAGTAAACAACATTTTAGAAAGGGCGAGCTAAATTTCGTAAGAAAAAAATGCATTTTTTACCCTGTTGATTTTTTTTTTTTTTTTTTTTTGTAAAAAGTTATATTCTGAAAAGTAAATTTGAGGGCACCTTTGTATCTGTTTGGCTAAGCACGGGCGTCCCGGGACTATTCGGTAAACAGGCCCTGCATGAGCATGCAAATTTCTGTGGCAAACATGTGACGAAAATACAAAGCCCAGCATACGGCAACATATAATTAAATTTGAATTCATTTTCAGCAGTGAATTAATCCTGTAAAAAGCAGGATAAAAATTCACTGGTTTCAAGGGAGATTCAAGGATTACAGGCGTAATTCACTGCAAAAAATTAATTAAAAATTAACTGTGTTGCCGTATGCTGGGGCCGCAGAGCGCTATTCTGAGGACCCGGGTACGATTCCCGGCTTGGGACATTTTTCACTTTGTCGGTTTACGCTTGAAAAAAAGCAGGATAAAAATTCACTGATTATTATTTAAGATTTACAGGCGTAAATCACTGCTGAAAATGATTTAAAAATTAATCCGTGCATTAGTTCTTGAGATTTAGTTATAGTGAAAATCATGAAAGAAAATAACATAGCAGCGCCACCTGTCGGGTTATTTACACCAAAACGTAATCAGCTTCTATTTATGTCAAGGTCTAACTCAATCTGTATTTTGATGTAAATCAGTGCATCAGTTCTTGAGAAATCGCGAATCTATTGCAGAAATCGCGAAAATTGCAACATAGCAGAGCCACCTGTTGCGCGATTTCCACCAAAGAGTAATCAGCACCAATTTATATCAGGAAGTAACTGAATATAAAGTTTTATGGACCTTACCCACGAGTGGCAACAACCACGCCTCTGGGGGTAATTTTCTTCGGGAAAAGACTGTTTATTGGACGAAGGGAGAGCTGTGTTAAAATGTTCTTCACGCCTATTGGTGTTTTTCTTCTCTTTACCCACAGATGACGTAACATGGGTAAAGTCCATTAAATTCC
Source organism: Maratus michaelseni (assembly GCA_963931845.1). Classification (NCBI taxonomy): domain Eukaryota; kingdom Metazoa; phylum Arthropoda; class Arachnida; order Araneae; family Salticidae; genus Maratus; species Maratus michaelseni. The sequence continues at coordinate 94,659,183 of OZ007589.1, read as the reverse complement.
GTGCATTAGTTCTTGAAATAGAGCGCCCTCAAAAATTTTGTCACATACAGACATAGACAGTCATTTTCTAAAAACAGTCAAATCGTGTACAGGACCTTCTAAAATCCGTCGAAAACCAGAAGTTGAAAATTTTCATGACTCCAATACTTTCTTCTTGTAAAGATAGAAGAAAGTAATAAATTAGATAGGGGGATTTTTAAAACTACCTTAGTCCGTCCCAATTACAAAAGTTTTAATTATCCAAAAATAATGTTAATCCTTTAATTATACAGCTATATAAGTCAAATAAACCAAGTTACGTGAGAGAGTTATGGCTACTACACAACAATTTAAATTTTGTAAAAGCAACAAAACTCTGCTGGAATTAAAAATTACAAAATTATGGTAAAATTTAAAAAAAAACAGATTTTGTTAATTCAAGTGAAATTGATGAAAAATTTTGTCAGAGTGTTAACAATATTTTTTTCTCAATGCAACAAAACCAACTTTTTACTTCAACTAAAAATTTTGCTTGAACAACCAAAATGTACTCAGCAAAACATGTTTTGTTGTTTTAATCAATTCCTTTTTCTGGGTGTGAAGCTTTTTTACAAGAACTGTGACTGTGCGGCAAATGAATTAAAGAAATTCTGGACATTAAAGAGTTTAAGAAGCGGCTCTGGCCCGATGACTGACAAAGAGTGCCACAACAGCATGTCACGTATTTTAATTAGCATCTTATGACGAGTACAGTTCCATCTATCGCTCAGTTTTTGAACTTTTTTTCTTTCGTAAAACAAATTCTCATTACTTCACGTATACGCAGATGAAGTATCAGGATATTCTGACCAGTGGTTCTTTTTTTACAGCCTTTTGAATGTGCAACTTTAATTATAATCACCCTGTATGTTACATGTTGCTAACATGTAAGAAGCGCTCTGGCCCGATGACTGACAAACAGTGCCACAGAGTGTCACGTCTTTTAATTAGCATCTGATGACGAGTACAGTGCCTTCTATCAGTCAACTTTTGAACTTTTTTCTTCTATGCCAACATGTAAATATGTTAGGTATACCGTATTATTAATAAATATATTCTTTTGTTGCGTTTTTTGTTTAATGCTGTGCCACTCTAATTAAAATTTCATAGAACACATAACTCCTTTTTAGTGTATAAAGATAGACTCATTCTATATAGATGGATTCGACAATTGCGATGATTTCCTGGAACGTAATTTTCGCAAATGTTGAAGGACTACTGTAAAAAATATTGACAGTTGAAAACTAAAAGTAAATTATATAGCATATACCTAACGATATTTTTATGCTTAAAGGGGACTCATTTAGTAAAAAATGACGAAAATGTCAATTTTCGAATTTTTTGCTTAAAATTATGAATTTAGATATCAGTAGTATATTCTCAGAAAATGCCGTAAATATACAATAATTAAAAATATTTAAAAAAGGCTTTTTACTCCATCCATTTCGCTTTAAATGATCAAGAAATGGAATCTTTAACTTCATTATTCTCAATATGTGTTTTGTTTGTTTGTTTATTTTTTCAATAAATGTACATTCTAAGCGACAAAACAAATATATTTCAATTGGCTCGCTATTTTTTTCGGGCGAACCTTAGGTTCATTTAATTAAACTAAGAATCAGCTTTTCCGTGAGATAAATAGATTATTTAAAAAGAAATAACGACGTAAAATAAAGTCATTTCTACAATATTTTTACTTTCTTCTATCTTTACAAGAAGAGAGTATTGAACCCGTGAAAATTTTCGCCTTCCGGTTTACGACGAATTTATATGTTTTAGAAAGTCCGAAACATGATTTGACTGTTTTTTTTAGAAAATGTCTGTCTGTGTATTTCTCTTTCGGTATGTGACAAAAATTTTTTGGGCGCTCTATCTCAAGAACTAATGGACGGAATTTAATAAAACTTTAGATTCAGTTAGACCTTGATATAAATTGGTGCTGATTAGTTTTTCGTGTAAATAGACCCGCTGCTATGCTGCATTTTTCAGGTTTTCCGTAACAGCTCTATCTCAAGAACTAATGCATGGATATTCGTCAAATTTCAGATTCAGTTAGACATTGACATAAGTTGTTTCTGATTAGGTTGTGCTGCAAATCTCTCAAAAGGTGGTGCTGCTATGCTGTATTTTTCAGGATTTACATGATTTTAGCGATAGAAATAATGCAGGGAATTTCATGACACTTCATCTTCTGTTGGACTTTGACATAAGTTGGTACTGATTAGGTTTTCGTGTAAATCAAATAACAGGTGGCGCTGCTATGCTGCCTTTTTCACCATTTCACATACATAAATCCTTATTAGGCTTCAGTGTATACTCCTCAACAAGTGTCGATTTTATGCTCTTTCAATTGGTGATTTTCGCTGCAGACATCTAAGAGGGTGGTTGCCGAAATTCGATGATTTGTTTGAAAAATATGATGCTTATATCTCCTTTTTAAATGCACATGATTCAACCTTCAGAACCCTCATTATGGACATAGATTGTCATTTAATGTTGGCACTGTGATGGCGAATTTTCAAGTATTGACATGTATGAGATAGAAGAAGGTTTTGGGATTGGCACGTCTTACTAGTAAACATATGCCATGCCATTTTATTTCTTTTTTCTAAAACTAATTAACTTTTTGGAAATCTGATCCTTACAGTTCTAGAGCATACTTCTAAAAAATGTAGGCAACAATCTGTATTTTAAATTTCAAGAGAAGTGTGGTTTAATATTTTTTAAATTAAATTTTTCCATTTTTATAATAAAAATTACTTTTTTTCTTGAATAAATTGTTTTTCTTCGAGAAAACATTTAGTAATACGTCAGTAAGATATTATAAAATACTCCAATTAAAAGAAGATTAAAATGTACCGAGCTCCGCTTAAGTAAAAAGATAAAACAATCTATTTTTTCGATTTATCTCTTATTTAGTTTATTTTCAAGTATAAAGACATTTCATATAATAAGACTTTCATATAGTCTTATCCAACTGAAGAACAGAAGTTACCAAATATCAATAAATAAAATCATTCTAATATCTTAACTTCGATTTGATAATCGATTTTTTTTAAAACTGAGTTTAATAATAATAATAATAGTTAGAGAAAAGTGTAAGACGACCCTTCTCGTACACGTAAATCAAATTAGTTTTTAAAATATATTATTATTATTATTTATTTATTTATTAGCATTATTTTAAACAAAATTTCATTAGAAAAAATGTCTTAACAATATACACTTAAAGAATGAATTATCTGGCATAAAGAGTATAATTTATTTCAAACATTTTTCTCCCACAACCACTAAAAATTGAAAAAGATAACAATAATTTTGCACGATTACATGATTTAATGAAAGAATTAGTTTATAAAAACTACAAGTGAATGAAAACTGAAAAGATGATGGAGTTTTTGTTAAAACTAGATGCTTACGAATAAAAAAATACCGCTGAAGTAAACAGCAAACGCCCGAGGATATTTTGATAAACGGTTATTCACTACTCTTATTTTAATACTTAAAAAAATAGGGACGATAAAAATTACGCTAAATGCCAAGCAGGTAAGTGCCATTTTCTCCTTTTTTATCTCCTGGCCTCATAAAAATCGTTGAATTTCTTACGTTCAGTAATTTATTCGCTTATTATTTTACCCAGCTGGAGAGTCAAAAGCAGTAAATATAAATAAATGCAGTCATGTGAAAGTTTTAAGGTGTGTTTAATCACAAAATTGTTTTCGGAAACTGAAATCAATAATAATAAAAGTAATATTAATGACGGTTAGAGGGAGAAATAAAAAGCACAAAGGGATTTCTTAGGAAGAGGTTATCGAATTTACTAGTGTAAGATAAGATTATTTTATTTTTATTTATTAGTAATGATATTCTCTCAAGTATCATATATTGTTTTTATATCTTGAAAAAAAAATTCAAGATGTGTCGAGTTTCTTTAAGAAAAATGCTAAAACAATACTATTTTTCTATTTATCTCTTTTTTTTTCAAGTATAAAGACATTTTGTATAATAAAACTTTCATATAGTCTTATCCAACGGTTACCATATATGAATAAATAAAATCATTCTAACGTTGTAACTTCTATTTAATCACTGAAATTATTTTCTAAAACTGGGATTAATAAAAATAAAACTAATAATAAAAATAATGATCAGAGAAAAGTATAAGACATTCCTTTTAAATCAAAATCGTTTGGGAAAAATGTCACTATTATTATTTTTTTAGCAATATTCTAAACAAATTTTATCAGAAAAAACATATACACTTAAAAAATGAATTATTTGGTAAAAAGAGTATAATTTATTTCAAACATTTTTCGCCCACAACCTTTCAAAAATAAAAAGGACGACAATAATTTTACACAATTATATAATTTAATGAAAGAGTTGCTTTATAAGAACTGCAAGTCAATGGAAATTGAAAAGATGGAGTTTTTGTTAAAACTAAATGCTCACGAATAATTAAAAAAAAAAAATACCGCTGAAATAAACAGCGAAGGCCCGAGGATATTTTGATAAAAGGTTATTCACTATTCTTATTTTAATACTTAAAAAAATAGGGACGATAAAAATTACGCTAAATGCCAAGCAGGTAAATGCCATTTTCCCCTTTTTTATATCATGGCCTCATAAAAATCGTTGAATTTCTTATGTTCAGTTATTTATTAGCTTATTATTTTACCCAACTGGAGAATCGAAAGCAGTAAATATAAATAAATGCAGTCATGTGAAAGTTTTAAGGTGTGTTTAATCACAAACTTGTTTTCCGAAACTGAAATCAATAATAATAAAAGTAATATTAATGGCGGTTAGAGGGAGAAATAAAAAGCATAAAGGGATTTCTTAGGAAGAGGTAATCGAATTTGCTAGTGAAAGATAAGGTTATTTTATTATTATTTATTAGTAATAATATTCTCTCAAGTATCATAGATTGTTTTTATATCATGGGGATTGTTTTTCTACAACTTTATACACCAAATTTCAATGAATTATATGATTAGGGTCTTAGTCTTAGCGTTAAACACAATATTTGGAAATATTTCAATATAAATAGCACACAAATATGAGCGGTCGCTATACTAACTTCATTTTTAGCCTAGAAAACAAAGTATTATGTTTAATTAGGATTTTTTTGTATTAATTAACGTAAAATTAGATATTTTTGTCACGTGGTGTACTTTTAATTATTCATTCACATGCATACAATTTCAAGCCTTAAAAAATGCTTAAAATGTATGATTTCGGTTAATGCGGAATCGCGAAAAATGCAACATAGCAGCGCCACCTGTTGAGCGATTTTTACCAAAAACTAATCAGCACCAATTTATATCAGGGAGTAACTAAATATAATGTTTTATTAAATATCGTGCATTAGTTCTTGAGATAGAGCGCCTACAAAATTTTTGTCACATACAGACAGACAAACAGACAGACTCACAGACAGACATTTTCTAAAAACAGTCAAATCGTATTCAGGACCTTTTAAAACGTATAAATCCGTCGAAAACTAGAAGTCGAAAATTTTCATGAATCCAATACTTTCTTCTTGTAAAGATAGAAAAAAGTAAAAACTCATGTAACTTGAATGATCTAGCAGCTAAAAGCAAGGAACTTCTATTAGGTCTTTATTTTGTCATGGCTGACATGTCTTCAGAATACACAATAACCTATCTCTGGAAAAAATAAATTGGTATGTATTATCTGGGCCAGGTCATATTTACTGTGTCAACATTGGCATCGAAAATCAAGCAGGGCGGTCGCTCTGCCAAGCCAAGCTTAAATAAAACGCCACACAAACAACGCCAAGAACTGGACTAAAGACCGCTACTGCTTACTTACAGAAAGCAACTTCACAATGTTAAATCGACAAAACATGCCAGATTATAATATCAGATATCAAATAAACCAAGCGTCGCAGAAAAAAAAAACGAAAACTAGAAGACTCTAATGAAGAATTTCTTCAATTTAAGACCAAACTCATCTTCATAAGTGATAATAAACAGAGATATAGATTTTTTTAAAAAACGTCGAGTTACTTAAAATGATCACTTTTTTCTTCGTCAAACTTTTTTTGTCAAAAACCTACAGCCCTTAATATTGGGCAGAATAAAAAAAAGATTGCATTTTTGGACAAGTAATTACGTAATCTATGTGCTTTTATAAAATCCAGTGTAAAAAAAAAAAAAAAAAAAAAAAAAAAATCTATCCTTAATTAGCAAAAAACTGTTAATTAACCTGGCGATTAAAAAATTATGCCAAAACAGAGATAAGCCCGCCAACGACCATGTACCATCTGTATTATAATAGCACAAATCAGTTACAGGTACCACATCAAATTTATCTACAAGTCAGCCATTTTCTTCTGAAGATATATATATATATATTAAATAAAACTTCATAATTATAAGAACACACATTTTATCAGACAATTAAATATGACTGCAAACTGTGGCAGATGACTGTTTCCAACATGAATAAGTATGAGAAATTGCCGGTCAAGGATATCGGTCTGAGTGGCTCAGTCGCAGAGCGTCAGCACGGTAAGCATTAGGTCCCATGTTCGAGTCCTGGCCCGGTTCAATTTTTCACTCATGTTTGTTTAGTGTATATAATTGACTGATAAAATGCATGTTCTTATAATATTGTAAAATAAAGTAATCAGACGTAGTGTTTATGCTTTAAAAAATATTTTAAATATATAATTAGCGTTTTTAGAAAGACCTTTAAAAATAAATTACTTTTTGAGGGAAGATGTACCTTCTAAAATGTATACATTAAGAGTTATCGGCATTTAAAATTTCTTTCCAAACGTAAACAAAATTTTTGAAATAAATTAAATGTGATTCATTTATACTGAATGGTGTATAAAAATTTTATGTAAAATTATACTTTAAAATTACATCAAATTGATGTAAAATTTTAAAGTATAATTTTACATAACATTTTTATACACCATTCAGTAAAAACGTGTGGTTTACTATACACAATATTTTTATACAATAACGTTTTGATAGTGTAACGGTCCAGCTCAATCATTGTGATTCATTTATTTCTAAAAAAAAAAAAAAAAACACGGTAAAGGACAGGCATTTTGTTCGCAGGAATACCTTTCACGTCATTTTCCTATAAATTAATGAAATCCAGTTATTAAATTATTTTTGTTTTAGAAGTGAAGTTTCCATTTAAATTTATTGTAACAGTACAATATTTAATTGAATAAAATAATGTAAATCTAAGAAATTGCTAAGAAATTCCAAACATGCACACGACAACGCAAAAAAATAAATAAATAAATAAATAAATAAATAAGTAAACAAAAAATAAATAAATGGATAAATAAATAAAAATTCAGCTTTCAGAAATTCTAAAAATTGTTCATATATCTTAAAAACAACCTAAAGGAGGGTTTATTTCTATATTATTCTATATATAATAGTAATTTCAGCAAATATATTAAATTCCAATGCGATCTGTTTTAAACTTTAAGATAGTTTATAACACATGATAAAAAAATTATAAAAAAGAATGGTACGTCACATTTCGGGGAGGAGGTGGGGAGGGGCGTGAACAAAATTAGGAAGTATAATAAGGCTATCTGTTTGAAACTTTACGATATTTTATAACACATAACATAAATTTTAAAAATAAAGCCGCGTCAAAAATTATAGGGAGGGACAGAGCGCGTTTTGCCTACACAAGGGGTGGGGCACTTTTCTAAATTTTAACGATATCCGTCATGTCACATATCGTTACAAAGGGCTGTGACCACTTATTCATGTTATGCACCACAGGTGTCACCCCCACATTTTGTGCACCCCTCCCCCCCCCGACACTACTCATGTGATATATTGTTCGAAAGGCCAGTGAACGCTTATTCATTTTATGTATCTTCGGGGTCCATCCTCCCACTGTCATCCCCCCCCCTAAGGGGGAACTTTTCTAAATTTTGCCGACACCTCTTATGTGATATATCGTTGGAAAGGTCTGTGAACGCTTAATCATGTTATGCATCTACGGTGTTAATCCCGCCCACTTTTCCCCCTTAACACGATTAGCTTTCACAACCAGGGGACGCTTTCTTATCTCTGTTTCTATGGGTCGGATCACGACGGGGTATGGCTCATTCGACTGGACATCGATAGAGCTTTCCGATTTTAGTTCGTTTTTTCACCACCAGGGCGCACTTTCCTATCTCTGGTTCTATGGGCTTGCTCACGACGGGGTATAGCTCATTCAACTCGACGTCTATAGCCGTAACGATTTCAGTGCCCGAGGTTCATATAGAACAGATTGCGCTACCTGTTGGTGGAAGATGGAACTTGAGCGTGCGCAGCGCGACTGCTATACGGTGCCGAAGGCAGCGGGGACCCGTGTCAGAGCTTCGTTTAGTTAGAGGTTTATACTATTCGATGTGCAAATTAAGGGATTATCCGGTGCCGAAGGCAACGGGGGAACCAGGTCGAAGGTTCGTTCGGTTCGAGGTTTATCTTATTCGAGGTTTTACAAGATTCGAGGCTCCGATGTAAATTAGGGGGCCGCTAGCGGGCGAAGCCAGCTACTATTAATAATAAAAGAGCGTGATATCACGTTTAATTTCAAATGCAGCGCTGACACGCTATGTACGTATTCCATTTTTATTCATTTCATGGATAAGTCAGTGATATTTTTTAACGGAGGATAACAAGTATTATAACAAGCCACATTTAGTATGTTGTTTTTAAAAGTGTAATTAATTTAATTGAAAAATCTACTGGTATTTCTAGTTAACCCTTTAAACAATAACTGAAAGTAAAATGTAATTTTAAATTATTTCTCATGTTTAGATTATTTAAATTATGTTTAATCTATTTTAAAAAAAAGAAATGATATCTACAAAAACAACTTTTCAAAAGTAAAAAAAGGAAAGCGTAAAAAAAAAAAAAAAAAAAAAAAAAAAAAAAGTTGTGGCTAAAAAATGGTGTGATATCAAATTTCCAAGCTATTATATTACTTATTTAACTTTTTTCCATTAAATAAGTCATATATATAAGTCGAGTGCCTACGTATATGTTAATAGAAATCGTTTTCTCCTGTACTAAATACATCCTAACGAGTTTCTGAAAATTCAATTTTTTTCAAATTATGCATGATGGGCTTGGCGGCCATCTTTCCATATTTCTAAGCACATAAATTTGTAAAGTAAAAGTGTAATATGTTTGCAATGTAATATGTTTATAACAATTTCGAACTTCAGATTTTAACTACGGACAGATAAATTAGATAAGACTGATATTTTGAGAAATTGATTTTTACTAGTTTGAAATTATTAATTACTCTAAAAAATAAATCATAAGATGAATCTTTAAGATAAGTCTTCATTATCTTAAGACACAATTTTCAGAACATACAAGTCTATAAATGAAACGCTTAAAATATTTGCTTAAATAACAATTTTGAACTTCGGATTTTAACTACGGATTTGGTGATTAGAATTTTGCGAATAATATGCAAAGATGGCCGCCAAGCCCATCATGCATTTGAAAAAAATGAATTTTCAGAAACTCGTTAGGATGTATTTAGTACAGGAGAAAACGATTTCTATTAACATACACGTAGGCACTCGACTTATATATATGATAATTTATTTAATGGAAAAAAGTTAAATAAGTAATATAATAGCTTGGAAATTTGATATCACACCATTTTTTAGCCACAACTTTTTTTTTTTTTTTTTTTTTTTAACTTTTGAAAAGTTGTTTTTGTAGATATTAATTTCAGTAACCCTTATTTTTCATTTCATACAAGATTCAGGTAAAACTTTGCGAAAATAAATTCCATTCGCAATTAATCAAATCTGACAGCATCCTGCATTTTAAAATCTGTAGTTGGTTACGATTTTTTCTTAAGAACTGCCAGTATAAATGCACAGATTTTATATTAACCGGGCTCTTTAATGCTTGTAATAAATATAATATAAAATCTGCGTTGATATACACTTTTGTTGTATGAGATTAACCGTTTAAGAACTGGTAATATTAAGAATATTCAGCATAACTCATAAAATGATTGAAAATACAATGCTTTAAATAATCAACTAGTTTCCAAAGCAATGTCTGGAAACATATAGTTGCAAATCTCATTTGAAAATACACATTTATAACATCATATGAAAGGTTTAAAAAATGGCAACATGGCTTAAAATTGGCTTGGATGACACCACTCCAAAAAATCAAATTTATGTGCATAAATATAAAAATACCCATGGTAAATACATTGTTCTTAATTTAATTTTTTATTAACTATTATGTAAGAAAAATTATTTTGTTTTCTTTCTTCATTGTAAGGGCATAGTTAATAGATATTATCTAGTTAGAATATTAACGGCAGTGTCAGAAGTATTTATTTACGTATAACTATACAAAAGGATATAGCATCGATATTGATATATTATATAATATACTCATTGATATAATATATTTATATTACATAATATTCATATTATATTCATTTTGGCGCAAAAAAAAGCCTGTTCCAAATAAAACTATCATCGTTAATATCGTTTATTGTTAAAAGTCTCTAATTTGATCTCATGCATTAAATAAGTGCATACTAAATTACTGTTTTGTATTATTTGAGTTTCCTTTTTTACATTGTATATCATTTTAAACAGTTTTATGTCTTTTTTAAATGTACATTAAATTACTGTTTTGAACACGATTGGCGGTTGAGACGATAAACAAAATTGGCGATTGCCAACCATTTTTGGCGATCTATCTATCTGGCCCGGATAATACGTAGGTATCAATAAATTTATATAGGAGTACGAGGGGTAGTACTTAAGTTTTTAGAAAATAATACAATAAATAATTTCTTATCAAGAATATATGCTTTATTGCTTCTCAAAATACTCCCCTGCAACATCGATACATTTTTGCATTCAAATAAACCAACCATTAAAACATTTATACCACTCTGAAAGTATTATAGCAGACACATGGCATTTGTAAGCTTCAACGGCTTCTTCCCAGTTGCTAAAACATTGACAACGCATTTTATTTTTTATGAACGGAAATAAAAAGTAATCATTAGGTGGTAAATCCGGTGAATACCGGCAATGAGTCATCAATTCGATTTTTTCATGCTTTGAATAATCCATAGTTAGCGAAGCAGTGTGTGAGCTACCATTGTCCTGGTGCAGAATGATGCGAAGTTTTGAATTTTTTTACTTAGTTCTGCAACTACATTCGGTAAACAAATTGTGGTATACCAAGGAGCACTGGCTGTTTTACGATCGTCAAAAGGAACGGTTGCAATATAGCTAGATTTACCGAAAAAACTGGCAATTATTTTTTTGGAAACAATCCTTGCACGAACAACTTTTGTCGGTCTAGGGTCATCTGAAAACACCAAAATTGTTTTGTTTCGATCAATTGTTGTTTCGTTTCAAGTTCATAGGAATAAATTCAGATTTCGTCCCACGTTACGATATCGTACTCATGTTTTGAGGGACCGGAGTTGATTTTTTTTTCTTGGCCCCATTTCACAGGAGCGTCTTTTTCAGCTTGAGATAAATTATGGGGTATCCATCAGTAAAACATTTTTTTCACTTTTAAATGAGCATGCCAAATTGAATGGGTGCGGATCCTTGAAATGTTCAAAGATGCTTCTATTTCATAAGTTATATTATGATCAGAAGCGATTAGTTTTCTCACAGCATCAATGTTTTCAAGAGTCACTTCACTTCTTGGTCGATGCTCCCTAACATCGTCACTGAAATTCTTACGACCAACCGAGAATTCTTTGTCAATGACATTCTATCGCAACGCTGTTTCTGTGTCAAACCTTGTCGAAAGTCATTAAAAATTAATGCTCTGAAGTCCCTTCGACATAATTCCATAATTATTTAGCACTTCTGATTTTCTAAAAATCACAGTAAATAGAATTTTACAGCTTTTGATGTTCTGTAAACACAGACATTCACGTAAATGTTCAAATTTTGATAAAAATCGTCTGCGCTGAAATCAGCGGCTTTTCGTTGCCAGAATCTAAAATCTGAAGTACTCTCCCATGTATAGGAAATATGATATAAAATGAGTTAAGAGCCTACATCAGTCACGCGAAAGAACGCTCAAGCTAATTTTAAGTCTATGGGAAGGTTCTAGCGCTATTTCTCGCTCAGATTTTATTACTTTTAAATGCTTTTTTTTGCATAGGACAGCTGAGGTCAATCTCCAACGTTCTTAGTCTTTACTTTTTCGAATTTGGTTCCAGTTATTTTATATAAGGGTATTTTCACTTTCACAACCGGTTCCAAAATGGAAAATTTCCGCTTATAAAAAAACTGCAACAAAAATCCAAAAAGTAAAAACTAACAATGTTGGAGATTGACCTCAGCTATCCTATGAAAAAAAAGCATTTAAAAATATTAAAATGCGAGCGAGAAATCGCGCTAATACCTTCCCATATACTTAAGAGCCTACATCAGTCACACGAAAATACGCTCCAGCTAATGTTAAGTCTATGGGAAGGTTATCGCGCGATTTTTCGCTCGCATTTTAATATTTTTAAATGATTTTTTTTTTGCATAGGATAGCTGAGGTCGATCTCTAACGTTGATAGTTTTTACTTTTTCTATTTTGGTTCCAGTTTTTTTTATATAAGGGTAATTTCACTTTCAGAACCGGTTCCAACCGGTTCCAAAATTAAAATGTCCACTTATAAAAAAAACCGTAACCAAAATCAAAAAAGTAAAAACTAACAACGTTAGAGATCGACTTTAGCTATCCTATGCAAAAAAAAATCATTTAAAAATATTAAAATGCGAGCGAGAAATCGCGCGATAACCTTCCCATTACCTTGAGTGTTTCTTCGCGTGACTAGTGTAGGCTCTTAAGGAAACATTTACGTTACGTTTCGCAACTTTTTAGAGATCTGTAGCAAACTCTTATAAGGTGTCTGTATAAGGTGTGTGTTATAAGGTGTGACCCCTGACTAGTCTTGACAGGTGTCCAGATTTTTAGGGATACCAAGACCCGTCCCGCGGAACCACTATTTGGGACGCCAATCCTCCCGATTGCTCATGACGCCCAAATTCTGTTAAATTTCTTTTAGTACCATACTCTGTATCAAATGTACAGTATAACCAGTAAAAACAAAACCTGTCTATAACGCATTTTTTTTATAATTCCGCTGAAAGGAATACCGTACAAATCTATCTACCTAAGACGGAATAGTTCTTCCGGTTCCTATCGATTCAGTTTTTAAAGGTTTTGCTGTACTTTCTTTACTAAAACCTGTGTAAACGGAACTTTTCAGAAAGGAATCTTGCCTTAACGTAAAAGGAGTACAATACTGTTGTAACTGCTCATTCGGAAACTCTGTTAAATTTCTTTTAGTAAAGCCAAATTTGTTTCGGTCCCTAGCGATTCCGCTTTCACACATTTTCCTATATAAGAATTTTGTGTTTATACAGTACAATAAAACTTACTAAGCCGCTATCTGAAATAACCAGGCAAAGTTTCCGTTTTAGGCAGGTCTCTATCTTATCATGTATAATTGTATGGTATTCTTTTTGCGGGACCATGATTTTTTTAGAATCAAGACAGGATTCCGTTACAAATAGGTTCCATTTTCATACGATTTACTCTATTTTTATGTATCTTTAGACGCCGATGTCCCGCTTTTTTACCTTCTTGTCCCGCTTTTTGTGATAGTAGACTTTGCAACACCACCCCTGACAAAAATGCAAACTTTACAGTTTTACAAGCTTACTTTCCTCCTTTTATTCTCTCAATTAAATACAATTTCTTACAATCCTTCCAATATTTTCTCAGCAACGTGTTTTACCTTCACACGCGAAATTTTCATATTTCTGTGTAACGAAAATGAACACCATCGGCCTACGTAGCAACGTTGACCTTTTTAGGTTACACATCTATTACCTTTCATTGGACCACTCAATATGTAATTTGGAATGAAATTTCCTTTAAAACTGTAGCTTAATTTAGTGTCATTTATATGAGTTACAACTTTTTCAAGCATTATTTTTTTATCTGTCTCAACAATGAATATTTGTTTGCTACAATGATATAAAGTAACTAGTGGCAGTCTTACCACAATTGGCAATTGATTGTCCAAAGCAAATGAAAAAGAAAATAGCCGATAAACCATAAAATATCGCATTTTTGTGCTAAAATGAAATCGGTCAACGACAACACAGATGTTTATTTTATGATAAACATAAATTTAAGTTTTTTTGGATTAAAGGTTGCATTTAAATATGCTCAGAATCGTATTTTTCAAATTTAATGTTTTTTTTTTCTAAAACATATTCTGTAAAGTTAGTGTTTCATTTTCTTTCTTATTTTTATTCACATTAACGTAAATATATGGTAAAAGATGCATTTCAAAATTTAACACAATTTTTAATAAAACAAAAATTCTTCAACCTTCAAAATATTTTCTGAAAAAGCATTTTTAACAGATACAAAAATACTATTATCTAACACAATTATGCAACAAAATTTTGGAACAAAACAGGATATATCGTTTCTGTATCAATATTTATATCTTTTGTTGTTACGGAAGATTGAAAAATATGTACATTTTGTATTTAATTAACGATGTTTACACAGCTACTACGAATTCTATTCTTTCGTTTTAAAAGAATATTTTTTCAACAAACAATTACATCTCTGAAAATTAAATAAATGTAAATACGTTGCATTTTCAGAAATAGATAAATGTAAACGGTAAAATTTATATTAGATTTCTTTTATAGATGTATCATTCATAGATAAACATTCATTCATTCATTGATTATATTTCAGAAAGTTATGTTTTCTTCTTTAGAATTACAAATGCAGTTTAAAAGATATAAAAAGGAGTTTTAAAATGCAAATAGTGTTTATTGTAATAGTCAGATATTAGGCAAACATTAAGGAAGCGAGATGTTTCCCTCCCCACTTTTTAAGAACAGGAATTTAAATGTTTAATATTTAAGAGCATATATATTTTTCATTTTTTTTTTTTTTTTTACGAATTTCAAATGCCTATTCATACAGGGTATATCAGAAAAATGTATACGTATAATGTTTTATGGGTCACAATTTTCTACTCTTTCTTTCTTTTCAAAGTGTAATTAATTGGAAATAATGAGTAAACCGAGATTTAACTTTTGAAAAAAGAAAACTTATTTTAAAATGTTATTGTAAGTAGGAAAATATGGCAGGAGTACAAAGACAATATCGCAAGAAGTTTCATTCAGATCCATCTTTGCAACTTACCTATGAAACATAAGATAAAAGTGTTAAGTTTGAAATGAATGCACGTTCATAGACAACGTTCCGGAACCGCAATTGAGCAAGAATGCGCCACAACACCAAATGAAATGTTTTTTGAAGTTTGTAAATCGTCCCGTTGTAACCCCACCGTTGTAAGCAGTGTATTGACCAGAACGGTAATAATTTTGAACATCTGCGGTAGGAGGAAAAGTTATATATCTCATGTAGATCCTTTTGCAATTTAAATATGAATTATATGTGAAAAAACACTGGAGTTATAACCATTCAAAGTGTGTATACATTTTCCTGACGCACTCTGTATTTTAACCTCACAAACTATGTGAAGTCGGTAATTAATATTTATGTCATTAAATTTTTTTAAATAACTCTAACTTAAAACCAATAAGGTTAGATATTGACATAATAGCGGCTGTTTTACATAATCTTGTCGAAATATTATGATTTTAACATTTCGGAAATACACCACTCATCAATATATCTCAACACTATTGAAATGTTGCTACGAGGGCAGTTTGATAAGTTCTTGGCCTGATACTTAGATGGAGCAAGTATGACCAAATAACAATTATGTTTGTAAAGTATGATCCTTTAGATGATATGCTGCCGAATTTCAGACGCGTGAGTTGATTGATTATTGCTGGGCGATAAAGTAAAGTAAACAAGTTTTGAAAATTTCTAAAAATGGAAAAAATTGAAGTTCGAGCTGTCATAAAAAACTTTGTTTAAAAAGGTTTAAACCCCACGGACATACAAAAAGAATTACATTTCACCTTATAGGATTCTTGTCCTTCATATTCGACGATAAAAAAGTGGGCTGCTGAATTTAAACATGGTAGGAAATCAATTCACGATGTTGAACGCTCAGGACGCTCAAAAACCGCTACGACCGACGAAATCGTCTCAAAAACTCACAATGCCGTATTGAATGATCGCCGAATGAAGTTACGCGAATTTTCTGACATTGCAAACCTCTCGACAAACCGTGTCCGCTACATTTTACACGATGTTTTGGGTATGAAGAAGCTTTCCGCTCGATGCGTGCCGCGTTTGTTGAACGTCGACTAAAAACGCCAAAGAATGAACATTTCTCAAGAGTCTTTCGAAATGTATTGCGTTGCAAGTTGAAAAATAATATGAAATTATGTCAAAAATCTTGTGCTTTCACTGTCAGGCAGAGAACTTATCAAACCACCCTCGTATAACGACAGCTGGGAAATATAGTGTGTCCGAAACTAAACGCCCTAATTTTAAATACTTATGCTGAAGATGATGAACAAGCAAGACAATTTTGTTAGGTGGTACATGATAGCTTAGATGTTGAAATTTACATTATGTAATAGCAATGATTTTTATTTCAGGTGCTGAAAATCGGAAAATTTGAAAAATGAAAAATGACAACTGATTCTGAAAAAACACAAATCGTGTAGTGGTATACAGAATTGGTATTGATTGGCAGGATGGCACTGGCATTTGGGAGTCCGGAACACATTGACTGTCGAATTCTCACAAAGATGGATTGGGAGAGGTGGTCTAATTCTCTGGCCATCCAGAACTGATGCTTTACACTCACGCAAACATGTAACCAAAAGTTTGGCGACTTTTTGGTTGGCGCGATTTTCAAGACTGCGCCAAACGAATAACTCAATACAATGGTAAGTTGCCATTAAAGGAAAAAATCCCCTAAATTTGGCGACTTTTTTCCTTTTTTTAACCGATTATTTTTTTTTCTGCGTGAGTGTAAAGCTTCTTAGCCGGCCATCCTTCTTAGACATCCTCCGTGCCACTCGTGAGGCACATGTAGAAATGGAATGATTGCACAAACAAAGTTTCATAACTATCAATGTGTATCTATTGTAGTTTCAATCTTCTTAATGCAATGGTTACATGTTGTATAACAGACTATTCAGATTAGGGCATTTCGTCTCGGACACCCTGCTTTGTCAATGAAACATCAGCATCCATGAAGAATTTCGTCAGAATTGCAAATATGTTAAATAAAACTAAATAAAGGATTTCTCGAAACTATTATAATAAATGTTCCGGGGTGATACTGCACGAGAAGACAAACAATTTTCGCATAAAAATCCCGATCACAAACCACTTATTCAGTCACAAATTATCTCACCCTAACCTTTTCGTTTATAACTATTACGTTTATAACAACAATTAAGATATGTTAGAGGAACTTCGGGTATTATGGAATAGTCGGATAATATGAAATACTAAGGTTTCCCTTTAGAAACATACTACCCCCAAGCGGTAATATCATAAACAAGTTAAAAACGTTCCCAGAGGGCCACTAAGACAGGGTTGCTAGTTTGGACTTTTTAAAATTCAAAAATTCAAAATTCATACCGGAAATTCTATAAGAATTTTTTTTAAATTTAGGTATTCACGAAATGTCTGTCATTAAATAAAATAAAAATTAGTATTATGACTTTTTGGTATGAATTCAAATTTTTGAATTAAAAAAAGGACCAACTGGCAACCCTGCTCTGAGAAAGTGTCGTTCGTCAAATGGCTTCAGTGTGCGTTGTGGGAATAAATATATTTTTTTCTTGTTTGGAAAATTTCAAGAGGTACGTTTTTATTACTTTTTATTCTTTATTAGAAATACTATTTTTACATTGAAACTAATGATGATGTACATCCAAATAGTAACAGTTTATCACGCAAGGCTCGTTTTTAGTTCGGGGTTCATGGCGATAAACAGAGGGTTATTGTTTTTCCAAATTGGTGGTATCGGGTTATATGGAATACCAGTAAAAATACCATTAACTGTTCTGGCGCAGAGATCTATCCTTATACTGTGATTTGTGCGTGAAAACTAAACTGTATTAACTGAGTACCGAGGTACTATATTTTAATCATGCTCCCTTGATACTTTTAAATCTGTATTTTTCCTTATTTTGTTCATTTTCTTCCTTATATTTGTGATTTGTGCATATCTGAAGTATTGACTAAAGTATGAACTGAAGTATATTGGCTAACTACCTAGACACTATATTTTGATCATGCTCTCTTGATACCATTGCATCTGTTTTTTGCCAAATGCTGTCCGTTTTCTTAATTTTTAATCCTCCATTCCATATTACCCGACTATCGCATAATAGATAATACCCTCCAAAAATTTTTTTCGTTATTATTTGTTTGCATGTTATGAAATATCGTAAAATTATTTTCGTCGACAAAAAACTAATCACAGATAGTTGAAGTTAGTGATTATATTTGGTTTTCGGGTTTTAAACAATATCGAGCTGTGTTATTGCCTCAAACGCAAATGGTATTTCATAATACCCGAAGTTCCTCTATATGATTTCAATAGAGTAACTCAGCTTTGTGTGAAATTTGATGACATCATGGAAAGTATTGGACGTGCACTGTGATTCCGTCAGTGACATCACACGTAATATCAGCTACATTCTCAATTTTTGAACGTCTACCCCAATCTTGTTTGGATGCGAATAGTGACTATTTCCATCACTTTTCGAGGTGCCATCATATTTTGCAGGAAGTCTGTTAAAATAACTGTAAAATATTTCCACTTTTGTTAAAGCTGTGATAAAAAATTCGAATTGGGCTTGCGTGCATAAACATTATAAAGATGGAATTTAAATATTAAACCCCTTTTCTTTCAGTAGAATAATTTAATAAATTAGAAATAAAGTGAAAACATTTAAAAAACTAAATGTCTTGATTCATTATGTTGTGTTTCTTTCTGTTAGTTTTAAAAGTATAATTCTGGTTAATGAAAACTTTTTACTCGTTTAATATAACGAAATTAACTGCAAGCATTTCTATAAATAAATTTAAGAAATAAAATGCAAGCGTTTATACAGAAATAAATAAACATTTTTGAAGATATTTCGCTGTTTTAAATTAACTAATATTTTATTTATTTTATTTTTTATTTTTTTATAGTTATTTAAGATCTTTATAAACAAATTTAACCAATTTAGCAATAACACGTAAACAGACTCAAAGCAAATTAAAGTAACAAAATGCAAGCCTTTGAATAGAAATAAATATGTTCATACAGCATTTCTTTTTTTTTTTCGCTAATTATAAATTAACACTTATTTTCAGCCTTTGGCTTAAATAAGTTACTTTAATTTACTCAATATTTTTCATAATCTAACTTAACCAGTTCAGAAATAATTTACATACATTTTCAAAGCAATTAATGTAAGAATTTAAATACAAACAAATAAATATGTTTATATAATATATATAGTAATATTTTAACAAATAAATATATCTATATATATCTTCGCACAATTCTTCTTTTTTATTGATTTTAACTTACAATAAAATCTCCATAAAGGGCAATCACGAATAGCTGATACCTCTATTTAGAAAACATTTTTCAATTTTCAAGACCTGCATATTTGTGTGATTTTACCTCCAAATGTCAAGCACCTCTGATTATCGGACAATTCTGTGAACCTGAGATGTCCACTATTTAGAAGATTTACTGTAATATTTATTTTCATCCTTTTATTTAAATAAACATTTTAGTTTTATAAACATTTTTAGTAATCTAATTTAAACAATTCTTATAATCATTTTCACATATTAACAATAAATAAATAAATAAATAAATATTTTGATATGATATTTCGTGTATTTCTCAGCTGAATTTAAATACAAATTATTTCGGTTACAGAATTTTTCAGAGAAATATAACAATGAATATCTATATTAATTACTTAAAATAAGAAAATAAAAACCTTGCAAAAGTTTCCTCGGTATTTGAGGTCAACGAATCAACTACATAATTTTTTTTTTGGCTCAGCAAGAAAGCTATCTTCGTAGACAGAACATATCCTTATTGAAATATGAAAGCAAAAACTAAATTAATTACATTTCTTATTAGAAGATGAAGGCTATTCTGCTTTTTTTAATTCTTTTGAAACTATAATAAAATCATTAGAGAAATATTTGTGAAAGGAGAAATCGAGATGATGAAAATAAAAAGAGAAGCTCTAGAGCAAGCTGATTAATTTCTAAGAAATATTTCGGAGATTTTTGCTTTTTCATGAATGGAAAAAAAAGTAATTCAATCTCGAATCGGAAACTAAATATCATTAGGCATTTTACCAAACGGTCTTTTATTTAACTATCTTATACATTTCCTCTTTGCAAAACAAACAAACATTTATTTTTCGTCGTGATGTATGACTAGAGCTTTAGTGTTTAGAGATGCTAGTTTTTTTTTTGAACTGTTCGTATTATGTTTTAAAAATATTTTTATATTAAATTGTTTCATGCATTAGGCCATTATATGATTTTAAAATAAATAAAGAAGTTTTAATTTGAACATTTATCTTTACGATAATAATTCAAAACAAAATTACCTTATTTATATATATTTATTAAACATTAATAATGATCTTAGTACAGTGCAAGCACAAAAGAAATGTCCTTAGCAAGAGCAAGAGCCTGAGTTGAAAAACTAGGCATTTATCTACCCGTATTGCTTCGTTGTAAGTTTAATAAGTATAAACATATGCATCTTATAAAATAAAATAAATGAGTTATTACTTACTACTCAGCATATAGCCAACAGAATGAAAAAATGTCCAGACCAAGGATCGAACCTGGAACCCTTGATATTGCACACCAATATTCTACCATATGGAGCTATCCAGACAACAGACAGTCTAGCATTTTCTCAGTCATGTGTTGGCACGGCTGCGACTTTGTAGCACAAGATGAAAGTCAGCTATGAGCGCGCATCTTCAGTGGCAAGCATGAGACACATTAAACCCAGCATCGGTGAATATACGTGCTAATTAAATTTTCCAGAAGAGTTGAAATTACGCTGGAGATTACTTATATAACAAAGGATAGGAGTTATTACTTACTACTCAGCGTATAACCAACAGAGAGAAAAAATCTCCAGACCGGGGATCGTACCCGGAATCTTTGGTATTACGCACCAATGCTCTACCCTATATGCATCTTTTATCGAATAATGTAATATATATCAAGTAAAAGAAATATCCATAAGAGAAGGAATAACATCCATACATTTTCAATATTTGTAAATTATTGCCGAGTGTTAAAACAAAACACAATTGAATAAAAAGAAAACTGCCCAGTTAAACTGAGGGCATTGAGCTCACAGGCTATTCACAGTAATTGTATATTAAACTCGTATTTCAAAGAATTTGAAATAAGCCACTCGAAAAATAAAGAAATCGACAATATATTAAGGGGGGTTATCCCCCGTTACCCCCTCATAGTTAACTAATGAACCCCTTAAACTAATCAGGGAAGCCTCTTATTACAATGAATATATATATATACAAAATTTGAAGAAAATAATGCTGCATGAAAAACCCATTTATCTAAATTAAGGGGGATTAGCCCCCCCCCCGTTCCCCCCTTTATACTTAACCAATCAATCCCGAAACTAATCAGGGAAGCGTCTTACCCCAATGAACTTATAAACAAATTTTGAAGCAAATGAGATAATTCTGCATGAAAAATCCATTTATATAAATTAAAGTGGGATTGGCCCCCCGTCCTCCCTTTATACTTAACCAATCAATCCCGAAAACTAATCAGGGAAGCGTCTTAACCCAATGAACCTATAAACAAATTTTGAAGCAAATGGGATAATTCTGCATGAAAAACCCATTTATATAAATTAAGGGGGAGTTTATCACCCCCCGTTCCCCCCCTTTATACTTAACCAATCAATCCCGAAAACTAATCAGGGAAGCGCCTTAACACAGTGAACCTATAAACAAAATTTGAAGGAAAAAGGAATAATTCTGCAGGAAAAACCCATTTATAAATTAAGGGGGGGGGTTAGCCCCCCGTTCCCCCCTTTATACTTAACCAATCAATCCCGAAAACTAATCAGGGAAGCGCCTTAACATAGTGAACCTATAAACAAAATTTGAAGGAAAACGGATATTTCTATGAAGAGTTATCGCGTTACGTACATACATACATACGTACGTACATACAGAACCGGCGGGCACATAAGCTCTCAGGCTTTGATAGCCTGTGAGCTAAAAATAAATTATCGGTGTTTTTAAGATTGATATTTGTTTAGATTTATTTTGTGTATTGGTACATTTATTTACCTGTTAATTATGCACCCTGTTTAAGTTTTTCTTTAACTCCCAGCTTTGTTTTAATGAATTTTTTTTATTAAACTTTATTAAAAATTTATTTATTAAAATTTATTAAAATTATTAAAATTTTATTTATTTTAATGTAATAGATACGGAATCATTACTGAATTTATGAAAATGGTTAGGGATGTTCATTTTATTTTAGTTTTGTTTTTATACTCATTCCTACATCAAAAATATCCATTTTATAGCACTTAATACCATATATTTACTTATATCACGGGATCATATTTTAACCAAAATTTTTCATTCTGTATATATTTAATTTGTATTATTAATGATATTAAATAAAGCACAGAGAAAAATTTATTTCTCATATTTTCATTACAGATATTTTTCAATTCACTTATTTTTTCAAAAGACTCTTTCGATTTGCTGTCTTTCCTTGTGAAAGCTCTGCTATTTTTAGTACGCTTATAGCGTTAAACACACTGCACAAATTTTCTCCTAATTGCATTTGTTTTCATTGATTATTTAGTTCATTAATTTTCCTAATTCCAATTTGCCCAATGTTATTCCACATTTAAAAGCGTTTCCCCATTGTCAAAACTTTGGCGAGTGGGATATTTTTATTTAGATTTCTAAAAATCTCTTCAAAGCAGCTTCGCCATTTTCTCAACAAACATATGTATATTTTATTCATTTAACTGGAAAGAAATTATTTAATTCACAGCAGAGGCATTTAATGACAAAGCTGCGTAAGTCATTAAGTTAAAAAGACTAAGTTAAATTCATGGAGGGGGTGGGGTTATCTATACACAGCAATATCTATGTAAGTTACAGTTCCATGACATTTGTATGTAAATAGCAATCGAAGATATGTTACCCCATATGAAATCATTATACATCGTCCAGAAAATCCTTGTTTTTATATACAGTATTCCACAAAAGTGATAGTACAGCAAGGAGTTCTTGAAAAATATCCAAACTTAATCATTATGAGTACAAATAAAATTGAATTAACTAGGACTTCCCTCAAAGGGATTAGTCTGAGTGATATTGCTGAGAACATAATGTTAACAATTACAATATAAAGAAAAAGAGCAAATTAAATGATAGAATTACAAAATATCATATATAAATTCATATACACTGTTAAAAAAATAGAAAAGAAGTACCGTTCATCAGATGTGTTGTCATAATTTATTTTAACATGTGGCAAAGAATATCATTTTCATAAGCGCGTATTACGCAAAACTTGAAAAAAAAAACGCCGGATCTTTTAAAACGCCAAATTTTTTAAAGTTACGTAATTGGATTTGCAGCCATTAGATTATTCTATCAAGCGTGGCTTAAAGCAAATTTAATTTCATTGTTGCACCTTTTTTTGTGTGTGAATTTAAATTTTTTCTTCCTTGATTATATATCTATTATTTGTATAACTGTTTATAGAAACTCTTACACTTCAAACCACATTGATAGCATGCTTTGCTACAAACCAGATTGCAAAACTATAGTCTAAATTACTATTAAAGTATACAAAAAATCTTTCGATGACTTCTGTAAAATAACTTTTGCATTAAATCTCCATATCGGCAAAATTGAAAAATTATATATATTTCAAAGTTAACAGATACTTCTTTATTATTCTCTAGGAGGCTCTGCACCCTGCGCCTTTACTGCGCCAATCCGCAGACTTTTCTTTTCCCTGTCTGTCTGTCTCTCCACAATCTGTCTGTTTCCCTATACGTTCTTCTGCCCGTCTCTCTAACCGATTGTCTATCTCTCTACACGTCTCGCTACCTGTCTCTATATTTCTCTACCGGTCTCGCTACCCGCCAATCTACTTCTCTAACCGTCTGTCTATCCGTCTAACTACTTGTATGTCTAGCCGTGTCTCTATCCACTTCGCTACCCATTTGTCTATCTGTCTCTCTACCCGTCTGGCTATACGCCTCTCTACCCATCTTCTTACCCATCTCCGTACCCCATCTACTGTCTCTCTACTCGTCTGTATACCCGTCTCACTATCCGTCTGTTTTTGTACCCGACTCGCTACCAATCTCATTACCCGTCAGTCAACTCGTCTCTGTACTCATCTCTCTACTCGTCTCTTTATCTACCACGCTACGCATCTCGCAACCTTTCTCGCTACATTCCTGTCTACCGGTGTTGCACCCGGCTCGTGACCCATCTCGCTACCCCTCTGTCAACCCTCTTTTTACCTTTCTCTCTAGCCGTCTGTCTCTAGCCGTCGTTTCTCTACCCGTCAGTCTACCTATGTCGCTACTCGTCTCTCTACCCGTCTGTCTACCCGTTTGTTTACTCGTCTTTCTACCTCTCGCCACCTCTTCCCAATATTTAAACAATTTATTTAATATACAGAAGCCGTTTATCAATTATTAAATGCAAACAGAAATAATTTATCTAATAAGTGTAATCAGATGCAATTTCTTAAAAAATACATATACATACATAAACCTGAATAATGATTCATCAGTTTTGTGTTCATAGTTGTTTATATCATTTGACAGTAAATCTGAACTTCTTAAACCTGAATTGTCTCAAGCTTTTTAAAAAAACCACAAGGTCTGTATAACTGCAAAGTACCCTGAGGGCTATATTAGCTACATGTTATTAAGTTAAGTGAAAGTTTCGTTATCGCGTTTGAAGCCAATTGCTTATGTCAGAAAGCGTGTCTTAACGCCATTTTAAATTCATTACTGTAACTTTTTTTTGAGGGGGGGGGGTAGGGGGGGTTTCAAATATATACATTTAAATTAAAACTTTTGCCTCCATGCCATTAGTGTTGTTTGTATTATTAACTAATACCTTGTACACCGAGCTTCATTTGAAACAAATGTAAAAGACTTCTTCTATAGTTTTTTTAGGAGAAACTTTCGTAATTGGGCCTAAAGCCAATCGGAGCATTTAATATCATTATTGTAACTCTTATAGAGTTAAAACAATATTGTTGCTAGCTTTACTCTTGTTTGAGACCAGCCTTGCCTGTGTATCTGAAGGGGGAAAAGTTTCGTATCCTATGTCACTTGGCGAAAAAAAAAATTAAATGGTGCCTAAAGGTAGTTTTAGCATCTTACAAAATTTTTCAAGAGAGCGGTAAAACATGTTTTTCAAATATTTACAAACATACGTTTATTAAAGCATGTTT
Source organism: Maratus michaelseni (assembly GCA_963931845.1). Classification (NCBI taxonomy): domain Eukaryota; kingdom Metazoa; phylum Arthropoda; class Arachnida; order Araneae; family Salticidae; genus Maratus; species Maratus michaelseni. The sequence goes on along the minus strand of OZ007589.1, from coordinate 94,633,624 downwards.
TTGCACCATCTTAAAAGTTTAAGCACGATGCTAAAATAAAATTTTATCGCCATAGTCGGTATTTTAATAAGTAATGAAAATACATAAACAAACTTATTTAACAAACCTAAGAGGCATTTTTGTGATAAATAATTATTATTGTCAGGGGGGGTAAATTGTAAACAATTAATAAACGGCTAGTAAATAATAAATAGCATTTAAAATCTAAAAATGGAGAAGTGGTTCGTATAAAAATGCAAAACATAACATTATATGCTTGATATATGTAAATCTTTTTTTATTTTTTAATATTTCCGAAGGCACAGATAAAAAGGTAAAAATCTCTTTTCCAAATGCCAAATAGAAAATATACAAAATAGAATGCCAAATATACAAAATAGAAAAATATCTGCAAAAAAATATATTTACATAATACTACATCTGCAAAAAAATAAGATTTAGAAAAAGTAAGCCAAATCCTGCAGATCCCAACAATCACATCGAAAAACTTATCACCAAAAAAAAACTCGCCAAATCTTACGGCACAGGAGATGGATTTTCCCCTCTGAATGCAGAATATTAGTATTTTTTCTTTTAAATTGGGTGATTATAAGGTACTTACGTATTATCCGTGCCAGTTTTAAGCCAACTGCGCCAAGCATGGAGCCAATATTACTAATTATAGTAACCTTTATATATTTTTTTCCTTGCTGCATGGTACATGCCTCGGAATAATCTATAATATTATTCTTTCTTATTTACTATGCTATTTACAATTTATTAATTTTACTATAATAATGTTATTTACTATTTTTAAGAATGTTATAAATTTAATAAACATATATTACATTTTATTTATTTTACATTAATTACCATTTTTAACAATGATATTTGATAATGTTAAATTACTGCGTTTGAAAACATGATTGACAACGACAAACAAGATTGGTACTTGGCAACCATGTTTGGCGCTCAATCTCCTGGCACGGATAATACGTAAGTACGGATTATAATATAATTGTTTCATTTCATATACTGCATACCGTTTGATATATTGGTACTTTTATGTTATCCTCACGCAGTTGATAAATCGCCAAATATTGTTCCTATAACATTTTAATTTTGAATTCATTTCATTTAAATATAAACCTTTCACTCATTTAATTTAAAGTACATGCCTTTCATTAATCCCATTTAAAATGCTAAAAATAGAAGAAAAAAAAAGAAAGAATGCCATAAATCGAAACCTTTTATTTAAACACCAAAGAATTTTTTTTTTTAATTTACACACGCGAAATAAAAAAAGCTGCAATTGCTGAGATTTGCGCCAAATCTCTAATACCAAGTCTACCAAGTTATTGCGGGCTTTTTCTTTCAAACAGAAAAAAATCCAAATTAATTTTCAATTTCTACTAAATTGAAATATATTTTATTGTGCTGAATATTAATGCGTGCATATTTTTTTGCTCCATGGACTCCATGAACTTTTCAATTCCGACTGTCTACGAAAATCTTCCGCCGGTGAAAATGACGTACGCACAAAATTTCGTGACGTATGTACTTTATTTGTGCTTTTTTATCTATTTTTTTAATATAATTTCCAAACGGTTTGACATTTATTATTGGTAATAAATAGACGTCGTTGTCACCTTTATAGGTATCTGCTGTAAAAATTTGAACGAAATCCGTTGAATATTTTTTGAGTTATGCTTGACGAAAGGTTTTAATATCCATCGTAGCTATATATGGGGCAAAGTAATACTGCGCTGTGTATGAGTCTTCGTTGCACTCAGACAATAAATAAAAATCATTTAATAACAGCCTTTGAAATGAATTATACAATGAAAATTGAATAATAATTTCCTTTAGAAATTTTTAAAATAAAAATATTTAAAATTTAAGCTTAAAAATGCTTCCACAAAAGTCATGGTACACTTGGAATTTTTTTTAAAATCAGAAAAACCATTTTCTATCATTAAGTTGAATATCCTTTCATTTTCAGGACTGATTTAAGTTGTCAGGCATTGATTTTAACAGATTTTCTGTAACATTTTTCTGAATTTTGTTCTATTCTGCAAGTAAAACGTCTTTCAGCTGTTTCGGTTCGTTTTATTTCTGATATCATAACTGTTCACTCGCTGTTTGTAACATACTTCATAAATGCTCCATGGGGTTTAAATCTTAACTTTGTGGAGAAATAGCAAATACGTGGGGATATTGTAGAGAAGCCATTATCCCACAATAAGAGCAGTGTACTCGGGATCATTATCTTGTTCTAAGTACGAATCTCGCACAACACCTAATTTGAATGCACTGTCCTACAAATTTTTCTTTAAACTATTTAAGTATCAAAAATTTCCTACTCCTGAAGCTGAAGTATAGCCTCAATCCGTTACACCTCTTCCACCATGTTTTACAGTTTTTGTCCTATATTTGGGATTCAGTGCATCAACCTTTCTCTTCCAAACTCTAATTCGACCATTTATGCTGAAAATATTAAATTCATCTGAAACGATTACCTCTTTACAGGAATCAGGGGAGGCATGTAAGTATTTTCAGCGTGAATGGGCGAAGTAGAGTTTGGAGGAGAAAGGTTGATGCACTGAATCCCAAATATACGACAAAACAGTAAAACCATGGGAGGATGTGTGATGTTTTGAATCCGTATATCAGCTTCAGGAGTAGGAAGTTTAGATTTCACTAGGACTATCACGGATAGATTTGGATATTTAAATATTTTAAAGAAAAATTTGTAGGAAAGTGCATTAAAGTTAGGTGTCGCGCTATACTATTACTTCAACAAGACAATGATCCTAAGAACACTGTTCATATTGTCCGATAATGGCTTCTCTAGAATATCCCCCACGTACTTGCTACCCCTCCACAAATTTATATTTAAACCCCATTAAGAATTTATGAAGAATCTTACAGCAGCGAGTGAACAGTTATGATATCAGAAAAAAAAGTTGAAAGAGGTTTTACTTGCAGAATGCAATAAAATTCAGAAAAATATTACAGAAAGTCTGTTAAAATCGGTGCACGACAGACTTAAAGTAGTCCTGAAAATGAAAGAACATGCAACTAAATATTAGAAAATGGTTTTTCTTTAATAATTAAAAAAACTTCCAGGTGTACCATGACTTTTCTGGAAGCATTTTTTAAATTAAATTTTATATATTTTTATTTTGAAAGTTTCTAAAGGAAATTGTTATTGAATTTTCCTTTTACAATATAGCAAAGGCTTTTATTAAATAATTCTTATTTGTTAATTCAATTTTATTTATACTTATAATGGTTAAATTTGCTTATTTTCCGAAAACTACTTCCTGTACCATCACTTTTGTGGAATACTGTATTTAAGAAAATGTGACTGAGTTCTTAAGAGGCTACTTTACTCAGACGAAAACACCCTCTTGCTAATGTTAATCCTATGGAGGAAATATTTTAAGATATCTCGTTCGCATTTCAATATTTTTAAATGATTTTTTTTTTTGCATTGGATAGCTGAGGCCAATCTCTATGCACGCTCCTTTTTACTTTTTCGATTTTTGTTGCAGTTTTTTTTTATTCAGGATACTTTCACTTTCGAAACCGGTTCCGAAAGTGAAAATATCTTAATTAAAAAAACTTGTAATCAAAATCAAAAAAGTAGATATCTTAAAATATTTCCTCCATAGGATAACATTAGCGAGCGGGTGTTTTCGTCTGAGTGATGTAGCCTCTTAACTGCTGTTTAGCGGCCTCACAGGTCGCTGCTTTTTTCAATTTTCACAGTTTAACTTGTAATTGTCAGTTTAATTATAGACACTAGTGAAATTTTGTTTGGTTTGGAGTCCTAGTACTACGACTAGAGACTTCTGAATAGGTGAATTTTACTTATAATAGTGCTGTACATAAATTTTAGTACAGAAGCACCATCCTATGAGTTAATCATATCTTTCATTCTCCTTCGATCCAACGGTCTTAGAGATCGCTCACAGTATGTATGTGACAATTTTTGTCTCATCTGTTAAGGTTTAACCACTCTGTCTTTAAACGATTCAGCTTGTCGAAAGTGTATCTCGATTATATATGGATAACTGAGACAATAATGGTATGATGAATAATACGGGTATAATGAATATGAATAATCATAATATGGGTATGATGAATATGAATTGCATTCAACTACATTTTTACAATTAGGAATTTACTTAATTCAACGCTAAATATTATATTATATTACAGTATTTACTCGTGTACACCGCGCTCTGATGTAAAACGCAAAACCTCAGTTTTAATGCATTATATCAGAGAAAATATTTAATAAACACATTGAAAAATAATTTCAAACAGATTTTATTCTATTAAAATTTAAAAATAATAATTAGTATTTCACACTACTTATAAAATATTATTTCGTAATTTCATTTATTTAAACAGAAGATAGTTTTCCAACGATAATATGTACAGAAGCCAATGATGACGTAAAAGGATGGGAAGCTTTACAGAGGCGGCCTTCAAATATCAAATACTGGTGTATCCCGAGCGCCCCCTATTTTTATATACATTTTTTATATAAAAACCGCGCAGCATACACGAATAAATACGGTATTTAAGAATTAACTTCATTCATTACGAAGATTTGAATCAAAGAAGAAGGCCATATTTCTAAACCATTAGATTGCCAATTTCTTGCACCAGTTGTTATAGAATTCAGGACAGTTGGCAGTTTTGTCTATCACTATTTCGTAAAATAATTCTTCTGATTAAACAGTGAACAGTGGAGGGATTTAAGGGGTTCCTAGTTCCCAGGCAACTCCAAGCTCTGGAGATGAGTAATCTTGTAGCACGTCATAGGGAGCCATACGAACAGTCTATCAGTAGTATTAAATGTACAACAACTAAAATTTGAAGATAGGAATTTACAGGTGAGGAAAAAGTGGACAGTATTCCCTAATGCTCACAACTAGTCGATTGCCAGCAGCGTTCAGACTGATCTTGAAAAAGACCGATCTCACCGAAACACACACTCCAGCTGATGTTACATCGAACCAGGAACCTACTAGAAGGAGCATCAGAAGTTAGATTCGTTCTCATTTCAGCAGGAATTCTGGAAGTAGAATTTCAGTAACTCAAAGCGTTTGGCAAAATTTCGGCAGTTATTTTCCGCTCCTCTCAGCAGCTTTTAAATGTCGATGCTTCCACATATTTGTCAGATAAATGGTTTATGTTTGTACTCTTGTCTTGAGGGCATGGTTGCGGATCAGTACACAATAAGCGTTTGTTCTCGAATACGTTTACATTGTTGGGAGGGGGGGTGGTATCCTTCTTCCAGTTGATGTTCACACCTGGCATTTTACTTAAAACTTTATGCATGATACAAGATAATTAACACTCGATTACTATCCTAAAAAACTTACGTTATTGCTGTCGTTGTATCTGTGAGATCACATGACGTATTTTCCATATCATGTATACACTTTACACAGCGATATTTCGGGAAAATGTACTAATGGACTAAAAATGTTTGTTCTTTTGCCTTTAACTACAAAAACTGATAAAAATATGTACCAAATTGGCGTTTCCAAAGACGACTTTGCAGTCAGTAAATAGTCACTGTATTTTTCAGTTAGAAGGATAGCAATCGAGTGTTAAAATAAATTCAACATACCAAAAGCATAAATTCAACATACCAAAAGCATAAATTCAACACACCAAAAGCATATCTAAAGTAAGTTTTCTGAAATCTCTGTTAATTATGCCATTATTTGAAAATATAAATACCGGGTGGTATAATATAAGTATCGCTATTTGGAGCTGTCTGTAGGTTGAAGGACTAACCTGAATGAAACCAAAATCGGTACACTTACTATTCGAGAAAGAGGAAGAAGAATGGACAATAAAAAATAGTTGCAATAATTGCCAACAGATGGCGTTACAGGGCCATAAAATCTATTGTGTACCGGGAGGTGTCGCAAATCTCAATGACTTAAAAGATCGCATATCACAACATGTGCGAAACATCACTCCTGATGTGTTACATTCAGTAGTTGAGCACGTCGTGCACTGCCTGGATTGTGTCCTCCAGCACAGTGGCCATGTGGAACCTGAACTTGATCGGCACCGCCATACGAAAGCTTAACCACATTCACAGTGACATTTTCCAATAAATTAAGTATGCCATCCCGTTTTACGCCTTACTTCTTGTATTTTTGTATTACACATTACATTTTACACTCAAAAGCGCAATCTGTCGGCGATTATTGCAACTATTTTTTTTTTATTGTTCTATTCTTCTTTCCCCTTCTTGAATAATAAGTATACCGATTTTGGTTTCATTCGGATTATTCCTTCAAGCTACAGACAGCTCCAAACAGAGATACTTATATGATAACCACCCGGTATAAAAACAAAATTAGTCGTTTATAATATTTAAAATATTTAATAGTGAAAATATATGATAGAAAAGTTCTACCGTGTTTTGCAGTTTGTTTATTTTTAAGATTTTTTTTTTTTTTTTTTTTTTTAGCGAGAATAAGTCATACGATATGCCAATTATTTTGTTATTAAAGCTAATCAAAAGTTTATTATTTTAATAATAGGTTTTACTGTAGGTTTATTAAGTCCAACATTCATATACATTGTATATTCGTTTGAAAAATACATATTTTTACTTCCATTCGTTAAAAGATTAACCCAGTCATCTAGGTTAAACAAACTAAGAAAAATTCAGCTCATATTACTCTATCATCAATGAAAAAGAGAAAAAAAGAGTTTCGTAAGACATTCAAGATACTGAAATAAAATAAAATAAATGGAATATATTTCTTCTAATTAATCTTCTTTCTAACAATATGAAAAATTACTCTGCTATTTCAGTAAAGAAAAGAAATAGTGATACTTGATCTCTTTCGATAAAAAGAATGTAATTAATTAATTTTTTACCCTCATTTTCTTCAGAAATATAGCTCTATTCTTTATCTAACTCAAAAAGGAATTTTGGATAAGTTAATCGCTGTCTTCAAATTTTTTAATAGATTATTAAAGAATATTTAGTGTCTGACGGAGTCAATTGAGCGCAGGTTTCGTTTTTCAAATCAAATGAAAAATTATTAAATTTTTCAGCGACCGAGTCGATTATATTTTACAGATGCATTTTTTTTTTCAGAGAGCTAAAATATTTTCGTTGGTATAGTACAATTAGTGACATTGTGTATGTTTTAGCGAAGGTAAAAATACAAAATATTAGCAAAAGTTTTCGTTTTAATTTATCCTTTTTTTTTTAAATTTTCGTTCTTAGATTATGAAAATTTTAGTTCCAGATATGGATAGATTTTATTCTACATTTGTTTGCCGGGTGAATTTTTCACTTTGACATTTGCTGTCTTTTAGATGGTATTTTCTAAAGCCGATATATATATATATATATATATATATATATATATATATATATATATATATATATATATATATATATGTGTGTGTGTGTGTGTGTGTGTGTATAAATATATTGGTTTTCTTTTTGTTTTAGTATTTCTTGTTTTTCACTTGGCATGTTATAAGGGCATAATAATGTCATTGTTAGGCTTAATACTGACAATATTTGAGAAAATAATATATATTTACTATGAATTATACTTATGAGGCTCCTTTGACAAATTCATAAGTTATTCATAGTATTTCATTGTTGATTGTCATCTTATTGGGTTTGATTTTTTTTTATCATTTCATTTGTGTTTTGTACTGTCTCTTCCTCGTTCTTCGTCCATACAATTTTTTTTTAATATGTATTTATATATAGTCTTACTAATTTACTCCACATTAAAGATATCATTAAGGCGGAAAAAATTAAAAGATCAAGTATAGAAACTCGTATAACTTTAATGATTGCCCATCTAAAAACATGAAACTTGCACAACATCTTTATTTTGTCATGCGTGACATATTTTCAAAATGCAGACTATCCTATTGCTGCAAAAAGTAAACTTAAATAAGAATATAGGAAATGTGACATAAAGTGAGGCAGGAAAAAGTTTATGATACTTTTTAGAAATATTTAGAGACACGTAGAAAAATTTTGTAAAGTGCATGGACACCCGTGACCGAAATGCAAGCTTCACAGCTTTACTAGTTTATTGCCATCTTTCTATTCTCAAAATTTAACATCATTTCTCATAGTTAGTCAAATGTCATCCCAGCGACTTAATGTAACTTCCACAAGAGAAAATGTTATCCAATTTGCTTACTTTTGAGTAGAGAAGGTAAATACCATTTGAGCAACATATTACCATTCACTGTAACTTCACTTATGTTAAGTCCCTTTTTTCATACTTGATTCTTTCATTTTTACTGCCAGTGTATTATATTTCTCTGTACATATTTTGAAATAAAATTTCAAGGTGTGTAAAAATACAAGGTGTCCCAAAAAATGCATACACAGTTTGAATGATTATAACTTCAGTTTTAATTATTAATATTTAAATTGCCAAAAAATCCATATAAACTGTATATAACTTTTCTTCCTACCGCAGATGTTCAAAATTATTACCGTTCTGGTCAATACACTTCTAATTACGATTGTCTATCGATTCACAAACATTTCATTTGGTGTTGGAGCGCATTCTTGCTCAACTGCGGTTCCGGTACGTTGTCTATGAACATTTATTCGTTTCAAACTTCTGTTCTATCCGATGAATTGTAGGTCGCGTAGGTGGATCTGCTTGAAACTCCCTGCGATATTATTTTTGTACTTCTACTACATTTTCATACTTCAAATAGCATTTCAGTCAATTTTCTGTTTTCAAAATTTAATCTTGTCCACTTATTATTTTCTAATTAATTACACTTTGAAAAGAAAGAAAAATTAGAAAATTATGACCCATTAAACAGTGTATGTACACATTTTTTGGAACACCCTGTATATATCCTACTATTAAATTAAGAGCAAAAGGTGACCTTTCGATTAAAGGGAAAATAAAGCTTTGTTAATATTTTATTTATTTATGTGGGGTTTTTTTTTCGTTTTATTTTATTTTTTTTTTTTTTTAAGAAAATGTGTTTAACATTTGTATTTAAATTTTAATATAAAAAAACACATTTTAAATAGCTACAGCTCATAGTACCTTTCAATCATCTGCAATTGCAACAAAAAAAAAAAAAAAAAAAAAAAAAAAAAAAAAAAAAAAAAAACACGCGTACTTTAGTTTATATATATGGTTTTTTATATAATCGTTGCTTTCGAAATGCCAAAGCTTTGTAAAATACTTTCAAAATTCTTCCAATTTTTTTAGATTTTTGAGATTGAGATTTGTTTTATAAAGGCTCGAAAAATTATTCTGTTAATTTCTTCGAAAACGAAAAACAGCAATGCTTTACAATATCTTTAGAAGCGTGGATTTAATTAATTTTTCCTCTTATCCTTCGTTGCTTCATTTTCGCAAACAAAGGAACAGACAAATTTGATACTGACTTCAGAATTTCTAATAAACTTTCTAAGTAATATTACTTTTTCTAGAAAAATTAACAGCAATTTTTCCTTTTGAATGAAATTCAAAAATACGTTATATTTTATTATTATTATTACCGCAGATTGCATCGATTTTTATTTACATGTTTTTTTTCCTGCCTGTATTTCTATGCATATATTTCAAAATTACTTGGGAATTATATCAATTGTTAACTAAATTGAAAATTAAGTTCAGGTACGAAGTTCAAACTTCTTTGGCTTTCTAACTTCAATCTCGCATTTCATACGCATTTTTAATTGAAAATTTGTTAACTAATTAGTGATACTTTCCACAGAAATTTCACTTTATTTTGTATTATTATTTTGATATTTGTTTAATTCCTTAATTGGAAGTTTTTGAAGTTGGCTCTCATATTGTGCATTTATGTATGTGTGTGTGTGTTTGTTTATATTTTTTAAAAGTTTTCCATACACAATTTTACAGTTTATTGAAAAGTGACATTCTCATAAAGTTTTTTGTAAAACATAACATAAATAGATAAGTATAATAGCTTTGAAAATCAAATGAGTATAACAACAAGAGAGAAAAATCCTGTACCAAGCATAGATAATGAAACACTTTCCAACATAATTAGAATACTTTAACAAAAAACTTACCTGTTTAATAAGATTAAAAATGATATCTAAAAAAATAGTTTAGGAAACGCATAACACATTTGAAAACCCAATTTAGCAATTACCATCCATAGTCCAAATTCTTTTGTGAAGCCCTGTATATGATCTTTAGATTTGTATATTACTGCATTGTATGCTAAAATTTAGCTCAGTTAGAAAACGCGTAAAACAGTTCAAATTCTCTTGCAGGAATTTCCGCCAGTAAAACGAAATGTACTCGAATCCTTTTGTTCAGCCCTGTATATGATCTATAGAATTTATACACACCAATATAGCGACAAATTAGTTAAATTTAACTTTTTAAGCGACCTGCAGAATTTTTCATGTATGTTTAACGATTCGTAAAATAATACCAATGAAAAACATTTGCATGAGAATTTGTATTTGATAACCTTACATATTTATTGATCTTATACACTTAAAAAAATTAACATTAAAATCAATTTTGTGTTAAATCAGCCTTTGAATTAAAAAATTATGTGGCAGAAAAACACGGTTAGTATTCTTAAAGCGTTAAAAATGCATAACATGGAGTATTAAGCGAAAATGCACTTCCAGCAATTATCGCTCACAGACAATAATGTAACTGAATTAATTTGCATGATCCTGTAAATAAACGATGTTGTGCTAAGCACACCATATTCTACAGTAAGCTTCTTGTAGTGCACCTCCGTGATGTATATCAATTTCAGTATGTTTGAAATAGACTAACATCATTAAAATACACTGCAAACTATATTTCCTCATAGACCATAATGTAATGGAATTCTTTAATGTCATTGTAAACAAACTATAAATGCTGCACAGTTCGTTTTCAATACCGAACATGCCATAGTCAACTTTAATAATATATATCAAATACATTATAATCCGAATATACAGGGTGGTCTAAAATTACTGAGCGCATTTGATGTTTGAAAAAAAAAAGTAGAACAAAATGAGGTACGTATGTATTTATTGTTTTCTTGGAAAGACAATTTAAAACAGTTTTATACAACAACAGCAGTTTAGACATTAAATAAGCTCCACATTTCCCGCCTCCTTAAATTAATTGTTGGTACCAACGTTTCATAGATTTCTTACTTGGAGGACGACGATTTGGGTATTCTAAACGAAAATGTCTCTGAACAGTTAAACGGATTTCATGGAACTACAAAACAAACAGGGTTTTTTCTTGCTCAGTAGCCATTTTCTGACTGACGCAGTCACGCCATCTACCGGTTTATGTAAGACTTATTTAATGTTTAAAATGTTGTTGTGTAAAACTGTTTTAAATTGTCCGTCCAAGAAAACATTAGAAATGTACGTAGCTCATTTTGTTCTCTTTTTTTTTTTCGAATATGGAATGCGCTCAATAACTATGGACCACCCTGCATTTACGCGAGTTAGAACGCGGCCAGGCAGGCAGACAGGCAGACAAACATAATTCATAAACACTTTTTAACTATGTTGGAAAGTATTAAAAATGCCAGAATGTCTTATTTAAAGATGTGATATATTTATATTTATATTAATTGTAATATAAAAACATGTAAATAAAAAGCATCTTAATAAATAAAACCTACCAGTAAATCTCAAAATATTTATAATCATAAGCATATTTTAAAGGTTCAAGGTACCAAACAAAAATGCAATTAAAAGGATTTAATTTCAAACAAATGTTGCAAAATAAATTTTAAATAATATATAGGAATGGAAATGAAATATAAATATCATATGATGACAGAAAATAAAAAAAATGAAGCGACACGTGAGTATTTAATCTTCAGTCGGCAAGAATACTCATGTGTTACAAACAAATGCATTCTTTCTTATAATAGACAGTTTAGTATGCCAAGTTAGACAATTACTGTCGTCCATATAATGCATGAAATGGAATTAAAAAATTGAAGATACCATAGAGAAAAATCGTTAAATATGAAAATCTTACAAAAACACAGAAAATTAAAAGAAAAATCCAATAATTATAATACTACTAAAAAATATTGTGTTTATAGCTTTTCAACCATGTAAGAAGCGCTATGGAATAATCCGTCAGTTATACTATAATATAATTGTATCAGTTACAGAAAAGACATGAATTGAACAGGCAAAATGTTTAATTACTACGGTTACAGTTAAGAGATAATACGAACAGTTAAGTTTTAATTTATTAAAACTAAACCTATATATAAGTAAATAATAATTAGAATTAGATCAGTAATTTGATTTAATCAGCAGGTACTCATAAGCGTATTTTAAAAGTTGAAGGTATTAAACAATAAATGCAAATGAAAGGGTTTAATCCCGAACAAATGTTGCAAAATATTTTTTAAAGACTAAATAGGAACAGAAATGAAATATAAATATTGTATGATGACAGAAAATGAGAAAATCAGTAGAAAATTATTAGAAGTTCAGTAATTTGATTTAATCAGCAAGTACTATCAGCCACATTTTGAAATAGGGAGCGTCTAGTCCGTTGTTCTTTAGACACGGATTATGACCACCCAATTTCTCATGATATAATATTTTACACAAATAAATTTTCTTAAAATAACTTCATTAATATTACATTTGTAAATGTATTTTCGGGTTCACCTTAGAGTGAGACTGAATGCATAAATAGATTTCTACCTCTGCTTTTCTCTAAGGTTTCTGCTTGTTTCTGTATGTCTGATTTACCTCTTCATTCTACCGATGTTACGTTGAATTGCCTTGTATAAATAGATAGCTAGATTTATGTCTATCTTAACACACGGGCTTGTTAGAGTTACTGTGAATGCCTTTAGTGCTCTATAGCACTACTGTGATATAAAATACTTTAACTTTTCTAAACCGTTTTCGAAATGTCGGAAACCTCAGACCTTTTGGGAGTGACCTCAGAAAAAAAAAAAAAACTTCAATCAAAATCGAAAAGGTTAGATAGCAACCTGAGATATCCTATGCACGAAAAAAAAATCATTTAAAACTATTAAAATATATAGACGAGGGGCAGTCGGAAAATAAGTTTCCCCTGGCGACTGTGGACAGAGGTGTTTTATGAAAAACAAAAAATGCAATGAGACATTAAAGATAAAACATAACTTTATTTTTCCACATAAGTACCAAGTACATTGAGACATTTGTCATACCGCTTCATAAACTTCAAAAAGGCCTCCATGAAAAAAAAAAACAGGGCTTTGCATACGGATGAAGCGTTGAACGGCTATGGGCGAAAGACGACACAGTAGATGAAAGCGAACGTGTAAGACACGCATACACCATTGGGTAGAGGTCGACCGCGATCAAGCAGATGGCGCTGTTGCAATGCCTGCGCAGATGGTGCTGTTGACTGCAACATCGCAAGTGTGTGTCAACAGGGCTTTTTGACGCTTAGAGAATATAGATTCGAAAATATATCTGGGCTCCTACTGGGAATTTCTAGAAAATTCTTTCATATTTTAAAAGCCAATTTTTTCACGAAATGTCGTTCAAATTTGGCGAAAAACAGCAAACAGCGACATTTTTTCATTTAGCGCCAAGAAACTCCGAAAAAGAAGATTATTATTCGAAAAAGGTGGTAGTTGCAGGCTCAGTAAATTTTTTGTAGTGCATATAGTAGCTGGAATACTTAAGAAATTGTTAGGAAATAATAAAAAAACGTAGTAAATCGGGCCAAGAAACGGAATAAAAGGGGCAGGTTTTTAACATGAACGTGATATTTAATAAAAAAAAACGTTTAACTTTCCCCTCCCCCTCCCCGCAAATCTCACAAATAATCTGTAAAATTAAGTTTTCTTTATTAATTACTATGCATTGTCAATCTTATATCGTACAATTTCTGACCTTTCTTTTCCGAAAGTAAATAGAACAACGGACCTCAAAACAGAAGTAAATTCAATACTGGGTCATTTTTATCAATCGTTTCAGTTTTTCGCAAAAATTAAGAAAAGTTACCAACCAATTTTCACAAAATTTGGATTTATGGAATCAGAAAAATACTCACGTATATATTGCGAGTTTCAAATCTATACTTCGAATAATTTTCTTAATACTCGAGGATAAGTGAAAAAATGAGAAAATTCCACCGTCTGCGATTATCAAATCATTTATTTCTTTTGTGGTTTCATATTTCTTCATCGCCATTTTCAGATAAAAATATCGCATTTTCGCGATATTCAATGAGTTTTTAATTAATATCTCGGCTAACTATGAAAATATTAAAAATCTGAGCTTCAGGTGCATCAGGACATGCCTTGAACTACCTAAATCCAAATTTTAAGGCTCATATGTGCGGTAGATTTCGCTAGCTATCGCACTCACACACATACACACACAGACAGACAAACGACTTTCTTTTAATAGTATTAGATAAGATATTTTTTATATATAAAGTGAAATAAACAGACATTTGAATCAATCAAATTTGCCTCAATGTATAACAACCGTTCACCTCATGTTAACTTTTAACATTTAAAGTGTTACCAGCTTCTAAATAAATTTCATACAAACCATAAACATCCGTAAATGCTATGTTCCAAGAAAGAACAATCATTAGTAACGTGTTATGTGATAAATGGAATATGGAAGCCTATCGTAAATATCAACATTTACATAGCATAGAATGGATGGCTAATCGAAAGACATCTTATAACGATTTATTTGAAGATGAATTGAGTTTTGGAATTCTTTTTTCTTACTTAAATATCTATGATATAATAAAACAGCAGTAATATCCAATAGTGGTTACATTGAAGCCCAATATTGTATTGATCGAAAATACTTCCAATAAAATACCAATATTGGTTTAAAAAGCTTTACATAGGAAATATTAGCAATGAAATGCCAAAAGATATCTCGTCAATATTATCAGTACTAGCAAAATATAATGACTACAATGTTGGTGCAGTATTTTATGCAAATATTGTTAATATTGGCTAGCCAATATTACCGGGGGTCTATGTGTCTTCGAACTTAACTTACAAATATTGTTTTTTCTTTCAGCTAGAAGTTATATATTGTAGAAAACTAATCCATTCATTTCAATCACTTAATATTTTCCACTCAAAGTAAAATAAATAAATAAAGAAAATGATGAAGCACGCAGATAAAAACCCAACGATAATTTTTCTCTCATCTCTTAAAACAAGTGACCTAATTTATGACTCTTAAGTTTCAAGTTTATCAAGCAATAGAGATTTATTACCTCGTTATAATCGTTCTCTTCTAATAATGTGAAATATGTTTATAATTTGTTATTTGTGATTATGCCATTATAAACTTATTACAGAACTAAAACATTTAAAAGGACAATTATTCAACTTCAATTTGTTTCAAAGAAATGATGCAACTTTACTCGTAACTTTCCAAACTTTGTGAAAATGAGTCAGTGTATTACTATCCTTCATTCTGTAAAGTCACAGGAAAAAATGTTTCCTGATGTTAAAATTAATCTAAATGTAAACCTTTTAAAATTTTAAGTAATGTAAAATATAATTTTTAAAATCAATCCAAACGTGAACTTATTTATTCAATGTGAATTGTGCATTAATATAATTTTTTTACAAGTCTTATTTCAGCAGTGGTACATCTACACGATTATTCAAGAAGTGTTTATAATAAATTCTCAAATAGTTGAAATATATAAACCAGTGGATATTTCATAAATTGGATAGACCTTAGAAAAGGTAAGCAATTCCTTTTCTTTCTGCATGTTGAAGACCAGAGTTAATTTTAATTTGAAGAATTTAATATTCTGATGTTACGCGCTTACCTCGTTGGCCTCGCCCCTTCAACAGTGATTATGAAACTGATGAATATATGAACTCAGAATTTATTCTTAAGGATTAATAATTGACTCTAATTAATAAAAATAATACTCAGCTCTTATGCTAGATTAAAAATTCAAGAAAACATAATTGAATTTAATAAACTATTTAAACTAATAAAACTTTAAAAACTGTATAAACAAGTTCTCCGAGATGGCGACAATAAAGGAAATGCAAATAGTAGATAAATTAAACAATAATAATTATTCTATATGGAAGTTTAAAATTAATATGTTGTTAATTAAGGAAGATTTGTACGAACTCGTAACTCAGGAACCCCCTACACCAATTAACGAAGACTGGAGAAAAAAGGATGCAAAAGCTCGCGCTTTAATAAACTTGAGTATAGACGATACGCAAATAGTTCATGTAAAACATTTAGAAACAGCAAAACAGACATGGGATAGTTTAAAAAATATTCATGAGAGAGCCAATTTGTCCAGTAAATTGTATTTGTTACGAAAATTGTATAGTGCAAAACTTCCCGAAAATGGGAACATGCACAAACACATTACTAATATACTGGAAATAAAAGATAAGCTCTCCGCAATAGGAGAGAACATAACCGACTCGCATTTATCTGCACTTCTATTGTGCTCGTTACCTGCGAGTTATAATACTCTAATAACAGCTCTCGAAGCCCGAAATGAAATTGAATTAACTCCCGAATTCATCAAGAGCAAACTTACTGATGAATTTAATAAACGGGTAGAAAATAGTGAGCAAGTTGAAAACTCACAAAAGGTGTTTAAAACACAAAAGAAATACACTCAAGATTATAAAGGGCAAAACAAATATTGTACCTACTGTAAACAATCAAATCACACTTACAAACAATGCTGGCATCTCAAGAACAGAAACACACAGACCACTACACCTAAAACACAATACAAATACAAAAAGTACACATCGTTGTGTTTTGAAAATATAAAAGGTGATAGTAAAAATAAAATGAATCAATCAAAAACAAATGAACAGGTACAAATAAATAAAAGTGAACATAAAGATGCAGCATTCATAATTGTAAATCCCGCTAATAAAACCTGGTTAATTGACTCAGGAGCGTCTTCGCATATAGCGAACGATAGGGATATATTTACAAAATTCAACGATACTGAAAAAACTACAGTAACAATTGCTAATGGGAATACATTAAATTCTTACGGAACCGGCGAAACACAAATAATGACAAAGACATCTGATGGATGTATAAATAGAATTACACTTAAAAATGTGTTATTTGTTCCACAATTGGAATCAAATTTAATTTCCGTAAGTAAAGCCACAGAACATGGCTACAAAGTATTTTTCGAAAATGAAAAATGCATACTATCGTGCAATGGAAATATATACTTAGAAGCATTTAAGAAACATAACTTATATCAAGTTGAAACACTAGAAGAAAGTTCTCAAAATAAAATAAATATTGCACATGATTGCAGAAATAAAGATTGCCTCGAAATTTGGCATAAACGCCTTGGCCACAGAAATAATGAAAGTATAAAAGAATTAGTCAAAAATGACTTGGCCAGTGGGATAAAAATAAATAACTGTAATCATAAAACAAACTGTGAAACCTGTATAAAAACAAAGTCAACAAATGCACCGTACTCTAAATCTATCGAAAATAAAACAACAAAAGTATTAGATTTAGTACATACTGATTTATGTGGGCCTTTTAAAACACCCACAATAGGAGGAAAAAATTACTTCCTTACATTCATAGATGACAGTTCTAGATTCACAGTTATTTACTTATTAAAAAGTAAAGATGAAGTTTATGAAAAAATAAAAGACTATGTACAAATGGTCAAAACCAGACAAGGAAAATATCCGACGGCGATTAGATCGGATAACGGTGGGGAATACATAGGAAATAAAACAGAAGCCTTTCTAAGGGAACATGGTATAAAACATGAATACACAGTTCCATTTTGTCCCAGCCAGAATGGCATTGCTGAGAGAAAAAACAGAAGTTTAATTGAAATGACACGAAGCCTATTATCCGAAGCAAATTTACCTCATAGGTTCTGGGGTGAAGCGATAAATACTGCTAATCACCTCCAAAATAGGCTCCCCACTAAATTGACAAATAAAACGCCATATGAAATTTGGTTCAAAAGAAAACCAAATCTCTATTATTTACGTGTATTTGGCTGTAAAGTATACACTTACATAAACAAACACAAAAGATCTAAACTAGATGACACAGCAGAAGAGGGTATCTTCATGGGCTATGATAATAATACAAAGGGATACCGCGTTTTCACTAAAAATGGTGAAATAATAATTTCCAGATCAGTAAAATTTCTGGAAGAAAAACTGAACAATTTAAACGAGAAAATTAATGATCACGAACAATTAATTGAAGATAAAAAATACATTGAAATAGAAATAGGTGACACACCCTGTACACCTGACGCGCCCAAACAATCAGAAACACATCAACCTCGTAGATCTGAAAGACAAAACAGAGGAGTACCACCTCAAAGATATACTTCCGACAATTTTATTGCTTTAGCAAATGATTGCGATACAACAGAACCTGAAAACTGGAAACAGCTTATCAAAATAAACAATCCACTAGAAAAGAAAAACTGGCTTAAAGCCACTGAAAACGAAATACAATCGTTAATGAAAAATAATACATGGGATCTAGTCGATCCTCCTCTTAATAAAAGAATCATAGGAAGTAGATGGATTTTCAAACGAAAAATTGATAGTTCAGGAAATACACAAAAATATAAAGCACGTTTTGTTGCCAAAGGTTTCAGTCAAAATTATGGGGAAGATTATCAAGAAACATTTTCACCAGTAGCACAACATTGTACCATCAAAACACTTCTTTTAGCAGCAGCTTATAATAATTTGAATGTGCGACATGTAGATATTGACACCGCTTTTCTTCATGGGAACTTAAATGAAGAAATATATATAAATCAACCTGAAGGCTATGTAAACGAACAATTTCCTGAAAAAGTTTGCAAGCTCAAAAAGGCAATCTATGGCCTCAAACAGGCCGCCAGAGCTTGGCATATTAAAATCGCTGAAACACTAGACAACTTGAACTTTATCCAAAGTACAGCAGACACATGTCTTTTCACTAGAAAAGAAAAAGATCATACATCGTACATAATAATAATATATGTTGATGATATACTCATCGCCAGCAAAGATGAAATAATAGAAGAAATCGTAAATTCTCTAAAACAAGAATACGAATTAAAGGATCTAGGCAATATTAGTAACTATTTAGGTACTCAAATTCAGAAATTACCTAACGGTTATTCTCTTGATCAAAAAATTAAGATTGAAAATTTAGCGAAAAAGTTCAATCTTGAAAACTCCAAACCGTGCAAAACTCCAATGGAACCAGGATATAACAAATTAAATGATGATGATAATTTAATGCCAAATAATATTAAATATCGCCAGGCACTTGGTTCATTGCTTTATATAACAACCATAACGAGACCTGACATTTCAGCAGCAGTAAACATTTTAAGCAGAAGAAATGAGAATCCTCGCGAAAAAGACTGGCAAGCCGTAAAAAGAATAATAAGATATCTATATCATACTAAAGAACTAAAATTAATAATTAACACTAATGAAGAACCAATATTAAAGGTATTCACTGATGCCGATTGGGCAGGTGATACCAAAACCCGTAGATCAACATCGGGAATATTATATATGTTGGGCAACAACCCAATTCAGTGGACGACGAAAAGGCAAAGTTGCATTGCCTTATCTTCAGCAGAGGCTGAATATGTGTCCGCAGCACATGCTAGCCAAGAAATAATTTGGTTATTGAAGTTACTTGACGATCTAGGCTTTCCACAGCAAAAACCAATCACTTTATATGAAGACAATCAAAGTACCATAAAAATGGTTGAATCAGAAAAATTCACGAAAAGATCAAAGCACATCGACGTCAAATTTAATGCCATTAAACAATATAGCGAAGAAGGCATAATTGAGTTAAGATATCTTCCAACAGAAAAAATGATAGCTGATGCACTTACCAAACCTTTACCCAAGCCTCGATTCATCGAACACAGAAATTCAATGAAAATATTAGTTAATCCCCATGAACGGATTAAGGGGGAAATTGTAGAAAACTAATCCGTTCATTTCAATCACTTAATATTTTCCACTCAAAGTAAAATAAATAAAGAAAGAAAATGATGAAGCACGCAGATAAAAACCCAACGATAATTTTTCTCTCATCTCTTAAAACAAGTGACCTAATTTATGACTCTTAAGTTTCAAGTTTATCAAGCAATAGAGATTTATTACCTCGTTATAATCGTTCTCTTCTAATAATGTGAAATATGTTTATAATTTGTTATTTGTGATTATGCCATTATAAACTTATTACAGAACTAAAACATTTAAAAGGACAATTATTCAACTTCAATTTGTTTCAAAGAAATGATGCAACTTTACTCGTAACTTTCCAAACTTTGTGAAAATGAGTCAGTGTATTACTATCCTTCATTCTGTAAAGTCACAGGAAAAAATGTTTCCTGATGTTAAAATTAATCTAAATGTAAACCTTTTAAAATTTTAAGTAATGTAAAATATAATTTTTAAAATCAATCCAAACGTGAACTTATTTATTCAATGAGAATTGTGCATTAATATAATTTTTTTACAAGTCTTATTTCAGCAGTGGTACATCTACACGATTATTCAAGAAGTGTTTATAATAAATTCTCAAATAGTTGAAATATATAAACCAGTGGATATTTCATAAATTGGATAGACCTTAGAAAAGGTAAGCAATTCCTTTTCTTTCTGCATGTTGAAGACCAGAGTTAATTTTAATTTGAAGAATTTAATATTCTGATGTTACGCGCTTACCTCGTTGGCCTCGCCCCTTCAACATATATTACATGTGATTAACATTTATTTACGTTTTATGTTTGTTCAAATTAATACTGTAATGTGTACAATATTACCATCTCGTCATTTGTATTATACAATCACATGATTGCAAGTTTTAAATATATTTACTGAAATTCTTTATCTAAAATGTTTTTTTAAGCTTGTGATAAGATTTAAATATCTTTCCCTAAAATAATTTAATTCAATTCCAGTTAGAAATAAAAGTAACTGAAATAAAAGTACACCTGAAATAAAATTAACTTAATGAATGTTTTAAAATTAATAATAAACATCGTTATGATCAACGATGAATATTATGAATAGTAAATTTGATTTTAATAAGTAAACACGCCTAACAAGCTGCAGAAAATATACTTTCCTGGCTATGTACGAAAAATAATTAATTCCGATTTATTTAAAGTAGCTTGATTCTTACATTTAAATATATGTATAGTCAGAATGGTCGCATTGAAAAGTCATTCAGATTAGAGTATTCTTAAATATTATTATATGAAATCACTTCTTTAATGTAACCATTTATTGTCCAATTATTAATTATATTTACTGTTCCATTTTATATTATTTAATTCTTAAAATTTTCAATTACTGATTAATTTTAGAAAATTAATAATTTAAATCATTTTTAAAATTTACAACCTCTTACTAGAGTAATGGGTCGATCTTCGTGAAACTACTAATTAAGAATAATATTTAACAAAGCAACAAGAGATAGGAAACTTTTCACTCGCATATGATATCGGGTACTTAAAACTGGGACTGACTAATTAGTTCAAAAATGATCGTCTAAGATGGTTTGGGTTTTCAGGAGGGTTAGTACGAGTGATATGTTTTTACCTTAGGGTTTAAATGATTCTTAGGCCGTTAATGAAGGTCCCATATTTGGGTTATTGATATTTTTCGAAATTAATTATTTTGTCTTTCAAGTACACATGGTTGATAAAGCTGAAGTGCTCGTTAAATTTACCCCACTTGTTAAAAGAACATGAGAATTTACCTGGTTTATTGATTGATTGTCTTAAAAAGCATCGGTTAATTCAAATTTCAATTATCCATAATTCCTTTTTATCTATTGTAATGTTAATAATGCATGATCTTGAAAAATTCGATATTGTCGAAATAACGTGAACATTTACCTATTTTATTGATTGTCTTTGTAAAAGCATCTGTGAAAAGGGTGCACAGTGTGCTGAAACGGCGAAAGTCCACGACATAATTGAAAATTGTGTGTCTTTTTCCAAGGTTTGTCAACTATATAGAGTTGTAATATAGTTTTTTTTTATAATAGTTAAAATATAATTTTAAAGTCCATTCTGGGAACCCTCTAAGCGCGTGTATGTGCATGCATAATAGTCTGTAATAATTAAATTAAAAAAAAAATTAGTCAAGTACTAATACATGAAAAGTGCATAACATTCATCAAAAGAATAATATAATGCAAAATAACAATAACGAAATGCATTTTTTTCATCATTTTACTTATTTAGTCAAAAAAATAATTAAAATCCATTCTGGGAATCCTCTAAGTGTGCGTTTGTGTTTGCATTACTGTCTGTAAAAATTAAATTTAAAAGAATAAAAACTCAATTTAAAAACTTAAAAGACTGATTTTTAAAAAAAAAACACGATGCAAGATGATTAAAAATATACACACACAAAACAAATAAAGACGTACTGATTCACAAGTAAAACTGAAAAACTAATTCAATTTTCTTTGAAATCTGTTTTTAAGTATTATTGTATTTTTTTTTTAAATCTTTTAAACTCTTTTCTTGAACCCCACAAAGATGAAAAATGATGAAATAAACGAAATGACTTGTGTAAAAAATTACAAACCTTATATATAAATACAACTCTACTTTTTAAGTATACTACAACAGAAGTCAAGGGTGTCCGAAAAAGTTTTGTAACCCACTGTAGTACATAAAACAATGACTTGGAGTAACCTGTGATAAGCACAAGTGGTACTTGATAAAGGCAAAAATGATGGTTTTATTTCTGGCAGAGAAAAACCCTTTTGTTACAGAAAACCTCTACAAGTTTCTTTCTTTCTTTTTTTTTTTTTTCAAATGAAATAAATGTCTTTTTTTTCTTATGTTTTACATGAAGTTGCTTAACTTGTTCAAGAAAAGAATTCCCAAAAGAATGTGAGCAGAGGCAAATTAAAAATAATTTTACATAGTTCATACTGTTTTTCTTTAAAAAAAGACCACAGGAAATCATTTTTATTTATATTTTGTTTGTGTTTTTGTTATTTTTGTCAAAGAAGAATCATATTATTAAAATCACATTTGTTTTTAAACAATTTCTTTAACCAACTATTACTAAGCACTTAACGATAGTCCACGAATTCGGTTTTTTTTTCTTCAGACAATGGGTAATGTTTTCATTATTATTTGTTGGAGAGGGTCGACCAATTTTGCAAAATCATTTTCTTAAAAAATAAAGTTCAGAGGAAAAGAAATCTAAAGGTAAAAAGAGCCTTCAAAGAAAGAGCTCTCTTGATAATGTTGGATTACTCGAAGTGAAGCATCAAAAGTAAGGAAAAAGAAAAAAGTATGTTGAAAAAAAATAGTTTCTAGATCTTATTTTCATTACAACATCTGTCTTTGCCTTTTTCACTCTTAGACATTTGAATTAGAATAATAATGTGTTTCATGATGGATTAAAAATTCTGGTATGTAGTGCTTTATATTTTTTTACGAAAATAAATTTAAAATTGCTTTTTTGTGCATACATTTTCAAACAAATTGGATGGACATTTTTCTTAAGCATAATTGTATTTGAATGTTTCGAATTTAATACAATATTAACATAATGTTTAAAAAAAGATGATGAATCTTTTTGTATAATTTAGTTTTGCGTATGGCTTAAAAAAGCTTATTTAGAAGAATGATTTATGTTTTCATTTCGCAGAAAAAGTTTCAGGAAATCAAAGAAGTGCTAAATGAAAACTTATTCAAAATATACAAATAAAGGTATATTAAATGCGTATAATTTTAATATTAAATTAATTACGAAGCCTTGAGTATATAAATACGTTGTTCCTTAAGTATATAATCTACACTGTTAAAAATCAGCAGCAAACTGTCCAGTCATTTGACCGTTTTTGTAGAAAATGGTTACATAACCGTAATTTAACTATATTCTGACCATAAAATGAGCAATAATACGGTCAGAATATAGTTAACTTACGGTTATGTAACCATTTTCTAGAAAAACGGTTAAATGACTGGACAGTTTGCTGCAAATTTTTAACAGTGTATGTCTAATGACTCACCAGGTGTGTAAGGTATTCTAAATAGTATACTAAACAACAGCGAAAAATCAGAGATTTCAGAAGAGATTTAATTTCATTGATTATTTTCACAAAGTATAACGCATAATAAAATCTATCAGTGCTTGAATATTAGAAAGGATAATTTAAATACAATAAAACTATTTATAAAGCACAATGTAAACACATTGATAAGTTACGTTACTATCGAGGTGCAATAAATCAAAATACAGCTTCAAAACATTAAAACTGTAAGATGTTAAAATTTCATGTGCTTTCGGCTAAACATTAGCCTTCCTCAGATGAACAACAAGCAGTCGAGGAGACGCCAAGCTGTATTTTGATTTATTTTGAAGCTGTAATTTGATTTATTGCACCTCGATAGTAACGTAACTTATCAATGTGTTTACATTGTGCTTTATAAATATTTTATTGGGTGAATTTGACGTTCGTATTATATAGATTTTTCTATATATTTTTACTATAAAACTATCTGTGACAACTCCGACTGCCTATATTACTTATCAGTCAGAGCTGATAACATATAAATAATCAATTCGATCCATTTGATTTCTAAAACTCTAGTTAAAATAAAATTCGTAAGATACAAATTTTCTTACCTCTAAATTCCAACGGGACATCGGGGCTCCGAATCTTCCATAATCTATATATTTCAGAAAGCGGAACATGTTCACGAGAGACTATTCTTGACACCAAATAAAATTCAATATATTATTATACATCATTATTTAATAACACATCACACGACGAAAAAAAAACATACTTAATTATTTACAGTTTTTTGAACTGAGCGAAAAACGCTCTCAAATAAAGGATTTCACAATCACAAAACTAAACTAAAAGTTCTAATAAAAATATTCTAAACAGTTCCGGAATAAACATAATGTTTAGCGCATGCGTCACTGTCTCATTGTCTCTTTATCAGTAAATCAAAGTACATTTTTACTTCTACACTGCGTTTATGTAATTGCCTTTTGATCTTGCGACACTTTAAGTAGAAAGGGGTTTGGATGATGCAAAATGAATCCAAATTACAACATCCTAAAATTTTAAATTCTCTATCTTCTTTAGCTTTCTTACAATTTTTGTAAAATCTGTATATCCACGCGATTACTTTTACTAATTTATCGTAGGAAGAAATTCTAGCGTAAAATTGTTCAGTGTGAACATCTACATTGTTAGCACTAATAATTGTTTTTCTTCTTTCTGCATCGATAATTTCGAAATCGGGAAACATTTCAGATTTTGGCCACTCGTCCATTGGTTTTCTCAACTACTGCGGTCCTTCCCACAATTTATCTCGGGCTAAAACCTCAGCGGTACAACCCCTTGAAGGCAGGTCAGCAGGATTCAATTGGCCAGGAATAAAGTGCCATTTTGAAGGATCACTTAATGAGCGAATTTCGGACACTCGGTTGTAAACAAAAGGTGCCCAATTTTCATTTCTTTTTATCCAGTAAAGTGCATTGGCCGAATCAGTCCAATAAAAAATGTCAATGTTATCTAATTTCAAATCAGTTTTAACACTATTTGCTAATATAACCCCAATATTACAAGCCAATAATTCCAACCTTGGGATGGAAATTGTTTTCATAGGAGCAACTCGGCTTCTTGCTTGAACCAACTGACAGAAACCACCGTTCTCATTTTCGGTTCGTATAAGTATACACGTAGCATACGCTACTTTACTAGCTTCGCAAAAAACGTGCAAGGAACGCAACTTATCTGCATCTCGTGAAAAACGCCTAGATATTTCAATAGTCCCTAATTTTCCTAATTGTTTTTTCCATTTTTCAATTTTTTTCTTAATAGAAACAGGTAGTTCCGTGTCCCATGTCACTTTAGCTTTCCAACACTCCTGTAATAATATTTTAGGTTCTAATGTTACAGGACATGTGTATGCGATAGGATCAAAAATTCTGTGTACAGCCGATAAAATGTTTCTTTTAGTTACTTGGCGATCATCTTCTGAAATTTCTTTTAAATCAACTGCTAATGTGTCCCTTTTAAAATCCCACATTAACCCCAAAACAGGGACATTTTCCCTTGTAAAAACTCCTCGAAAATTATGCTCCCACCCGCGAAGCTCGAATTTAGCATTGCCAAGAAGAGATTTTGACTGTTCGATAAATCTGTTCAGCTGTTCCTTATTATCAACACTCGCAACACAGTTGTCTACATAAAATGACTCTAACAATTTAAACGCAGTGTTTTTAAATTGTTCAGGTGCATTTTTTAAATGATATTCTAACGTTGCACCTAGAAGGTAGGGGCTACATGAAATGCCAAATACTACTCTTCTATGTTGACGCGTTATCAACTTTTGAGGGTACCCTTCTTCATACCATAGAAATTTCAAGTATGATGGATCTTTTTCTGTAATGCCAATCTGTAAAAAAGCCTTTTTCATGTCAGCAATTACTCCTATTTTCCCCAATCTAAATCTGTTTAAAACAGAAGGAATCAGTTCTACGAGGTTAGGCCCTTTTTAATACAATCATTTATCGATGGTGAGTCCTTTTCCCGAGCTGAACCATCAAAAACTGGCCGCACCTTTGCAGTGGAGTTTTCTTTAAACACCGCTTTATGAGGAAGGAAATGCTCACTACCTAACGTTTTTCTCTGATCAACTTTTTCTATTATTTTCTCGTCTAACCATTCATTAAATATTTGATTATAATCACCTAATTTTCCTATCTCTTTTAATGAATCGACACATGTTTTTAATCTACGTCTAGCGATATTTTCGTAGCTGGGTAATCTAGGGTGGCCCTGTATCCATGGAAGACTAACTTCATATTTACTCTCGTCATCTACTCTTATATTACTAAGAAAATGTTCTTTAGTGGCTAACTCTATCTCTTCTCTACCCTTTTTCTCCCCAGGATCTCGAATTCCTAAAGTGTCAAGGTGCCATAACTCGGTAATTTTAGTCTCTTTGACATGCAGCGAGAAAACTAAATTGTTCATATTTTTATTTTCATAACCTTCAGTTTTCCCGAGAATTGTCCAACCTAAACGAGTTCCCATGCAAACTAATCCGCCCTGTAATTGTTTTAAATTTCCGGTAAATAATTTTCCGGCGACATCTGTACCAATTAACACGTGAAATTAATCAGGAGAAAATTCGTATAGTAAATCATTAACTTTAGTGACTCTATCAGTCAATAAAATTCCGTACAAGATGTCTTTCCCATCATTTAAGAATATCTGAAGGCAATGCTGATTTGACCAATGGGTATAAAATCGATGAATAATTTTCGCTAGGTACTCCGAACATTTTTAATGACCGAAGGTAGGTTTCTATTTTATCATACAACTTAACAAGGGACAGTCTCTGGCCTTGTCCCAAAGAATTATTAATAATTATTCCTAGGACTTCGCGTATGTATACTTCAATTAAAATATCTGTTCTACCGAACCGTGCCTTAAATGATTGGATCGCCTCTGGATAGCTATCGGCTGTAGGGGGAAAAGAATACACAATTTCCCTAGCTCTAGATCCCTTTTGGGTAACTTGAATTAGATATCGTATTTTATCCTCGTTTACTATATCGGGGTCTTAGTGATTTTTTTCAAATTAACCCCAAAAAGATAACTAATTTTTTATATCACCATTAAAGGGCTTGAGTTCTAATTTTGGTAATTTAAACTTTCTTCTGGTGGTCATACCATCTAATGACAAAGGGGTATCCTGACTACTCTCTTTCTCTAATTTTTGGATGTATCTAGATAGTTTATTTTTATTCTCCCAATAATTTGTATTATATTTGTCAATTTGGTCGTATTCAGAATCAAAGGCATCTTGTTGACAAGTTTTGTCTTCAGATAAATGATCTAAAATTTGTTTATCTATTAAAGAGAGTTCTTCGTGCTTTGCTTCTAACCTATCTAAAAAGGACGACAGACTATCTAAATCATCACATTTAGCCTGCAAAATATCTTCAATTTCATTTATTAACTTTGTAAAGTTGGACCGCACTGGCGTCCTTAATTTTTTTAATTTGTCCATACTTAATGCACAAATTTCTAATTAACTATTTAACTACGGAGCACCCGAATCTCGGCAGGAATGCCACTATTATGTGACAACTCCGACTGCCTATATTACTTATCAGTCAGAGCTGATAACATATAAATAATCAATTTGATCAATTTGATTTCTAAAACTCTAGTTAAAATAAAATTGGTAAGATACAAATTTTCTTACCTCTAAATTCCAACGGGACATCGGGGCTCCGAATCGTCAATAACCTATATATTTCAGCAAGCGGAACATGTTCACGAGAGACTATTCTTGACACAAAGTAAAATTCAATATATTATTATACATCATTATTTAATAACACATTACACGACGAAAAAACATACTTAATTATTTACAGTTTTTAAATTGAGTGAAACGCTCTCAAACAAACGATTTCACAATCACAAAACTAAACTAAAAGTTCTAATAAAAATATTCTAAACAGTTCTGGAATAAACATAATGTTGAGCGCATGCGTCACTGTCTCATTGTCTTTTTATCAGCAAATCAAAGTACATTTTTACTTCTACACTGCGTAGGTGTAATTGCCTTTTGATCTTGCGACAATTTAAGTAGAAAGGGGTTTGGATGATGCAAAATTAAATGTATTCCAAACTACAACACTATCAAAGAAAACTAGTTGTATCATAAAATCAAGACTATATGCTATAAATAAGAAGTGCTAAATGAAAAATTATTAAAAATAGATATAAAAAATGTGTGTAATTTTAATCTTAAAGAAATTATAAAGCCTTACATAAAAAATATGTTGTTCAAAAAGTAAATAATTCTTCCATTTTTTATCTTTAATTATCTGATAAAAATTATAAAAATATGCATAAATTTAAAGATAAAACTATTGATGTCTGAGAATCCCATTATTCTATGAGTAATGACTCACCAGATGTGTAAGGTATTCTAAATAGTACATTAAACAACAGCGAAAAGTCAGATATTTGATAATAGTTTTAATTTCATTGATAGTTTTTACGAATTATATCGCATACTAAAATCTATATCAGTGCTTGAATATTCGAAAAGTTAATTTAAATACTATAAAACTACCAACAAAAAAAACGGAATGTATCGTAAAATCAAGACGATACGTTATACGTTAAAGTAATAAATGTGGAAATTGTTAGATGACTAACTATAATAACTGTACCACAAATTACTTGAAATGATTACGCTCGAAGTAAAACATTTGCAAAAATTGATACATCTTTGTTGTAGAGACTATGTTTGAATTCCGTCTTTAAAAAAAAAAGCTATTTCGTGCCAATAATTATAAACAATCCCAAAAGTGAAACTGTGGTCAAAGAAAAAAGCACTAATCTTATACGCCTTATTTATTTGAGTTATTTTGTGTGTTGCTTTATTACATGGCTTATTTATGTATAAATTAAACAAATTGCTTCCCAATGTACATGTATTAAATGATGAAAATATACAAAACAAACTAGAGATCTGCACGGGCCGGAATTCCCAGGCCCGGGCCGGCCCGACCCAAACGAAACTTATCTTGGCCCGGCCCGGCCCGGTGTAAAAATCAAAATTTCAGCCCAAGCTCGGCTCGATATGGCCCGACACAATTTTTGCAATTTCTTCTATTTCGAAAAAATTGAGATTTTTAGAATGTAATTCAGATTCCTTTAAAGAATACTGCATACATAATATTTATGGGAAAAGTTTACAGGATATTTTAAAATTGCGATGTGTTCGCAAGACAGAGAAAACACAATAGCAACATTAATGATTACTTAGATTCTAAGACTTTCAACATTCAAATAAGGATTTATTAAAAACTTAATCTAGTTTAGAATAAACGGAAAAAAAGATGGTTAAAACATCATAACTTTTGAAGCTGTATAATAAAAAGTAGATTTATGAAAATATTTCTCTGTCATTTATTAAAGCTTTTTTCAAATCCAAAGGAACTAATTTCTGATAAATTTCTAAATTCATTCCTTTACGAAAACGCATAAGATCGGCAGATGTTCTTATTCAAAAACTAGATAATCGAATGGCGTTATCCATTTTTGGATAAAATCAATATATCTTTGAGAAAATACTGTCACAGTTAGCGTTTTGAATGGAATTTCCGTAAGCGACAGCATGGAAAAGGGGAAAAATCTGAAGCCACATAACAAGAATCTCTTATATCTCGACAGGTAATTTATTTATCAAAAATGGAAAACGCTACTCGATTCCAAATCCCTTGAGTAGTCAGGCTTGTCAATTTTATGACTTTACAGTTAAAAATTAGTCAGAAAATGAGTCAAGGTTTCGCGTTGTTGAGTAGGAATTTAAGAACCACCTTTAAGGTATAGTTTTGAAGATTACTTTAACAGAAGTTCATTATCGCTATTAATACTTTTACAAAATATGTTGCCTGCCTTACACATCCTGAAAACAATTAAGTCCAGTTCCGGCCCGGCTTGACTACGTAGAAAAAAAATGCAAGCCTGACCTCGGCCCGACACAAGTCTGCTAAAAAAATATTAAGCCCCTGTAACTGTCCGATGTCGATTTCTACGGTGGACAACTTGCATTTCTGTATTATGTTGTTAAACTAGTGTGGCTCGTGACGCTCATTTGCAGTTATTCTCGCGAAAACCATATTCTTCGAAAATAGCTCATATTTTATTGGTTCTGTTTAAATTTTTAT
The DNA here is from genome assembly GCA_963931845.1 of Maratus michaelseni. NCBI lineage: Eukaryota > Metazoa > Arthropoda > Arachnida > Araneae > Salticidae > Maratus > Maratus michaelseni. The sequence continues at coordinate 94,602,832 of OZ007589.1, read as the reverse complement.
ATCGGGCCGATAGGCCCGCTATATTTTTTTATCGGACCGGCCCGGATGGCCCGTTCACTTTTTTTGCCAGCCCGGCCAGGGCCCGTGCAGACCTCTAAAACAAACTCTTTGTGCCTTTGATACTTTGATAGTTATTTCATAAAAATATAACAATCTTATGATGTTTTTAAAATGGTACGCAATAAAGATTGCCAGAAAGTGATTTTGGAAATTTTGCTTTTTTCACCAAATTCAACCTTCCAGTTTTATCTCTTGTGCCAAGGCTCGTATAACGAATAAGTACGTAAAATTTAATAAAACGCATGCTACAATATGGACGTATTTAGTAGATCGTTAAACAATAAGCTATATAGCTAAAACTAACCATTTGCGAAGTTTATACACAAAACATATCAGAGAATTGTAGCATAACTAAACAACATATTCTAAACCTTTCTCTAAAATATAATAATCCAATTTTTTGACATGATCCTCTGCCATAGAAATTGGTGGTTTAACGTCAGCGAAGTTGAGGTGTTGTCGTACGCTTCTTCACATCATATAAACATTATGAGTTTAAAATAATAAATACGTAATCAAAAATAGTTTAGGCTCATTTCAGTTATAAATTAATGATTAAACTAAACCTTAAAATAGCACATATTCACGAGAATAATCAATATCTATACATTACTCATATTTGATACATTTGTACCTTATTAAAACCAATGGAATATTTTATTGGCGATACCGAAAATGATTTTAGTTTATTGAAGTGATCTAATATTTTGCCTTAGCTTTATAAAACAAGTAGAATGAGATGTAGTTATTAATTGTATCTGAAGAGGCTTTGTCAATAAGTATGACTTTCATATAAACTTGAAGGTATTTTCGGTTGAAGATAAATAAAATATTATAAATTAAAAGTGTTTTTCTTTTTTTATTTTTATTTTTATTTTTATTTTTTTTTTGGTCGAAACTGAGTCTTTATCGAATACCAAGTTTCATTTAATGTATGAGGAAAAATGTAAAAAAAAAATGCTTAACATGTTTGTACACGAGTCTATCAAAGGATCGATACCAAAGGAAAATAGACCATCAGAGCCCACATACTTTATTATACTATCAGAAAGCCTATTTTCATTTTCTTTTTATATCTTTCTTCTATTTGTTAAGGATATATTTGTACCTTAAATCAAACGAAATGGCTTTGTATTTTAAAGGAATCTAGAACTTCACCTACAGATGCTACCTTAGTAAATATTTTCAAACGAACCTTGAATCAAACGAATTATATCAATGGATTTGAGCATGTATTTTAAAGCAATAGGGACGTTCACCTGGATTTTCCTTCAATATTCCTGTAAACGATGTGAACGACATTGCGTTATATTATATCATACATTGTACAAAATTTGAGCTAAAAGAAGCAACTCGTTTAGTTGATCATTTATAGTAGAGTTTGGTAGGGAAATGAGGCCATTATGAGATTATGACAACAGGCACTAAAATGTTATCTAGTCAACATACTACTAAAAGAGTAAGCATTACAATGATTGCATAGATTGACCATTGAACTTAACCCTTTTAGTGCCAAGGAGCGTCGTCGCGCTCCTCTCGCTCTGTGTTTTTTTTTTTTTATCATAGTATAAAATCATAGTAGTAAATAGAATGTTGAAAAAATTATGAATATTGGTGTATTGTAACGGAAATGGTGAATATTTCTCTTGTTCATATAAATTATCTATAAAAATGCACTTTTTTACTGGCATTTTTAGCATATATTGGTAAACTATGTATGGCCCTAAAAGGGTTAAATAATGTTCGGGTGATTCAATTTCGTCTGTAAGGTCTTGAACTCCGTCCCTCTTTCTTGTCCCCATGTGAGATTCTGGTAACGTAAGTACAATCTCACTCTATGTTACTTTATATTTCGCAATATACGTCCTCTTCTGGCAAGTCTACTACGGTTTATCATCTTTCGATTCCAGCAGAGTAAATACAGTGAAAATTGTAATACATTTTTTGCACATAAAGAACAGTGTTTAACTTTCATATTTAAAAAAATGGTGAAACAAAAAAAAGTGCATTTTTAAAGCTGAATCTGAATAAAATTAAAATGACGCCATTTTCGCTGTCTTTTCATTTTTTAGACCAGTTGCATTCGTGTAACCGTTAATCTGAAAAAAACCTCAATGATTAACTCTGGTAGAAGAATAAACCTCTAGTTTGTAACTAATAAAATCTTTCTAATCTTCCATAATCTTGCCGGTATCCAAGTTTGACGTCAAACATTAGAAATGCTTGAAACGATATGGTTACTAATGTACCAGAGTTAGTTACAAAACGAAGTTATTTATGCGCCAAGCTATGTTCCATTAAATAATGTCAAATTACTGTTAATTCAATTACAGATCTTTCATTAACAAAATTCTATACCTTAAATAAAACTGACAATGATAAAGTTAGTTATGCAAAATATTTAGTAATATTATTTTTGGTGAATAATTAAACCGAAGATTTTTTTGCATTTCTCTAAAGAGCATAATAACACGCTGAAATAAATTCATTTCTCACTATGTTTAGCTGCTAGGGATGTGTGTAGGTCGAAAAGGCTTTTTAATGATCGAAAAATTATCTAATCAGAATTTTAGCTACTCGTTTTTTCTTATCCAGCCTGAAATGATAAATCGACAAATATTATTTATTCGATTCGCCACCATTGACATTACAAAGTTTTTCCGTATATTGAAAGCGCCAAAGCAGTGGCTGAGATGTTCTGCTCTCAAAGCTGGCATACGGGAAGTGCTGGGTTCAAACCCCTGTCGCGCTCGTTGACCTAACCGTTCGGAGTTTTCCGTGATTTTCTTCGAACCTTGCCGTAAATACGGGTTAGGATCCCTTAGAAAGACCCCCATGGAGGGCACTTCCCCCAGGGTCTATATCCCAGGGTATACAGTAGAGTCTCGATAATTCGAGGTGGACGGGACCGGGCTTACCTCGAACTATCGAAAACTCGAATTATCGAAATCATAAAATTTAATTAATAAATAAATGAAGATAAAGCAATTTTTAAATTTCAGTGTATATTTAAATAAAAAATGTACTTACAAATTATTACATTACTGCATATAGCAACAGGTTAATTATATCCTTAAATAATTGTCAATTGTTTTTTTTTGACACATTGTCTCGTTTCCGTGCAGCAATATCACGCCATCGTCAAAGCAGCATATTGTCGGCTGGAGTCGACTCAGTCTATTGCTCTACGTATAGCATGGCGAATTCTAGCGCAGCAGACAGCCCCTTGCTGTGACTCATTAGTGGTGTGGAATCTGTCTGATTCTGGCAGAATCCGTAAATTCTAGTTGTTCGTGAATATTTATCCATTCTTCTATAACTTCTGGCACAAAATCGTAAAAAAAAAAAAAATTAATATTTCTTGAGTCATCCAAGCACTTTTCGGTTCATATAAGTAACCGACAGTGAAGATATCGAGACATGCTTAAATGCTCTTTTTTGGCTTTGCAGCTTTTCTGATAACAAGTTTAATCTTGTGATTTCCTAAAGCATTTGATGCAGCAAGAAGTGTTAACCTATCTTTGCTTTTATGTGAGACCCGGAGTACTTTTCTCTTAGCTTGACGCGATTATTTTAGATGGTAGCATTTTGAAATTAAGGCCAGCTTCATTGAAATTATAAAGCTGGTCGTTCGTAAGGTTTTCATTTGTCATGGCTTCCTGCAATTTCTTGCAAAATTGCACGGCGACGACCTCAGAATGTTCAGATAGCTTCTCTCGACAGATGTCTAGTTGCCGGATACGATATATTTTTTTCAAATTTTCAAACCAGCCTACACTAGCAGTGAAGTTTTAATCACTTTCTTCAAATTCTTTTCGAAACAGCAAAGCTTTTTCTTGAAGAATCGGACCTGAAAGAGAGCATACTTTTATACTTTGCTGTGTAATCCACATACAAAGTGGCTCACCAGTTTTTTCATACTCAGACATTTTTAAGGATTTTCTGTCCAAGGATAAATCAGAGCAGTTGTTAGTAGAAAAAGCTTCTAGTTTACTTCTGTTCTGATACGTTCGCAGTAGACATAAAGAGTGAGTGGGGCGGAAGCTTGTTGAACAACTAAAAAAATTTTATTCTCTGATTCTCTCCAATTTCACCCGGCGGGATCCCCTCCACTTATAGGAAGAATGCACCCTTTTTTTAAGAGAGTGGCTTCGGGGTGCGCAGTTGACATATGACCCGTCGAACAACAATAAAAACCAGATACTTGAATTTTGTGGTGCGAAATAATTCTTTCATGTGTTGCGTATATGTTCGTCATTATTTGGAAGCTAAACTGATTTTTTTCACTAACTCGGATTTACGGGAAACTCGAACAATCGAGACTCGAATTATCGAGACTCTACTGTATATAGATAATCGGCCGTCATAAAATCAACCAACCGTACATTGGAAGCATTGCTTTTTTGTAAAACTTTGCTTCATAATGAAAAAAACCCATACATTTAGCAATCGCTAATTTCAAAAGACGTCTAATCTTCTGTAATCTGAATCGTCGTCCAGAGTAACATTCAAACATAAACGAAACATCCAACAATATAGTAAAAATGCCAACTGGCAGGTGACCGGAATATTGACAAATAGTCCAATGTGTTTTAAAAACCTTCCTAAAAGAAGGGAAGATATGCAGAAAAAACTAAAAGAAATGACGAATCAAACAGAGCATCGAAAATTTATTTCAGCAAAACAATTTTTATTGCAAAATGTAGCCTTTTGTGATGGTAATATAGCATAATGCACACATCTCCTTAAGAATAATCTTTGGTTCCTAAAATTTGAAACACTGAATATTTCTATAAGTGAAATTGGCGATATATTAAAAAAATAATAAAATAAAAATAAAAGAATAGACAATATTCGCTGATCGGAGTTCGAGGCTATAAAAATAATATGTTTGGTGAAAACAAACCGGCATGTTTCCCTAGTAAATTTTTGAATGTCTAAAATTTAATTATTTTACAATATGTGTCTGAATGACAAACATTCACTAAAATTTAAATATTTGATCCCATATTCATAACAATAACTGCTATTTATATAATTTGCATTTGAATATAAAAATGTATTCCAAAAAGGATCTTGTATACACGAAAAAACACTATTATTGCTAATATCGCTCAAGCTGATGCCACGATTATTCATTTTTGGCTTAAAATCACAATGCTTGGCGACAAAAGTAAAATCAGAACCGTAAATAAACAAATAACTCAACATGTAACTCATAAATGCAGTCATTTTTACAATTACACCTGCTTGTTCCTCCTGTAAGACACATGATAGAGTTATATATATAAAAAAAGTTAACAGAAAGAAAAAATGGAAAAAAAAGTACTCATATTTTATTAAATCAAATTATCAGATGCATCTTTGTTAACCTGACGCAAACGATAAATCGCCAAATATTGACTTAATCTGAATTGCAATCTCATGCATTGCAAATATTTTTAAGCATTACAAACATTCCTTTGGGGTTTAAATTAAATATTATGCCTCATTTAAACAGTATTTTTTTCTTTCTTTTTCTTTTTTTTGCGAGGTGGGGAGGGGGGGGATTTTAAATAAAATTAATAACAGAATTTTTATTTTATTTTTCTATGTGTTTGCATTATTTTCTGATATAGCCGTTTCAAGTCTTTCGCCAACGATAATGGTCGCCAAAAAAATGACCTATGGTAACGTTATCGTCCAAAATAACAGAACTTTCCATCATAATTCTATAACTAATATACGTAGAACTATGTGTTATATACTAAAACCTTCCCTGAAAAATTATCTATCCAACAGTGCAAGTTCCATCAAATTCCATTCAGCAGAACTTGAGTTATAAATGAACGGAACGAAATTTCCTTTTGTGTTTTATATATATAGTATATATGCAGAAATATCTAAAAATATTTTTTACTTATTATTATTATTATTATTATTATTATTATTATTATTATTATGATAAATTTTGTGAAAAGAATGTAAAAATTTGACAGCTGTATATGAAAATTTCAGAAATTATTAATATCAAAGAGAAGAGAAATGAAAATGAAGAAAAAATATTTCAAGTCTACTTACAGATTATAAAAGAATGCTATTATAAGTGCGATATAGAAAAATAAAAATTTTATCAATACGTGCTTTTATTTGGAATTCTGTACAAAAATTAACGTTGTTTAAAACAAATTCAATCCAAGTAATGCTTAGTAAAAAGATATTTTATTTCCTGGATTTTAATTAAAAGATTATGAAAAAAGGGTACATATTTAAATGTAAGGAAATTATTTTTATAAATTATATTTTTATTAAGATAGTTTGTGAATAAACAGACTCTAAAGCAATTAAGTAACTAAAAAGCACGGAAAAATGTTCCAGAATTTACAAGAGCAGAATGGTAATAAGTAGCATTGCTGAAAAAGAAATGGAATTATTTTGTGTAATTAAATTAGAACCAATTGTTTTTCATTTTTTTTCTTTTGTTTTTTAATATTTGAAAGTTCCACATTCAGTAAGTAAAACTTTAATAATAATATTTTTCAGTTTAATGGTAATAAAAAAATTGCTTCGCTAGAAAAACAATGAATCTGAATCTTGTTTCATTACTGCACCAGAGAATGATAATTGTATTTATGAAAGCACCACTAAACTGGCGGAACTTATCACAAATATCTTGGTTGCGGCTAGATTTCACAAATTTCTCGGTGAAACAATGAACTTTATTTTTAACAGTGTAACAAACACAAAAAACTATTAGTTAAAGCAAAAATTAAAACCGAAGATTTTTTTGCATTTCTCTAAAGAGCATAATAACACGCTGAAATAAATTCATTTCTCACTATGTTTAGCTGCTAGGGATGTGTGTAGGTCGAAAAGGCTTTTTAATGATCGAAAAATTATCTAATCAGAATTTTAGCTACTCGTTTTTTCTTATCCAGCCTGAAATGATAAATCGACAAATATTATTTATTCGATTCGCCACCATTGACATTACAAAGTTTTTCCGTATATTGAAAGCGCCAAAGCAGTGGCTGAGATGTTCTGCTCTCAAAGCTGGCATACGGGAAGTGCTGGGTTCAAACCCCTGTCGCGCTCGTTGACCTAACCGTTCGGAGTTTTCCGTGATTTTCTTCGAACCTTGCCGTAAATACGGGTTAGGATCCCTTAGAAAGACCCCCATGGAGGGCACTTCCCCCAGGGTCTATATCCCAGGGTATACAGTAGAGTCTCGATAATTCGAGGTGGACGGGACCGGGCTTACCTCGAACTATCGAAAACTCGAATTATCGAAATCATAAAATTTAATTAATAAATAAATGAAGATAAAGCAATTTTTAAATTTCAGTGTATATTTAAATAAAAAATGTACTTACAAATTATTACATTACTGCATATAGCAACAGGTTAATTATATCCTTAAATAATTGTCAATTGTTTTTTTTTGACACATTGTCTCGTTTCCGTGCAGCAATATCACGCCATCGTCAAAGCAGCATATTGTCGGCTGGAGTCGACTCAGTCTATTGCTCTACGTATAGCATGGCGAATTCTAGCGCAGCAGACAGCCCCTTGCTGTGGCTCATTAGTGGTGTGGAATCTGTCTGATTCTGGCAGAATCCGTAAATTCTAGTTGTTCGTGAATATTTATCCATTCTTCTATAACTTCTGGCACAAAATCGTAAAAAAAAAAAAATTAATATTTCTTGAGTCATCCAAGCACTTTTTGGTTCATATAAGTAACCGACAGTGAAGATATCGAGACATGCTTAAATGCTCTTTTTTGGCTTTGCAGCTTTTCTGATAACAAGTTTAATCTTGTGATTTCCTAAAGCATTTGATGCAGCAAGAAGTGTTAACCTATCTTTGCTTTTATGTGAGACCCGGAGTACTTTTCTCTTAGCTTGACGCGATTATTTTAGATGGTAGCATTTTGAAATTAAGGCCAGCTTCATTGAAATTATAAAGCTGGTCGTTCGTAAGGTTTTCATTTGTCATGGCTTCCTGCAATTTCTTGCAAAATTGCACGGCGACGACCTCAGAATGTTCAGATAGCTTCTCTCGACAGATGTCTAGTTGCCGGATACGATATATTTTTTTCAAATTTTCAAACCAGCCTACACTAGCAGTGAAGTTTTAATAACTTTCTTCAAATTCTTTTCGAAACAGCAAAGCTTTTTCTTGAAGAATCGGACCTGAAAGAGAGCATACTTTTATACTTTGCTGTGTAATCCACATACAAAGTGGCTCACCAGTTTTTTCATACTCAGACATTTTTAAGGATTTTCTGTCCAAGGATAAATCAGAGCAGTTGTTAGTAGAAAAAGCTTCTAGTTTACTTCTGTTCTGATACGTTCGCAGTAGACATAAAGAGTGAGTGGGGCGGAAGCTTGTTGAACAACTAAAAAAATTTTATTCTCTGATTCTCTCCAATTTCACCCGGCGGGATCCCCTCCACTTATAGGAAGAATACACCCTTTTTTTAAGAGAGTGGCTTCGGGGTGCGCAGTTGACATATGACCCGTCGAACAACAATAAAAACCAGATACGTGAATTTTGTGGTGCGAAATAATTCTTTCATGTGTTGCGTATATGTTCGTCATTATTTGGAAGCTAAACTGATTTTTTTTCACTAACTCGGATTTACGGGAAACTCGAACAATCGAGACTCGAATTATCGAGACTCTACTGTATATAGATAATCGGCCGTCATAAAATCAACCAACCGTACATTGGAAGCATTGCTTTTTTGTAAAACTTTGCTTCATAATGAAAAAAACCCATACATTTAGCAATCGCTAATTTCAAAAGACGTCTAATCTTCTGTAATCTGAATCGTCGTCCAGAGTAACATTCAAACATAAACGAAACATCCAACAATATAGTAAAAATGCCAACTGGCAGGTGACCGGAATACTGACAAATAGTCCAATGTGTTTTAAAAACCTTCCTAAAAGAAGGGAAGATATGCAGAAAAAACTAAAAGAAATGACGAATCAAACAGAGCATCGAAAATTTATTTCAGCAAAACAATTTTTATTGCAAAATGTAGCCTTTTGTGATGGTAATATAGCATAATGCACACATCTCCTTAAGAATAATCTTTGGTTCCTAAAATTTGAAACACTGAATATTTCTATAAGTGAAATTGGCGATATATTAAAAAAATAATAAAATAAAAATAAAAGAATAGACAATATTCGCTGATCGGAGTTCGAGGCTATAAAAATAATATGTTTGGTGAAAACAAACCGGCATGTTTCCCTAGTAAATTTTTGAATGTCTAAAATTTAATTATTTTACAATATGTGTCTGAATGACAAACATTCACTAAAATTTAAATATTTGATCCCATATTCATAACAATAACTGCTATTTATATAATTTGCATTTGAATATAAAAATGTATTCCAAAAAGGATCTTGTATACACGAAAAAACACTATTATTGCTAATATCGCTCAAGCTGATGCCACGATTATTCATTTTTGGCTTAAAATCACAATGCTTGGCGACAAAAGTAAAATCAGAACCGTAAATAAACAAATAACTCAACATGTAACTCATAAATGCAGTCATTTTTACAATTACACCTGCTTGTTCCTCCTGTAAGACACATGATAGAGTTATATATATAAAAAAAGTTAACAGAAAGAAAAAATGGAAAAAAAAGTACTCATATTTTATTAAATCAAATTATCAGATGCATCTTTGTTAACCTGACGCAAACGATAAATCGCCAAATATTGACTTAATCTGAATTGCAATCTCATGCATTGCAAATATTTTTAAGCATTACAAACATTCCTTTGGGGTTTAAATTAAATATTATGCCTCATTTAAACAGTATTTTTTTCTTTCTTTTTCTTTTTTTTGCGAGGTGGGGGGGGGGATTTTAAATAAAATTAATAACAGAATTTTTATTTTATTTTTCTATGTGTTTGCATTATTTTCTGATATAGCCGTTTCAAGTCTTTCGCCAACGATAATGGTCGCCAAAAAAATGACCTATGGTAACGTTATCGTCCAAAATAACAGAACTTTCCATCATAATTCTATAACTAATATACGTAGAACTATGTGTTATATACTAAAACCTTTCCTGAAAAATTATCTATCCAACAGTGCAAGTTCCATCAAATTCCATTCAGCAGAACTTGAGTTATAAATGAACGGAACGAAATTTCCTTTTGTGTTTTATATATATAGTATATATGCAGAAATATCTAAAAATATTTTTTACTTATTATTATTATTATTATTATTATTATTATTATTATTATTATTATTATGATAAATTTTGTGAAAAGAATGTAAAAATTTGACAGCTGTATATGAAAATTTCAGAAATTATTAATATCAAAGAGAAGAGAAATGAAAATGAAGAAAAAATATTTCAAGTCTACTTACAGATTATAAAAGAATGCTATTATAAGTGCGATATGGAAAAATAAAAATTTTATCAATACGTGCTTTTATTTGGAATTCTGTACAAAAATTAACGTTGTTTAAAACAAATTCAATCCAAGTAATGCTTAGTAAAAAGATATTTTATTTCCTGGATTTTAATTAAAAGATTATGAAAAAAGGGTACATATTTAAATGTAAGGAAATTATTTTTATAAATTATATTTTTATTAAGATAGTTTGTGAATAAACAGACTCTAAAGCAATTAAGTAACTAAAAAGCACGGAAAAATGTTCCAGAATTTACAAGAGCAGAATGGTAATAAGTAGCATTGCTGAAAAAGAAATGGAATTATTTTGTGTAATTAAATTAGAACCAATTGTTTTTCATTTTTTTTTCTTTTTTTTTTAATATTTGAAAGTTCCACATTCAGTAAGTAAAACTTTAATAATAATATTTTTCAGTTTAATGGTAATAAAAAAATTGCTTCGCTAGAAAAACAATGAATCTGAATCTTGTTTCATTACTGCACCAGAGAATGATAATTGTATTTATGAAAGCACCACTAAACTGTCGGAACTTATCACAAATATCTTGGTTGCGGCTAGATTTCACAAATTTCTTGGTGAAACAATGAACTTTATTTTTAACAGTGTAACAAACACAAAAAACTATTAGTTAAAGCAAAAATTAAAAAAAGATGCGCAAACTAAATCATTCTCTTAATATATAGCCCACTATTTTTAGTTGGATTGACCCAATGATTATGTTAGTTTAATATAGTTATCGCAACCAAATGGATTTTGTTACAAGAATAAATTGGTTGGTCTTACCAAATTATTTTGTTAGATTAATATAGTTACCATAACCAAATAGATTTGGTTACAAGAATCAAATTTATTTGGTTCTTGCAACCAAATTCATTTGGTTACGAAAACTATTAACCAAATAGATTCGGTTGCAAGAAGCAAATTGATTTGGTTATTCTAACCAAATTCTTTGGTTACGACAACTATATTAAGCTAACCAAGTAATTTTGTTCTTTCAACCAAACATTTGGACGGGGCTATAGTAACAAAAAAGATTTAATCCCACAACTATTTTTTTGTCTCGTTTCAACTACATCGTTTATTCCGTGTATGCATTAAAAGATCACTTCAGTCTGTTGCTATAAAACTTTAAAATATAAGTACATTCGGACCAAGAATAATCTACATCTATTGTATTGCTATACAATTCAATTAATCCGTTTTTCCCGTATTTAGTGCAAACAGTTTCATAAAATTACATACAAAATGTTACATATGTGAGACGCTAGTCTCGAATAAGATAATCGGATTTTCATGTATATGTTCCTCTGATAGATAAAGTATAAAATTAAAATTAAAGCAAAAAACAATTCATAACGTATCATGTCCAGACATCACGTAACCATACTTAGTAGATTCCAGCCACTTTACATCTTTAAATATGCTTTGCTTAAAAAGAATAAAAATATAAAAATTTATTTCATAATATTGCACTAAAATGAGACTTTAAATATTAAAAGACGCTTTAATGTAAAATTTTAATCACGTTTTATCATATTTACATAAGTATTTTATTTTATTGATAGAAATAAATCTAATTGTTATTATAATCAAAATTAACTTTTATTAAAATATTCCATGCATAACATTTTAAAATCAAAAAGTAGAAAAAAAAATCTTAAATAGAATATTTAAGTATTTTATTTTAAAAATAAAAATAAATCTTTAATTGTTATTAACATCAAAATTTACTTTTAATAAAAATATTCCATTTATCGTGAAAAGTATAAAACCTCCGATAAAATATTTTTAAATAAAAAAGATTGAAAATAAAACTGAAATAGAATATTTTAGCGATAAAACATTCATAAATAAAACTGAAATAGAATATTTTAACCGATAATCCTTTTTAAATAAAGCTCTAGAAGAAAAGAAGACGCGGAATTCGAACTCATGCCATCTAGACTCAAACGCATCGCTCTAACCATTTAACCACCAAGCACATATCCGTTCGGCAACAAAACATTAAAATAAGTTGGCAAATTTGTGATCTGGAGGCAGGAATCTAATTATGGTCACGTGATGTCTACCACCAGACGCACCCTAGTATCACGCACCCTGAGATGCTATCTATGTAGCATATGTCCCGGTAATTTGTCAACCTGACGCGGAACTCCTAAATGTTTAGTTCCCAAGCACGGTTGTATTCATTTTATCAAATTCGAAAGAATGAAAGACAAAATGAATAAAGATGCGTAAATATGTCACTTAGCTTTAACCTATATTTTTTAGTGAAGTTTCTTAGATTTTTATTTATTATTATTACAATTATTGTAATTAAGACTGAGGTATATTTCCAACAAGAACCTTTTACAAATCAACTTTATTTTAGCTGCCAATTCCATTGGACGAGATATGATATAAATTAAACTTGAATTAATGAATGAAAAATATTGAATACACATCTCAATTTTAAAACTCATCAATTTATGAAATTTAAAGCCAAATGGTTCAATAAAATATCAATGCTAAAAATGTTTTTAAAATCCTAAAGTTTAAATCCTCATTTCCTTTTTATGATTGATAATAGAGAGCGTTTATGTGTTTTGTACGTTCTGTATATTTCGTTGTCCAGTGTCAATCGTCTTGATGATGTTGTATTCTTATAATATATTGGTTTTTACCTCGAATGAAACCGAAATATGTCAGTGGTTTATTTGTCTTATATGTATATTTTGTGTGACACCTTACTTAAGTAAAAGAAAGTTTATATGTGCTTATAAAATATCAAGTTTTAAATTAAGTTTTCTGCCTTTTTTTACGAAAACCTAAGTGAAGGAAATAATAAAATTACTAATTAAAAATGTTCATGCTATTAATATGTTTTTAAAAAATCCTATGAAAGTGAAATATGTATTCTCTAAAGTAATTCCAATTAATTGCGATTTTAATTTCAAAGAATAACCTAGTATGCAAAAGAGGAAACAAATAACTGTCAAGAAACAATAAAAAGTTAAAGTCACTACTGTCTAATAACAATTTAAAAAATATCAAGTTTTAAATTATGTTTTCTGCTTTTTATACGAAAACCAATGTGAAGGAAATAAAAACATAATTAATTAAAAATGTTCATGCTATTAATATGTTTTTAAAAAATCCTATGAAAGTGAAGTATGTATTCTCTAAAGTAAGTCCAATTAATTGAGATTTTAATTTCAAAGAATAACCTACACAAACGAGCAAACAAATAACTGTCAAGAAACAATAAAAAGTTAAAGTCACTACTGTCTCATAACAATTTAAAAAATATCAAGTTTTAAATTAAGTTTTCTGCTTTTTATACGAAAACCAGTGTGAAGGAAATAATAAATTTATTAATTAAAAGTGTTCATGCTATAATTATGTTTTTAAAAAATCCTATGAAAGTGAAGTATGTATTCTCTAAAGTAATTCCAATTAATTGAGATTTTAATTTCAAAGAATAGCCTATACAAAAGAGGAAACAAATAACAGTCAAGAAACAATAAAAAGTTAAAGTCACTACTGTCTAATAAAAATTTCAACAATATCAAGTTTTAAATTAAGTTTTCTGCTTTTTATACGAAAACCAATGCGAAGGAAATAATAAAATTATTAATTAAAATTTTTCATGCTATTGATATGTTTTTAAAAATTCTATGAAAGTGAAGTATGTATTCTCTAAAGTAAGTCCAATTAATTGCGATTTTAATTTCAAAGAATAGCCTATACAAAAGAGGAAACAAATAACAGTCAAGAAACAATAAAAAGTTAAAGTCACTACTGTCTAATAAAAATTTCAAACAAATGCGAATTTTAAGATAAAACGCGCCTTTCTTCTGCCCACAAGATAAGAGAAATATTTTCCCTTTTATTTTTAACCTTAAGGTATTTATTTTCTACTGACGCTGAATATGACAAAAATTTTGCCCAACAATATATTTTTTGAGTTCAAAATAATGGTTACTATTGTCGTGTTTTTCTTTACTCCAGGGAAATAGAACTACTTAGCAAAAGTTGCAAGTTCTGAAGTTGGCATTGATCTTTGTAGAAGAAAACTTTTCTTATCATTTCCCTTCAGTCTATGCGTCAAAGTGTCATTCCTAGTTGTCAAAAAATGAAAAATATCTGTCTTCAACAGATAGCTATATTGAATGACAAAAGTCAAAAACCATTTTGGACTCTAACAGATATCAAAACTTCGGAGAATGGACTAATCTCTAAGGAACAAGGCTACAGAAGAAATATTTCTTCAGTAGATGTTTTTCTCATGAATATTTATTTAAACAAAAATTCAAATTATATATTCTATAATCACATTTTAATTCCTGTTAGATTTTGTTAAAATACTTTTAATGACTTATCAAACGGATTAGTTTTAAAATTTCTATTTTTATGGGAGATAATGTGAGTATATAGTTGAATAAATGCATAAATAAAATGTATGTACTTGTATAAATACATAAGTTAAACGCATTTATTTGTATAAATACATAAGTGAAACGTATATATTTGTGTAAATGCATAAATCTAAATATAAAATACGCGTAAACGTACATAATAAAAAGGCTTACTTTCAAACTCTATGTATGTTACAGACTAATTTGCGATAATGGCTTAAATTAAAGTATGATATGATTTAATTTCTTCAGACCCGAGGAACACAAATGTGTACCTCTATTCCTTACCTCCTAAAAACTAAATTGTTTAATTTTTTTTTAATTTTTACTTCACTTCCTATAAATGGCAACCTATCACAACCTATCAATGTATCAATGTATCAATCACTACCTATAAATGGCAGCATCGATACAGATTTCTTCATAAAATAAATGTTAATATCGTAGGAGGTTGCATCAAAACAGTGTGGCCAAGAAAGTAATTTACATAATTATTTAACTTAAGTATTTAACAATAAAAAAAATTGAGAATTTGTAGATCATTCATTTGGTTAAAGCACTTGGATTTATTATTACGTGAATTTAAGTTATTGGTAGTTAAATTGATATTTTAAAGGCGCTAGTAATTTTAGATCCATATTTGTGAACCTAAATTAAAAGTCCCCTAAAGTACCAATTTCAGAAAAAAGGCTTTTTTACAGTCATCTATGGTGTAATTTTGTTTGTTCAAAAGCAAGGACTGATGATTGTGAATGAATAATGAATGATAAATAATGTAATGAATGGTGAGTATTTCAGCTTCAAGTCTATGGCATGAACAAACTTAATAAAAAAATTTGACAAGAATTATTTTAAAGATTTTAGTTACGTTTCGTTACAGGAAATTGAGAATTAAAAATTATTTTAAAAAGATATATTGTTGCTGCAAAAGAAGACAGACAAGTTTCTTAATTTACTAATAATGTGTTTCAGAGATTAAAATAGACACTATCATTGAAAAAACGACCTATTAAATTGGAACAATATACTGATATCAAAGAAAATATTTATTAAATAGTTTTATTCATATTCTTAGATTAATTAAATTCGCGCTTGAAATACTCAGTCTTATTGTATTACTAGTAGACCCGCACAGTTTCAACCGTGTTAAAAGTGGAGACCTTCTGGGTAAAATAAACAAAAATGTAATATCCTAAAATTACTGTGATCACAATAACAAAGCTCAATGTATTCACGCCCATAAATCATTAAAAGGACAAACAGAAAAAAATGACGTTACTTTGCCGCAATCACAGTAAAATACTTCAGCTTTATAAATGAGAATTCACATTTTCTTTGGTGCGTGTAACAGAACAATATACGATTTAACCGACATTATTGAAAAAGGTGTAATAAATTCATCCATTATGGCGTAGCATTTACTGAAATTATTTTTTGAACGTCTTGAAAATAAAGCCTTCACTTTATAGATAATGGGCGTTAATTTCTGGAGAGCAAAAGGCCTCCACTGATGATAATCATAATTTTTAGATGGAAATTTGAACATTTTTTTTATAGAAAATCAACATATTTCTAACTTGAATTATATTTATTGAATTTTAAATATTTCATGATAAGAACAAAGTATTTCTTCGTCGTATGAGTCAAAAATTTAAAGTTTTCCAAATAAATTAAATACGTTGTGAGGCTTTAAAAAACTTAGAGATTTCTGTTCAAACCTGCCCCATGTAGCCTTTGAATAAGCTAGGGGCACTTTTGAACAAATAAACAAAATATGAAAATATTAAGAGTTTTTATCAAAAACTGCATATCTGTAAGAAATATAAAATATTCAGAATAAAATTAAACTGCATTTTACAGAAATTACTAATTTTTTTTTATTATTTAACCAAATTTATATCCAGCAAAGTTGATGTCAAAGCTCAATGTTGAAACGGCACAAAGGGTCCCTCCAGTTATGTTTGGTTGTGGCTACTTTTTTACAATATCTATTGAAATTCACCAAACTGATATCTGATGCCACTGGAAAAGAAAATTTATCATCCTCTTTTTTACGAATACACCTATTGTGTAGTAGTTGGCAGCTCTGTATCAGTACAAGTTTCATATTAAGTATAATAATTCTTAATTAATCCCTTAATTTTCACATTTTCTGAAATAAATCCAAAAATAATATTATTTAGATACATCCATAACTCTTTACTTCACAGTTTTAATTGTTCAATGGTGCCCCAACTTTTTTGTTCAATGGTGCCCCATCACATGGTGTTTAGCATTACAACTATTTACTCAATTAGGCTTAAGAATTTGAATAAAACAAAGCTTATAAGCTAAAGCTAACATCTTTATTTAAATATTGAACAATCAATTAAAATTTTAGGGATACAAGATTGTCAATAAAAAGCTTACAACTTTATTTTGTTAAGTTTAGATTGAAGAAAGAGAAAAATACATACCTTGCATAGACAGTATTGTGTGTGCAAAATGGTAAAGCTTTGTATCTTTGTTACATTGAAACAGTAGTAATGTCCTGCCATCTATATTTCAAAAATATAATTTATTTCAAGGAAAATATTTACAGTGTTCAAAGGTGCCCCCAGTTCAAACGTGCCCCCCTATCCCCTACATGCAATAAATGACTTAATATTTTTTCTAAATACGGATACTAATTTGACTATTCATTAAATGTTTCTTCAATTGAAAAGGAAGTAATATTTTGGAGATTATCAATTTTTCATAAATTTATTTCCTAAAATTATACGTTTTAATTCCAGATACATTTCAACAGCGCAAAAAATTCTGACGCATTTCCTCACTCATTTTTAAACGCTACGGCATAAAATTTGCAGGCCTGAATGTTGAATCGATTTGGAATCGAAATGAATTTTCCATTTTTTGATAAATAAATTACTTATTGAGTTATAAGCGATTCGTCTCACGTGACGGTACATCCCCCCCCATTTAGTGTGCTGCAGCGTCGGAAATTTGGTTCGAAATGACGGCTTTGACAGTATTTTCTGAAAGATCTTCTGCCTTTACGAAAAAATGGAAAACGTCTTTCAGTTACAATGTTTCTGAATAAGAGAACCTGTTAATTTTATGCGTTTACGAACAAAAATGAATTAAAAATATGTCATAAAGTAGCCAGATTGGATTTGAAAACAGCCTTAAACGCACTTGTAGTGGAATTTTTTTTTTATATGCACAAAGTATGCGCATTATCTGCTCCGAATGATTTCTGCTCTCAATTTCGGATGCTAAAATATAGTGAATGAGTCTGATATTTTATTGGATCATAAAAAGAAAGTACACGCGTTTAAATATTTTTACGGTAATGTAACACTGGAAATAAATAAATACGCCCAAGAATAATTAGCCTGCTAGGTATGTTTTTGAATATTGTCCATGGCTTGTTGTGATTATTTCTTAAATTCTTGAGTAATTTTTTTTCAGGTGTGGCAACAGGAAAGAAAAAAATACATTTAAAAAAAACTTCTTATAAAGATGGCAGGTGGTTGAAAAAAAATAAAGGATGGACTGGAAAAATTGCAAAGTATTCAGTATTTTACACCGGGTTCTAAACATATTTATGTTTCATGAAAATCGGTCAAAAATATAAGGAACATACAAATAAATTTTGATTATATATATATATATATATATATATATATATATAATACACTGCTCAAAACAATTAAAGGATATTTGAAGTTTTATATAAAATAAAGATATAAACGAACTTTTTTTTGCCGAAAATAGAAGAAGAGAATCACAAATGCAAATTTTTCTGGTTTTCAAACTGTGGAGTATGCAAATTTTGAGTTCGACGTCAAAAACGTCGCTTCAGCGGCAGCGAATGAAATTTGACTTTCAACTGGATAAAAGAGAATGAAGACAAGGATGATCGGCATTCAGTGATTGCTTTGTTTCGATGAGTACGATGTCTCAGCGAAGTCATTTGACAGATTCAGAAGCTTGGAGAATTGTTGGTAGGTTAGAAGGGGGCCAAACTCAAGCCGAAGTAGCGCAAGCCATTGGAGTGTCACAAAGTGTCATTTCCAGGATCTGGAACCGTTTTTTGGAGAGTGGATGTGCAGGCCGAAGACCAGGGCAAGGTCGTAGACGGGCAACAACACCCAATGAAGATCGGTATTTAGCGTTAACAGCTCGGAGACACCGAAACATGAACGCTACTCTTCTCCAACAACACCTTCGCTCGTCTACAGGCACCACGATTTCAACTCAGACTGTCCGAAACCGGCTCCATGCTGTAGGTCTGTATGCTCGCCGACCGATGGTATGTGTTAGATTAACATCAAGGCATCGTCGCGACCGCAGGGAGTGGGCAACCGAGCATGTCGACTGGAGGAGAAATGAATGGAGCAATATTCTGTTTTCTGACGAGTCCCGTTTTTCTGTGCATCCGGATAATAGGCGTATTTTCATCTGGAGGGACCGTGGCAGTAGGAATAATCCTGCGTTCGTGCACGAAAGTGTCAGATTTGGCGGTGGAGGAGTGTTGGTGTATGGTGGCATTTCCATTGACGGGCGCACTGACCTCTACATCATTCGAGATGGAGCTCAAACTGGTCGCCGATATAGGGATGAGATCCTCAGACCTATTGTAGTCCCTTACGCTGCAGCAATCGGAGATAACTTCATTTTAATGGACGATAACTGCAGGCCACATCGTGCAAACCTGGTGGAGGATTTCCTTTTCGTGGAAGGAATCGTTCGAATGGAATGGCCAGCGTGTTCTCCAGACATGAATCCAATCTAGCACGTTTGGGACGCTCTAGGAAGACGAGTTTCTGGCCGCCAACAACCCCCACAAACTCTCCAAGAACTGGAAAGAGCTCTTCTGGAAGAGTGGGGCAGAATACCCCAACTCGTCATTAATAGCCTCATTGAGTCCATGCCTCAAAGGTGTTCAACGTTGCTGGCCGCCCGTGGAAACCATACCCCCTACTGAAAATGATTTTCTTTGAAGAAAACACCTTTTCTTATTCTTTTTTTCTCATATGCACAAATTGTGTTTTTTTCCTTTTGTACACAAATGCGCAATAAAATGCATTTTTTTCTGCCAAACATGTGTAATTTATTCTCATATAACCTACTATGTCTGTCGACCATGTATCAATCAGCTAAAAAGTTTCCCAGATACAAAATCCACCTAAAACTGCAATATCCTTTAATTGTTTTGAGCAGTGTATATTTACAAAGTTTAGGTCTTCTAAACTACACTGCTCAAAACAATTAAAGGATATTTGAAGTTTTATATAAAATAAAGATATAAACGAAATTTTTTTGCCGAAAATAGAAGAAGAGAATCACAAATGCAAATTTTTCTGGTTTTCAAACTGTGGAGTATGCAAATTTTGAGTTCGTCGTCAAAAACGTCGCTTCAGCGGCAGCGAATGAAACTTGACTTTCAACTGGATAAAGAGAATGAAGACAAGGATGATCGGCATTCAGTGATTGCTTTGTTTCGATGAGTACGATGTCTCAGTGAAGTCATTTGACAGATTCAGAAGCTTGGAGAATTGTTGATAGGTTAGAAGGGGGCCAAACTCAAGCCAAAGTAGCGCAAGCCATTGGAGTGTCACAAAGTGTCATTTCCAGGATCTGGAACCGTTTTTTGGAGAGTGGATGTGCAGGCCGAAGACCAGGGCAAGGTCGTAGACGGGCAACAACGCCCAATGAAGATCGGTATTTAGCGTTAACAGCTCGGAGACACCGAAACATGAACGCTACTCTTCTCCAACAACACCTTCGCTCGGCTACAGGCACCACGATTTCAACTCAGACTGTCCGAAACCGGCTTCATGCTGTAGGTCTGTATGCTCGCCGACCGATGGTATGTGTTAGATTAACATCAAGGCATCGTCGCGACCGCAGAGAGTGGGCAACCGAGCATGTCAACTGGAGGAGAAATGAATGGAGCAATATTCTGTTTTCTGACGAGTCCCGTTTTTCTGTGCATCCGGATAATAGGCGTATTTTCATCTGGAGGGACCGTGGCAGTAGGAATAATCCTGCGTTCGTGCACGAAAGTGTCAGATTTGGCGGTGGAGGAGTGTTGGTGTATGGTGGCATCTCCATTGACGGGCGCACTGACCTCTACATCATTCGAGATGGAGCTCTGACTGGTCGCCGATATAGGGATGAGATCCTCAGACCTATTGTAGTCCCTTACGCTGCAGCAATCGGAGATAACTTCATTTTAATGGACGATAACTGCAGGCCACATCGGGCAAACCTGGTGGAGGATTTCCTTTTCGAGGAAGGAATCGTTCAAATGGAATGGCCAGCGTGTTCTCCAGACATGAATGCAATCGAGCACGTTTGGGACGCTCTAGGAAGACGAGTTTCTGGCCGCCAACAACCCCCACAAATTCTCCAAGAACTGGAAAGAGCTCTTCTGGAAGAGTGGGGCAGAATACCCCAACTCGTCATTAATAGCCTCATTGAGTCCATGCCTCAAAGGTGTTCAGCGTTGCTGGCCGCCCGTGGAAACCATACCCCCTACTGAAAATGATTTTCTTTGAAGAAAACACCTTTTCTTATTCTTTTTTTCTCATATGCACAAATTGTGTTTTTTTCCTTTTGTACACAAATGCGCAATAAAATGCATTTTTTTCTGCCAAACATGTGTAATTTATTCTCATATAACCTACTATGTCTGTCGACCATGTATCAATCAGCTAAAAAGTTTCCCAGACACAAAATCCACCTAAAACTGCAATATCCTTTAATTGTTTTGAGCAGTGTATTTTTTAAATCTTACTTCTTACAAATTTGTAAATAAAACTAGCAGATCGATAATAAAATAATTTTACGATTATTTGAGGTTTTCAAATTTTAAATGTTTGGATAGAAAGACACAAACATAAAAAAATAATAATATTTCTAATTTTGTGAGCTGTAGAAAGATTTATATGTAAATCATTGTACAGACATTAAGTGCAACAAAAAACTAATTATCAGCTTTATTTGTAAATAACGTACTTTGTATTACTGAATAAATTATGACATTAGACGAGATGCGGCAAAGAAATTGAAATTATCGAATTCATTAAACATTTTTTCTTCTGATTTATCAGTATTTAATATAAAAACCTAGATAATGGTACTCTTAAGGTAATAAGACTCACAGACCATTCTTAAAACGATTTTTTTAGAAGATCTTCAGTATTTAGTCATGATTATCTTGCTTATAATCCACTAGGTAGAGGAAGGAGTGGTAATAAAGACGCTGGTGGTAATATGGATAGTCACAATACTTAATGCTGAAGAGATGCATCCTATGAATTATGACAGGTATTAAATCTCCAGAACCAACAAACATGTGATACCAGTCAGCCGGTCAGTCATGCTTGACAGTAAAGTAGATAGTAAGGTATTCCTGTTTTCATCGACTAGAAAAGTTTTGCAAGATAAGTAATTTAGTTTTTTTTTTTCTTTTTCAAATCCATGTTACTGGTTCACGTTTTTTAGTTCTGAATCTTCGACTAAGAATCTTCAAGCCTACAAAATTGCGTAATCTTAGTATTACTGTCTTCAGTAGTTGAGCAATAATTTTATTTTCATTGAAAACATTGAATGGTCCATATAATAGTATGTTTCGATCGGAAGAGTTTTTCTTTGAAAACTCTTTATTGTGCATTCTCAAATAAAATTAAGCAAACAATCACTTCAGACATTAGAACAGACATACACTGAAAACATCCATGCACAGAATGCATAAAAAAAAGATTGTAATTTTTTACGTTAGGGGACTAATAGGAAAATCGTGGTTACCATCCCTTAAACACACTTACCACACACAGATTTTCGATACAACCTTTACCAGGATAGCAACAGTTTTCAAAATTTGATCTGCCTGTTTGATAATTCTGATACTGAAATGCACGGGTTTTTTGGATTAGCTTTTTTAAACGACTAAAAGATTAGTAAATTTGTATTGGTTTCATGTGCAATATTTCATTAAAGAGTTCTCATTATGACAGAAGGCAAACATATTTTTAATATCTTTTTTGTCATATATATATAAAAAATATATTTAAAATCTAAAAGGTAATGGTATTTTTTTTGTTTTAAATTGAATTCGGGTACGGTGAAAGCAATAAAGAAAAAAAAAGATACGAAAAAATATTGAATGATTGAGTGAACGTAATAAAATAAGTGGTATTGCATCGAAGTTTAAAAACTTTCTTTTACAGGATGTATTTAATTATACAGGGTGGACCCTAGTCCCCAATAAGGGGATAATTCGAGATAAGAAACATAGAATAAGTCGAACATTTGTGTATCAACAGAGAATAATATTCAGTAAATAAACACAGAGTCCATGCAGTTAGTTCTACCATAATTTTTATCAGACGTTTTCGGTTCTTTTATAGCAACAAAACGTTACAAATTCTACGACTGAATATTAAATAGATATTTTCTTATCAGAATTAGCGGTGCCACGCTTCTTTCAAATACCAAAGAACTCTCCTTGTAAACACATGGAAGGCATAAAGTGTGTTAGCCAGGGAGTCTTGACAAAAAAAAAAAGCCTAAAATTTTAATAGCAGTTTATAATTAGATAAATTACTCTCTTTGGAAAGCGGCTTAGCAGAGCGGTCAGAAGCGTGTAGTCCTTTTTTTCTTTCTTTCTTTTTTTTTTTTTTTTTTTTTGGTTTGTGATAGATTACTCAACAAAATTTTGTTTTTAGCAAGGAAACTATTCATCAATTATTTTCGAACCACAATTGATAAAATTTATATAATTATTTAAACCTTCACAAAAAATAAAATAAAATATATGTTATTTTACATACATGTACAGTTTAAACTATGGAAAATTTAATTATTATTGGTTAATGAAAAGAAAAGGGGAAAAATGCGCCATGCTTTCAATTCATAAGGCTAATCTGAAAGAATTCACTCGCAGCTATATGAGTTGGAGCACTGAATGGATTTCCTCGATGAGAAGGAGTTTAATCTGGATGATCCAGATAGTATGCACAGCTATTGGAAGGATAGTAAAAAAGATCGTGTTTTCTTCTAAGACACCAAGGACGGGGTTCGATAATGGTATGGAACGCAATAAGGGGGGAAAAGAAAAGCAATAATGAATTCCTTCATGGTAAAATGAACAGTTCTGATTGCCTGAACATGCTAAGTAAACTGTTTCCTTGAAATGAATTTCAAATGGCCGGACGAAATTGGTTGTTTCAGCAAGACAGCTGAAAATTCATGTGTCAAAGACGTCCAAAGATTCATTAAAGTCGAAAAAATGAAGCTTCTAGAACCTTGGCCAGCGAAATCACCTGATTTGCATATAGTAAAAAACACTATGGCAAGAAAATTTTATGAAATAGCCGACATTTTAGGAACAAAGAC
This sequence comes from Maratus michaelseni, assembly GCA_963931845.1. NCBI lineage: Eukaryota > Metazoa > Arthropoda > Arachnida > Araneae > Salticidae > Maratus > Maratus michaelseni. The sequence continues at coordinate 94,578,552 of OZ007589.1, read as the reverse complement.
AATTTGAAAATAGCTATTCTTGAAGCGTGGAACTCTATTGATATGAAATATATTCAAAACTTATATAAAAGCTTGCCACGTCGAATGGAATCTTGTTACAATGCTAAAGACGGGTGGATCAAAAATTAAAGATTTTTTGTTATGAACAATTAATTGTCTTGAACAATTAATATAGGGAACTTTAAGCTAAAAAAGGCCATAATTATTTCGCAATTTATGTATCATTTAAACACGTACAAAGCCTGTATAAGACTATTAAACGAACATACGAGATTTGAATGTCCATTGTATATAATTTAGAGTATAATCTATTATATTCCATATGTCTTTATTAATTTATAACTATATTTTTTGTGTTTGCTTAAAATTAGGAAAAGAGCCATAATTATTTCGCGCACTGTATTTTTCACAGCTAATATATTTTTTAAAGTATAAATTATCGTCTGGTAACTTAAATTTCTGTTTGCATACAAAATGACGCTTTTAAAGAACTGATGGATGGAAGTCTATATTTATGCTCTTTTGAAAGAGAATCATTCGTATTGGGTTATTAAAAAACGCTGCGGAACGCATGATTTTTCTATATAAGCTACAGTAGGTAATATTGTCAATAAGATAGAGAAAAAACGCAAATGTCTGGCTTCAAGGGGAAAAATTGTTCCAAATATGTATCCAAGAACAAAAAGGAATTCTTCGAACATTGCAAAGGTAAGATCTTTCATGGAAAAAGAAAATCCTCCAAGTCGAAAGACTGTTGCTAAATCGTTAAAATGCCAAAAAAACAAAATGCTCATCGTCTTTCTCCACGACATATCTCCGAATGTAGAACACGACGCAAAATTCTTTATAAGAAGTATTTATACGGAGATGATATTTATACGGAAATGAAAAATATTTTTACAGTAGATGAAACTTGGGTCTGTTTAAATAAATGTAATAAAAATATATCCATTTATTATCATCAAAGATGAGATAAAAATCTTAGAAAATAGTTCAATGTACCTAAAAAAAGTTTTAGCAAATGATTTATGGTTGTTATGGCTTTGCATCTAACTACAAGTTAAAAATAAAAAGAGGAGTGGAGAAAAATGCTCAGATCAACTCCACATACTATCAGAAACGTATTTCACTACAAATCTTCAAACATAAATTACCATCTCTTTACTCCCAGTGCCATCAATCTGTTCAACTTTATTAAGATAAAACAAGCAGCCACACATCACAATCCACTGTTAATTTACTGGGAAAAAAATTGAACGGGTATCAGGGCTATACCTTTCATCGATCTACAATCTAAATCACCTAATGTGTCATCAACACCCATGTAATTTTGCGCTTCTGGACTTTTAAAAAGTGCGTAATGCAAACGTCGGCTTACAAACCCTCCATGAACTTTGGAAAGCCATTCAAGAGGAGTTGTTGCCAAAATACCTTTTCCAAAACTACAAAAGGCATTATTGTCATGGAAATTGAGGTATTGAAATGTAGTTCAGAATAAGAGTTACCAAACTAAACATTTAAAACACAAATATTTTATGTAAAATTTTACTGCAAGTATCATGAAAATCGTATAAAAAATGTAAGAACATCATCTGTATTTATCGCACCAAAAACGAATTAACCAAGTTTTTTTTTTTTTTTTTTTTTTTAAATATATAAATGATTAATTCAAAATTTTATTTGACATGTTTACTAGATTAATTAATGAGCTTTCAGATACTCTAATCAAATGTGAGTTGTTTTGTTTTTAAGAACTTTTGGCTTCATTAAAGACTATAATTTGTCTCCTGTGTTATCGTACACAGGAGTTTTTTTTCTACATTACCATGAAAAAAAAAAAAAAAAAAAAAAAAAAAAAAAAAAAAAAAAAGATATTAACAATTATTTCCAAATTTTGAACTGCTAAAGCATAGATTAATCCTATAGCTATTCTTCGGATTAAAAATCTACAATAAATATATTTAATATAGATTAACGAAATTTTATGATGAGGGATGGATCGGAATAAATGCATAGGATATTTAATTGACTTAATATAGGGGAGAGGGGGGCAGATTTGAACACTTTTTAGTAAAGTATAATTTTCACCACTATATATAAGTTCTAAGAAATAGCACTATTTATAATAAGAAAAATGCATTTATTTTATGTATGAAAAAATTATTACAAACAATTTTCAATTAAATTAACACACATTTTTTTGTTTACTTTCAAATATGGTTTTTTTGTTCAAATGTACCCTTGCATGGGGCACATTTGAACAAGCATGGGGCAGTTTTGAACAAATGATCATTTCAATGTATGACAGATTTAAACAAAACATATACACTTATTTTTGGTTAAACAGACATGACCAAATATTTTAAATATTTTTCTACTTATATACGCTAATGAACTTAACATTAAAGTGAAAAAGTATTTCATTTGGAAGTTTTCAAGATTTATTGGAAATGACAACAAGCACATTGCTCTTTCTGTTCTTCCTGATAACAATGGTCTAGGAAGCTTAAAAATAATATCATTAAAATGAACTTGTCTGCATGGTCTGGGAAGAAAAATTTTTAACAACTCTCCTTCTTTTTCAGATAATTTACCATGCATTCTTCTGCTTCATTGTTTTTCTCTTCAACTTTTTCAACATAAGGGAGAATCCTTTTTTTATTTACAAATTTTACTAAAATGAAGTAATTTATTTTAATATCAGCAACATTGAATTGCTCTATTTCAATACCTTCTTCATTTTCTGCATGATGAAATGACTCATTATCACCACTCACTAATAAGAAATCTGCAGACCTATCCTCGCTGCTAGTCTCAAAATGTTTTTCATGATGACATTTTTTATATGTCCTGTGTTTCAACTTCTTTGAAACTATTTTAGTTCTCTCTCTTAATTTTTGAATATTTTTAGCTTCAATGCGATTTTTTTATGGAGTGGATGTCAAAATCCTAGATTTATCATTTTTTAACACTTTCCAACCTAGTTAAAAAGAGTTTATGACTTCGGTTTGTCTGGCCGACTGTCCGTGCTCTAACTCCCGTAAATATGCTTGGATTGCCCTGCAAATTTTATATGTTATTGTTGTTATCTATAGCATGTTCCCTAGTTCAACTGAAGTGTGTAGCACTTATAGTTTTTTTACAGGGACACTCAAAACAATTCCGTTACATTACGGTCTATGGGGAAAAATCATTTGCGATTTATTTCAATGATTTTACACAATTTCAAACACATTGTAATTGATATATATCACTAAGGTGCATTACAAGAATCTTAATATGGAATAGGGTGTGCATAGCACTTATAGTTACTTTACAGGGAGTGCCAAAAGAATTCCGTTACATTACGTCTATGGAGAAAAATTGTTTGCGATTTCAATTAAATAATGTGTTACTATTTTAAACGCATTGAAATTTACATATATCACTAAGGTGCATTACAAGAGGCTTACTACAGATTATTGTGTGTATAGCAGTCATCGTTCATTTACAGGGACGCACAAAAGAATTCTCTACTGTCTGTTAACAATAATTCTTGGAAGTGCGTTTTAAGTTGCTGAACGCGATTTTAAATTTAACTCAACTTTTTCTATTACTTGGTGTGTATAAACTCTGTAGATCATATACAAGGCAGAACAAAAGTTCGTGAACACATTTCCGTTTATGGACAGAAACTCCAGAAGGAGAATTTTAAACTGTGCTACGCGTTTCCTAACTAAACTAAAATTTAGACCCTATGTAGTATATATACAAATCTATAGAACCTATACAGGGCTGAATAAAAGTATGCGGAAATTTTTCCGAATATTGTGTATGTTGGAAATTCCTGAAATTACGTTTTTAAATATGTTATGCGTTTTCTAAATTGTTTACTTAGATGTTTTCTTTCAACTTATTAAACGGTAATGATTTGCAAAATTATTTTGGAAACGTTGGAAAGTGTTACATAATCTATGCTTGACGCATGATTTTTCGTTCTTGTTCTACATTTAGATGTTTTACGAGGTGAAGCTATCGGGTATGGTCAGGCGAATTCTGGTGTTAGATTAGTAGAAAAGGTGTCATTAACTTTAGAAGTACTTGTTTTTGGTTCTACATTTGCATCAATGCAGATATTTTCAGGGCAGTCACCTGCAGCAGCATACGAAAGATCAGATTCAGTCTGCATAAATTCAATGGTATTCAAAAAATTTGTTACTGATTCAACCTCTGAAACATAAGGTGTATTATCTAATACTGGCCTGTCAGTTACTGTAGAGTATTCAAAATCATCATCATTAAAAACAGTAGTATTAAAAGACCTTCTTATACCTATTTTTGAAAAGCCTGCAATAATAGTCATTCGAGTAAATGATAGATCAAATGCTTCATGAATCATACCTTTCAGATTATATACGGAAATTGTTTTACCAGGATTACTAAGTAACTACAGGGTGTTTCACAAAGAACTCGTAACTTTAAAAATCAATAACCCGGAAACAGTGATAGATAGAAGCATGAAACCAGTGGTATGTTTATTAAAAATATCGTAAGATTCGTATACATAAATCTCAAAATTTAGTTAAAAATAGCACCGATAGATGGCGCTGAGAGCGTTAAGAATCCTTTTAAAGAGAGTTCAGAAGCATAGAAAGACTAGCCGTCGAAGATTTCGCCATTGAAATCTGACCGCTATTAGCGTATAGTGAAAAAAATTCCGAAAGTGATGTATACCGTGGTGGAACGTGTGTTTATTGTGTTGGAGTATCACCGATTAAATCAGAGTCCTACTGGCACAAGGAGAAGTTTTCAAACGCGATTTCAAGTTGCAAAAAGCCCAGATGGGAAAACAATTCGTGAGATTTTCAAAAAAGTTCAACAGACAGGCAACGTGTTCGATACGAATTATTTTTACTATACGCTAATAGCGGTCAGATTTCATTGGCGAAATCTTCGACGGCTAGTCTTTCTATGCTTCTGAACTCTCTTTAGAAGGATTCTTAACGCTCTCAGCGCTATCTATCGGTGCTATTTTTAACTAAATTTTGAGATTTATGTATAAGATTCTTACGATTTTTTTAATAAACATACCACTGGTTTCATGCTTCTATCTATCACCGGGTTATTGATTTTTAAAGTTAGGGGTGCTTTGTGAAACATCCTGTAGCTATTCTGCTTTTGAGCAAGTTTTGTTTTGAAAGGACCTAGTACTGATACATCTAACGGCTGCGGTCTATGTGTACAGTGAGGTGAAAATGTACACAAAACAATGCCATTTTTACGAATGAACTGAATCCTAAGTTCTAACATTTAAAATTTTATAAATGATAGTCAGTGTACTTCATAAATACATATTAATTTTGAAAGTCGCTTTAATTTAAACAAGAAGGAGGAGTTTTGAACATGTTCAAAACTACCCCACTAGATTTGTTCAAATCTGCCCCTTATGCCACCATGTTGGAAAAGTAGGCTTATATATGTTATAGGCAGATTTAATTATGATTTGTTATAATGATAAGAAAAGCATAAATCTAGTAACTAGTATGTCACTAAAGATGAGCATTAGGAGACACCAACACAGGCTTTAGAAGCTTACAAAAAGTAACTTAAAAGTTTAATCATAAGATGTCAAAACACATAATCACTATTCATGACTGAACTATAACTACAATGTAGTAAAAAGCATCTAACATGTATGTAAGTTAGTGTTGCCAACATTACTTCTGAAAAATAGGAATATTGCATTATCAGTTAAAAAATATGGTCACTGTTCAAAACTACCCCCAGTTCAAATATGCCCCCTCTCCCCTATATATTTTTCTGTATATACCTGTATTTAGTCAAGGATAATCAAATATGACAATTATGGTCTGCGGACGTCGCAAGAGCGAAAAATTATTCATTTTTTATTCTGTCTTAAAATTTATATTGAAATCGATATTTATGGTGTAAATGCTTAAGTAGCAGCAATCACTGATTAAATACCGAAATTTATATAAGACGAACACAATTGTTAGAAATAAATGTCTATTTGAAGCAAATTAAATATAGGAATAAATATGTGTTTATAATAACTTCAAGTCATTAATTTATGATTGATTTTGTATTTTTTAACACTTAATTTCTCTTTTTAAGTCCACTTGAAAGAAAAAATACATATAACTGTTATCTGATTTCGTAGAAAAGACAGCGAGAAAGAAGAACAAATTCATCCAAACTATTCTTTGAATCTAAAACATAAGCAGCTTATATTGAATTTCAACAGAGAAAGAAAAGTAAGAATTGTTACTTTAAAAAACATTCTTGTACAGCATCAAATATTACTATTCTATACCTTTCACAAAAAAGAACACATTTCGAAGATTTAAAAACCATTTTGTATCTCTCTCTTAAGAAAAAGACAAAAAAAGATCAGCGACGTTTATCTTGCAGATTCGAAGTAACTCCTCTTACATAAAACAAAATTCGTAAAATATACTTATAAAAAACTAAAGTCTGAAATGGAATTATAGTCCTTTTTCCTCTATATTCTGTTTCAGAAAGGGTATATTTTCGTTTGGTTAAATCCTATAAAAAGCCATTGTCTGTAAACGAAAAAGATAGCTTAAATCACTAATGTCTAACAAAATATGGATCTTGAAAATATGGCTGAAGGCAACAAAATGTATTGTTGTTGCATTTTTTGGTGAAATATGAAAAATTTTTTGCTGATCACTAGGGTGGTATGAAAAAAATCAAAATTTCGATTTCGAATTCGCTTTAGCGGGTAAAAGTTGTCTATGACATTGATAATAAAGATTACAAAATGTTTTAAAAATCGGATACCATCTTCCAATCGCGTATAGACTCCAAACTTTCAGAAAATTGACGAATTTAAAGGTCATTTCGTATTAAAAAGAAAAATAAATCCTGTAAAATTTTCAGATGTTATAGCGCGGAAAAGTTGCTTATGACAATGATAAAAAAGAGAAAAAAATATTACTAAAATTGCATAACATCTTCCGATCGCGCATACCACTCCTAATTTCCAAATATTGACAAATTTCACGGTTTTCTCTTATTTAAAAAAAATAATAATAAAAAAAAAATCTAGTAACTTATTTACACGCTATAACGCTGAAACGTTTCCTATGATATTAATGAAAGAGTTTAAAAAAAACCCATTGATATCAGATATTATCTTCCGATCGCGTTTTAACTTAAATTTTACATAAAAACGAATTTTTTAATTTTTAAATTTTTTTTTAACATAGTACTTACATTATTACTTCTTACAGAAAATGTTCAATAATCATAAAATTATCACATTTCAAGTCACCAGTGTTGCCATTTTAAACTGTTCTTTTAACGGAAACAACTTTATAGCGTGTTTTTTGTGAAAACTCAGCTATGATTGATCTTGATTGTAGCGTTGTTCTAATGTAGCTATCTCTCGACTCCTGTCCACACACTTTTTGAGATGCTTCTGAAACTAGTTTTACGCATCTTTCCACAGACTGTGTGTGGCAGAGGAACTGTGTTACATACCATTTTGGCACTTCACCAGATTGTATGAAATATTTGATATCATCGTTAGTTATATTTCGAAGTAGTTTCTGATAGTTATTTTTAGGAGATAATTTCGCCGAGTTCCAATCAAGAAGTTCAGTAACTTAACAGTCACTCAGAAGTTTTGAAAGTGAGTGTTGGAGTAACAAAGTGTCTGATTGTTTTCCTTTTCGAAACACATTCTCTGGCTTTTAAAACTCTTCCCAGACCAAGTTCTCTTATATGTATCCTCTGGCCAAATATCATAGCCACCAATAAATTTTCATGTTCGCCAAAGAACGCATTTCGTTCAATCATGGGGTATACAACTTGTTTTAGATTATCAGGCAAATAACGAGCAGTTTCAATGGCTGTGTAAACATGAAAAGTACCATCTGTAAATTTCTTGTTTACTTTAATTTCGAACCAGACTGGCATATAAGATGTAGTGATGAAATTAACTATGACTTTTAGTTCATCTGAGGAACATGTTGTTCTGACATAAAGTCTAAGGAGTCTATTGGCTTTTGTAAGACATCTGGAATGCAAAATAATACCAGAGTTACGATGAGACAATTCTATTGGACAGTTTCTTGTATTGATTGCAAAGAAAATGTTTAGAAAATATTTCTAATCTGTGCTTAATATATCTCGATCCACTTCAGGGGTAGTGAAATCAATTTGTTCAAATGCTACTACTGGCAGTGTTTCATACGCCACGAGTTTTTGACCAATTGGTCCACAAAATTAATTATGCCCCTTAGTTGCTCCATCAATGTGCTGAAACCGGTGACGGAATGGAACTCGATGTAATGAAGCAAACAGATGGCCCACTGCAATGGACGCCAACATAGAATTCAATTTGACGAATCACACCATTTTCCCAGCCAGTATTGGTGTTAGTACCAGGGTGGTGCAAAATTTTAATTATATTAACTATTGAAAATTAACGATTAAAATTTTAATCAGGACTAAAGATTGACGATATACATTCAATCGTCAATCTTTAGTCATGATTAAACTTTTAATCGTTAGTTTTCAATAGTTAATTTAATTAAAATTTTGCACCACCCTGCAGTATCATCGCATCCAACAACGTCTAGGTTTTCTAGAGAAAACTCAATTTTATTTAGGAAAGACAGCATGCTGCATGATACATCATTTGCTGATCCGGAGTGTGGAGACAAATGCCCAACGTAAATAGAACCATGTTCTTTAATTATAGAATAAAGCTCCTCCTTTATCGTTCTTCTAAACTGTTTTGATTCCATCGTTTTTATAACTAAGGTCTCAACTTTTCTCCCATTGAAATAAATACCACGAAGTTGTAAGGACTTTTCTCTTTGGTTTCATAGTTCGGTTCTGTTTCGACTTTTTTTTCCTTCGAATTTTAAATATGTCAATAACTTAAGAAGAATCTTTTTCGGTTATTAAGCCAACGTCCTCAAGCACGCTTGATGCAATAGCAACAGTTGCCCGTTCCGAAACACTGTAACGATCGCTATGTAATTCTGTTGTTTCTAATTTCATTCTCATCTGCCACGCAGTGGACTTCTTCACAGACTTAGGGGGCTTATATTCGTTAAAAGCTCTAAATGAGTAATTATTGAATCCTTACAGAAGTTTCTGTATTCTATAATAATTTCAAGGACTTTCTAATATTTTAAAAATCACGACAGGGCTTTAAATAAACAATAGATTTTAGATTTTCTTTTCAAAAAATAGTAGAACAATTTTTTTCTTTTAATATATATATATATATATATATATATATATATTTATTTATTTATTTATATATATATATATATATATATATATATTTATTTATTTATTTATATATATATATATATATATGTGTGTGTGTGTGTGTGTGTGTGTGTGTGTGTGTGTGTGTGTGTGTGTGTGTGTTTTGCATTTCGCAACAATTGAAGAAAAAAGCTAGCAAACATCTCCAAATTAATGCAGTCGTACTCTAAGTTTACATATCAGCAGGGAGTAAAGTGTAGATTGTAGAAAAGAAAAACACGATGACAGTCGAATCCATTTTATTAAACACAATCCTCCTTAGATTCAGGGGAAATGCTCTCTTCAGATAACGATAAATTTAATAACTCTCCATAGAATAACATTTTTATTAGATACCAATTCGAATGCAAGCAAGAGTTTATTAACAACACTTCGACGACAAAATCCCAATGCTCTCTGCGTCTGTCTCCCGGATTTTGCTGCGATTGCGTATTTAAGTTAATCATGTGCAAAGCGACAAACAAGTCACCTCACTTCTCTTCTCTAATCATAATCGCTTTAAGAGGGCATTATTAATAGTTCTGGTGAAATAATCTTGAGGTAAAATTTACTTCCGGGGCGCGAAAAGACCTTCTAGAACAATCTAATAGCTTCGAACTCAGGTACACGTCGTGTAAACAAACAATACGCTCTGAATCGAGAGTGCTGGCTAAAAATAGATTTCAGATAAATACGCGACAGAACTTCGATAAATAGATCCAGAACTTCGAACGAATTGTAACGGTACTTTTCCCCCCTTACAATTATTAGAGCTGAAATTATATCCATTGTTCTCCTTCTCTTCTACTGTTTCTAGGCATATTCCATGAACGTAATTCTCAAAAGAAAGCGATTTTTGAATGAATTTTCCGAAAAATACGCGACGATGAAGGGGTTAAAAAGACTCTATGAATACTGCGTCATATTTCAAATTCAGTCAGAATTGGACGTTTTTCGCACAAATTATTACAGATATATGGTGTTTAATCGTAGAATTAATTCGATATTAAGTGTATGCATACATCTTAATTTTAATTTCTTGCGCTATAATTCCAATTTTCAAGAGAGTTTATATTTCAAATAATTGACAATTGTTAAAAGCATCGGTGAATACTGGATCATCTTTACAAATTCAATTTGAAATGGACAATTTTCACACAAAATTATTACAGATATATGGCTTTCAATTGTAGAATTAACTCAGTATTATTTAAATATGAGTGCGTCTTAAATTTAATTTCTTGCTTAGTATTCCAATTTTCCAGCGTTTATATTACAATTGACGATACAAATAATTGACGATATTTAAAAAGTCTCCGTACAGACTGAATCATTTTTACAAATTCAGTCTGAATTGGGCAATTTTCGTCGAATTATTACCAATACATGATGTTTAATTGTAGAATTAATTCACTATCATGTTTTTGCGCACATCTTAATTTTAATTTTCTTGCGCTAAGTATCCCAAATTTACAGAGTTCAATCAAATAATTGACGGTATTTAAAAAATCTCGGTGACAAATAAAATCATCTTTACAAATTCAATCTGAAATGGACAATTTTCACACAAAATTATTACAGATATATGACTTTTAATTGTAGAATTTACTCAGTATTATTTAAATATGAGTGCGTCTTAATTTTAATTTCTTGCTCTAGAATTTCAATTTTCAAGCGTTTATATTGCAATTGACAATACAAATAATTGACGATAGTTAAAAAGTCTCCGTGCATACTGGATCATTTTTACAAATTCAGTCTGAATTGGACAATTTTCGCACGAATTATTACCGATATATGGTGTTTAACTGTAGAATTAATTCACTATTATGTTTATGCGTACGTCTTAATTTTAAGTTTCTTGCGCTAAGTATTCCAAATTTACAGAGTTTATATATCAAATAATTAATAGTATTTAAAAAATCTCGGCAACAAATAAATCATCTTTACAAATTCAGACTAAATTGGACAATATTCCCACGAATTTCATAATTTTTACATAAAGTAGTTTTTCAGTATATTTTTCTCTTGCTTATAATATCAATTTCCATCGTTGGACAAAAGAAGCTGTTTTATCAAATAACTAGCTGATCCACCCGGCGTTGCCCGGGCCCATGATAAAACCTTAAATAAACCTCAAATTTGTTTTATTTTATATCTTTAACCTGATTTTGTATGAATTTATTTTGTATTTTTGGAATCTTGTATTTTCAGAATTTGTATTTCAGAATTACATAGTATAATTATTGCTCAATATCACAAAGTACAATTTAGTAATGCTCAGTATAATTAGGTAAACAACCTGCTGGGCGGGGCTAGTTGAACTTAAGCCGAAAGGTAGGCCACCCGCCCGGTTTGACATTGCCTTGTTTTTAATGACAAAATCGCAAAAATGTAAACAAAAAAAACATTTTCTTCTTTTTTCACGTAGGATCGTTTCATAATTTAAAAAAAAATAATAAAAATAAAAAATAAAAAATAGCTTTAGCTGTCCAAACCCTTTGAATTTTTTAATGGTCATAAATATAATCGTTTTACAGACCGTGTAAAAATTACGTCATAAATATTGTTATCTGGTTGTAAAATAAATATGTTTTCTTTTAGCTTTTTTTTGGTTTTCGCGTCGGTCCGTTAACATAAGAAAAATAATATTCGTCGTCCAAACTTTCTGAAATTTTAGTTGTTTATATATATAACTGTTTCCAAGTCCTCTATAAAATTAATATATGCATATTAAATAGTGAAAACGTTTACCTAAAGCCGAGCATGACCACGCAGAAACACCCCGTTATTACGGGTTTTCGCCGAAAATTTCTCAGATTTTAATTTTTTCTTTTAAATATTTCTTCTCATCCGAACGTTTCGAAATTGTTGTAGGCGATGTAAATCTGGTCTGCGGAGATGCTCTAAAAGATTGGGTCGAAATACGAACGTTTAGTAGCTTTTAGCGTAAGAAAAAAAATCTTCTCGTGAGGCGTGAAATGACCTGCGTTCGCCAGTGTTTTTAAAAGTGTTAAAATCCGTATTTTTAAAAAAATAATTATACCGTCTATTAGAAGAAGGTTTCAACTTTAAGAACATATGTTTATTTTGTCTGTAACTCTAAAATTGTGCTCTTGAGGGGCGTTGGCGTAAAGGGAAAATATTAACTCGGGAAAACGACCCCTTTTCAAAAAAATTTTCAAAGGGTTAACATTTTTTTTTTTCAAATTGATTGCGGCATTTGAGACGTAAGAGTGCAGTCTTTCAGAATATGTTTTTCGTTTTTAAATAAACCAAACGGTTTAGTCTATAGAAGTTAAAACTAAATTGCGAAATAAACGCATTCTTCATTTGAATGGTTGTTCCTGCGGTAAATCAGGTTCTGGGCATGCGCGAGTGCTGAAAGCCGACTCGCAAAGAAAGAGATGAGTTATTGATCAACTTTTAAGTAATATTTTGGTTAATTTTCAAAATTTTAAATTCTGAGACTCAGGTGCATCAGGACAGGCCTTGGACTATCCTCTCCTAAAATTTCAGGTTTCTAGGTGCGCTAGCCATCGCACACACACACACAGGGCGAAACTTTTTTTTTTTAGTATAGATATTCGGTTGGTTGGTAGGTTTGTTGCGGGCACTACGGGGATATTTTGCACACGACGACTAAACAGACCGAGACTTCCTTTTAAAGTGGAATCTGAACCATGCCTGGGTCTTAATTCGAACATTGACACCTTTTGTCTAGTTGTCAGCGCCCTAACCACTAGACAAGCAAGTGGCTTTAAAATTATAGGGAATTCTAATAAAATTCTTTTAATTTTTCTGCATGTTTAATATGTTCGGAGACGGTTTTATTTGCCCACTGCAATGGAGTAAATTTTTCTGAACGAATGGTGGTTTTCAAAGAATGTATTGTGTTTAATCAAATTGTTTGGTTTACAGTGACTCGGATAATCCCTCTAACTTGACCCCCTATTGTCTCTAAAGTAGTTCCCGATAATAAAATTCCAAATTGTAGAACAATGAAGGAAATAAAAAAAATGTCAAAAGAGTAAGCATGTATTTTTCTAAGGGTATAACATATAGATTACTTGCAAATTTTACCGTTATAAGCTACGAAAAGGCGTACATCTGGCAAATATAATCTATCAAATTATATTAGCATTTAGTTGTATAAATGTGTATTTCTTGATTCCTTAAGTGATCTTTAAACGGGTTTTAACTTTTCCACATGTCATGCGAGTGTATATATATTTAGTCAACAAAAAATCCGAGCAAAAAAAAGTTTTAAAAATAACAATAGAAGTCGGACATTTATTAATATTTTTTAGTGTTCTTTAAAAATATATACTTTTAAATTTTTCAATGTATTTTAAACGTTTGTTCGCTATTTAGTTAATACTAATATTCTATTAAGTTGTATGAAAAGCTATAAAAAGTTATATAAATTTTAAAAGAAAGTTATATTAATTTTTTTATTATTATTATTCTAATTTTTTCTATTTTGTATGAAATTCCAAATGGACGTTGTATAGTATGTAAACGGATATTCCAGTTCAAAATTAAATGCATGATCAAATATTAAAATGACTATTTATCAGATTAAAAATATTTAAAGCCCTTAAAATAATATCATAAGAAAGAAATCTGCTACGAACATTTCTTTTCATTCATCCAGTATTATTCTAGTTTAAAATATTAATAAATGTGTTATCCCTACATAAAAATAACATTTGCTGAATGAATTTAATGTTAGAAATACGTTGAAAACTTCAAACCAGAAAAAAAAAAAAAAAACAGAAAACAGAAAAAGAATCCTTGTTAGTATAAAATGCTGACATACGAAAATAACGATTGAAATAAACAGCATTTGCCCGGAGACATTTTGACAAACGCGTTTTTCACTTCTTTTATTTCAGAGCTATTAAATATAAAGGATAAAAATTAAGCTAAAGTACCCTGTAGGTAAGCGCCGTTTTTCTGCCGTTTATTTTTTACACTTAGAAAAAAAAACTACATAATTCCTTGCATTGAATTATTTATTTTCATATTATTTTATTTTTGCGTAAGGTGGAATGCAGTAAATTTAAATTATAGTAATAAAATTAAAGTCTTAAGATGTATTCAGCCATAATAAATATTTTCGAAAATTCAAGTTAAGACAAAAAAAAAAAAAAAAAAGAAGAAGAAGGAGGAGGAAAAGAAAAGAAAAAAAAAACTAGCAAACGTTTTAGGGAAGGGTAAAGCTATTTTATGAATATTTATTTTCAAATTTTCTTATGTTTCTTAAGTTGTCGTAAGTTATTGTTATATAATGTGGAGTATTATTTTTATGATGTATCTGCGCATTTATTATGTATTGAAAATTTATAATTTTAACTTTATTTTAGAATATACGAGGTATTTCATGTTCACCAAAATTTCTCGCCTCTTCAACATTTAATAAATTAAAAATAAGATAAAACAGACTTTAAAATATGATATTAAAAAATATATTCTTGACGTTGGTGATCCGACGTTGGTGACGTTGGTGACGAATAATCATATGTATGTTTTCGATGACTTTTTTAAAGTTCAGAACACGTAAATAATTACCTGTCTACTTGCTAGCAGTATTTGTTTTCCAATTTAAGACAAAACTCTCTGGTGTGTTTTTTCAATATGTTAAAGCAGGGCTGTCGAACGTGGTGCCCTTTCAGGCCTTTCTTCGCGCCCTTATGACGGTTTCCTGTATCTTTTTATAAAAATAGCAAAAACTTTAAGGATAATTTCTGTAAAATAAATAAAAGCATATTTTCAAAATATATTTGCATGTTTTTTTATTTATTTTACTGCAGGTGGGATTATGGTTTCTAGTTCCATCCTCTCAAAAAAGTTTTAAGACGTCCCCGCCCCCATCCCCCTTCCTTAGAAAAGTGTAATTTTATACTTACTAAGATTTATGAGCGTTGGGGGGGGGGTTGTTTGTTTGTTTGTTTTTTCAAAATTTTATTAGTGTACATGAGAAGGTTTTTTTTTTTTTTTTTTTTTTTTTTTTTTTTGTTATTGGATGTGATTGCAAGCTTCCTCATTCAAATTTTTCTCAAAAACTATTATCATACCTTCAGGTATGATTCTTTAGTCAATTTTATATACAGGATGATCCAAAAAAATGTTTAGATACACTGTCCATCGGGTCATAACTTTCTGACTTTGCTTTCTTTTCAGGGTTTAATGAATTGGAAATAATAAGTGGACCAATATTAACTTTTGAAAAAAAGAAAAATTATTTTAAAATGCTATTGGAAATACGAAAATGTAAGAAGTACAAAGACAATATCGCAGGGAGTTTTGGGTAGATCCACTTACGCGACTTGCAATGCACCGGATAAAAGATAAGTTTAAAAAAGAATGGATGTTCATAGACAACGTTCGGGAACTGCAATTAAGCAGGAATGCGCTCCAACACCGAATGAAATGTTTGTTGAAGTTTGTGAATCAATAGCCCACCGTTATAAGCAGTGTATTGACCAGAACGCGAATAATTTTGAACGTCTACGGCAAGAGAAAAAGTTATACATTTTATGTAGATTCTTTTGCAATTTAAATATTAATTATATGTGAATAAAAACTGAAGTTATAATAATTCAAACTGTGTATACATTTTTTTTAATCACTCTGTATACTCGAGCGATGATTCTTGCTCTGGACAGTTTATGCGTTCTTAGCAACATACCGTTATAGAAAACAGTCTAAAATGCCAAATAATTAATCGTAAAAATAATATTGGTATTCTTCATCAATACTAAAATTAAAATAGTGTGTACTCAAAATGTCAGAGATTATGTACACTTTTGAAAATTAAAATTTATTAATGTCACCAGCAATATACAGGGATGAAAAATATAAATATAATTCGCAGAATTCCTACTTTTGAGAATCACAATTTCCGAATAGTAATATTTTCCTTATTTAATCGCAACATTTCTGTCATAAAATAAGGCGAAAATTATTATTCGAAAGTAGTGAAACTCAAAAGTAAAAAACAAGCGAGGTCTTCGTATGTTTTCTCGTCTGCAATACAGATAAAAACATTTTAAAACTTAGGAACATGGCTTAGTGCATATTTTATGACTTATTTAGTTGAAAAAAAAAACACTCCAAATTATATAATATACTTTACATTTCTTCCATTTTCACATTCAACTTGTGTTTGAGTGATCCGGCCTTATGCAGTTTATAAAATTAAAAATAAATTGATGAATAACTTAGTAAATATATTTAATAACAAACATACCAGGAATTTTAGTCAAGTTTTATAAAAATATTTTATTTTACACTAAAATTTTTATTCTAAGTATTTAAATTTTTATTTAACTTATTTCCGTTGGCCCTCAAGTCACTCTTCTAATCTATACTAATATTATAAAATAGTAAAGATTGTTTGTAGGGGGTAATCTCTGGAACTACCGAACCGATTTCAAAAGTGATGGTGGCAAATAGATGGTGACAACCCCTGCTCCAACATAGGCTATATTTTATGTCGATGCCACTACCCCAGGGGGTGAACGAGCGAAAAACGTTCTAAAATTGCGATCTTTTCTATACTGAAGCAGCTAGAAATTTGAAACTTGGCGTTGTAGTTACTTATAAGATGTAAAGGCTCTCTAAAAAAAAAAAAAAAAAAAAAAAAAAAAAATCAAAATTTAAAAGGGTGAAATGAGCGAAAAGCGTTCTAAAAACATTCTAAATTACAATTTCTATGGAATCTCTAGAACTACCGAACCGATTTGAAATTTGGCGTTGTAGTTACTTATAAGATGTAAATGCTCTCTAAGAACAAAATAAAAAAAATTCGAAATTGAAAAGGGTGAAATGAGCGAAAAGCATTCTAAAAACATTCTAAATTACAATTTCTATGTAATCTCTAGAACTACCGAACCGATTTGAAATTTGGCGTTGTAGTTACTTATAAGATGTAAATGCTCTCTAAGAACAAAACAAAAAAAAAAAAAATTCGAAATTTAAAAGGGTGAAATGAGCGAAAAGCGTTCTAAAAACATTCTAAATTACATTTTCTATGGAATCGCTAGAACTACCGAACCGATTTGAAATTTGGCGTTGTAGTTACTTATACGATGTAAATGCTCTCTAAGAACAAAATTTAAAAAAATCGAAATTTAAAAGGGTGAAATAAGCGAAAAGCGTTCTAAAAACATTCTAAATTACATTTTCTATGGAATCTCTAGAACTACCGAACCAATTTGAAATTTGGCGTTGTAGTTACTTATAAAATGTAAATGCTCTCTAAGCACAAAATAAAAAAATATTCGAAATTTAAAAGGGTGAAATGTGCGAAAAGCGTTCTAAAAACATTCTAAATTACAATTTCTATGGAATCTCTAGAACTACCGAACCGATTTGAAATTTGGCGTTGTAGTTACTTATAAGATGTAAATGCTCTCTAAGAACAAAATAAAAAAATATTCGAAATTTAAAGGGGTGAAAGGAGCGAAAAGCGTTCTAAAAACATTCTAAATTACAATTTCTATGGAATCTCTAGAACTACCGAACCGATTTAAAATTTGGCGTTGTAGTTACTTATAAGATGTAAATGCCCTCTAAGAACAAAAAAAAAAAAAAAAAAAAAAATCGAACTTTAAAAGGGTGAAATGAGCGAAAAGCGTTCTAAAAACATTCTAAATTACAATTTCTATGGAATCTCTATAACTATCGAACCGATTTCAAAAGTGATGGTGGCAAATTGATGGTGACAACCTCTGCTCCAACATAGGCTATATTTTATGTCGGTGTCACTAACCCCAGGGGGGTGCAGGAGCGAATAACGTTCTAAAATTGAGATCTTTTTTATACTGAAGGAGCTAGAAATTTGAAATTTGGCGTTGTAGTTACTTATAACATGTAAATGCTCTCTAAGAACAAAATAAAAAAAAATTGAAATTTAAAAGGGTGAAATGAGCGAAAAGCGTTCTAAGAATATTCTAAATTACAATTTCTATGGAATCTCTGGAACTACCGAACCGATTTCAAAAGTGATGGTGGCAAATGAATGGTGACAACCCCTGCTCCAACATAGGATACATTTTATGTCGGTGTCACTCTCCCCAGGGGGAGTGCAAGAGCGAAAAACGTTCTAAAATTGCGATTTTGTTTATACTGAAGGAGCTAGAAATTTGAAATTTGGCATTGTAGTTACTTATAAGATGTAAATGCTCTCTAAAAGCAAAATTAAAAAAATCGAAATTTAAAAGGGTGAAATGAGCAAAAAGCGTTCTAAAAACATTCTAAATTACAATTTCTATGGAATCTCTAGAACTACCGAACCGATTTCAAAAGTGATGGTGGCAAATTGGTGGTGACAATCCCTGCTCCAACAGCCTCTTTAATAAAAAACTATGCGTTTCTGACGACTGGGTTTTTCGCTAATTGTTGCCACAGATTAATCTCGGAAAATGAAACATTTGAAGTTACTGAAAAAAAATAGTAGCTCGAAAAGTATTTGTCTGAAAATTGTTAGGCAAACTGCGTTTGAAAGGTAAAAAATTGTATTTTTCTTGATATAAATTTCAAATGTAATGATTATGCCATTTTCAAACATTGAATTTGAAATATTACCAAATTTCACAATGGAGTACCATAGCCAAACCTTCATGCGTAAAAAGATAATGATAAGGGCGACGTGTCCTGGCGTGTATATTGGCTATAGCACGAGTCACAAATTATAGTAGCCTTATTATTCTGTTAAAATATAAAAGTGAATTATGAAATGTCAATATTTTGTTGGATTAAAAGTTCGTTATAAGAAATTGACCAGCGTAGCGGGCGCAGCTTGCTAGTGTATTATATGACAACTCTTTCTTTCCTCTCGCATTTCTTAACGGCAGCTAATGCCTTCTCTCATTTTTCGCCAATTAATGAATATGGCATAATAACCTTTCTGTTGATGGAAGTAATAGCTCATTTTTAACACTTTCCAACCTAGTTGAAAAGTGTTTATGACTTCGGTTTGTCTACCGTATGGTCGTCTGGCCGTCAGCCGTCTGCCGTCTGGCCGTCTGGCCGTGCTCTAACTCCCGTAAATATGCTCGGATTGCTCTGCAATTTTTATATGTTATTGTCGTTATCTATAGCATGTTCCCTATTTCAACGAAAGTGTGTAGCACTTATAGTTTTTTTACAGGGACACTCAAAAGAATTCCGTTACATTGCGGTCTATGGGGAAAAATCATTTGCGGTTTATTTAAACAATGTTTCACTATTTTAAACGCATTGAAATTTATATATGTATTACTAAGGTGCATTAGAAAAAGCTTAATATGGAATAGAGTGTGCATAGCACTTATAGTTACTTGACAGAGACAGTCAAAAGAATTCCGTTACATTACGTCTATGGAAAAAAATCGTCAGGTGTTTATTTAAATAATGTTTCACTATTTTAAACGCATTGAAATTTATATATATCACTAAGGTGCATGACAAGAGGCTTACTACAGAATATTGTGTGTATAGCAGTCATCGTTCATTTACAGGAACACACAAAAGAATTCTCTACTGTCTGTTAACAATAATTCTTGGAAGTGCGTTTTAAGTTACTGAACGCGATTTTAATTTTAACTCGCTTTTTTGTCTATTACGTGGTGTGTATAAATTCTGTAGATCCTATACAGGGAAGCACAAAAGTTCGCGAACACATTTTCGTTTATTGACAGAAACTCCAGACGGAGAATTTTAAACTGTGCTACGCGTTTCCTAACTGAATTAAAATTTAGCATCCTATGTAGTATGTATAGAAATCTATAGATCCTATACAGGGCTGAATAAAAGTATTCGGATATTTTTCCGAATATTGCATGTGTTGGAAATTCCTGAAATTACGTTCTTAAATATGTTATGCGTTTTCCAAATTGTTTACTTAGATGTTATCTTTCAGCTTATTAAACGGTAATGATTTGTAAAATTATTTTGGAAGCGTTGGAAAGTGTTGCATAATCTATGCTTGACGCATGATTTTTCGTTATAAATTTCTTTCAGAGATAAAAGATTTGGGTACCAGGTACTTTTGTAATCGTATCCACATTAATGACAAAGTGTGATTAATAGTTTATTACATTCTTCGATCTTTAACAGAGGAAAGTATTGGTTTCATGAACATTTTTGACTTCCGGTTTTCAACGGATTTATATGTTTTAGAAGGTTTTGAAGACGATTTGACTGTTTATAGAAAATGTTTGTCTGTGAGTCTGTGAGTCTGTCTGTCTGTATATGAGAAAAATTTTGTGGGCACTCTATCTCAAGAACTAATGCACGGAATTTAATAAAACTTTAGATTCAATTAGACCTTGATATAAATTGGTGCTGATTAGTATTTCGTGTAAATCGCCTAATAGGTGGCTCTATTACGCTGCATTTTTCACGATTTTCACTATAGCTATATCTAAAAAACTAATTCGCAGAATTTCACCAAACTTCTGGTTCTGTCAGGCCTTGACATAAATAAATGTTGATTATGTTTTGGTATAAATAGCCCAACAGATGGTGGTGCTATGCTACATTTTTCAAGTATTTCACTATAGCTATATCTTAAATAGTAATGCATGGAACTTAAAATTTTAGATTTAGTTTGACCTTGCTATAAATTGGTGCTGATTAGGTTTTGGTGTAAATAGCCCAACAAGTGGCGCTGCTATACTGCATTTTTCAGGATTTATACGATTTTAGCGATAGTCATATCTCAAAAATTAATGCACGGAATTTCATCAAACTTCACATTCGGTTAGACCTTTACAAGAGGTGGTGCTGATTAGGTTTTCGAGTAAATCATTTAACAGATGGCGCTGCTATGCTGCATTTTTTAAATTCTAAAATGCATAATTAAAAAATATCGCTTTTTGAGATATTAACATGTATGAGCTAGAAGTAAGTTTTGATATTGGTACATCCAACTAGTTCATTTTATGAAAAAATTTCTGGTTCAAATCGATCTATTTTCATTTGTCCAAATAACCGTTTGTTGGGATATTTAGTGTTAAGACAAAATGGTTTACAATATGTCTTTACTTACTCGCAATATATTCAAAGATCAAGTATATAATTATATTCAGGGTTCCCAAATGGTCCGCCAACTGAATACCAATATTTTTTAACAGAAAATTTCATGGTAGGTTTCTACAACATTTCCACACAAATTTACCTCCAAAGGTGGTCTCTGCAAAATTTGCAAGAAAAATATAAAAATAAAATGTTTCTAAGAAAATACCGGTATTTGAAAAGCGAGCCATTTGGGAGCCTTGTACATTGCAAGCAAGCTATTAATTTGAGACGATCAGCTAATCAATGTGTAACAAAGCTTTTTTTAGAGCACTTAGATATTTAATTTGATTTTGTAGCATCGGATATGTTTAAGCCATAAGTATCAGTTGCTTTTTATTTTATTGAAATGTAAATAGTGTAGCGTGAAAAACATATTGAAAATGAATATTTTTAACTAATCAAAAAGTATATATTCCCCAAAAAATTATTGCTTTATTTTTTAAGAATTGCTTACCTTAAAAATATTTTGAAAACAAACGTTTAAAAGTAATACACGAATCTCTTGCTGTATGTAAAGATAAAAGTATTTCAAATTTTTTGAGCAAATAAAAACAGTGCATCTTTTCATACAAATTTGTGTGTATATATATATATATATTTAATATAATGCTGTCTAAATATAAATTTTAGATTTACTTAACATAGTTCGTGTTTGCTTCGACACAATATATTTCAATCCTGAAGCAACTATTTTCATAATAAATATGCTGATAGAGATATTTCTAAACGATAAATAAATTTAAACATTTTTCTCTTTTAAAAAGGAGAAATAATAAAAATAAAATATAAACTCAATTGCTGATACTTATTTGCATCGTTAGTAGGTGAATATTTATTTACGGCTTTTCTTCACTGATAACAACTTCAGAAAACTACGTTTATATGATTTCATTTTTAGGTTCGTTCGTAATTATATAAATACGTAGCACTTATAGTCGTCGTTTGGTCCGTCCGTCCGCAATTAACAGCGCAAAAATTACCCAACCGAATGGGTTGAAATTTAATATATATAATCGTTGCAGAGTTTTGTCGAGTCATTTCAAATTTTATGAAAATCGAATCAAAACTTAAAAAAATATTAATAAAAGTTTTCTTCCTTCAATTAAATCCTAACATAAATCTATACTATTAAAAGAAAGTTTCGCTCTCTTTGTGTGTTTGTTTGTTTGTTTGTCTGCGATGGCTAGCAAAATCTAGCCCTCCTAGAAGCTTGAAAATTTAGATTAGTCCAAGCCATCTCCTGGAGCACCTGAGACTTAGAATTTTAATATTTTAATCATTTACAGAAATATTAATTAAAATCCACAAAGAACTCTCATCAAAAATACGCTTTTTTTCTTCGGTTGGTTGGTTGTATAGAGTCTTCATAGAAGAAATTAAATAAACCAGAGTAAGGATTCATAGAAAAGGACTTTTAACGAAATGTTGTATAAACTATGTTGTATGTTAAATAAAAATGTGGATTGGGCTTGGTGTGAGCCACCCTCTATTTTTTATTTAATAAGTGGATTGTGACCCTGGTTTCCGATACAAAATTTGCTTGTCTTGCCAAATATTATTACCCCTTAGAGTCCTGACCACCAATTCAGATATATCCTTTATTAAAACTGTTGAATTAAGGTTACGTATTAGCAATGTTTTGTAGCAAGTAATACAAAATTTTTCAGCAAATGCGAAGTATTTCAGGCATTTAACCTTCTTGTAATTTTTTTAAACACTTTCCAACTTAGTTGAAAAGTGTTTATGAATTTGATTTGTCTGGCCATCTGTCTGTCTGTCCGTTCTGTAACTCACGTAAATATAGTCCGATTGCCATGTAATCGATATATGTTATTGAGGTTCACCGAGGCATCTTTTGTATTGAAGATGAACTGTTTAGAATTTATTGTTCGCTTACAGGATAACTCAAAAGAATGTCGTTATATTATGGTTTATGGGGTAAAAATCGTTTGTAGGGTATTTTAATGATGTTACACTATTTCAAACATATTGAATTTGATATGCATCACTGAAGTGCACTACAAGATGCTTAAAATAGAATAGGCTGTGCATAGTATTTATCGTTCATTTACAGGGACACACAAAACAATCGGTTAAAGTACTGCTATAAACCATAAATGCTGTAATTTGTAGTATGCGTTTTTAAATGTAACTAATTGATTGCGTATTACTTGGTGTGTATAAATTCTATAGATCATACAGGAATGCACAAAATAATTTGAGTGCATTTCCATTTATTGAAGGAAATTGCTAAAGAAGGATTTTCAACTGTGTTATGATTTTCTTAACTTAACTAAATTTTTGTCTTCCGTGTAGTGTATATACAAAGCTATAGATAATATACAGGAAGAAATTGGATAAAAGAAATCGGATATTTGTCAGACTATAGTTGGTAATTGCTGAAATTGGGTTTTCAAATAAGTTATGTGTTTTTCCATAATTGTTTACTTAGACAATTTTTTTAATTTTTTTTATAACTTTTCATCTTTCACCATATTAAACAATGAAGTTTTGTTTCACTATTCTGAATGCATGGGAAGTGTTTCATAATCAATCCTTGACGCATGATTTTTCTTTCTTTTTTTATTATTTTTATCAGTTATAAAAAAATTAAATGAAAAAAAAAATTTCAAGTATTTATTTATTTTATTTATTGTCGAAATTTGAAATGAGTACTTACTGGTCACAATGTTGTTGTTATACATCACCAAATAATTGTTGCGGTCATTAAACTTATATCACACTTTTGAGATGATATAAGAATATATATATATATATATATATATATATATATATTGATACTAAAAATATAAATGTATGATTTAGTCTTCCAAGGGGTTGCGGGGTTGTAAATTGGGTACTTCTCTATTATCCCGTCGACCACATTTCATAACAAAAAACTATCGCCAAACTGTAACGCCAGATAAACTGGACATGGTTGCCATTGGAATATGAAAATAAATAAATAAATAAAATATAAGAATTTAAGGACACAGTTGTTATTTTAATTAATGAAATAACTAATAAATAGGTAAAACATAATGAAAAATACACGCAAATGTCGAATTAAAAACCACTTGATGACATAACAAACACGTATAATGCTTCTGACATCAAGTAAATAGGACTGCATTTTTTGTGTTTAATCTTACAGTTTGGCGATAGTTTTTTGTTAAGAAAAGTGGTCGACGGGATAATAGAGAAGTACCTAAATTGAGTTGCGGTATAAGGCTTGGGTTGTAAATATTAAATAGATAGTTGATTCCAAAACTCAAAACCATTTCGGCTAACATTTTAACAGTTATGTGTATTTCCATTTTTAGCGAGAAAAAATAGCGAAAATTCATAAAACTCAAAAAATTATAACTAGATAAGTTTTGGTCGTAAGAGAATATTACATTTTTTAATATTCTTCTTAAACGCAAAGCCTTTTTTTTTTTCTTTTTTTTTTTTTTTTTTTTTGTAAATTAGAAAAAGAGAACCGTACAAACTATTAAATTTAGTATTTGATATGTATATAACACCTTGTAAAATAAATAGCATATCTAAGAGCTATATTTGGTTGGTATACTTTTTTTGTAATTGGAAGTATTATATTTTTATTATCAGCGATTGAAAAAACAATTGTCATTACATATATTTTGATCACCCGGTATGTTGATGCCTTATTATTCTTTTAACCCTTTTTATCCTGACGGTACTTATAAGTACCACTTTAACCCCTTCGCGACGAGCGTCCTTTACAGAATTTTTAATCCGTTACCACCGGTTTTTCAAATGAGAAATTTTCACCTAATTGAATCGCAAAAATTCTATGATTAGATAAGGAAAACTTTACAAAAACAAATATCTGGTGGGATTCTGAGCATCTAAAAAAGTAGCTGGAAAATTAATTCAGGATATAAAGGGTTAAAGATACTAGGATATCCAACCCGTGCTCCTGGGATACAGAACAGCGGTGATACTAATATATTTTTTATTTAATATATATTTTTAGACAGCACACTACCAAAACTAAAATGCATTTTTATATGAAAAATATCAACTATGTATTCAAATAAATTTTCGAAATTTATTAAAAGCGATATTTTCGTACTAGTCGTATTGCCAGATGTCAATAGCTGAAGAAATATTTCGATACCTAACGCAATCTTTTTTAGCACTTTCCAACCTAGTTGAAAAGTGCTTATGACTTCGGTTTGTCTGGCCGTATGGCCGTCTGCTGTCTGCCGTCTGCCGTCTGCCGTCTGTCCGTGCTCTAACTCCCGTAAATATGCTCGGATTGCTCTGCAATTTTTATATGTTATTTTCGCCATCTATAGCATGTTCCCTATTTCAACGGAAGTGTGTAGCACTTATAGTTATTTTACAGGGACACTCAAAAGAATTCCGTCATATTGCGTTCTATGGGGAAAAATCACTTGCGGTTTATTTAAATAATGTTTCACTAATTTAAACGCAATGAAATTTATATATATCACTAAGGTGCATTTGAAGAAGCTTAATATGGAATAGGGTGTGCATAGCACTTATAGTTACTTTACAGGGACAGTCAAAAGAATTCCGTTACATTACGTCTATGGAGAAAAATCGTCTGCGGTTTATTTAAGTAATGTTTCACTATTTTAAACGCACTGAAATTTATATATATCACTAATGTGCATTACAAGAGGCTTACTACAGAATATTGTGTACATAGCAGTCATCGTTCATTTACAGGGACACACAAAAGAATTCTCTACTGCCTGTTAACAATAATTCCTGGAAGTGCATTTTAAGTTACTGAACGCGATTTTAAATTTAACTCACTTTTTGTTTATTACGTGGTGTGTATAAATTCTGTAGATCATATACAGGGAAGCACAAAAGTTCGCGAACACATTTCCGTTTATTGACAAACTCCAGATGGAGAATTTTAAACTGTGCTACGCGTTTCCTAACTGAACTAAAATTTAGCATTCTATGTAGTATATATACAAACCTATAGATCCTATACAGGGCTGAATAAAAGTATTCGGATATTTTTCCGAATATTGTATATGTTGGAAATTCCTGAAATTATAATTTTAAATATGTTATGCGTTTTCCAAATTGTTTACTTAGATGTTATCTTTTAGCTTATTAAACGGTATGAATTGTAAAATTATTTTGGAAGCGTTGGAAAGTGCTACATAATCTATGCTTGACGCATGATTTTTCGTTCTTGTTTTTAATTCTAAACATTTCTGTTGTTTAAGCGCGTAGCGCGTTGGTTTGTATGTCTGTTAAATTTTAGTTTTATTTATGTTATTTTATTTATTTATTCATGAAGTTTTTATTTCGTTGTGGAATATTAGCCAGAAACACATGCTGAATTATTCAAATTGTTTTAATTACAAACGGGTTGCTCTTTCGTAATCGGGCATGAGATATCATAGAGATATATTTCTTAAAAAATTCATACTTGAAGAATATTTTAAGAACCATGAAAAATATCATTAAATTGAAATACAGTATCCAAACAAATTACATTTGAAAGTACATTTATTTACCTATACGAAAGTATAAAAATTTAAATTGTGCGATGTTTTGAATTTATAAAACTTGCAGTTATAGCGCAATTTATTGGTCAAGGTGTTGCCACCGTCAATATGACGTCCGCGTTACTCAAGAACATGTTTTTGCTTTATAATATATGTTTTGGTCCTCTGGTACACTGATTTGTAATTATTTATTTAAAGGTATCTTCTTTTCGATGAACTTCTTCGAACCATTATCCACACCAGTTTAATCGGACATTAAAAAAATTGTAAGAGTTACCATTGCACAATTTACTTTGTGAAATGGCTGCAAGAATCCATAGAGATTTATTTCGTTGCCATTTATCCTTGTTTTTTTACAAGATTTTATAGAAAGGAGTGCATATTAACAAAGAATATTCTTATGTGTTATGAACTTACGTCTCTTTTAAAACCAACATTCAATTCATCTAATTCTCATTTTCAAACACTCTTTTAGAAAATATGTTTCAAGGGGAAACAACAGCTGTGAATCTATGGAAAACAACTAAAACTAGGACTTCCCTCAAAGGGATTAGTCTGAGTGATATTGCTGAGAACATAAAGTTAACAATTACGATATAAAGAAGATATCAACAAGAATCTAAGTGAATATACAGCATATGATAGACAAGAGATAGATAAAGATACAACATATGAAAAATAGCAAATTAAATGATATAATTACAAAATATCATATATAAATTCATATATTGTTATGTTTTCATATGCATTTTTTTATAACATTTGGCAAATAATCTCATTTTCTTAAGCGGGAATTGCTCAAAACTTTAAAAAAAAAAAACGCCGGATCTTTTAAAACGATATTTTTAAAGTCACATAATCAGATTTGCAGCCAATAGCGTATTTTAGCAAGCGTAGTTTAACGCAAATTTAATTTAATTTTTGCAACATTTTCTTTGTGGCAAATATCTAAATAAAATATTAAAAAATAAAATATTAAATACTGAAATATTAAATCAAATATTTAATATTTGAATTAAAAAAATTTATTTGTTTATTTGTATAACTATTTATAGAAACTCGTATACTTCAAACCACATTGATAACATGCTTTGCTACAAACGTGTCTACCAGTCTAACTACTCGTATGTCTTAGCTGTGTCTCTCTCCGAACTCATCTGTCTACTGTCTCTCTACTCTTCTGTATACCCGTCTCAGTATCCGTCTGTCTTTCTACCCGACTCTTTAATCGTGTCTCTACCTGTCTCGCTTCCCGTTACACTACTCGTCTATAAACACGTCTGTCTGTCTATATACCCCTCTCTCTACCCGTCTGTCAAGTCGTCTCTGTACTCGTCTCTCTATCCACCACGCTACCCGTCTCCCTACCCATCTCACTACCCCTCTGTCAACCCTTTTTTGCACCTGCCTCGCTACCCGTCTGTCTATTCGTTTCGCTACCCGTTAGCTTATCTCTGTCGCTATCCGTCTCTCTACCCGTCTGTTTACACGTCTATCTATCTCTCGCCAACTCTTCCCAATATTTAAACAATTTAGTAAACGGAAGCCGTTTATCTGTTATTAAATGCAAACAGGAGTAATTTATCTAAAGAGTGTAATCAGATGCAATTTTTTTAAATACATACATAAACCAGCATAATAATTCACCAGTTTTATTTTCATAGTAGTTTATGTCATTTGACAGTAAATCTCAACTTCTTCAACCCGAACTGCGTCAAGCTTTTTAAAAAAGCCCCAAGGTCCGTATAACTGGGAAGGGGAATTGTCCTCAGGGCTATTAGATACATGTTATTAAGTTAAGTGAAAGTTTCGTAATCGGGTTCGCAGCCAATTTCTTATGTCAGAAAGGGTGGCTTCACGCCATTTTAAAGTCATTTCTGTAAATTTCTTTTTCTTTTTTTGGTGGGTGGTTGGGGGGGGGAGGGTTCCAAATATATACACTTAAATTCAAACTTTTGCCCCCATGTTAATATTAGTGTTGTTTGTATTATCAATTAATACTTTGTTGATCGAGCTGCATTCGAAACAAATGTAAAATACTTCTACAGTTTTTTTTTTCTAGGAGAAAGTTCCGTAATCGGGCCCTAAGCTAATCGGGGAATTTAATATCATTATTGTTTCTAACTCTTATAGAGTTAAAACAATATTGTTGCTAGCATTACTCTTGTTTGTGACCAACCTCTTCTGTGTATCTGAATAGGGAAAAGTTCCGTATCATGTACTGGTTGGTGCCAAAAGCAGTTGTAGAATCTTACAAATTTTTCTAGAGAGCGAAAAAACATGTTTTTTAAAATATTTACAAATATACGTTTATTAAACCATGTTTTTGAGCCATTTAAAAAAATTAAGTACGGTGCTAAAATAAAATTTTATTGCCATTTTCGATATTTTAATAAGAAATGAAAATACATAACAAACAAATTTAACAAAACTAAGCCATTTTAGGGTACTTCTCTATTATCCCGTCGACCACTTTTCATAACAAAAAACTATCGCCAAACTAAGATTAAACGCCAAAAATATAGTCCCATTTACTTGATGCCAGAAGCATTATACGTATTTGTTATGCCATCAAGTGGTTTTTAATTCGACATTTGCGTGTATTTTTCATTATGTTTTACTGATTTATTAGTTATTTCATTCATTAAAGTAACAATTGTGTCCTTAAATTCTTATATTTTATTTATTTTGATATTTCAATGGCAACGTTCTCCCGTTTATTTAGCGTTACAGTTTGGCGATAGTTTTTTGTTATGAAAAGTGGTCGACGGGATAATAGAGAAGTACCCATTTTTTGTGATAAATAATTGTTATTGCCAGGGGGGCAAATTGTAAACAATTAATAAGCGAACTAAAAATTACCGGAAAAAACTTGTGGGAATCTCAAGAAAGAAATATCTGATATAAATAGCATTTAAAATCTTAAAATGGAGAAGTGGTCCGTATAAAAATGCAAAACATTATACACCTGATATAAGAATTTTTTAATTTTTTATATTTCCGAAAGCACAGATAAAAGGGTAAAAATCCCGGCACAGATGCCATATACTCACCACGTTGGCGCGATTTTTCCCCCGCCCCTTTGGCGAAAACTGTTTGTTGTGTTTGTTTACTTTTATTTTTTATTTTAATTCTATAGATTATTTTTATATGTATATCAATATTAATTTAGGCACAGATGTCATATACGCACCAGATTGGCGCGATTTTTCCCCCGCCAATTTGGCGAAAACTTTGTTTTTGAATATTAGTTACAAATACCATACAATAATAGCATGTAATTTTTTATTTCAATATAAAAATAAAATAACGTAATAAATGAAATAGCTCCTATTATTCAAAAATGGGAAATAAAAATAAATAAATGATAGTTTGATATAAATAAATATTGATATATACAATAAAAACTATTTATAGAATTAAAATAAAAAATAAAAGTTCATAAACAACAATTGAAACAAAATAACCGGGTTACCATGTGAGGCATAAAATTGCCATTTTGTTGCAATCGCGCCAATGTGGTGCGTATATGACATCCGCTCCTTTATTTATATCAAACTATTATTTATTTATTTTTATTTCCTTTTTTAAAATAATAGAAGCTGTTTCATTTATTACGTTATTTTATTTTTATATTGAAATAAAAAATCACGTGTACACTATTCACGTGTCACACTATTTGTAACTAATATTCAAAAACAAAGTTTTCCCCAAGCTGGTGGAGGGAAAAATCGCGCCAACGTGGTGCGTATATGACATCTGTGCCTTGTTTCATTTCACACAGAGGTACTGCTCTATTATCCCGTCGACCACTTTTCATAACAAAAAACTATCGCCAATCTGTTAGATTAAACGCCAAAAATGCAGTCCCATTTATTTGATATCAGAAGCATTATACGTGTTTGTTACGTCATCAAGTGGTTTTTAACGCGACATTTGCGTGTATTTTTCATTATGTTTTACTGATTTATTAGTTATTTCATTCATTAAAATAACAATTGTGTCCTTAAATTCTTATATTTTATTTATTTATGTATTTTGATATTTCACTGACAACGTTCTCCCGTTTATTTGGCGATAGTTTTTTTGTTATGAAAAGTGGTCGACGGGATAATAGAGAAGTACCCACATATGTATTGGTACTTTTATGTTAACTTGGCGCAGTTGATAAATCGCCAAATATTTTTCTCATAACATCTTCATATTGCATTCATTTCATTTAAATATAAATCTTTCACCGATTTCATTTGAAATACATACATTAAAAATACACGTCTTTCACTCATTTAATTTAAAATACACGCCTTTCACTAATTCCATTTAAAATACTAAAAAGGAAAAGAAAATAAGAAATAATGCCACAAATCGAAACCTTTTATTTAAACATCAAAGAATTGTTCCTAACATACACACTCGAAATAAAAAAGCTGCTAATGGTGTGATTTACGCCAAATCTCTAATACTAATACTACTCTTACTAATCTCTAAAACTTTTCAAACAGAAAAAATTCCAGATTAACTTTCCATTTTTATTAAATTGAAATATATTTCATTGTGCTGAATATTAGTGCTTGCATATTTTTTTGCTCCATGTATTCCATGAACTTTTCAATTCCGATTGTCTACGAAAATCTCCCGCCGGTGAAAATGACGTACGCACAAAATTTAGTGACGTATGTACTTTAATTGTGCTTTTTTATCTATTTTTTTAATATAACTTCCAAACGGTTTGACACTTATTCTTGGTAATAAATAGACGACGTTGTCACCTTTATAGGTACCTGCTGTAAAAATTTGAACGAAATCCGTTAAATATTTTTTGAGTTATGCTTGACGAAAGGTTTTAATGTCCATCGTAGCTATATATGGGGCAAAGTAATACTGCGCTGTGTATGAGTCTTCGTTGCACTCAGACAATAATTACCGTAAAAAAAAAAAAAAAAAAGTTTTATAATTTACGAAATATAATATAACTACGAACGAAAATATACAATAGCCCCTTCCGAGTTAACCATTATTGCAAAAAGCATTCTTTATCTTTAGAAACCTCAGAAACCAATATATTTTGCGTTAAAATTAAATGTTTGACCTAAAAAACATCGAAATTTAGATCAAGCGAACTTTTATAGCATGGAAGTATAAAAAAATTGCAAACAATTCCAGAAAATGACGTCACTTTTAAATACAGTCACCGCCATCTTTAATTCCTTGATTTTGCACGATGTTTGGCACTGTTATATGCGTTGTATTAATATAAACTCTATACTGAGCAATCGGGATATTCTTATCACAATTTGCTATATTTTCGTACCAACACTGTAAAAAAAAAAAAAAAAGGTCAAAAATTACGGTACATATACTGGCAACTTTGTGACCAGTATATATATACCATAATTTAACTGGACGGTATATGTACCGTAAAATATTTGAAGTATATGTCCGGCTGCACTTCCCCCTCCTCTCAGGCCTGCACGCATTACGTAACAAGAGCAGGAGCATCACTTCGGGGGTTGCCGTACACCAAGGCGGGGTTACCAGCTTTTTCCTTACTGGAAAATAATTATTTTATGGTATAAATAGCGGTTTTGTACTGAAAAACAATCATTTTACGGTATAAATACCGTTTATAATTGAAATGGCACATATACGGGTTTTTTTACGCTTCATATACCTTAAAAGTACGGTACTCATGCAAGCACCGTTAATTTACGGTACATTTACTGAAATTTTACGAACATTTTTTACAGTGTAGCACCTTCAGTATTCTGGAATGAAGCGCAAATTAAATATTTATATTTTAATATTTTGCCTCTTGTTTGTATTAACTATTATATCTTTTTTTAATCTTTAACATTTTCAACAAAATCTGAAAAGTTTAGCATAGTAAATTATATAAAAAAAAAATAATCTCTACATAGCATCACGTTTAAATTCTCTGATAAAATACTTAAATTTAATTTTACATTGTCATTCGTGAATGGCAAGAAAACAGAAAGAAAAGGGAGAGAAGGGAAGTATGCATTAATACCTAAGGGAATTTACAAAACAAAACCCAACTCATTTTTCGTTAAAAAATACACTTTTTTAATTTAAATAATACTGATGGTTTTAAAATTGTAAAGAAAGCAAAAATACATCGCTCTAATATATTTTGAATTATCATCGTGTTTTAAATGAAAACAATCTATTATGCGAACTTTATTTATTCTTTTTAACACTTTCCAACCTAGTTGAAAAGTGTTTATGACTTCGGTTTGTCTGGCCGTCTGGCCGTCTGCCGTCTGGCCGTCTGCCGTCTGCCGTCTGCCGTCTGTCCGTGCTCTAACTCCCGTAAATATGCTCGGATTGCCCTGCAAATTTTATATGTTATAATCGTTATCTATAGCATGTTCCCTATTTCAACGGAAGTGTGTAGCACTTATAGTTTTTTTACAGGGACACTCAAAAGAATTCCGTTACATTGCGGTCTATGGGGAAAAATCATTTGCGGTTTATTTAAATAATGTTTCAATACTTTAAACGCATTGAAATTTATATATATCACTAAGGTGCATTAGAAGAAGCTTAATATGGAATAGGGTGTGCATAGCACTTATACTTACTTTACAGGGACAGTCAAAAGAATTCCGTTACATTACGTCTATGGAGAAAAATCGTCTGCGGTTTATTTAAATAATGTTTCACTATTTTAAACGCATTGAAATTTATATAAGGTTCATTACAAGAGACTTACTACAGAATATTGTGTGTATAGCAGTCATCGTTCATTTACAGGGACACACAAAAGAATTCTCTACTGTATGTTAACAATAATTCCTGGAAGTGCATTTTAAGTTACTGAATGCGATTTTAATTTTAAATCGCTTTTTGTATATTACGTGGTGTGTATAAATTCTGTAGATCCTATACAGGGAAGTACAAAAGTTCGGGAACACATTTCCGTATTATTTAACTCCAGACGGAGAATTTTAAACTGTGCTACGTGTTTCCTAACTGAACTAAAATTTAGCATCCTATGTAGTATATATACAAATCTATAGATCCTATACAGGGCTGAATAAAGTATTCGGATTACTTAGATGTTATCTTTTAGCTTATAAAAGAGTATGATTCGTAAAATTATTTTGGAAGCGTTGGAAAGTGTTACATAATCTATGCTTGACGCATGATTTTTCGTTCTTGTTTGAAAGAAAAAAACGAAACAAAATAAATGCGAAAAAAAAAGGAACACAATCGACTTTATGCTATCTGACGTTTTTCTAAAGAAAATTATGGCCGTAATATATAGATGATAGAAAGCCTTTTTATTTATCCAAACACTGCAATAATTTAAGTTAAAATATCGGCATAAAATTTAGAATACAAAAAAGGAAAGCTTTCGTGCAGTTTTAGCAGTTTTTTAATCTTTCCCAAGCTTTTTGCCTTTTTTCTGCCGTTAGTGCATTATCATCACATGTTATTTTTATTTCATTCCCGCATTTTTAAAACTTTTATTTTTTATTTTTGTATGCTTGTTCCCTTTTTTAGAACATTCATACTGGATTTCATGCTTTAATAAGCAATTTAATATTTTTAAAAAGTATAAGATGGATTTTTTTAATTATTTTGGAAAAGTGCTCACCACAATGAGATATATGCTTATTCATTAGCATTATGTTTGCAATACATAAAAACTTTTTTTTTACTGGTGCTTTATTATCAGTTAACATTATTTGCTTAATGAAACCACATTATTTATATTCAGCCTTTACGAGTGAGTTAAGGTTAAATTATGTTTTAAAAACGACAAAGTGCGTTGATATTAATAAACTTCCTTTTGATATTTTAAATTTTGGAGTCTCATAGGTTAAGTTTTAGAGTAAGATTTTGTTTTAAACAATGAATTAAAATGTTTAATTAGGTGCGTTCGTAATTATATAAATACGTAGCACCTATAGTCGTCGTTTGGTCCGTCCGTCCATCTGTCTGTCCGCATATGACAGCGCAAAAACTATCCAACCGAATGGTTTGAAATTTAATATATATAATCGTTGCAGAATTTAGTCGAGTCGTTTCAAATTTCATGGAAATCGAATGAAAATTAAAAAATATTAATACAATTTTTCTTTAGTCTATTAAATCTATCATAGGTGATCTATATAATAATAAAATCGCAAATCATATGACTGAGGAAAGCAAATACAGACTGACCATTTCTTTTTAAATATGACAGGAGTCCATTTTTATTAAAAATTATTTTTTCGAATAAAATTGCATAAAAGTTACATTTTTAGAAAGATCATTCAAATTTTTTTGTTGTTGTTGTTTGAGAGATGAGTTACATTTAAATATGTATAGATTCTAAGATAGCTTCAGTTGAAGTTAGGTTGAAAGCCGAAAATTACAATCCATTAAAGTATATAAACACAGGAGATTCGTTCATTATGAGTCATAAAAATATTAAACCATGGAGGTAATCATTCGCAAAGAAAGACCTCTATGGTGAATTTTGCAGCGCTGTTTGGTGTCAAAAAGAAATTCGCATCCGTAAACGTAATACGTAAAGAGAAAATAAAAGACATGTGCAGCCCCATTGCTCATTTCGCTCATAGCAGACGATAAAATTTATTTCACTGAAATAATAAGAATGATTTTTTTACATTGTAAAGCTAGTTATAATACCAACGCACGTTTTTCACGTCTAACGTATAATTTCCAACTTGTTTTTTACTTATCGTTGTTTTTAAACTTTTCTAATGTTTATATTACGAAACCTGTTTTTATATAACGACAATGGGTAATTTATTCATTTACTCTTTTATAAATTATATGTTTATTACTTGTATACTATTACTAGAAATTGCGTTAAAAAAAGAGTATAATCAAAAGTAGATATCATGGCTTTGAAAAGCGTTGGTGTATGGAATATGCCGCTCTCGTGATTTTATGTTACTAAAAACCATCCGTATTATATTAATTTCTAATTAAATTAGTACTTTTTTATCAATTTGATTTTTATTATAATACTTATGTACTACTACTGGTCATTGCATTAAACAAGGATATCATTAAAAGTTGTTATTTAACCTTTAAAATTTCTTGGTGTATGCAGAATGTCAGCCGTGCTTTTCTGTTACTACAAACCCTTTATGTTTTTAAAGATTAAAATTTAACTTAATTTAAAACAGAATTTATATAAGGCTCACAGCTATAACAGAATAAATATACAATTCTTCTGTTGAGTTTTTCTTTTACTTTATCTATATCTATATTAATTAAAAATAATTTTATTTACTTAATGGCAACTATTGTATATTTTTAACCCCTTCAGGAGCAAAGCACTCTTGAAGCTAAAATATTGAAATTATTGATTGACACCAGGATTCACGAACGAATATATTTTAAAATAAGTAAAAGCTTCATCATGTACAGTCGTGGAAAAAAAACTGGACACCCCTCACTAACTCTGCAACAAATTATAGTAGAAGGAAGTGACTGGTACCAAACTATTGGAAATAAAGTCTACTTTTAAATTATGTATCTAAAATTTGCTTAAGGGGCCATCTACATATTAAAACCAGCCTGAACTTTATTTTTTTCAATGGCAACACCCACTTTTGAAATGATATTTTAAATCTTCGGTTCAAACTATGCCTAGATACAAAATTTTAAGTCATTTGGATGATAAGTTTTCGAGTTATAAACATTCAAATTTTAGAGCTTCTAATGTTAAATTACATTTTCATATTTTTATTAATGTCGCCTGAAATTATAAACCTAATGTGCTAACGTTTTGTTTGGTTATAAAACTCAATAACCCAAACATAACTACGTTAAATTTGTAATTTTTAAAATTTTATAATATGAATTATGAATTATGAAATTAATATTCGAAAAAATTATGAATTGCAACCTACAATTTTTTTTTGATGGATTTATATTTATTATGTCCTGTTTTATGTGTATTCAAAATTTCAAATTTTTCTTCCAAGTAGTTTTCAAATTATGCTTAAAAAACGGCAAGATGCTGCTTTAAGGGGCCGTCTATGATGTGCATTAAAGCATAGTTTGAACAGGGATGGGAGCGCTCCAACTCGAAATCCCGATTGACACCACTAAATTTTAATAGTATTTGTTACCTTATTCAAGGACAAAATTTCTTAAATTCATTACGTTGGAGAATACTATTAAAATTTTGTGGTAAGAATCGATATTCGGGTCGGAGCGCTCTCATCCCTGTTTGAGAAAATATTATACTCATAGGCTGGGATTATAGTGACTTGATAAACTTAGATATTAAGTTTGTCTTACAATATGAACAATGCGTAAACGGTATTTCAATGCTTCGCGATCTTACGTTAAATTGAAAGCTAGCTTAAACTGAAGCGTAAGTGAATGATCGCGGGAGCACAACAAACCTGACAACGACCTGTGATTGTAGTAAGATATAAGATAGCGAGGCACCAGAACCCCAATTTTTATTAGTATATATATATACATATATATATATATATATATATATATATTTCTTTTACTTTTTCAATGTCTGCTTTAAAATTTTTCATTAAAATTACGTAAAACGTATTTGCATGATATGTATGTTTACGTCATTTATGGAAAATAATTTCGCTTTTATTTTTAAATTAATAAAGCTCATTTTCGAAAAATATGATCAGTTCTACCTTAGAAAAAACTTAATCATTTTTGTTACCTTTAAATGGATTTATAGCTTCTTTTCCAGTCTAATAAAGCTATATTGTTTTTTCTGCAGTATATATGTTTGAAGTGAAGTTTCTTATAAATGCATATGCGTAGAGTATTTGCTGAAACAAAATGGCCCCACAGTTAACTGAAGCAACGAAAGGCCAAATGATTGGCATGTGTCAAGCTGGAAGAAGTTTTCGTTATATAGCTAGGCATTTTCAAGTGTCTCTTCAAACTGTTTCAACATGGATTAACAGGTAAGCTTTATATTGGTAGTTTATTGCGAAAAAAAATTACATTTACATTCAATTTATTTAAATTTAAATTTAATTTACATTGCTGGTAATTTTTTTATGTTTAGCAATACAAATTTGATAAACCTTCTTTGTAGTAGTGGTCGGCCAAGGATATTATCAGACAGCCAAGCTCGAGAAGTGGTTTCAAAGGCTATACAGTAGATCCCTATATGTCTTCTATCAAATTAAAGATGATTTGCAACTTCAAGTGAGCATATATAACTAAGAGACGATAGAATGTATTATGAATGATGAAGTTCGCCTGCAGGGAAGTAGAACGACTGATTAGCTATGGAAATCTGTTTCTCATGCTTCGCAAACTATTAACCTCTTGGGGACGAGCGACACGTATACGTGACGCATAAGATGCTCAGAATCCACGATTATTCCCACCAGTTACTTTTTATTGTAAACTCTGCCTTATTTAATGACAGCATTTCTACGATTCGATTAGAAGAAAATATCTGTTTTAAAAAACCAGTGGTAAAAGATTAAAAATTCTGTAAAGGACGCTCGTCGCGAAAGGGTTAAAAGATATACTGATATTGTTAACAGCCTCATTGAATCAATGCCACGCAGATTGGCAGAAGTTCTTGATTAAACTAATTGCTATACATTATATTAGCAAATTATTATTCTCCCCTTTTTGTTATTTAATTACAAAATGAGGCTTATTAGTAGGGCTGAGGATTTTGTCTTTTAGTTTTTTGTGTACTAACCAGCCCACGATGTTCTTCTACACAGGTTCTACTCTTCTTTTTTTAAAGTTCTATGATTTTCTTATTTGAAGTAATCATATTTTTGTTATTTAGATAAATATCAGTACATTAAAATTTTTGTTGCCAGTTGCTTTCACTGTTGATTTTAGGTTTTATTATGTGGGCCAGATTGTCCTTGTAGATCATGTCTGCATTTGGAAAAAAAGACAGAAAACATAGTAATTTAATAATGTTAGGTGAAAAATACAATATGATTACAAATCTTTCTATTTGCTTTATATCTTAAATTTTGAAACACGGATTTAGAACATATCAAATCCATAAAATTATATACTTGTTCATATAAATATTCAAAAAACTGTGAAGATCAAATTAACATAAAATTTCT
Source organism: Maratus michaelseni (assembly GCA_963931845.1). Classification (NCBI taxonomy): domain Eukaryota; kingdom Metazoa; phylum Arthropoda; class Arachnida; order Araneae; family Salticidae; genus Maratus; species Maratus michaelseni. Next base: position 94,539,584 of record OZ007589.1, on the reverse strand, counting down.
GAGAGTAAAGCTAATTTCGTGGTGTATACACGTAATTATTCATTTCAATGTATTCCACAAAATAGTAGGACTCGTCAAATGTTTTCTGTTCTTTTTAAATAGATTCCGATGATGCATTTATGAAAAAAAAATTATATAATTCTTGCATTGGGTATCTTCAAAATTTTGGTCAAAAACAATTTACATCATTTAAACCTTTAATATATAAACATTATAATCACTGAGATATTTATACTTATTAATTCAATTTACTCAAATCTTGTTAAATTGTTTGCAATATTAAACTAAATGGTTGTTAGATAAAATATTACCGTGAAAGTATTAGTTTGTTACTTAAAAATGCTACTTTAAACTTTTATTAACTGTTGTATATCAATCAAAAATTGTAATCTTTACAAATATGTATGGATGTTCAGTTTTTATTCCATTAATAGCGAACTTAAAATAATTAAACTTTTTCTTCTATAACTTTCGTATTTAGATATATTCAATTAAACAGGCTAATTGAAAAAAAATTACAAGTTATTTTTATGGTTTTCTGATAGGCAAGATTATTTCCCAATCGCTAGCAGTGCGCAAAAAAATCTAATAATAATAATAATAATAATAATAATATATGTCAAATGGCACGTTTTCTTGCCAAGAGGCATTAATGAGTTAATTGTAAAAATTTCAAATGAACTACCAGAATAGGTTTAATCATAGAATTATTAACCCTATTCTGAAGGAGAATAACGGATGTAAAGTTATTCAGATGTCTTTATAACATAGATTTAGTTTTAGGTCTTCAAATAAATCGGAACATAAATCCTGCGAACATATCTCAAAACAAGACACCCCCCCCCCCCTCGCTACTAAAAAAAAGCAATGTCGTCTGGATTTATTTTCAGACTAAAAAACAATTTATCTGCGTTTTTTTTTTTTTTTTTTTTTTTTTTTTTTGATTCCTTACGCTGCACAGTGTAAGATTTTGCGAATCTAGCGGGTCAAAATTCAATTTATGAAAATTACTGATATTAATTAAATAAAATTGCACTTACTATAGATAAAATGGTTCTATATTATGGAAAAATATGTATTTACTCGTTACATTGTACATTTTACGTCATCATTATTACATTATCATAATCATAATAGAAAGAGTTTTCGTCATTTTCATTTATTGATTTTTACGGAGTGTTATTTTATTCGGTGCAGATTTTTAAAATATACAATTCCTAACTTTTACAACAAGAAGAGTTTTTTTTAGTAAATAGTAATTAAGTTATTAGGTACTACCATCGCTGTCAGTGTCATCATTAATGTTTTCTGCACTGCCTTTTTTTTACATCCAATCTATAACCAATATGTCAAAGGGATTCCATAAATCTTATCTGCGCATGTAGTGTCGATAAGCCCCAAGAAAATGAGTGGGAATTACTCGTATATGTTCAGATACATTTCAAATTATTCATATCGTTGGAAGTTACGTTAAAGATATAGCATTTTTGGGTTACTTTATTTAAAGATAGAATATTGCACCTTATGTTTAATCATCTAATTCTACTATTGTTTGCGCAAGAACAGTAATTTGATTTCTGACATTTTCAAATTCTTCCATTATTGACTGATTAATTTCCTTGGTGAACTGAAATTGTATGGGTCTACAGTAGGAAGTAGATGAAGGGTGTGTCTTTTGCTATAATATAAAGTTTTGATTTTCTCCATTACAACCATATAGTTTTAAAGGAACCACAGATGGGATTAGAATATTTGCATCTTCAAAGTTGTTTTCATTTGATTTTTGCTTGTATCTATTTTGTCCACCACTTCTAAACCCCCCCCCCCCCCACCGCCACCCTCATTTAAAAATCATTGTTACACTTTTTAACACAGGCCCTTTTTCTTTAGTAAGAGTATTTAATGACTGTTTTTGTATAATACAAAGTCTTTTTATCGTTAAATCTACAATAGATTGTAATTTAACTTCTGCAAATGATTAAGAAAATATGCAGTTTTCTTGGGATGGATAGCACAATTTTTTGCATCTTTTACCTGCTCAAAGGATGTATAAATGTTCAAAAATTTTGTAACGCAGAGTTTCTCATAATCCCGCGTTTTCGGCAACTTAATTTCATAGTGTTTATTAAAACCAATGCTTCTTCAAGAGAATATTTAAATATCGTGTATCCGGCTTTTTGAACGACTTTTTAAAAATTAGTTGCTTTTTTAGGGCTTACAGATATTTGCTTTAACATACCCGCGGCAGCATTTCGTCCTAATTGTCCTAATTTTAAACACGTAGCATGTGTGAGTTCATTTAGTAAGTGTTCTGAGAAGAATGGATAAACCCTTTTTTCCGATTTCGGCCCACTTGAACAAAATTTTCTTTGGACCTCCAACTTTTTTCGAAAAGTCATTATTACTTCTGTCTGGTATATAGAGATTACTTATTGTTATATTCGAATCTAGCCATCTCTTATTTTTTTAAAAAAAAACGTTCTTTATGCGATGGCAATTTCTCCATCTTCGATTAATGTCAATCATAAACGAATGGCTCAGCTCCTTAATCTGGTGTAACATAACATATGAGCAATGTTGAAGTTTATATTTGTGTAATACATTATCTATCAAGATATTTTTAGAATTCACTGGCAATGATTTATGTCCGGTAACATAATTTATAAATATCTCATAGAATTCTCTTTTCGAAATTAACACTTCAATACCTGTAAAAAATTACTTATATTCAAAAGTTGCAAATAGTAGCAGCTGAAACTGATTTATTTTATATGTATATGCATATATAATTACAAAAAAAATTACCTTACAATGTACCAGAGTGTACAAAATTTTTGGCAGCTTTTTTAATTTATCATATGCTTATAAATTTTCAAATAATTTACATATTAACTTACAAATTTATTTTTAAGAAGTAACACTTTTAAATAACTATCGTAATTGTAAAATACAAAGTAAATACTTTGTTGTAACGATTCCATACAATCATAAAACAATATTTACAAAATAAGTATATTTTTAGCCATAAATATCATATTTGCAATTACATCTACAACACTCGCCGCTCTAAAAAGGTTTACAGAAAACTTGGTTTTGAGCCGACATTTGATGGTGTTGTTGTGGAGTTAAACTGCTTTCACTTTATCTTTTTCCTCTCCAATGTGTTAGATGTAATTTAAAACGTCTAAAACTGAAATTATTTAAAATCGATTTTCTGAATTTTTTCCCGCTAGATTTGCGAAATCTTACACTGTGCGCTGCTTTACACTATTTTTTTTTAATTCTAAATTTTGTATTTGTCAATATTATTCACGTTTCTGCCAATAAACTAAAAAAAAAGGCGAGTTAAATAGATGCAAAATCTGAGAAAAAGCCTTATAAAAGCACCTGTAAAATTCCAATAACATTTACATATTCTAAAACTATTTTAATTACAAATAATCTTATGGTTTTTTAACCCCTTCGTGACGAGCGTCTATTACAGAATTTTTATTAATTTACCACCGGTTTTTCAAAACAGAAATTTTCGTCTAATTGAATCGTGGAAATACTAAGATATAATAAGGCAAAGCTTGTAATAGAAAATAACTGGTGGGAGAAATCGAGGATTCTGAGCATCTTATGCGCCAGGTATACGTTTCGCTCGTCCCCAAGGGGTTAAAATCGGATAATTCAACACTTGTAAACATTATTTTACTGCATATAACAATAACCGAAACTTATTATGTGAATAAAATGGTCATATCGGTAAAACATAATACATTAAAAGAAGTGACATTCTGCAGCATTTCAACAATCGAGTACCGAACTTCAATTTGGATACAGCCCCTTAAATATGCTCATTATAAAGTAATTAATTTCTCAGAAACTAATCGTAGGAATTTAATGAAATTTGGTATCTAGGCATAGTTTGAACTGCAGATTTCAAATATGTTGTCAAATTTGGGTCTTGCTATTGAAAAAAACAAAGTTTGGGTGAGTTTTTATATGTAGATGGTCCCCTAAGCAAATTTTATATACATCATTTAAAACTAGACTTTATTTCCAATCGTTTGGTACCAGTCACTTCCTTCTACTATAATTTGTTGCAGAGTTAGTGCGGGGTGTCCAGTTTTTTTTTTCCACGATTGTACCTTATAAATTCAAAATTTGATTATAAAAGTCTGGTGTCATTGTGGCATTTTGGGATTAAAATTAAGTGGTATATATAATATACCGGTTCCCTTCAAGGGATTAAAATATCTCGCAGAATATTTATAAAAAATCGTTCATTTATTTATATTTAAATATATTAATTCATTGAATATTTATTATTCATATTACCAATTTTTACACTCAGACATTACTTGAAAACATGGTAAAAATGTCATAAAAAACAGTCCATCATCACTAACAATGTTTAATCTGAGTATAAAACTGGTAATGTGAAGAATAAATATTAGAAATACAGACATTAGTAATTGTGTATCTCTTTTCAATTCGCTGAGTTTCACCTCGACCGAAATGGTTTATAATTATTTGCGATAAAAACATCCTTCTGTGTGAAATATACATCTATTTACAATTAAAAGATTTAATTGGATTTTTCAGGCTTAATTTTAAGTTGTGATTTAAATCTTAGTAATTTGAAAAACACATAGGCTGGTTCAATTCATTTTATAGATCATCGCCAAAAATGCGATGTTCTAAACGACTACTAAACTAAAGCATGCATCGCAATGATAAATTGGAACTGTATTAGTTTCGCTGATAACAGATGCAGTGCTACACATCCCACACGAAGTGAATAACCCTATTTGTGATAAAGATATATCACAGTCTTAATTCTTTTTTAATTATTTTATATATCAGCTCATCGTATTTCTGTATTTTATAACCTTTCCAGTTTATTTGCCGCTCATTTAAAGGCTATTTTATCGGCAGCCGTCGCCGCCGTGCATGTTGTTTCTATGGCAAAGCATCCCTCCTGCATTCGCTTCAATCGGCGCTGATTTTGAGCTGTGACGTCATCGCATTCGGCGGCTTCCCGCTCGTGTGTTGTGCGCATGCGTCACCGTCGCTCTTGTTCCCTGTGTTTTCGGGAGCTGTTTTGTTTTGACACTGCAGGCGAAAGGGACGTGTCTTTCAAATACAAATTAGAATGGTTCTTTTAATTATTAAATGTTAATGAGTTTCTGATTTGTTATTTTAATTTTCACGTAATTCACAGTCAACAAATCAGTTTAAATTAATCTTGCTTTAACATTTGTGCACCCCTATTATGGGTATAAATACTAATGTTGCGCATTTTTCCAACAGAATTTTAATAAAAATGATGCTGTAAAAATTTATTTTAAACGTGGTCTGGTCTGGAGAGGCCTGGCTTCGTGCCGCTCTCATGTCCGAGGAACTTCGCTGCGCGGATTCTTTGGAGATCAGCTTCCCGTTTTCAAAGTTTTTAATTATTTTATAAAAATGCTGTTTTAAATTTAATATTTTAAAAGTAAAAATCAACTGGTAATTTAATTATTTCTGCATTAATTTCTACAACCTTTAATGAATTTCGCCAGAAGAATATCTATGGAATTTCGTTAATATTACGATGTTGGAGCCAGTACTTTATAAAGCCAAGATGTGCAGCTATCATCCCCATCCTTCCTTTTCCATGAGAAGATAATAAAAAAATGTTGGATCCAATCCTATAGGAGCATTTTCTTTATGAGTATGAGTCTCTTATTTTTCATCAAAGAACAAGTGAGAATGTTTTATTTATTTTATTATTTTGATTCTCTTCTCTTCAAAGAATATCGACCAAAAGAACACATGCACAAATTGTGCAGGGTTATTTGCTTATTTAAATCACAACTGCAATAATATTTAAAAGTTCACTATTACGATATATTCCTTATTCTTCCTCCTATCATCAATAATTATCTTCGTCACATTTGGCGCCGTACTATTCTTTTACGAAGAGAAAAGTTGAAAAAAAAATTTTTTTGTTCTTAAAAAGTATTCTCAAATTTTGAAACTTATAAAATAGAATATATTTGAAGATTTGATGCTCTCTATATACTCTTTATATTAAAAATGGAATATAATTTGAAGATTTGCTGATTTTTATTAAATTTTTAGAAGTGTAAAAATATTCTTGGGCTGCTGAAATTAAAGAAATTTTCTACAGAAGATCGTTAATTTCGGAACTTTTATTCTCAACTGGCTTGCATATATTTAATAATTTATTTTTAATTGAGAAATTATATTTTAACAGAAATTAATTTTTATTCTGGTATTTTTCCATGAGATTTATTGAATATTTTATGCAAATTTTCATGAAGAATGAAATTTAAAAAACAAATGATGAATTTATTCTTTTTTTAACAAATAAAATTATGGTGCTTTATGTATATATATATAAAGTTAAAAAAAATATATATATAATTCATGATGAATTCAAATATTTTTGAAAAATGTGAAAATTGTTCTTGTTCTAAGTTTTGAGAACAAAATTTAAAGAGGCTATGGTTGTTCTTATTCTTATTTTGGGTTAATTTTTATTAATTTATTGGCACTTTTAAATGAAATTGATATATTTTATGATTATTAAATATTTTATTGAAGCAAATTTTATTGGAATTAAATTTATTGAAGCTATGTTCTCATCATATTACTAATTTTGCTGCACTGATTCTGAATATGAAATGCTTTCATAGAAGCTCAAGTTTTCATGTGATTTTGTAGTTGTTTTATCATACATAAATTTTTTGAGTTCTTGGTTGCTTCTACAAAAGTTAAATTACTTATTGCAATACCACTCCAAGTTCATTGACTCTCGCCATTTTCCTACAAATGTCTGTAATGATTATAGTGTGCAAGTAGTCTGTGTTCTTTCTAGAAATTAAAATTCAAGAACTTTATTTATATAATGAAAATATTACACAATAATTTGCATTTTCTGTTCTACATTTTGAGAACTGTTTTTTGAATTTCAAGGAATTGTTGCTTCATCCGAATATAAATTTTATATTACACAGCATCTGCATCTTTTTATTAAAATTCTCATACCATAATCACAAAAAGGAGACTGGTATTATTATTATTTTCTTTTTTTGAGAAGTTATAGCCATTACTAACTGCTGCATATTCTTGTTCCTGAAATAGTTACTGTCTACCTATGCTGCATTTTTAACATTCTACAATCTGAATATATACTGACAGCTTCAATAAACTGGTTATTATTATCATCTGACTTTGCTTACCTGGTGGAGAAGTCTTCAGAATGTGTTATATCCATTGTTGGCTGATTTTCTCTGCTGTCTGCAAATATGATGGTTCCTGATAGTACAATAATTACTTACCTGCACTCTTTTGCGAGTTGAAGTGACTGTTGATGGTCGCCATTCATATAAGGCAAATATATCCGTGTGATTGCTCCTCGTCAGTCCTCTTCATCTTGTGGAACTTGTTTCTCCCTCATCAACGTTACTCATTTTTATGGATCTAAAGTGTTACAAATTTACAGCTGTGCCTATTTGCAATAGTTTTCTATCCTTTTCTACCCTCTGTTGCAAAACCCGATTATGGAAGTGTACTGTCATTTATTTTAAAGTTCAATTTCACAGCATTTACAGAAATTGCTGCTTCCTCAGATGGAACTTCTCAAATTTGGAAAAATTATTATGATTATTTGAAAATTTTTATTATGCTTAAATTATAGTGCCTTTTTATTCTAGTATTATTTCATAACCCAACGTTTTCTAAATCATTTTTACCATATGCCTCACTTAAAGAAAATTATTTTATAAATGAAGAAAATTTATAAATGAAGAAAATTTTTGTTGCACCATTAAATTATATTGCAAAGTTACATGCAAAGCAACACATATTCTTAGAACTTTCCAGCGCATTATAAAGAAATATTCTTCCAATTTTGGTGAATATTTTATTTTTTTCTAAGAATCTAAAGTGTGTTTATGGTCTTTGTGACTTTCTTCAAATGTCACCAATCCCAATTTCGTCTCTAAAGTGTGCAAGTAGTGTTGTATTGTCTACAAATCTGCAATTTCTGCCTGCTTGAATACACCTTTACAAAAAAAATGTATACGGGCAACTTAGACTTTCCAGCGCCTCTCAACAAGAGTTCTTGTGCTCTTTGTGTTATTTTATTTTAAGTGCCACTTTGTCATTTATTCCTCAACATCATGGAACCACAGTTCATGATTTAGTCTCTGCTAATTACCTGATGTGTCTTCAAATGCTCTTACCTGCTGTATCTTCAAATGCTCTTACCTGATGTGTCTTCAAATGCTCATCATTGTTTAGTGCATCCCTTCATATGTCATTGAGTGCTAATTTTTTTAGTGCTAAAATGTCTTTATAAAGTCTTCAATTTTATTTTAGTGGTGTGTGTTTCAGGAAAAAGGCCAATTTGCTGCTACACTGCCATAGTGTCAATCAACCAACCAGTGTGCCACTTAACTTGCAAACTTTTCAGCAAGTAGTTACTTTTTTTCTCAGTGTAATCATCTTTTTAAAATCAAAAACTGATTTTAGAACTCTTTAAAATGTATTACATCTGATTATTTGTTATGTAAAAGCAGAACGTTTATATCCTTCATCTGTAAACAAAACAATTTTTTTTTCCTTCAAGCATTTTTATTAGCAATATTCATCTGTTTATTTACAATAGTTTTAGCAAGAATGTTGTATATTTTTGTCTGGTTTACATACTTGCTAATGGTTTAACGGATCGCTATTAGCATTTTTGTAAGTTTTGATGAATTTATATTATGTTTTATGCTTATTTGAATTGCAGATTCGTCATCGGTTCTGGAGATCGCCTTTGACAGTTATGTAAGTTTTGGTGTTTGTTCGATTTACAGATCTACTAATTGTTTAAGGGGGCTATTGGTGTTTTGTGAATTGTAATGAATACATATTAATAGTTTATATCTATTTGATTTACTGATTTGATAATAGTCTCAAGATTGTGGGAGGCTATTAACACTTTTGGTAAGTTTTGTAAATATCACCCAAATAATTCACATATTGTCAATAGCTGATTTTTCTATAGGATATATTATCCTTTTCATTAATGTTATATAAATTTATGATTATAACATGCTTTACATAACGGTGCACTGTGTTTGTTTTTATACTCTCATAAAATGTGTCATTTGATTTTAACTTGTCTTTCATTATGAAAGTTAATGGTTAATTTTTTTTTTTTTTTTTTTTTTTTTGAGGATCCTCATCTTTTCTCACCTTTTCTCATTTTTTCTCTGATTTTTTTTTTTTTTTTGCAAAAGAAACCATGGTATATTAAAGGGAAAATTTATTGAATATTAAGAGAAATTTTAGTGAGTATTAAAAGAAAAATGTATTGAGTATAATTGAAAGAATTTTGTTGAATATTTCAGAAAGAGTTTTATTGAGTATTTCATGAAAAATTATTTTTACTGAATATTTACAGAAAAATTTTATTGAGTACTTGCAAGTACATTAAGTATGAAGTATTTTACTAAAGAAATGTGTCATTTATTGTTGGTTAAAACTTATTCATTATTTGTTATATATTGAAAAGTTGTTACTAAATCCAACTATTTTGATGAATTACTGTTATTTATGACAAATGAATTTAAATTTTGTTGCAACATAATTTTATGCAAATTTCATATAAATTATCAGTATTTTGTGCATTACATTAAATACTTAATTTTATATGATTTGAATTATTACTAATGCAATATGTATGAATTTTAAAAAAAAGTACATACTTAGGCCTTTGAATGAATTTAAATCCTTACAATGGATTATTTTTGTGCACATATATGTTATTTAGAGTTAATTTTATATGCTCTATATTTTAAAAGTCCTAGGCATCAGTCAGAATTTAAAGTATTCTTGGCTTTTTGTTGCTTTAAAATTGTAACTTATTATTATTTTAAATATTTGTCTAGACAAGTCGGAATAATGGAGATATTACCGACTCTTTTTATGTTGCTTTACTGTTGCAACTATTTTGATATGATCTCATTGCTAATTTAAAGTGAATATTAGCCTTTTTTTATATACTTGATGGTATTTGTTTAGAGATCAAGATTAATGGAAGGTATGCCTTTCTTTGCCAAAAAAAATGCAATGGGGCTTCTGTATACTCTGTTATATGTATACTATAACATCTTGTATAATTTGTGATGAGATTTTTGAATGTACTACAATGATGTATATTCTTTCTCTTTTTCTTTTTGGTCGCTGCACATCACATCAAATTTCATTAATTAATAATTAATTTACTTTTCATGGCTCTAAATTTATGTAATTGTGTCATTTTACTTTGGCATTTAAAAATTTTGTCTTCCCTTTGTCGAAAAAGGCTTTACTTTTTTAAAACTTTTTTCTCCTTCTGGTCAGTCAAAATTTTTGTCGGTGAATGGGAGTATTGTGATAAAGATATATCACAGTCTTAATTCTTTTTTAATTATTTTATATATCAGCTCATCGTATTTCTGTATTTTATAATCTTTCCAGTTTATTTGCCGCTCATTTAAAGGCTATTTTATCGGCAGCCGTCGCCGCCATGCATGTTGTTTCTATGGCAAAGCATCCCTCTTGCGTTCGCTTCATTCGGCGCTGATTTTGAGCTGTGACGTCATCGCATTCGGCGGCTTCCCGCTCGTGTGTTGTGCGCGTGCGTCACCGTCGCTCTTGTTCCCTGTGTTTTCGGGAGCTGTTTTGTTTTGGCGCTGCAGGCGAAAGGGGCGTGTCTTTCAAATACAAATTAGAATGGTTCTTTTAATTATTAAATGTTAATGAGTTTCTGATTTGTTATTTTAATTTTCACGTAATTCATAGTCAACAAATTAGTTTAAATTAATCTTGCTTTAACATTTGTGCACCCCTATTATGGGTATAAATACTAATGTTGCGCATTTTTCCAACAGAATTTTAATAAAAATGATGCTGTAAAAATTTATTCTAAACGTGGTCTGGTCTGGAGAGGCCTGGCTTCGTGCCGCTCTCATGTCCGAGAAACTTCGCTGCGCGGATTCTTTGGAGATCAGCTTCCCGTTTTCAAAGTTTTTAATTATTTTATAAAAATGCTGTTTTAAATTTAATATTTTAAAAGTAAAAATCAACTGGTAATTTAATTATTTCTGCATTAATTTCTACAACCTTTAATCAATTTCGCCAGAAGAATATTTATGGAATTTCGTTAATATTACGATGTTGGATCCAGTACTTTATAAAGCCAAAATGTGCAGCTATCATCCTCATCCTTCCTTTTTCATGAGAAGATAATAAAAAAATGTTGGATCCAATCCTATAGGAGCAACTTTCTTTATGAATATGAGTCTCTTATTTTTCATCAAAGAACAAGTAAGAATGTTTTATTTATTTTATTATTTTGATTCTCTTTTCAAAGAATATCGACCAAAAGAACACATGCACAAATTGTGCAGGGTTATTTGCTTATTTAAATCACAACTGCAATAATATTTAAAAGTTCACTATTACGATATACAGTGGAACTTCCATTTAACGAAGTCTCATCGTTACACTTAAAAACTTCGTTATGAAGAAAATTCGTTAAATAGAAATTAACTTAAATTCATGAAATTTTTTCTTGAGATATGACAAACAGGTATCGGATTCAGAAACATTTGATTCAGTTTTAACTATGAAGCCGTCTTTTACAAAACAGCTGTGTATGGTCGATGAAATCACGTCACATTCCCAAGCTTTGGCCCAAGCTTTCATCAGCTCTGATACACAGAATCTAAAACTAATGTTTTCACAACATCAGCTTTTTTCTTTCTTTTTCGATAATGTACTTCAAGATTTTTTATTATTCCTTAGACTAATGATTGAAGTTTAGCTGTATTGGCATTAACAAAAATAACTTTGATGTTCTTCGATTTGTATTTTGAAGCACGTTCTTTTGGATGTACAAAGCAATTGTCTATCAGCAATGGAAGGTCAGAATGGTACATGTCTGACTCTAATAGATATTTTTTGTTTCAATGCATCTGACGTCATTGCGACACCTCATCTTCTATATCATTGAAGGTAAAAATGGGATTTTGACTTCCTCCAACTGTCAGCGCTGGAGCCTCGGAGTGGGAGAATAGTGATAGCAAGTGTTTTTGAAAAAAAAATTGTTTTATTTAACACCAAGCAGAATGGAAATTATTTAAATGTGTTCATTTTCATACAATCGAATCCGCTGAAATAAATTTGCATATCCTTCGAACAGCAATCGCTTAATTTGAATTCTGTACACGTACAAAAGTGGAATAAACTTCGTTATATAGAATATATTTTTCGTAATATGGAGATTAATTTACATGCTAATGGTGTTCAAAGTCAAAGTTCTGCAGAAAATTTCGTTAAGTAGAAAACTTCGTTAAATAGAGACTTCGTTAAAGGGAAGTTCCACTGTATTCCTTATTCTTCCTCCCATCATCAATACTTATCTTCGTCACACTATTCTGTTATTATTATTCGCAGTCAAACCGTAGCTGCCTGTGAGAACTTGAAACGAAACAAGGAGATAAATAACTTGCCTAAAGTTTTTTGCAAGTTTCAATTCTAATTTAAATCCATCATTTAATATTTCTGGTGTAAGTATGTGAAAATATTTTTTTAAATTTCATGTATTCTTAAATTATATTTTTAAATGATCTTTAAATTTTTTTAAACGTTTTTTTTAAAGTACAGACCATTAATCTTTTCACGTGTCCATGGCAAAAAAAAAATCGGAAACAATGCCTATCAACGATGTAATGTGCCAACATTTTACATAAAAAGATATTATAGTATAAGCAGCTTATACAAAAAACTCGTTAAACTAAAAAGTCGTTTTCACTCACTAAATAACTAAGAACATATATGTAATTGCTGATTCGAAAATATAATTCATTTAGGTAACAGGTGCTAAGGAAATAACTTCGAATTTTATATTTATTATAATGCAACATATAACTATGATAATAATAATAAGTTGCATGAAAACGAATTAATTATTAATTAATGCTATTTTTGCTGTTGCGATGGAGAAAGCTTTATGCATGGTTCGTGTTTTGTTATTTTTGATAATATATTAGCAAAATACATATACATTAGTTAATACATAGCAAAATTGGGTCCACGCCACTTTATTGCTGTAACTGCTTATGTTATGACTGCCATTTTAAGATATAACGCTTTTCACATTCATACAGAAAGCAAAATATTTACATGAAAACGCTCCATAGCATTGCAGATAAATAAAAAATACATTGCGATAATCTATGCAAAGGAAAAAAAAACTTTATTTCTGATAAGCTTTTCTGATAATCGTCTATTTCTGAGAATGGGATATCCAATTAGGCTCCGTACGTGTTAAACAAAACTTTAATATAAAAAAGCAAACATAATTTTATCTATATACTGATTTAAATTTTTCGCGTGTCAGATAAATTGTCGTAAGTGCCACCTCCGGCCACACTCGTGCCATTGGTACGCCACACATTCTATTATTCTGCGCTCTTCAAATCGCATACAAGCCATAGCTGACTGCGATTACTTGAATTTAAACTTCCTTGATGTAGAGCATAATAAACTAGAAAGTCTTAATTCTAATTTAAATAAATCTTTTAATATTTCTGGTGAAAATACGTGAAAATAATTTTTTGTAATTTAATATTTTTAAATTATATTTTTAAATAGCTTTAATTTTTTAAAACATAATTTAAGAAATAGATACTTCCTGAAATCTACAGGCAAATTTTATTTCCCAAAGTCTTAAATCATTTTTAGAGATGAATCCTTTTAATATAAATCAGGAATACTTTTAACAGCATCATTTGTAAAAATATAACCCTGGATATATTTATAAAATATTTTTTAACTTTATATTAATAAAATATTTTTTAACTTTCGGTTTATAAACTATTTTTTAACTTTATATTTATAAACTATTTTTTTTCTCCACCAGAACTGGCAGTAATAAGTCTGATCTGGATCTGACGGAAAACTCGCGAAATCGGCTTCACAGCAGTTATCATAATAATTACGTTTCATACTAATTTTCGTACAGCTATTTTGAGCATTTTATTGTCTTATATAGTTTCGAAAAATTTAATTTAATTTATAAAAAAGTTTTTTTTAACAGATTAAAAATATAAGTAATGTTGATTTTAATTTAATAAAAAGCTGAAATTAATAGTACATTAATAAGTTGTTTATTGTAGCACAAACTATTATTTAACACTTTCATTGCTCTTACTAAATGTCCAAATTTTCACTTTTTTTTCTTTATTAGTTAACTTTTATTTTACCGAAAAATAGCACAGTGGCCTTTTTATTATTTTTTTATTTTTTTTTAAACCATTAAAAGTTTTACTTAAAAATAAATAAAAAAAATAAAGTAAAAAAAAAACGAAGAAATTCAAATAAATTTTGATTAAAGAAACAAAAATAGCTAACGGACGGCACAAAGTCACGTTCGAAAACTTATTGAATACTGAGCCCATCTGCGAGTTGCTACGTAGTGGGGGGAGACGAGTAAAGGCGGGGAGGAGGGGAAACACCCGGGTCAGTACTGGTATTATACGTTACTCACGTGTCGGACTGCTGGCATAGTACAAGTACTATACGCGCAATGAACATGTTAATGTACAGATTTCTGAAGTATCAAAAAGTTATACAACTGAAATTGCATATTTGAGGTTATGAGGAAAATGAGACTATACCTCTTTCTACTACGCATATTTTACTTTCATTGATGAATAGCAATTGACATATTTTACATCATAAAATGCTTTAATTTCTTAACACAGTCCACAAAATTGAGTTTAAATATAAAAAGCTATTTTAACTATGCATTAAAACTTGAGCATCCTAATGCCAAATAAACATCAGTGCTATCTACTAATACTAATGCTTTTCGTTCAGATTAAAGTTGATGAAATATCCAACATAAAACACTAATCGATTCTATACATTAGAAGTCATTAATGTAAGGCATTTATTCGCACAGAAGACTTAGATATTTAGTGATGCAGTTATTCTCAATTCGAGGAACAATTAAAGACTAAATATATCGTGCCGCTCTAAACTAGAAAATTCTCATGGGAGGTAAAGGAATCATTCGGAAAACAATTTGTTGAAGTTGTACAGCTTCAAAGAAATTAGAGATTTGAAGATGTGTTTTGTTATATGTTTTATCATTACTGGTACAATAATTACATTGCAAAGTTTTA
This sequence comes from Maratus michaelseni, assembly GCA_963931845.1. Classification (NCBI taxonomy): domain Eukaryota; kingdom Metazoa; phylum Arthropoda; class Arachnida; order Araneae; family Salticidae; genus Maratus; species Maratus michaelseni. The sequence goes on along the minus strand of OZ007589.1, from coordinate 94,524,363 downwards.
AGTTTTTCGACATGGTAAAATTAGGAGAAATTTAACCATCTAGATAATTAACATTTTATCTCATACTTACATGTGAGACAAAAATCATAGATAAGACATCATTTTAAAAAATATATAAACTTTTCAACTCATTTCCTTTTCAACTTTATTACCAATTCTTTAAGTTTGTTTTTATTGAATAAAAGTTTTTAAAAATTAAAACTACACATAATGCGTTTTATTACTTAAAAGATGACAAAATTGTAAAAATATGTTAAATTACATTAATATTACTTACTCCAAGCACTTTCAGCTATACACATAGCCATCATCAGGGAATAAAATACACCAGTGTTTGTATTTTAGTTTGCAATGTATTCCCTGATGATGGTTATGTGTAACGCTGAAAGTGCTTGGAGTAATTAATATTAAAGTAATTTAACACATTTTTACAATTTTATCATCTTTTAAGTAATAAAACGCATTACGTGTAATTTAAATTTTTGAGTTTTTATTTTTTAATCTTTGAGTTTTTAAGATGAATTATAGCATTACTAGCTGTTACTCGTGACTTCGTTCACGTAACTTTAAAAAACTATCCTGCGCCGTCAGGAGCCCACGGGGGTCGCCGACGCGCATAAACGACCATCGCACCCAAGCCTCTGAAGTGCTTATACCGCACCAGGGCTTTGTCTCGCCCGGCGCTGCGATCGGCCTGAGGCCGCTCCCCACTGCGGACCTCCAGGTCATTTTACCAAGGTTGGTGACATAGGTCGTCACGGTAGTAACCCTACGTCTCGGAGGAAACTTCCGCAGAGACGAAACCTTGATGAACCGCCATGGAACCCCCGACGACTTCGTTCGCGAAACCCCATAGGGGGAGACGGTCGCTAGGTCATATGTCGAGCTACCACGACGGCTCTTGCTTTACCACTGCTCGAGGGGTGTGAGCAACCTATAAAGGTTGTCACGTTCCCTCTTGCAGTGGATCCTGAAAGGTAAATAATTAACTAACTCTTTATCACATTTCATAGAAGAAAATACGATATTTCTTTGTTATAAGGGCCTTGACATAAATCAGTTTAAAAAAGGTAAAATTTTGTGCCAAATAACCGTGAAAAGGAAACTGCAACCATGGAAAAAGGACGTCTCAAATAAAATCGTGTAAATCGACGAATTGGGTAAAAAGAAATGTCAATTTTACCTGATAAACCATTTTACTTTTAACGACTTTGAGAAACGTTTTAACAGCCATCATTTAAAAATAATTCATTGGAAATAGTATATGCTTTTTCTTTAAATTCAATTCTTGTGAATAGTGAGGAATAATTCTACACCTTCAAGGAGCTTCAATTGCAAAGCTTTTTGCAGCGCAAAATTGCATGCAAACGTAACACTTAAATTGCAAAGCTTTTTGCAACCCAAAATTATATGTAAACATTACTTTTGCATGTAATTTTCATTGCAAATTAACATTTACTACGGTTCAAATTAAAATTAATTTGGGTGCAAATTACATGTAAATGTTACGTTTGCATGTAATTTGGGGTTGCAAAAAGCTTTGCAATTGCAAGTGTTACGTTTGCATGTAACAGCAAATTTGTGTCCTTGGTTTAATCTATAGCTGAAACAAATCTTGATTTCTTGACAATATGCTAACAGGCAATTTTTGCTCTGCAGGATAAATTGATTCATAAAGTTTGAATATGTGGAAATATGTTTTTATTTTTCGGAAATTGTACTGTAATCAAGATTTTTTTTTCACCAACTATTCAAATTGAAAATAAAATAATTTTTTTTTTCAGTTTTATGAGAAAATGGCATAAAAATATATTAATCCGTTTTATTTCTCCTTTTTTATCCACAAAAATGGAGTAATTTAATTACCATTTTTAGAGAAATATCGTTAAAATTTACAAAAAAAAATATTAATATCTCGGAATCTAATTCAAAATTTTAAATTCTCAGAGTTTATATGACATCCTCGAATCAATGATAACCGGTGTTAAGAAAATCGCGTTGCATTAAGAGGAGTAGTTGCGAAATACACACAGCCAGATTTTAACTTAATAGACTTGTGTTCAATTTTCTTTTCCTAATAATCTTACTGATGCTTGTATTATTAATCACAGAGTTCAGAGAATAAATAGAGATGAAATGTTCATGTTTGGCGTGATGCTGAAAATGCAACCCTACAGTCGGCCCAAACAACTGGCGGCTTGCTTTGAAAGCCTCTCCCCGTCCAATGAATCCAGTCATTGTTTCACGTGCAGCCTCTCTCCATCCAATGAAGTCAGCCCTGGGGCCTAATGATTTGAGCGATAACCGGCTTCATATTGCAAGCCGATTTTACGTTTCATTACCTCAATATTTTTTCACTATACTCAGTGATTATTAATGTATGAAATTGATACACGCTCCATTTGAAACATATTTAAAAAATCCCGTTTTATTATGACGTCACTTTGATCCCAGAGAAATCTCTTTTCAATGGTATAATTCTTGTTAATTTTCTTTTCCTGGCAATAATGACGTGAATTTGAGCAGAAAACTCACATCTGTTTGTAACTGATATTCAAGCTTATTAGTAATCAGTATCCAAAAAATATTTCAGTTATTCATCTGAAATATGACGTCCATTATGTATATACTTTTATTATACACTGATAGTCATGCTCTTTGTAATATTACGAATATTTTGAAATACATGTTTTATTTATGACGTCATATTTGTTCAGGCAAAGAAGGATCCTTTTCATAGTTCCATGGTTCAAGCGAAATCTTTTTCTTAATAATATAATTATTGTTAATTCTTCTTTCTAATTATAACGCAGTTTTTGACAGAAACAGATCTTTTTAATGTAACCGATATTCATACTTCATGTATAATAACAAATACAACATATTGTTGTTTCAAATATCACTGAAATACATCTTCTTTTGAATTATTTTCATTTGTCACGTGAAAATCCTCAATTGAAACTTAATTGTTGAGAAAAAATTATTTTTCCGCATTTTTATTTATTGGCAACGATCAAAGCCCTAGCAACAATAAAGTAAAATGGTTAAATTTTATCTAAAAATGTCCATTGATTCTCTGTGAAAATAATCAAATTTTGAATTATTAAGAAAAGTATTTGAATAAAATAAACAAAAACCAGTCTATGTTCATTTCCTGGTTATAATCCACCTATACGCAAAGATACAGGGCCATTAATTTCTCCATTTTGACGCTGGCTTCAGCCTAACATTTGCACACAATCGGATTTATAATATTACTAGCTGTTACCCGTGACTTCGTTCACGCAACATTAAAAGAAGAATAAATACATAATTAAGAAAATATTTCACTCCCGATAATTAAAAACGTTAAAATTAACTAACTATTTATCACATTTCATAGGCGACAATACGGTATTTTTTTGTTATAGGGACCTTGACATAACTCAGTCTTTAAAAAGTGAAATTTTGTGCCAAATAATCGCGGAAATGAAATTGCAACCAATGCAAAAAGGAGTGCCAAATAAAATCGTGGAAATAGACGAATTGGGTAAAAACAAATGTCAATTTTACCTGATAAACAATTTTACTTTTAACGCCTTTGTGAAACGTTTTAACAGCCATCCTTCAAAAAAACATTAATTGGAAATAGTACATGCTTTTTCTTTAAATTCAGTTCTGCCTCCTTGGTTTAATGTATAGCTGAAACAAATCTTATTTTCTAAATGACAGTATGTTGACAGGCAATTTTTGTTCTCCAGAATAAATTGATACATGAAGTTTGAATATGTGAAAATATGTTTTTATTTTCCGGATAATTTACTGAAATCAAGATTTTGTTTTCACCATCTATTCAAAGTGAAAATCAATTCTGTTTTTCAGTTTTAATGAGAAAATGGTGTAAAAAATATACAGATCTATTTTATTTCTCCTTTTTTGATACACAAATATGGAGTAATTTACTTTCCGTTTTTAGAGAAACTTCGTTAAAATTAACAAAAAAGAAAAAAAAATCTTGGCATCTAATTTATTTTTTTAAATTCTGACAGTTTGTGTAACATCTTCGGATCAATGATAACCGGTATAAAGTAAATCACGTTGCGTTCGATATTCTGGCACTGTAAATGAAAATTGTAAATTCACGGGAATTCTCCGTGAATTGCTGCTGTTAGTTTACGGGAAATGCCCCCTTTTCAAGGTAAACGGTCCATTTCAGTAAATTTCATGTTTTTATGGGCGAAAACCATTTATCTAATAACAAAGCTCGTTTATCTAGTCACAAAACCGGTTTTCTTATGGACATTGCCTGGAATCTCAGCTGCAGTAATTTTACTGCAGCAATTTTTTACAGTGAGGAGTAGTTGCGAAATACAAACATAGATTCGTCTTCATTTTCCTTTTCTTAAAATTATGATGCGATTTTTAGCAGAAAATTCTCATCTGTATATAACGGATATTCATGCTTAATAATCAGTATAGATAAAAAAACATTTAAATTTTTCGTTATAAATATGGCGTGAAACTCATCTACTTTCTATACTTACTGATCCTTGTATTATTAATGTAAGGAATTGATTCACACTCATTTTAAAACACATTGGAAAATTCCCGTTTTATTTCAAATATGACGCCTCTTTTTCCGCAGAGAAATCCCTTTTTAATGACATAATTCTTGTTAATTTTCTTTTCCGGGCAATTAATTTCAGTACTGGCATAGGGGAAATTATGTTGTTTTAACGAAATAATATTAAATCTTTAGTTTTAGTTTAAAAATGGAACTATTAACATTCGTCATTTTTTTTTTAGGTAATCGAGTTATTTCTTTTAGTTTTAAGAATGAAAATAAATATTTCTCGCTGTCCATGACATCATTTTCGATATGGATAATTTTGCGGAGCATATTATTGACATTTGCTGACCATTTTCTTTTGAAACTTCTTTTTACTTTTTTAAAATTTAAATAAAAAATACGGTATAGTTATATTAGCCCTGCGCAGACGGTAAAACGCCAAGAATTATTACCATACAAAAGAAAAAAGCGAAGAAAAAAAAAACCAAGATAATTTTATTTCACCAATCAAAGATATCCGCTTTATTTTTTATGTATGGCGTCATATTCGCCTGTTTCCTATGGTTATTCATATTGAAACCTTGTATTATTATCAAAAACTAAAAAAAAGTACGTTTTATTTCTAATAATATTATTTAATCTTCTTTTTAATTCTTTAATTTTTTTATTTAATTTTTATTTTTCACGTGAACATTTTTCAATTGAAACTAAATTGTTGACTAAAAATTATTATTCCGGAATTTGAATTAGTTTTGGCAACGATAAAGTATTAGCAACGGTAAATTAAATTTAACCATGTTAAAATATTATACGAAAAAAATGTCCATTTACTCTCTATGAAAAAACGAAATTTTGAATTATTAAGAAAAATATTTGAATAAATTAAACAAAAACCAGCCTATGTTTAAATGAGGGTTATAATCAATCTGTATGCAAAAATACAGGATCATTAAAGGCTCCATTTTGACGCTGGCTTCAGCCTAACATTTGCGCACAATCAGATTTATAATATTATTAGGATTAGGATACTCATTTATTTGCTTAAAAACTTTTATTTAATCCATTCCGCAATAACTTTTTTATAAAAAAAATTTCTTCATTCCAATATTTTATGATACATAAGTGAAAATAATGATAAAACTTCAAAGAAAAGAAAAATTAGCTTTATTAGTTTAAAAATTATAAAATGGTGCTTAATTAGGAATTGACAAAAAATTAGATGCAATTAGATGTCTATAAAACACCAATATTAAAGTTTGACTTACATGAATTCTTCCTAATATGAATAAAACGTCAGGGAAATAAAATTTAATTATTCGGGAAGTATTTCAAAGCAAGTAGCATGTACAGGAAACATTGCATTAAAAAAATAATGAGTCAAAAACTATAATTTTACAAATTTTGCATATAAATATTGAGATTGGTAAAATAATAATAATAAATAAATAAATAAATAATCAAACGTTATATTTTTTAACAAAAACATTTTTGTTGATTTAAACATTTATTTTTATAAGTAAAAAATAAAATTACTTTTAAGAAATACTGCATTTTTTCACAATCAGCAGGCAATGGATTAATATACAAAATTCATAATGATTCTGTAAACAAGTGTTATAAAACGTATAACTTTCAAATAATTTTAGAGTCTTGAATTATATATTTCGTTAAATGTTTTATCACTGTAGAACAATTTTACTATAAAGTTTTAAGCCGTTCATCATGATAAAACTAAAGAACTCAAATAATCGCATAATTTACATTTTGTATCGAACATACATTTGAACCTTAATACAAAATCACTAATAAGATGTCACTTATAAATCTCTCTATTCTAAAAACATAAAAACTATTAGTTTTATAGAGAAATGTAGGATAAACAGATTGAAGCAGACACTTTTAAAATCGAAGAATTATTTTAAGCGTCATTTAATGTTGAAATTGGTCAAAATAGTTCAGTTACATAAGTTTTGTAGGTTCAAAAACTATGCTTAGCAATTTAACCATCTTTTGCAGTCATATACTTGACAAAATTTTGGTGTGCGATGGTCAATCATTTTTTTTTTAATTTGTCTAATTTTTTGAACAAGATTTTTTTTGTTATTAAATTGGATATTAATTATCATCGAATTAGATAATGTACAATTATAAATCAGTGCTCAATATAACCGCATATGCATACGTCATATCTTTTAAAGAATTTAATTACGGAAACACTTCAGAAAAAAAATTAGAAAAATTTTAACATCTTATTTTTTTCTACCGCTAGATCAACAAGAAGGAAACAAAATATTAATAAAAAAAAAAATTTCAACAAAATTATTTGGAAAAAAATACTTTTTGAACACTGCAATTCTTTAAATACAAATTTTACTTATCACATACCTAAGGATCAAATATAAATTATTTCCAGTTCTTTTTTAAAACCATATTATTTATAATCTCAATAAACTTCAAGTAAATCTGAATTATTAAAGTAATTAAACAATCTTCTAAAACTCAATTATTAAAATAATCATAAATTATCAGCATATTTTATTGCTCCATTTTCATAAACTTATCTGTTTAAAACAACAGTAATTATGAGTTAGTTAAAATTTATAGTTCGGAACTTTACTTAAGAGAATAAACTGCTTTTACACGCACATAAATATTTTATTATATATTACTTCGTAATTAATAGAGATATAACTGAATTCTTTTGTTCATTAGAATTAATTCTTTTTTATTACAACTATTATATTTTCAAAATATTAAGAATATATATATATTTTTAATAATTAATTTTTCATCACTTAAGCTGGCAACTAATTTTTTAATTCTATCTCGCACCACTTTCTCAAAACGAAAATATTTTACATATGCTTTGACAACATGTGCAAGAGAAATATACTACAAAATCTAATTTAAAAAAATAGTGGTGTAAATAGAATATAAAAATAATCGTTAGTGGCAGTCCTGCTTAAACATACCATTTGTGTTATTTCGATAAAAGCAGATTTTATTGTGAAAATTCAATGACAAATGTTTCCTACTGTGGACTCTCTATACTACATTGTTCTGTAAAATACATTTAAACGTTTCTTGATGCAAACGGAACGTTTACAAAAAATATGCGTAACTTGATAGTTGTACCGAATTCTGAAAATATTTCCCTTATCTTCTAAAATCTTTAGTAATAGAAGCAAATAGAAACCCCAGAAACAAATCGGTTTCTGAAATTAAGAAAACATTTTTTCCGAAATTTACAGGCCATAAAGGGGCGCATTATTTTTTCAAAATTTATCCCATATAATATTGTTTTTTTTTCCCTCTCTTTTTCTATCCTAATTCAAATTATACATGGCTTCATAAAACAAGAACGGAGCAATCCATGATTGAACTGCTGAATCTATTGAAATTTATTATTGTGTGTGACTATGACATTTATACAGCATGTTGCAGAATGATAGAAACAACACAAAAACAAAGAGATCAGCTCGCGTTTGCTACGTAGATGCCCAAATCTTTGTGTTAAAATTAAACATATGATATTCCAATTGATATTAAAGCAATCATTTACAAAACATTTATATGAATATTTTTTAATATTTTTTAATATATGCATTTACACTGCATTTATACTAAATTTACGCTGGAGCAAAATTACAAGAACTCCGTAAATAGTTTGAAACCGCGGCTCGTGATTGGTGGATATTTTCGCATATCATTTTACAAAGCATTTAAAAGAAATTCTGTACGCATTCGTTTAGTTCGCAAAACTTTTTGACGAAATGGGGAGAAATTTTTTTTACTGAATTCAAAAGAAGCCCAATTCTAGCCTATAACAACACAGGAATGTCATTTCAAATAAGTGTTGATAAAATTAAAAGTTCAGAGACTGCTATTTTTAATTTCTTACAGAATCTAACTACTTATGCTACTGCAAAATCTACAGAAATGTCGGGAATTCTTTCGAAATGATCCGAAAGTTTGACTGTTCGCGCGCTCGGAAGTAAAACAATGACAGCAAAGAAAATTGTGAGCCAATTAAATATGCCACCATCACCATGAACTATAAGAAGAACAATAAAGATATCGGGAATTCTTAAATACGTAAAACTATGTCGCGTTTAACTTCTGGCCATAAAAAAGCCCACATTCAGTTTGCAGAGAAACATCTGAAGCAACAAACGGTGAGTCTAAAATAATTTTAAGTGATGAAAAGAAGTTCAATTTCTATGGTCCGGAAGGTATTCATTTATTTTGGCATGAACTTCGAAACGAAAAGGGCGTATTTTCCACGTGTCAAGTATATGGAGGCTTCCTAATGGTTTGTGCTGCTTTTTCCTCAGGAAGTAAGCTTAGACTTGCTTTTCTAGAAGGCCGATAAAATAGACGTACATATGTTCACATGTTAGAAAGCCACTTGTTCAACGAAGGTGAAAATATTTCCGGCTTTAACAATATTTTTCAATAAGACAATGCCTCAATTCACTCTGAAAAAGACACAAAGAAGTGGTTTGGAGGAACTAAGATTCAAACATTTCATTAACTTACCAATAGTCTGGTCCTAAATCTCATTGAGAACGTTTGCGGCATTATAGTACGCAATATGTTCATAAAAAATTGTCAAATGTCTATTATAACTTGAAAAAAGAATTAAAATCCATCATTTATGAGGCATGGCGTATTTTGCCACCTCGACAAGCCTGAAACCTTGTAAACGCTATGCCGGAACGCTGTATTGAAATTATTGAGCACAAAGGAAGCACAAATGACGTGTAATATTTTTATAATTTTGAAATATATGTTCCGTTCTTATCATTTTGCTACTATTGCATATCCAGTGAAAATGTAATTTATTATTGTAATAATAACAATTGTTTTACAACATTTTTTTTTATGTTTATATTTCCTATTTAGTTTGATAACATCAATTCATATTACTTATATGTGAATTAACATAATTATATTTATTATTTACTCAATTAAATGATCGTTCCTATCATTTTGCACCCCAATGTATTTTGGAGAATAAATACAAGTTATTTTTATTATATGAAAGTATATAGAAAATTTTTGCGAAAGTTTACAGTAAACTAGTAAAGTTTAAGTATTATTTATAATTCGGGAAGCATTTCCTAAATCTTCACAAGCCATTTGAAAAGAACATATTGAAAAAATCAGAAACCAAGTAATTTCTGCGAGTCACTGAAACGTTTCATATATAAAAACGTTTGCTATCTACAATTTTATTTAACGTTATGAATGAACATTTATTAAAGTAAATTTATATATTATTAAAGCAACATACACACAAGGTGCATGCTCAAACTGTACGTTTTTGACTAGACGGTCGGAAACCACATTAAAATACTTTGCGGTACTCACATGAACAATTCACTAGTTTAAAAATATACTATAGCCGGCTCCACAAGTATGTTATCGCTAAAATCCTCTAGATTATTCAAATTTTACTGCCAATATACTCCTACTCTGAAATTTATTTTTAAACGTGCTATATCTTTTGTATAGAAGAATCTAAGAAGAGAAAACGGAAGATGAGATAATTGCACACTTCCGGATTATGGACGTACTTTATTATTTCGCTTTTGAATACATTTACAGGAATTCCAGCTACTTAAGAGCCTACACTAGTCACGGGAAGAAACGCTCAAGATAATGTTAAGTCTATGGGAAGGTTCTAGCACGATTTCTCGTTCGCATTTTAAAAATTTTAAATGCTTTTTTTTGCATAGGATATCTGAGGTCAATCTCCAACGTTGTTAGTTTTTACTTTTTCGATTTTCGTTGCAGTTTTTTTTATAAGCGGGCGTTTTCAATTTTGGAACCGGTTGGAACCGGTTCGGTAGAGCCTACGCTAGTCACGCGAAGAAACGATCAAGCTAATGTTAAGTCTATGGGAAGGTTCTTGCAAGTTTTCTCGCTCGCATTTTAATATTTTTAATTTTTTTTTTTTTTTTTTTTTTTTTTTTTTTGCGTAGGATAGCTGAGGTCGATCTCTAACGTTGTTAGTTTTTACTTTTTTAATTTTGGTTATAGTTTTTTAATAAGCGGGCATTTTCAATTTTGGAACCTGTTCTGAAAGTGAAAGTACGCTTATATAAAAAAAAAACTGGAACCAAAATTGAAAAAGTAAAAACTAACAACGTTAGAAATTGACGTCAGCTATCCTATGCAAAAAAAATAATCTAAAAATATTAAAATGTGAGCGAGAAATCGCGCAAGAACCTTCCCATAGACTTAACATTAGCTTGCGCTTTTTTTCGCGAGACTGATGTAGGGTCTTAAGTTAAGCATTTGAAATTGAAATTATAAATTGAAGACTGTAAATTTCATCGTTGTGGGACATAGGTTTTTCAGATTTACGGAGTTTTTTTTCTTATATATATATATATATATATTACAATACCTGCAATCGATGCGATGGAAGATTGGCGATAAACTCTATGTAACTGAAGCAACATTATATTAGTGAAAATAGTCGTCCATTCCAAGCATAATATTATGTATACAGTCGTGCAGTGGCTGAACAAGATAATGAATTAAAACAAAAGGTGTTTCTCCATATGTAAATGGTTTTCTTCATGGTATGGTTTACTTCATATGTAAAAAACAAGGCGATTCATAATTCCATACTTTTATGTAAACAATCGTCATGGAAGCAGTCCACACATGATTTAAATGGGAAGTGCCATCTCTAAAGTAATTCGTTGTCACAAGATGTTCTTAAAATACATCGAACATAACTCTCGAACAAATATTTTGGGTTAAATCATTTGGAATGCGTGATAAGTAAAACTCACAGCAGGGAACTGTTTAACACTTGAAAACTCGACCAAAATCTGCCTGAAGATCGCATGCAACGCTTTTTGTGGGCAAGCGGAGAAATACAAAATCATGACGTAGCGCGTGCTCTAGCCAATGCGAGAATAAGGGATACGCATACTGTCTACGTCACGACCAATGAGAATGATAGAGCAAAAACTCTTGACAATTTCAAGCGGATGCATTTTATAGTAAAAAAATAACCCAAGGCGCGAAAACAAATCTCGGAAGGAAAAATAAATGGCTCTCGAAAAAACATTCGAATTCACAGAAATGATCAGAAATCATGATATAATTTAGAAATAACTAAAAGCTTTATATTGAAGTAAATCGGGCAAAATAATAATTAATTTAAGGAGAATTTAACAGAATTAATGATAGATATTATTAAGGAATAAGAAATTAGTGAAACTGGTGGTAATTTAGCATAAAACAAGGAAATATCGCGAAGGAAGATTTAATAATGTAATATATATATATATATATATATATATATATTATAAAAACTAAGACAACCCAAAATTCCATAAATTTAAATTCGAAACCTAACAAATAACTAAAACTAAACTTAAATCACAACATTATTAAATGAACAAATAGAAAACATTAACGATAGAACAATTTAAAAAATCGACAAAACCAAAAAGAAGAAGGCAGACGGCTTGACTAACGACAAGTACTGAAGGGTTAATCTAGATTTACGTGCATACCGTTCCCCCTCAACTGTCAAAACCATAAGAACTACCAGAAAAAACTGACATAAAAACAGAAAAGAGATAAAATGTTAACCAAACAATTAATTCCCACCACGTCCAATCGAAACACCTCAAGAATCGAACAGTGAATATAACTTAAATCGATAACTTTTACTTTTGCCAAAATCATAAATTAAATCATTAATAAAATTTAAAGGATAACCCTGCGAACTGGCGATACTATAATATTCGAACATTTCACCAACCAATCCATCCGAACTTGAAGTCAATCTCTGTATGCGATTTAAACCATTTACAAAGATGTTCCTAAAAATAGATATGTGGACATAACTTTGAAAATTCAAAATATCAAAACTAAAACTATTCTTTTTATCATATACGCATGTAACAAGCCCCTCTCCTCCAATTTCCAAAAAAGTGTCTAAATAACTCACTTTTTGAGTACTATTAGATGTATATTTTAAAATCAATGAATTAGGATAAAAATCAAAAACACAATCGTTTTGAATATTATTTGTTTTAACATATAAAATATCATCTATATATCTGTAGAAATATAAATCCTTATTTAATTGTAATCCATCTTCATTCATAAAGAGATAAATGTCCGCCAATATAGAACTACAACTACCTCCCATAGGTATTCCTCTAATCTGTTTATAAACTTTTTTCCCTTAAAAAGGCAGTTTTCATAAACGACAAAATAAAAGAGATTGGTAAATTGCTGAATGTCTGTATCATGCACATTATATTTTTCATAAAACGCCATTAGTTTGTTCTTTAAATCTATTATATCAATACTGTTATAAAGATCCTTGAAGTCATAAGTATATAAACCTGTTATATTTTGCAAAGGAAGGTAACAATACAAATTATGAATATATTGCTTACTATTAGTCAAAGTCGTCGTGTAATTTTCTCCGCCACCATTTTTTATTTTTAATAAATAATTAATTAAAAAATGGCTGTAATTCTAGTAAAACATTATGCATCACTGTTCGCTAATATTCCAAATCGGTAATATTTTTTCTTTGAATAAGATAGTGTGTAAAATAGAGTTATAGTCTGGCTATGTCAAGAAGGCTTTTCATCTGATAATTTATTACACTAAGGAGAATAATGTTAGCTAAAATGACATATGTGATTAAGGAAACACATTATTTAATTTAAAAAAAACTAGTTTCTACTGTTGACCTAATTCAGTGAAAGGACTCAGCTAAAGTTTCATGTTGCCCATGTCAACATATCGCGTTTGAATAGTAAATGCGTGTAATTATCTCCCCCTTCCTTTAAAAAACTGCATTCAGCCAATGATTTTCTTCGTCCTTTTGTGCTCAATAAAGCTGTACAAATAGCAGAATCGTCTGCATCTTGCAGTTAACTTGTAATTATGTTCTATGTATAAAAGTAAAGTTTCACAAACTTATCCGTATTTTTTTTTCATGAACAGCACTGACTGCAGGCAGTTAATTAACCGCTAGTTGGTTACGCGTTTCAAGATATAGCTATTTTTCTCACATTATTCCTGAAGAATATATTCTCGCAACCTGAGGTACACTGGTTCTATCAGGGTCTTCACGTAGTGATAGGTAATATGATATATTTTGATATTCAAATGATTAATTCAGGCATCCACAAAAACATAGCTGTCAATCTTCGTGTTCTTTTTAATAAATTAAAATCAGAAATTTTGTATATAGAAAAGGAAATTAAATTAAGAGTATTATTTTTATGTGGCTCTTATTTTCTTTTTTATTATTATTCCTAAATTTCTGTTTGTAATTGATTAAAAAGAATACCAAGTTTGGGCAGCTGTGCTTTTGCGCATGCCCGAAAGATTCTCTCGAATATCAAATTAACTGATTAGTCCCATCACTAGGTCTTTCACCTACTGATGCAATACCCTTTATTAAAAACTTTTACGGTGTAAAAATGGAAATTAAGATAAAAATTACCCCAAGAAATTTCAAAAATGAAATTTCATCATAAAATATTTCTTTATGAACAATTCAGAAAGCTCTGAACTCTAAACGTATTAAATGCAGCATAATGTAGATGCTTTTAAATAAAGACGTAATTTTCGATAATTAAGTATAGACATTAATCAATACAGATGCATTCCTTATCAAATATATTACTGATATTTTATTCGGTTTGAAAAGGTGGATTTTAAAAGCATTTTCAACATCCTAATAAAGAAAACGTCTATTTAAGCAAACCGGTAATAACATCTCCAGTAGCTAGCGCATAAACAGAATATCTGGGATCTAATTACACCCTCCAAAAGACTTAACAAACTTGAGATGAAGTTCATAATTTGATCTACAAATTTACGGTAATGAGTGTGTGTTTTCGCTGAAAACCTCTATTCATAAACATCATGGGCAGAGCGTAAATCTCAATCCGGCTGCTGAATGTTCGATTTATAAAGTTATTTTATGCACCTTTGAAAAGAGTCCGGATAGTGCTGAAAGCGTAGTCATCTATTAATGTTTCAGTGGGATAAAAATTGAAAGTGTGAACTAATGTTGCTTCGAATAAGGAAATTTCTCGAATTTCGGCTTTAGAAATGTATTTCTTGGTTTATAAATTTGATGTAAGCTGAATGAAAATACAGAAATCTACAGGTAAGCTGGAATAAGAGAGTTGTTCATTTACCCTCAAAGTATTAATGTATAAAATTTTAAGGCTTATTAAAGTTCTCGAAAATAATTCTTATTATACAATATTGGTAATTCGAAAATTCTTATTTTGTTGTGTTTTAAATATTTTTTGCACGTTTTATTTTGATTTTTTTTCCTTCTTTAAATATACAGAATTTTTCATACCAAAACTTTAAGTTTTCTTTTTACATTCTTGGTTTTTGGATGTTTTTGCATGTAAAGATAGAATTTTGTTGACGATTTATAACTCGATTTTATTCCTCATACTCTAGAATTATAAAATATTATGTACAAAGGTGTGCTTCCTATGTCAATACAACATTTAAAAAATTTTTAGAATTTAATTTTAAATTAATACATTAATTTTAAGGCATTTTCTTGTTAGCCCACCACGCGCCACATGTGACAAATCGCCAAATATTGTTGAGGGTTACAATTGTATCCAACAACAATGGATTTAATAATGCGGCAAACCATGCTCGAAAAAATGTGCCAAATGGCTGTGGAATTGCAGTAATGAATTATTTTGAATGCTAAAAAGTACAAAATACAATACAAATAAAAATAAAGAGTGTAATAATTTAGAAAATATGCTTTAATCTAATAATAGTTTCGTATTTATTAAATTACGATTATGCCTTGAGAAATCTGTTCAGAAATCCTAAAAAGATAGTGTAAATATCGTTTCTTTTTTGTTTCCTGTTGTCATATCTTAAAAAGAAACAGAGCAAAAATTGTATATTTTTTAATAAATGTATTTGCTTGCGCTTTCTACCAAGAGTAAAAATAACAGGGAATTTTCAATAATCAAATTCAAGGGCCCATGCTAAATTAACGTAGTATAACGGTAATTTGGGGGAAAAAACATGAATTGCAGTTATGGAATTAGGCGTAATTTTGAAGATATAATGAATGCTTATAAAAAAGTGTTTTTAAAAAAAAATTTAAACTATTTTTATTTTCTTTTATTATTAATGTATTATTATATCTTATTTTGCAGGAATGAATACATTTGTAGTTTTGAACGACGCACTTTATTTGATACGTAACTATTGCTAATGTGAAGGAATGCAGTTATTAGCAATAGTTACGTTCATTTTAGCACGTTGAAACACGTTGCTGCATCCTAAAGTCTCTTAATGACGTGAAGGAATGCAGTTACTTAACTCTCTATTTTTAATATTTTACTTATGAGCGCAGCTTTGCAACACTTTTATTTTTACATACATTGTACATCATTTTGATGTATTTGTAATATATGTAAAGAAGAAAGTGTTGTACGATTGCGCTCATATAAATAATTGAGGTAAAATTAGGAGAAATTGCGTATTTTTCAACAAAAACTATGAATAATACGAATTTTGAGCTTGTGTAAGTCATATGAATCCGAAGAAAATGCAAAAACTATTGTTGAAATCGCACAAGATAAAACTTCTAATATTAAAAAAGGAAATAATTAAGTCAGTATAACAAACTCGAATTTCAGTCTTATTTCATGGTCCAAAAACACGGCTTATGGACACTGATCCTTTGCTCACCACTTCCCGCCACCTATTGGTCTTTCTAAGACCTAAACAGGTCATGTAAAATGCCAATAGAGAGGCACGCGCTTTCTGATTTTGAGAAGATAGGAATATTTGCATTTGGACTTTTGAAACTTTATTGAACGCACACCAATATTTTTGTACAGAAAAATGCTATCTGTTGGCTTACATGTGTAGTGTACAATTAAAAAACGAGCAAAACACAGGCCATCATCTTCTGTCACCTCATGCCTGAAAATCGGGACAGACTCAAAATTAAATTCGATAACATCGACTTGCCATGGTCCTATACATGTAATTATCTTGGTATTATTCTTGACCAAAGACTCACTTTTAGTCAACACATCCACAACGCGCGTAATAAATTTCGAGCTGCTAAAAAACTATTATTACCCCTATTAGCTCGAAATAGTGATTTATCTATTAAAAACAAATTGCTCCTTTATAATTCTTATTTAAGACCAATATTAACTTACGGGTGTCAAAGTTGGAGTTTTTCCGCCCTCTCTAATATTAAACTTCTTTTTACTGCTCAAAATGCAACTCTCAGGCAAATTTATAATATTCCCTTCTATGTTCGTAATTTTCATCTATATAAAGAAATTAAATTTCCCCTGCTCAGCACTTTTATTCAACATCTTAATATTAATTTCCATATTTCTCTTCAGTCCTCTGATAATTTAACTCTTAATTCCCTCCCTAAATATGATATTTTTGACACCCGTAACCGTAAAAGACCCCAAGTGGGCATGATTCTTGATGCTGTAATTTAAATTTCAAATATTTTAACTCTGTAAATTGTCACTAAATTTCCCTTCTGACACAGCATTGAGTCCTTTTAAATTTTTTCTTTCCTTTTCTTTTCTTTTTTTGTATTTCTGGACTGCTGACACATTTTGAGGAAATATTGAAATTTCATTGGTTCCCTCATGCCCCGCGCAGCCGGGCAGCTTGGGTATATATAGCGCCGCCAGCAGTCTGCTTCCCCGCACCCCACGGTTCACACGCTCGTGTCAGGAGATCCGAGTAGCGAAGTGCATTTTTCAATGCGAGAGTCTGAGCTACTTTCGGGTACCCGCTGAGCGTTAGGGACCATATGGTGCATTCCCAGTCATCACTTTTACTACATCAAGAGCTCATCTTTGTCCCTCATTTAATTTCATTAATTTATAGTTTTTGTTTATTATTTTTAATTTTTGGGGCCACTAGCAAGGAATACCAACCATTTAGTACCCACAAGTTGTTATGCCTCGGGGATGTGTGGAATTCGTCCACAGGCACCTCGACAAATATATTATAAGCAAGTGTACAATTAATCAAACAAATCAGAAGTCTTCAAAGCATACATACGTTTGTTTCTCTTGGAAATAAACAAAAATTGTTATGTCTGTCTGTAATATAAGGTAGCTTGTTTGTGATATAATCGAAGTCCAGTCTTTTCCTGTTGTTAAACAGCAAGACGAAAATGGAAAGGTCGTCCTTCTACTTGATGAATTATTAGGGGGAGGGTTTTTATTCCTGTTTCACCAGAATTTTTATAGAAAATAAACAAAAATCATATTTTTATTTTAAAAAATAATATAAGATATCAGCAGCAACATTCACCCAGTCATTTTACATTTTCTGGCTTGCATTGATAAATGTTTTAAGAATACACCCAATATTGTAATCATAACTGTTACTTCTGACCAAATAAGTTTTCTTAAAATTCATTTTGCTTGATTTCTGTGATCTGCCATCATTTTCAATAGCAGACTGAAGAATTTTGCGAAGACTGTAGTGCTGAATTCAATTTTTTGCTTGATAAACTTTAGCTAACCTTCTAGTTGTACAATAGATTTTTAATGAAACAGTTTCAGAATTGGTAAAAGGCAAACGTTCCATCGATGTATCTGTCAGGTTTCTTAGAATCAGCTGCAAGAGTTGAAAGCTATTCTTAAGGGATTAGCATATTGTATGTATTGTATATGTATCTATTGTGTACCGTTAAAGGCGTCCTTTAGAAAATCTTAATCCGAAGGGTGGCGACTTGGACATAATGAAAGGTATTTCCATTGCAATGTGGTCTTTGATAGATAAGAAAGAGAGTGCACCCTTTTATTTAAGAAGATAGATCAGTCAAGAGGGAGGAACGGTTGTCAAGCGACCCTTGGAAACAGACCAGTAGCCCCGTAGACAGAAATGTGCTACGGAGAATGACCAGAGAGGAAGTTAGTTCTAACGTGGGAAGCGAAGGTGTAAGGTTGTTCAGAGTTGGAGCTCTGAGACCAGTGTTGAGTTCTAGCGTGGTGGCGAAGGGTGAAGGTTGCTCGAGAAATGAGCGCTGAGACCGGAGTGAGTTCGAACGCGGGATTGGAGAGTGTGAGATTAATAGAAATCTCGGTTCTGAATAAATGAACGTAGTCTAGCGGTACACGTAGAGCGTTTTCTGTAATTGTTTTGATTTAGTGTTAAACCGGATAATTTACATCCGAGTTTAAATGTAAATAGTGTTAATAAATTGTTACTTTAACTTTAATTGAAAGAGTTAGGTTTTTCTTGAATATACATCAAGTATCGTGCCCGATATCACGTTTTCATATCGGTGGTGGCAGCATATCAAAAGACCGGATTTATTTCGAAGTTGTGTGGACGGAGAAGTGGAATCCGACAATGTTGGCAGCGACGGGATTGAATCACCGAAGACCAGTGCCAGTTAGCCATGTTACTGAGAGTTTGTGCCGGATCGTCTAGAGGAAGTGTTTGTGCTCTATCGTCGAAGACCAGCGCCAGTTAGCCGTATTAAGTCAGTTTATGCCGGATCGTCTAGCGGAAGTGTGTGTGCCCTATCATCGTAGACCAGTGCCAGCTAGCCTATCGTCATTACAGTGAAGTGAATTAGTGGTGGTGCTGTGTTAGTGTAGTGTTGTGCGTAGTGTTTTTTGTGCATTGTGAAGCAAGGTGCAGTGATTGTGGCCCGAGAGTGCAAGATTTACCCTGTGGAAAAGTGAGCAGAGAATTGCCCAGCGAATAAAGTACGAGGTAAGGTGTTTTGATCATTTTACTCTACTGACATTCTCGAACCTATTTTTTTAATTTTATTGTGTATAATTGATGGTAATTTGGGTTAATGTTGTGGTTAATTTATAATAATTTATGTGCAATATAATAATTGGTCTAAATCAAATGAGATATTAACAACCATTTTACACTATTGTTTTAAGAAAAGGATCTTATATTAATTACTAGAGGTGATTTTCTAATTGTTTTAAACGGATAAGATTAATGATTAAAATTAATGCATTGTGTTAATAGTTGGAAGGAATAATTGAAATTTCTTAAATTTAAATTATTATTAAAGTAATATTTAAATTGAGTGATATTGTTTGCTTTAAGTTTGAAATATTGATAGTAAATGAGGAAAGGAAATTTGTGTAGAATTTAAATTAAATTGAAATAACCTTCAAGGAAGAACTGAAGGCCCAGAGAAAAAAAAAGTGCTGTGATTTACTTTTTAATGTGAGAACTAATTTTGAAATTGAAATATTTTATTGAGATTAAATTTAGGAATTTATGTGTATTTCAGGCAAATTTTTGTTAGGTGGTTACATAAAAATGTAGTGATTAGCATCAGTGTTTTATTCAAATTGCAACGTATCAGTATTATTGTGTAAATTGTATTTTATTATTTAATGGTATAAATTTAAAATCTGTATTGCATAATAGTAAAATTGAGATTATTGTTACTTTGTTATTGGAAGCAAATTGTGGGGTATCATTGTTTAAGGAAATTTATTATTGTATTATTACTTATTTGAAATATGTTAAATAGTATAATATGTCGAGGTAACTTATGAGGGTAGGATTTGAGGAAGTATTAATTTGATATTGTGATTAAGTATTGTTGTAGGGTGGTGATAATTATCAGTAGAAGGTATGGCTTTCTTACTAAAAATAAAAAGGGTGGATCTTCAGGCGATATGTGAAGAGTTAGGGAGTGAAGTTTCGGAAGATGATACCAGGTTTAAGCTTAAGAAAAAGATAGTGGAGAGCGACGAATATGAAGAGGGGGCTGTTAGGGAATTATCTAACACTATTGTTACGGAGCGGTTAGAAAAGTTAGAAAAGGAGGAAAAGTTACAACGAGAAAAGTTAGAAAGGGAGGAGAGGTTAGAACGAGAAAAGTTAGAAAAGGAGGAAAAGTTACAACGAGAAAAGTTAGAAAGGGAGGAAAAGTTACAACGAGAAAAGTTAGAAAGGGAGTTAGACCGTGAGAAGTTAGATAGAGAAGAAAGGGCTGAAAAATTGAGATTGGAACATGAGTTAGAGTTGTAAAGGATAAAGATTCAGAGTTCGGCTAATAACGCTAATGGGACTAGAGAATCTAATCATGAGAGTAGCCTAGAGAAATTGATTAAAAGTGTTAAAACTTTGTCTATCAAGGTTCCAGAAGGGACTGAGGGATGGAATCTGTTTTTTAGAAGTTTAGAACGAGCATTCCAAACAAAAAATGTACCGGAAACCCAGCAGGCCGAAATTTTACTAAATATGCTAGGGGATAAGGCCGATAATTTGCTAATATACACGACTAGAGAACAAATTGAGAGTTATGAGAAGTTAAAGGAATTAGTTCTAAGGGAACACGAGCCGACACCGAAGGCGTGTTTGGAAAATTTCAAGAAGGCTAGAAGGAATCAAAATGAAACTCATGTATTATTTGTGTCACGTTTAATAGCAACGTGGGAAAATTACTGTAAGATTAGAGGTGCAGATACGTATGAGAAGGTTAATCAGTTAATTGTCACGGATAAGTTGTTAACTACTCTAGATGAGGAAACCGCGACGCATATTGGATTAACTCAGCACAGTAATTGGTTAGAAGTTTCTAAAATTGCTAAGGAATGTGATAATTTCTTTGATGCTAAACAAAAATCTTATACGGTAACTTATAAGGATTATAAAGGTAAAGAAAGGTATGTGAATAATGAAGATTCTAGAAGGGCAAAAGATGAGGGTTTTAGTAGTAATTGGAGACAAAAGGGGAATAATGAGGTTAGTCCATTTTTGGGTAGAAAACCGGAATATAAGAAACCTAATGATAGGATGCCTATCTGTTTCAAGTGTAATTTACGAGGACATGTTCAGCGATTTTGTACAAAAGGAGATAATGAGGGAAGTAATCAAATTAATAACCGACAAGAACCAAGGGCTAGTATCAATAATGTCTCAGTGCGAGGAATTAAAGAGTTACCAAGGGGAGCGAGTATGGCAAGAATCGGAGCAAAAGGGAATTGGAGAACTAAAGTTATTGGAGAGAAGTTAAATAAACTTGAGAAAGTGGAAGTTAGTGTAAATGGGAAGATAACAAAAGGATTAGTGGATTCTGGTTGCCAAATTAGCGTCGTTCATAAAGATTTAGTACCAGCAGAGAAACTAAGAGGGGCTGGTAACATCTATTTACAAGGGATATTTGGTAAGGCAGTCAAATCGCCGTTAATTCAATTACCTTTAGCTATTCCAAAACGCGGTCAAACTAATGTAATTCATCAGGATGTACTTTGCGCGATAATTGATAATAGTAAGGAACAGGTAATTTTACATCCTGACGTGGCTAATGAATTGTCAGGGTTAAACAACGAGAAATCATTAAGAGAATCGGTAGAAAGGGAATGTAAGGAAGATAGTAGGAATAAAGTGAAAGAAGGGGAAAGGATTAGAAATGGTAGTAATAATCGTTATGTCGTAGACGCGAGATCGGAAAATTTACAAAGTCAGGAGAAGGAAAAAGCCGAGGTAGAGAAAAGTAAGATTAATCAAGTTACGGAAAGTAGTTTAAATGTATTTCAGGAATCCCAAACGAATTGTAAAGATTTAGAGAAAGCTTGGGAATTGGCTGAAAATGAGAAAGGGTCTTACTATGTTGTAAATGGGTTATTGTATCATAAAGAGAAATTAGTAGATGAAACTGTAGCTCAATTAGTATTACCTAAAGTTAGAAGGGAGGAAATTCTAAAACTAGCGCATACCTCCTTATATGGAGAACATCAGACGGTTAAGAAAATGTTAGAAAGAATCGAGCATTCATTTTATTGGGAAAATATGGCGAAGGAAGCTAAAATATATTGTGAATCATGTGTAGAATGTCGATTAACGAGGGAAATGAATGTGAGTAATAAGGAGAAAGAGGAAATATGTCGACCTACAGTTATAGTTGAGTTAGTGGACGGGAGTAAGAAACTGGTGTATCAAGATGAAATGAGAGCATTTATGGCTAAAAATAAAGTAGTCGATATTGTCTTGGATAGTGACGGGGAGTTTGAAGACTGTAGGAAAGATCGGTTGTTAGACCGAGAACAACCGGAAAATAAAGACAGGAAGGGATTTGAGATAAAAGGATTAACAAATATTCAAGTTGGGGACATAAAATCAATCTTAAGGAAAAATAAGGAATTATTTATGGGTCCTATCGAACTGGTAGAAATGGAGAAAAATCGGATTGGTCGTAAACCGGAGAGGGGTAAGATAAGGCAGAAATTGTACAATGTCTTTATTACGTACAAAGAGGACTTGGACAGGCAAGTGCCTGATTGGTTAGAGGAAAATTTAATTAAGACCTCAGAGGCAGAAGTTAGCCATTCAAGCGGGTGCATTGCGGAAAGGGATGTACCAATTAAGTTAACGAGGAAGCACTGGAAGGAAAAGTTCCGCCTCCAGCAATCTCAGCCTAAGGACTGACATTGAAATGACATAATACTAGTGTAACTTTATTCTTTTTTGTGTATTTATAATTGTATTTGCATCTTGTGTTTATAACAGTGTATTAGCATATTGTGTAATTTTTTTTTGTAGTTACCACATTAGTATATGGTTCATTAGAGATGTCAGTAGTTAAATTTTCAGACACCTTGAAATATTTATGTAATTGTAGTAATGAAGAAACCTATCAAGGAACTGTTGAACTCTTCTCAGACATTACATAGTTTGAGGAAAATTAGCCCCTAAAAGGCATATTTTCCGCTAAGGTGGGGGGTGTCATGTTTCTTAGAATCAGCTGCAAGAGTTGAAAGCTATTCTTAAGGGATTACCATATTGTATGTATTGTATATGTATCTATTGTGTACCGTTAAAGGCGTCCTTTAGAAAATCTTAATCCGAAGGGTGGCGACTTGTACATAATGAAAGGTATTTCCATTGCAATGTGGTCTTTGATAGATAAGAAAGAGAGTGCACCCTTTTATTTAAGAAGACAGATCAGTCAAGAGGGAGGAACGGTTGTCAAGCGACCCTTGGAAACAGACCAGTAGCCCCGTAGACAGAAAGGTGCTAGGGAGAATGACCAGAGAGGAAGTTAGTTCTAACGTGGGAAGCGAAGGTGTAAGGTCGTTCAGAGTTGGAGCTCTGAGACCAGTGTTGAGTTCTAGCGTGGTGGCGAAGGGTGAAGGTTGCTCGAGAAATGAGCGCTGAGACCGGAGTGAGTTCGAACGCAGGATTGGAGTGTGTGAGATTAATAGAAATCTCGGTTCTGAATAAATGAACGTAGTCTAGCGGTACACGTAGAGCGTTTTCTGTAATTGTTTTGATTTAGTGTTAAACCGGATAACTTACATCCGAGTTTAAATGTAAATAGTGTTAATAAATTGTTACTTTAACTTTAATTGAAAGAGTTAGGTTTTTCTTGAATATACATCAAGTATCGTGCCCGATATCACGTTTTCATATCGGTGGTGGCAGCATATCAAAAGACCGGATTTATTTCGAAGTTGTGTGGACGGAGAAGTGGAATCCGACAGTATCCTTAAAATATCGATATATTGCTAGCTTTTAATTTACACTACAAATCTGAATATCTGCCAAATATATTAATACTATTATTAATGTATTACAATATGAATCTTTATTTTTGTTTGTTTGTTTTATAAGCATTCCATACGTACAATGCTTGGAACAACTCCAATAACACTAGTTTAGAAAAAATTATTTTGTTCATGAAATGAAACATATATTATTTATGTAAGCTATGGACGGTAGTTAAAAAAATATTTATTTTTTGTTGCACGTCACAATTCTGAGATATGAAGGTCTTTGTTTTTTATCTACCCGCAATTGTTTAAATACGTTTATCGTTTTATTTTGTAAACAACTGTGTGATTCAAAAGTCTTATTTTTATATAAAAATGTCATTTAGAGTGTATAAACTACATCCAAACCGATTTTGTTAAGTTTGTGGCAAAATTGTTCAGTTAAATCGTGGTTTTCCCATAACAAAACCATTGCAAGAAGCCAATTTACATTATTTTAAATTTCCGGTGTCCAATCAAGATAAAAATTGGGTTCCTCATGTGATTTGCACTAATTGTAGATTGGTTCTCAATTCCTGGTATTCAGGTAAAAATAGATCACTGAAATTTGGTAAACCAGTGATATGGAGAGAGCCAACTAACCATGTAACCGATTGTTACTCTTGTTTAACAAAAACTTTTGATTTTAACTCAAAATATAAAGATAGCATAAAATATGCAGACGTTCCATCAGTGACTTAGAAGCCGTTCCTTCATTCAGAGGATTTACCAGTTCCCACACCACCTGGCAGAAGTGACCAAACTCACACAGATACATCAAGTAGTATTACAAAAGCACGAGCATAGTGCCAGTGAACAATCAAGCTCAGATAACTTTGTCGATGATGAGGACAGTCCACATTTAATAACTCAGTCTGAACTCAACGATCTTATAGGAGATTTGCAGTTGTCTAAGTCAAAAGCGGAATTACTTGGCTCCTGGCTGCAACAGTGGAAATTGCTCGCTCCTAGTACAAATGTTAGTATTTATAAAGACATTGTTGAAAATTTATTGCAAAATTACGAGTGTATGGGTGTAAATACGTCACTAAAAATTCATTTTTAGCATTTCCATTTAGATTTTTCCCCAGAAAATCTTGGTGGTATGCGTGATGAACATGGGGAGCGATTTCACCCAGACTTAAAATTATTTGAGCAAAATTATCATGATTTTTGGGACCAAAATATGCTAGGTGACTATTGTCGGTCTGTTGTGAGAGATACAGATGAAAATACGAGGGTTGTAAATTAAATAGTGGCAACTTTACCTTGAAACTCGCAGAAGGGCGGGCATGCGCAAATAGGATATGGGAGCGGTGAGGTGGTGCTGCTGTCGATGTGGAGAGTGCAAAAAACAGTCGATCTGCTTAGAAGGGTAGTTGTTGTGTGGCGTTAAAGTGAAGAGTTTCGTTTCCATCGCTCTAAAGCATGTTTTCAAAAGGTGATCAGTGGTCGTGGCTTAAAATCGAGGTTGCCAGTGGTAAAAATGCAACAGAATGCTATCGAGGATTAGTGGAAGCCTGTGGCACAAATGTTTTACCGTATAGGACAGTAGCACGATGGGTTCAAGCATTTCGTTCGCGTCGGAATGAGACTGCGGATTTGCAACGCACAGGGCACGCAGTAGGGCGCTCGGTCGCTCACATCAACAATCAACACCTTGCCACTGGTCTACAACGGCTTCCCGACATTTGTCAAAAGGTTATAAGCTTTGCTGGTGATTACACAGAAGGAATGTCATGCAATTGTACTTGTAAGTTCATTAAAAATTGATTTATACCTATGTTGCCATTACTTAATTTACAGCCCTCGTATTTATTAAAAAAAAGAGCAAAAATTACCCATTTTTAACTGTTTTTTGTTTTAAATAATACAATTAAATAATGAAATAAATAAAATACGTGACATCGCAAGAAATAATGGATACAAAGACAGCACCATCAATAAAATAATTACGAGCATAGAGAATAATAAAAAGAAGAAAACCTTTAATGAACGAAACTCAAAAATATCAACTTTACAATATTTTCCAGGATTCTTTGAAAGATTAAAATATAAACTTAGAAAATTTAATATCTGTCTTATTGCAAAACCTTCCACAAAATTAAAAAACATAGTATGTAGAAAAACAGACCCACTAGAACCTAACCAACTTTCCGGTGTTTATGAAATCCCATTCACCAAGGCAGATGGAACAATACAGTACTATATAGGAATGACAAACAGAAAATTTAAAACAAGAATAAAAGAACATATGGCAGATATCAAACATGACAGAAGAACCACCGCTGTAGCCAGACAATATAGTAAGGAACAGTTGCAGATAGATTTCAATAATAGTAAAATAATTTTTCAATCAAGAGCTTATTTCCCATCCATTATCCGTGAATCTATAGAAATATATTTGCGAAAAGATTGCATTTGTAACGAAACCGTTTCCTTTGAATTAGCTAAAATTTGGCACGCGATGATCGATAAATGGAAAAGCAATAAAAATAAAAATAAATAATCATTTTTCACGTTTCCCAGTTATGGCCAAATTAAGCACCTACTAACTTTGGACATGCGATCTCGTGGTATATGTTTTACTATTTTGAAATATGCGAGAATTTTGTATGTATCATTAAGATCTGAAGATGTCACCGATAGTTGTGAATGAAACACATGTTATCTACATTAAAAAAATGTATTTTAAATATTCTGTGTTATGTTTTTTATCATTGTAAGCATTATTGGACATTAATTTAAAGTCTATTGTTTATTTAGATGTTGTTTTTTGTAAAAATCTTCTTAATAAATATTTCAAAAAACTGACGTGCTAGATTTTTTTAAATATTTTTTCCTAGATGTAGATACCCAAAGAAACGTAACCGTATATATTTCATTTCATGAACAAAAGTCATGTAAACTAGTGTAATCTGTTTCCACTGGTCATTGGTGCATTCACCATGTTTTATGCTCTCTGGATTCTTTTCTTGCGCTGCTGAGGTTTAAGAAATGGTTTTCACTTGTAACACTATACATTGCCAACAGTTGGATGAAATCTCTTTATTGTTCTTCAACTTTAACTCCAGCTGTGTTGTTGTTGTTGTAGTTTCTGATGCTTCTAGAAGAAATTTTTGTGTTCTTGGCACACCGTTTACATCCTTCTGTGATCAACAAATTTAATATACAAATTCGTTTTCTCTTTTTTGAACTTATTTTGTTTATTCCAGTAAAGCGTACATGCTTCAGAAACACTATTAAAAATTACTTGCATGTATTACAGCAATCTTTGTTCTTTTTTGCTTATGCAATCTTTTCTTTTCCATTTTCTTATTGCACCGTAGTTATTTATAACCCAAATCCAATTAAAATTTCAACAGCATTCACAAAACTAATAATTTATTTTTATTGCAAACATAACAATATTTCTCAGAAATATTAATTGAATGGAACATGAAACTTTTTAGAATTAAAATCTTGCAACCTGCAACTAAAATGTTCCTATTTCATTTGTTCACAAAATAAGGACCATATGATTGTCTAATCAAGCTCTGGTTTTGCATCATTGCTTAAACCCATTCAAGCTTGTTTTAAATCAAATTTAATTTTCCAATGGACAAGCGGTCGCAAATTTTTCCAAAGCCCTTTTTTCAGAACTGATGCAGAATTTAAAATTCAACTTTTACTACAGATGTGTATAATTGTATTTTTAGCTTTTCTCTTATTACTGTTGTAGAAAATCTTCGATTTTTAATATCAAAACTATAGCGTTTAGAACAGATTAGACGCTAGACGACTCTTCTTCTAGACGCTATAACATGTAACTACTCTCCGTAAAAAATACGTGATGCGGCAGTTTGTGTAAAAAAAATAAAGCGAGCCCCCTGAAAGATTAAAAAAAAATTCTCATATTAGAGTTATTTGACTTCTGTTTTGTTTCAATTCATTATTGAATTTGTTTTCAAATTACAAATAAAAATTTACATAAAACATTTAATTTTTTATAGGAAGTCAAAGTTTAAAAACAGATATTTAAAAAAGTGTCTACAAGTTTGGCTATCACTGCTACAATACGTCTTCATAGCTGCCAATCTTCGAGGTTTTTTTTTTATTCAGGTCAAATAAACAGTTTCGAACCGTAATTTTTAGTTAATGCATGCAAAAATGTAACTACTATATAGGAGAGGATAATATTTTGTTTTAAAAAAATTCTTGTTCAAATTATGTATATCTGATTTATCGAAAACCGGAAGGTTGATAGCTATGTATTTTATAGCTCTAAATAATAACAACGATTTTTCTTTAAAATTACTTAAATTATTTTCTAAAGAATATTAAATAATAAAAACAAGAAAGAAAAATAACGCGTAAGCATAGATTATGAAATTCCAATACATTCGGAATACTGGAACAAAACTTCACCGATTAATAAGGTCAAAGATGATGCCAAGTAAACAATTTGGAAAACGCATAACATATTTGAAAACCCAATTTCAGCAATTACCATCTGTAGGCGGAAAATTTTCCGAATTATTTTGTGGAGCCCTGTATATGATCTATAGATTTGTATATGTACTACATAGAATGTTAAAATTTAGTTCAGTTCTGAAACGTATAACACAGTTGAAAATTACACCTAAGCAATTTCCACCAATAAGCGAGATTGTACTCGAATACTTTTGTGCAGTCCTGTATAAGATCTATATCATTTATACATGCCAGATAATATGCGTAAAATTAGTTAAATTTTAAAATGTATACCACAATTGAAAACGCACCTCCAGCAATTATAGCTCATAGACAGTACTGTAACCGAATATTTTTTTGTCCCTGTAAATGAACGATACGTGCTATGCACACGGTATTCCATAGTAAGTATCTTGTAGTGCACCTCATTGATCTATATCAGTTTAATTACGTTTGAAGTAGTGTAACATCATTAAGATGCTCTGCAACAGATTATTTTCACATAGATCATAATGTAACGACTTTCATATGAGTGCCCCTGTAAATGAAATATAAATGCTATACACTCCATTTTCAATACCGAACGTGCCATGGATAACTTAAATAACATATATCAATTACATGACGATCCGATTATATTTACGCGAGTGAGAGTACGGACAGACGTCCGTACAAGCAGAATTCATAAACACTTTTCAACTATGTTGGAAAGTGTAAAAAATACAGACACAAATTAATCCAAAAGCATATAATGTGTTTGAGATTACTATTTGTAATTTAATTATTAACAGAATTATTAGTAATTTTCAATCGCACACTTTAATTTACGTATTTGCTCGAATCTAAAAATTTGATTTAATTTCAGTATGTAAAATAAAGCAGCCATCCTACTAAAGTTCTTAAGGCGACAGAAGTTATGTTTAGTTGTATGAATTTTCAGATTCTATGACGTAAGTTTAACTAATATTCTGCATATTTTCCGTCTCATATTATACGAAATTCGATTTGAATTAAAGCTATTCAGACAGAAAGGTTTGACGAATCTTGAAGTACGTCTCAATGCCTGTTGCTTTGAAAAGGAACTTGAGATAAAGCAGATTAAAATACTCTAATTATATAATCTAGCGCAGCAAATAACTCAGTGAAGAGGGTATAACTTGACTTTACGTGATTGCAGAAAATGTTCAATTCGAAATTTATTATGATTCATACAACATAAGGAACAAAGTTTTCCCTTTTGATAAAATGAATATATTTAAATTTTTAAAATGAATTGTTTGCTAACATTTAAGTGCTTAGCTCTAGTTTTAAGAATAATTTACATCATATAAAAGTTTCGAGATTTATCTCTCTGCTAAAGTTAGTAATTTTCAAGTTCATGCAAATGAAAGTTGAAAATAAACACCTTTTAATGTAATGATGAAAACATCAGTAAGCTATGGGATACTCTACTCTTCTGCTAAATATATTGCTTCACAAATTGTGTATGGGTTGCTTTAAATTACTTTAACATGCAAAACTCTAATTATATCATCTGGCATGTTAAAGTAATACTCTAATTATATCATCTAAATCATATCATCGATATCATCATTACTTTAACATGCAAATAACTCAGTGAAGAGGGCATACCTTGACTTTACACGATTGCAGAATATTTTCAATGTGAAATTTATTATGAGTAGAACATAAGGAACAAAGTTTTGCCCTTTGATAATATGAATATATTTAAATTTGCAAAATGAATTTTTTGCTAACTTTGAAGTGCTTAGCTCTTAGTTATAAGGACAATTTACAACATATAAAAAGTTTCACGATTTAGCTGCTAAAGTTAATTATTTCCAATTTCATGCAAATAAAAGTTGAAAATAAACACCTTCTAATGCAATGATAAAAAAAATCAGTAAGCTATGAGATATGCTACTCTGCTGCTGAATATGTTTCTTCGTAAATTGTGAATGTGTGAGTCTAAATTAATTTAACATGCACAAGGTGTCCGTAAATTATTGTCGGGGTTTTCTTACCTCCTAATGTTTGATTTAAGAACATGGTGAAAAATATTATTACATATTCGTAAAGTATAACTCAAAAAGTTTTTTTAATAGCACAAACAAAGTTAAGTATTCTCCGCCAATTTATGTGGCGCGGCGTCGCATTGTGGAAGGCTGAGACGTGAGAATTCAAAATGGCGAATGCACAAAAAAAAAGCAATAGGAATATTGTGGTTCATCGAAACAAAATCCGCTACACAACGTCCGCTACACAACGTCCACTACACAACGTCGCTTCAAGAGTACATACAGGAAAGATATTTTTGATAAATTTGATATAATTTTAATATTAATTATTATTTGGTTATAATAGTTTGATTTGCCACTTTAGTCATGTGTAACTTTTTGTTTGTGTTATTAAAAAAAAAAGTATTTGTACTTTGCGATTGTGCAATACTGTTTTTCGTCCTGTTTTTAAATCAAAAGTTGTAAGTTAAGGAAATTTCGACAGTAATTTATAAACACCTTGTATTTAGTTATAGTTAGAATACCCTCATTTATGACAGTAGTAACACACAGAAATTTGATTGGTCGAAAAGTATATAGGTAAAAAAAGAGAAGCGAGGTGAGCCTGCCATTATCGCCAAGCTAATGTTTTTTTACTTGTCCAACTCATGAAAGCAAGTATCGCCTTGTGATGTGAATTGAGACAGTTTGAACACAAAAGTCCAATCTTCACATTTGCTCTATGCATATATCTCTACTACGATAAAAAAAAAAATAAAAGTACTAAAGTTACAATTATTCTCCCCTACAAAATTTTTACTTTCTAAATTCACTGAGATATAATGATTGAGATAATTTAATTTAATCAGATTTGTATGTTAATTTTGGTTATATACGTAAAAGGATTCTCATATATTCAGAAACTTGAGAAAAATTATATGCTGCTACATTCAATTTGACCCAAACTGCGCAGTTAGTTGATTTCAAGTCAGGGTGACCACACAAACGGTCACAAATCTATTAACATAAGAACAGCCTGACTGATATGTGACATTTTTGCGGATTCTCAAATGATGGTCATTTCATGACCCCCCGAATGATAAGTAGCTGTAATCAGTGGCGGCTCGTGACAGGCTTTATTTGGGGCCCTAAATACACGGCTGCTAAATTTATTCTTTTTTCACCACTATTATTAAAATGGAATACTTTATTTTATTTACTGCCAGAAAATTCTGTCCATTAAATTTAAAAGAAAAATTTCTTGTAAAAAATAATGATTTGAAATTAATTTGTATTTCAGTCATGCATTTAGTGTCCCCAAAAAAAAGACAGTCGCGAACTGGCACTGTATAATCGTGGCTTCGTAAAAGTCTCGTAATATATAAACAAGTAGAAATTGTTCTACCTTTCTTTTTTTAAATACGAAACATATTTCAATTTCCCCATGAAGAATTACAAGTTTAGTTCTCGTGTTATATTTACGTAATCGCTGAAATCACGTATAACTGTTTACATTTTTTAACTATCTATTCAATAGCTAAGCTAAACCAATTTTATCTCTGCGTTTTACAAAAACTAGTTTGAATAAGTAAAACTTTGTAACATTTCTTTTAATAATAAACACAAATTTATTTACACGAATATTGGGAATCAGTGGTCATTTAAATAAGACATCCTGTATATACCTATTTTCCCTTTTTTATAGGAAAAAAATATCTTCAAAGAAAATAAGTACTTCCATTAAAATATGAAAGCAAAACTAAATTAATTACATTTTGTAATCGACGAGCACAAGTATAGCGAAATCATACATTTCCCTTTCCTTTCAACAACAAACTCATTTGCAAAATGTTCGTAAAAAAGGGAAATTTGAAAAGTAAAAAAGTGGAATCTAATGTAAGCTGATTCCATTCGATAAAATATTTCAGATACTTCCGCTTTTTTGCCTAGGAAATAGAAGATGTTTTCGGATAAAATGTTATTTTAAAACATAGAAAGCAAAATGAAAACATATTTACAATAATTTATAAGTCTGTCGTTTTTGCTATACAGTGTTGTCAATACCTGGCAATTGTCTCTTAACCCCTTGAAGGTCAGTGGCATATTATATATTCCAGTTACTTTTAAACCCCAAATGCCAGAATGGCACTAGAAATTTGGAATAATATTTTGATTTTATAATGTACGTGAAGAAAAGCTTTTACTTGTTTTCAAATAAATTTGTTCGTAAATCCTGGAGTCATTCAATCAATTCAACGTTTTAGCAACAGAAGTACTTTGTACCAGAAAGGGTAAAATTGCTGATGATAGAAATTGACTCCCATTTACAAAAAGTACACAAAACAAGTACAAGGTGGCCATAATTAAACTGACGGTACTCAGAGTGTTCTGTAGCGCGATCTAATTGCTAGAATGGCGCCAAATTTTGTAGGAAGATTAAAAAAGACGGGGGACGAAGGATTCGGCGAAAAAATAGTTCCAAAAGTCACCGCCAGGGGAATATGTGGCGCTGTATATTCGAAAAAGAGAGTTTCAAAAAATGAAGAATCAATACAGAAAACTCTTCTCTTAACCCCTTGAAGGTCAGTGGCATATTATATATTCCAGTTACTTTTAAACCTCAAATGCCAGAATGGCACTAGAAATTTGGAATAATATTTTGCTTTTATAATGTACGTGAAGAAAAGCTTTTACTTGTTTTCAAATAAATTTGTTCGTAAATCCTGGAGTCATTCAATCAATTCAACGTTTTAGCAACAGAAGTACTTTGTACCTGAAAGGGTAAAATTGCTGATGATAGAAATTGACTTCCATTTACAAAAAGTACACAAAACAAGTACAAGGTGGCCATAATTAAACTGACGGTACTCAGAGTGTTCTGTAGCGCGATCTAATTGCTAGAATGGCGCCACATTTTGTAGGAAGATTAAATAAGACGGGGGACGAAGGATTCCGCGAAAAAAATAGTTCCAAAAGTCACCGTCAGGGGAATATGTGGCGCTGTGTATTCGAAAAAGAGAGTTTCAAAAAATGAAGAATCAATACTGAAATAAAATTACCGTTTATTTAACGAATTTAGCAATTTAATCCAAGCTCAAAATGGTAACAGTTTATAAAAAGCTAAAAATTTACATAAACACTGCTAAAGTTTTTTATCTGCAATTTCACTTACAGAGCCCCAAAGAAAGCAACAGCAGAAGAAGCAGTTCTTTATTCAAATTCACGTTACATCTTTTGGCCCAGTGCCAGCTTGTTCAGCTTTAAAAAGTAATGTGCTACTGTTAGAAGCAATTTTATTGAAAGTCATCTTTCATAATGTCTCCTTCTTTAGTCGAGCGAGCTCTACTAGTCAAATTCTTTTACCTCAACCAGTGCGATGCGCCAGCCGCTCTTCGTGCTTTTAGAAACCACAAAAAAATGCGTAAAGGTAACGCTCTTTTGTCAGTTAATGGTTTAAAAGCAATGGTTGAGAAGTTTGAGAAAACAGGTTCTTTAAATGTTCAGTCAGGCAGAGGACGAAAACCCGTATCACAGGATACAATCGAAGAAGTGGCAACGGCGATTGTCGACAGAGCACCAAACAATATTGCTACCACTTCCAGCACTCGTGGGACAGCTCGGAATCTGGATATGCCTTATTGTACGGTATAGAAAATCCTACGAAAGATTATCCACTTCTATCCGTACAAGATCAGCCGTGTACAAGAGTTACGTCACACCGACCATGATAAGCGATTGACTTTTGCTCTCATTTTTCTTGCCAGAATGGAATTGGATGATGCTTGGCCCTGAAAAATCTTATGGGGAGACGAGGCCCACTTTTACCTGAATTGAACTGTAAATACCCAGAACTGCCGAATTTGGGATAACAAGTCACCAAGAGCATTCAAGGAAATTCCTTTGCATTCACCAAAGATAACTGTTTGGTGTGGTTTCACAGCAGATATGATCATAGGTCCATTCTTCTATGAGAACATTACTCCGACAGGACCTGTAACTTGTTCTGTTACCGGAAATGTCGCCAAATGCTAAACAACTTTGTTATTCCGGCACTTCAGCAAAGACAGTGCCTGGAATCCTTTTCATGCAAGATGGAGCCTCTTCACATATTGCTTTGCGGGTACAACATCTGCTACGACAGAAATTCACAACAGAAAGAGTCATTAACCGCTGTTTTCCAACTGCATGACCACCTCGGTCCCCTGATCTTCCATCCTGCGACTTTTGGCTATGGTGTTACCTAAAGTCCAAGTCTATCACGGAGGTGTCCAGGACCTGGCTACGTTGAAGGATAACATATCGCGAACTGTACGGGAGATTCCTACAGACATGTTATTCTCTGCTGTTGTAAATGCTGTGCACAGAATGCAATATGTGGTCCACAAAAACGGCGCGGCGGCCACATCGAACCTGAATTGGATGTGCTAAGCAAACGGTAATTTTATTTCAGTATTGATTCTTCTTTTTTGAAACTCTCTTTTTCGAATACACAGCGCCACATATTCCCCTGGCGGTGACTTTTGGAACTAATTTTTTTTTTCGCGGAATCCTTCGCCCCCCGTCTTGTTTAATCTTCCTACAAAATTTGGCGCCATTCTCGCAATTACATACTACATACGGATCTACAGACCACTCTGAGTACCGTCAGTTTAATTATGGCCACCATGTATATCTTTTAGATACGGCATTAGTTTTTCAAGGAGCTGTATGCATATTAAAAATACGAAAATAATTTTTTTATACGGCCGCCATTTCCTATAAATTCCATGTAAAAAAAATGTCATTCCGTGTCTAAGAAGGGCATTAAAAAATGTCCCATTCTTTTACAAAAATACTTGCCGAGTTCAGCATTTAGTGCTGTAAAACACTGAAAATTTATAAAATTCAAAGTATCAAAACTCGATAAATTTCCTTTAAAAATTAAATATGTGTTTAATGTCGTTATTAAATAACATACAACTTTCTGCCATAGTGTTTGTGGTCAGGCCTTCCTATGTGAACATGGTTTAAATCAATCTCTACCTCCACTCAAAGTTTCTACGCGGAATTTAGAGAAATTTGTATTTTTAAGAATAAAAACGCTATCTCACCTGCTGTGTAATGAATCTTTAACCTCAACATGATTCGCAGCCTCCTGCTCGAAAAATACAATGTGATAAAGCATCTGAGCTAGAATCTTTATTGGCAACTTTCTTGGGAAATGCTTCATTGTTTCACGTAGCAGATCAATAGCGTAATAGTATAGTGAAAAATGAAGGTGGTCTGCCATAGCTTTTGAATATCGCCTCCCTTTCCTATCTGATAGCTCTTTTACTGAGTTACATGAATTTTTCTCTGAAACACATAGCAACACTCCAAGGCGTGACCCTCTTGCATCAAAAAATATTTATACAGAGCTTAAACTTTAGCCTTTCTTCAGAATCTGACATAGTGTTGCCTAGTGCACCGATTTACGCGGGACGTCCCCTTTCAGAACTTCCAAGACCCGTCCCGCCAAATCAATGCACAGAACTTTAAAAGTCCCAATTTTTCTTGATGCATAAATTCTTTTAAATTTATGTTAGTACCATGCTGTACGTTAGTCTGGATCGAATGGAACGTAATACAGAAAACCTGTGAAAACAGAACTTTTCCAAAAAGGAAACAAATTTTGATTCCACTGAAGGAATATCGTACAAATGTAACTGCTAAGACGAATATTGTTACGGTTCCTAGCTATTTTGTTTTTACATGTTGCAAGTACTATACTTTTTTAGTGAAAGTTGTGATAACTAAACCTTTCTATATCGGAATTCCGTACTAAATGTAAAACATTCACGGTCTTTATGGACGGAAAACCATACACTGTTCATGAATCGGAAATCTGCCTAAAACGGAATGTTTTAGCCCCTAGCGATTCCGCTTTCACAAATTTTACTGAAAAGAAATATTGTGTTTAGTATGGTACAGTAAAACCTACTCAGACGAAAACTCGTCAGACCGGAGAAATATTCCGCTTAAGGCAGGTTTCCGTATTAACAGGTGTCATTGTGTGGTATTCTTTCCGAGACCATATTTTTTTTTTTACGTTTAAGACAAGATTCTGTTTCAGAGAAGATCCGTTTTCAAACGAAGCTGTATTTTTTATGTTCCGACAGTCCTTCCTTTTACTGTGTTTTTATGTCCCGATTTAGAGGCTGCTGTTCCGCTTTTTTTGTGTCTCTGTCCCGCGTTCTGTAAGATTGGACCTGGCAACACTAATTAGGACTTTAAGTATGACTTTTTTCCTGCAGTATTTTTTCGGATTAAATGAAACTTTTCGCCTTTTTTTATATTCGAAATATAGTAATATCATAAAGAAGATGCTTGTTTTTCTCTAATCCTGCATTAATATTTCTGTATTTACATAGCTTGAGAAGGGTTGCTTTTGAAGTATTACTTTTATGACAGCTATTTTTCAATTAAGAATCATTATCGACCCACTCTTTTTAAAATTCTCAATCTCAATGCAAAATGAACAAATTTTACTCTAATTTCATATTTCATAAATTGAGATTTATTTTGATTTTTTAATGTCATAAAAATATACATCCCCATCTGGTATCAAAAAAGATTCATGCAGTGCTTATAATTTCGCCACAGTCTGATAGGACTTTAAATATGACTTTCTTCCCACAATATTTTTTCAGATTAAATGAAAATTTTCATACCGATATGCTGGTTACCTAGCTTTTTTTCTTTTCGAAATATATTATTATCAAAAAGATCACTATGTTTCTCTAATGCAGCATTGGTGTTTGCATTTACATTGCTTGGGAAAGGTTGGTTTTGAAATATTACTTTTATGAAAGTTACTATTCAATTAGGAATCACTATCTACCCAGTCCTTTTAAAATTCTCAATCTCAATGCAAAAATGAACAAATTTTACTTTAATTTCATAAATTCAGTTATATATATATATATATATATATATATCATAAAAATATACAGAATCGATTTCAATTAATTTTTTTCTTTAAAAAAATTACTATTCAAAGAAATCGCTTTTCATTTCATTCATCATATATATCTTCCTCTCAGCAGCAGAAGAACTCTATAAATTTTCACTTCGTTTCAAAAAGAAAATTACTGCTAATTAAGCTTAGTAGAAAAATAATATTCTTTTGAAATTTAACTAGAAATATTTAGTTTAATGTATGAATGAGATCAAGAGATTTCGTGTTCAAGATGGCAGACTGATTAAAAGAAGTTATTTCGCATTGAAACATGAAAGCAAAAATTAATTATCCCTCTCAGTCGGATGAGATTTGTAAAGAGTATTACTTTTTTTTTCCCAGAAATAATAAAATGGCTTTAGAAAATTTTGTAAGAAACATGATCACTGGAGTATAAGCGAAATTTCTGATTAATGTAGTTTTCGTTTTTTGAATGCTTTGGATATGTTCTTTCTTTTTCCCGATTTTTCTTTGAGGATTTATTGATTGCGGATAAGAAACAAATGTAAACGTTATTCTAAAGCTTGATTCAATTAAGTGTTTACATAATCTCGGTAGCAGAAAATTCCAGATAATATACATTAAGTCATACATTTTTCATTCAATCTGCAGATTATTTATAAATCATTTTACATACATAATTTTTAACTTATAGTTGAAGTATACTAAGGTGCGTATACATTTTTATTACAATTTCGTAATAGATTTTTTTTCTTTATTTTATCGGAGGAAAATATTTCAGATTCTGCTATCATATAATGCGATTACAAATTCTGCTACTTAAATCTATCTTCTATCTATCTATCTATCTATATATATATATAAAAGCCGTTCTTGGTATGTATGTTCCTTATGTAAATCTACAGTTTTTGTCTGATTGAGACGAAACTTTATGTACATATGTTTTAGAACACGAGTAAAATCACTGTCAACTTTAAAATTTTCTCAGATCAGTCTTTACCACTTTTTTCAAACATCTTCCATAGTTTATCATTACAGAAATCTTTTTTACTCTCAATTCCTAATTCAATAATTCTTTTATTTTGCCACACTCTATAAAACGGCACAAAAACTTAAAAACAAATGATAATACGTTTATTTTCTTTTTTATAAGCCAATAAAAATTCAGACTAACTCGCTATATTTTTTTAATTTCCGAAATTCAAATCATTTTAAGAAGAAAATGCGCATTTTGTTTCTCTATAAATAGGAAACGATAACTTTAAATGCGTTAAAATGCTGTAGTACCTTAATTCAAATTTATTTTTAGTTAACACATCTTATTTAATATAGACGTTTCAATTTGAAGAAAACAATTTAGTAAAAAAATTAGAAAAAAAAAGGCTAGGCATGACACGTCACTATCTAATAAAGGTTTTCATTTTGATTTCAAATTGAGTCCAAGTAATCGTCTGCTATGTTTTATTCCTTCTTCGGTTGTATACTAGACCTGTACCTTATAGCTATACATTATACTGCTAAGTGTTTTATTGATTTAGAAGCAGTAGTAACATTTTTTTCTTAGATTTATATTAAAGAGATGGTCATTTCTGCCTTTTTTTAACAAAAAAATTCACGACTAAAAGTACATATAAAATTGACATGATTTTCATCTAATCATTATAGATTTAATTTTTATTAATGAAAATTTCATTTTCAATTTTAAAATGATGTTTTATTATCAGTGAAAAGTCTTGATTTTCCAAAATTAACGTTTTATTATTATCCATAAAGTAAATAGGCTTACCCACAATTACGTTTAAGCCACACGAAATAATTTTTTTTAATGTTACTGTAGTGGTTCGCTTATGCAATTTAGACCCAAATTAAAAGTAAATATTAAGATACTCCTTAATGTCATTTTTACTAACTCCATGTTTCCATTACTTTATTTTATTTTTGCTGTTAAAATTATCAACAAGCTATTTAATGAAATCTAGGAGCTTTCCAGTTTTATAGCTTTTTTAGAATAATAATCTATATATATAAGCCGTTCTTGGTATGTATGTTCCTTATGCAAATCTACAGTTTTTGTCCGATTGAGACGAAACTTTATGTACATATGTTTTAGAACACGAGTAAAATCACTGTAAACTTTAAAATTTTCTCAGATCAGTCTTTACCACTTTTTTCAAACATCTTCCATAGTTTATCATTACAGAAATCTTTTTTACTCTCAATTCCTAATGCAATAATTCTTTTCTTTTGCCACACTCTATAAAACGGCACAAAAACTTAAAAACAAATGATAATACGTTTATTTTCTTTTTTATAAGCCAATAAAAATTCAGACTAACTCTCTATATTTTTTTAATTTCCGAAATTGAAATCATTTTAAGAAGAAAATGCGCATTTTGTTTCTCTATAAATAGGAAACGATAACTTTAAATGCGTTAAAATGCTGTAGTACCTTAATTCAAATTTATTTTTAGTTAACACATCTTATTTAATATAGACGTTTCAATTTGAAGAAAACAATTTAGTAAAAAAATTTAAAAAAAAAGGCTAGGCATGACACGTCACTATCTAATAAAGGTTTTCATTTTGATTTCAAATTGAGTCCAAGTAATCGTCTGCTATGTTTTATTCCTTCTTCGGTTGTATACTAGACCTGTACCTTATAGCTATACATTATACTGCTAAGTGTTTTATTGATTTAGAAGCAGTAGTAACATTTTTTTCTTAGATTTATATTAAAGAGATGGTCATTTCTGCCTTTTTTTAACAAAAAAAATCACGACTAAAAGTACATATAAAATTGACATGATTTTCATCTAATCATTATAGATTTATTTTTTATTAATGAAAATTTAATTTTCAATTTTAAAATGATGTTTTATTATCAGTGAAAAGTCTTGATTTCCCAAAATTAACGTTTTATTATTATCCATAAAGTAAATAGGCTTAGCCACAATTACGTTTAAACCACACGAAATAATTTTTTTTAATGTTACTGTAGTGGTTCGCTTATGCAATTTAGACCCAAATTAAAAGTAAATATTAAGATACTCCTTAATGTCATTTTTACTAACTCCATGTTTCCATTACTTTATTTTATTTTTGCTGTTAAAATTATCAACAAGCTATTTAATGAAATCTGGCAGCTTTCCAGTTTTATAGCTTTTTTAGAATAATAATTAAAAAAAATTAAATGTTTTCTTTGGTGATAATGATTTTGGTGTAATTAATAACTGATATTAAAACATTTAAAACTATTAAATTAATATATTTTAAACACTCCTTCTAATATTATCCGAGTCCTCCATATTTTCTTTCTATATCTTTTTAGGTTTTAATTTAATTTGGCAATTTAGTTATGGAATATTACACGTAAATCAACAAATTCTGAATGATTAACACTTCTTTAAGAACAATCCAGTTAATCTTTTGTAATTGAGTCGCGCGCAGATTAAAAAATATCCATTCTTGAAAATTATTTTAAAATCCATGAAACATCCGTAAATTAAGATACGCTTTTCAAACAAATAACATTGAAAGTACATATTTTTATTCGACCGCATAAAATTTGAATGTGTTATGTTTAGAAGTAAATGTCTTTATTTTATAAAGATCAAATAAGTTAATCTTTCGTAATTTGATTGGACACAGATTAAAAAATATACATGCTTTAAAATTACTTTAAAATCCATACAAAATTAGTAAATTGAGATAAAGTTTTCAAACTACATTTGAAAGTGCAGTTTTTTTTCTAATTGATAGTTTAAAAAATGAAATTATGCGATATTTAGTAGTTACAAAAATGCAGTACAAGCAAAATTTAATTGGAATGAATTGGTTTATGTATTTCCATCCGAAACGGTATCCTCAAGATTTTGTTTCAATTTTTTATTGTGTTAGTAACAAAGTTTTACAGATGTAAGTTTTACAGATTAAAGTTTTACAAAACTTTCGAACAAAGTTAAAAGTTTATAAGTGTTTATAAATTCGTTTCGTCTGTCTTTCTGTCTGGTTGTGCTCTAACTCACGTAAATATACTCTTATTGTCATGTAATTGATATATGTTATTAAGGTTTAACATGGCATGTTCGGTATTGAAATGAAGTGTGTGCCACACATGGTTAGTTTACAGAAACGTCCAAGCATATTCCGTTACATTACTCTCAATGGGACAAAAATATTGTTACACTTTTAATGTTGTTACACTATCTTAACCGTAATAAAATTCATATGCATTACGGAGATGGACGACAGAATGTTTTCCAAAGAGTATACAATAAGTAGGAATTGTAGTTCATGTACAAGGATACTTAAAAGTATCCCTGTACACTACGGTCAGTGGGATAAAATCGGTTTTAATGATGTCACACTGTTTCAAACATTATGAAATTAATATGCATCACTGAGGTGGATAGCAACATGCTTTCTACAAAATATAGAGTAAGTAGTAATTATAATTTTTTTACAGGGACGCACAAAAGTATTCCATTGCATTATGATGCATGAGGGATAATCATTTGCAATGTATTTTAATGACATTATTTCAAAGATAGTGAAATGAATATACATTACTCAGGTACTGCAACATGTTTTCTGTAGATTATTGAGCACGTTGAATTTATCGTTTATTTACAAATACACTTTAAATAATTCGTTTCAGGACTGGCTATAAAAATTTTAAAATTTTCTTATGTACAGCCGATCAAAAAAAAAAAAAAAAAAAAGTCACGATGTTATAAGTAAAATGTAAAAATTTAATTACCAGAAAAATCATACAGTAAAATTAAATATCAATTTGAAACAATACGCTTTTAATTACCACATTTTAATCAGTAAATCTCTTTTTTAACAAATGAAGCAACTGTATAACCCTAGTCACATACTGAAGATGAAACATGGCGTAACTATACCCCGGAATCGCTAGGAATTAATGATAATAATAACATTAAGAACAAAAAATCCCTGTAAGCTCGGCCTACAGACACAGGTGGATTTCGAAGTTAAGTACTAATTTCACCAACAAAAACTAAATCAAGATTAGAGATAAACCCAGTTTAACAATTTTATCTGCCCGCTTTTGACGAGTTTTTTCTTTTCATTATACTCTAATTGTTTTGTAAATAATTATATATTCCATGTTTATTCAATTATTTAGACTTGTTAATTGGTAAAGGTACGAAATTTAGAAATTTGGACCATAAATTAATTTATCTTTAATCTATGGTTACATTCGTTCGTGGGATAGCTTCTAAGTATCAATTGCACAATCCCTAAGGCAGGCACAATTAAGGACCTGGAAATTCATGACAGTGTATTCCGCGTCTTCGTCGCAGACCGTGGGGCGCCTGCTTATTGGGAATTGAAGATGAAGGAACTTTTTGCCATGATGTGGCAGTTGGAACCGCCCACTTGGAAATCTACCTTTCCCAGTAGGGATTTTTCTGGTTCTTAATTTATTTATTTTTTTTATTATTTATTTATTTGCTGTAAGTGTTGGTCCTATCAAAAACTTGTCAATTTAAAAGTTGTAGATAATAGTAAGAAGATTTATAATAAATTTAAGCGATTTGATATCTTGTGAATTAACGAAGTTATGAATTTTTTTCATCTTAAATCCCTATTTTCCGCCACTTGAGGCCATTTTTAATGATATAAAAAATCTGTCATAAATACAATTTTGGCCCTTTTCCTAGTCTATATATATGAAAGCCGTTCTTGGTATGTATGTTCCTTATGCAAATCTACAGTTTTTGTCCGATTGAGACGAAACTATATGTGCATATGTTTTAGAACACTTGTAAAATCACTGTCAACTTTAAAATTTCCTCAGATCAGTCTTTACCACTTTTTCCAAACATCTCCCATAGTTTATCATTACAGAAATCTTTTTTACTCTCAATTCCTAATGCAATAATTCTTTTCTTTTGCCACACTCTATAAAACGGCACAAAAACTTAAAAACAAATGATAATACGTTTATTTTCTTTTTTATAAGCCAATAAAAATTCAGACTAACTCGCTATATTTTTTTTATTTCCGAAATTGAAGTCATTTTAAGAAGAAAATGCGCATTTTGTTTCTATATAAATAGGAAACGATAACTTTAAATGCGTTAAAATGTTGTAGTACCTAAATTCAAAATTTTTTTTAGTTAACACATCTTATTTAATATAGACGTTTCAATTTGAAGAAAACAATTTAGTAAAAAAATTAGAAAAAAAAAAGGCTAGGCATGACACGTCACTATCTAATAAAGGTTTTCATTTTGATTTCAAATTGAGTCCAAGTAATCGTCTGCTATGTTTTATTCCTTCTTCGGTTGTATACTAGACCTGTACCTTATAGCTATACATTATACTGCTAAGTGTTTTATTGATTTAGAAGCAGTGGTAAATTTTTTTCTTTGATTTATTTTAAAGAGATGGTCATTTCTGCCTTTTTTTAACAAAAAAATTCACGACTAAAAGTACATATAAAATTGACATGATTTTCATCTAATCATTATAGATTTAATTTTTATTAATGAAAATTTAATTTTCAATTTTAAAATGATGTTTTATTATCAGTGAAAAGTCTTGATTTTCCAAAATTAACGTTTTATTATTATCCATAAAGTAAATAGGCTTACCCAAATTACGTTTAAGCCACACGAAATAATTTTTTTAATGTTACTGTAGTGGTTCGCTTATGCAATTTAGACCCAAATTAAAAGTAAATATTAAGATACT
Organism: Maratus michaelseni; assembly: GCA_963931845.1. NCBI lineage: Eukaryota > Metazoa > Arthropoda > Arachnida > Araneae > Salticidae > Maratus > Maratus michaelseni. Next base: position 94,480,132 of record OZ007589.1, on the reverse strand, counting down.
CCTTAATGTCATTTTTACTAACTCCATGTTTCCATTACTTTATTTTATTTTTGCTGTTAAAATTATCAACAAGCTATTTAATGAAATCTGGCAGCTTTCCAGTTTTATAGCTTTTTTAGAATAATAATAAAAAAAATTAAATGTTTTCTTGGGTGATATTGATTTTGGTGTAATTAATAACTGATATTAAAACATGTAAAACTATTAAATTAATATATTTTAAACACTCCTTCTAATATTATCCGAGTCTTCCATATTTTCTTTCTATATCTTTTTAGGTTTTAATTTAATTTGGCAATTTAGTTATGGAATATTACATGTAAATCAACAAATTCTGAATGATTAACACTTCTTTAAGAACAATCCAGTTAATCTTTTGTAATTGAGTCGCGCGCAGATTTAAAAATATCCATTCTTGAAAATTATTTTAAAATCCATGAAACATCAGTAAATTGAGATACGCTTTTCAAACAAATAACATTGAAAGTACATATTTTTATTCGACCGCATAAAATTTGAATGTGTTATGTTTAGAAGTAAATGTCTTTATTTTATAAAGATCAAATAAGTTAATCTTTCGTAATTTGATTGGACACAGATTAAAAAATATACATGCTTTAAAATTACTTTAAAATCCATACAAAATTAGTAAATTTAAGATAAAGTTTTCAAACTACATTTGAAAGTGCATTTTTTTTTCTAATTGATAGTTTAAAAAATGAAATTATGCGATATTTAGTAGTTACAAAAATGCAGTACAAGCAAAATTTAATTGGAATGAATTGGTTTATGTATTTCCATCCGAAACGGTATCCTCAAGATTTTGTTTCAATTTTTTATTGTGTTAGTAACAAAGTTTTACAGATGTAAGTTTTACAGATTAAAGTTTTACAAAACTTTCGAACAAAGTTAAAAGTTTATAAGTGTTTATAAATTCGTTTCGTCTGTCTTTCTGTCTGGTTGTGCTCTAACTCACGTAAATATACTCTTATTGTCATGTAATTGATATATGTTATTAAGGTTTAACATGGCATGTTCGGTATTGAAATGAAGTGTGTGCCACACATGGTTAGTTTACAGAAACGTCCAAGCATATTCCGTTACATTACTCTCAATGGGACAAAAATATTGTTACACTTTTAATGTTGTTACACTATCTTAACCGTAATAAAATTCATATGCATTACGGAGATGGACGACAGAATGTTTTCCAAAGAGTATACAATAAGTAGGAATTGTAGTTCATGTACAAGGATACTCAAAAGTATCCCTTTACACTACGGTCAGTGGGATAAAATCGGTTTTAATGATGTCACACTGTTTCAAACATTATGAAATTAATATGCATCACTGAGGTGGATAGCAACATGCTTTCTACAAAATATAGAGTAAGTAGTAATTATAATTTTTTTACAGGGACGCACAAAAGTATTCCATTGCATTATGATGCATGAGGGATAATCATTTGCAATGTATTTTAATGACATTATTTCAAAGATAGTGAAATGAATATACATTACTCAGGTACTGCAACATGTTTTCTGTAGATTATTGAGCACGTTGAATTTATCGTTTATTTACAAATACACTTTAAATAATTCGTTTCAGGACTGGCTATAAAAAATTTAAAATTTTCTTATGTACAGCCGATCAAAAAAAAAAAGTCACGATGTTATAAGTAAAATGTAAAAATTTAATTACCAGAAAAATCATACAGTAAAATTAAATATCAATTTGAAACAATACGCTTTTAATTACCACATTTTAATCAGTAAATCTCTTTTTTAACAAATGAAACAACTGTATAACCTTAGTCACATACTGAAGATGAAACATGGCGTAACTATACTCCGGAATCGCTAGGAATTAATGATAATAATAACATTAAGAACAAAATATCCCTGCAAGCTCGGCCTACAGACACAGGTGGATTTCGAAGTTAAGTACTAATTTCACCAACAAAAACTAAATCAAGATTTCAGATAAACCCAGTTTAACAATTTTATCTGCCCGCTTTTGACGAGTTTTTTCTTTTCATTATACTCTAATTGTTTTGTAAATAATTATATATTCCATGTTTATTCAATTATTTAGACTTGTTAATTGGTAAAGGTACGAAATTTAGAAATTTGGACCATAAATTAATTTATCTTTAATCTATGGTTACATTCGTTCGTGGGATAGCTTCTAAGTATTAATTCCACAATCCCTAAGGCAGGCACAATTAAGGACCTGGAAATTCATGACAGTGTATTCCGCGTCTTCGTCGCAGACCGTGGGGCGCCTGCTTATTGGGAATTGAAGATGAAGGAACTTTTTGCCATGATGTGGCAGTTGGAACCGCCCACTTGGAAATCTACCTTTCCCAGTAGGGATTTTTCTGGTTCTTGATTTTTTTTTTATTATTATTTATTTATTTGCTGTAAGTGTTGGTCCTATCAAAAACTTGTCAATTTAAAAGTTGTAGATAATAGTAAGAAGATTTATAATAAATTTAAGCGATTTGATATCTTGTGAATTGACGAAGTTATGAATTTTTTTCTTCTTAAATCCCTATTTTCCGCCACTTGAGGCCATTTTTAATGATATAAAAAATCTGTCATAAATAAACTTTTGGCCCTTTTCCTAGAAGTAATAAAAACTTTAAACTGATTCGACCGTGAATATATCAGAAAGTTTCACGTTGTTGAGCGAGGGAATTTATTTTTCTTTCTTTAGAAAATATTTAAAATTTTTCAACATGGGCGTATCCAGTGTATGCGAATTGAGCCACTGGTCATTCCTCTTAATGATAAGGAAAAATCCATTAATTCTTCTTTACTCTAGATAGCTTACAAAATATAAGAAATATAAATATTATGCTGTTATAAAACAAACTGTTTACTTAAAATTCAAATAAGTGTACAATGGACTCTGTGTCACTGCTTAAGACGTATCTGTAATTAATGAGGACAATTTTGTGTTCCCATTATTTTCTATTTGTCAAAGAAATCGCTTAAAGCGGATAATGCGGATAAATTTTTCCCGAACTGACACGCAGAATCGAAGCAGCTTCTGTACAATATTTTTTTTTAAAGCAACTTTGATGTAACTTTGGCTATTGAGAAATCAAGAAATTCTCAGTCACAATACTGAAGAGAAAATAAAACTTTCGACCGCCGAAAACGCGAGAGGTTCAAAAAATTGATAATGGCTGTTCTCCGATATTACCAATTAAATTGTGATATAACATACAAAAGTGTCGAGTGGGTCGAAAAACTGGAAAGTTAACGTGGTAAAAAGATCATTTTTTCAAATAACACAAAATTAGGTATTAATCAAAGTTAAATTATGCACGTACGGCAATTTTTATTTCCATATTTTGTTTTTCCTCAGTAATTTATTCTTTTGTTTTAACAAATTGTTATTTCTGAGAAGATATCTGCTATTTTTGCGGATGTGGGCATTGGGACTGCTTATGTACTTTTAAATCCAATTAAAAAAATTTTGGGTAACTATTAAAGATAAATATTGGAGATTTGACCTTACAGGTGTAGTTTACAGGATTCTTTGTAAATTGTTCCGGGTCTAGCTATATAGGTGAGAGTGGACGATCTTTAAATGTGAGATTGAAAGAACATAAGGATGTGTTTAATAGAGGCACTCTAACCTCGAGATTGGTTGCACATGCATTGGAATTTGACCATGTGCCTGATTTTCAGAACGCGCAAATTGCCAGTTCAAACTGCTGCGTGTACAGCAGCTGTATCTTCCAGGAGGGTTGGATGACGGTTTTGCCTGAATCTCCCGATTAACGAGGCTGCCCAGTAGAGTGGAGTGAAAATGGCCTTAAAAAATTTTTTTTTTTAGAATTTTTTCTTTGGATAGGTCTCAAAATTTGCCTTTTGGCACACTGAATATTAGGTTAAATTTTCTTTTCATTTGGAATTCATCTTTAGGGCTCTACCAGCTCTTAAAGATTATGCCTTTTATACGTGAAAAACCAAAAAAGTATAAATAATCATGAAATTTTCTTTTTGGAATTTTTTCTTAGGATAGGTCTCAAAATTTGTCCATTGGCACACTGAATATTAGGTTAAATTTTCATTTAATTTGGAATTCATCTTTAGGTCTCTACCAACTCTTAAAAATTATGCCCTTTATATGTGAAAATCCAAGATATGCACTATGTAGTGTAAAGTATTCAAATTATTTTTTTTGCAGAATTTCTCTGATTTTAGTAAAATAACCCATAAAATATGACTTATTAAAGTATGACTGATTAAAGTCACACTAAAATGTAAATTTTAAAGAAAAAGTAAAATAATTATTTATACAGTTCACTTTTTTGTTTTGAATATACATGAAAGATAGTTCTCTGAATGTATAGGAAAGACAATTTTCTAAATATATAGGAATACAATAAAATGGATCTTTACGATGTACTCTAAAACTATCTGAGTATTCACTCTAATTTATATTGACCTTTGGTATCAAAACTAGGCATTATGTTTCGCGATTTGATTTTTGCTCGTATGTATCCGTCCCTTGCTTCTACTCCTACAACTTCCAATGTTGCATGTGTAACTAATTTCACGAATCTTTCAAAATCAAACTTTTAATCTTTTGCCAATCTTTGTTTCAAAATATCTAATAGTACTATTATTTCTTACTGTGTTTACAGCTGTTCCGTCACAACCTACAGCCATAGTTTGTCAAGGTTTAAGTTGTTTTCAGTGCAGTATTTTAAAGTGCTTTCTGCAATATGCTTTCCAGATCCAGAAGACGGTGTAATGTGTCCCTGATACAGTGAATTATGCTCTTCAACCAGACATACATGTTCTTCACTTATAATTATTCGATGTAATTTATCTCCAATTTTCTCTTGATGTAGTGTTTTATATTTTCTTCCATCAAAATATATACTTTCGATTCCCGCTTTTAAAGCTTTCAGATCATCTTTTTTTTTTTTTGCACATTCTCTAGTTTTCTTTCGTTCTCTGCGTACTTTGCTTCTGTGAATTATATGTGATGAATAGTTTTCTATTATAATGCCAATATCTTGTAGAGTTGCAGAAGATATTGCTGCCACGCATCTATCAGAAACCCCATACTGATCTGAGATCCTTGAAACCGTAGGAGATGTGTTCTCATTTGTCTTTGTGACTGTTCTTTAGCAGTAGATGCTTGTGATACGGATATGAAATATTCACACCCTGATGAAGAGCTACTACTTCTTTCTTCATCACCACTGTCAAAATACATAACAACTGTACTGCCCTGATTAACTGCAGAATTTAAACTTGGCTTTTCAGCCCACATCGACTTCCTTGTTTTCCTGTCTTCTCTTTGTCTCAATTTACTTGTCTAGGCTTTATCGAGCATGCCAATAACCCTCTTTCTTACTGACCTTTGGTCAAGAAGAAATTCCTATTCTTTTGGAGGCACCTTCCTTGATTTTTCACAAGTACATTTAGGAATTGACTTGTATTTGCGCTCCGAAATGTCTAGAAGTTTATTTACAGCTTCAGATTTGAAAAACTGAACCTTCTTCATGTAATTATCATTTCTTTTGGATTTGGCGAATCAAATAAGATTCTGGTATTTAGAAAAATCATTGTCTATCATTTGATCAATACCCCTCTGGGAAACTATTAGAATTGGAGCTTTCTTCCAAATTTCTTCGATCTCTCTTAGCATTTGAATTACCTATGAATTTGGTGAATCTTTACCATTCCAACTTTGTTTTAATTCTTGTCTTATGTATAAGTAACATTTTATAACGTCTGCTATTGTTCGCAAAACAACTTCATTTAGTTTTGAAGGCACACCAAATAAGAGAGATTCCACTGCAAGTTTAGTAATGGTAAATTTCGGTTTGCCTCTACTCGCACTCATTTTTGCGCTAAAAATGAAAAAAACATAATTTGTAAAGCTCAATAAAACGTTTAAAAAATTTTAAAATAAAGATTTAAGGTTTAGAAATGATAAAGGAAGTTACACTAAACATTTTAAATATAAAAATGTCAAACGAGATTACCAACGAACACTGTGAATGTACAATTTATGGTAAAAACCTATTGCGTGAAACAATGAAAATATAAAGGTCGTGGTAGAGCCCTGAAGGAGTTTTTCAAAATTCATAAAATTTTGCACGTATATTATAGGTAATAAAAGGCAACTTTTGGCTGCTATCCGAAATCAAAATTCCAACTTTCGTTTTTTCACTCCACCCTACTGCCCAGGTTCCGGCAGAATACAATGTTTTAACTAAACTGTGATTTTAACTGTTTTTTCTTGTTTTGGTTCTAGTGGTTTTGTAGTTGTGATCGTACTAAAGTCCTCCAAGTTCTATATAAGCGTTACCTCTGGGGGTGCCAATCCAGATGCAAATCTCTCATCTGGAATTGGTTCAAAATTAGGAGATTTAGGAGTCAAGATTATGGATCATGCGTAGTGGATTATGACAGCTATACAGAAATAGAAAGCTGCAAAATCGGGCCCTTTGGGTCAAATCAACAACAACAACAACAACAAATTGTGATCGTAATACTGATGAGGTGTACGTAAGTACACGGAACGTCTAACCATTTGTATTTTATTTGTTTATGTTTTAACATTAAAAGCCTGTAGTTCAAAATTATTTTATTTAAATTATTAATAATTTACTTTTTATCTAAAATGACTTGATTAAAGAAAAAGTTTTTTATTTCAGAATAAGTTGGTACCTTATTCTAATTTGTGTCAAAAACTGAATTCTATTTACTAAACGAAAGGTTTTTTTTTTACACCATTCAAATGTTTACAATTGTTTAATTTGGTTTACAATTGTTTAATGGATTTCGGTAAGTGTAGACAAAAAAATAGGCGCCCTAGGAAGTCCTAGGAAGTCCGCACAAACGGGAGTTCATTGTAAATATAAATATATATATTCATTTTAATTCGTAGTCATTTCGCCTTCGAGTAAAATAATTAATTGTTACAGGGTAACCTGATTTAAGTCAGTTACGAATGGTTAATTTGATTAATAAAAACATTTGTACCATTTCTTTATTATATGATGGTAAACGACAGACCTAAAGAAATAGAAATAATATTGATTTAAAATGCTGAATCCCTAAAATAAATAGATATATTATATATACATTATGCATAAAAAATCAAGAAACTATTCTTTGACTGAATATACTCACTTGTTTTTTCATACGTGTTAAATATGACAAAAAAAGTCAGTATTGGATTAAACAAGTTATAAGTACAATCAGCATTACATGTAAGCAAAAATATAAATACACGTTTTTTGTATGTGAGAGAATGGTATCTTATTTCAAAATAATTAATAATCATTGACAGCCATTACAAATCATTGAGCTGGTTATTGTGGGGAAATGTAATTGGTGTATAGTACTTTTTTTCATTAGTATTTTTTTCTCGAGAACTGTTGGCAAAAAAGCCGCCTCTGCTCTGCGCTGTAGGTTACGCGCGCTAATACTTAGATAAATAAATAGATATCATTCTGGCCATGAAAACACAATTAATATAATAATATAGGTAATTTCTTACCTTTATCTTTCTTCAGCAGCAGTATTCCTCATACTTCGGCTTGGTGCACATTTGTTAACTGCGGTGGGTAATCCATTTATTACGAAGCTAAAGTGTTAAAAACATAAAAGTGTTGGTTAAATGAATTATATTATTTATATTGAGTCCACACTTGAGACTTGATCCTTTTTGTAATGGAGAATTATATTTAAAATTTTGACTTAATATTTTTAATTAACATTTTACATACAGCTGCCTTTTGCAGCAACAGATTAAAATTATTACATCTTTCTCTAATGAGATAAAAAGGACAACTAACTTAATAATAAAAAGAGTTTTTTTGAGTCAGAGTTCTTTTGATGACGTCAGACAGACGCAGCATGCGTGGGTTGATATTAAAACTAATTTCGCGAACATATTTCACATATTAATATCATTGTTTATCTTGAGTAGGATGATTTGGCTAAAATAGAAAAGTTTGTTCATTATAGAATGATTTATTATCACTTAATGTACTTATTTACGTGTTCAAATGTTTGTGTCCTTGAATTGCTTCCTGTTTTGAAATCAGTTAATGATATCTGAGATGGTTATAAATCCATCACCCTTCCTTAACCATCTCAGATGCATCATGTAATAGTTGCATCGATTCTCGATGTTTCACAAACTGTGGTTTGCCCAGTGGCTTGGTCAGGGCGTCTGCTGTCATGTCTTGTGTTGGGCAGTAACGAAGGTCTAGTATACCGTCTTCTTTCATTTCTTTTATCGCGTGATAGCGAACGTCTATGTGTTTGGTTCGCTTTGAGAATTTTTCGTTCTCCACCATCTGGATGCAGCTCTGGTTGTCTTCGTACAGTTTTACTGGTAAATTTTGTTGTAAGTCCAGGTCTGCTAATAGTTTTATTAGCCATGTAATTTCCTGTCCTGCACTAGCTGCAGCCACGAATTCAGCTTCTGCCGATGAGTAGGCAATGCAATTTTGCCTTTTCGAGTACCGTTGTATCGGACTATTTCCCAGCATGAAAAGGTTTCCAGTAGTCGATCTTCTGGTTTTTGTGTCTCCTGCCCAATCAGCGTCAGAAAAACCGATGAGTTGTGGTTCTTGATTTGTATTAAATGTGAGGTTCAGGTTTCTTGTGATGTTTAGATAACTAATTATCCGTTTCGCAGCGTTCCAATCTTTAAAACGTGGAGTTTCAAATCTTCTGCTGAGGATGTTAACGGCGGCTGATATATCTGGACGTGTAGTGGTTCCTATATATAACAATGATCCTATCGCTTGTCTGAATTTTGTGTTGTTAGGCATTAAATTTTCGTCGTCCTCTAATTTGTGAAAACCGGCATCCATGGGAGTGCTTATTGGTTATGCGTTTTCTAAATTGAATTTTCTTGCGAGTTCTTCTATTTTTAACCTTTGATTTAATTTGTATCCATTTTGTGTTTTTCTTATTTCCATGCCTAAATAGTGGGATACTTCCCCAAGGTCTTTTAATTCATATTCTTGCTTTAAAGCTTTTATTATTTTTTCAATTGATTCGTTTTCACCGCCTATTAATATGTCATCTACAAAGACTATTATATATGTTGTGATGTTGTTTTCTTTTCGTGTGTATAGACATGAGTCCGCTGTGCTTTGTTGGAAATTCAATTTTTTTAAAGATTGTTCTATTCTTTTATTCCAAGTTCTCGCTGCCTGCTTTAGTCCATAAATGGATTTTTTTAATTTGCAGACTTTGTTTTCTTTATTTTTCTCAATGTAACCCTCCGGTTGCTTCATATAGACATCATCTTCTAACTCACCGTATAGAAAAGCTGTATCTATATCTATGTGTCTCACGTTCAACTTCTTATATGCGGCTGTTGCCAAAAATGTTCTCAAAGTTGTTTGTGACACTACTGGGGCGAAAGTCTCGTCATAGTTTTCCCCGTATTTTTGGCTAAACCCTTTGGCTACCAAACGTGCTTTCTACTTTTGAGTGTTTCCGTGACTGTCTAATTTCTTTTTGAATGTCCATTTGCAACCTATAACCTTTTTGTTAGGTGGAGGATCCACTAATTCCCATGTGTTGTGTTTTCTCAACGAGTTTATTTCCACTTGTGTGGCTTTAAGCCAATTTTCTTTTTCTCTGGGATTATTTATTTCCATTATTTCGTTCCAACTACTCGGTTCTATTGTATCATTATTTTTTACATAACAGACATATCTGTCTGGTGGTACCCCCTGTTCATTCTTTCGGATCTTCTTGGTTCATTGGTCGGTTGTTTGGACGCGGTTGGTTCTTCGGTTGTGTTGTTTAGCTCTGTTTCAATGTAATTTTTGTCGTCATATGAGTTTTCTGTCTCTTTGCTTTCTTTTAGGTTAATTTTACTATTTTCCATGAATTTCACTGTTCTGCCAATTACAATTTTATTTTGTTTTGTGTATATGCGATATCCCTTTGAGTTGTTATCGTATCCTACAAAAATCCCTTCCTGAGCCCTGTCGTCCAATTTTCCTCGATGTTGTTTATTCACATATACGTAAGCTTTGCACCCGAATGTTCACAAATAGTGTAAACTCGGTTTGCGATGAAACCATAGCTCAAACGGGGTCTTATTTGTCGATCTTCTTGGTAAGCGATTTTGTAAATGATTTGCGGTTTTAATTGCTTCTCCCCAAAATCTTTGTGGCAGATCTGCTTCTCTCAGTAGGCTTCTAGTCATGTCTAATAGCGACCAATTTTTCCTTTCTGCAATGTCATTTTGGCTCGGACAATACGGCACTGTTAATTGATGTTTAATGCCCCTTTTTCTTAAGTAATCCTCTATCCCTCTATTTATGTACTCTCCCCCGTTATCGGATCTTATTGCTTTCGGATATATCCCGAACTGGTTTCGAACCATAGCTATATAGCCGATTAGTTTATCCTGTACTTCATCTTTATGTTTTAATAAGTATATTACAGTAAATCTTGAGTAGTCGTCAATGAAAGTTACAAACATTGTTTTACCACCTATTGTGGGGGTTCCTATCGCTGTGCATACGTCCGTGTGCACTAGATCGAGTACTCTACCTGTTTTGTTCCTATACACTGTTTTGGGATAGGGAGCATCGGTTGTTTTTGTTTGTATGCATGTTTCGCATGTTGTTCCATGATTGCAATTATTTAATTTTATGCCATAGGCTAAGTCGTCTTTAACCATTTCCTTTATGGAATTATAATTTCTATGCCCTAGGCGTTTGTGCCAAAGTTCCAGGCAGTTTTTACTTTTGCAATCATGTGCCATATTTACTATATTCCTATCTGCATTTTCTAATAATTCAACTTCGTATAGGTTATTTTTCATTTTTGCCTCCAAATAGATTTTCCCATTTCGTGACAGCGTGCATTTATCTTTATCAAATAATAATTTATATCCATTCTTTGTGGCTCTACTAACTGAAATTAAATTAGATTCTAGCTCCGGTACATATAACACTTCTTTTAACGTAATTTTATTTATGCCTCCATCGGATGTTTTTGTCGTGAATGTAGTTTCTCCGGTACCTAACGAGTTTAGAGTTTTTCCGTTGGCAATTATGACGGCTGTTTTTTCTGTGTCATTTAACTTAGTAAACTCATTTTTATTGTTTAGGATATGTGAAGATGAACCAGAATCAATAATCCAGGTTTGTTTTCCAGCTTTGTCTATTAGAAAGGCTGCGTCGCTGCCTTTATCTGGTTTTGTTTCCGTTCTATAATTTCTCGTGTTTACTGATTCGCGGTCAGTGTTTCCTATCTGGTTATCCGATTGTTGATAACACAACGATGATGAGTAATATTTATTTTTGTATGTTTGTTGTTTTTGTGTATTTGGGTGATTGTTTCGATTTTTCAAATGCCAACATTCTCTGTACGTGTGATTTCTCAATTTGCAATACGTGCACTGTTTATCTTTTTTAAAGTTATCATTAGGAAATCTTTTCTCCGTTTTAAACGCTTTTGATGAATTTTCACCCTGGTCTGTGTTTTCAACCTTTCTGTTGTACTCATCTGTTAATTTACTTCTAATAAATTGTGGTGTGAGCTCGTCCTCATTTCGCGATTCAAGGGCAGTAATTAACGTATTATAACTAGGGGGTAGCGAACACAACAATAAAGCTGAAAGATGGGAGTCGCTAATTGTTTCCCCGATCTCTGAAAGTTTGTCAATTAATTCTAGAATGTATGTTATGTGTTTGATTAAGTTCCCGTTTTCTTGGAGCTTGGCTCCATAGAGCTTTCTTAACAAAAATAATTTACTAGAGAGGTTCGCCCGTTCGTGTATGGTTTTAAGTGCGTTCCAAGTGTCTCTAGCTGTGTTAAGCCCCTTAACATGAACGATTTGAGAATCGTCAATTGATAGGTTAATTATAGCTCTTGCCTTCCTGTCTTTCTTTTCCCAATCAGTTGTGACTGGCGTGGGCCTATCTTCGGTTATTACGTTGAATAAGTCTTCTCTAATCAGTAACATTTCAGTTTTAAATTTCCAATTACTGTAGTTACTTGCGTTAAGTTTTTCTACAAGCTGTATCTCACGTGATGCGGCCATTTTACTAGTTATTTAAGTTTTGTTGTTAAAGAGGAATTGCTTTTTTATTATTTTATATAAAACTTCTTATATATATCTAGTTTTCTTCAATTGTTTAACATTTCATATATATCAACAAAAAATGCACAATATTTATTTCATCATCAAATAACTAACTATATTTTCAATAATTTTCAATTTCTTTTTAATGTGCACACATGTATGGCCAGTAGTTTTTTTTCTTTTCACAAGTATTATTTATCTACTAAAATATAAGACTTTCTCAGTCTCGTGATCAAAATGTTGGCAAAAAAGCCGCCTCTGCTCTGCGCTGTAGGTTACGCGCGCTAATACTTAGATAAATAAATAGATATCATTCTGGCCATGAAAACACAATTAATATAATAATTTAGGTAATTTCTTACCTTTATCTTTCTTCAGCAGCAGTATTCCTCATACTTCGGCTTGGTGCACATTTGTTAACTGCGGTGGGTAATCCATTTATTAGGAAGCTAAAGTGTTAAAAACATCAAAGTGTTGGTTAAATGAATTATATTATTTATATTGAGTCCACACTTGAGACTTGATCATTTTTGTAATGGAGAATTATATTTAAAATTTTGACTTAATATTTTCAATTAACATTTTACATACAGCTGCCTTTTGCAGCAACAGATTAAAATTATTACATCTTTCTCTATTGAGATAAAAAGGGCAACTAACTTAATAATAAAAAGAGTTTTTTTGAGTCAGAGTTCTTTTGATGACGTCAGACAGACGCAGCATGCGTGGGTTGATATTAAAACTAATTTCGCGAACATATTTCACATATTAATATCATTGTTTATCTTGAGTAGGATGATTTGGCTAAAATAGAAAAGTTTGTTCATTATAGAATGATTTATTATCACTTAATGTATTTATTTACGTGTTCAAATGTTTGTGTCCTTGAATTGCTTCCTGTTTTGAAATCAGTTAGTGATATCTGAGATGGTTATAAATCCATCAAGAACATGCTTTTAATATGTGTATTTCAAAAGAATGATAGCCACTTTAATCAAGAAACATTATCTTTTAATCATTTTTTCAAGTGTTTAAAAAAAAATGCTGAAAATATTTCCACTTCATCCAAAATATCTCTTGATATTTGTTATTAATTTTAACCAAATGTAAAGTAAGCAATTTTTAGATAAGCAATTTCAATTTAAATTTATGAGAACTACGAGTATTTTTTTTAAATCTTATTTAAATTACAAGTTTTTTCAGAAACTGATTCAAATTTATATTTCTTGACTAATAAAAAAATGATAAAATGAAATATGAATAGAGAGTATTTTTATATAATTAAAGATTTTAACTATTTGTATTGGATTTTAAAATTTATACTTCAGTTCCATTTAGTAAATAGTACATGTTACGAAATAAATACAATGTAGAAACGATGCAATGAACGAAATATACAATAAGATGTAAAGTCAGTCAAAAACACTAATAAAAAGAAACCACACCATACATTTTAATCTAAAAATTGTCACAGGCACAAACAGAAATTGCCATTCTGTAATAAAGATTGTCTTTTTTTTTTCAATTTATGTGAAAGAATACAATTAAAGGGTCGTCTTCATAATGAAATTGCACCAAACTCTGAAGTTTTCAATGCAAACACCTAATTTTGATATCATAATTGGCTTTTTTTCACTTAATCATAAGGAAAAAGCCTCTGATTCAGCTTTACTCTAAATATCTTACAGAATATAACCATTATGAATCTTTGAACTCTCTAAAATGCTGAAAGGCATTTAGTGTGTGGTATTTTTTTTTTTTTTTTCACAAATTTTCTCTCATGTAAATGGTATTTTTTTAAATATATGCACTTACAAGAATGATAGCCAATGTAATCAAATAACATTATATTTTAATGAGTTTTTTTCAAAAGAAATACCGCAGAATTTTAACACATTCGGAAATAATATGTATTGCATGAAAATAATAAATACCAATTATGAAATTTTTTAAGTTAGATTATTTTTGTGTTAAAAGGAGGGGAAAAACATGAAAATTGAATCTGTTATTTCCATCGAGATGAAATAAACTGGAGAGGGCTATGGCAACCTTTTTCTGAAGCACACATAAAGTCACATGACATATGGACTTCTTTCTCCCACACGCGTTTGCCCGCGTCTTTCGTCCATTGGATTTACATGGGGTTGCTTCCAAAACAAACACACAGACAGTTTTGTTTCTTATTTTGTAAATAATAATGGTGACAAATTGCAGAGCATATGGATGTAAATCAAGATGTGTCAAAAAAGGAAGCATAAACTTTCATACAGGAGTCTTAGATTTATTTTAAAAGCTTGTTTTCTTTTAAATAATAATAATAATTCATACTTAAAGCAGTGTCATTATTTGATAATGATTGGTATTTTGCCCCGTAAATGAAGCATATTAGTTTCTTAAACAAAATATTTTACAATAATGTATGTGCTTTTATTAGATGTAATTTATATAAGTTTTAAATCATTTTATTATTATTATTATTTATTTTAAAATGAAAAGCTCCCATTTGCTATCTTGGCGACATTCTTTTACGCCAGATTGTAATTTTCTTTCCCCGTGCATTTATATTTCTGACTACTGTAAGTGTTTCTTAAATTATTCGTAATGTTCAGGTATAAATAATTTTTAAATGCGTATTTAATTTTAAAAATGAGTATTTAAAATTTGTTTTTTGATAAGTTTTTCGAGAAATTATCATTATAAAAAAGAAACATTTTCTAAGAATTTAAGAAATTGAGGAAATAGATTCAATATATAATTAATGTTATAAATTATCGCAATTTTTTGCACCAAACGACAATTTTCTTATTCCAAAGAGAAAAAAAAGAGTTATACACAAAGAATACCAGGACAATTAATGCTTAAGGCTAATGATGAAATTTTTTTTTTAAATATTAACGTAAATTTAAAATTTTCATTAGCAGTATTGTGATCATATGAATTAGATTACACTACCTACTCCATCCTTTTTTTGAAAAATAAGGGTTTTAAATAAAAGAAGAAAAATAGCATTTCGCATATTTATTATAGAACGTTTTCTTGTTTTATTTATATGACTGTGTCCAAAATGGTTTAGTAAAAAATATCGCTGCCTCTTGGACTTTTACGATAATGTCTAGAAGAACAGTTTTATTTTAGATACTATAAGAATTTTTTTTTTAAATATATTGTTTTAGATATAACACAATGTTTATCATCAAATGCTCTTCACGCGTAATAATGGAAATATTTTGAAGTTTTCCTACTCGTTTTATATTCACGTAAATATATTTTTGAATTGAAAAATATTTGGAATTATTATTTGCGCTTTTTTAAAATCTGACAACAATAAATTAAAAACTTTTTCGAAATATGAAATGAATTTCTATCCAGAAAATGAAATTTTGAATAAAAAATTGAAAAAAAAATCTTAAAATATTAGACAAATTAAAAAATTAATTGGACACTGCACACCGCAATCTAGTCTAATGTATGCATCTATAAAAGAAGGTTAATTTGCTATTCATAGATTTTTGATCTTATAAAACTTTTTTGACAGAACTATTTTCACCTATTTCTACATTAAATAGTGCTTAAAATAACAATGGTAATAAAAATAGCAACGCGTTTACTTTTTTAACATGGTTTGAACCGAATTTCCAGACGCAACAGCGCAGGACAGGGAAAAAAACCTGCCGCCCTGAGAAAGCAATCGCCCATAACTCAAGTTATATCTGTACAAGTTGTAACTGTCATGTATGTATGATTATTGTATATCTATACATATTCTTCAAAACAAAATGTTTCAAATAACAAAACGTGTTCATTTTTTTTTCTTTTTTCGTGTGGCTTTAAATATTTAGTATTCAATGAGTCGTGGAAAGGGCTGGCAAAAAAATAAAAAAGGAGTAATAAAATAAGAAAAAAGGATTTCGTAAACAATATTTTTCATCTCTCAACAACGCGAAACTTTCTGACACATTTCCTGACTCATTTTTAAACATGAAAGCATGATACTTGCAGACATGCTTATTGAACTGATTTGTAATCGAACAGTTTTATCATTTTCCGATAAATGAATTATAACTTGAGTTATGAGCGATTGCTTTCTCATGGCGGCAGGTTTTTTCCCCTATCCTGCGCTGTTGCGTCTGGAAATTCGGTTCAAAACGCTAACTTCGACAGCATTTTCTGAAAAATATTCTACCTTTACATTAAAAAAACGGAAGAAGCGGTTCGATTACATAGTTTCTTAATAAGAACACCTGTCAGTGTGATACGTTTGCGAAAAGCAATGATTTAAAAAATGTGTCAGAAAGTACCTAGTTCGGATTTGAGAAGGATCTTAATTTCAAGAAGCCATAAAATATTCTATTTTATTCAATTTTCATATTATTTAAGTTTTCTAAGTTTGATTTTTGTCTTTAGTAGAAATTTTCTTCTCAGTTTGAATGCAACAAAATACGAGTTTATGTTTGTCACACAGCCAACCGGACTTCGATAAAATCCAATCCAACTTTTCTAAAATCCTGATTAAACTGAGGATGGAAACATATATTCAAATGAAAATAAATATTACAAAATAAGAGAAATTTTTTTTCATGAGAATTACTTTTAGTATGAATTATGAGTAACGCCAATAAAACGAAAAATCGCCAATTTGGAAACCTATTCCCTAACTAATTCCCCTAACACACGTGACACATGTCTGCCTCACTTTTCCCGTCCCCGCTGAATGGGGAATATCGGTCTATCTTATCTCAAGTCTATGGTTATTTCAAAATATACATACAGGGTTCGTACGCTTTTACCACAATTTTTAATAGATTTTTTCTATTTAATATTTAAATAGTATAAATGTAGACGCCTCGTTTAATTGCAGCATTTGTTTAAATCTTTAAGTATATGTCAGTTATCAGTTTATTTTATAATAATTAAAATGTTTTAAAAAAAATTGGACTTACGTTGTCGTAAACAACATTGTACTTACTTTGTTTTTGCAGCCAATGGCATTTGTTGCCCTAAAAATGATACAAAATATGTTAAACATATTTTTATTAGGTACTTGACAAATTGAACATAAATAATTTACATATGCATCTTAAAACTTTAAATACTCGCTCAAATTCACACACCAAAACTTCCCGTGCTATGTACTTTGTACACTATATATTTCTGAATTTCTAATAAAATAAATTAAAGTTTTATAAGACTAATTTTAAGTTAAATACAATTACTATGTAACCTTACATAGATCTATGTGGTATTTTTTTTAACAATGTGCATTAATAACATGTATATTCAGATATGTAACAACCAACGATGTATAATTGTATAAAGTATACCAGCGCGAGCAATTAAAGGTTAAGGATTGACATCAAGTGCATATATGTCAAATGTTACGAATTTTTAAAAGCACTTTTTCCTAATAGTAATATTAGCTTTAATCAATCGTAGAATTATGCGATTAAATAATGCGAAGATTACTATTCGAAAATAATGGATTTCAAAATTTTATTCTTTGGCACCTTTTCATAAAGTCGCATAGTCATATTCACCATCATGTTCGATTGCATTTTCTTCTTGTTATGCTATTGGCCATAGGCTTATATCTTGGTAGTGTCATTGACTAATGTTTTTGCAATGATTTTTATTTTTATTTTTTTGAGTGGCATTCAATAAAAAAATACTTATGTAATTTTTCTTCCCATGTTAGTGTATCTTCAAGGACACGATGGCAACAAAAACTAGTCGTTGGGGTCCACCGTAATACTTACCCATCATGGATATGCCTAATGTAAAATATTAAAATAAAAAATGTGTAAACTATTTATAAAATGCATTGCAATTCGAATAAAATCGTGGCTTGATGACGTCATAAACTTTGAAGGGTCGATTACTGAATTGCTTAAAAGAAACATCCTTATAACTCCAAAAACAATAATCCTATTAACTAGCGGTTTATTGCATCTGATTAAGCGTCTCATTTCCAATTAAAATATATCTTTGAATTGAAATTTGAATGAAATACAGGGTGATGAAAAATCGAAGAGTGTGGCAAATAGGATTACAAATATCTCGACAACTCATTATCCGATCGACTTCATTCTTTATGCAAAATTTAAGTTTTTTTATTGTTTTTTATATTCACTTCTTAAAATAAACAATTTCGAAAATTTGTATATACCTTTTATCAGAACGAATATTTCGAGAGTCCGAAAAAAATAGTTCCGGATAATCGAGGTTACTGAAATTCAATAGGCTTCTTCCCATTATTACATACTAAGTACATACCAAATTTCACGTCTCTATCTCAATTTTTTCGGGAGATAGAGCGTTTACAGACACACAGACAGACGGCAAAATTTTTTTTTTCTAAAAATATGTTTTTCGGAATCCCCAGTGTCTGAAACGTATAAATCCGTCAAAAAAAATCGATTTTCAAAACGATTACAAGACTTAACCTATACCACGAATGATGGGTAAGTAAAAGAGCATTTCTAAAAAAATAAACTTTTGTAGATTTTTATATGCCATATTTAATAAAAACGTGGCATGGGAGAGAAGGTTTTAGTTGCTAACAG
Source organism: Maratus michaelseni (assembly GCA_963931845.1). Classification (NCBI taxonomy): domain Eukaryota; kingdom Metazoa; phylum Arthropoda; class Arachnida; order Araneae; family Salticidae; genus Maratus; species Maratus michaelseni. The sequence goes on along the minus strand of OZ007589.1, from coordinate 94,461,458 downwards.
CTCCTCTGGTATTCAATATGTTAAGAATAAACTAAAAATAGTCAACATGGACGTATCCAGTGTGTGCCAATTGGGACACTGGTCATTCCTCATAATCTTAAGAGAAAAATCCGCTAATTCCCTCTAAATAGCTTACAGAATATAATAAATATACATGCTATGCTGGTATAAAACGGAATGCTTACTTAAAATTAAAATAAATATATAAATATAAATATACATTTTTTTTTAATTCGCAGCCTTAGAGTACAATACTTGTAATAGAGTAACACTGATTTAAGTTAATTATTCAAAGTTAATTTAATAAAAATATTTATACCATTTCTTTATTACATGATGGAAAACAACAGATCTAAAGAGATAAAAAATATATTGATTGAAAAAAATTAAATTCACACTGTAAAAAAGTATATATACATTATGCATCAAACAATCAAAAAAATATTCTTTGGATAAATATACTCACTGTTTTTCATGCGTCAAAAAAATCATTATTGGATTAAACAAGTTATAAGTACAATAAACATTACGCAAGCAAAAATATAAATGCACGTTTTTTTTTTTTGTGTGTGTGGAGGATAATGGGATCATATTTCAAAATAATTAAAAATCATTGATAGCCATTATAAATCATTGAGCTGTTTAATGTGCTGAAATGTAATTAGTGTGTAGTAGTACTTTTTTTCATGCGTTTTTTTCTCAAGAACACGGTATTTTTCTTTGAATAAGTGTATTTAAAAAGAATGATAGCCACTGCAATCAAGTAACGTTACATTTTAATAAAATTTTTTGAAGAGTTTTTAAGAATAAAACTGCTGAAAAGATTTCCACTTCATTCAAAATATCTCTTGATATTTGTTATTAACTTTAACCAAATGTAAAGTAAGCAATTTTTAGATGAGTAATTTCAAGTTAAAATTATGAGAACTATGAGTATTTTTTTAAAACCGTATTTAAATTAAAAGTTATTAAAAAACTGAAATTAAAAAAACTGAATAAAACTGAATAAAACTATCTTGCGCCGTCAGGCCCCCACGGGGGTCGCCGACGCGCGTAAACGACCATCGCACCCAAGCCTCTGAAGGGCTTTGTCTCGCCCGGCGCTGCGATCGGCCTGAGGCCGCTCCCCACTGCGGACCCCCAGGTCATTTTACCAAGGTTGGTGACCTTGGTCGTCACGGTAGTAACCCCACATCTCGGAGGAAACTTCCGCAGAGACGGAACCTTGATGAACCGCCATGGAACCCCCGACGATTTCGTTCGCGAGACCCCATAGGGGGAGACGGTCGCTAGGTCATATGTCGAGCTACCACGACGGCTCTTGCTTTACCACAGCTCGAGGGGTGTGAGCAACCTACAGAGGTTGTCACTGAATAAAAAAAATATATGACCAATAAAAAAATTATACGATTAAATATTATAGTAGAGGGTATTTTTAGATAATTAAAACTTTTAACTTTTTATATTGACTTTTTTTTTAATTTAAATTTTAGTTTCATCCAGTACACAATGTATGTTTCGAAATAAATACATTGCGTGTAGAAACAAAATGAAATGCACAGAGTGGCCAAGATAAAAGAGGTCCGGTATACAGAAGTACGAATACTTACAAATTTTTATTTAAAAATAGTAAATACAGAATATTATAAATAACAACATACTGAACATTCAATAGTTGACAAGAGGTGTTGTTATTCCTAATATTCTGTTTTTACTATTTTTAAATAAAAATTAGTAAGTATTCGTACTTCTGTATATCGGGCCTCTTATCTTGGCCACTCTGTATAATGCAATGTACATTCGGCAAAAAACAATAATAAAAAGTCCTTCCGGCCTGTACCGGGAGGAGAAGGGAGCTTTCATAGTTCATGTTTTTAGAAATTCACCTCATTTTACTCAAACACCTGAAACTAAAATGCATAGAACCCGATTATAAATATTCAATACCGATTTTCGTCAATACTGAATTTGAATGTGAATTTCAGCATGAGAGTTACAGCATAACAAAAAGCAGATTGTTTCAAAATCTCAGCCACACTAGAATTTCAAACTGCCATATCTCAGCCATTTTTTAAGATATAGCCAAAACAAAAAAAAAATTCCAGAATCTTTGTATCACGTTCTAACACTTAAAGGAAACAACTTTTCAATTTATACACTTTTTTGTACATCTTTTTGAATTTTTAAAATTTTTTAACTGCTGCCATTTTGAAACAAGATGTCGTATGAAGCTGGCCAACAAACTCGGTCGAGACGCTGGTATGTACTATACACATACTCAGTTACATCCAAATCGGTTCATAAATAAGAGAGTTTTCGCATGACAAATGTCAGATATATATATATATATAAATCAACATTTGAACGGAGGGTGGTTTGAGGGTCTACGAGTCATGGTTGGTGAAAATATATTAAATTTTTTTGGAATTGCTTTCCTCCGAACGGCTGCAATAGGTAGCTTTTTGTAGTGAAAGCTACCTAAAAAGACCAATCCAGTACACCAGGCCTGTCAAACCTTTCAGTAAGCCAGGGCGCACCTTAGCTTGTGTCAAACAATCAAGGGCGCCATTATTAATATGATTCGAAAAATGCAAGAACATTATTTCCCTTTAGAAGTGATAGCGATACCCACATGACTACAGGATGCACAGACAAAGTGGTATACGTTATTAAAATGGTATGTACAGTGATTAATCATTGTTGTCCTAAGTTGGAGGTGGCTCATCTAAAAAATTGAACAAAAAACATATCATACTAAATTTAACGTTACATTTTTCTGAGGTTTGGGGATGAAAAATGGGGGAAGAATTTTAAGGACTTTTGCATGTAAAGGAGGCAAAAACCTTAATAACACCTGTGATAAAAAAGTATGCAAATATTAATTATTTTAAGGCAAATTAACTTTGGAGATAAAATTTTGTTTAAAAACATCTAGAAAAATTAAAAATTTGAAGGGGCGCCAAGAAAATTTTCAAAGGGCATCGTGGCGCCCGCGGGCGCCATGTTGGACAGCCCTGCAGTACACAGTGTATGTTTCGAAATAAATACACGCGTGTACAAACGAAATGTAATGTACAGAGTGGCCAAGATAAAAGAGGCCCGGTATATAGTAGTACAAATACTTACTATATTTTTTTATTTTAAAGTAGTAAATACATAATATTATGAATAACAACACACTGAACATTCAATAGTTCACAGGAGGTGTTGTTATTCATAATATTCTGCATTTACTATTTTTAAATAAAAATTAGTAAGTATTTGTACTTCTGTAAACCGGACCTCTTTTATCTTCGCCACTCTGTATAATGCAATGTACATTCGGCCAAAAACAATAATAAAAAAGAAACCACCCCCCTACATTTAGATATCAAAATTGTTACAGGCAAAAACGGAAATAGTCATTGGATTAGATAGTATGTATTTTTTTAATTTATATTAAAAAATAAGATTTGAGGTACGTCTTCATACCAAAATTGCACCAAACTACGAAGATTTCAATACGAACCCTAATTTTGATATCATATGTTTTTTTTTTTTTTTTTTTTTTTTTTTTTTTCGTAAAATTGTTCATTTGGGTACCGCATGGGAAGTCATTCAGTCAAGTAGCTTAGAAATTATGAAAGTTTAGTGTTTGGAACTCCTTTTGTAATTGTTGCAACACAGATTGTAATGAGAAACATAAGCCAAGAACTGCTCTGCGGAACGAGCTTCAATTTTGAATTCCCCTATTTGAAGTTGTTAGAAATCCATTTCTGTTACAACATTCATAGGTTACAATTCATATTTTTTTAAGCTTCAAACATGCAATCTAAAATTACAGCTCATTCTACTGAGTTATGCGGTGCAAAACTATCCGCATTGCATTATGTTTTGCAACGATTACTAATGAATTTAGCATTGAAAGTCCCAAACTTTAATTCTACATAACTCCTAACGGACTAATTGACTTCCCGTTTGATATCCAAAAGGAAAATTTCCCGAAAAACCCAAGCATGATATCAAAATTAGGTGTCCCTATTGAATATTTCAGAGTTCGCTATTGAAGAATTTCCATTTTACAATAAAGAAAAAAATTTAAAATATAAAAAAATACAGGTAATAGGTCTCGGCACGGTCAAGTTTTCGGCAACCGCTATTTCCAATTTTCGTGGTATACTCCTGTAAATGTTGTAAAAATGTACGACGAAGATTATTGTTTGATAACAGTGGTAACCAAAAAAGTAACCGTGCCGACCCCTTAAGTCAGGCATGTCGAACTCGTTTACCGCCGCTGACCAAATTAAGTATTATATACAAAGCCGCGGGCCACATAAAAAAGGTAGATAGTATTATTCCCGTTACAGAAAATAAAATTTGTACGCACAAACCCAGCTATCTTCAAGAAATATTCACGCAAAACTTCAAAGTTATTATTATACATAGTTTAATTTATCTTATTTCTAGAAAAGATACTCAAAGTTATTTTTCATCAACCAAATCTATAAAATTTAATTGAATTTTCTAAATTGTATTTAGTTTAAAAATCGATTGTAAACGCTGGTCTGCTAATCAACAAAGGCATAGCTGTAAATCTTCCATGTTTTCTTCAAGTAAAAAATAAAAATAAACATATTTTGAATTAGAAAGTTTGTTTAATAAAATGTGTCATGTATCTATGCGATACTTATTTAACTTTAATTTTTAAATACATTTTTTCTAGTACACATTATATTTATTTGATTTGAAAAATAACAACACGTTGGCAGCCTCGCAAAGATGTGGTGTAAAAGTGAACTACTGACCATAGCTAAAATATACCTAATTGCACACTATAGTTTAAAAAATCGATCGATTGATTAATAATTACGGAAATTTGGAAACCCCATATCCATATATTTTCGCTGTAATATGTAATCGCCCTGAATTTTGGTTAATTGCAGTAATAAATTCTGAAGAATAATTTCAACATCAAACCAGGGTTGCCAGTGGGCTACTTTTTTTTAATTCAGTTTTCTTGATTGCCACCAGTTTTTGAGAAAGTAAAATTCATCTAATTTAATGACAGATTAAATAAAGGAAATTTAAAGCAATTTATACCATTTCAAAAAAGTGGTGCCAATCAAGCAATCTGAATTTTAAAAAAGTAGCCTACTGGCAACACTGCATCAAACTATTATTTAACTATGACTTTCATAATTTTAAATTTAAAAAATCTTCTTTTGAATTCATTTTTTAATGTATTTTTAGTATATTCTAAAATTTTTTTACTCCGGTGACTTTTGTAATAATACCTGGCATTTAAAATGAAATACATTTTATTTTTTTAAATTGTATCCCAAATGTTTATCAAAGTAATAAGTTTTATTTGAAAACGCTAATACTATCAAATAACAAACTAACATTATGAAATTGCCTTTAAATTGAAATTTACTCAAGTGCTTTGTAATTTCAAATGGAAACTCCAAGTACTTTGTCTATTAGAGGTCCTTTAATAATCCACATTCATAATTTGTCGATTTAAAATGAAAACTGTAACATTATATATAACAGTTCGAAGTTAACAGTTGCAAATTTATGATGGATTGCCGTCAAATATCTGTATAAGATGATAGATCTGTTTATCTCCACTACCCATATTTCCAAGATATTTTCTAGATTGACACACTATAAAATTTTAAGCACATATCCGGCTTTTGTAAAGCTATCCGCTATAAAAAAATTCTTTCTAGCAATGTTACTTATGCTTACAGTATTTTAAAATTTCTTCAAATTACAACTGCTCTAGACATCATTTCTTCAATTTTGTAGTGAGTGATTTCGACTCGCGGGACATTTCATGTAATAAAGTTTAAAGCGTAAAGTTAATTAGTGTTTTAAAGTAAATGCATTTTCTTCAATGCATTTCTTCACTTTGATTCTCTTTTAAGAAGTATCAGTTTCAATTCTGACAGTTTATCTTTCCGGTGTTAGCCAAATTTTCGTGAGTTTTCTTTATACTTTGTGCTGTAGAAACTCATAATGTTATATTCTTTCCAAACTCAAATAGTGTCTCAATATCTAACATCAAATTCCAGTCTCCCTTCGATTATAATTGTAAATAACCTTTAAAAAAAGTCTGCGATTCTTCAGTTTTATCATATTTATTCATAGTGGTAAAGAGCTTTCACATATATATTTTTTTTAATCCTGGGATGTCTGAGAGTATGTCAATAAAATGTGTGCACATATCAATAAAAATTTAAAGAAAGGAAAGAAAGATGACGCAGGATTCCAGAAAAATCACACACAATTACTAAGCTAAGTAATGAAAATAATTAAAGTGCCTAAATCTAAAATCCATATGTTCGATTAAAGCCCAAGTGAAGAACCTGGATGACATATTCGGAGTTTTTCTGTCGAGCACAAAATTGATGATTTGTGTCACTTTCAAAGCGACTCTTTTAAAACTATTTAATTTTATATTTTGATTTTTTAAATATTTCAACTTTTCTTAATTAGGGCCGAATTTTATTAATTTTACAATACATTTCTTAGTATTTAATAAATACAGCATATTATTTTCTAAAGTGGTGCAAAAACGAGGAGATAAATAAAATAAAATATTACTTTCGACAGAAAACAAAACAAAAAAACAGATAAGTGAAATACCTGAAAAATTTTACGAATCTTTAAAATTTCAAACTCAATATTCCGCGTTTTGTTACGTTCCAATTGTCTATCTTTGTTCCACATGTTTTTATTTTTGTGCTAAAATGTAAAATTGAGTTATATCTGTCTCTATACATTACTGTTTCCAGATGAGCAGGATCTTTTTAAATTCAGATATTTTTAAATTCTGAAGAGAGAGAGTCTTCTTATTTAATGACAGAATAATTGAAACAAATATTACTATTCAAAAATAGTTTTTTGAAAATAAAAAAAGCCCGCTAAACTGGTAACACTGATATACACATTTTTCTGATATTTGCCATCTGTAAGACCACGGTTAGTGCAATTGTGTTCGTACAAAGTGTATTTTCAGCATACGTGTTCTAACAACTAAATTAAACTCAGGTAAAATGCCAAAAGCTTCACGAACCACAAATAAGGTGTCGGCGGGCCACGTGTTTGCCATGCCTGACCTAGACCAACAGTTAAAAAATATTCGACAGTTCATTTCTAGGTTTGTTCTTAAAGTTTACATTGAAATCACCTGCGATAATTAACTTTTGATATACCTCGACATACCTAATAATGGCTAAGACATAGGAATATGGCAGAAAACATTTGAAAAAAAAATTCTTAAAAAAAAGTAGAAAGTTAAACAAAATATCAGAACTCTTCAAAAACAATATACTAACATAAAACAATGCAACATGTCATAATTGAATTCTATTGGAATGAAAATCGATGAAAATTTCTCACTCTAAAACAAAGAAACTTTTATAAAATTAAAAGCTGGCAGTGTACCAACAGCGCTTCGAAAAGACGTCGCAGAGTTGCTCACGAGACTTTACCTGTCAATCATATTAGACTAACAGTAGACAATTTTGAGGCGATTAAAATAAAATGCTTAACAACGCGAAACTTTCTGACTCATTTTTAAACATTAAAGAATGATACTTGGAGGCATTATTATTGAAGTGATTTCTAACCGAGAAGTTTTTTCATTATAAATGAATTACATATTGAGTAATAAGTAATTGTTTCTCAAAACTACCAACTTTCAATGCTTGGAATTATTCTACGAATTATTAAAAAAAAAATGCTTTCAGTAATTGAATTCAATTGGAATGAAAAACATTAACTATATATCACTGCGATTCGCCTTACCTAAAACAAACACCTTGTACAAAGTTTAAACTTGGCACTATGACAAGCGCACTTCGAATGGAGGTTGCAAAGATGCAACGTTGCCGTTTTTCTAGATATGTTTTTAATTAATATCTCGGCTACTTACCGACACATTTTTTTGAAAAATATTATCAACAATCCGTGCAGGATTCCGTGTCGATATGTTCCTTGTACGCTCGTCAATTCCCCCGACTTTCTCAATACCTATGTGACCTACGCTAATTGCTATAGTTTTCCTGCAAGGTTTGAACAATCTGCTACTAATCCTAATTTTTTTTATAATTTTAGTTTCAGTAGAATCAGAAATAGGGGTGGAGGACAAATTTTTGAATTACATTTTTGACGATATCTCTGAAAATATAATACCTAATATTAAAACAAATATATTTTTGAGTTTGGTGTTACGAGATCTTTTAAACGATACCACACACGATAAACTTTTTCAAGTAGCTTAATTAGTCCCCCCCCCTAAATTTTCCCTAAAATATGTGTGAATGACTATATGAATAATCTATAAATATGAGGGTCAATAGCCTTATAACTCTGCCAAGTTTAAACTTTACACGTTCCATAGTTTTCAAGAAAAATGGTTGTGATAGACGGACAGACAGGAAAACACACGCGTGATCGTATAATGTTTCCGTTTTTACTTTTTAAGTACGAACCCTAAAAAATATGGTGACAATCAAGCAATCGGTATATAAAAAATAATAGCGGACTGACAACATTTGGACAACTCTAAATCTAATACTTAGGCTTTATGCAGTAAATAAACACTGGGTGTAATAATGGTTAGTTACGAGTAAGTGGCTAATTGAAATATTGTTGCTTTTGCATTCTACGTAGCTGATATAGGTGCAAAATGCAGGATTCGTACTTTTTAAACTCTTGAATACCTTTATTTTCAACAAGTATTTTTCTTATATAATCGCATACTTTTGTTATTCAATAAGATAAAAATTACTAATCGTTAACTGTGGCATGAATACCAAAAGGTTAAATTCGTTGGAAATCCCGGCTGGTGGGTTAAATGTGTTAATAATGTCGAACTCTTTCTAACTAGAAAATTTTCTGTGTGATATCCGGATTGTCTGTACCAAGTTACCCAGTTAAAAGAGCCAATACTTAAATGTTTAGAAAGCAAAACATAAAAGAACTTCATACTGAAATACAGTGTTTTATTGGTTTTTAAAATATTCGCCTTTAACACCAACTACACTTTTTTATTCACATAAACCAATTTTCAATGTATGTATGCCATCAAAAATTCGTATCACAGAAACATGCGATTTACAATCTTCAACTGTATCTTATGACATTCCAATATGAGATTCGATAGATCCCATTGTTACTTAACAGGTGACATTTACACCCGTGTTTTGACCAGTAATTCAGTAAAAACGTATATAAGTTATTTGTCCAAGCTGTAAAATAAATGACATAGTATGAAATTTAAGTGTTCTTAAATTGCTGCCCGTTTATTCACTGAAAAATTTTGTGTTCGTTCACTGGTAAGAACTGTTCATTTATTTGGTTTTGCGTCATTTTTATTAAGACACCCTAACATCCCAAACAAATGAAATATACACTTTCTTTTATTATCTTTTAATCCTTTGTATACTAGCACATATATTCGCACTGTCAGACACCAAAAGGTACTGTTTAATTAAACATTATAAATATTTTTTAAACAATGTGCTTAGGTGTTCATTTACTGGTCGGACTACCCTAGTTTGTTTAAATTGCGTTTCATCAGCAAAAGTCGTCATCATCATTGCGTTTCATCATTAATTTCCTTGGATGGACTCATTGTTGTTGCGTCAAACCTTAATAAAAGTCATAATAATTTATAGCTCGAAAATCCATTCGACTTAACCCATTTGCATCATTAACGCATATATGCGGGCATTTCAGAAATTTCTTTTTTATTCAGAAATTCTGAATTCATACCAGAAATTCTAAATAGCATTTTATTTTTTATTTAATGTCAGACATTTCTGAATTGCATAAGGTAAAAATTCTTTTAGAATTTCCACATAAAAAAGAAATATCTGTAATGCACGTATATATGCGCTAATGATGTCAATGATCCAAGTTTTCCAGTATTTTATTCATTTTGAACCGACTCACAGTCAGTTATTAAAGTTCAAATTTTATCTCAGTCCATTATAGTTCAAGATTGAAAAGCAGTTGTACAGGTCTGTTCAATATGGACTTTTCAGTCTTAATTTTACAGGCTCTCACCTTGCCATCTCTTCCAGGAAATATTTCTATAATTTTACCTAAACTCCAGAAATTTCTGGGTAATTTATCATCTTTAATTAAAACAACACCATTTATTTTAAATTGGGGAAGATTGGTTTTATTTAAACTTTGGTGGGCTGACCTCAAATTTAATAAGTATTCATTCTTCCATCTAGACCAAAACAGCCGCATCAATTTTTCCCGATAGTTAAAGGCTTTAAGCAATTCTTTCCTAGAAGAGAAATTAAGAGTCAAGGTGAAGCCGTACGGGGGGGGAGAAGATATTCTTCTCCCTATTAAAAAATGGGCAGGAGTTAATGGTAGGGGGTCCTGCCTTTCATCACTTATGTATGTCATGGGTCTGGAGTTCACCATTCCTTCAACCTCAATAAGTACTGTATGCAACTCATTAAGGGTCAGAGAAGATCTGCCCAATGTCTTTCGCAGCGCAGTTTTTACAGACCTTACCATTCTTTCATAAAATCCGCCCCACCAGGCGGCCCTTTCCACTATATACTTCCATTTTATGTTATTGGAAGCAAAAAATTCTTTCACCTCTGGATGAGTCACTATAGTCCATAGTCTCTTAAGTTCTATTTCAGCGCGTTTAAATGTTCGTGCGTTATCGGAATAAATAACGGAGCATAATCCACGACGAGCGATGAACCGTCTAAAGGCAAGTAAGAATGTTTGTGTTGACAAATTGTCAACAAGTTCCAGGTGGATATTTCTTGTTACAGCACACGTTATTAGCAATATATACTGTTTGCTGTCAGAATCTTTGACAAATAAAGGTCCTGCAAAATCGACTCCTATTACGCTATATGGAGTTGACTGTTCGACACGATCAGGTGGCAATGGAGCTATCGTCTGGTCTCCTGGAATTGATGAAAACCTTTTGCAAATAATGCATTTTTTCAGTTGATTTTTTATTGTTTGTCTAGCCTTTAGTAACCAGAATTTTTCTCTCACTTGTACGAGGGTGTGAGAAACCGCTGAATGAAATACTCTAACATGAGCATCCCAAATTATCAATTCGGAAAACTTCGTTTTGGACGGAAGAATTATCGGGTGTTTTTCATCCGTTGAAAAATCAGCTTTCCCAAGTCGACCAGAGACACGCAGGACGCCTTCGGAATCAAGGAATGGGTTCAAACAAAGCAAGTGCGAGTCTTTTGGAAGAGGTTTGGCATTTTTTAAACACTGTATTTCATTAGAAAAAAATTCACTTTGAACTAGCCTTATCCAATACAGCTCTGCTTCTCGAAGATTTTCTGGTGTAAGTGCACAGACTTTCTCGTGATTGCCCTTTAGCAATTTTATAAAATATATCACGTAAGCAGTGACTCTTAACAATTTTTTTAGGCTACTAAATTTTTCTATATCAATTATTTTTTCATTAACAATGATTGAATTAACTATTATTTCGCCTTTGCATTCATTTTTAATTTCTGGAATGAATGATTTGATTTTTAGCTTATTTTCTTTCGGCCAATCAATTTCGGGATTAATAAGCCACTCAGGACCATACCACCAGCGTCTTGAATTTATTAGCTCTTTGGAAGAGAGCCCCCTAGTAAGCATGTCTGCCGGGTTATCCTTGCTATTAACATGCCGCCAAGAACTAGGATCGGTCATTTCCTGAATTTCCGCTACGCGGTTTGCGACATACGGTTTCCACTTGGCGGCCGAGCCCTTAATCCAATGCAAAACTATAGTAGAATCGGACCACAAAATTATATTTTCAATATAACTGAAAAGATGTTTAATATGGTTGGCAATTCTGGCAGCTGTTAAAGCTCCTAAGAGCTCCAATCGCGGTAAACTAACTTTTTTTAAAGGAGCAACTCGCGATTTTGAAATTATATAGCAAGTATTAAAATAGCCTTCTGATGTCCTGTATCTAAAGTAGGCTACAGCTCCGTAGGATTTTAACGAGGCATCAGAAAACACATGAACTTGAACTTTGTTTACTGTTACATCTGAATCAAAATAATATCTAGGTATTTTCATATTTTCTAGTAGTTTTGTTTCTTTATACCACGTTTGATATTTATTTACAATTTCTTCGGAAAATGTGTCATCCCAGTCAAGACCAGATTCCCACAATTCCTGCAAGAGGAGCTTAGTTCTAATCATAAAGGGATTGAGGAATCCGATAGGATCAAATATTTTAGCAGCAGTGTGGAGAACGTGTCTTTTGGTGAATTTTAAATCACCGTTTGACGCTAAAGATGTCAAATCTATGGACAGAAAGTCCTCCTTATTGTTCCAATTTATTCCTAGTATTTTAAGGTTTGATTGTTTTTCTTCTATTTCAATTACAGGGTCGGCATTCTTCCACTGTTCCTTTAATTCTACAGAATTGGAGTTAAATTTCCGTAACTTCATATTCGCGTCTTTAAAAATTGAAACTGCACAAGATGACAGCTTAAAAGCTTCTGGTACCGTAGATGCTCCGTGAATCAAGTCATCTACGTATAAATAATTATCTAACATGTGGTATGCGATGGGATTGGCCTCCTTATAATTTTTAATGTGTTTTTTTAGAGTTGAAGCTAACACGTAGGGGGAAGTGGTGAGACCAAAACAATGTCGATTAAAATGATATAAGGTTGGTGGTTTATTTATGTCGCAGTCATCAAAATATAAAAAACATAAATAATCTCTGTCACTCCTCGATACCTCTATTTGCAGGAAGGCTCGGGCCAAATCCCCACAAAAAGCAATTTTATGCCGCCTGAAATTCAGTATAACATCTACGAGATTAGGATTTAAATTTTCCCCTGAGAAAAGACATTCATTTAAACTTTTGTTACTACCCTGTCGACTGCTCGCATCATAAACAATTCTAGTTTTAGAGCTAGAAGATTTTTCCCTAAAAACCGCTCTATGAGGCATTACATAATTTACAGAACAATTATCATTACACTTTTGAATAATTCCCTCATTCAATTGTTCCTTCATAATTTCATTATATCTTAAAAATAAAGATTGATCATCTTTTAACCGTCTTTCCAAAACTGCAAATCTTTTTTCCGCGACTTGGTAATTGTTACATAAATTTTGTCTATCCGTATCGCATCGCCACAAAAGTGGTGCTACATACCTACCATTTTCGAAACATATTTCCTTCTCAAATTTATTTATGACCTCAAAATGTTCATCATCTTGTTTATCTTTTTGATTAAATAGAAACGATTCCATTTCCCATAAGTTTCTTAAGTCATTATCTATTGACGAGCATATTATTTTTAAACAGGAAGTACTCTGTAATTTAGCGCCATAAATTCTACCTACTAAAGTTTTTCCAAATATCGTTGGTTGAATAAACAACGATTGATTTATTTTTTTAACTTCTCCAATTATCGTTGAAAACATATAATCAGCACCTAAAAGAATTTGGATGGGTTTTGCATGAATAAATGTGTCAGCAAATTCATTTTCATTAAGACCGAGTTTATTTATTAACTGAGAATCAACTGAGGCGATAATTTTCGCTCCGCTAATGACCTCTGACACAAGCGCTTCAATTTGTATGTCAGCGTAGGGGGGAACGCGACTGCGTACTGTAATATTCACAACATCGAACTCTTGTTCTATGGCTTTGCGGTTTCCGAACGTATAAACTAGAAGCCTTTCCTTTTTCATAGGTTTTAATTTCAAAGCTGTCGCTAGACTTTTTGTAAGGAACGCTCTAGAAGAGGCCGAGTCATATAAAAGCCTCGTATATAAGGTTTTAGAGATACCTAGCACCTGTACACAAGCAGTTTGTAATAATGTTGAATATTTTTCGGAGGAATTTTGAGTCTTAATAACTGACGATAATACAGTTTGGTTTTCGAGAATTCGGGAAGATTCGGGTGTTTCCGCATTTTCAACGGGACGATTTTTATCTTTCTTAGTGGGGCAAAATAAATAATTATGTTGATAACTTTGGCATAATTCGCAAGGTTGAATTTTTACTTTACAAGAAGATAATAGATGATTTTTATTCAAACATCGATAACACCTCCCACTTTTTTTTAACTTATAACGTTTTTGTTCGTCCGAGATTTCCTTACATTTTAGACTATAATGATTTGAATTGCAAAATATGCAAACATTTTTTACAACCGTGTTAAGCGCGACTGAAGTGGGAACATTAGTTTTTAATCTAGTCGGATTTTTTCTTTCCCATCGAGATGTTTCATTATTTTTTAAGGAAATTCCTGACACCGCGTTAGCCGCTTCTCGTGATTCTATTTCAAACTTTATAAAATTCATTAATTCATTGACGTCACCAGATTTATCAACATTTTTTTTTCTTTGAAATTCTACAACCAAATTATGGGGTAATTGCCTTAAAATTATTGGAATAAGTAAATATCCGAAATTATCTGAAGCCACCCCCATCGCTTGTAAATTTCTAATGCTAACTTCACATTCATCGTACAATTCTCGTAACGATCTGGTATTTGAAGCAGACTCAATTTCTAATAGTTTATTTATAAACCCACTAATCAAATATTCTGTTTTTAGTAAATCTAGAGACGATTTATAATTTTGTTCATTTAGAGCAAATCCTGAAATCGTTTTATAAGCTTCTCCTGACAGAAACGATTTCAAATATATGAATTTTTCAATGCTACTCAAGTTTTCATTAGAATCTATAGTACTTTTAAAACTATTTATAAATTCAAGAAATGTGTTAGGATCACCTTTAAATATTGGTATAGTTATCTTGGGTAAATTTATTGTAGGTGATCGTGTATTAGGATACGGAATTGTACTGGCATTTGTACTGGCATTTGATGCAGTACTTGTATTGCTCAGTTCAGCGTTAGCTTTAAACTTTTTTAATATTCCTTTAATTTTAAATTTTGCTTCATTAATGGTATCGTCATACTCAATACTGTTTTGAATTTCTGCTTCAAAAAGAGTAGTATCAGATATTAACTCTTCAATTTTAGGATTTATTAACTTTAATTCATCTTGTTTTTCAATTAAATTGTTCAAATATTCCGAGAGTGTCTCAAAATCATTTTCACTTTCTAAATCTACACTTTCCATAAATGTTTCAATTTTTGTAATAAATTTCGTACAGGCAGTTTTAATTACCTTGCGCTTTGATTTTAATTTTTCGAGATTCATTTTTAAAAACAAATAAAAGGTACAGTACCTGATTTTGCCGGGATATAATCTTAATCCAGTAAGTCGTCTTCGAAAATGTTGAACTTAATCTTGCTGATAATCACTAATCACTTGGAGCAACATTATCATGAACTTTAATATTAAAGTTCGCGGGTTTGTTGTCACCATAAAAATAATTAATCATAATAATCACTCAAGCGTGCTGGTTGGGAGAGCATAATAATATAGAAATCAACATTCTTGAATGAAATCTGGTAATTCATGATTTTTGAAGGAATTGGAGAAATGCAGTAAATATCATTTCTTGTTACGAGATTCTGGTGTATTTCAGGTAAAATAATACTAACGATTTGTCTTTTTCTTGGTTTAATATGCGAACACATAACACGCAGACAGACACATCAAACACTAAAAAGATATTAAACAGTAAATAAACATATTCGAGAAAATTTTAAAATCTAATTCTGGAAGCCGCATTTTGCTTCCTTTAGATCCGAGCACCTCATGATACAGAAAATTAATTCTCTTCTGTCACAGAGGGGACTCCCCGGTAGACAGACAGTCGGCGCCAATCTCCGCCGCTCACGTGATTTGCAACAGGGCGTTTTGACGATCTAGGTGGACAAAATTATTGCGCTGAAGTTTAATTAGGTTTTGCTAATTTTTCGAATGTATCTGTAATAAAATACTCAAACAGAGATAAATATTTGGTTTAATTAATTATTTATATAATTATTATTTTTATTTATTATTATTTATTTATATTATAATATTATATTGTCATTTTGAAACTGAACATGTATTCAAAGTTTCATCCCAATCGGATAATTAAAAGTGGTTTAAAATTGACTTGCACGATTTGAACTAAACATTCATACATACACTGCAACTTAATACAACTTAATATAACTTAATGATTTGCAAAATTTTGCAGGAGTTTTCTTAAGTTTCCAATATTTTAGGAATTTCACTTTGATTTTAAAAAATGCTTATTGCTTAATAATGCTTAATACTGTGTTAAAAGTCAAGATAAAGTTTATAAACAAGATGGCGCTTATTTTTAAACAACAATAGGTTAAATCTTGTAACAAGCATATGTCCAGTAAACGCCTGCTTTTAAATAAAACAGTATAGTCAAGACGTGCTTTCAAACTTGCAGGAAATTAGTGCAACCGTTAAAACTACCTCAAATCAACTGTCTACTTTACGGTCGTAGTCAATCGACACCTTGGATTTTTTCGACAAAACTCATACGGATCTCGAGAAAAAAGATATTCAGTTACAAGTATACGCGGTTTTGTTAAATTCCGATATAATCAGAAAATTAATTTTGTCCACCTAGATCATCAAAACGTTCCACTGTGCGACGTCGTGAAGAGAATTTATAGAATTTCTGGATATTTCATTACCTTGTGCTTCGGAAAACTCAGAGTCTTACAAAAGCCACCTGTGCTGAAAGCTTTGATTTTTGTACTGCTAGACTCTTAAAACTTAAGCACTGACCTATGTATACGTTTTTCACTTTGACTTGTAATAAGACTCGTGCATTATTTAAAGATGAAAATCTACTACATTTCATGCTCAAATCATGCATCTGGGTATCATGCAGGATATATTTTTTTTCACAAAAATTACAGGAGTGAAAAATGCTTCAAAGAATATGAAAAAAACAAATCCGAAAACAGGTAATCTAACAATACATGAAAAGTCCTGTGGGTTATTGTCTTTAAGTATTAAAAATATTTAAATACAAAACATACTTTACGATCGTTTTTAATTACATTTTTTTTTTCAAATATTGTCTTATGTCTAATAACAGAAAACTATTCAGTTTTTTTTTCACATATTCCGACGTTATCAGAAATTTTAGAAAAAAAAAAAAAAAAAAAAAAAAAAACCTGACAGCCTTAACTGAAAAGGAAGAATGAAAATAATTTTGAAGTCAAAAATATCAACGAAAAGTAATGTCTTTCTTGATAAATTTCTATCACTCAAAATGAAACACCAAAGGGAAAAAACAAAAAGGGAAAAAAAGGGGAAAGAAGAATGTTGAAATACTTCCTTCCGTCCATCGTTGAATGTGACATCCATCATTGCCTTTTTCACTCCTAGAAGTTTTGAACGGAGTAATAAGTTAAAACAAAAGATATGAAGAAGTTAAGTTTTTTTTCGGTTGAAAAATAGTTTTAAAACTAGGTAATTGAAAAATAATCTAAAATACAAATTTAAAATTCAGAAATAGATGTTTTTAAAGTTAAAACGTATATATATTTAAGTAAAATGTTGTTTCTACAATATACTTCTATAAAAACTGGGAGTAATTTTATCTAAAAAAATCAATATATGACCAGTAAAAAAATATATATATTCTTTTTCAAAATATCTTCCCTCAAATTACATGTATGTACTGATCCCCATCATATCAGTCCATTCTTAAAAGCGATTGGTTGAGGTACTTTGTGGAAACCACTTCAGTTATATCTGTAAAGCTGAAATAATGTCATACCTGTTTTCAATGTTCACTACTTACGTATTATCCGAGCCAGAAAGATACACCGCAAACAGTGGCATGGATAATATTGGTTATAATAACTCTTAGTAGGAATTGCTTAGTTAATGTTTATTTTTTTCTGTTGTATCTATTGTATGTAATGTTATATATATACTAGGGGGCCTACCCCCTGCGAGCTACGCTCGCCAACCCCCGCTCAGACTTCGAGGCCTCTAAAAACATGGCAGCGTGCTTTGTTTTAAAAATATTGGTAAATCTGTAATTGGGTTGCCATGCTTTTAACGTTTTAATGGGGCATTTTTTGATTATCATGGCCTCATATACAACTGTTGCGACAACTGACGACTGTTTTCGGGATTGAAAAGTATAATCAATTACAACTTGAAAACCAGCTTGTATAAAATGGCTAGGTTTAAATTGTGGCTACCTCTCGGACTTTTATAACAACGCTCTGTATTCTATTCTTCCTTTGCGTTTAAGGATGAAAAAAATTACATCCGTTTGTGAATAACATTAAGAACCACGGTATTGAAAAGTACTATGTTATAGACATTTTCAGTAACAGGTTTTAATTTTCTCTCTATTTTAGTGCACCATCATGCATATTTTCATGTTATTTTAAATATGTAAATTATTTATTTTAATTAATATCTATATATATATGAATTTTCTAATAATTATTTATCATACAAAATTAATTAAATATTTTGTGCATGCATGCCTGCATTTATTCGGCATCAATTGAGATATTTAAACAAATTTGCTATCCGCGATAATTTTGCACCATGTTATGTCACTTGAATATTGTCCATAAGAAAATCGGGTACTTTTCCAGTATAGGATCCTTTGTTTTTAGGTTTGGCGTAATTCGAGTTTCAAAAAGGGATAGATTCGTTAATATACATACATTTGTTGCCAAAAGTTATAAAATCAAACTCAATGAACTTTTGGTGCTTTTCTATTATAGGGGTCTTGACGCTTTTTTAAAAAGCTTGGCGCAATTCGGCATCAGAAAGTGAGATTTGGTGCCAAATGACATAAACAGCCATGGAAACAAATTCGACGATTTTTTTTGTTTATATGCGTATTTTAATTATACGTATATTATTATTGTTTTTTCTATACAAATTACTTCTGATTATATATAAAATAGGATAAATGACATTCTACGCTAAACAAATTGTATAAATATTGAAAAAATGCTTCTGTATACGAAATGACAAAGTGAATAGGTTGACAGAAAGTATGTTGCCAAATTTCCTTTTCCGCCAAGGCTATTTTCTCTGTTTCGTCAAGGCCCCATATACTGGAAAAGCACCGAACTTTTATGCTTGTTTATACAGGTATTTATATGTATATATACAATTTATTTATAATTGTCTTTCAATTTACCTCTTTTTGTACATAAAAATAAATAAATTCTTTTAATTAAATTTTACAAAAAAAAATAACAAAATGATATCAATAAATAATAATTACTATTAATTCCTTTCCTCCTCTTTCTTTTGCGTTTACATAAATGACGTCATTTGGACGAATTTATTCAAAATATTTTCAGTTTATAAATTAAATTAAATGCTGACAGGCGATTGAATCCTGACGATAGAAATGTGATTTTTTTTTCCAAATTTTCCTGAAAAACATAATTTAATCACAATCTTTCTTCATTATCGATTGAAATAAAAGATAAATTCAATTTCAATTTGCTAAAATGACGATTAAAAAGAAATCAATAACCCTATCGGGATCCTTTTCGATTTTTTTCCCTTTTTTGTCACTAAAAAACTGAGTAATTAGTTGCCATCATTACAGAAATGTCATTAAAATTAGAAAAAAATTAATATCTCGAAAACTAATTCCAATTTCAAAATTCTATTACCAGTTTTGACATCCGCGGATTTTTATGGTATTAATTTCACCATCAAGCGTTTAATATTTTATTAAAAATAGCCCTGAAACATAATCAGTCGTTTAATCAGTCGTTTCATAATATCGTTTCATAAATTCGTTTCATAAAATCGTTTCACAAATTCGTTTCATTAGGATTTTATATATATAGGGTAGATATATACACTGAGGACCAAAATATTAGTAACACATCTCACTCAAACTTCGATTCGTCCGCTCTGCACCTATATTGGTATAATAAATCTGATTTTTTTGATTTAAAAAAAAATCACGTCAGAATAACCAGTGAATATAGCAATAATATTCCATATATTATACCGGCTTATTAAATTAAAACCTATTCTTAAACTAATCTATCAGTCTCCATATGTATAAGATCTTAATCCACCTAATAATATTCATTCCAAATTGCTTAACTCTAAAAATGGCGCTAACTACTTATATTCCTTAAATAAAACCCTTTTATTACTAAAATTCACTATTATTTCCAGTGTATATCAAACCACTCTAAACTCTTTACTTAATTGCTAAAATGTCATAACTCCTAAATTATCCCGTTCTTAAAAACCTATTTATTTAAATTTATTCTTTTAATAAAATATCAAAATGTTTCTTATAATATTTCAATGCTTTAATAAGGTAAAGCCAGGAGAGATGGCGCGGTCGGAGAGATTGCGCACATAGAGGTTTGGTAGGAAGGAGTAGAGTGAGGGAGCAGCGACTCCAGTAAGTTGTACAGCAGCAGTAGTGGAGTGTCTACTTGAAAGTGTACGTTGATTGTTTTGAGCGTCTAAGATAAAGCATTGCTATTTTGTTTTGTTTTCCCAAAGTAAGTGCTTGAATTTTCATAGCTATTCATCAGAATTTCTATACAATGTCAGTAGTACAAAATATCTTAAACTTAAATGATTTCTCATAAGCTACTAATCTAGACTAACAATGTGAACATCAACAGTTCGTTTTAGTAACGGCCATGTTTAAATAAAAGACTGCGCAATCTCTCCTACCGAAATTGGAGAGTTTGCGCATCTGCTACTTAGGAGAGATGGCGGGTTGTTCCCATTAGTTTCTATGCTAGGAGAGATTACGCAGGTTATTGTTAAATTTGCATAAAAAATGAAAAATGAAAATGGACTAATTTTAAGTTAAACGTGTTTTCAAGTAACTTATGTTATATTGTAATCTTATCTGGACTTGCTTTTTCTGATTCTTTAATTTTTCCCCCTTTAATTCAAAATTTTTAATCGTTTTTAAAATTATTTCATTTTTTTTAAT
The DNA here is from genome assembly GCA_963931845.1 of Maratus michaelseni. Lineage (NCBI taxonomy): Eukaryota > Metazoa > Arthropoda > Arachnida > Araneae > Salticidae > Maratus > Maratus michaelseni. The sequence continues at coordinate 94,440,571 of OZ007589.1, read as the reverse complement.
TCTTTAATCATTAGGTTGAAATATTCACTCCTAATACAATAATATTTGTTCACAAAAACCTTACAACAATGTCATTTAAATGTAATTATTATTGTTAACAATTTAATTGTAGTTATTATTAGTAACAATCTCTCCTACCCATGTGCGCAATCACACCAACCCTGTAAGGTCAGATTGCGAAAAATAACTTTCTTGGTTTTATTACAACTGTCCTATTAAATTACAACATAACAACAAAATAGCAATGGAAATGCATAAAAAACAAATTAAGTGAAAATTATTCATGGGTAGTTTAGCAAAAAATTAATATTTAGATTTTTTATTGTTATTCTTTTGAATTGTGCGCAGACTATCCTAGCTTTACCTTATACTAATTTTATTCCGCATCAATAAATTCATTTTTTTTCTTTTCTATTGTGCGCGAAAAGCATTGTCTAAAATTTTTTTTAGCAACACTCTCGACTCAAATCGCCCTGCTTGTTTACATGACGTGTGCCTGGGTCGAGGCTTTAGAGTGTTATAGAACATTTTTTCCCGCCCGCAAGTCAATTTACTTCAAAATTAATACACCTGAGCTGTTAAATAAGTCCCTCTTAAATCATTTCTGATTGGTGTAGAGGAATCAGTTGACTTATTTGTCAGTTTTTGCGTGATAAAAATAAATACGCAAGCGCAGCAAAATCAGGCAGACCGAGACGAACAACGAGGGTGAGGCAGACACAGGACTAAAAGGTTTTTTTTTTTTTTTGGAGAGTTTGAAATATTATTCGAAGCTCTTTTAAGACCTCATAATGTAGAGATTATTGGAAACTCCGACTGCCAAATAACGATGATTAAGTAACCATTTAAATCGACTTGCTACAGCATTTCTCCTGCGTGATTTTTGAGTATGTAAATACACGTTGTTTTCAAATTTCGACTGCTTACTTATGGAGTCCATACATTTTCGTCGTAATTACTGAGTCATGCATCCATCCGGCCTATGCCTGTGTTTAAAGATATGGAAACCCAATTTAAACAGATTTTCGCCAACAGCCTTTTTCAGCTCCTATTTGTCACTTCATCACATGTATGTGTACACATACTATAAACACACATATAATACACATATATATTCCATTACTAGGATCCATGCCATAAAATCATGAATCTATCAACCAACTTCCACCGTAAAAAAATAGTGGGTTACTATTTTTCATATTCAAATGTTGCCAGGTTTCCTTATTTTAATCTAATTACATATAAGTTACTCAAAATGTGCAGTTAAATTAGATATTATTCTTAGTGAGACACGTAAAAAGGAGCGTTATATCCGAATAAGCGATGTATCAAGTCACGACATAGCGAGGGGCTGGTGTAATATTATTTTAAAACAGACTCATAATAAAAAATCTCTGATTGGTATGCTAAGGAGTTTAACTTTATTCGAGTTTCTTGGAAAAGTGATACTTTTGCTTTGTGTTTTGAAATATGGATATTAACGAGGACTAGCCTTTCCTTTAAAATAGCTCGGGTGGAAGAAAAATTCTTTAGACCCTTGAATTTTTTCCAACATAAAAAACATCTCGTCAGAAGTCTCATATAAGCGCGGGTGATGGGTATGAGCCACGTACAAACCTTTTTAAGGACCTATTTTATTTTTCAAAAGAAAAAAAAATAGTCATTAGTGTCAACGGAGACCGCTATAAGTGGGAGATACAGGTACATTGGACTCAGCGTAAAGCCCTTATGACCGGCTATAATACTAACACTAGTCATAGTGGCAAGAGTTATAAAAATATTTAATGTAATTAAATTTTCAGCGGATCTGAAATTACGCTGGACATAAATGAATACAAAGGATGTGAATTATCACTTAACTGCACAGCGTATAGCCAACAGAGTGAAAACCTGTCCAGACTGGGGATTGAACCAGGATACCTTGGTATAGCGCATCAAGTGCTTTACCATTTAAGCCACCAGGACAACATCCAGTCTAGCATTCTCTCACTTTTATATGGTAAGGCTACAACTTCTGCAGCACAAGATGGAACATCAATCATGAGCACAACTTCAGTGGCATGCATGAGACAAATTAAACGCAGTATCGGTGAATATTTATGTATATTCAAATGATAAAATTATGATAAAATGATTTAATGATAAAAATGAAACACGATATTTAATATTATATTTTATGTGATTAAATAAATCAAATGATTTAATAGCATTGTTGTGATTGCTGTAAATGTAATGTGTTCCTGTAATAATTTAAAAATATTTTGGTATAATTAAAAAACTGAATTTTGGAAATCCCCCAAAAATAGAAAATCTTCCCCCTACAAATTGCACTGTAAAAAATGACCAATGTTTCTTATTTTATGAAAATGTACTATAACCACGATCGAAAATATAATATAATCTTTTGAGTTATCCGAAATTCCGAATAGCGTATTCCATTGTCTTTTGAATCCGCATAAACCAATACATTTCCAAAATTTAAAGAATTATTTATAAAAACAAAGTATTTTTCGCTGCCCGTATTTTTCAGAAACGTTTCCGAAGGGTTTTTATAGTGTATTAATGAGTGTCCTCAGCCTGGAATACCTATTTTTCGAATGTCGTCCATTCTCAAGTAAACGTTTTCAGCCGCATAAGTTAATTTATACATGAAAAAGTAAAGAAATAATCTTAATTTTAATGTTATTGTTAATGCTGTTAATTTTGCATGTTTGTCTGTTAAATATATTTTTTGAGCATGAAAATGTTTACTTGAGAATTGATAGCATTCGAAAAACAGGTATTCCAGGCTGAGGACACTCATTAATACACTATAAAACCCCTTCGGAAACGTTTCTGAAAAATACGGGCAGCGAAAAATACTTTGTTTTTATAAATAATTCTTTAAATTTTGGAAATGTATTGGTTTCTGGGGATTCAAAAGACAATGGAACACGCTATTCGGAATTTCGGGTAACTCAGAAGATTATATTATATTTTCGTTCGTGGTTATAGTATATTTTCATAAAATAAGAAACATTGGGCATTTTTTACAGCGTGGACTAAAGGGGATAATCCACCCCCCTTAAATTCCAACCTTATTTCAAACTCTGCATTTCTAATCGAAATTTTATATTTGTTACAAGTTTATGTTTAGTGCCATTCAAATTTTAAACATGTTCTTCTAAAACTGTCATAGCAATTAATTCTTGCTATTGAACGATTCAAATCAATCGAAATATTCATTCCTACTGAATTCCGCTCATTGAATTCTTTTTTGTTGAATAATTTGAAAAGAATATTCTGATGGATGAGCTAATAATTATGAAAATGCTTTTTAATATGCTCTTCATGATTATTTTTGATAACAAGTGTCCCAGCACTTTATAGATCAATAACAATTTTTCATTTTAAATCTTTTGAAAGACACTTCTAATTTATTAGTTCACTTGTAACTGTTTCCATTAATTTCTCTCAATATAACGTTTCTAACGTTTTAAAAGGCATTGATAGGTTATTTACGAATGGAACACGTATTTGTAATTTGAATGAATTTCTCCCTTTATCATTGTCCAATAGCTATTTCCTGAAACGTTAGCTTTAGAAATATTCGTTCCAATCGCAAAAATGTTTGAAATGTTTTTCTTCAGCATATCAAAAGCCATTAATGTCAAAAAAGTTATTTTTGTAAAAGTATCAAAATTTAAATTTTTATATGGTCTCTGGATCCTATACGTTAAATTAAACTTTTTCCATGCCCTAATAAGTAAAAAAAATAATAATAATTTCGGACAACCAAACTTAACAAATAATTACCGTCTAAATTTTAGAATTTTTTAGAATTTTCTGGCACTAGAAACAAAATATCGCAGTTTTAGTGCCTGTAAATCCATGAAATTTAAACTATCATAACTCGGTAATTTTAGGTCGTATCAAAAGTTATTTACGTCAAAAAAGTTATTTTTGTAAAAGTTTCAAAATTTAACTGTTTAGATGGTCCGTGGATCCTATAAATTATATTTAGAGAAATTTTCTTTACTTTCTTCTCTAATAAGTAAAAAAAAATAATAATAATTTAATTTTGGACGACCAAAATATGAGTTATATATCTTTAGTTTTATCAATTTTCAGCATTTTCTACCATTAAAAACAGAAAATCGCGCCTAAAAACGCTGAAAATCCATAAAATTTAGCATTATAACTCAATAATTTTTGGTTGCATAAAAATTAACTTGTTATTATTGGAGAAACATGTTTTCTAAATATAACTTATAGAACCCAGAAACCGCATAAAAATTTAACATCCCTAACTTTTTAAAAAATAATAACTATTTTAACGTAAATGGATTTCATAATAATAATAATTTAATTTTGGACGACCAAAATATGAGTTATATGATACCTGTAGTTTTATCAATTTTCAGCATTTACTACCATTAAAAACAGAAAATTCCGCCTAAAAACGTTGAAAATCCATAAAATTTAGCATTATAACTCAATAAGTTTTGGCTGCGTAAAAATTAATTTGTTATTGTTGGAGAAACATTTTTCTAAATATAACTTATAGAACACAGAAACCACATAAAAATTTAACATCACTAACTTTTTAAAAAATAATAACTATTTTAACGTAAATGGATTTCATATGATAAAGAAAAACATTCGAAGCATTTTTGCAGTTGGAACCATACCTCTAAAAACTGCGGTTTAGGAATTAGCTATTAGATGGAGCACCCTGTATATGTTATTAAAGATTAAGCTGATAATGTGTCCATTTCCATAACAAAGAAAAACAGCATATATAAGGGCTAAAACGTCATGTCTCAATCAGTGACACAGGGATGAGCTGATTTAAAGCATGAGACGGCGAATCCCCTGAGCCTTTTGATTTTATGTACCTTAAATTTACTGTCAGCAAGTTGCTATTTTCTATTGTAAAATTTACGTTCTGAAATTTTAATCAGTTTTTGATCAAGTTCCACTTATAATCAATATTTTGTACTTTATAGTAGAACAAGGTTTTTTTTAAGCATACATTTATCTATATATATTCTAATTCAACTTATTGTTTCGCAACAATATAACTTCTTCTGGTAAGAAAAATACCTCTAAATACTTAAACATAATACTTATGATTTTTTCTCCGAATCATATAAGTATTGTGCATTTCGTTACAACTATCATTTTGTTAAACGAATAATGTTGAACGCATTATTTCAGAAATGTATTTAACTAAATTGTCTAAAAGTAGAGTATTTGTCATACGCCAATATCTAACCCTTAATAAACGAATGCTGTTATATTAGCGACAACCAATTTTTATCGTCCAAATATGTTCTTTTCAATTGGACACCACTATTTTTGCCCATGAAATTTCACTTTTTATATCTCAAAATTTCAGCAATTAAATAATGCAAAAATTACATGTCAAAAAAAGGGATGCCAAAACAATAATAACTGTAAACAACATGTTTGACCAATAAAAATTGATTGTCGCGAATATCGTGGCATTCGTTCGTTAGGTGTTAAATCTGAACATATTAGAAAAGCATTTCCTTCTGTAATGAAAATTTAAAATTCTTAAAGAAAAAAAGATTAAAAGTTCACATTTGTTTTTAACACTTTGTTGAACAATTTAGTGCTTTTTCTGCATACAAAACATCTAGCAGGTTTTTTGCAATAGTTTTTACTTACCCATCATACGTAGTATAGGGTAAGTCTTGTAATCGTTTTGATAATCGAAAAAAAAAATTGACGGATTTACACGTTTCAGACACTGGAGATTCCGAAAAACATATTTTTAGAAAAAAAATTTCTCGTCCGTCTGTGTGTCTATGTGTCTGTAAACGCTCTATCTCCCGAAAAAATTGAGATAGAGACTTGAAATTTGGTATGTATTTAGTATGTAATGATGGGAAGAAGCCTATTTCATTTCAATAACCTCGATTAACCGGAACTATTTTTTTCGGACTCTCGAAATATTCGTTCTGATAAAAGATATATAAAAATTTTCGAAATTGTTTATTTTAAGGATTGAATATAAAAGACAATAAAAAAACATAAATTTTTCATAAAGCATAAAGTCGATCGGATAATTAGTTGCCGAGATATTTGTAATCCTATTTTTCAAACTCTTCGATTTTTCATGACCCTGTATTTCATCCAAATTTCGATTCAAAGATATATTTTAATTGGAAATGAGACACTTAATCAGATGCAATAAACCGCTAGTTAATAGGATTATTGTTTTTGGAGTTATAAAGATGTTTCTTTTAAGCAATTCAGAAATCGAGCCTTTAAAGTTTATGAATTCATCAAGCCACGATTTTATTTGAATTGCAATGCATTTTATAAGTAGTTTACACATTTTTTATTTTAATATTTTACATTATGCATATCCATGATGGGTAAGTAATACGATGGCCCCCAACGACTAGTTTATTTATTTATTCGCGGAATGGCCTGTCATTATATTAGAAGGAAAATGACTCTGGGAAATTTCTCCTTGTAATTGGAAAAAACAGAAACGCGCTACATTGACAACATATTGTTGAGAAAAATTGTTTGTTTAAATTTCTGAAATTTTTATGCCATTGGATGTAATAGCACTATATATATATATATATTAAATACGATAGTTTTTCTAGTATTTACTTCTCTCATTTTTTGGCAGAAATTTCTGGAAAACAACAACTTCACTGAAATTTGTAAAAAGTTTTAGACGCGTGTCATAAAAATTCGACAACAAAATGAAGAGAAAATGTGGAAAGGTCAGAAGATAGAAGTCTGACAAAAAGTGAAGTTGATAAGAAGAAAATGCGAGATGCAAAAAAAAGGTGAAATATAAGAAGAGAGAAAAGTTAAAAATTAAAGCTGACATTCGTGTGATTATGAATTTATTTTGAAACGTGATTAAAAATAATGAGATTAAGTGTAAATAATAAAAAAGTTGAGTATTAAACAGTTTTAAATACTCTCGATATAAACTCTAAATAGTATGATTCATAATACGTTTTCGAAATTTTGTATCTCATAATAAACAAGATAATAATTAACTTTATATATATATATATATATATATATATATATATATATAATCTATTTAATAATAAATACTAAAAAGCAAATTCCCTTTATTTATCCCAGCTATTTCAAGCTGAAAAACAAAAATTAGATTATTTCACAGTTAGAATAACACTACATTTGGTTCAAAATTTATTATTATTATTATTATTGTTATTATTGAATAGTGCAGTTCACTGCACTATCTAAAAGCTGCTTACACTTATTAAATTTTTCAAGGACTATATGGGACCACTATTTTCCATTAGAAATTTTTCTTTACATTATTTAAATCAATGACTTGTTGTTTCCACAAGAAACTCTTTTTTTTTAATTCTACACGTACCACATTTTCAAAAGAATATTCTTTGACATATTTTACTAGGAGTATTTTAAGTTAAATCTAATACAAAAAAAAAAAAACGAAAATTCATGCGTCAAGCATAGATTATGTAACACTTTCCAACGCTTCCAAAATAATTTTATAAATCATTACCGTTTAATAAGATGAAAGATAACATCTAAATAAACAATTTGAAAGACGCATAACATATTTAAAAACGTAATTTCAGGAATTTCCAACATATCAATATTCGTAAAATTATCCGAATACTTTTATTCAGCCCTGTATATGATCTATAGATTTGTATATATACTACATAGGATGCTAAAGTTTAGTTTAGTTAGGAAATGCGTAGCACAGTTTAAAATTCTACTTCTGGATTTTCTGTCAATAAACGGGAATGTGTTCGCGAACTTTTGTGCTGCCCTGTATATGAAATACAGAATTTATACACACCAAGTAATAAACAAAAAGGGAGTTAAATTTAAAATCGCGTTCAGCAACTTAAAACGCACTTCCAGAAATTATTTTTAACACAGTAGAGAATTCTTTTGTGTGTCCCTGTAAATGAACGATGACTGCTATACATACAATATTCTGTAGTAAGCCTTTTGTAATGCACCTTAGTGATATATATAAATTTCAATGCGTTTAAAATAGTGAAACATTATTTAATTAAACCGCAAACGATTTTTCTCCATAGACGTAATGTAACGGAATTCTTTTGACTGTCCCTGTAAAGTAACTATAAGTGCTATGCACACCCTATTCCATATTAAGCTTCTTGTAATGCACCTTAGTGATATATATCAATTACAATGTATTCGAAAGTGTGCAACATCATTAAAATAAACAAATGATTTTTCCCCATAGACCGTAATGTAACGGAATTCTTTTGAGTGTCCCTGTAAAAAAACTATAAGTGCTAGACACTTCAGTTGAAATAGGGAACATGCTATATATATGGACAATAACATATAAAAATTGCAGGGCAATCCGAGCATATTTACAGGAGTTAAAGCACGGACAGACGGCCAGACAAACCGAAGTCATAAACACTTTTCAACTAGGTTGGAAAGTGTTAAAAATGTTTGTAAATTGTAATCGCCTTGTTTAATCGCATAATTTGTAGTATTTTTCTGATATTCAATTCGTCGAGAAATTCTATTCAAAAATTTGGTAGAACTGTACGCATCCTGTATCTAATAAAACATATGGTAATGTCACACCTAGCTTTGACAGTTGAGAATATGTAGTGATATTACAAGAATGCATTTAAAATCAATATCATTGAAGATAGAAATCTGACAAAAAATGAATTTGATAAGAAGAAAATGCAAGATGCAAAAAAAGATGAAATATAAGAAAAGAGAAAAACTGAAAACTAAAGTTGACATTCGTGTGATTATGAATTTGTTTTGAAACGTGATTAAAAATAATGAGAATAAGTGTAAATAATAAAAAAGTTGAGTACAAAACAGTTTTAAATACTCTCGATATAAACTCTAAATAGTATGATTTATAATACGTTTTCGAAATTTTGTACTATACTGTCATTGATTCTGGGATAGGTGACAAATATTGTGGTGTTTCTGCTTTATTTCTGAATCTGTCTTGAAGCTGCTGTAGAGTATAAGTGGAAGTTTCTCTTTCCCCAAGAATTGTGAAATGTTATACGATGCATACAATTCCTAACTCATAAGCCATGTTTTACACGATGGTTATCCTTTTTATGTCAAAATTAATGTAGGTCATATTTCGTAATTATTTTAATGTGAATATAGTAATTATTTTCATGATTACAAATATGTTTTTGAATATTTTAAAAAAGGACAGAATTATATTTCACTTCAATATTTCTATCTTATTAAAAAAGAAACTTTTCAATCGATTAATTTATTGGGAGATTTATAAATTAAAATTTCTCGCGTGGACTTAAAACTGGAATGTTGAAATTTTAATCTACCTTCATAAAGATTTAAGAAAAAGTTCAAAAGCTTATATGCTTTTTCAGAATGATTTGATACAAGGAACTCAAATAAACTATTGAAAGTTAGAGTTACCATTTGAAAAATAAAAGTACAATTTCTAATATGTACATGATTTCTAAATCATAATACACGCATAATGTCTAATAGTAGACGTTATTATTAACACGTTCGCACCATTTTTATATAATGATTTTCGGTTGAATTAATGGGAGTTGTATTTTCTTTTTCGACTGTCCATCATTCAGAAAATGCAGGAAATTTATAGATATAATTATTTTACAACTAATCATTTAAGGGGGGAGATCACGTTGAGCACCCTGAAAATGACAATAATTTAACCAGTGCGAAAAACTCTGTGATTTTAAAACCAATGAATGAAAGACAAAAAAAAATTTTCTATAATTTCACACATTCTTGTAGTTTAAAAAAACATTCAAATTATATATATTTAGCAATATCAATTAATTAAATGATAACGACCAAAATGGCTTTTTAAAAATCTAAATACTAAAATATGCATTTTGCGCGCAAGGTTAAAAAAATTCTACTGCAGACACACACTTAATAGTATTTCATTTATTTTTACTTATATTGCTAAATTTTACACTGAACCTAAATTTCAAAGTATATTCAAATTTATTAGCATAATTAATGGCTTTTATAATGATATTCACTAAATTTACCAAACATTTTAGATTTATTTTTTCAATACAAAATTTTCTATGACAAAAATTAGACTAAATTTAGGTTCAGCATAAAAGTATACATGGAAATTAATTATAAGCAAAATTTCAAGGTTCTATGATAATTAGTTTTCAAATGAGAGTGCGCGCAATGTCAAAAAATACAGTTTTGTGGAAAATGGCTTCAAAGGTAACTTTACAGCATGACAGGAAATGGCTTTTTACAAGATATTTTTAGCTATAACTTCTGTTCTAATTGGAATTTTTGTAAAATTCTTTTTGCAGTGTATTTGTAACATTTCAAGGTATCCATGCTATTTTTATTTTTGAAAAATTGTTTTTTTTACCATCAACGTGATCCCCCCCCCCCCTTAAATCAGTTATTTCTTCCAAATAAAGGGCTAGAGTTTGATTCCTATTTTTTCGTCTATAGAGTGTTATTAAATAGAAGCTTTACTTCTGGTAAAATATTGAAAGATTTGATAATAAAGATAAAAGTCATTGAAAGAACATTTTAACTTTGATTTTTATTACTTTTCTTAGAACTACCTCCGAACAAAACTTGAAATTATTTTCAATAAAATCTGCCCCCTCTCCGTGAAAAATGCCAATAGTAATTTATTGCAATGTTGTTCTACTTCGTTAAAAAAAAAAAACTGTTCATCCAACAATATATAAAACTTTACTATCAGCAAAATGAGTGTAAATGAATTTTAAAAAGTAGAAACATTATCGGTTATAAAATTATGAATTTCAATAAATTCATATTAGTGTTCCCTATAGGTAGTTGTACAGATAATAAGATTAATTATTCTAAGAAATATTGTTTCATTTTTTTTTTCAATTTTCTTTACTTTTCGTTAATTATCGTTAAAACATTTTCTCACATCTTCAGTTAAATATAAAATTGAACAGTCATTAGCATAAATAAAACAGAATAAAATTAGAACAAACTTTAAAAAATGAAAATTTAATCTATCACAAATTTCGATTAATTCCAGCTGTCTTTTCTATGCATTTAGTAATAAAATATCCAGTTGCATCATTAAACCTAATTATACAGTTTTTAAAAGTATGTGGGAGTGTTCCCTGTTTAAAGCATTCATCTGTTTTCTATTTCAATGTAATACTTCACTGATGCATAAAACAGAAATTAAGCAAACTTCCATTATGATTTGCTCGCACATTTGTTTGAAAATATTATTGTTATGTCTCAGGTAGGAACAATAAATTGATTGCGCAGAAATAATAATTAAATAAACTATTTGTATATCTTAGGAAAAGATGGATTGAGTGTTTTGTACATTCTGTCTGCAAGCAATCACGTAAATGAAAAAATAATAAAACATAAAACTGCTTCGGTGGTGGGTTTTATTTACGTGACATAATGATTAAGATAAAAAACGACTTTTTTATTTTTAAGTTACGTTTACTTTAAATATTCCACAAAATCATTCCATTGTAGATCCCTACGTTACAAAATATGCCTATCCTCTAAATGTTGTGATTTTAAAATCTGATGATCGGTGGCTATCATAGTCAGTAGTTAATATGTCAGTTATATGTCAAGTACCTTAGAAACCCGTTGAATAGAAGTTAAGTTATATGTCATGTAATTTCCATGATCGAGGTTTAATACATGCAACAAATATAAAAGCACTTTTTTTTCAACGAAGGAAAGTAATAGTGACTAAGAAAAACCCTCCTTAATCCTAATCTACAACTCAATGGTTTCTTTTTGATAATAGTGGGTTTCTTTTTTAATAAGTAACATTAAATAAATATTTATAATAACATTTAAATAAATAACTACATCAACATTACGCTTTTCTGATGATTAAAAGCAATAAAAAAATATAATAAAATATAAAGCACGAGATAAAATTTCCTTGTAAAGTCTAAATATGAATTTCGCGTTTAAGAACGATCGGAGGTTATTTCTCGGCCAAAATTTTTTATTCATTTTTTTACTTCAATACAATAATTCACCTATGCATAAAACAGAAATCAAGCAACTTTCCATTATGATTTGTTCACATATTTCCCTGAAAATATTATTGTCATGTCTCATGAACGAGCAGTAAATTGATTGCGCAGTAGTCACAAGTAAATAAACTAATTTGTATGTCTCAGGAAAAGATGAACTGCCAGATGCTGTCTCCAAACAGCTACATAAATGAAGCAAGAATAAAAAAATAAAACGGTTTTATTGGCAGATTTTAATTAGGTGACAGAATGGTTAAGATTTTTTAATTTAAAATTACTTTTATTTGAAATATTCTTCAAAATCATTCCATTGTTATTCCCTACGTCACAAATATACCCATCCTTTAACCTTTTCAGGGGTAGTGGTATGTTTATGAAACCACTTAAGTTTAATTCCCAAACGCCACAATGGCAACAGAATTTTGGTAAAATCTTTCCCATTTAATATGTATGTGAAATATAGCCTTTTTTTTATTTGCAAATAAATGTTTTCGTAAATTCCGGTGCCAGTCATTTATTTCAACATTTTAGTACTGAAAGTACTTTGCCCCTAAAAGGGTTAAATGTTATGATTTTAAGACCAGTGGTCGAGGCTGGCCGTTAATATATCTATCATTGTCAGTACATGATATGTGAGTTGGATAATTTATTTAATGACTTGCCTTTCAAACATCGCCATAACTCTATTAGTAAACAACATATAAAGATGCTCAATACTCTGCAATCTTCAAAGCAAAATTACCTAGCTAACAATGCAAGTAAGTACCTTTGAAATCTGTTGATTGGAAGTAAAGTTATAAGTCATGTAATTTCCATGATCAAGTTCTAATACATACAATAGATATAATAGCACTGTTTTCAACAAACAAAAGTAATAGTGACTAATGAAGAATCTACCTTAATCCTAATCTCCAACTCAATGATTGTTACAACAAAGGTTTATTTCCATGATACTCGTTCTTTTTTATAAATAACACTAATGCATTTGTTTAAATGACTTGTCTTTCAAACATCGCCTTAACTCTGTCAGTAAACATAATATAAAGGTGCACTACACTGAAATCTTCATCGCAAAATTACTCAGCGATCAATGCAAGTACCTTTGAAATCAGTTGAATAGAAGTTAAGTTATAGGTCTTGTAATTTCCAAAATTGAAGTTTAATACATACGATAGATATAAGAGCACTTTTTTCAATAAAGGAAAGTGGTGTGACTAATGTAGAAAACTCCTTAATCCCAATCTCCAACTCAACGATTGCTACAACAATGGTTTCTTTTCATGATAGTGGAGCTTTTATATAAATAACACTACGCTACATCAACATTACACTTTTCTAATGACTGAAAGCAATAAACAAAACTTAAATATAAAACAAGTGCTAAAATTGCCTGATGAAAATTAAATATGAATTCCTCGTTAAAGAACGATCAGGAGTTATTTCTTGCTCAAAAATGTTTTTCATTTTTATTTCAATACAATACTTTACTGATGCATAAGATAGAAATTAAGCAACATTCCATTATGATTTGTTCGCATATTTCCCTGAAAATATTATTGCCATATCTCATGAACGAGCAGTAAATTGATTGCGCAGTAAATAAATAAACAATTAAATAAACTATTTGTATGTCTCAGGAAAAGATAGTGCTCTATCTTTTCACTTTGTCTCTGGGAAGTCACATAAATTAACCAAGAATAAAAAAAATAAAACTGTTTTTTTGGCAGATTTTATTTAGGTGATTTTATTTATAGTTAAGATTTTTTTAAATTTTAACCTTTTGCACTCCACTGACTGTGACATACTAAGTCTAATCCCAAAATGTAACAGTGGTACCGGAATTTTGAAACAAAATTTTCTGTTTTTTATGTGCACGAATAAATAAACACATTGACTTATTTTCAAATAAATTTTATCAAAAATTCCGGTGCCATTGTGACATTTAGGGATATTAAACTTAGTATGTCACCGTATAAGTTTCAGTGGAGTGCAAAAGGTTAAATTACTTTTATTTTAAATATTCTTCAACATCTTTTCATTGTGAATAACGTATGTGACGTTATAAAATATACCTATCCTCTAAATTTCCTTAATTTAAAACCGGTGATCAAAGCTAGACGTTCATAGATATCTATCAATGTCTGTACTTAATCTGTCAGTTGCATATATATTTTTAATGGCTTGTCTTTCAAACATAACTCTGTCAGTAAACGTCATATAAAGATGCCCAACATGCTTAAATCTTCATCGCAAAAATAGCTAGATAACAATGCTAGATAGGTCTTGTAATTTCCAAGATTGAAATTTAATACATACGATAGATATAAGAGCACTTTTTTCAATAAACGAAATTAATGTGACTAATGTAGAATACTCCTTAATCCCAATCTCCAACTCAACGATTGCAACCTTTGAAATACGGTAAATAGAAGATACGTTATAAGTTATCTAATTTCCATGATTGAGATTTAATACATACATTAGATTTAACATCCTTTTTTTTAACAAACAAAGGTAATGGTCACTAATGTACAATCTTCCTTAATCCTAATCTCCAACTCCACGATTGGTGCAACAAAGATTTATTTCCATTATAGTGGTTCTTTTTAATAAATAACACTAGTGCATATTTTTTAATGACTTGCCTTTCAAACATCGCCATAACTCTGTTAGTAAACATCATATGAAGATGCTCAACACAGTGACATCTCATCGCAAAATTACTCAACGAACAATGCAAGTACCTTTGAAATCCGTTGAATAGAAGTTATGATATAGGTCATTTAATTTCCATGATAGAGGTTTAATACATACAATAAATATAACAGCACCTCTTTCAATAAACAAAAGTAATGTTACTTGATCCTAATCTCCAACTCAACTATTGCTACAACAAGAGTTTCTATGATCGAGGTTTTTGTATATATATATATATATAAATATGACTACGCTACATCAACATTACGCTTTTCTAATGATTGAAAACAATAAACAAAAATAATATGAAACAATTACCTTATGAAATCTAAATATAAATTCCGCGTTTAAGAACGGTCAGGTGTTATTTCTCGCTAAAATCATTTATTCATTTTTATTTGAATACAACAATTCACCGATGCATAAAACAAAAATTAAGCAACCTTCGATTATGATTTGTTCGCATATTTCCCTGAAAATATTATTGTCATGTCTCATGAACGAACAATAAATTGATTGCGCAGTAGTCACAATTAAATAAACTATTTGTATGTCTCAGGAAAAGATGGATTGAGTGCTGCGGCTTTTCACTTTCTGTCTCCGAGCAAACACATAAATAAAACAATGACAGATTGTGAAAGAAAATGTCATTTTCAGATGATAATACTGAATGATACAGTGTTTCTTAAAGCAAAATAATGGATAATGCATTATGACTGGTAAATGCATTTCAATCACACACGATTTGTCTGTAAATGATATATGTATGTAAAATTGATAAAAGCAGTCATTAGCATTTTTATATTCTTTAATTGCGAGTCTTGGAAAATTAATCAAATTGCGCCGTTTAAGAAATATTTATAAATAGGGATGTTTGAATAAGTAAAAGGTATCTAAAATAGTTTAAGAAAGGAAAATGTTTAAGCAAACTAATTAACTGAACTATTGTTTTCTGATTCTATAAGTTCATTTGATTATTAACTTTACAAATAGTATATGTAACGTTTCAAAGTAGAAATGTTATTCTAGATTAACATCCCACAGAAAATTTAAAAAAAAATTAAGTTTCGTTGAATAATGACAACTTGGTGTTAATTAAAACTTACATTAAAAAAATTCATATACACTCAAAAATTTCAAAGAAAGTTTTAAATATTCATAATTAATAACGAAAATTAAACAATTATTTTAGAAGCAGCATGAAAATTTAAAAATTGTTTTAAATATAAAACCTAATGCTTGAAACAAATCATGTAAAATCATGTTAGATTAGTTTCATTTTGCAGTGCCATAAGTGCCAAAAACAGAAGACACAATATATTACAAATATAAGTTCAGGAAAGCACAAATTACGATTTATCCCATTTTTGCATTGCTATAGAGCAGGCATGTCAAACTCGTTTACCGCCGCGGGCCAAATTAAACATTATGTACGCAAAGCCGTGAGCCACATTAAAAAAGTAAATATCATTACCATTGCATAGAATAAAATTTGTACGCACAAAACACAGCCATTTTAAAGAAATTTCAACGCAAAGTTCCAAAGTTATTATTATACGTAAGATTATTTCATTTATTTTTCGAAAAAATACTCAAAATTTATTTTTATCAACCAAATGTATAAATTTTAATTGAATTTTCTAAATTGTATTTATTTTGAAAATTAATTGTACACACTGATCTGTTAATCGTGATCTCGCAAAGACATTAGCTGTCAATATTCCGTGTTTTTTTTTTTTTTTTTTTTCAAGTAAGAAATAAAAATATACATATTTTGAATCAGAAAATTTATTTAATAAATTGTGTCTTGTAGTGTTGCCAGTGGGTTACTTTTTTTTAATTCGGATTTCTTGATTGCACATTTTTTTAATTATATAATTCGCCTTGTTTTCGCCTTATTTAATCTGTCTAATTTAATAAGTGGGATTTTACTTTATCCAAAAACTGGTGGGAAACGACAAATCTGAATAAAATAAAAGTAGTCCACTGGTTACACTGGTGTCTTGTGTCTATGAGCTACTTACTTGATTTGATTTACTAAATACATTTTCTAGTTCAAATTATGTTTATTTCACTTTAAAAATATCAAAAATTCGGCAACTACACAAAGATGTCATATAAAAGTTCACTACAGAACAATACCTAAAATATGCCTAATTGCACACAATACTGTCGATTGTCGAATAATTACAGAAATTTGGAAACCCCGTATCCATATATTTTCGCTCTAATATGGAATCGCCCTGAAATTTGATTAACCTCAGTAATCAATTCTGAAGAATAATTTTAACATAAATCATTAGAGGTGAAGTAAATAGATTAAACTGATTTTCATATTTCTTGGAATTCAAAAATCTTTTGAATTCATTTTTAAATATTTCTTTAGTGTATTCTAAAAATTTCCATTCCGATGATTTTGTAATAATGCCTGGCAACATTTAAAATGAAATACATATTATTTTTGAAAAATTTTTAATAAAAGTAATTGAAAGCACCATGCTACCAAATAACAAGATATCATGAAATTTGCCTCAAAGTTTACTCATGTGATTTGTAATTTCAAATGAAAACTGCAAGTACTTTGTCTATTAGTGGTCTTTTAATAATTAACATTCATAATTTGTGGATTTAAAATGAAAATTGTAACCTTTTTTAACAGTTCGAAATTAACAGTTAAAATTTTACGATGGAAAACCATCAAATATTTGTATGAGAAGGTAGATCGGTTTACCTTCACTATTCATATTTCCAAGATATTTTCCAGATAGACAATGATTAAGCGTGTGCGTGAGAATATAATGTAAGTTTATAAATACTATAAGTTTTTAAGCACATATCCGACTTTTATAAATCTATCCGTTATATATAAATCTTTCTAGCAATGGTACTTATGCTTATAGTATTTACAAATTTCTTTAACTGTTCTAGACCTTATTTCTTCAATTTCGTAGTGAATGATTTCAACTCCGGAGATATTTAATGTAATAAAAACAAAATAATTAGTTTTTTAAAGCAAAGGTATTTTTTTCAATAGGCTTGGTGAAGGTACTTTTATTTTCTTTTAAGAAGTATCTGTTTATCTTTTCGATCTTTAGTCAGATTTTTGTGAGTTTTCTTTATACTCTCTGTGCTGTAGCACCTCTTAATGTTGCATTATTTTCGATCTCCAACAGTGTTTATATATCAAACACAAAATTTCAGTTTCCTTTGAATATAATTGTATTGTAAATCACCTTAAAATTATCTGCGATGTTCATCTTCAGTTTTATCATATTTGTTCATAGTGGTAAAGAGCTTTAAAATAAGTTTATTTATAATTCGTGGAATGTATGAGAGTATGTCAATAAAATGTGTGTACATCAGGATTCTTCAACAATGGCAGAATTACTAACCTAAGTAATGAAAATAATTAAAGATCTTATATCCCAAATCCATATGTTCGACTAAATCCCAAGTAAAAAACCTGGATGACATATTGGGGGTTTTCTGTCAAGTATAAAAGTGATAGTTTGTGTTACTTTCAATGCGACTAATTGAAAGCTATTTAATTTTGTATTTTGATATTATTTTAATTTTAACACTTCTTAATTAGCGTCGAATTTTATTAATTTTGCAATGAATTTCTTAGTATTTAATAAATACGGCGTATTATTATGTAAAATGGTGTAAAACCGAACAGATTAGTAAAATAAAGCATTAATTTTGACGTAAAATAAATTTAAATTATAACTAAAATACTGTACGAATTTTAGGAACCTTTAAATTTCCAATCTCAAGATCTTACACTTTGGTACGTTCCGATTAGTTATCTTTGTATTCACAATTTTTGGTGCTAAAATGTAAAATTGAGTTATGTCTGTCCCTATGCAACACTGTTGCCAGATTAGCGGGCATTTTTAAACTCAGACTGCTACCACATTCAGAAGAGAAAGATTCCTCTTATTTAATGACAGAATAAATAAGACAAATATTACTATTAAAAATAATTGTAGCATTCTGAATTAACTAACAACTCTAAGAACTAAATTACACACAGGTAAAATGCAAGTTTTCGGCGGGCCACGTGGTTGACATGACTGCTGTAGAGCAAAGGTAGTCTGATAACGAACAACACTCTAAATTCGTTGCTATGAAGCATCTCTGGACACATGAGAAACATATCAAGTACTGCATATAATAAACGCCAGTAAAGTCGTTAAAGTATCAATGTAAATTTTTATCTATGAAACACATTTTGTATTTTAGCTTTTAAAGGGGGTCAGATGGCACTCAAGAGAGTTAAAAACGCTGACAGCGCTCTGTTTACTATTACATTGATTACATTTTATTACATTGATATACATGGGAAAGCATCCATATACGCCATAGTAAGATATCAGCGTAAACCTTTATTATGTGTACTTACTGGCATTGGACTAACAGGAATTCCATGACTGGCATTGGAGTCCCTTTTTTAACAAAAATCTAAACAAGGGATTTGTCCTAATAAGGCACTTCGAACGTCAATTTTTAATGTCACGAGAAAGTTTTGTTTCTAATATTTGAAATGACACGGAAGGCCACTAAAATACTATTGGCATGCCATTCCTGAAGTAGGGGTTTGAAGACCCCTACATTAGCTTAATGTAAATTATCTAATCAATGCTTTGACAATTAAAATATGACAAACAATAAAATTATATACTTATACTATGATTAAAACAAAATATTTATTTTAAATATTCAGTTGAGAGTAATGAATAAAAAGAATAGCTTTTACAGAAGGACGGTAACGATGGAATTATAAAAATAAAATCTCAAATCTCAAAGAATTTTCTGCTTGCATGGTCTGTGTCACACTCTAAAGTATCATCTGAAATGTTTCTTTATTTACATAACGTTCTTAAACTTTATGTTTACAGTGTTTAATAATAGAAAACTGTTTTATTTTAACATCAGTAAGATAAATTTTGTTAATAATGATTCTCAAAATACTTTCAAAAGCATTAATATATTATCTGAAAATTTTAGTTTTCATAAATCACTGCAATATAAATAGTTTTAAAAGTGTATTAACTTAAGGCATATTTATGGAAGATTTTCATAATTTGCTCTTTTAATAAATGTTCTAAAAATTTATCTTTATGAGTTACTTCTCTCATGTAGTTACTTCTCTCAGAAATGTTTTAATCAGTTTCACAATTCTCGCCTGTTTTAAAAAGCCAGAGGCTCATCAAAACCTATTTTATCAATGCACTTTAAACCAATGGTGAATTTAGGTATCGGGTGCTCACCCACGATTTATATTTCTTTTAAATAAATCTAAAATTTTATGTAAAATATTTTTTTTTTCGCAATTTTTCCGGTTTAAAAATTAGCAACTGTAAATGAGTCCGATACAAACAGGGGTATTTAGAGAGAAAGTTGGCCAAAGTTTAAATTGAAAAAAAATTTATTACCAGAAATTAAACAATGTTACTTCTGAGTTCAATAACCCTGGTATCATCTGTGGGATTTTAGTAGTGATTATCCAGTTGTTTGGTATGATGAACGTCTTTCTTCTCAGCGCTTCCCAAAAAACGATGGTTTGTGATTCTACTTTGAGTAGCTTGTGTGCTGTGGGGTGGTGTTATTTACAATGGAATTATGGAATTAAAAAAAAACAGGGTAGTATTATATTTTAAAATTGGAATTATATGTTTGAAATTAATATTTATACGATATTTTTTATTAAATTAAAGATGTCTAAAAATACACATTTAATACAGATTTTCCCAGCAAAAATGTTTTAGCCACAGTGTCAGTTTGAGATAAAAGGGAGTAATTGCTTCAAATTTTAATATAGATCTTATTAAAAGTATTAAAAAAGAAATATTTCTCGCCCCTAATGGCATATTTTCCACACCCAACATATAACATCTATTTTCAAAATAGATGTTTAACATGTCTTTATTGGGTAATATAGAAATATTACTAAGAGACTTATTTTCTTTGCAGTTACCAAGGAAAACGTTAGGGAAATCAGCAGAAGGGAGCTCTGGAGGTATTAAAAGGGGGGGGGGGGTAAAAATAATCAAGATTTAAGTAATTTAAATCAGAAAAGTATCAAAATGTCTATTTTGGACGATTTCGTCAGTTACAACCTTCTCAGACTGGTGCAGCGATAGACAGATGAGCTAGAACATATTACATAAAGAGAATATTTTTTTAAAAACGGTTTAAAAATTCTTAAAATAATGAAAACAATTTTTTAATTCTCACAGATTTTTTTTCCTATAGATGATTTACGAATGTAAATGAAATAACTTTCTTAAAACTACAGTTTCCTTCAGATGTTTTTTCACTTTACAGTAAAGAACGTATAAATGTGAAAAACTGTTTATTTTAATATTTATAGAAGAGAAATTGTGCCAATATTTCATTTTCAAAAGTTTAAACGTATAATAGCTAATCTTTTGGTTTTCATAAATCACTGCATTAGAAATAGCTTGGTAAGTTATATTACCTTAAGGTGTATTTATGAAACACTTTCATAAAATGCTCTTATAACAAATGCTATGAAATAGCATCTTTATGATTTATTTTCCTTTATATCATAAATATTTTGCCCAATTACACTCTGCTCGCCTTTTTTAAATAGCCTTGCTACTACAAAAGCTATTTTATCAATGCACTTGTAAAGGCTTCAAAAGATAAATATTTAAGTAAAACTAAAGTAAACCAATAGAAGCTAAAATTGTATAATGGGCTTTTGCTGTACGTTAAAAATAAGCTTGGACACATTTATATCCATTTCTAAATTCATTACGAATTTTTCTACAGTTTTCGAAAAGATTAGAAAAAGTAAAATTGCGAATATTTATAAACTGAAATAAAGAAATATAAATATATAGAAAATTCCATATAATATGAACGTCAAATTCACCGTATCAAATTTATAAAACACAATGTAAACACATTGATAATATGTGTTACTACAGAGGTGCAATAAATCAAATCACAGTTTTAAAACATTAAAACTATTAGATGTTAAAATACATGAGCTTTCGGCTAAACATTAGCCTTTCTCAGATGATAACAAGCAGTCGAGAAGACGCAGCTTCGAAAGGAGCACCCTGGACAGGTCGAAAATGGGCGAAACCAACCAACTATGAAATAGAGGGAGTGAAGGAAGTTGGGATGATACCATTACAAGCTGGGGGGGGGGGGGTCAGCAAAAACCAAAAACCCCAGTGACACGAAGTACATTATACGAAATACGAGGGATCTGATAAGAAAATACATCATTACATGTATTATCACCTCTTTTCAAAATTTCTAGGGACTCTCTGATTATGCAACTATTATACTGCGAACCTTGTGAAATTATTTTAGCTTTACTGAAAAATACATCAATATCCTTAGCTTGATTTAATCTGGATAAAGCGGTAGATAATTTACCTTTTTGCATGTCAGCTGTATGTTCCTTAATCCTTTCCTTTAATTTGCGAGTTGTCATCCCTATATATGAACATATATAGCCTATATATGTAACATATATAGCCATATATGCCTATATCTAAAACATATTCATATATAGGCGTGACAACTCGCAAATTAAAGGAAAGGATTAAGGAACATACAGCTGACATGAAAAAGTGTAAATTATCCACCGCTTTATCCAGATTAAATCAAGCTAAGGATATTGATGAACTTTTCAGTAAAGCTAAAATAATTTTACAAGGTTCACAGTATAATAGTTGCATAATCAGAGAGTCCCTAGAAATTTTGAAAAGAGGTGATAATACAGTGTGTTTTTTTTAAAACTGACACTATTCAGATCCGTCTGTAGCTCGTTCTAATAACTGGATTGACACAAAATTTTGTGAATGGACTAAGAAAACCATAGGAAAAAAGATTCCAACAAAAAAAA
Organism: Maratus michaelseni; assembly: GCA_963931845.1. Lineage (NCBI taxonomy): Eukaryota > Metazoa > Arthropoda > Arachnida > Araneae > Salticidae > Maratus > Maratus michaelseni. The sequence continues at coordinate 94,417,939 of OZ007589.1, read as the reverse complement.
GTTAGTTCCAATCACCGCCGATAGGGGGAAATGTGGCGCTGTACATTGAAAAAAAACCATCAGAAACAGACAAAATTAATAATTTGGATAAAATGACACGTTTTATTCATCATTTACACTTTCCCTTTCGTTGATTGCAGTTGAAACATCCATTATCACTTTTCTGCCACCGGTTTACGTCCTCTGCCTGACCGAACTGCTAACGAGCCTGTTTCTTCGAATTTCAGAATCATTGCTTTCAATACATTAACGGATAAAGGTCCTTTGCGCAGTTTATGGTGTGTTCTAAGTAAACGAAGAGCGGCTGGTGCATTGTACTGGTTACAATATAAGAACTTCACAAGTAACGCGCGCTGCGGTAACGTGAGATTCATTTTCAACCTGAGCTGAAATTGTTTCTCGGTGTTTTTCGCATGCATTTATAACTTAAACTATTGGCGCTACTGTCGCTTGCGTAAGAAAAAATTTGCATTTTCATTTTTTGCCCGTATTTTATGCTAATTCCCAGTTGCATAAATGACCACAGCACCACATTTCCCCCTATCGGTGGTGATTGGAACTATTTTTTTTTTGTTGGAATCTTTTTTTTCCCATGGTTTTCTTAGTCCATTCACAAAATTTTGTGTCAATCCAGTTATTAGAACGAGCTACAGACGGCTCTGAACAGTGTCAGTTTAAAAAAAAACACCCTGTACATGTAATGATGTATTATGTTATCAGATCCCTCGTATTTGGTATAATGTACTTGGTGTCACTGGGGTTTTTTGGTTTTTTGCTGACCCCCCTCCCCCCCCCCCAGTTTGTAATGGTATCATCCCAACTTCCTTCACTCCCTCTATTTAATAGTTGGTTGGTTTCGCCCATTTTCGACCTGTCCAGGGCGCTCCTTTCGGAGCTGCGTCTTCTCGACTGCTTGTTATCATCTGAGGAAGGCTAATGTTTAGCCGAAAGATCATGTATTTTAGCATCTAATAGTTTTTAAACTGTGATTTGTATTATTGCACCTCTGTAGTAACACAAATTATCAATGTGTTTACATTGTGTTTTATGAAATAAAGAATTCAGAATGGTTAGAAATTATATTTTTTCAAAACTACAAACCTTACAGTACATCATCAAATACTTAATTTTCACTTTATTAAAATAACAAGCTTTAGATGATATACAGGTTGAGCATAAAGTCTTTCTCTGATTACAAAAGTGTATTCCCGAAAAACAAATTACCTAGACATATATATATATTATTTTGGAAATGATAACTGTAGTAACTGATTTTTTTTATGGGCGCCAATTACTTTAATATACTTCAAGGTGCGTTCACATTGTAGATCGGAAAATGTCAGGAAGTTATTACAGCTGTCACTAAATGTTCTTCATCATTTTCTCTATCACATTTTATTGGTGTCTATTTATCTGTGTAAACACAGTCTATAAAAGCTTTAATACCAGGAATTGGTGTGGCCAAGACACTGTCGATGATAAACCCCTGAAACAAAAGTATTACAGGGCAAATGTTCAAAAGCAAGAGGTGAGAATTGGAATACCGATTTGACATTTTACAAGAAACAAAGTCAACGCACGTTGAAGGTTATTAAAGTAAGTGGAGTTCATAAAAATTACTACAGTTATAATATCCAAAAACCACATGTCTATAAGTATATTGTTTTCTGCGCAAGACAGTTTTGTAATCAGGGTAAGACTTTGTGCTCAGGCCGTATACGGATGATATGTAGTCAATGCTTCAATAATTATGATACAAAAACAGAAAAATCTAGAAGATTTTCGATAGAACACACTATTTAAGACAACTAATTAGAATAAAGTACAACTTTTCAGTTTTTTATATTATCATGAAGTTAGCTGCATAGAAATTTTCGCAACTTTCTGGGATAACACCACTTTGACGCCTTGAAATTTGAATCTTCTTCTGGAATTTTTTTATCGAAAGGCAAAGTGTTTATAAAAATCCGTTTACACTAAATTATTATACATATAATTAAGTTGAAAAATCTTCTTTTATATTGATATATTAACCCTTATTTCAATGACCGGGTACCCAGATACCTTTTTGTTCTTCGCATTTAAAATATATATCCGTAAATGCAATCAGAAGTGACATAAATCTCTTATTTTTCCCACTTCCTCGTCTCCAATGGTGGAGCAGTTACATTCTATTAAATAGAGGTGTTTTAAATAGAGTTTATGGTGCGCGTATGTTAAAATCGTGGCAGGTACCCAGGTACCCCGGTTATTGGAGACAAGGGCAAATTTTGGTCATTGACAGGAGGGTTAAAAAATGGCGGATGTGCGGCTAATAGGCGGAGCGTTTCAAAAAAAGAGGGTCAAGCAGTGGACATGGTAATTCATCGTAGACATAACCTAGAACAATAAGACAAAAAAAAATAGTTTTTTAAGTCCAAAAGCTAGTGAAAGATGTAGCATTTTTTGAAATATGCATTGTTAGTGAAATGGCATCAATAATATCTCTATATTCAATCAAAAGATTCGTTACTTAAATTTACACAGATAAAATTAATATCAATATTTAGAAAAAAAACCTACGCATTTTTGTAGAATATGACAACTATGAATATATTATTTCATATTGTCTTTTATTATGCATTATTCCCAATATATTATTCCTTATTATTCCCTAGAATGTGACATTTAATTTTCACAAAAATAAAGCTGATTGATTAAAAATTTGTGGAGCTATAGTGTCCACGGATTTTGAAAATGCTGTTCTAAAAAAGTTCCTTAAATTTTTCGTTACTGTATATATGCGCTATGTCGTACGCTCTACCTTTATATCTCCAAAATTACTCTATCATTTCGATATCGATTTCTGGCTAATATAATAGGATTTTCATGAATATAAAGATTAGTTTAAGCGACAAAGAAAAATATCGATATTTGGAACCGGCCATTATCGTGTTATCCATTAGCCTAAAATTATTTTCTGAAAGTGCATTTACAGGGACGGATATAAACATACAAGTTGTCAGTTTTATTCTTATTAATTTATCACTTAATTTAAAAAAAAAAAAAAAAAAAAAAAAAAAAAAAACGAAAATTCCTTGTGATCATAAATCAGTAAAATGCATAGCTGCAACCTTCTGATTTTTTAGTACCATTATTTTCGAATAGAAATATTCGCTTTATTTAAAAACTGAAAAACTGAAGTTTGCGATTAAATGAAACGGAGATTACTATCTCTATAATAAAACCGTATGTCATGTGACTGTCCTCAACAGTTCCGGAATGTCCGTTTCACTGTTTCATATGCCAGGCAGCCATTTTTATTCAAAATTATTTTTTCTAATAAAACTGCATAAAAGTTACATTTTTAGAAAGATCGTTCAAAATAAATTAATATTTGAGAGATGACTTACGTTCAATTATGTATACATTCTGCAATAACTTCAGTTTCAATTAGGTTCGCTGTTCAAATTCTCTATCTATGAAAGTAAACAAAGAAAAAAGATTCATTCGTTGTGAACGTTTAAAATATTAAACCATGAATTTTTGGACCGCTGCCTGGTGTAAAAAAAAATAATCAGCACCAGTGAGACAGTCAAAGTTTACCATAATTCTGTTCCATACAACTCAACTTCCTTCGGATCTTTTCTTGATGTAAGTTGAACTCCGTGGTTGAACTCATGTAATAATATTTAATGGATCAAATTTCGAAACAAATTGTCAGCTTTTATTTTTCGTGTGTAGAAACGATATTTTAATTTTGAAATCAAATGTTTTGATTTATGATAATATTTCTTATTTATCTATTTTCTATTTTAAAGAAAAATGTGAACGTCATGTATTTTAAATTGGAACAGCTGTCACGGACGCACCAGGGTTGGCGGAATTTTTGTTTTGCGCCATTTTGGCGAGAAAATCCCATTTTCAGGTACCTATTAGAGATTACTAAAACAGCATATACTTTTATTTTATTATGAAATAGTTTATTTTATATTAAAAACACACACACAATGATTAATTTATTATAAAGTGGGTTAAGCGGTTTTTGTCAAGAAAGATGAAATACATAACAACAAAAAATATGCGAAATGCCACCACGATCGCAAAAGTTCTTGATTTGTCTATTAGATTTTTCCGGTTTGGCGAAGGATTAAGGAAAAAAAAATTATGAATAAAAATAATTTGTTACAATGCTTAACATACATTTAAGGGCGACCAAACTGGTCGCCAGTGGCGGCTAGTTCTTAAATACTAGTACTAAAATAAACGAGAACGTTGGCAACTACGTAAAATGATAATCAGCCAAAATTATTCGGATTTTATGTATTTTGGACAATCTTGGCTATATATAAACAATGTTGGCCTATTATATAAATATTGTCATGATATATAGCCTCAACCAGTGTTGTCAGTTTGACCTCCTTTATTATACAGAAATTCTTAAATCAAACCAGAAATTTTGACTAGCAATTTTTGTTCTATTTAAGGACAGACTTTTCGAGATTACTTAAAGTAAAAAAATTTCTTTCAGAATTTCCGGTATGAATTAAAAATTTCTAAATAAAAAAAGGACAACTCTGGCAACTCGGCATCAGCATTCGGAGTGTTTATATTTTGCCAATACTACACTAATATTAGAAATATTTCGCCATTCCACTGCCAATATTTCCAATATAAGCCAATATTTCAGTGATATTGTTATATTGACGTTCCGTGTCTAATTTTTCCACTGTATACCCTCTTTTACGTATTGCAAGAATTTCTTTGCAAATACCTCCAAAGTGGAGTCACTATTTAATCAACATTTGTTATCATTAAACGTAATTCTAATTAATGCAATATTGGCACAATAGCGAAACCCCAACTTAATAAATATAACCAATCTTGATTTTATACTAGGGAAAACAGTTATCATGAAAATGATCTTTTTATGTATACAGACTAATATATTATTTTAATATTTAGTATAACGGTAAATAAAAAAAATAAAAATAAAATAAACTTTTTTTAAGTTTTTCTATCTTATTTAATTCTTTTTCCTCTTACATGGTTTATACAGTTGAAATCTTTTTTGTTTGTTTGTTTGTTTTTTATTGAAATTTATATCACGAAATACTTTAATCTTTATTTTAAAGCATTAGATGACAAAAGTTGTTTATTTTAAGATTTATATGACAAATTGCGTAAATAATTAACTTTCAAAAGTTTAAATACATAATAGCTAAACTTTTGGTTTTCATAAATCATTGCATTATAAATAGCTTCAGAAGTATATTAATTTAAGGAGTATTTACGAAACACTTTCATAATATGCTCTTCTAACAAATGTTATAAAAATCTATCTTTATGATTTATTTTCCTTCATAAGAGAAGTGTTTTGCTCAGTTCCACGCTTCTTTCAACTTTTAAACAGCCCGAGTTAATACAAAAGCTATTTTATCAATGCACTTGTAACGGTTTTAAAGATAAATATCGTAATATAACTAAAGTACTCCCATAGAAGCTAAAATTGAGTAATGATCTTTTGTTCTAAGTAACAGATAGGCTTGAAGGCATTTATTTCCATTTTCTAAATTCGTTAAGAAGCCTTTAAATGAGTTCTAAAGAATAAAAAAGTAAATTTAAATATAGTATCTATAAATTGGAATTTGCAACTCACACTAAATGAAAAGTTATGCATTTTCAAAACCTTAAAATAGGTAATGCATCAGCAGAAATTTAATTTTAATAATTTAAAAGAAAAAATATATAACAAATGTATTTCTTTATATGTTATAAATTTCGGATAAATTACATTAAATATTTTGTATTTTCCATTAACTCTAGGGATGAACCAGAAAATTCTAACACTTATAAACTGTTTAAAATATATGATTCAAAATAAACGTATCGGCAACCTCCTGAAACTGATGATTGAAACATACTTCCAATTACGATAAGTATACAAATAAACTAAAGTTTTTAGGTATGGCATTTGTTTTGCATGAGACTGTATACATATTAAAATAAGAAATTTGATTTTTTTTTTACCGCCTCTATTTCCCATAACTTATATTTAGAAAAATGTAGACCAGGCACTAAAAAAATCCTATTCTTTTGGGATGAAAATTTACTAAGTTATGATACTTTGCATTTTTTAATGATCATTTCAGTGTTTACTGGTACTAAAAGCGCTTTTTACCCTTTTTTAGTGACAGAAAACACTTACATTTCATAAATTTCAAAATATCATTATTTAGTAAATTTTGGTCGTAAAAAAATGGGTTTTTCTTTTTCTAAATGTTTTTCTAAGAGATGGATTAACATTTTTCTAAATACAACATAGAAATGGGGCCATATAAGAAATTACTTTACGTTTTTACTTTCTTCTATCTATAATAGAAGAAAGTATTCTAATCGAAATTTTTTTCGACTTCCGGTTTTCGACGGATTTACACGTTTTAGAGGTCAGAGATTCCGAAAAACATGTTTTTACAAAATGTCCGTCTGTCCGTCTGTGTGTCTTCATTGTACCATCTAAAAGTGTATGATGTTATGCTTCAAATTGAACCAATTTTTTTTGTATGTTTTTGGCTATGGCAATCAGGTTCTATCAGAATTTGGGGATATTTAAACGAAAGGGGGCGCTGTGATCGTTATTTTTGTTCCATTTTCACTATTGTACCATCTAAAAGTGTATGATGTTATGCTTCAAATTGAACCAAATTTTTTTTCTATGTTTTTGGCTATGGCAAGCAGGTTCTATCAGAATTTTGGAATATTTCGAAGAAAGGGGGCGCTGTGATCGATATTTTTGTTCCATTTTCACTATTGTATCATCGAAAAGTGTATGAAGTTATACTTCAAATTGAACCACATTTTTTTTCTCTGTTTTTGGCAATTGCAAGCAGGTTCTATTACAATTTGGGGATATTTCGACGAAAGGGGGCGCTGTGATAGTCATTTAAAGATTTAAAATTAAAAAAGATGTGCAAATTAAAAAAAATTAGAAATCCTAAAAAAAAATTTCTTTAAATGTTCGGCCTTGATCCGGAGAATCCGGAGCAATTTTTGTTTTGCTTCTATCTTAAAAAATGGCTGAAATAGAGCGGTTTGAAATTTTAGGGTGGCTGACATTTTCAAACAAGACAGCAGAATTCATCCATAAACGGTTTAATTTATGAGTTTTAGTTAACATGGTTTCGGCAAATTTTCTTTCATTGTTGTAACTATTAATCCTATTATATGCTTATCACTATATATTTATATTTGCCAACGTCAAATTCTCGCCAAACTTGGCGACAGTTTGCGGAATATCGCCAAATTTTGCGACCAAAGAAAGTTGCCATAAATGAAGCTAACTTGGCTGTAGAGGACTAATTTGGCGATATTCTCATTCAAATTCAATGTTGACGAGAACTGGGATTGAATTTTTTTTATTTAGGTTCCACGCATTTTACCTTCATGTTTTCCAGTAAAATTAGCTAAAATTGTAAAACCAAGGAATAGGGAGGCTATCTGTTCCTGTCGGTTCAGGCCAGAAGGACTTTTCATAGTTTAGTATACATCGGTTGTTCGCATCCCTGTAACCCGACGATTCGCAAGCAGCTGACGTACAACAGAATGACGAAAATATTGATTTTATTGGCGATGTGATAGCGAATTTTGAAGTATTAACATGACTGAGATAGAAGAAAGTTTTGGGATTGGCACATCCGACTAGTTTAGTATGCATACAGCCCACTGTAAAACAAATGAATTATCTAAAAACTCTGTTTAATTTGTTTACATTTTGTAAATGGAAATATGCTTCTAACATAAGCGTTATAAAAGATGATAGCTGATACAATCTCTTTGTAATAATCCAGTATAGCATTCAATAACAAATATAAAATCTTCACTATAAAGACATAAAAAAGTTATATTTAACAATTGTACATATTTATATTTAATACTTTTAATATCAAGTAACAAATTTATATACAAGAAAATGTTAAGAAGCCGTAAAAGACATGACGCTATTACTAGAACATCAAACGGGTAGTGGAATATCAAAGTAAAGGGTGCGTGAGATAAATGTATACATAAACTGTTTAACGGGTCAAAACTTTCTAATTTTTCTTTCTTTTCAAAGGAGCTCTCTTTTCTCCACTCATTAAGGGAAAATAATGAAAGGACCAAGATTAACTTTTGAAAAAAAAAATTATTTTAAAATGCTATTGTAAGTATGGAATTGTAGCAGAAGTACATAAACAATATCGCAAGGAGTTTCAGTCAGATCCACCTTATGTGACTTTAAATTCATTGAATAAAATATAAGTTTGAAACGAATTTATGTTCATAGACAACGTTCCGGAACCGCAATTGAGCAAGAATGCGCCACAACACCAAATGAAATGTTTGTTGAAGTTTGTGAATCAATAGCCCACCGTTATAAGCAGTGTATTGACCAGAACGGTAATAATTCTGAACCTCTGCCGTAGGAGGGAAAGTTATACATTTTTTGTAGATTATTTTCCCATTTAAATATTAATTATATGTGAATGAAAAATTGGAGTTATAATCATTCAAAGTGTGCATACACTTTTCTGACGCACCCTGTATTTATTCAGCCAACAAAATAGTTAAAACGATATCTATTATCGAAAACTTAGGACTCTGTCTGATGTATCTCAAAATATGACAGCAATTTCCGCGAATAATGCTTTCTTCTAGATTCAAAGTACTGATTACTTTCCATTCTCGCGGGAATCAGGACTATTTAAGTAAAAGTTGCAACTCTTGTAAGCAGTATTGATTGGTATAGGAGAAAAATCGTTATCGTCTCCAATAAGTCTAAGCGCAGATGCTTTATTTCTAGTACATGAAAAATATATTATTTCGAAAAACGTATATTTTGTAAGAAAATTCATACATTTATTTTGAATGTATTAGAAACATTGAAAATTTTAAGAGAATTTTTTTTTTTTTTTTGTAGGGAATGGACTAAATGTTTTCAGTAGCAAGCAAAAGGTGACATATATTGAAGATTTTCTTCCAGGAGAGTCATGTAAGAAGTCGAGAATTTGTTTACTACACTTTTTTGTTTAGGTTCCAAATATCACCGATAGATGACAGTACACTGTCGCAAACTGTTAGAACAAGCAAACTGATTTTTTAAAGAGGAATTAAAGTTCATTACGCCTTTACTGTTCATTATATTTAACAGTAGAAACGAAAAAAAATGATTTACGTTTTGAAATTCCAAGGTTTTGTATGCATTATTATAGCTTGAGACAGCTCAGCGCCATCTATTGGTGATATCTGGGTCTAAAACAATTAAGCATTATACAAAAAATCCGACTTCATGCGTCACTTTCTGCAAAAGCAACTTCAATAGTTGTCACCATTTATTTGTTATTGACTTTTAAAAACGTCCTGTACTTTATTAGACGTTCTGTATAATACTGTATTAAAAGATAGAATAAAGAATTTAAAAAAAACTAATTTAAAAATTTCAAGTCATATTTATATTTTCTGTAGTATTCTTAAATCATGACTGTAAAATATGAAATGTGATTTCGTTAAGCAGTTAATGCAAAATCAAAACATTTCGAAGACAAGGTATTCCAACAAATTTAAATGTAGCAATTCATGAGCGCCACCAGCTATGGTCAAGAGTTGGCAAATGCCTACTCTGCAGAATGATACAAAAACCGCTAAAATGATAAGTAAAAAACCAAGAAATCGTACATTATACCTATTTGTATTCTATATAGTCAAGCTACCCAACCGTAAGGCTGGGTACATCACCGCCGGTTCTAGGTTCACGTGAACCCTTGCGAGTGATCCACCAGGGGACGTTCGGTTTACCCGAAACGGTAAGCTCTCCTGCCAAAGAAAGCACCGCCACCTGCGCATTCCCTTCCCTGCACTCAAAATTTTGACGACATAGGTCGTTGCGATTTGCGTTGATCCTCAGAACTCTTAGAACACCAACACTTCACGCTTGGGGAGAAGCCGGACTCCTCGACAGCTTCGGAGCCGGAAACATAAGAGGGAACCGGGCACTAGGCCTTACGCCGAGCTTCTTCAACAACTCTTGCTTTACCGCCGCCTTCGATCATCGAGCTCCTACAGAGGATACGACTAGTTCGTCAGCAGCGGTGAAAGATAGGTACCTCTCACTTGCACGGGAGGTGTTTGAAACTTCCATCCCCGGTCACATAGGCACGTCCTAACTTAGGCTTCGGTCGCTCTTGCTATTCAGTGCCACCGGTACTAGGAAAGCGTATACGTTACTCTCGGCCCAGAGGATCATAGAACGCTCGGGCGCAAAAAACTTCAACGACGCAAAGATACGCTGGACTGGTTGGCTACTCAGGGTCTGACTTTGGTCTCGACGCCGTCACTTGACTTACGAGCCACTGGCCCGGTTCCTCGTAATCGGTCAGTCCGGGAAAAGATAACTACCCCTTCCCAAGGACGACACTGATACGAGCTGCAGAACACAGACCGGGTGGTCCCCGTCGTCTCGAACCACTTTTGGTCAAACGGGGCAATACCCTTTCCAACCGAAAATAGAGTTCGGCTCACAACTACCCCAGCTACAGAGGGATCCGCAAGTGACAGACGTAAAGGGGCCTCACAACGGGGCCTAAGCTCTCACCCCTTACTCTGTCTACGTTCCGCCGCCGCCTACCAGTACCGAGGCTGGCTGCATGCCGCCTCACGCACTGACAAGACGTCACTACGGAACCCAGGTGGTCCTTGTCGTACAGAGTCCGCCCTCGCCTCCATCTCTCCCTAGATAAGAGTGGAAACGGTCCCATCACATTAGTCAGCCGTAGCCCAGAAGTCACCACCCGACCTGCGGTCCCAGACCGGGCAACTGGGAGAGGCCTACGAAGTGACTGTCCGCCACCTAACGTCGCCTAGCGTCATAGGCCAAGCAAACCCCTCAGTCGAAAACCGACTCAAAGGGGGGAGGGGGTGACCCAGACACCTGTGGGGTAGTATCAAATCAACTAAAATAACAAATTAATAAACTTAATAAATAGTTTATTAAAAATACACAAAATGATGCATCTCTTCAGGAATGTTCTCTCATTGTCTCTTTAGAAAGAACAGTTTATTAAAAAAAGGCGAAACAATAAGAACTAAATTTTATTTAATAAATTACTGTATATTGAAAATAACAAAAGTATAATTTTGGAACTAAATCCTTATGCTAATCAATCTCATACAATATATTCATGTTTCTTTGTGCTCTTATTACATTCTTGAATTTTAGTCTATCTACTTCTATATAGGTATAAATACAAAATAATAATAAAATAATAATAACAATAACAATAATAATAGTAATGATGATGATGATGATGATGATGAAACACCCTCCGACACTGTATAGCCAAGCTATGCATAATCGTTAATCGTTTAATCGTTTGCACAGAAGTTTATCATCGCTATTCTTGAAGTTTTCACTCTCTTCATGTGCAAAATAAAAGTTGCAAATATAACTTAAGTGAATTTAAACACGTCCAGTTACCATCCTTGCAAAATCATGCCAGCTCCACTGAACAATATTATCACATGAGAAATGATGCAATAATCGACAAGCACCATTTTTGTTCTGTAACTTAAATCATACTCATTATTTAACATACTTTTTCCATACACATACAAAACGCACAATGATCAATGAGGTATCATTCGAAATTTTTTGAGCAAGCTTTTGACATATAGTACCCTCTCATTTCGTAATAACACGTTGTTAATTATTGCTGTTATTTAAAGTCTAATGTAAAAACATATGAGCAAATGATTTTAAAGATTGCAGTGTGAAAGCTTTGTACGGGTCCACTGCAATACAACTATTTTAATACATAAAATGATCAGGAAATGATCAAGTAGGAGATAAACAACACTTTTTTTTAATACATGATCTGTTTTTAATCTCACCTGAAACAGTATAATTTTAGATATGCCCAAGATTTTTAAACAAGTAATTGTTAATGAGTGTACAGATTCCAATGATAAATTTCATAAAATAGAAGGTAATGTTCAATCCGAATTTTCAAGGACGACTACTAAATGTTGAACTTGTATTTCTCACTCCACTTAGATAAACCTTTTTATAGCAAACATAGCTCCAGTAATATTTTAGAATGCTAATATTTATGTGGACGGGCAAAATTAAAGCATATTTAAGTAAAAACCAGCCTTTCATTATCATAAATGCCAGGATGACCATGTAATACACGGCAAAATAATGTCAATTCATCAATTCAAACGTCAATTCATTCTATGACATATGAGGGAATTGACAGTAAACACATTTGTGACGAATGCCGCGAATTCGCATCTGTTCTGTTCTGTTATCTGTTGACGCGAATTCGCATCTGTGTAACTTCACCCAAAAGTCGTACTTTTGCATTTTGTGTTCCACAATGATTCTAAAAAATATACACAATATCCGTATATATACAATTACTGTACTACGCATATAAATACTTCAATCGGAAACAGCACCATTATTAGATACATTCATTTATAATAAAACACGAACACAAAATTCATAAAATACAAAAGATGTGAATTATCACTGAAAAAATGACCGGACCGGGGTTAATTCCTGAATCCTTTGGTATAGCGCACCAAGTGCTTTACCGATTAAGCCATCCGGACGACATCCGGTCTAGCATTCTCTCACTCTTATTGGTACACAAAATTCATTTTGTTAACTAATGCAACATGAAGAAATAACGCCATAGACGGGACTTCCTATATAAAAAAACAAAACTAGCCGACTGGAATATGTTAAGGAAGTTTCGATTACCGTACTCATGTTTTCAATACTGCGCAAAAGATACAGAGGATAAAGCGAATCAGGATGAAATTTCATTATCCTTACTCCATTTCATCGAAAGATGAATGCAGAGAAATTCTGCTTGATAAACTATATATTCACATCCAATACAGTGCTCTAAAAAAATAGTGTGTTAAAATTAATAAATACCGAATTGTCGATATTAAAATTTCACAACTCGGCGAGGTCAGTAAGCCATTGTATCAGACGTCAGTCATTTTAAGACATGGAATTTGGTTAACAGATATTTCAAATAACGCGCTTAAACTATTTTTAAAAATGCACGCTGTAATACTTGAAAAACGCGATTTCCATAAACGAAACTTTTGACCTAGCTATGAAGATAAGGAACTCGAGAAAAGAGAAAACAGGCACACAAACATCAGGAGTCTGAAGTTTGCTCATGCATAATGACTGTATATAAAGTTCTTGGTAGTGAAGCTTTTCTCTGAGAATGGGAGAACGAGAAGAAAGTGACTGTTCCGATTAGCGATGCTTGCAGATTTCTACATCCAGGACACTTTCTGTACGAATTTTTAATAAAACTCGAGCCCATGAATTGTAATCAGTAGCGGCTCGTCAGAGGACTTTACTACCAGTATTTTAATAAACTAAATTGCTCCTTGTTTAACCGTAAGAACATCCCACGATCAGATAAGGTTAAATTTAATATACGAAACTTCTGGTACTAGAGTGATTGTGAAACAACCCCCTAACGATTCACCACTGATTGTAGTGGCAGTTGTCCAAATTTCATGTTACTGTGATCAATAGAAAATCCTACAAAGTCATATGAAATCAGAAAGCCTACTTTCGACAATCCTGTATTTTTAATTAACAAATAAAATACTATTATTAATTAAAAATGCATAAAAACTAAAAATCTGATTAGAGCACTGTCAGGATATAATCTTTCGATCATATTGACAACATGCAAGGTCTATCAACTACAAAACACAACGTACGTTCTATAACTGCTCAGATTATCGCACATTAAAGCATTAATTTATATAGTACTGCACTTCCATTTGAATTTAGATTTTTTTTAATCCTTATATAATAGTAAAATTGCAATTGATGGCTATTAAAATACATTACACTTTATAATAAGCAAACTTTAAAAAAATGAAAATGTAACAACAATCTCAAAAACATAATTAATAAGTATACTGTTACCTCAATAAGGTTATTTTTTTAGAAAACGCATTGCCGGAAAAAATATCACTGCTATCAACACTTCATGTACATACAAAAAATATAGAAACAACATTGAATAAAAACTGTTATGTAATCATGTTTTTCGTTTGTAAAAACAACAGGTAACCTCACGTATTTACTTGAAAAGGTAAGAAAGATAAAGAGTGGTACTTCAAAGAAAATTTTTGTAAAGCATCAACGTTTTATTTCCTAAACTCAAAGTTCCAAAAGAGAGCATACTTCCGAAGATTTAAAAAAAAAATCATTCCCTTTTTTTCTGAAATAAAAAAAGGGAGAACTGAGATAAGCGTAGTTTACATCTCAGATGCTTTATGTGAAAAGAAATCCACTGTTGCTAGAGTCTTCTATGGAGCAGAATTTTTAAACCCGTAAAAGGACAAAACACTCAGGCGAGTTTTTATTTCTTTCTTTGATATCCGTTTCGTGAAAGAATGTGTATATTTTCGCAAGTTAAATTCCTTGAAATACTAGTATAGTAGTAAAGACGAAAAAAATAGTTCCAAAAAATGTTCGTTTTATCCTTTGAAGCATAAGATTGTAAAGCACTAAACCTCTTTTCTGTATTAGTCTGCGTGAAAAAAAAATCAAAATAGGCTGTTTTCTATCAAGGTATTAAGTTTATATCATATAACACAGGTGTTTGTGAGAACCAAAACAATTTCGATCATTTGCAAATCGATTTAGAAAAAAATCTCTGAATTTATGTTTGATGTGGCCGATAAGTACTTTTAAGAAAACAAGGTCTTCCTCTTAAAAGACCCATCCAATCGTTTTTGACAATTTCCACCATAGTTGAAAAGTTTTTTTTATGAATTCGGTTTGTCTGGCCGTCTGTCTCGTCGTCTGGTCGTCAGTCTAGCCGTCTGACAATCCTCTAACGCGCGTAAGTATACTCGGATTGTCATGTACTTTATATGTGTTATTGAGGTTTACCATGGCATGTTCGGCATTGAAATAAAGTGTGTAGCATTTATAGTTCGTTTACAGGGGTACTCAAAAGAATTCCTTTAGATTACAGTCTATGGGGGAAAATCGTTTGCAGTGCATTTGAATGATGTTACAGTGTCAAACATATTGAAATTGATATAAACCATTGAGGTCTTTTACAAGATTCTTACTATAGAATATGGTAGACATAGCATTTATTGTTCATTTACACAGACACACAAAAGGATTTAGTTATAGTACTGTCTATGAGTATTAATTGCTGGAAGTGCGTTTTTAAGTTTAACTAATTGCATGCACATTATTTGATGTGTATAAAATTCTATAGATCATATACAGGGCTGCACAAAAGAATTCCAGTACATTTCCGTTTATTGGCGAAAATTGCTGACGGAGAATTTTCTACTGCGTTATGCGTTTCCTGATTGAACTAATTTTTTGCATACTATGTGGTATATAAAATCTAGTACAGGTCATATGCAGGGCTGAACAAAAAAATTCGGATATTTTCCCGTCTACAGTTGCCAATTGCTGAAATTGAGATTTCAGATGTATTATACGTTTTCAAAATTGTTTACTTAGACATCATCTTTCACCTCATTAAACGGTGAAAATTTTATTACACCATTCTGAAAAAGTGTTTCATAACTTATGCTTGACGAATGCTTTTTCTTTCTTGTTATAAATGTACTATTTTTGCATAAAATTTGAAATATGTTCTTTATAAACAAATATCACGAGTCTCGTGATTTTTGCATATCAAATACATATTTCCCATTTTATGCGAAAATAATTTATTTATCATTGTAGACCTTCAGAATGTAACCGTTATTTTATGCGCACGAAACTAGTTGGTTTGTTTATTAAAAGGTTTAATCCTTTATGGTTACTCTAATCACTTTCGACATATGTTTTTTATTTTACAGATTTTTTTGTTCTTTTTTTTCTTTTTTTTCTGTTTACTTAAATTTTATTCTAAATCCTGATAATTAAATCTAGGAAAAATACAAAGTTTTAAGAAAAGGTCTAGTTTTCGGTACTGCAGCGGGTAAAGCTGATCTGTTAGTTGAATAACTCGTTAATAGAGACAGACGATGTCGCCAATATTTGGGCACATGTGCATGTGCCCAAAGGAAACTAATTTGCGGTTATTTTTATCCAAAAGTTTTTGCGCCAAAACGAATCAATGTTCACGGACTTCTTTATTAAAATTTGTTGTTTTTTTTTGTTTTTTGTTTTTTTTTTTTCTTCAACAAAGACCTGCGAAAACACTCAGGCACAGTAATTGAGGGGGTGGCTTCTCAGTTGGTGAGTAGGAGGATATCCCCATTACAGATTTGTGATTTTGTGTTTGTTAATGGCATAAAAGTGCAAATCCTTCTAAACGTGTTCTGAAAAAAGAAGTGAAATTCTGATATCTATTGCGAACACTGGATTTAAGACACGTGGTTTCAACAAGATAAATTTCCTCCGCATTCAACGAGTGACATATTGGATTTGCTCAGAAAACACAATGACAGAGCCACGTCAAAAAATAATAACATACTTTAAACACAATTATTTTAAACAGTTTCGTAATACTTTCAACAGCCTATTGTTAATACATAGTTCCATATATAATGGTGATTAATTGAAAGATTAAATCATTAAAAGAACATTATTCATTTTTGAAGAAACACAGAAGCAAAGAATCCCCCTGTCAGTATGTTTTATTTATCAGAACGCATATTTGATTTGTTTTAATCTCACTGTATAATAGTTAACGATGGAATTTTACAAAATAAAATTGCATTATTGAATTCTCTGTTAGTAATTTTGTTAATGTTTGAGAATGTATAATCGTTAGGTGAACATGGAGCTGCGTATCTTCTGTTCGTCCTTCCTAATACATATTTTCTATCTCTAATTAATTATTTCATCTGAAATTTATTGCCCCATCATTTCGAATTTATTTGTTGTTCCAGCTAAGCATTTCGGCCTAATAATACCCTAAGCGTATAGTAAATGGATTCTTTTCCGATAAAGTTTTCATGGAGGATAATTAATGCCTGGTGCAACGAGGATAAATTAAAATAATTTTCGTTTCAATAACATTTTGAACACTGAGGAACAATAACGAATGTTCCACAAAACACAACCTCCCAACTGAGTAAGAATACAATAATACTCTGGGGATCCTAGAGTGAGCAAATGCCAAACGAATTCAGTATTAAGTATAATTATATGATTTATTAAACTACAGCTATGAGTATATCTCTTCTGAAAATAAATCTTCATATGAAATTTTTTTAAGTTAATACAGCCGAGTTCTTAACATTTATATTGCAATTATTAACATTTTAGCTGCCAAATGACACCAACGCCCATTAGGAAGATGATGGAAGATGATGAATATGATCCTAGTCAGTCACATTTTAAACTAGAAATTTTATTTTATAATAATATGTAGCGCATTTATTTAAGTATTCCTTTTTTTAGGAAAATTTTCTGAACATGTTTGTTCATCTATAGATCACATTTGATCGTCGTGGTCGGTAACTAACGTGTAAATACTCACTCAAGTCTATTACAACACGAACTTGTTTTTTCTCGATTTTTTTTTTTAAATCATCTCTTTAGAGATTCTTTCGATTTTTTTCTATTTAATATAATTTATTCAAATTATCAAAAATGTGTGTAACATGTGCACTACGATCGCTATACGTTCAAGATGAACAATGACCGGTAAATGAACGTTGAAATAACCCATTTGTATTATTTGAAGTGACTTTAATGTATTTGATTATTGATAGGTTTGAGCTGCACAGCGTAATTGATACATTTTTCAGATTCAGATTAAATAAATAAAATGTAGTTTGACTTGCGTACACGTTATATGATCAAGTACCCAAGAATTTTCGCACCATAGTTTAAGAACTGCTGAGATAAATAATAATATAACAAGATAGAGCAATACAACATGATGAAAAATTTTTAATACCCGTGAACTCAACAATCATTCCTCTGGACCAAAATAAATGTAACTCATTCATAATTTTATTTTATTTATTTATTTATTTGTAATTTTTAACCGCATATTGCAAAGTACAGCAATTCGGTAGTTGATGCTGATCAATTGAAAAAGAGAAATAGTTATAAACTATTCATTTCCCTAAAGAAACGTGGAAATATAAAACTCCTCTGTCGTGAAGTATTTATTTGGATTTGATAAGTTTTAATCACTCCATATATTAATTAACTATGGAATTCTACCAAATAAAATTGCATTATTCAATTATCTGCGAGTAAAGTTGCTAATGATTGCGAATGTATAATCATTAGTTGAATATAGATCTGTGTAGCATTTATTCTTCGTCCTTAACACACATATTCTATCCGTAGTTCATTATTTCATCTGAAATTTATTGCCCCATCATTTTGAATTGATTTCTGTTCCAGAGTTAAGCAATTCTCTATAATAAAACCCTAAGCGTATAACAAATACATTATTTTCCATTAAATTTTTCTCGGATAATAATAAATGTATTTTGCAATCAGAATAAATTAAAATAATTTTCGTTTCAATAACTTTTTAAACACGGATTAACGATAACGAATGTTCCACAAAGCACAACCTCCCAATGGAGTGAGAATATGACAATGCTTTAGGGAAAGGGACAAATGCTAAAGAGAATTCAGATTTAAGTGCAAGTAGATGATTTACTAAATTTAGCTATATTTCTAGTGAAAATAAATCTTAATTTTAAAAGTAATACAGACGAGTTCTTAACATTGGGACTTTAAGTTTCAATTGTTAACACGTTAGCTGCCATATGACTGCCGGCGGACAAATGTGATCGAGATCAAAAATATCTTAAATATCTTAAAATTTTATTTAATAATACATAGCTTATTTATTTAAGATATATATATATACTTCATTTCTTTCTATTTTTTTATATTTCTGGTCCGAAACATGCTTTTTTTTTTGTTTGTTTTTTAATCTCGATCACATTTTGCCAGAGTTCGGCAACTAATATGGTAATATACACAAACACCCAACTCTATTATTACGCGAACTTGTTTTGCGCGATTTTGATTTGTCACGAACTTTTTTTTAATCAGTTTCTTTAGGCACGAGTTCCTTAAACCGAACTTAAACCGAACTTAAAACGAGCATAAAATAGTTATTTCCGAGTAATAATAAGTACAACAACAAGAAATAAGAAATATATAATCGTATTATGCGTAACTCCAATAATTTTGCGGAAATTTTGTGTTAATTGGTGACATTTTATTCCGAATAATTTTTTCTCTTATAAGAATTGTATCTACAGTTATGAAGAAAAAAGATTTTCCTACTAACTCTTCCGCAAATAATCGTATAAAGTGTAACACGTACCAACCGATTAGTTATAACATGTACAAATTATTGCTATACTTAAATTATGCATAAAGTAAGGGGATCATCTACATGTTGAAATTGTAACAAACTTTAAAATGTTCAACACTAAAACGTAATTTTGACATTATATTTGGTTTCTTAAAAATTTTTCACCTCTAACGGAAAGTCATTCGCTCAGGTAATTTAGTAATTATGTAGATATGAAGCTTGTAACTCCCAATATTATATCCATTTTTAATATTTTCAAAACTGATTGCAATGCGGGTAGTATTTTAAGCATAATTCAAACACTTCTTTACGGAATGAGCTATAATTTTGGGTTCGCATGTTTAAAGGTTCTAGAAATTGATTTCTATTAAATATTTATATGCGTAACAATACAATTTTTTTTAATTTATATATATGCTAATTAATATTTCACAACAACAACGACATAACAACACAAATGCACTTGTGTGCACCGTGCGAAGACAAGGAGTTGACTTTGAAATTACTGTTTAACACTTGGATTATGGGGACAAGACATAAACGTCCCAGGATTATTTTTTTATTCTATTCGTACCCCGATTTTTGAAATATAACCTTTGCCATACACTTATACTACTAACCAGGAAATCACGGCGTTAGTGTAATAATGAAAAAAAAATCTAAATAAGCAACAATTAAAAGACCATATTGAAACGTGTTTTCTGACACATTAATCATTTGCTCTCGTCTCCCCGTTATCGAGATATAAAGTCTTAAAATTTGCTAATTTATTTATTTAATAGGATGGAAAGAGGAGTCAATATTTTTCAATGTAACAACATCATCAAACTCCAGTCACTTGTCCATTTCCAGTTTAATGCGCCGCAAGAGTCCGACATGATTCGCTATGCTTGTTACAAGTGTAGGTTACTAAGGTCACTTCCATTTGAAACGCGCTTGCAATCTTTTTTTTTAGCAGGAGGTTCACCATTGTAGTCATTGCACTTGATTTAAGTTCACGAAATGTTCTTGGTGCCACGATTTTCTATGCTTCAATCATTTTTGGTTCAGTACCATATTTGACAATAGCATTTTTTTCTATATTACTATATCTAAATATGTTTTGTATTTTATAATAATCTGATTATTAAAATTTCTGAATCAGAACCACGCCTTTTCCTCCCTAAATTAAATAAATAAATTAGCAAACCTTAAGGCTTTATATCTCGATAACGGGCAGACGAGGGCAAATGATTTCTGTGTCAAAAAAGTCATTTCACTATGCTCTTTCAATTGCTGTTTACTTAGATTTTTTTTCTATACTAAGGCGTGGTTTCCTGGTAAAATTTCATGTGAAATATACCACTTTTTTGTGTGGGGGGGGGTGAGTAAGATTGAATATAAAAATAGTCGGGAGTCTTGTCCCACGATCAAATGTTAACATTAATCTCTGCCATTCGATATAGAGTCCTGCATCGGGTCGGGTTATCCGCTTTTACCCGCACCCGACTCGACCCACGGTTCGGATTGGGTCGGGTTGGCGATATATTTTTTCGTTGCGGTTCGGGTTCGGGTCGGGTTGACTTCTACTTTTTTCTTGCGGGTCGGGAGGGGTCGGGTTGTCTTTCATTGTTCCGGGTTCGGCTCGGTTTCAGGTTGGGTTTTGACTCTTGCGGTTCGGGTTCGGGTTGACCCGCTTTTCCAAAAGAATGTACACAATATTTTTGCAGGTTAAAAATATGTATACAATAACACCTCCATAACGGACACTCCCGAAAACAGACCTTTTACGCTACTTTTAACGTTACTTAGAATCGAGGAAAAAATGTCATTCTTCTAATCACTTGATCATAACTCGCTTGTTTTTTTACAAAATGTGTTCTTTGCAACAATTTGCGAATGTCAGCAACTAATCTCAGTTGCAGTGTCATAGATTTTTCCATTAACTCTTGCTGACAAAACAAACCACAGTGATATTACTCCCGAAAAGAATAAATTTTCTTGCCGTTAAACATTATCTACTAACGCATTATTGTATCTAATGTTTTAATACTGGGTATCTTCTTTTGCAATTAAAATTATGAAAGAGAAAAATGAAATTGAACTGCCTGGTCGGCATATAATGAGTGCTTTAAAGTTATCGAAAAACAAGTCTTTGGTAATTACATAGTAACTTGTAAACTTTGCCTATTTAATGAAAAAAATGTCAGTTTCAAAATCACCCGCTTTCAACATGAAGCTGCACATAGAGGTGAATTAGCATTTTCATTAATAATAATAATTAATGGATCGCATATCTAAAGCCTATAAACATTAAAAGGAATATTTTGAAATTGCAGTTTTCTGAGATTAGTCACTTTTTTGATAAATCTCGGTCTCTCAAACTGTAGTTCAGCTTTTTTTAAGTATAACTCAAAAATTATTTGGCAGAATATGCTGAAATTTTATAAAGAAGTTTAGAAGTTTCTAGTAATCGACTTTTAAAATATTTATAGGTTATAATTTACAGTTTTTTCGAATATTAATTTCCGATTTTTTATTGTACATATATGGGAATTCGATATAAGATATTCTAAAACTTTCAGTCATGTTCCTTGAAATTTGGTTTTCGGGCATAAATTTCAAAGTAAATTAAAAATATTTTTTTCAAATTACTGTGTTGTCATTGAAAGTTGCCATTAATCGAACATTTCAAAAGAAAGTCCTGATTTCTCTTTTTTATTTTTCTTTACTTTTTTTTATGAAAAAACTATGTATTTGAATAGTAATGAGTGTGTATATGTTCATTTTTATACGAAAAGGTAAAATTCATATTAGAGATATAATTATGGACTACCTTTTCATAATTGCATTGAAATATAGATTAATTTTCTCTTCCTTCGGTTTCGGGTCGAATTCGAGTATAAATATTTTGGAGTTTGGGTTGGTTTCGAGTTGCAGAATTTTCAACTTCAAGCAGAATTTTCAACTTCGGGTCGGATACACAACCCGACCCGTGCAGAATTCTAATTCCGTGTCCTCAATTTCGAGTGTAGATTGAATCTTTCAACAAAATCTAAAAGTAGCGAAATAGTGACTACTTTTGAAAAGTAGTTTGTAGTCGCTACTTTTTAAAACAAGTAGTTGTAGTTGTAGTTAACTACATTTTTGATAAAGTGGTTGTAGTTGACTACTAAAAAAACGTAATTTTTCCGACTTCTGACTTATTCATATTCAAATACGTATTTATTTTCCTCTGAAACATAGTTCTGTTTAAACTTTTTGTAAAAATACCAGCAATCAGACATGCTAAAACCTAAATATGAGACGGAAGAATTATGAAAGATTGAACCTCATTCACAGAAAGAAAATTAGAGTCGTCCTGACCCGAAAAATAAATAGAAGCAACCCGACCTGCTGCAGGACTCAACGATCTCGACGTGTCCGCTATTCCGAGGTTTCACTAATTTTGAATATTAACAAATATAAATTTGTCCATTTTCCTATATATAAAATATAAAATTGGTATTAAACGAGATATAATTGTAAATTACTTTTCATAATAGAATTAGAACATGATTTATTGTCCTTTCATTGCGGGTGCGTGTCGGGTATCGGGTCGCTAAAAATTATTTTTGCGAATTCTGGTCGGGTTGCGGGTCGAAAAAAAATTTTTTGACGGGTTCGGGTCGGGTTGCAGGTTGACTTCAAATGGAATTTGTGGGTTCGTGTCGGGTACAACCCGATCCATGCAGGACTCTAATTCGATAACAAGACCCTTGAAATTCTGCACAGTCTTAATAGATACTTGGATAATGATTGAAAAAATTTCTATTGAAATAGGACATCAAATTCTCATACTAAAAAATTGTTTTGGAAGTTTTAAGCTCTTCCAACCGGAAATATGTTAGGAGATATATCAAATATACTGAATAATTGTGTCATTACAGGACAACAATTTCAAAAATATGCCTAGGTGTGTTTCGGCAGCTTCAATTGTTATAAACATCAATTTTGCAACTCATCAATAACATTGTTTCTACGGATAAAGAAATTATTTGATAAAATGTTCTTATTATTTGGCACTTGTCATTTCTACATAACTTATTCTAAGTTCCAAAGCTAATGTGACCATAGAATTTAAACTTTTTCCATGTTATTTTATTAAATAGCTTTAATTATGTGTAAAAGTGCATGTAAATATAGATAAATTTTAGATATTTTCAAGAATCTGGTAACAGTTTAGGAGTTTCTAATCTGATATAATCCTTGTCAATATACATTCATTATGCATGGAACTTCTATAATACATAATGTCAAAAGAGTTTTTTTACGATTCATCCTCTTTTAATGAAAATGCAAAGAAAATCATTCGCGTCATGAGGTGTGGAGAAACAGGTACCACTAAACTATGCAGAAATGGATAGGGAAAAGGAAAAAAAATAAATATTATTGTTAAATATTTAACCTTTTAAAGTTAGTTTCTTAACTTTGCTATTTCTTTAGTGTACGACACGGCCATGATCATCATCAGCTCACCACTTTCAAGTCTTCGTCCACTTCTATTCCTCTCTTTGCATAATATGTTTGCCCATATTCAATACCCATATTCAATTGCCCATATTAAATACGAGGGTTGTAAATTAAATAGTGGCAACTTAACCTTGAAACTCACAGAAGGGCGGGCATGCGCAAATAGGATATGGGAGCGGTGAGGTGGCGCTGTTGTCGATGTGTAGAGTGCAAAAAACAGTCGATCTGCTTAGAAAGGTAGTTGTTGTGTGGCGTTAAAGTGGGGAGTTTCGTTTCCATCGCTCTAAAGCATGTTTTCAAAAGGTGATCAGCGGTCGTGGCTTAAAATCAAGGTTGCCCGTGGCAAAAATGCAACAGAATGCTATCGAGGATTAGTGGAAGCCTGTGGCACAAATGCTTTACCGTATAGGACAGTAGCACGATGGGTTCAAGCATTTCCCCTCCGAGGTCACCGATTTCATGACGTTTCATCTGTACTCCACGCAGTAGGGCGCTCGGTCGCTCACATCAACAATCAACACCTTGTCACTGGTCTACAACGGCTTCCCGATATTTGGCAAAAGGTTATAAGCTTTGCTGGTGATTACATAGAAGGAATCTAATGCAATTGTACTTGTAAGTTCATTAAAAATTGATTTATACCTATGTTGCCATTACTTAATTTACAGCCCTCGTATTTTTTACAGCAGATCAAAGGCCAAAAAATGAGTAAAAACTTTTTATTTTTATTTATTTATTTTATCCATTTATTTAATTATTTATTTTGCCTTTTTTGGAAGGTATAAGTATCTAGAATGTGCTGCTAAAAGGGTTTGTGAATCAATTCATTATTTACGTTGCTATAACCTGTTAAACACAGTGGCCAGCTTATGAAACAGCGCATATCTCTGCATAGAAAGCTGCAAATATTTTTAATGCAGGAAGATTCTCTTTAGTAGCCATGCCATTATGCATCCCGTTAATTTCTTGTAGTTGTCATCTTCACTGTTCTCACACTATCTTCAGACGCCCCCGTAAAGGTAGTTCGCTCTAAGGCAAAAAAGGTTAACTGATGTTTATAATAGCAAGTGCATAACAATAAATATGAAGTAAGTCTTAGAACCAAAACATTTATAATGCAGCGACATTTTAAAGGTATACGACTAAATGCAGTGTAAAAACAGGACAAATTATTAACATTTAATTTTTAAATTGTTAAAGTAGAAGCATAATAACTTTAAATGCGACCAGATAAAATTAATAAATAAATAAAAACGTAAAGCTAAAACTAAAAATGTAAATTGGTTTTCCTTCGCTTACAAAAATTTTATCTTGCAATTGTATAATAACTAAAATTTCGCAAAATGTATATAAAGTTTACTAATAACAATACACTATTTGTTTTCTTTTTCTGATCTTTTCAAACCTTTAATTATAAGCTACTTTGACTATAGAAATCATAGATTAAAATATTTATTATACTTAATATGCAGATTTTCTTTGACAAATATGAAAATAAAAAATTATACTTAATTTGGACTTCAAATAATTCTTTTCCTCTTAAAAAAAATAATATTTTTTTATTTTAAATCTGTATAAGAAGATTTTTGAAAAACACAGAATTGAAAAATAATAAAATGTTAATAAGATTTTAAACTTTTAAGAAAATAAAAAGAAGATGATTTGAAGATTTTCAAATAAAAGAAATATGATGAAAGAACTATGAAGTAAAAAATTATTTAAAATAATAAGAACTATAACATGGAAATTTAAAAAAAAAAAAAAAAAAAAAAAAAAAACTCCAAAGAAGAAATAAATTTACGAAATTTTTGTTCGACACTGAAAACATAGAAATAAATATAAGTGATGGAAGAAATGGTGATTTATTTTTTTACTAGTTCTATTTTTACACTTTTTATTGTTTTATTTGAATATTATTTTATATGCACATAAGAAAAGATACTTGAGATTTGAGGACAAAAACGTGTAGAAAAACGTTTACGAAAATAAACTATATAATAAATTCAATAGATAGAATATAGTGTGTATTGTTGTTTTCGTATGAAACATAAAAAATAATAATTGTTGGAAAAATACTTAATGTTGAAACACATATTATTGCTTACTCACAAAAAAAAAAAAAAAAAAAAAAAAAAAAAAAACGAATGGGTTTGATTGAACTTTTGTCGAATTAATAATTATAAGTGAAAAGTCTAACTGATCCCAAATTCATGGTACATACTTTAATGGTTGGTACAGGACACTGTAGCAATCATTTCTTGTATTGGAAACCAGGATCAGAAATCCATTTATTTAGTCAAAATTACAGGGTGTCTCCCTCCAATCCGAAGTCGCATTTTCGTTCATAACTTTAACAGTAGTGAAGATAATTTAATGAAATCCTTACAGTATCCTTACAATTCATACAAAGAAGAGTCTGTTGTAAATTTTGTTAAAATATCTTCACTACTGTTAAAGTCATGAACGAAAATGCTACTTTGGATTGGAGTGAGACACCCTGTAATTTTGACTAATAAATGATTTCTAACGCTGGTTTCCTATACAATATTTATGTAACTTGACAGATCTTTTTTTCTACATAATGATATACTTATACCGCGTGATTCAAAATCGACGTAATTGCGATTCTTTCTTAATTTGCGGATGGCAGAAATATACTTCCAATTTATTAAAAAAAGTATACAAATCAAGTATAGTTTTAAGATATCGCGTTTGTTTGACAACAGACTGTAAGTTATTATGTTAAAATCTGACTATCTGTTTATATTTCACAACGCCTCCTCTTACAAGGGATCCACTTTTGATGAAGCTCGCACCAAAGGCGCGATCAGACTGCAGATTTACCCACGACATCTTTTTATGTGGAGAAGCGCTCCCTTTCATCTTTTATGACTTTCTTGGCATGCCTAAAGGTCAGAGGTCAAAAGCGGGAGCTACTGACAGCTAGAAAACACCCATTTCTTTTGTTGAAGCTCCCCATTATTTTGTTGAAACTCCCCATTCTTTTGTCGATGATCACAAAATTACTCGAGAAGAATGGGAAAACACATTATTGATGTCCATCTTAGACTAAAATGCTCAGGAAGACACTGAACTGACATTTACCATTGAGATTTGGTGCATGTTATAGCCCTATAGGTCAAAGATAGAGAACCGATAAAATTTGTCAGCAAAATTCGTATTACAGTAAAATCTCCATTATCCGTCAGTATCGGGACCGTCACCGTGAAGTTTGAGACGATAGAAGGCTAACAGAAAGCTAATAGATCCCCCCCCCATAACCACGACAGATACTATTGATAATAATGTACATGATGTACATGATGTTTAGCGCAATCAATATAAGTACAGTACTGTATTTGATCGTAAATACTGTAGATTTCTGTTTATTATATTAACAAAATAACAAAGTCATTTGCATTCCGCAGAGCATGGAATATATTTTTACTGGGTATTCATTGACAAAAGTATTGCAGTACAGTGTACGTATTGTTCAACTCAACATTGTGCTTAATTTATTCTAATAATGAAATGAGAAAAACACTATTTCCCTTTTAGTTTATTAAGCTTGTATTTTGTATCCAATTTCATTTTTTTACTTGTCGTCAGTTCACTGACGGTTAAAGGCATAACGATTAACAGATACCCCACTGTATATATAAAAATTACGAAATCTAAATTTTTATACGGTCCCCCAGTCCCTATAGTTATATTTAGTAAAAGTTTACACATATCATAACAGATATAACACAAAAAATTTGACTTCTGTACTACAAAAATTGACATAGTTAATAAATTTCAAAGTTTGAGATTTTTGCACATGATTTTGTCTTTTATTGAGGGATCAGTTAAAAATTGAATTAAAAAGTAATTCGAGATCGAAATCGGGGTGCAATGTCCTTTTTTCGGTGAAACCACCTTTATCCAGTATCGCCAAATTGGGGTATCACCAAAAAGGGTTATTTTATCTAAAAATTTTAGCTGACTTTTAGGGATCGAACAACATTCAAAAGTCAAAATATATAGAATTGACACCTGGAAAATAAAACAAACTCACTAAGAACTAGATAAATGGCAGCAAAATGCAAACGACCAGCCGAGCTATTACGAGCATGAAAATCGGAATTATGCAAATTACAATACTACCGCAGTACCACACGTTTGGGATGAAATACGAGCTATCTCGCAGTGCACATGCTAGTCAGTGCTGAGATCGTGATGGCAGGCCACACATGCACGCAATATGCCGAAATGATACTTATTAAAGGTGAATGTCAAAGGAATGCGAGAGCGGCTAGGAGGTTTATTCAGAACATTTCCCAATGGATCGACATCCAACGCATGAAACAACAACTGATGCATTACACCGTATTAGAGAGACCGACTTTGTTGCACTACGTCCCAGAACAAGTAGACGGGCAAGGTGTATTTTGTGAGTGACACCGGAGGAGGTGCTGGCATTCGCCTTTTTAAATCCACAACTAAGTACGGCGGAAATAAGCGAGGCATATAGATACACGCGTCAGCATGTCTGGCATTTGTTACATGCACATGCTGCGCATCCATATCATCCGACACTGGTGCAAGCATTGATGCTGGGTGACTACGCACGACGATTTGATTTTTTTAATTTCATGATCAACACCTTAGAGGAAAATCAGTCGTTCCTTTGTGAGAGATGAGTCAACGTTTACACTGGGTGGCATTGTGAACGTGCACAATGCGCATTACTGTTCTCTGGAAAAACCCCACATTGCCCGCACAGTACGACACTAGCTATGTTGGTGAACGAAAGTGTGGTGCGGTATATGGGGAACTCAGATTGTTGGACCCATCTTCTACAATGGGACCTTAACGGACGATCGTTAACTGCACCTGCTACAAAACACGGTACGTGATTGGTATGAAAAGCTGCCTCCCCGACATGCATGCCGGGTGGCGTTTCAACGTGATGGGGCCCCCCACCGCATATCAAACATGCGTGCGTATCTGGCCACAGAATTCGGTCAACAGATCATTAGATATGCTGATCCGGAAGAGTGGCCACTGCGATCGCAAGACTTGACTACCACGGACCACGTCTGGGGTTACATCAAGACACATATCTATGTGACTGAGCCTACTTCTCTGGTTGATCTGAAGCAGCGCATCATCCTTGCTTGTCCTACAGTTACACCTGCTATGCTCCAACGTGTCCAGGACTCAGTACTGTCGCGCATTCAATTGTGCATTTCCACCAATGGAGAACACCTTGAGCAGTATCTCTAGTAGATTCCGGCGTTTTATGTATTCATTTTTTATAGTAGAACGTTTTCTGATATGATAATAAATTAATATTTATTTTTCTGTTTAATTTCAATATTTCATTTTTCGCTGTGTATACGACAGCTAAAATTCAACTCAAATTTTTAGATGAAATTCCCCTCTTTGGTGATACCCCGACTTGGCAATACCGGCTAAAGGTGGTTTCACCGTAAAAAGGTAATTGCACCCTGATTTCGATCTCAAATTACATTAATTCATTTTTTAACTGATCCCTCAATGAAAGACAAAATCATGCGCAAAAACCTCAAACTTTGAAATTGAATAACTGTGTCAATTTTTGTAGTACCGAAGTCAAACTTTTTGTGTTACATCTGTTATGATATGTGTAAACATTTACTTAATATAACTATAGGGACTGGGGGACCGTATAAAAAGTTAGATTTCATAATTTTTATAAAATTGATTTTTTTATTTTAAACAATGCCACAACGTGAATATTTACTTCATTTGAAACGTTTTTGTAACTGGAACTATATGTCTACGACCAACGGTTGAGAAATTAAAGGTTGGCGATAGATAACATATTGCACCCTGTATAATTCATTCTTTATATAACGTTTATTAAATTTTTATTTATTTTTGAAATTTTTATGTTTGTCATTTGAAGCTCGCCTTACTTACGGTACACTTAAATTTATGCACTTGATTAAGTAGAAAGGAAAATTAAAATTCTAAATTAATAAAATAATAAAATAATAAAAAAAACAATTAAAATATTTAAAGTATTAAACGTAAAAAGGAAATAAATAACTAGATGTTTCTATGAATATCATGTTACTGCGTAAGTAAAATGATAAAATTAACTGATTTGTTAATATGCACATTAAAAACAAATATTGACTAAATCACTCTTATACTTTATTTCAATAAAAAAAAATGCCTTGATAAAAGAACATACATAAGCATTCACAGATTTAACGTTAAAATACATATTCTAAATTAAATGCAAATAACTAACATACACTTAATTTTCACAAGATTTAATGAATTTACTAACAAAATTGCACAAGTTTATTTTTAAGCGTGTTCTTTTGGAATAATATATTATGTGTAAAAGGGAAAAAATCTATAATTCTTTATAGCCTGTATGTGCAGTTTTACTTCCATAAAGTATCTATACTATTTAATACAGAAAACATGTGGTCTAAATGACTGCTGTATGTTTCTCTTTAAACTCTACATTCTCTTTCTGATGAACGAAATGCTCAATATCCATGTATAGAAGATGAAAATAATTACTCAACAAATAACAGTTTTGAAATCTGTCACATACAGCCGTTACCAGACCTCAAAACAGATGACGTTACATTAAGAATTCTTTTCATAAGCAATCTGAAATTTCCGTTTTAGTTAGACTGCGATATTTTTTTTATTTTTTTTGCTAAATATATCTTTTTTCTTTCTATACATTACCTTTTCTATTTTATTTTCAGAAATGTCGTCTGAGCCTCATTTCGCTGATTACTCTATTATTTATAAAAATTTCAGGAATACAAGCTATTTTAAGGAATGTATCAATTTAATTACAGAATACCAGAAAATTTTTCCTATAAATTTTAAATTTAAATTTAATGGTTAAATTAAATTAGAATCGGTGGTAAAACATTTCACCAAATTCAAGTCGTATTACTGTTAGATGTTTCTTGTAGTAATAGGAATGACATGTTCATTTTTAAGTGTATCATGTTTAAAAAACTTCATTGTGTACAAAATTGAGTACAAATTTTTCTAGAATGTCTGTATTAATTTAACTTTTATAAAAATCTATATTATTTAATACTGGGTACTTATGGTATAAAGCGTTGCTGTATATTTCCTTTTAAATCGTACATTCATTTTCAGAACAGAACAGAGCGAAATAGATAGATAGATGTATAGAAGTTAAAATAATTACTCAACAAATAACACTTTCGAAATCTGTCACATACAGCCGCGACCAAACCTCAAAACAGATGACGTTGCATTAAGAATTCTTTTAATAAGTGTGTTAGAAGTATTCGTTTCGGTTAGGGTACTTTTTTTTAACTAAATATATTTATTTTCCTCTTCCTACAAATTACAGTTTTCGTTGAAAAATGTCATATGCGCATCATTTCACAGATTAAATTTCCCACAATATATATTTTTTTATAATTCGTCTGCATTATAATTTTGATGAACGAATATATAGGTCTTTAATATTTAAAGTAGTTAAATGTATGAAACATTTTTTTTTAATGCTGTATATTAAGACCATGTTTACTTATAATTCTCTGAAAAATAGGTCAGCTTTGAAATTTCTTTTTTAGACAAGACTTATTAACATTCTATTTTTTCCACAAATGTTTAATTTTTTTAATTAAATCATATATTTTTTTTATAAAAAAGAGAAAAAAAAATCACGATGGCGTCCAATATGGCGGTCTGGAGAATCTTCGGTTTTCAAAACATGGCCGATCGGAGAAGGTTCTAGTTTATTCAATTCATAGTCCGAAATCAAAAATACATTTCATTATATTAGTTAACATAATTTCTTAAAATAAATCGAAAAAAACATCGAAAAAGATTTTTTTTTTTTTTTAATGTCGAACTGACGGACACTTGAAATTAATGTTGATTTTTTTACCCATTTATTTTGTCTTTGATATGCTGTAAAAATATTTAAGATTTAAGATTTTAACATATTATAGTTTCATTCAATGGTCAAATATATTTACTTTACTGGGAAAAAATTTCAAGTCAATTAGTTCAACGGTTGAGTCATTATAACCTACGCAGATTTTTAAAATTTTTGTTTCGATAAAAATGTTTTTAAAGATTTCGTAAACTCTTTGACACTTTGACCTATAAATTTTTGTCATCATGGCCCATAAATTTTTATCATTATTCACGTTTTGCACAAAAATTATTTTTGGTGGATTTTTTGTGTTGCCGAACACGAATTTGAAGTAATATTTTCAAAATTCAAAAAAGGCAATGGATTAAATATGTATATATATATATTACACAATTTATTATATTACGCCATAGTTAACTTTTATTCTACAATTTTTTCTTTTTATAATATTCCATATATAATTGTAAAAGTATAAAATCTTAATCTATTTAATAATATTTATTGTAAGTTTTTTTTTATAGCATGCAGAGTTTTCAGCTGAATTTAACACCGCTTTCCAAAAACTTAACAAAAATCGTATTTACGTTTTGAAGACGTCATTTCAGGAGGAATACTCAATAGATGAAACTACACCGAAGCTTTACATCACTAAACTATAAAGGACATATGAGGCAATTAGACGCCGATAAAAGTTTCACTCTTTCCTTTAGCTACCGCCAAACGTCAAATTCTCTGCTGGAATCAGAGCACGCATCCTGTTTTAACTGAGCTTGCGTAAGATTTCAAAACATGTCACATGACCTGTTTGTTCCAATCATAGTTGTTTTACAGAGATTTTATTAATATTTCCGGTGCATTAATTTTGAAGAAAACAGACTTCCAGCGCCAAATTTGTTCTAGAAGTTTTTATAACCACGCCCTCAGATCAATGAAGTATAAACAAAACGAAATATTTGTTTTAAGATTGTAGTTAAAAATAGCTTCGAATTAGTTTAAATTTAATGCGCGATAAAGGAACAAAAAAGAAAATGAATCCTTGATGTAGAGGAAAAAATATGAGAGCATTTTGAAATATTGTAATAGACATTCAATATTTAATGATAGATTTTTTTTTTAAATAAGCTTTTCTAGAGCGGAATAATTTTAAGATATATGACATTTTAGCATTTAAATAAAGAATTTATAGTGGTTTGACATACACGGGAATAATAATGAATTTTAATAGTTGATTAAAAATAAAGGTGATCTATTTAAGGAATAAATTTAAGTAGTTAGAACCATTTTTAGATTTAAATATTTTGGAATAAATATTATGAATTAGATTTTAAGATCTAATACCGTTACATATGGAGATTCGTTGTTTAATTTAAGATGGAATTTTAATTTAATTAATCGGAATTATATATGAAATATTATAAAAAGGAAAAAATATATAGAATAAAAGTTAATTATGACGTAATACATATATATGTATTAAAAAATATGTTAACTTACACTTAGTCGGCTATTCCTGATGCATACATATGTCTTTCCTCTACCTCATAATTCTCCATGTCAGAGACTTGTTGTTCTCGTCCAGCAGATAAGAGCACTTCTCGCAGCGCTAGACATACCGCGATCTGCATTCTGGACACGAAATTCATCTGCACTGATGGCGTAACTCCCGGCTTCAAGAGCAACAGAAATTCCCAAAACGTCAATCCTTCTTACAGGAGCAAAAAAATTATTGCCAATTTGGCATCAGTTTTTATAACTTATTACTTTTTTTTAATTAAAAAATAGCTTTTTTTAAGGGGTTTCAACACTCTTTGGCATAACTACAGCCTTTTGAACAAAATATATTTTGAAATTAAGAAATTATAACGGATTTTTTAAAAGGCGTTATTAATCGTTGCAAAATGGCCACTTACAACATTTGAGTATACATTATGCATATGCATACCTTATCTAAAAGCACTTCCAGCTTATACGATTTCCGTGGATTGGAATTTTGTGTTTTTATTAATAGATTTTTCGGCTGTTTTCAATGTATTGCTTTGTTACAGATCCCTTATTTCAGTGCTTAGTTGATTAGAGATTTTAATTTTTATGGATATTTTTAAATTTAATTTTATGTTTTTTTATGATGACATTCTCTTGGATTCATAACAAAAAAAAACAAACAAACAAAAAAGCAATAAGTTTCCTAGAAACAAATGTGACTTTTTTACGTGTTCTGGTGTATTCTTCCTTAAGAATATCATTTGCATGCATTTAAGTTTTTTTTTTTTTTTTTTTTTTTTTTTTGATAGTTTCACTTACAAAATCACAACCAACTTTCCTCGTTGAATTAAACTTAATAGGCAGAATTAAGCTCAGTTGCATTCTCAGTAAATAAGACATAAACATATTAATAGACATAAGACATAAATATTAACATGAAATATTACACTTATAATAGGACGTCTACATTTTGTCAATAATGTGATTTGTCATTCCATTGCCAATATATCCATGTAAAGTCAATGTTACTGCAATATACAATAGGCCGACAAGTAAGTGAACAGCCAACCAGTGAATGAACGATTAGTAAATATTTTAACAAAATAAAGTTTGAAAAATTTCCTACAAGTTAATTATCATGTTGGGTTTAAAAAGCACGTAATTCAGAACTAACGTGCTATAAGTTATTTGTACAAGTTATTAAATAAATAACATAATATGAAATTTAAGTGTTTTTAAATTGCTGCCTGTCCATTCACTGGAAAATTTTGCGTTCATTCACTGGTAAGAACTGTTCATTTACTTGGTTTTTATAGTTTTTTATTAAGACACCCCTAACATCCCAAACAAATGAAATATAAACTTTCTTTTATTATTTTTTAAACATTTGTATCCCTATACAAGTACTTACACTGTCAGACAACAAAAGGTACTGTTTATTAAAATAATATCAATCTTTTCTTTTAAAACGTGCATAAGTGTTCATTTACTAATCGGATTACCCTACTTGTATACTACCGCAAATATATCTAATGTAAAGCCAATTCTGTAGTATTGGCAATTCATTACAAATGTTTTTCAATAATTAGCCAATAATAATATTCCATTGGGAGTATTTTCGACGCATACAATATTGGCGTGATATTGTCCCAATATAACCAATATTAGTTCATTACTAGGATATTAATAAATAATTAACCATTTTCTATTTATTCTTTGCATTCCATTTTTACACCAAATCATTGTGAACCTTTTCACTGTTCCACAATATTGTTACGTTAAAAGTGAAAAATCTTACACTACTGAATTTTTTTTTTCTGTGTTTTAAATTTTGAAGCTTCTGTATTCTTCAAACCTTATACGAAAAAGTGCATCCATCACGTATCGAGCACTCAAGCAACAAAAAAAATCAGATAAAATTTTGATCCATAATCGATCTTGAATCTGCAAGATAAGCAGATTACGATGTATGCGAACTTAAAATGACAAAAAAGATACGTGGTTTTAAGAAAATCCTCCTACAGCATACATACATTCTACTATTTCACGCTTGAAAGTCTTTAAACAGAAAATATTATTTAAAATTTAAAAAAAGGTTTTTGTTTTCTAAAAAGAGGAAAATGAAGTTGAAACTGTCAAAAAATCTTAATATAGAAAATACAAAACACTGAAATACTTTTAGCACAGCAATCCCTAAACATTCGCGGTTTTAACAATCGCGAGCTTTGATTATTCGCGAACATGAAAGTGCGGAAAAATTTAACATTCGCGAAAATCTGATATAATCATTCGCGATTTTTTTATTATTATGTCTTTCTTTTTCAGAATTTATAGTGGTTAATGATTTTCTTACAAGG
The DNA here is from genome assembly GCA_963931845.1 of Maratus michaelseni. Taxonomy (NCBI): domain Eukaryota; kingdom Metazoa; phylum Arthropoda; class Arachnida; order Araneae; family Salticidae; genus Maratus; species Maratus michaelseni. The sequence continues at coordinate 94,382,345 of OZ007589.1, read as the reverse complement.
AGACCGCCAAACATGATGCGCACAGATTTTGATGATTTTAAAGTATGTTGTAGGGTCATACCCCTAACTATTCATGTCAAAGGTTTCCTTCAAATGGGCTTTAGTTTTCGAGAAATTTCGGGTTAAAGCTTAGCATGCATTTCAAATACCCATTAGTTCGCAATCTTGAACGAGGTCTTCGTGGCTCTGTGCTAGCGCGCGCGACTTGAGAGCCGGCGATGGAGGTTCTGTCCTCTCCTGTGACTTTTACCTTTTTTAATCAATTTTATATGTTTTTCGCGTTATAAGTTTTATGCAAATTTATGAATAATGCATCTTTGAACTTTTTGATATTTTCTTAATAAATTCCATTTACATTTTCGAATTTTTCGTGATATTTTACATTTTTTTTCTTTTTTGTGCAGTTTTGAAATTAATATTTCACGAAATTCCAAACTAATTTATGTCTAGATTTTGTTTATTATTATTTACCCTTTATATTTTAATAACCGTTCTAAAATAATACTTTTTTTTAACTTTCTGAAATTTTAAATAAAATTTTATATTCTTTTATAATTTATACAAAATATTTTTATTTCAAATCTTCTAAAGGTATGTATGATTAGGTAATTTCAACAACATATCTTGAAAGGAGTAATAAAATATTAAAGCAATAACGCTTATATCCAAGTTTTAGCCAGTTATGTATGTATGTATATATATATATATATATATATATATATATATATTGCTATTTAAATACATTTAACTGTAAAGTTCAAACTCAACATCATTTTTGATTTTCACAAATAAAAAATAATATATTACAATTAATTTTTTTTTAATTCTAACAAGTCGATGCCATACAGAAAAATTCAACTAGAAATGAAAAATCGTTTGTAAATTACAATAGATATAAAAAATTCCTGAAAAAAATCGTCTGCAATGACTTTTACGTATTATCAGAATAAATAAAATTTTATTTTTATCCATTTCGTTTAATCCTTTGCAGACAATTACCACGTTTTGAAATAATTTCTTTTCCAAATTTAATGCATTTTTAATATTTATCACAATTTAAGTATTTTTAAAGAAAATTACCACGTTTGAAATAATTTCTTTTCCAAATTTAATGCATTTTTAAATAAATTTATCACAATTTAAGTATTTAAAGAATATAAAATATGCTAATTTATACATTCTTCCAATATTGTTAAAACAATTTACGTAAAGAATATATTTAAAGGCGATTTTTAATGCGAAATTTGTTTAGAATATTTTTGCGATATGTATCACACAATTAGTTCCATATTTAATAAACTAAAAATGTCGATGTCGGTAATGATAAGTATTTTAGTATTTCAGCAGTTAACATATTTCAATATATTTAGAACAAATCAAATATTAAAAGGATACATTATTTTGTTAATTTTTTCTTAATCATTTAATTTTTTTTAAACAGAAAATGCAGCTAAAAAATGCATTATTTCATAAATACAATAAATAAATAATTAAATATACATAAATGTAAACAAGAATCATTTTAAAAAGACGAGATATCAAGACTTAAAATAGTTTGGATTTTCATCAACAGAAATATTAGCATAAAAATTGAGCAAAAACTATAAATTTTCACGAAAAATTCGAAAATGTAAATGGAATTTTTAGGAAAATATCAAAAAGTTCAAAGATGCAGAATTCATAAATCTGCATAAAACTTATAACGCGAAAAACATATAAAATTGATTAAAAAAAGGTAAAAGTCACAGGTGAGGACAGAACCCCCATCTCCGGTTCTCAAGTCGCGCGCGTTAGCACAGAGCCACGAAAACCTCGTTCAAGATGGAGAACTAATGGGTATTTGAAATGCATGCTGAACTTTAACCCGAAATTTCTCGAAAACTAAAGTCCATTTGAAGGAAACCTTTGACCTGAATAGTTAGGGGTATGACCCCTACAACATACTTTAAAATCATCAAAATCTGTGCGCATCATGTTTGGCGGTCTCCTTGTTAGTGTATATATATATATATATATATTAAGAAATCATTTTTTAGTTGTCAACTGAAAAAGGAAACGAGAGTTGTAAGAAAGCAAAATAACAACAGAAGAATACTCATTGCAATGGCGATATTAGACGTGGTAAGGTAAACGGCATCTTGAATCTGTTAATTTAAAATGTACAGGTTCTCGTAGAGATAGAGCCGAAGCTGTACTTAGATAGAAAATAATTCTAAAGCATTTAGCTGTATTTAAATATCGTGTTTTAATATTGTATCGCATACTGACCCACTAATAGTACATTATCATCTCTTTACGAATACAGAGAGTCGAAATTAATTTATACAAAAACTTATCTTTTTTCTAGCGGTAATTATTTCTCCAGTCAGTTACTTTGAATTATCTTCAGTAAATAAATTTCATATTTAGGAATATGTGTGTACATTCACCTTCTACATATATCACTGTAAAAAATTTGGTGTAAAGTTCCTGGGAAAACCTGTGGCACCTTTTTGCCACAGGTTTTCCCAGGAATTTCACCAAAGAAATGCCAGGACACTTATACAAGTAAGTTACACACAAAACATATGGAACTTTACACAAATCACCGCTAATTTCTCTTTTACACTAATTCCGAAAAGTTACACAAAAGTTCAAAAGTATACCTGAGAAAACTAAGGAATGCTACACACTAAACATATGGAACGTTTCACAGTTGATCAGCAAATTCACTTTCTCAAGTATTCCGAAAAGCTACACAACATTGTGGAAGATGTCACACCAAATTTCTCGGTATTCTTGGATCAGCAGAAATAATCCGAGAAAACCCAGGAAATGTTACACAATAAACGTCAGGGACATTACACAGATTTCTTACAGTGATGTTATGCACAACGTATTGTTAATACATATATTCTTTTGTTCTTTGAAATGCTGTGCCACTCTAATTAAAATTTCACAGAACGTAACTCCTTTTTTTGTGCAGAGATGTAGAATCAATATTCGCGGATTTGACATTCCCGAGGTTTTCTTCGAACGTAACTCTCGGGAATGTTAAAGGATGACTGTACTTTAAATAAGAAAAGTTTCGTAAAATTGTTGACGTCCTTTTTCCGGTTAATGGTCTTTTAAGAATAGAACTCGAAAAACAGTACAATATAGCTAATTATTATTTTCGTACAAATAAGAAGATTATCATTGTTAAAATTTTGCATGTTAAAATTTTCGTCGAAGTACCAAAATTTTTATGTCCATATTAAAAAAAAAAAAAAAAAAGAAAGAAAGAAAGAAAGAAAGAAAAAACCTGACTTAAAGGCAAATTTTATTTATCTATTATAATAATGCGCAGAATGAATAGTTTTGATATTCGAATGAATAATTCAGGCATGCGCAAAAGTATAGCGTTAACCTTTGCTGTTTTTTAATGGAGCAACGAAACACTCTTGGCTTCTTTATGTATTTCCTAGTTGCGGAGTAGTAACATCTCAGCTGTATGTAAGAGACTTGCAGAAAAATGAGAAAATGATTAAAAATATTAAATTTAACTGTAGTAAAGAACTACATAAGCATGAATAACTATTAAAAAGTATTTTAAAATATAAAAGTTAAAATATAATAAAATGGCAGTATTTTGTAAAAAAAAATTAAATAAACGAATATGAATAAAGCATCTGTCCGGCCCTACATGTAATGCATTTGTGGCATAGACTTTCCATACTGACTAACTAACACTGTGGCATAGACATTGTCAGTTAAGTTGTCGGACACTGGAATGGGAAACAATGCCCATGGAGCAACGCTTGTTCCAGCTGATTTAACGACTTCGGAGGAGGGCTTACAACAGCCATCTGTCTGCTGAGATAATCCCAAAGATGATCTATCGGATTAAGGCCCGAGGATTGCGCTGTCCATTCCATTCGCTTCAAACCTTGATCTTCAAGATATTCATCAATGACTCTAGCTCAGTGCAATCGGGCATTATCATCTATTAAGATTAATTCATCACTAATAGCAGCACCATAGAGTGTGACAAAGGAAGCAAGGATCTCGTGCCGATATTTCACAGTTGTCAGAGTTCTTCCATGGCATACATGGAGGTTACTGTGACCACCACAGAGATTCCAGCCCAAACAATGATTCCACCTCCTCTATAGATTTGTCTTTCAACAATGTTACATAGATAGAATCTCTCCAGATCAGCACACGAACTGAAACACTCTCCAAAGCAAACAGTACGGAAGCCCATTGTTGTCTGTTCTAAAAACTTGCTCTCTTGGTCAACATACACGGGCACTTCTGTGATGTCGATTAAGAAGGATACATACAACGGGTCGTCTTGAATAGAGTTCTTAATTGCGAAGACGACTGTGCACCGTAGTAGCAAATATTGTCATCCCTGTTACGTTACGATGATCTGAAATGAGCTGAACCACAGTAGATTCCTTTACCATCGGGAAAAGAACTACGAAGTTATCTTCTGCAGGAGTTATAATACATGAGTGGTCTCTAACAAATCTTCTTGATACTGAATTTTCGCATTCAAATTGATCCCAGACTACGAGACACATTAAGACGTCTAGCAACACCAGCTACTGATTACCCCATTTCCATCCATCTGATTGCCCGCCATCTTAACGAATCAGGTAAAAGACATCTCCTACATATAGACAACACTATTTTAGCACCAGAAATTCAAGATCAATAAGAATAAAAAAATTCCATACAAATTACGAAATTGGGTTATTCGCAGTTTCCCTTTGACTGCCATATAAATGTCCAATTCTTAAAAACAAAATAGGGTTTGGTTTAAATATTCCACAAGATTTTATTGAAGTTACTTATGATCATTCATATAAACCATATATTTTACCTCTATTACCATTCTTTTAATAGTGAGCGTCAAAAAACTGGTTGTAACTTAACTTTTGGAGTTCAGTGTATGTTGGAAAGAGTTAAAAAGAGAAGTCAACGTGAAAGACAAAGAAACAAATCAGACTCTATCCTTCAGGGTTGCCAGGTTGGCCTTTTTTTAAATTCAGAAATTTGAATTCACACAGAAATTAATAGGCGTAAATTTTATTTTATTTAATGAACGACATTTTCTGATTTCTCAATGTAAAAATTCTTCTTTCGAAATTACCGGTATGAATATCAAGTCAAATGAAATAGAAATTTCTCCCTTTCTTTAGAAAATTTCTGGGGATAATCGATTAAAAAATATATGACAGTTCGTAGCTATGATTTTTTTTTGTTTCTTTAGAATTTTTTTGGTGGAATTGATTAAAAAGATACAAATGTTGGCAACAATGTTTTTGTGCATGCCCGAAGAATTCAGTCGAATGAAAAAATCATTCATTATGCCTATCACTAGTCTATAAATTATATTTTTCTCTTTACAAAATTCTTAGATTTAGTTGATTTTTAGAAAGAAAAACCTTTGCATTTGGGCATGACCGACTTATGATTTCTGGACCGAGTTAAAATTTCTGGGGGTAATTAATTAAAAAATATATGAAAGTAGGCAACTATATTGCAGGACAGAGTTATTACACTCGATTATTCCTCGTCTGCAGAAAATCACTTGTTTCATTTGATTGATAAGATGTCTCTCATTCGCCCATGCTCGAGTCAATCACTCGGAACAGTCATTCGAATGAATATTTCCCCCCGAACGATATATGTCTCCATTTTGCGCATGCTCGAGTTATTTTGTTCCTTGTATGGCGAATATCGCTCGTTTCATCTGAATGATAGAAATGCTCCTTTTTGTGCATGCTCCAGTGATATTATACGTTTATTACTCGTCCGTCGAAACTCATCCGTTTTCTACGTATTTCGAATAATTTATTTACAGCGATTTGCTGCCATTTTTCAAAAATACATAACTTAGGTACATGGTGAATTTCTTCGGCTAACTGTGCATTTACTATGTATTATTTCCTTAACGTTTAAGTTTGGCATTGCCCCTCTAAGGAGCAGCAGCCATTCTACAAGTTATTTTCGAGATATCTCAATACAAAATATAGTCAGATTTAGATTTTGACGATATCTTTTTACGATTATTTTACTTATGACTAATTTTTTGATAAAGTTCAGACCCTCACCCGAGTCTGCTACTTGTTTTTATACATTTAGTATATTTTAGCAAATTTTAATTTTTGACTGTTTGACTTTGACCTATCAACTTTTGCTATTAGTTCGATCCTTTCATGTGACATATCAATCTTTTCATCTCTTTCTCAGGAATTCGTTCTACCTATTTATACCTAATGACAATTCCTTAATACAATGAACTCTTGAATCATAAAGAATTATGTTTTTATACTTATATAATTACAACTTGGTGTTGCACATATTTCTGAAAATGTTTTATGCAATATTAAATATACAAATTAACAATTAACATTTTCAGATGCTTTAAAAATACCTTACAATTTATTTTTTTCTAGTAGTAGTTAACATTTAAAGTTTACATCAAGTTTATTATAAATCTAAAAAAATAATGTGACACTGACAAGCTGTAAATAATGATAGAAAAATACTTGAAGGTCATGGACAAATTAAAACCAATCTTAAACGTCATATATAATCGATTATTTAAAATCTAGATTAATTTTAACACAATTATTCTAATTAGTAAATAAATCATATGAGTAAGTAAATATCATATTTAAAATCATTCGATTATAAAAATACTTAAAGAGATTAAGAGATACTGTATATTTATTTGCTTCTAAGTATAATTTAAAATATCGAGTGCGTCAAATATTCGTTACAACTTTAAAAACTAACTAAAAATTAACAAATTGTCGTATAGGAGTGCAGTTTCAATCGTAAGACTTGTCAAATTGTCGGATTTTTGTGGCAAAAGAAAACAAATAATTCAAATTTTCTTTAAACTAATTTTTTATTCCATTTGCCATGTCTTATGGTGTACACCACACTCCCTCCGATACTGCAATTTGTTAAATTTTTATGAGCTTAAGAAATGTGAACAAGCTTATGGGACTCTTCGAAATTTTTTTGGGCCACAAACAATCCGACTTTTAGACAAGTCTTATGATTCAAACCGCACTCCGATAGAACAATTTGTCACATTTGATTATTTTTAATTTGTAGCGAAATTTTAAATTGTTTTGATGCAACCTCAGATAACTTATTTTTAAGGCTGGTCATTACTTACTGTATACCTCCCATGGTCATTCTTTAGTCATTTTCCATAATGGTAAGTTCCTAAAGTGTAAATTGTCAATTTGTGAAATTTAAAATAAAATATAATCAAAATTCAACTTTTTCACCATTTATTTCATTAGACAGGAAAATTTACAATTGTGGTTAATCCTAAAATGTTAATTATCAATTAGAGAAATTTAATATAATCAAATTTCTACCTCTTAACCATTTAACTAAATAGATAGGAAATTTTAGAAATGTGGTTAATTTGTGACTAAGATGATTGATTTCCTTTTAATTGATCTCTTAGGGCATAATTGAATGACAGTGAAGGCATGAAAAAGGCTAGTAAACTTGAGTTATTTGGATATTGCTAATTATAATTGCGAATTAGCGCATAAACATTTGTTGAATAAGAATTGCAGCAGGCTTATTTAATGTGGGAGAGTTGGGGATGTTACTAATTTACTCCGTTAGGTTTAATTCGATTTATTTACAAGTACACTAGCCTTTTCTCAATTTTTATATTCAAGGAATTTTATTATACAACAAAACATCAAAAAATTGAAAATTTATTAATTTCAACATGTGCTATGATATTATCGCAGTTTTGTCTCAGTGTTATTCTGATGTTCGCCCTTATTGCATATTTAGTATTGTCCCCCCGCTCTTTATTTTGTGCAATGACAGAGTAAAAGTTCGCTGTCTGCAATATTGACTTTCTTGGCATGCTCCGATCGGAGGGACTGATTAGCTTAAAATTGTATTGTCTGGTCTTGTTAATGCAATAAAGTGATGAGTACAAAATCTCGGAGAGGATGTTGGGTTAGTTGAACTTTTTTGATTGACTCCTTAACTTATGTTGCAATATCATATTATAAACGATACTTTAGAATTTTGGAGGCTAGTTTATATCTATGTCAGAAGTTTTAGCAATAGAAAAATTATTATGATTGGGTAATTTTGCTTGATACTTTTTCTTATGGTCAATGACAAGGAAAACACACCAAATATGTCAATTTGATAATGGGCCTTTCAAAGTTTATCGAAATTTTATTTTATTTTACATTTTACTATGTGGCGCATTCTTTCGGTGCTGGCCTTAATATTAGAAACTATCTTTCTCATTGACCTGCTAGAATTCTGGAAGAATCTTCTCGGTATCTCTCCGTCCACAGATTCGTGTAATGTTTGCAGTTCAGGGTCTTCCACTCCTGCAATTATTACTGATGTTGTCAATCTCAAGCTAACAACATTCAATTGCTTGGTATAGAGTTGTGCGAGAAATTATGTGAATTTTAGGAAAGAACAATTCAGCTTCGTATTCGACTCTAATCGAAGATTTTTCTGTTTTTGTTTTATAAAATTTTATGGTTGTACGACAACAAATGATATTTTATTAAAAGCATTATTAATATGTTTTCTTTAAAATAGACAAAACAATTTAATAATATTATGTAATGTATTATACAGTACTATATACAAATTTTATTTCAGGTTTGCTTTAGATCTTTTCACCCACACTGAATTAATATCACCATGCACAAAAAAAAGTATGTAACATTTTCACTTTAGTATTTCAATTACATATATTTTTCAAACTATATTCATCAAGTTAAAACTTTGTTTTCGAAATACTGTTCTATTTCTTACCTTAAATAAGTTTTTCAATTCTTTTTTTTTCAGAAATCGCATAAAAGGCAGATTATTGAAGCACGTTGGAATGAAAATAAGAATGCTAGTTCTTCTTCTCTTACATTTACGGTTTCCGTAACAAGCTATCAGCAGTAGTATATTTCAGAGCTTACGTGCCTGGCATAAAACTTTTATGAAAATCTCTTTCGGGAAAATCAAATCATAACACTGCTTAGTATCAAGAAAAGTTAGTAAATGAAACAGGAGCCTAAAAGATCAAATGGTTTTGTGAAATCCTCTTCACAAATTTATCTTCTGTTTTATTTCGAATATAATTTTTTTTTTGTTAAAGAAAAGTAAAAAAAGAAAACTGCCCAGTTAAACTGAGGGCATTGAGCTCACAGGCTATTCACACTAATTGTATATTATACTTTTATTTCAAAGACTTTGAAATAAGACCCTCGAAAAATAAAGAAATCAACAATATATTAAGGGGGGTCATCCCCCCGTTACTCCCCTCATAGTTAACTAATGAACCCCTTAAACTAATCAGTGAAGTCTCTAATTACATTGAATATATTTACAAAATTTGAAGAAAAACGGATAATTCTGCATGAAAAACCCATTTATCTAAATTAGGGGGTGGTTATCCACCCTTTCCCCCTTTATACCTAACCAATGAACCCCCAAAACTATTGACAGAAGCGCATTATCAAAATGAACCTATGTACAAAATTTGAAGAAAATGGGATAATTCTGCATGAAAAACCTATTTATCTAAATTATGGGGGGTTAGCCCCCCGTTTCCCCCCTTTATGCTTAACCAATGAACCTCCAAAACTAATCAGGGAAGCACCTTATCACAAGGAACTTATAAACAAAATTTAAAGTAAAACGGTTAGTTCTATCAAGAGTTATCGCGTTACGTACATACGTACGTACGTACATACATACAGAACCGGCGGGCACATAAGCTCTCAGGCTTTGATAGCCTGTGAGCTAAAAAACTGTTTAAGTGTTTTAATATTAATACAAAAAAATACATTGGATAGTATATATAAGAAGAAATGTAATTTCTTGACAATAGAGTAAAATAAGGTGGGTCAGCGTACTTTCAAAATGAATTTACCTGAAAATTTTACATTTTGTTGGGTTAAAAGATTTTTCCTGCTAGTACAATATACGTCCGTTTTTTTTTTTTTTTTTTTTTTTTTTTAAGAGATTTTAAAGTATTTACAAAGCATCAAAAATCAAAACATTTTCTTAAATCGCACTTTGTCAGGTCGTATTTAGATTCTTTTCTGGGTTTTTAATAATACTTATACATGTATGATTCAATATCTCTCACCAGCTAGAAAATATGCACAGCTCCAAAAAAATCCATTGTGCGTATTAATGCACAAATAGGTCTGACATAGGTGCGCCTTTCTACGGGAAAAGTGTCATAATTGTAGGTATAAGGAAAACTGTTAGATTACGCTTTATGCCACTTTGCAACCACAGAAGGGGGCGAATTATGAGGATAAATTTACTCAATCCTCCCCATCTCTTCCACGCTTTAATTTTGGGGGGTTTTGCACTTTTACAACTGCATGCAGAGCTAAGTGCTATAGTTTTATGTTACAGTAAAAAAATGCAAATCTTGTTTTGCCTCTCCTGTGAAATGTAATATTTTTGAGTTGTGTCCCTTTTCTTGCGGGTGAGCGATATGTAAATATATGAAACCCTCAACGAACTAGTTTAAACCCTGAATAACTCTGAACGAGTTACATTTAATTATTCAAAAAATTTCTTTTCTACACCTTTATTAACCGAGGTAGTCTACATTGTATGGACGAAAAATAGATTGAGAGTAGTTATGTGTATAAGTAAGTGTGTAGTGGAATCTTCGGAACCAGTTAATCTTCAGTTAGAAAAGTAGCCATGACACCAGATTTAACAATAACAACAATTTATTTAATTCAAAAGGAAAAAAGGATGGGTGGCCTTGGAGCGGGCTGTTTTATCTTAACGATGATCAAAACTATCTTTGGAGTACTGAAACTGAGTGGGGCAATGCTATCTCCAAGAAATTCACTAAATTCAAGCACTGGCTTAAAACGAGATGGCTATGCTGGTCGTTTGTCAGAACCTAAGAAAAGTTTGCTTTATCTCACAATAAAATTATCACTAAAAACACGGTAGATAGCACTATAAAATGACACCTCAAAATGGTGCAATATCACTATAAAGCGAACCCCGTGGATTCCAATATTCTTTTATTTGATAATAATAATTCTAACACCTTATCACACAGTCGAAGCACTCAGCCTACTATAAACAGCTCTCTGGAAAACTTCAGCACATGGAAACTCTACCTTCAAAAGCTGGAAGCGACTAAACTCCAATCTTATGCACCACCAAGAGCCAGCTGCGACTAAATCCACTGAATCTAACTCCTACCGCCGTATTTATACTAACTAGACTACTACAGGTACCTAATTATCATATCACTTCACAAAAGAACCATGGAAATCAGATTCCTAGATATCCATACACACTTTTCGAGATTTAAAGGATGAGAGAATATGTAGCTTATTCACATACAAATGTTAGAATTCAGGATACCATGATTGAACGCAAAATTCAATATTTACTCCACTATAGACTACCTTCATAAGAGAGTAGCTAGGTACCTACGCTACAAGTGAAGATGAAAAGCAAAATAATATTTATATTCTTACACAATTTCCATTTCTGAACTTCAAAAGCACACTTTAAAAAAATATATTTATCATGTTGAATCTTTATCTCAAACGTTTCACAATTTCGCACCCCAAATTTCATTTTTCAATTATTTCTTTTCAAATTGCATAAAAGAAATATTGAGCGACGTTAATATTAAAATGAAAATCCTAGTTCTTCTTCTCTTATATTTACGATTTATGTAGTAAACTATCAACAGCAGGATATTTCAACATTTATATGTCAGGTATAAAAAAAATTCTGAAGAATCGTTTTCGAGAAAATCAAATCGTAACTGTTTTTACAATAGTATCATGAAGAGTTAGTAAATGAAACGTGAGCAAAAAGATCAAATGGTTTTGTGAAATTACATTACATTATTCTTCACAAATTTGACTTCAGCCTTGTTTCGAATATAAAATTTTATCTTACACGAATCTATAATTGAATTTTTCGGAAAAGTTGTTCATTAAAGTTAAATTGTTTTTTTTATTTAAAGAGTTACATTTGAAAATTTCAAAAGCATGTCTTAGAACAAATTTAATCACTGTATTAAAATTTTTGCTCAAAACATTTTACTATGTCTCACCTCAAATGTTATTTTTCAGTGATTTATTTACAAGTCGCATAAAAGAAATATTATTGAAGCACATTAAAATGAAAATGAAAATGCTAGATCTTCTTCGCTCTCATTTACGGTTGATATGATAAGCTATAACTAGTAGTGTATTTCAGAGCTTACGTGCCTGGCGTAGAACTTTTAGGAGCGATCTCTTTCGGGAAAATCAAATCATAACAGTACTTGATATCATGAAAAGTTAGTAAAGAGAACGTGAGCTAAAAATCAAAAGATTTCGCGAAATCTTCTTTATAAATTTGACTCTCGTATTGTTATCAATATGAAGTTCTATATAGCAGAAATGTAAAAGTTGAATTTTTAGGATAAGTGCACATTACAGTTAAATAGAAACCTATTTTTATTTGTAAGTTACAAATATTACAGCTAAATGACATACTCACTGTTATACTGTTTAGAATCAGTGTGATGATATGCTTATTTCAATTTAGATTGTAAAATTTATATGAATATAAATTGGATATAAGTTTTCCTATGATGAATATGTTCAAATAACAATTTTTTTTCTTTATAAATAACCAACATAAAATGCAGTGTCCATTTTCTGCGGATGTTATAAAAATTTAACGTTTAAAATAACTATTGCAGCGTAAGATTGGAAATGCATGTTTTAAAACTATAAACAGATAAAATTTTACAAATGAGGAGGTGTAACTCCAAAACAAATCATTTTACAAATTTTGATTGCAAAACATAAAATAATGGTATTTTAGTATTGTAATATATATATGTGTTTGTAATCCAGAAGTCCGAACATATTTGAAAACTAAATAATTAAAAGACTGTGTGCAACAAAAGGATGCGGTTCTCACATAAATGATTAGAAACGTATGGGGTTTTTGCTTATAATGCTAAAGAAATGTCATAATAGTTTCAATTTAGACCCTGGCGCTAAGGTACAATGCCAAAAGTATTTATACCATGCCTGATATAAGGAGATGAGTTCATTGCGCAACATCTTGGCAAATGATATTGACCATATTTCGTTGTAAGGAGCATTTCTGTTCACAAGTTTTTTCGCCGATTAAAGGAATTGTATTTTAAAGAAACTTCGATACATCTTCGATCTGTAACTGCTATGTTTAGACATGTTATCTTTGCGTGATAAATAGAAATTGCGTAATACTCATTCAATAGTGAAGATAATAAAAATTCGAGGATATGGGCTCATTGCAAGATCATTCAAGAAGTGGAAGACCCCAAAAATCTCTTGCAGTCGTGAACGAGGTGGAACACGACGCCGACACATGTTCGATATTATCAGCACATGGTGAATGCAGTGCACGTGCAATTTCATGACGAACTAGAATTTCTTATGGAAGTGGGCGGGGTCGCTTAGGATAAATCACTTGGTATTATTTCCTCAAGAGAGATCCGCATAAAATTCAACATATGCAAGAAAGGAAAACAACTTATTTTATAATAGGTCGGGATTTTTCAAATTGGTGTTTCGCGAAAATGAAAGATGATGCGGACTGGCCTTTAAATGCCTTGTAGACATATGAGGCATAATTTCACTACATGGAAGTGTTAAGTGGGAACACACAAAACAGCCACGTATGGGCAAGAAAGGACCAGCATGGTGAAACCTCTTGATGATCTAAAGGTGGCAGTGTGGTACGGCTTCACAGCTTCTTTCGTCATTGGTCCTTTTTCCTTAAAGGAAATCAGTGGGGATACATTTCAAGCAGTTTCTGTGACAGGTGAGCAATATACAGTCCTTTTATAGAATAAATTCATTTCTCACTTGCAAGAGAGACAATCCTTCATTGCATAACGTTCATGAAGGGTGGAGCGCCTCCCCTCATTCCTACTTCTGTCACGACAGTCCTTAGGTTTTCATTTGTAGAGAACCATGTCCTGAGTCGTATTTTCTACACGGACGGCCTCCAGGGCCTCTAGATTTTGCACCATGTGACTTTTTGTTATGTTACTACTTGAAGTCACATGTGTACAAAGATCGGACTAAGTCAGGGGCGTAGTTGAAAGATGATATACGCCATCATATTTCAGGGATAACTTCTAAAATGTTTTTCAATGCTGCTCAAGTGTTTTTCATCGTCTGACGTCTGTATTTATAAGTGATGGAGGTCACATTGAAAAATTTTAACATTTAGACACTGATTATTTCTTTTGAGTGAACTTTACTATACCACTGCAAAACTATGTCCTCAATTGCAGCGCCATCTGTTGTACAAATATGTAATTATTATAACTTTATTTTTTCTTTTTTTTAATAAACCGGAATTTCACATCTTCCTTTTTTTTTTTGTGTGTGTGTGTATGTGTGTGTGAAAGCCATATCTTTCAATTCTACATAGCTTACTAATTATTAAATTTTTAAAAGTCTTGGGCCTTCTGGATCACCAAATATGTTAGACAACATACATTATATCTGATGCTCACTTTAGAAAAATATTAAAATGTTTAAGAAGCATCGAAATTTCCGAAACTGTTTCTCATGTCATACTTTAAAAGATTATATTCCAGATTCTCTTTTGTATCTTTATAGTACTTAATATATGTATAGCATACATTTATGCATTTAAGAACTGATTCAACATCTGCATTCAGAAAATGAAATGTTTTTACATAATGTGTAATCATATGAATAACTTACAAAAACATTAACCGAACTACATTAGATTAGTCAAAAGATGTATTTGTATCCCATGTCTTTATTTATTTTCAGGATTCTTTTTTATGTTTTTATAATACTTAATATATACAGCAGACATTTATACATGTGCATTCAATAAATTATATATTCTTGCATTATGAGTAATCATATGAACCTTTGATATACACGTTGAACAAAATATATTTGATAGGTCAAAGAATTTCTTTGTTCCCCATACCTTCACTATCCCCGGCTATTCCAATTTATATAGAAAAGAAATAATAATTGATAGTTACGTGTATATGTGTAGAAAAAATGATAATAATATTTATATTCATACGCAAAATAAAGTATGTATTTTCATTTCAAAAATTATATTCATCCCTTTAAATCTTTTTTCCTTTAATATTTGTAATTTTGCATCTCAAATGTGTTTTCCTCTGACATTTTTTACAAGTTGCATAAAAAGAAAGTTTATTGAAACACGTTGAAATGAAATGAAAATAATAGTTCTTCATTTCTATATTTACTGCTTCCGTAACAAACTATCAGCAGTAGTATATTTCAGAGCTTACGTGTGTGGCATAAAACATTTATAAAAGATCTTTTTCGGGGAAATCAAATCATAAGAGATTTTAGTATCATGAAAAGTTACTAAATGAAACGTGAGCCAAAAGATCATATTGTTTTATGCAATCCTCCTCACAAATTTGTCTTTGGTCTTGTTTCGAATATAAAATTTTATGTAACTGAAATGTAAAAATTGAATTTTTTTAAGAATGGGTTCTCATTAAAATCAAAGATAAATTTATCTTATTTTTCAACTGTTAGCATAACCGCTAAATTATGTAATTCATGTAATGCTGTGAAGAACTAGAGTCATGACATGCTCAAATTTAATTTCAGTTATAAAATTTATTTTAATAAAAATTTAAAATTCTTTTTAAAGACATTTCCTTATTAAATTTAAATAACTAACAGTAATATAAAGGGTGTTCCATAAAAACTGAGATTAAAATCATAAGAAATCAAGAAATATATTTACAGCAAAAAATAAATCATTCTTTTGCGAAATACCTTCCCTCAGATGATATGCAACGGTCCCATCGTTCAACCTACTTTTCAAAACAAGTAGAAAAGCCTTTTTCTGGAAGCTGCTTCAAACAACTCTGTACTGCTGAAATAACTTCAGAATCGCTATTAAATTTTCTGCCACGGGCTTCTCCTTCAATGTCGGAAACAGTCAGAAATTGCATGGTGCGAGATCTGGACTGTAAGGGGGATGTGGCATGATTTTAATATTGCATTTAGTAAGATATTGCTGACAAAATCAGCAACATGAGGTTGAGTATTATCGTGATGTAATGTCCAATTCCCTACCAGTTCATGACGCTTTCTAGATATGTGCTGTAACAAAATTTTCAAAATTGAAACATAATATTCACCATTCACAGTAGTTTTTGGAGGCACAGCATACTGATAGATTAAACCTTTATTATCAACGAAAATAATCATCATGACCTTTCCAGTAGATATGGTTTGTCGGATTGTTTTCGGATGTGGAGAATCAGTGTATTTCAATATACTTGTTGCGGACTTGGTAAGAAGATCAAAATGATGCACCCAAGTTTCATCACCTGTTATTACAGTCATTAGGAAATTCGAATTATTTTGAAGCATATGTTCCCATTCACAGCATTGGTGAATTTTTGTTTGCATTTGTTCTTTTGTAAGGTGATGGGGGACCCATCTGGAACAAACATGGCGAATCTGTAGATTGTTGCGTAGAATGCGAAATATCGACGATTCCATAATGTTAGTTGATGTCGCTATCTCCTCACATGTCATTCGCCGATTTTCATTGCAAGATTGCCCACACAATATTAACATTTCGATCATTCACAACACTTTCTGGTCGGCAGGCTTAGGAGACAGTTCTGTAGTCCTTTTTTGAAATCACCATGTCATCTAAAAATCGCAGACTCACCAAAACATTTGTATTTATAATCTTCTTTCATTAACTTAACTGTTTCTGCAGCTGTTTTGACCAAACGATAGCAAAATTTTATTTTGCACAACGCATTTCGTTTTTTAACTCGGAATCACTCACCTCCATTTCTGCAGGGCAAATAAAAACAGTTCTTTAAACAAGCACGAAACTAGGAAAATAAAAACGTCTTCTTCGATTAGAATATTTATAAACGTATAGTTAACAGTTTTAAAAAATCACCAGTAGGTTTATTTTTTAGTTTCACGGTGTTGCCACTACGTAAAAAAATAACTCAGTTTTTATGGAATGCCCTTTGTAATTTATAAGCTAACGTGTTAAGCAGTCAGCATTTTGTGCATATTTTCTACATATTCTATTCAAAGAACTGTTTACACATAAATACGTAACATTTAAGACATAAATCTATATATAACATTTAAGACAACAATTTTTAAAAAATGCTATAAAATTCCTACGAAAATTCTATCGCAGCGAAAACAAAGATTGAAAATGCAATTTGTGAACAATAGTTTAATATAAAAAGGTACAAAACTTTATAGTCATCTGTAATTCCAAAACAAATTATTCTGAAAGTTTCACACTTTATTAGCTTAAAAGATATTGAGGGTATTATAATATACTATAAGTATTACTCACAGTAAAAAATTGACAAAAAGTATAAGTATCAAAATTCAATAAATTGTTTCGCAAGTCACAGTTTGACAAATCACATTCCAAAATTATCGTTTGTGTTGTTTATAATCTCTATAATCTCTATAATAAAACCGTATGTCATGTGACTGTCCTCAACAGTTCCGGGATGCCGCTTCACTTTTTCATATGCCAGGCAGCCATTTTTATTCAAAATTATTTTTTCTAATAAAACTGCATAAAAGTTACATTTTTAGAAAGATCGTTCAAAATAAATTAATATTTGAGAGATGACTTACGTTCAATTATGTATACATTCTGCAATAACTTCAGTTTCAATTAGGTTCGCTGTTCAAATTCTCTATCCATGAAAGTAAACAACAACAAAAAAAAAAAGATTCATTCGTTGTGAACGTTTAAAATATTAAACCATGAATTTTTGGACCGCTGCCTGGTGTAAAAAAAAATAATCAGCACCAGTGAGACAGTCAAAGTTTACCATAATTCTGTTCCATACAACTCAACTTCCTTCGGATCTTTTCTTGATGTAAGTTGAACTCCGTGGTTGAACTCATGTAATAATATTTAATGGATCAAATTTCGAAACAAATTGTCAGCTTTTATTTTTCGTGTGTATTAATTAGAAACGATATTTTAATTTTGAAATCAAAAGTTTTGATTTATGATAATATTTCTTATTTATCTATTTTCTATTTTAAAGAAAAATGTGAACGTCATGTATTTTAAATTGGAACAGCTGTCACGGACGCACCAGGGTTGGCGGAATTTTTGTTTTGCGCCATTTTGGCGAGAAAATCCCATTTTCAGGTACCTATTAGAGATTATTAAAACAGCATATACTTTTATTTTATTATGAAATAGTTTATTTTATATTAAAAACACACACACAATGATTAATTTATTATAAGGTGGGTTAAGCGGTTTTTGTCAAGAAAGATGAAATACATAACAACAAAAAATATGCGAAATGCTACCACGATCGCAAAAGTTCTTGATTTGTCTATTAGATTTTTCCGGTTTGGCGAAGGATTAAGGAAAAAAATAAATTATGAATAAAAATAATTTGTTACAATGCTTAACATACATTTAAGGGCGACCAAACTGGTCGCCAGTGGCGGCTAGTAATTAATATAGTATTGCATGGCGTTATTGACGTGCATTTGATAGCTTACTGCAGAGGTGCCAAGTTTTCACTAATCTTCCGTAATATGTGGTTTAATCAAACCCAGTTTAACAACGCTTCAAACTAGAAAAATTATTGAATGAATCTTTATTAAATTAATTTCAGGTTTCTACGTGGAATTTATTTTATTTAATTTCTTTAAAAAATTTCTGGTTTCGCAACGTATTAAACCTAGGTCAAATTAACCCGTATATTACGGAATATTAATGAGAGCTTGGCACCTCTGGTTTACTGCATAATTGTTCGATATATTATTGCACAATATATTAGTATATAATTGATATAGATATTGCACGATTTATAACTTCATAATTTGTAATCACAAGAAACCTTTAGAACAATTAACGAACTGTATTTGATTAGTAAAAGCATTTCTTTTATTTTCTATACTATTATTAACTCTATATTTTACTATACCATTATTACCTCTATACTACACACCGTATAGTTTTAATTTTATAATAAATTACATAATACTTTATAATTTATTACATCAAATACTTTTTTTTTTCGGGTAAGTCAAAGATTGTTGATTCGTAATGCAACAATTTTCATATGTTAACTTTTTGTTTCAAACAGAAGCCGAAAAAAAATTAAGCAAATAAACTGAGAAAGTATTGCTGAAAGGTGTAAAAGAATGAAAGCTAAACTTTTTCAAAATGCAGGAAATCACAAAATATTAATTTATGGAACAATTAAGAGATATAAAAAAATAAAACATCCTTATTTTAAAAAAATAAATAAAGGTCATACACCATATAAAGTTATATCATTCGAAAAATTGATAATTCGTTCAAGAGAAATCATTCAACTTCCGAATAGGAAAATTTTCACATATCCATTCAATTCATTTGAAGAATTCTTAAACTCTCACAGCCCATACCGAAACTTAAGAAAGGGTCGGATGCCATGGGGTTTAAACCCTCATAGACCACACAGAGCGCATGCTCAGATTGTGCTTAGACAGACGTTTTTCTCAAAACTATAACAAAACCTACATTCCAAAACGTGAAGAGTCTGGCCTGGACGAGTGATACAAGTTAACAAGAATTAGCTTTGCTATAATTTCGTAACGCTCCAGGATGTTTGACGATTCTTATTTATCCAAACTCATCTCACCCAATCAAATTTTATATTTTGTATGCCGCCACACTCATATAGGGGCACCCTAATGTAATTAAATAAATGAAATAGCTGTTATATTTTTAGCTCATTGTTTGCAAATCAATATTCTATAGTAAAATGAAACAATCAGAGTGGAAGTTTTTATCTAAATTATGGCAATACACAGTGAAGAATTAGTCAATACTAGTTTAGACGAATAAACAAACAATAACTTGGCGATAAAGGCAGGCTCACCAAATCTGTTTTTAACAAAAATCTTTTCACCCAATCAAATTTTTCAGCCTGTATAGGAGCTACGCTGATAAATGAAAGTGCTGTTATGACCCTAAATTTGTTTTATGTATCGAGGTTTTATCAATAGTGTTAGGTATCCTGTCCCAATTTACAGCCCTTGATTGATTATCACAGATTCTCAAGACATTTATTTGATAAAAGCTAATCAAATTGTCACAAAATACATTTTTCAAGGCATCAATAAACATTGTTAAAAGATGGAATCTCACTGGTTTAATTCAAATGGAAATTAGTCAATATTAAAGATGTGATAATTTCTTTAAGAATGGCTTAGTAAAGCAGACGGAAGTCTTCATCTTTCTCCACTTAGTCTTCAATTTTCACAGATAATGCAGAAATATTACTTAAAATTAAATCCAAGAAATGTCTTTAACCCTACACTGCACGAATTTTTATTAGAAGTATGTTTTTTACACTCAAATTTAGGGTATAATTCCAGAAATTTTAAAGAGCAATTTTTCATGATGTTTAATAGCAAACTTCTGAGATTACATAGGCATAGAGTGAATATGAATGTACCGTCGACCCGGTTAAGGCGCTCACGTTAATACGCGGATTTTTCCGGCTCCTTGAACATCGCCCATTAGACTAATGCAACATTATCGCATTTGATACGCGATAAAGTTTCGGTCCCTTGAGACAAAAAATCGCGCTTGATACGCGATTCATAAACGAAGACACGAAATACTTCTCCCTTCTGCAGTGTTGTCAATGTAGTGGAATATTTTTATTCAGAAATCTACCACTATTTCCGAATATTAATTTTCGCATTTTTGAATGAAATATTAATTAAGGCGAATATTGCTAATCGGAAATATTGGTAGATATTGCAATAAAAAATTCTGATAAATTATTAACATTGGAAGTCGTATTTGATCTCACGTCCTAATAATCTTTGTGTCTCGCTTCGTGTATGTTTTTACTGAAGTAGAGAAAGATAGACGATTTTTTTTTATTTATTCTTTTTTTTAATTTATTCTTCCTTCTTTGCGAGGTATGTTGTCAATTTTTGTTTTTTCTTTCAAACACTGTAGCGAATAAAGTCTCCCTCCAGTGGCGTAGCCAAGGAAAGCCCAGATGCTCTAGATATCAATAATATTGTAAAGTTTTCTTTGCCTTACATAATCGGAGAACTTTCTGCCATAATCAAGGAGAAAACAACTTTACAATATTAGTGGTATCTAGATAATTTGGACCCCTCACCCTGGCTACGCCTCTGCCTCCCTCGTACCGTGTGATTTTGAGCGCATTTGAAGAGACAGGGGAACGTTATTTTCGTTTTAAGTTCTATTTCTTCGTTACTTTCTTCTAATTCATGTCTTCTCTTAGTTTTATTCATGTCCGGTGAGTTACTTGTTACTTACACCCCGATATTCATGGAGTCAAGTCGTCTATGATTGTGTTGTCGAGTTTTAGCAAATTTTCTGTTAATATGGAGAATAGTCTTAGAATCAAAAGGAAGGTGTTACTCATTATCACAAGTAATAAATATGATTTTAATAATTGGGTTGTTCTGAAAAAATTTAATATTTTTGGTTTTTGTTTAAAATAATTTGGCTAACAGGAAAATTATTTTTGTTGTTTCATTTTTGATTGTATCGTAATAATCAGCAATAAAACTATATTGGAATCCAAATATTTATCATTTAGTTTTTTAGTAGGTCCTATAAAAACACAATGAATTAAACTTGAATACAGTTAAATTTTATTTTTTATGCGTGCAAGACACTATTTTCCACAGTAAACGTATAAACGAAAGCTTTAAACTTAATTTAGATGATTAGATGTGCAATTAAGCTCAGTTCCTACAACATTATACATATCACGTTTAATCCGCGACTTTTGTGCAGTCCCTTCAAACGTATTTTAACCGGGTTCGGCTGTATATTTATTTAAATAAAGTGAAGCTTGGAACTGAATTTATTTGTTAAAAGTTAATTTTTAATTGATTTATATATGCATCACTGAGCAATGTAATCTTATAAGCATCGGCATTATCCATGCAAATTTATTTAGAGATGAAATTCTGGAACTCTTAGTGTAAACAACCTTACAGAAATAAGTAATTAAAATTTCCTCCTGGACAACTGTATCACAAAATAAACATCATGCAACACTAATACGTATAGTAATAAAACATTTCCGCAGAGAATATACAGAAGAATTTCTAAAACGAGAATATTTGCGGGAGATTTTATGCATTCTTCCAATTTTTCCGATTCAAACTTGCTTGTTAATTTACAGATTAATTTTCTAAAGCTTAGCATTATCTCTTCCACTTGGTCTGGTACGCTCGCTTTTGTTTGATGTAATTTGTACCTGGCATAGTAAATAGTTTTCTATTATTAGTTATTTCTACAGTTTAATTGATTAGAGATTAATTTTATTATACCACTGATCGTCTTATCAGATACCCTGGTGATTTAATTTATACGTAGGAGTTACCAATAAACAGCTTACGCCACTAATGGGAGTAATTATAATAATCTATATTACGAGATCTAAAAAGGTCTTGGAAAATTCTTTATTATTTGTATGACACAATGATATATTTATAATTAATTGGTGCAAGGCGCAGATTTTATTCTTAGATTAGATTTTACGTTAAATTTCTTGTTGAGACTTGTATTATATTACATTATTTGATTTTCCAGAAACTTTTTCAACACTTCAGCTGTATGTGGTAGCTCAAGTTTATTTATTTTCTATTTTTTTTTATTTATTTATTTTTGCTCTAACTTTTGCTGAATTAAATGAATTATCAATATTTCAATATACTGTTAAAATAGAATATAACTTTTATGAATATTTTAGCAGTAAATAATTTTGAATTGAACCAAATGAAATACTGAAAAATACTTTTACAATACAATACTTTTCAAATACAGATAAATTTAAATAATGCGAACTGGTGTACTCGAGTTCACCTATTTACTAATACTTGGAAACTATTTTTAAACGATATAATTGTTTATTTAATTGAGAACATACATCAGTCTTGTTTGCTTGGCACCTATGCCCGCTTATAAGCTTTGTTTGAAATAAGGACTGGATAGACTCAAAGAAATAGACATCATTGAAGAATACAGCCACGAACTCCACAAAAACTGCGCAACTGATCCACTGCGAGAGGAACCCAGTGCCTTCATTTACGCTCGCAAGCGATTAACGGTGTGGTGCCTTAACCACTCGGCAACCCAAAAACAATGCTGTACACAAATAAGTATAATAATTTTTTATTATATTTCTAACATGGAAATCTGCAGATCGGAAGCCTCAACTCCACATTGTGGGGTTACCACAATGAAAATCACCGCAGGGAAACTCTTACCGAATATCTAATCACTAATAATCTGACAATAGCTAACATTGAAAACACGAAACCAACCTATAAAAAAATACAATTCAAAAGGCGAACTACTGGCTCAAGGCTGGTCTGACTTAACACTAGTCAACACACAAACACTGCACAAACTTAAAAATTGGCAAGTCTCCGACCTGTACAATGCATCAGCTCACAAGTACATCCACTTCTCCTTCGATATATCACCACTCTACACAATCCGAAGGAGGTTCAACACAACCAAGGAAAACATCCGCAAATTCACGCAACATATTAAAAACAACAAACAACTCCTCACACAACAGTTAAAAAGCATAACAGAAGCCAACCAAATCAACACATTTACAGCCACCCTGATATACGTAATTCAACAGGCAGCAAAGTCAGCCTATAGATACAAAACAGTTTGGAGAACACCCACATTCTCATATTGGACCACAGAACTAAAAACCAAACAAAACCACCTTACAGCAATGAGAAGAAAACTCAAAAGATTCAGAGACCACGAACACGAGTCTGAAACATATAAATTCCTCAGTGCAGGATACTCAAAGCTCTCCGCACTATACAAGCGCTCCTTATTGAAAGCCAAAACTGAAGCATGGAGACAGTTCTGTAACAATTCCACAAACCCGTTTGGGACCGCACAGAAGATATACACAGGAAAACTCTTTACTCCAGACGAAATCATGCTCGAGCAGCCACCAAGCATTGCATCATGACAACACAAAACCTTCAACATTTAACATCACAAATATTTGGATCCACAGCTTACCCTGATAATAACAATGAGGAAATCACATTTGAAGCGCCACTTGACAAGCTTTTCACCAAAACAGAATTAATAATAGATTTGTACACACTTAATGACAAGAAAGCTTTAGGTCCAGACTCAATAGATTTCAGATTACTGAAAACCACATTCAACATAATTCCTAATCTATTTACATGCTGGGCGAAACTTTGTCACCAGTATAATACTTTTCCAGAAGTTTTGAGACAAGGGAAAGTGGTGTACTTCCTGAATCCAAATCATACTAACCGATCTGTCTACCTCCTATGATCGGCAAACTATTAGAAAAACTAATAGTCTTTCGGCTGACTCACTTTCTGGAATTCAAAGGCATCCTCCATCGTAAACAGTACGGGTTCAAAGCGGGCAGATCATGTGAAAAAGCATTGTTAGAAATCTTGACTTCCTGTGCTGACAGCATAGCTAATGATATAGCGAGTAGAATACATAGTGTGGAAAACGGCTACGCAATAGGGGTATTTCAGATATGAATATGTACAAGACGACCGGACTTTTTAAACCAATCAGGTATCTGCTATATCCTACAGAGACCCTACACAAAGTTAATTGACAAGTGGTTTTTCTTAACGGCAAATCGCTTCATATTATATCGCTTCATAGCTTATTTTAATGTAAGAAAGTGGATGTCAAGAACAACAAAATATTTTTTTAACAATGTTTATTGTCTGAGTGCAACGAAGACTCATACACAGCGCAGTATTACTTTGCCCCATATATATAGCTACGATGGATATTAAACCTTTTCGTCAAGCATAACTCAAAAAATATTTAACGGATTTCGTTCAAATTTTTACAGCAGGTACCTATAAAGGTGACAACGACGTCTATTTATTACCAAGAATAAATGTCAAACCGTTCGGAAATTATATTAAAAAAATAGATAAAAAAGCACAATTAAAGTACATACGTCACTAAATTTTGTGCGTACGTCATTTTCACCGGCGCGGCGGGAGATTTTTCGTAGACAATCGGAATTGAAAAGTTCATGGAGTACATGGAGCAAAAAAATATGCAAGCACTAATATTCAGCACAATAAAATATATTTCAATTTAGTAGAAATCGAAAATTAATCTGGATTTTTTTCTGTTTGAAAGAAAAAACCCGCTATAACTTGGTAGACTTGGTATTAGAGATTTGGCGCAAATCTCAGCAATAGCAGCTTTTTTTATTTCGCGGTGTAAATTAAAAAAAAATATATATTTGGTGTTTAAATAAAAGGTTTCGATATATGGCATTATTTCTTTTTTTTTTCTCTTTTTAGCATTTTAAATGGGATTAATGAAAGGCATGTATTTTAAATTAAATGAGTGAAAGGTTTATATTTAAATGAAATGAATTCAATATGAAAATGTTATAGGAACAATATTTGGCGATTTATCAACTGCGCCAGGATAACATAAAAGTACCAATATATCAAACGGTATGTAGTACGTGAAATGAAACAATTATATTATAATCACCCATCGTACAAGAAAAAAAACTAATATTCTGCATTCAGAGGGAAAAATCCATCTTCTATGCCGTAAGATTTGGCGAGTTCTTTTTTGGTGATAAGTTTTTCGATGTGATTGTTGGGATCTGCAGAAATTTGGCTTACTTTTTCTAAATCTTATTTTTTTGCAGATGTAGTATTATGTAAATATATTTTTTTACAGATATTTCTCTATTTTGTATATATATATATATATATATATATATATATATTAAATTGTAATGGCATTTGGAAAAGAGATTTTTACCTTTTTATCTGTGCCTTCGGAAATATTAAAAAATAAAAAAAGATTTACATATATCAAGTGTATAATGTTATGTTTTGCATTTTTATACGGACCACTTCTTCATTTTTAGATTTTAAATGCTATTTATTATTTACTAGCCGTTTATTAATTGTTTACAATTTACTCCCCTGACAATAACAATTATTTATCACAAAAATGCCTCTTAGGTTTCTTAAATAAGTTTGTTTATGTACTTTCATTACTTATTAAAATATCGAATATGGCGATAAAATTTTATTTTAGCATCGTGCTTAAATTTTTAAGATGGTGCAAAAAAATGCTTTAATAAACGTATGTTTGTAAATATTTGAAAAACATGTTTTACCGCTCTCTTTAAAAATTTTGTAAGATGCTAAAACTACATTTTGGTACCATTTTAAATTTTTTTCGCCAACCGACATTGGATACGAATCTTTTCCCCATTCAGATACACAGGCAAGGCTGGTCTCAAACAAGAGTAAAGCTAGCAACAATATTGTTTTAACTCTATAAGAGTTACAATAATGATATTAAATGCTCCGATTGGCTTTAGGCCCAATTACGAAAATTTCTCCTAAAAAACTGTAGAAGAAGTCTTTTACATTTGCTTCAAATGAAGCTCGGTCTACAAGGTATTAGTTAATAATACAAACAACACTAATGGCAGGGAGGCAAAAGTTTTAATTTATATGTGTATATTTGAAACCCTCCCCCCCCCCCCCCCCAAAAAAAAAAAAAAAAAAAAAAAAGGTTACACTAATGAATTTAAAATGGCGTTAAGCCACGCTTTCTGACATAAGCAATTGGCTGCAAACGCGATAACGAAAGTTTCACTTAACTTAATAACATGTAGCTATATTAGCCCTCAGGGTACTTTGCAGTTATGCAGACCTTGTGGTTTTTTTTTAAAGTTTGAGACAATTCTGGTTTAAGAAGTTGAGATTTACTGTCAAATGATATAAACAACCATGAACACAAAACTGATGAATTATTATTCAGGTTTATGTATGTATTTAAAAAAAAAATTGCATCTGATTACACTTATTAGATAAATTACTTCTGTTTGCATTTAATAACTGATAAACGGCTTCTGTATATTAAATGAATTGTTTAAATATTGGGAAGAGGTGGCGAGAGGCAGAAAGACGAGTAAACAAACGGGTAGACAGACGGGTAGTGAGATGGGTAGAGAGACGAGTAGCGACATAGGTAGGCTGACGGGTAGCGAAACTAATAGACAGACAGCTAGAGAGAAAGGTAAAAAGAGGGTAGACAGGAATGTAGCGAGAAAGGTTGTGAGACGCGTAGCGTGGTAGATAAAGAGACGAGTAGAGAGATGAGTACAGAGACGAGTTGAATGACGGGTAATGAGATTGGTAGCGAGACGGGTAAAGAGTCGGGTACAAAAACAGACGGATAGTGAGACGGGCATATAAACGAGTAGAGAGACAGTAGATGGGTACGGAGATGGGTAAGAAGATGGGTAGGGAGGCGTATAGCCAGATGGGTAGAGAGACAGATAGACAAGTTGTGAGACAGATAGACAAATGGGTAGAGAAGTGGATTGAGACACGGCTGGACATACAATTAGTTAGACGGATAGACAGACGGTTAGAGAAATAGATTGGCGGGTAGCGAGACCGGTAGAGAAATATAGAGACAGGTAGCGAGACGTGTAGAGAGATAGACAATCGGTTAGAGAAACGGGCAGAAGAACGGATATGGAAACAGACAGATTGTGGAGAGACAGACAGACAGGCAAAAGAAAAGTCTGCGGATTGGCGCAGTAAAGGCGCAGAGGGCAGAGCCTCCTAGAGAATAATCAAGAAGTATCTGTTAAGCTTAACTTTGAAATATATATAATTTTTCAATTTTGCCGATATGAAGATTTAATGTAAAAGTTATTTTACAGAAGTCATCGAAAGATTTTTTGTATACTTTAATAGTAATTTAGACTATAGTTTTGGAATCTGGTTTGTGGCAAAGCATGCTATCAATGTGGTTTGAAGTGTAAGTGTTTCTATAAACAGTTGTACAAATAATAGATATATAATCAAGGAAGAAAAATTTTAAATTCACACACAAAAAAAGGTGCAACAATGAAATTAAATTTGCGTTAAGCCACGCTTGATAGAATAATCTATTGGCTGAAAATCCAATTACGTAACTTTAAAAAGCTTGACGTTTTAAAAGATCCGGCGTTTTTTTTTTCTTTCAAGTTTTGCGCAATACGCGCTTAAGAAAATGAGATTCTTTGCCACATGTTAAAAAAAGAATGTAACAACACATCTGATGAACGGTACTTCTTTTCTATTTTTTTAACAGTGTATATGAATTTATATATGATATTTTGTAATTCTATCATTTAATTTGCTCTTTTTCTTTATATTGTAATTGTTAACCCTATGTTCTCAGCAATATCACTCAGACTAATCCCTTTGAGGGAAGTCCTAGTAGATATCTAATCGGTATGTATTGCTTTTAACGTGCTTAAGCTAACGATAAGCAGCTATATAGTTTCATGTTTTCAAAACTAAATGTATTTTATGCCTTTTTCTGATGCTACAAATTATTTATTTTATGAATATATCAAATACGCTATTTACAGTTGTTTTTTGTCCTTCGTATATGTTTTAAATTGTGTTTCCGATTAAAAGTTGATAATTTCTATGCTAAATAATTTGTGCATTTGCTTAGTATGCAGCTCATGCTTAATTTTTTTCCCCTAAAACGTTTTTTAGAGCAATCTCAGGTAGTGAAATTTATTTACAAAAGTATTTTAATTTCTTATACAATTTCTTATATTCTTATAATTAATAATT
Source organism: Maratus michaelseni (assembly GCA_963931845.1). Classification (NCBI taxonomy): domain Eukaryota; kingdom Metazoa; phylum Arthropoda; class Arachnida; order Araneae; family Salticidae; genus Maratus; species Maratus michaelseni. The sequence goes on along the minus strand of OZ007589.1, from coordinate 94,353,576 downwards.
AATTAGTAACGTAATTAGTTATTATTAAGTAATTATTAATTATTAAGTAATTATTAATTATTTGTCATTAATTAATTAATAATCGTTATTGCAATGTATTAATCAGTTTTTAAATTTTTTTATACCTTCGGTTTCAGTTTCGACCGAAAGTTTCCAATTTCGGTAGAAATCACCGAAACTCGGTTTCGGTTTAAAAACCTGTTTCAGTCTCTCTCTATTTCACTTCCATTATAAATGAATTTAAAACAGGTTACTAGAAAATATCCTAATCCGTTTTTTTTCTTTCTTAGTGAAGAATGATGACATACATAATTTCTGTTGAATACATATCTTGAATTGTCATCACATTTTGGACTGTTTTTTATAATCCATGTTGTTGTGGTCTTTTCTTCAAACTCCTTTAACCACATTAAGAAATCTTTTTCATCCTTTATCACTGCCCTTAAAGTTACTTTGCAATTTTCTATCGAATCAAACTCTAATTCTAAATTAAATTGGCACGGGAAAAAATTCTCGCTAGTTATGAGGTCCTCCATTTTGACTGAATTGCTCGATCGAGAAGCCTGCAACGGCGGGCAGGTTCAGAGCGATGGCATTATCGCTCGCTGATTGGCTTAAGTCCAGTCATCTTGTACATATTCATATCTGAAATACGCTACAAAATAGTACTAAAAAATTGAATACGATAAATGTAGAACGATGCTGAAAGATAATGGGTCGATCGCAGCGACATCTTCTAACAATGACATAGACAGGGTGGAGATCCAGATGGTTTGGATACCACTAATTTTATAAAAATATTTTTCCCTTATCTAATCGGAGAATTTACTGCGATATTGACGGCAAAGAAAACTTTATAATATTACTGGTTTCCAGAGCATTTGGACCTTTCCCACGCTCTCTGGCTACGCCACTGTCTGCTAGCTCTTTTCAACCCAAACATTCCATAAGAATCAAACTGAGAAAACATTTCAGCTGGTGGTAAATATTTTAAATAATTAAATTATACCCTATTTCCTTTGACTTGGATAGCGATTTTCATAAGCTTTGAAAATATGAATGATATTGATCATGGCCAAAAAACGTGCATTCTTTTGTACCTGGTTGCAGTACTCCATACAAGACAGCAAACTAGAAACTATCCCTATTTATCATACCAAAGGATGAATCTCTGCTAGAAGAGTGGAAAAGATTAATTCCCTGATATAATAAAAAACTAACTTCAAAATCAGTTACACCTGAAATATACATTTACAAGAAGATTTTATTAACAGAAATTATGTTCATGTTGTCAATAGTGAAACGGTTACTTTTACTAGAGGTAAATCTTTTTTTAAAGCAGATGTCGCTGCGATCGCCCTATTATTGTACCGCATCGTTACACGTTTATCGGCTACAATGTTTTAGCACTTTTTAAAGGATTACCAGTTTGGCTTTTTTAAAATTCCGAAATTTCGCATTCATACCAGAAATTCCCCATAATGTTCTTTTGGTTACTTAATGGCAGATATTTCGTGACTTCTTAAAGTAAAAATTCTTGTTTCAGAATTTCCGGTTTGAATTCGAAAATTTTCAATTAAAAAACGGTAAAATCGTTTTGCACACTATGTATTCTAGGCGCTCTTACACTAATGGTAGCTACACTTCCCTGGTATTGCTGGACATGCAGGGAGCCTTCGATAACATAGAATGGAGAAATATACTAATACAACTACGGGCGCTAGGCTGCCCGAGGAACATGACTGGGATCTTCAAGTCTAATTTATCAGAAAGTAATGTCCTCATTAACTGGGGTGCAGGCTACATTCCACATAATCTGAAGAAGGGGTGACCCCAAGGCTCTTGTCTTGGACCTCTACTCTGGTTACTAATCTTGGACATCTTTCTTTAGAGCTGGAACATCAGGGAATAATCGCATATGCATTTTCTGATGACTTCAGCCGTGTTCTCTCGGATCGCAGGCGTCTGGACCTAGAAATAGCGGTGGCTCGAGCACTCACAGTATTCTGCCAACTACTGGATACGCACTACGTACACCTATCACCTAGGAAATCAGAAGTCCTAACATTCGCTAAGCCACGCAAGCAGGAGAGCGAACCAACAATGCGGATGAATGGAACTAGTTTGTACCATGTACCACATATGAAAATCTTAGGCGTTACTATAGACAAATATCAAACCTGGACAGCACACCTCAACCAATTAAAACTCAAATTAGTCAAACACCACCACAATGCATCAAAACTTACAGGATCAATAATAACATTCTTAAAATATGGTACAATACAATTATAAAAAAGATTATTCTTTACGTGGCTGAAATTTGGGGAGGTAAACTAACAAAAATTAGCAACATACCTCCTACAACTGATAAGGGGCTATAAAATCATCTCAAAAGACGCACTAAATGTTATTACAGGCATACCACCCATCATCTGAACATTAGAATATGAATACAATAACAGCGGAATCCTACTCCTTTCACATACCCAAACAATACAACAGCATTTTCCACCTAAAAGCATTGAACGGACAGTCCATGGTTGGAAGTTACATCCAGCAAAAAAAAATCACACCTCCAAGTAAATATAGATCGTAACATATACAAATCATCTACATTGCCAACAAATTTTACTGGTGGATCTCGAACAGCAACAGGTGTGACATCGGCTTACTGTGTCATGGAAGGTACCTTGATCATCCACCAATGGGTCTACGGACTGGACGACAATAACACGGTATACCAAGTTATACGCCCTCCTCCAAGCACTCGAATGGATCCACACACCAAAAGGCACAACCCTGCTTTGGATATATAGCGACAGTCTCTCTAGTCTGCTGGCAATTAAATCCCATAGAACGAAACACCCACTAGCTCTTGATATCAAGAAAAGTCTATTAACTCTTGTAAACCACACTCGAATTGGTCATGTATCCGCTCACAAAGGCATATTTGGCAACGAGTTAGCGGCTACTCTTGCAAAAGAAACCACAAAAAAACCTAACATTGACCACCACCTTCCACTCCTCCCAAGCTACATCAAACGACCAATAAAGAGAAATATTCTAAAAGACTGGCAAGTATATTGGACCACTTCAACAAAGGCCGACATACACATACGCTAATCCCCAAAGTCTCCTACACACTATTTTACCTCACCTCTCACGCTACAGCTTTTCTTACTGGTAATAGACCCTTCCGCTTTCGCCAGTACCTACACAAATTAAAATGTGCATCTTCAGACCGATGCGAGTGCGTTGAACAAGGCACAGAGTCACATCCCGAAACCCTCCTAAAAGTTAGCTCACAAATATCCTCACACGCCCCCTTCTTAAGAGGAAACTATAAAACATATATAACTATCTAACTTAACTGTCAAATTTAACCTAGGTAGCCTGTCTGTCGGTTCTGTCGCGTGTAAAGCTCTGGCAGAGAATCCCGCGCCTGCCGCGAGGGCCTTTCTCCGGCGCACCCAAAAGCTTCCACAGCCTACTGATGCCCCTCACTGCCCAGTGTGGCGAGGGAAAATCTGTTTTCTGGCAGTGACGGACCACTAATGTAAAGCCTTGATCAGTCTCTGTCACTTGTTTGCGTTGGAGAATCCCTGGCAGGGCGGGCCGTATATCGATTTTTTTCATACTTTTATTCATGTAATGCGTTTTCTGGCGGCTTCAGCTACGGCTGAACTCTGTATTTTTTAAGACCTTAATAAAGGGACCGGGAGGGATACTATGCTCTACAGACTTGGTTCCCTTGTCTGAGCAGTCCCTCTTAGGCAATCAAATCAAACGTGAGCTCGGTAAGTCGCTTTGTTATTTAAATTCATTTTATTTTATATTTAAAACTCTCCTCCTGCAGTTTTATTTTTTTCATATTAGTATTACTAATTAGTTTCAAGAGATTTCTGTTGTGAATTGTAACGCGAAATACAATTACATGTACTGATACTTCGAGACTTTTTTTTCCTGTGAAAACTTTTTATTATATAAAAAATATTATCTACTCCCCTGAACCTCCCATAATATTATATTAATTGTTGATAATCCTTGTTCATTTTTTCGAGAATGACTACTTGAGACCCTCTTATAATTTTTGAATTGCTACTCCATACCATAATACATCTCTTGGATTTTATATCCCGTGCCATTAAATTAATTTATATTATTATCTCAGTTAGCATTATTTTTCCAAGCAAAGCTCTTATATTAAAAGTAAATCGAATTAAGAGAGATTTTTGTAAATTAATTTAGATCGAAATATTGTTATATTAATATTAATTTTGCCTTATTGCTGTGATTGTTCTTTTTCAAAGAACAACAATTATTCATCTGAAATAATCAGCATGTCAGATAAGAATACTGGATATTACTTTATCTAGCTTTATGGCTCAGAACGTAATTTTTCCCAAGCAATGATTTCCCAAGATAATGTGTATCTAAGTTCTTTTGAACATACATAGCTTCAATTTTGCAGAATATTTTTAGCTGTTTGCAAAGTAGACCTTATTATATCCAAATTAATATTCTCTATTAAACAGATATTGTTCTGAGTTACAAAATATATACGTATGAACTTATAATTTATTGATATTTGTTTTATTGATGTACGTTAACGTCATACATTTACGTGACATTCGCGAAAATTAGTGTTGTAATACTGTAAAATATTTTAATTCTTTCCTATCGAATGATAAATATAGTCGTACATCGAAATAAATAAGTTGTTGACTCCAAAAATTTCTAAATAAACCATATTTAATATTTTCAGAGGCAAGTAATTGTGTTTTTGGGATGTTGAATTCACACCAGATCAGAATTTAAGGAATTTTTTAGATGAAAATAGAAAAATGCAATTTCACAGCTTATTTGTCGTATGACTTTTAAAGGTAAAATTTTATTCAAAATTTCTGGTGCATATCTTGGTTAATATTAAGTGGACAAAAATATATCCCGCCGCCCTCCCTTCAAGGTATTAAGGGAGACCTTTATAATTTTATTTAGCGCATAAAACCAGAGACACTAACAAATTTTAAAGCTGTTAAATTAATGTGCACGCATGTTTATAGCATTTACTTCTTAGTGGAAAAGTAGCGCGCAGTCCATGTCCAAAAAAAAAGAACGAAAAATCATGCGTCAAGCATAGATTATGTAACACTTTCCAACGCTTCCAAAATAATTTTACAAATCATTACCGTTTAATAAGCTAAAAGATAACATCTAAGTAAACACTTTTGAAAACGCATAACCTATTTAAAAAAGTAATTTCAGGAATTTTCAACATATATTTCCAACATATACAATATTCGGAAAAATATCCGAATACTTTTATTCAGCCCTGTATATCATCTATAGATTTGTATATATACTACATAAGATGCTAAATTATAGTTTAATTAGGGAACGCGTAACACAGTTTAAAATTCTCCGTCTGGAGTTTCTGCCAATAAACGGAAATGTGTTCGCGAACTTTTATACTGCCCTGTATATGATCTACAGAATTTATACACACCAAGTAATAGACAAAAAGTGAGTTAAATTTAAAATCGCGTTCAGCAACTTAAAACGCACTTCCAGGAATTATTGTTAACAGACAGTAGAGAATTCTTTTGTGTGCCCCTGTAAATGAACGATGACTGCTATACACACAATATTATGTAATAAGCCTCTTGTAATGCACCTTAATGATACATATAAATTTCAATGCGTTTAAAATAGTGAAACATTATTTAATTAAATCGCAAACGATTTTTCTCCATAGACGTAATGTAACGGAATTCTTTTGACTGTCCCTGTAAAGTAAGTATAAATGCTATGCACACTATATTCCATATTAAGCTTCTTGTAATGTACCTTAGTGATATATATATCAATTGCAATGTGTTTGAAATTGTGTAACATCATTAAAATAAACCGCAAATGATTTTCCCCATAGACCGTAATGTAACGGAATTCTTTTGAGTGTCCCTGTAAAAAAACTATAAGTGCTACACACTTCAGTTGAAATAGGGATCATGCTATAGATGACGACAATAACATATAAACATTGCAGGGCATTCCGAGCATATTTACGGGAGTTAGAGCACGGCCAGACGACAGACGGCCATACGGCAGACAAACTGAAGTCATACACACTTTTCAACTAGGTAGGAAAGTGTTAAAAAAAAGCTATTTTTATTCGCAGATTGTTTACGATAAAATCTCAATAAAGTCTTTAGTTTCGGAATAATTCCTTATTTCAGAATATCAATGCAATTTTTGAAATAGGAGTCGTCTTCGATATTTTAAATGTTAACACCCTCTTTGGAAACCATATTTAAGTTCCCTGTATCAAGGCAGCACGGAAAAAGGAATAGTTCATAGTTTTTATTAAATCTTCACGGAGTTATAAAAGAAAATGTAATAAAAAATTAATTAATTAGGAAAATTTTAAAAAAATTAAATTAAAACCAGACTTAAAACAGTAAAATTATAAAGATAATTTATATATAAAATGAATTAAATGACAAGATACTGAAAAAAGGTTAAAAAAAATATGAAATTAATTAATTAGGAAAATTTAAAAAAAAATTTAATTAAAACCAGACTTAAAATAGTAAAATTATAAAGATAATTTATATATAAAATGAATTAAATGACAAGATACTGAAAAAAGGTTAAAAAAAATATGTTCCGGGGATGTGTGGTAGATGACCACAGGCTCCTCGGATAAAAGGTGTTCGAAGTCGCACTAAAAATATAATGTTTCGTAACACTCACAAAAATAAAAACAATTCATCAGCTATATCAGCAGTTTCCAACCTGAGATACGTGGTGGAACAGTTGGGTGGTACCTGAAAATTACATTGATGATGGCGGATAACGCAAAAACTGAAAATGAAAATTTAAAAACAAAACTTTGAACTTTATGTTTACAAAGAGAGACTTGTGTCTATTCGCATAAAATGAAGGAAAATGCCTAAAATTAGTAAGTGGTTGATCCTATGTCGCTATTATATCCGCCACTCCTAATAACATCTTTCGATTTCGCATGTGTGCATCCTTTTATTTTGCTATTCTTCTTTTTCTAGTAATTTTAGAAATTTTTATAAAAAACTTGAATTTTATCGAGGCTTCTGGTATCGACGATTTCATTTAAAAACATTTTGAAAGCAGGTCATCATTTTAATATTCAACTTAGTCAGCATTAGCATAAACTCATTAACGTGTATTAATGGGTGTAGCTTCATCCCTTTTTTGTGAGAGATTAATTTGAAATCTGTAACTATAATAATATTTAGTGTTTGGAATGACTTTATGTTAATATTGTCTTGTGGTTCAAAATGGATAAGTGGTAGAAATTGAAATTCTGAAGAAAATTGTATCTAACATTGGTAACTAGCATAAAAACATTACTAATGAACAAAAACAAAAGACTTGGAACGGGTTTATGTGGAATACGCATTAATGAGAAATCGAAGCAAGGGGTACGTGAGAGAAAAAAGGTTGGGAACCGCTGAGCTAGATGAATCCGTTCCGAGATTGTAAGAGGTTTCTATTGTTCCATTTTCTATTTAAATAATCTTTCAAATACACAGATTTTGTTTGTTTGTTTTTTTGGAGGTGGGGGGGGGGAGGGATTGAATGGTAGACGAATACAGTCCCTCTAAACCTTCAAAAATTTAAACTTCGCTACATCTCGAAAAATAATTATTGCAATGAACTGTATACTTACGCACCCATGCTTCTAAAAATGTCCCATTCTGCTTATGTAAAAATTGATGTAGATCATACGTCATAATTTTTTAGTATCAATGAATATATTAATAATTTTCATAATTAAAATAATGCTTTCGGGTAAAAAAATAAAAAGTTCCTAGAATGTACCTCACTGATAACAAAAATTTTAAATCGGGCGATTCTTTGGAAGATATAAATGAAAGTTTGTCACATGAATTTAACATTAACATCCTCAAATGTTCATCTTTGATAACTCCAAAAAGATTTAAGAAAAATACATGGTACTTTTCCGGGCTGATTTGATCTAAGGAACAGATGTCAAATAAAGTGTCAAAAGTTGATGTTACTATTTGAAAAATCAAAGTGGTGAACTTTTAGTATGTAGACTACCCTACCCCTATTTCTAGAATTGCACGAAAGAAGACAGTTTCGAGTCTAATAACATCTTTGGTGGGATTTTGTCACAAACTATCTGCAAATAAACACAGGTGTATCTTTTTTACACTCACTATGTACACATTTAAATTTGGAAATTAAAGCAAAATAATCATTTTCCTAAAACAATACAAATGGTCCTAGGTACAAGAAAACCAATGTACCGAGTGCCGGTAGTTGTTGTATCTAGAGCCATTACCTGGAATTTTCAAATTACACTCTATAGTAAACAAGAAATGTAAATTGAAATTTTATAAAACAAACATACATCATCAGATAACACATAAGTAACAAAAAAGCAACTATTTAAATTCCAATAATGTTTCAAAATTCTACCATGTAAGCGTTATACATAAAATGAAAATATTTCTTATGAGATATTTTACTCTATAATTTGAATTTTTATCTGCGACTATGGATACAAAGCCCTGGTGCAAGGCAATTATGTGGTCAATTACAACATAATACATAATCTTACAAGGCAGTTATGTGGCCCTAGATACAAGATTGGGTGATTTCACACAAAATGGACTCTATTAAAAATCCCACATGGATGGATGATGATATAAATGATGTCTCATTTAGCACTTCAGTTAACAAACAAATAAAACTAGGTTTTGTAGTTAATATACGAACAACCGGTCATTTGACCGGTACCAAATAAAAATATTTCAATTCGAACCAGAAATTTTTTCATAAAATAAATATAAATTACGCAAACACATGTCCAAAGAAAAAGTTACATAGATGTAAATAAAAAATTCTGGTATGAAATATTTTTATAAAACTTGAATAAAATTCCCGGAATGTTCAGTGTTAAGAGAAAAATATTTTTCTTAACTTTGTAAAATAATAAAATAACTCATGTGTAATATTTTACTTTTGTTCTTTTAAAAATGTTTTAATTTCTCGGTTGAATCCTCAAACAAGAACATACTTGGCTATACTTGGCATAAGTTACTGATCGCTGCGTGAATGTGTTTCATGCATTCTAGAGATTGCTGTACAGTGAGTTTCATGCATCCAGTGATGTTTTTCTTCAGTTAATGTACGCGAACCGTACATACATAAGTTACTGATCACTGCGTGAATGCGTTTTATGCATTCTAGAGATTGCTGTACAGTGAGTTTCATGCATCCAGTGATGTTGTTTTCGGTTAATGTACGCGAAGCGTACATACATAAGTTACTGATCGCTGCGTGAATGTGTTTCATGCATTCTAGAGATTGCTGTACAGCGAGTTTCATGCATCCAGTGATGTTTTTTTTTTTTTCGGTTAATGTACGCGAAGCGTACATACATAAGTTACTGATCGCTCCGTGAATGAGTTTCATGCATTCTAGAGATTGCTGTATAGCGAGTTTCATGCGTCCAGTGATGTTTTTTTTTCGGTTAATGCACGCGAAGCGTACATACATAAGTTACTGATCGCTGCGTAAAGGAGTTTCATGCATTCTAGAAATTGCTGTACAGCGAGTTTCATGGATCCAGTGATGTTTTTTTTTCGGTTAATGTACGCGAAGCATACATACATAAGTTACTGATCGCTGCGTGAATGAGTTTCATGCATTCTAGAGATTGCTGTACAGCGAGTTTCATACGTCCAGTGATGTTTTTTTTTTCGGTTAATGTACGCGAAGCGTACATACATAGGTTGCTGACCGCTACTTGAATGAATTTTATGTATTTAAAAAAATTAGGAATTTAGAAACTTTCTCCAATTATAATATTTGTGCTTTGTGGCAGAGAAGTGATTATTTACACAATTTCTATGAGAGTTTCTTTCACGACGTAAACGTTGTTTTTATTTCATTTTGTGGCAATTTACAAAGTTTAAGCGGTATTTTCTTAGAGATTTTTTATTTGTTAGGAAAAAATTGACTGTTAAATTTGCCAATTCTTTGTAAAAATCGAAAGAAAAAAATTGTTAGAAATTTGTAAAATTGGAAAAAACTGTTAGAAAAAATAGCTAAAAATTTGTAAAAATGGAAAAATATAGAGGAAAAAATAGCTGAAAATTTGTAAAAATGGAAAAATCTGGAGGGAAAAAATAGCTAAAAATTTGTAAAAATGGAAAAATCTGGAGGAAAAAATAGCTGAAAATTTGTAAAAATGGAAAAATCTGGAGGAAAAAATAGCTAAAAAATTGTAAAAATGGAAAATCTGGAGGAAAAAATAGCTAAAAATTTGTAAAAATGGAAAAATCTGGAGGAAAAAATAGCTAAAAATTTGTAAAAATAAACAAATCTGGAGGAAAAAATAGCTAAAAATTTGGAAAAATGGAAAAATCTGGAGGAATAATAGCTAAAAATTTGTAAGAATGGAAAAATCTGGAGGAAAAAAAAGCTAAAAATTTGTAAAAATGGAAAAATCTGGAGGAAAAAATAGCTAAAAATTTGTAAAAATGGAAAAATCTGGAGGTAAAAATAGCTAAAAAATTGTAAAAATGGAAAAATCTGGAGGAAAAAATAGCTAAAAATTTGTAAAAATGGAAAAATCTGAAATAAAAAATAACTAAAAATTTGTAAAAATGAAAAAATCTGGAGGAAAAAATAGCTAAAAATTTGTAAAAATGGAAAAAACTGGAGGAAAAAATAGCTAAAAATTTGTAAAAATGGAAAAATCTGGAGGTAAAAATAGCTAAAAAATTGCAAAAATGGAAAAATCTGGAGGAAAAAATAGCTAAAAATTTGTAAAAATGGAAAAATCTGAAATAAAAAATAGCTAAAAATTTGTAAAAATGAAAAAATCTGGAGGAAAAAATAGCTAAAAATTTGTAAAAATGGAAAAATCTGGAGGAAAAAATAGCTAAAAATTTGTAAAAATGGAAAAATCTGGAGGAAAAAATAGCTAAAAGTTGTAAAAATTTAAAAATCTGTATGAAAATATTGCTAAAAGTATGTAAAAATCGAGAAATCTCGCCAAAAAACTTTTCAAAACTTTGTAAATAGCAGTAAAACGAAATAAAATCAGTATTTACTTTGTGAAAGAAATTGGCCTAGGAAGTGTATAAGTAGTGACTTGTCTGCCGAAAAGTACGTGTTCTGATTGGGTGGAATTTGGAGGTTGCCGTTTTTTAGGTTGGCGCGCGTGAAAAAAATCGCCAAATCGGGGGTCGCCCTTGTTTGAGGATTTTGCCAATTTCTTAAAACCTCGTTTTTCAAGACTTCCAAATGGCTGTAATAATAAACACTGGCGTTGCCATTTGCCCAGATGAATAATAAAACTTAGATTCAAATATTATTTAAAATAAGGGCAGTGGCCCTAAGTACAAAAGTCTCCTTAAACAAAAAAAGGAGATGGGTTGAAAACATTGACTAGTAATATAAATAGACAGCGGACCAGCAACCCTTTCTTGAAGAAAATATGTCCTTTCCTCCAGCAGGTATGGAGGGAGAATATTATGCCAAACAGTTTTTTTTTTTCGCGCCAAACTGTCACGGAAATTCCACAGCTTCCGAGAAGAGAGATTTTTCACTTGCGTTTGAGTTTGTCGTGATTACCGCCAGAAAGCGGCACCCTTTCGCCTTTTTTTGGAAATGAAAAGTGAAAGATATTTTCTTCAAGTCTGTCGGAAGAAAAGAAAGGAGTCCGCTGTCCATTTATATTACTAGTCAATGGTTGAAAACCATCGATTTTTGTCGATAAGGTGAAACTATTTTTTTTCCTTCGAAAGAGGCTTTGATAGTTTTAATATAATTTAGGATGTATTGCCTTTCTGATTGAGTTTTGTTTGAAGATTGTTTAACTGTGTCGTAGAAACATAGGATTACTTAGAAAAATTTGATGCATTCCAATTATATCAATTTGATTTAAGTATATATATATATATATATATGAGGCGCTCTTAATTCCTTCACAGATTTTTAACACGTTCCAACATAGTTGAAAAGTGTTTATGAATTCGGTTTGTCTGGACGTGCTCTAACTCGTGTAAATATACTCAGATTGCCATGTAATTGATATTTGTTAATGGGGTGAAATGAAGAAATGGGTTGAAAATAAAGTGTGTAGCATTTATAGTTCGTTCATTGGGACACTCAAACGAATTTCATTACATTAGGACCTATGCAAAAAAAATCATTTGCCGTTTATTTTAATGGTTACACTATTTCATACATAATGAAACTGATCTGATATACATCACGGCGATGCACTACAAGATGCTTACTGTAGAGTATGATGAGTGTAGTATTACATAATATGTAGTATATGCATGTAAATATATAGCTCATACACAGGGTTACACAAAAGAATTCGGACACTTTTCCGACCATAGATGGTAGTTGCTGAAATTGAGTTTTGAAATATATTATGCGCTTCCCAAATTGTTTACTTGGATATCATATTTTACCTTGTTAAACGGTGAATTTTTGTTACAGTATTCTGAATGAATTGGAAAGTGTTTCATAACCTATGTTTGACACATGATTTTTCTTTCTTGGACTTACATTAAAATTTGTAGATTAAACAGAAATCGTGCATAACACATTTAAACATTCTTCAAACAAAAATAATCACATAGGCAATAAATACACACTCTAAATTATATTAAAACAATTAAAACATCTTTAAAACAACGAAAAGAACTAGCCTGTTGGGGGGAGGGGGAACTCAATGCTTATCCATCGTTCTCCTTTACTTTTCTCAACAAAGTATCTGTTTAAATATGACACAATAGAAATTTTTTGAATGAACAATATTTTTTCTCTTCTGCCATAAATAATATATTTATAAATACGGGCTGAGAAAGAAATACACAACATATAGGAAAAATAGTCAAAATATCTAGATATAAATAATATTAACAGTAGCGACAATAAAGAAGAAGTGGACTTATTTTTATTTCTTTGCAAATTTCAAAGTATATATTCCAAGTAAAATAAAATGTTTTTGACATGTTATATTTAGTAGAAGTTAGGCAATATGCATATTTTAGTTTACAAAGTAATGAAAACTTTTAGAATTTCGAAGTAACGCATGAGGTACATAAAATTATAAAGACAACCGACAGATATTAAAGCAGAAAGTTTTATGGTGTCACGTTCGTTATGAACATTTTCTAAAAGTTGCGAAAACTATTTATGACTTCAGTTTGTTTGTTCAGTCTTTCCGTCCACGCTGTAACTTTTGTAAAATTGTTTGGATCTGGTCAAAATATTAATATCTTATTGAAATTAACAGTTGAGCTTACCTAGAGAAAATAATTTTGGCAACCAAGCTAGTTTCTCTGTTTTATAACGTGTGTAAAATTATGATACACAGTTTTACAAAAATATTTATTGCTCTTATTGTTTACTTTTTCATTGAATTGTTTTTATGTAGATTTTTCAGGTTATTTTTTTTTCTAAAATATAATCAATAAAACAAATATAGTTTTTATGAAAACGGAATTGAAATCTGAAATAAGTTTTCAAACTATCCTTTTGTTATATTTACGTTACTTTTTTCTTCTTTGAAATAATTTTGAGGAGTTATTAAATTTAACTATGAACATTTTTAAATTAAAAAAATAATAATTTTTTTATCAAAATTTTTTTATAGTTTTACCCATACAAATATAATAGCACCTGATTGAAACGAACTTGTATAAATTATTTCATGCTAAAATTGATATTTTAAATTGATAATTAATAATTTTTATGTGTTGTTAAATTTAAATCTAAACGTTTTGATATATAAATATATATATATATATATATATATATATATACATTGTTTTACCAAAACACTTGTATAGTTCTCATCCTACAGATATAATAGCTCCTGATTGAATAACTTGTATACGTTATTTCATAATAAGATTAATATTTTAAACTATGTATGCATTAGTATGACATTAGGTATGACATTATTATTGTAAAACATTTTCGTGTCACTATTTGAAGTTGTCCATATGTGATGACATCTGTAGTTAAAAGGTTTCTTCTTATGTGTCCATTAATGAAGGTAGTAATATGAATTTATATTCAAGGAAGAAAATCATGCATCACGCATAGATTGTGGAACTCTTTCCAACATTACGATAGTACTGTTATAAAATTGCTACACTTCTGTACGCTCAAAGGATTATTTTGAATAAATAATTAGTTTCCGCTCAAAGTATGCCTGTTATTTTGAAATTTTTGGCACTCATGACGCATTTCTAATGAATTTGTACTACAAAATGAATGCAAATAACGCAATACGATATGTAGAATACACAAAACCGTAGAAACAGAAAGTTTTATCTTTAAACATGCAAGCATTGGCTAGCAACATTTTTAGGTTAGTTGGATGGTGATCGGTTATTTGAACGAGGGACACAAGCCGAAGGGATTTGATGGGAATTGCCCTCCGTAGAGAGTCTTTTTAAGGGAGCCTAATCCGCATTTACTCAAGACTCGAGGAAAACCAAGGAAAACACCGAATGATTAGGCCAGCGAGCATGACTTGAGTTCGAATCCAGCACCTCCCCTCTATCAGCTTTGAAGACAGAATCTCTCAGCCGTTGGTGGGTAGCAACATTTTTTATTTTACGAAGAATGCAAAGCGTAACTGAAGTCTCTAAGGCCGCAGGCAAGAGCTTTCCACTTTACAAACTTAGTATTTGTCAACAAATGTTATTTATACCATTAATTTGATGGGAAAAGCATGGTCTCAAAGTCCATTGTCAAGGTCTACCTCCTTATATCGACATTTTATTAATTTTTCATCGATGCTTGTACATTTCTTTGGCAGCAGCAGTAGTGAGGACGTACAGAAGCAATTCTAGATGTTTTAAGGTTTAATAATAATAATGTATTAGAATGACTTAGAGGGGATATAGTAAGTCGTAATGGTAGATGATATATTTACTGCCTAACACACTAAAAAATAATACATCTGAAAATTTATAATATAATTAGACACTCGCATTACAAAATAACCACTTGAAGACATTAATGCATAAGCAGATTTCTCTAAAACTGTATATGGACTACAGCACTATTTTAATAGATAATATGCAAGTATATCTGAACACCAGGATATGACGAATGTGTAATTTTTTTCATGCTTTTCTTGAAATTTTTAAGTGCTTTATGCATTTTCAGAAAATTTCCCAAAAGAACGGGTATAATGCTAGTCATATATAAATAATGATGAGCAAGGCTTGACAAATGCAGTCGCCAGGTCGCCACTGGCGACCAAGTTAATTAATCTGACGGCGGTCTGTTTTTTTTTTTTTTTTTTTTTTTTTTTTTGGATTTACCTAAGATATAAACAAAACGACATTTTTTCTCACTAAGAAATAAACATAGAAACTATATTCAAACAAAAAAAAATTTACTCTTATTTTTAATTTGGCAAAAATAAGTTCAGCAACTGCAAATTTTAAAGTAATAAAATCAGAATAATCTGACCAACTTCAATAGAAAAAAAGGCAAAATATTGTTTTCCTGCTTCTCCATTTTATCGATCTCCCCCTCATCAGATATAAATTTTGTAGCACTCAACTATCCGTATATTTGAATCATTCTTCAATCAGCATTTTTTGAACATGTAGGTTAATTCAACCTTTACAGAATTTCTTTTTCTTTCTTTCGGAGATATGTAATTTCGATAAAGTTTCATTAGAAAATCTAATATTATATTTCTAAATTATGTACTATTCTAAAGTATGTAACTAGTATTTCTAAACTATTCTTGTTGTTTTTTTTTCTCCATTAATTCATAAAAAACCTTTTTGTGTTTGAAAATCAGTTACCATATTTTATCAAATTTGTCAAGTGCTGATGATGAGTGTAATTTATATAAAGACATTAAAACCTACTTCGTAGGATTATCTCCCATAGTCAATTGTGTACCCATAATGTACTATGCTGTAATGACCATAAAAGCATATACCTGTTTCATTCTGTATGTCATGTCCAACATTGGATTTTTAGTAAAAAAGTATATAAAATCGGTCAGAAGGTAAATCAGATTTTATATTACCACAGATAATTCTTGTGCAATTAAAAAAAAAAATCTTATCTAGGTAATTTCTTTTAATGGCCTTGACGCAATATAGGAAACGCAGATTGGATGCTGACGAGAAAAGCAAAATTGTCAAAAGCTCTTTCTAACAACGTTTATATACATGTGATGATTTCTAGGGCCGAGATGATTGAGCAATAGCAATATCATTTTTAGTAAATGGTTTTTCGGAAATATGATGTGTTATTTTCATAAATCAACCGAAGAGGTTTCCGCGCTAGAATTTTGGCAGTCTACTTTTCACCGTCGATGGTGTGTGTACGTAATCATAAGGAGGCATTTCATCCAAGAACACAGAAGTTTTTATTTTGAAGCTTAAAGTGGCATCAGGGGAAAATCTCATTTCACTCGAGTCCTCTTTTCGTTTTAATCACACTGTTCCCATTACAGCAGAGCATGATGGATATTTATTTAAAATATACATTCCGTAGGCGTATAAGAAGAAGAATATTGGACTCTACGCCAATACCAGGCAGAGATTTTATTACTAACTTAGCAAACCAAGCTCCGAACTAGCGTCCCTCTTTTCGAATGCCCCTCGAAGCGAGAAAGCGGCGATATATCATTCCAGTAAGAGTAGGAATACATGGTCACGTGACGGCTTGTCCGCCAATCGTGAGCCGGGATCTAACCGGGATTCTATGCGAAGGCTCCAGAATATTGGAGTAAAATGGTTTCCGCTAATAAATTGGCACCAAGGAAATTTCCAGAAGATTCCATGATGTTCGATGATTTAGCTGTGACCCAGGGTGTTTTAGTTTAACTGATTATCGTTAGTTCTTGGTTTGAAAATATGGAATGATTTTTACTTTTAAGAAAAGGAAAAAAGAAAATAAGAAAAATGGTTTATCGAACTTGGAACACAGCCAGAATGGAATTAAAATAAAATGTTTTACATTTTAATATGAAAAAACAGATTTTATGATTTGGCGAATTATTGTTAATATCTGAACTTATTAAAATAAATACAGTCTTTTTAGGAATTTAGAAAATTAAAAGGGAATTATGCGGGTTTTTTTAAAGTATGAATATTAGGGAGTTTTTATAATTTAAAGATAAAGACGCAATTTATTGAACTAATTAACAGCAATTAAAATATTGAATTTAGATATGAGGTTTTTGGAATAAATAGAGTTAAAATACATTAATAAACGGAGGAAGTAAATATTATAGAGAATAGTTATAGTTAGAATAGGATGGAATAAAAATACTTTAGCTTATCGCGATAAATTTTAAATTTTGTTATATACATTTTAAAATCTCATCGATTGTTATATATTTATGAAATAACTACCCATGTGTCAAACGAAACAGCAGTTTGTTCAATATTTACATTTAAAAGCTGTTTATTTCAAATTTACATACCTAAGTCATATAAAAATTTAGCACAAATTATATAACATATGTCTACATTAATCAGCCGTATAAGATTACAACTTTTTTTCTGTTGGTCGCCATTTAATTTTTGCGACTGTTTATAATATTCGGTTAAAAAATTGTGTTTTCTTAAAATTGAATTATACCAAGGCTATTATTAAAAAGAATAACTCTAATTTGCCTTACATTTAACAATTCCACCCAACTACAAACAATAATTTTGCGCTGAACATATTCTAAAAAAGATTTAGTTTCATTCAATATCTTTTAAACATGAATCTAGAATCGAGTTTCAGAAAAAAAAAAAAATAATAATCTATACTAATATTATAAAGGAGTAAAGATTGTTTGTTTGTTTGTTTGTTTGTAGGGGGTAATCTCTGGAACTACCGAACCGATTTCAAAAGTGATGGTGGCAAATTGATGGTGACAACCCCTGCTCCAACATAGGCTATATTTTATGTCGGTGCCACTACCCCAGGGGGGTGCAGGAGCGAAAAACGTTCTAAAATTGCGATCTTTTCTATACTGAAGCAGCTAGAAATTTGAAATTTGGCGTTGTAGTTACTTATAAGATGTGAATGCTCTCTAACAACAAAATAAAAAAAAATCGAAATTTAAAAGGTTGAAATGAGCGAAAAGCGTTCTAAAAACATTTAAATTACAATTTCTATGGAATCTCTAGAACTACCGAACCGATTTGAAATTTGGCGTTGTAGTTACTTATAAGATGTAAATGCTCTCTAAGAACAAAATAAAAAGAAATTCGAAATTTAAAAGGGTGAAATGAGCGAAAAGCGTTCAAAAAACATTCTAAATTACAATTTCTATGGAATCTCTAGAACTACCGAAACGATTTGAAATTTGGCGTTGTAGTTACTTATAAGATGTAAATGCTCTCTAAGAACAAAATAAAAAGAAATTCGAAATTTAAAAGGGTGAAATGAGCGAAAAGCGTTCTAAAAACATTCTAAATTACAATTTCTATGGAATCTCTAGAACTACCGAACCGATTTGAAATTTGGCGTTGTAGTTACTTATAAGATGTAAATGCTCTCTAAGAACAAAATGAAAAGAAATTCGAAATTTAAAAGGGTGAAATGAGCGAAAAGCGTTCTAAAAACATTCTAAATTACAATTTCTATGGAATCTCTAGAACTACCGAACCGATTTCAAAAGTGATGGTGGCAAATTCTTGGTGACAGTCCCTGCTGCAACAGCCTCTTTAATAAAAAACTATGCGTTTCTGACGACTGGGTTTTTCGCTAATTGTTGCCACAGATTAATCTCGGAAAATGAAACATTTGAAGTTACTGAAAAAAATAGTAGCTCGAAAAGTATTTGTCAGAAAAATGTTAGGCAAACTGCATTTGAAAGGTAAAAAATTGTATTTTTCTTGATATAAATTTCAAATCTAATGATTATGCCATTTTTCAAATATTGAATTTGAAAAATTACCAAATTTCACAATGGAGTACCATAGCGAAACCTTCATGCGTAAAAAGATAATGATAAGGGCGACGTGTCCTGGCGTGTATATTAGCTATAGCACGAGTCACAAATTATAGTAGCCTTATTATTCTGTTAAAATATAAAAGTGAATTATGAAATGTCAGTATTTTGTTGGATTAAAAGTTCGTTATAAGAAATTGACCAGGGTAGCGGGCGTAGCTTGCTAGTAATAATATATTTACGTATATGTAATATTTTACGAAATATTTTAAATAATGTCGTAAAAATAAATTTAAAGATTTTAAATAAAATATTACTTATTTTTGCTTTTACCTGGTCAATTGATTGCTATATTGAATTAAAGTATATTGTTGATGTCTTGGAAGACAGCTTGAAAATTCATGAAAAGCATATATTGGCGAGGAAATATGCTGCATATAGGTATAAATAGTGAGGCATGGGGATTGCTAAAGTAAGCAATGAAATTACGAATGTTTTTTAAGGATGTTGACATTTGATTTTATAAAAGAACAGATAAAACTAAATCAGATCAAACAATCTAGTTACTTATTTTTTTTTTTTTTTTTTTTTTTTTTTTTTATCTTGTAATTTTTACAGAATGCAGAGTTGTTAAATTTTTACCAGAAGGAATACCGCAAACATTCTTATTTTAAAATGTTCACTAGTTAACTTTTTTTTTATATAAAAATATAATTGATACATTTACATATAGTCTAAAATATAATCAATAAAACAAATATAGTATTTATGAAGACGGAATTAAAAACTTAAATAAATTTTCAAACTAGTCTTTTGTTATATTTACGTTATTGCTTTCTTTTTTTAAATAATTTCGATGTGTTATTAAATTTAAATTTACTTTTTTAACTTTTTTAACTAAAAAAACTTTTTTTTAAATTAAATTTTAAACCAAACAATTTTATAATTCTACCCTTACAGATAAAATATCTTAAGATTGAAAAACGTGTATACTTTATTTCATGCTGAAATTAATATTTTAAATTGCAAGTATGACATTATTGCATGACATTTTCGTGTCATTATATGAAACTGTGAATATGTGCCCAATATATAATGTAATCTGTATCTAAAATGTTTTATATTATATGCTCAATTATGGACGTAGTAATATGAATTTATAAACAAAAAAGAAAATTATTCGATTATTTAAAATTATTATGTTACTTTATTATAACTATTAGCGACATGAACTTGCGTTACAATACTCTTATACAATTTCGGAGCATCTCGTCAACTTGTATGTACTAAAAGTTAACAGTTGTTTTCAGTTTATTCATTTTGTATTACTTCACCTCTTTAGATAGTGTATCGATTTTATTCGCTAAATATTTTTTTTCATCTTACTACCACATATTTTCAATATATTTCATTTCAAATTATTGGAATAGAATAAACATATAGTTATTATCTAATCTATAGTATTAGAATAAACATATTCCTGTTCCTTGCAGTGACTTGACGTCACTGCAAGTCACCGTGGTCATTTCATGTCTGTGACCAAAGTTTTACCACTCAGTGACGTCACATCGTAACTAAAATGTGAACTTCTTTGAAAAATGAAAGACCAGACCACTTCAAAACATATTATTCAATGTGCAAAATATTTTTCTGGCTAATTTTAAAATTTTAGTGACGTTACTTCAAGAACACATGCATCACGTTACAGCTATGACCAAATGTGAATTTTAAAAATCATTGAAAATGAGAAGAAACATTTTAAGCAGGGCCATATTTATGCATTTGAGGACCGGTAACTTGTTGATTTTTGTTGGTCTTATACAAATTACCTAGATTCACTTATTCATTTATCAACCGTTAAGAAAATTATCTATAAATAGATCAATTTTAGTTAATATTCAATTTGAAATTATAATACAGAAATAATTAAGCATACACAACGAGAAAATGGTTTTATTTACTTATTTATTTATTTATTTATTTACTTTTCAAATTCAGATAGTTTTTTATTTGCGTTTTATTTTTATGAAAAATTTGTGTTAAATAATTACAAACAATTTTATCAAATATAAATTACTACTACCATCGGAGCCGGCAGAAAAAATATAGAGGGGGATGCAGATTTTTTTTTCTTTCACTACGAGGTGTCATTACAATGAGAAGTCACATAGCGGACAAAATGTGAATTCAGATAATCCGTTATACCGAGCAAAGTTTCTTTTCTCTATGCAAGTGCTTTACCTAAATTGATGGACATGATGTTTTTTTTTTCGTACTTTCACGGATGAAGTAGTCATGGATTAGATAAACGTATATGATAAATAATTTGCTTCTGTTATCAGAAAAAAAATATTTTTCTTCCAGAATTTTTAATATAATTTTTAATTTCTTATTCAAGCATTTATTTGGAAAAATAAAATCAATTTTCTCGCTGTTATTTAATTTTTAAAATGGAATTTAAAAGTAAACGTGACATATAATTAAACAAGTGGGTAAGTGTGATCGAAGATCGCACAAAGGGTTTCGTTTAATATTCTTTTCAAAACACTTTATCCCTTCTTTAATAAATCCAAATAAAATTCATTTTCAAAAAAAAAAATATATATGTTTTTTATAAAGTAAAAATTTACCCGTCTATTTTTTTCGTTTTTTCGAAAATCTGAACCGGTCCGATAGCGGGCGAAGTTCTATTATACTCTTTTACTATACGCTTCTAGTTACGCTATTATACTCTTTTTGGGCCGGCTGTACTTTTCTTTTTTTGCTCCATGTCAATTTCGGATTTCAATCTAGCATCGTGTCGGATAACCAGATTTTAGGGCCGGGTCAGATTACTTACTTTATTTTTCTTTGTTGCGGATTGGATTTGGAATCGATTCCTCCATCGAGTTGGGTAACCATATTTTACTCAAACCCGAGACAATCTGGGTAGTATCGACTGTAATGATTTCTACTGAAGATAGGATTGATTTTATTTTGTGAAAATGGAAATCGAGCCTGGCTCGGATATGCCACAGTTTTTTTAAGAAACTGCAGCACACAGAGTAAGCCAAAAACTAACTTGACATATTTTCAAATTGAATAAAAATAAATAAATTGTCTGACAAGAGTGCGATCTCGGCGGATATGTTAACTGAATTTCAAAATATGTCGAAGACTTTCGACCCACCTTCAATGTTTTTAGAGGTTTTCGAGGTTCATAAATTCGGGTATATCCAAATTGGACACGAATTCCGCCGGCTGAAAAAAAAATCTGACCTGTCTTCAGTAGAAAAGATTACAGTAAATCCGGTACGGTTCGAGTAAAATATAATTACCAAACTCGATGCAGGATTCCATTCCGAAACCGATCAGTAGAAAAAAGAGAAAAAGAAACGGAAAAGCTGACCCGACGTAACCCAATAAAGTTGCGTCGGTTTCGGGTAAAATCTGGTCACTTTACCCAATGCAGACTCGTGTTAAATGCCACACTCTCCTCAAACTGATCACACTGTGACCACACAAAATGGTCACAATGTGACGTCGTAGAAGAGCTGAAAAATGAACAAAACGACTACATGTGAACGTCACTGGGATTTCATATCAACGGTCGCAAAGTCATAGGGTGACGTCACAATGTTATACGGGTAAATTCGGCAAAACACCCTCACATCCTTTGATATGTGCATGTGGTATTTATAAGATTAAATAGTCTAAGACACATAATACAAGGATGATTCTGTATAATTTATCTTTACAAATGTTATTAACTTCTTTGTAAACAATTATAGGAAGGAAAACATTTAACGCAATACAAAAAGAAGTTCAAAATGTTGTTCTGGTCTATGTGTCTCCTGTTGGTTGCACAGAGTCACTTAAAGTTGTTCTCTTCTGTGTGATTTTAAAAGCAAAGTTGTGCGGTCTTTTTCTTTACTGAGGAAAATGTAAAAGGCAAGTTGTGGTTAAAAAGACAGACTGGTTAGCATTCTAGGCAACATTGTTTTTCAAATGATATATACATTGTTTGATATGGGGATGTTTGGTGACATAAAATGCTTTGCGATCGCTTCCTGCACCCTGGTACACTGGATTTTATCATGTATGTTATCTTAATGGAATTTTAATTTCATGCTGTACATAATTAAAGTTCACCTATTTAGTGTTTTCTACACCGTAACTATGCATCAAAAATTTGGAATGCGTTTTAACACCTTCACGACAAGCGTGATGTATAGATGTACATTGAATTCTAAATTTTTCCTACCAATAGATTTTAACAGTAATTTTTTGCCTTATTTAATCACGGAACGTCTGCGATTAACACGGTGCGTACACTCATTGGTGTTTCCAAGGCGTCTGGCACCGCTATTTGAGATTAGAAAATATCTATTTATTATTAAAATAGCAAAATTCGTACTCACCGCGTTAAATCGCAGGATTTGTAATTTTAGGTAGCTTTCATTACAAAAAGTTACCTATTGCAGCCGTTCGGAGGAAAGCAATTCCAAAAAAATTTGATATATTTTCACCGATCATGACCCCCAGACCCCAAAAACCACCATCCGTTCAAATGTTGATATATATATATCTGACATACGTCATGCTATAACTCTCTTATTTATGAACCGATTTGGATGTGACTGAATATGTGTGTAGGACAGACCAAGGTCTTGACCGAGTTCGTTGTCCAGTTTCATCCGCCATCTTGTTTCAAAATGGCGGCCAGTTAAAATTTTAAAAAATTTAAAAATTCAAAACGCTGTACAAAAAAACAAACATAAATTGAAAAAATTGTTTCTGTTAAGTGTTAGAACGTGATACAAGGATTCTGGAACATTGTTTGTTTTTGCTATATCTTAAAAAATGGCTGAGATATGGCAATTTGAAATTCTAAGGTGGCTGAGATTTTTTAAACAATCTGATATTTGTTATGCTGCACCTGTCGTATTTATGAACCGATTTGGATGTGACTGATCATGTGTACAGAACATACCAAGGTCTCGTCCGAGTTTGTTGGCCAACTTCATGCGCCATCTTGTTTCAAAATGGCGGCAAGTTAATTTTTTTTTAATTCAAAAAAGATGTATAATAAAATTATAAATTGAAAAAGTTGTTTCCGTTACGTATTAGATCGAGGTATTACGTATTAGATACAAGGATTCCGAAACACTTTTTGTTATGGATTTATGTTAAAAAATGGCAGAGATATGGCAGTTTGAAATTCTAGGGTGGCTGACATTTTGAAACAATCTGATTTTTGTTTAGCTGTAACTCTCATGCTGAAATTCACATTCAAATTCAGCATTAACGAAAACCGGGACTGAATCTTCTATAATCGGGTTCCAAGCAATTTAGCTTCGGGTGTTTGAGTAAAATTTTTATTTTGAATTTTTATAAACATGGACTATGAAAGCTACTTTTTCCTCCCGGTTCAGGCCGGAAGGACTTTTTTGATTAAATAAGGCGAATTATATTTTAAAATTTTGTTAAAAATGTACGCACCCTCGATTAGGAAATATTTCTATTTTAATTACTAGTGCTAAATGATTAAAAATTGTGTACGAGCCACTCGTTGCGAAAGAATTAATGAAGGGATGGAGAAGACATTTAATCATAGAAAATAGTTAATTTTAAGTATTGTCGTCAAATGCGGAATACTGTTTTATTCGAATGTCAAGGGTAAATTATACTATAGAATCAAATTATCAACATAAATCCTATTCAATATGTTAGCTACTATTGTAAACTACCCTTTGAAATCTGAAAATAGCATGTTCAAGTGCCAAACGAAGATAATTCCTTGAAATGTTGAAGCATTACTCGAAATGTTGCGTTTGAGTTCTAGCAAAGTTCTTGCATTGTTACGATTCACTAGATCTTTTAGATATCTCAACAGCCAAAGATCATAAGTACTCACGTCTGGGAATCGGGCAAACCATACATAATGCAATTAGTAACTAAAGACACTTTCTTCTAAAAAATGCCTCCTGAGCACTTCTTTAATGCAAGTGTCAATTCGCAGAGGAACTCCGTCGTGCCTGAAAAGTGTTCTGGCAAGTTATTGGCGTGCTCGTAAGCCAGAATAAAGGTATTTTCTGACAGAGGTGCATAAAGCTGCCCGGTTGCATAACATGTCAACGGAGCACTCATTACTGATTGCTTGGCGAAATATGGATCAAGCATAATGATAAGGTAAATTCACAACATACACTAACATTCTGGCTACGTTCACAATATGTCCCCCGATTAAAGCCCATAACCTACAAATAACGTCAACAGCTTTAAGCAGAATTTTGTATGGGAGGAAATGGGTTGGGCATTTACTAAAAGCTTTCATGGATAATTAGGCGATAAAACAAACATTTGGAATATAATTATATTGCTGTTGATTTAAAGATTACTTAATTAAAAAATATTTCCGCATACACAATCCAATGATATGCATCCGTTATGGAAAATTAAACTTTATTACATTCTATGGATTGTTTTGTACAATAAACCAGATATTTAACTGCCATTAACTTATACATCTCTAAAACTGATATATAAATCACACTCCGCAATTGTAAATTTTCATATTGGGTCATTAGGAAATATAAAGTTTTAAATCCATTTTAGAATACTTTAATAGAATTTTTGTGGATTGAGTGATTTGTGGAGTGATTTTGAAGACCAAGCGAAGAAACTGCTGGTTATAAACACTGTGGTATGAGTAACCCAAACCACGGGATGCCGTTCCTGGGAGCTTTGGGATTTTGCTTGAGTCGATGACATGTCCGGGTGATGTTGTGTGAACACAGCTTTTGAGAATGCAACGGAATTTCCTGAATTGAATATAAGAGATTTCTTTACCCAGTAGCGACAGCTCCGTACACCAATACGTGAACTTTTATTTTGTATTTACGAGCGCTTTCGCAGTAGTAAAGGGCTATGTAAATAGTTAAATCATGCGTGCTTAAACCTTTTTTCTATTTACAGCTAGAACACTTGTAGCTGAAACAATATTCCTCTTCAAATCTAAGCTTCATATTACAACATTTTATAACATAAAATCTAAACAGTGTGGGACCCAATGCTTAAGAAGTATTGTAAAGCACTCATAATTCTCCAAACTTTCATTTATTGACATGTACTCTTAAAAATATAGAAATACATAATTTGTATGAAATGATACGCCCTGTATATCTGATCTACCATTTGTACCCATAAAACAAAACAGTTTAGGAAACAAACATCAGAACTAAATATTTATTACTAATCCATAAATTTTTATTGCAATTTCCTGCATTGTTTTTATGGTATATTCTGAGAAACTATATTTCCGAAAATTGTTGTATCGCCTCTAAATGGACTGCAAATCACTATCCATTATTGCATTACGTACTGTATAAGATGTTCACAATCATAACCAAAAACATATCAAGGATTTATTTTTTATGTTACCTTTATATTATTCTTCCTTTTTTTTCGCAGATGTAGTTTCCTCGCACATTTAAATGAAAGTTTGTTAATGGAAGTAATTCACGCAAACCATATTAGGTTGTTTTTTCAGCAATATGGGAGTTTTTTACTTGAAGCATTATTTACTTAAATTTTTTTTATCTTTAAAACATGTTTTCAAAAAGAAGATTTCCATAAATGTATATTTTTACTTTTTTGTGGTTACGTTAATTTTACGTTATATAACTGAATTTTTAAACTCAAACATATTTTTTATGTTTTATTTTTATGAAATTGTTTTGTTTTTAAATTCGCTGCAATCCCGCAAAATATTTCTAAAAATGTGCTTCTGAAATGTAGACGTATTTGTATGCAGATTAAGTTGAAAAGGTGCTCATACCTGTCTAGACAATTAGGCATCTAAATACCTTTGCCATAATTATGGTTAATCCAATAACCAAATGAAAGAATTTAAATGCATTGATTTAGTTAAAATCTACGATACGTTGTCGTAAATGTAATTCAATCAATGGAAGAATATCAATGTAATAGCTTATTAGTACTTCCTCAACTGTACGCACCCTGCAATTAAAAAATATATAGTATTTATTATACAGAACTAATAAAAGTATTCGTTTGTTGGAAATTCATTATTTTAAAACACCTACATTTTTATGCATTGGGAATGAAATTTTAGACTTATTTTCAAATTCATACCACAGCTCCTGTATTTCCTTAATCCACTTCACAGGAGCCTTATACGGTTCTGCACTGCAAAATATAACTGTTGATTTTACAGTATAAAATTGGCGCCCCAGCTGCCAGTATTATACCGTAAAATTAACAGTATTAAATAGTAAAATAAGCAGTAATACGCTGCCGCGCAAGCAGTAATACGCTACCGCGCATGCGCGGTAGCGTATTACTGCTTGCGCGGCAGCGTATTACTGCTTATTTTACTATTTAATACTGTTAATTTTACGGTATAATACTGGCAGCTGCGCGGTAGCGTATTACTGCTTGCGCGGCAGCGTATTACTGCTTATTTTACTATTTAATACTGTTAATTTTACGGTATAATACTGGCAGCTGCGCGGTAGCGTATTACTGCTTGCGCGGCAGCGTATTACTGCTTATTTTACTATTTAATACTGTTAATTTTACGGTATAATACTGGCAGCTGGGGCGCCAGTTTTATACTGTAAAATCAACAGTTATTTTTTGCAGTGTGGTCTCTTGTGATAAAATACATCATGTAGATGACGAAGAACGTTAATATTGTTCATTTTGTTCTCCAAGTGCATTTCCACGTGGCACAAGGTCACAAAAGTCAAACAACCATAAGGTCTGATATTTTTAGAGAGGACTTGTAAACGGTAACTATTTAGTATAAACAATCCATTATTCACATATTTTATCTTTAACAAATAAATTTAAAAGATGTTATTGTCTGTTATATTTACAATCAATTATATATACTGAGTAAATGTCGAACATTATCATCAAAAGTTTTCTGTTGTAACACATTTTTAATTTTAATAGTGGTATCACAAAATAATCAACTAATATTTAAAAATAATAAAAATATTATTTTTATCTTATGATACTATCAAAAAATATTCAATCCACAAAACTTCTCAGTAGCAACATATTTATTTTAATAGTATGATTAAAATAGCAATTAAAAATTTTATTTTCCTTTTCATGTATGAGATTAATTGCGTTTCTCTAACAATACTTTATGAAGTATTTATATGTTTAATTACCTTTACATAAAATTTTAAATTATCTTGAAACTTTACAAAAATAATTCATGCTTCTATTTCTGAAAAAAATAACTATCGTAAAGTTTTAAATTAAGATATATTTAAAAATAACTTATTATATATTTTACTCAAATAAAAAAATGTAACATCAGTTTCATATGATAAGTTTTGTGAAATTATTATGGAAACTTTGGCAATGGATGTCATAAACAAGTTGCTAGATTTTATAAAGTCCATCTAAAACGTCGAAGAGAACTTCATAAACATCTGCTTCAAATTTATGAAGGCATTTTCATCACTTCGTTAAGCAAAGTAAATAAATAAATTACAGAAGGTAGTTCCTTTCTGTACAATTAGCTTCGCAGTTTAATGTACTAAGGAGGGGGGGCTTAGATGAATATAATGTAATCAAATTTGTGGTCATAATACTATAAAGAAATTATAAATTGTTTACAGTTATGTGGGTTTCATATTACATTTTTAAAACTGTAAACTGATATATCTAAGTATAATATGTCGGTATGAAATGCGTATACCTTGAATTATACGTTTAAACGTATCCAGATATACGTATGAACATATATCGGTTAAACGTATAATTCAAGTATACGTATAGTTCAAGTATACGTATAGTTCAAGTATACGTATTTACTTTCAATACGAATGGACCTCATCAGTTTTATGTCACTGAACGGAGAACAAGCTAGAATTCGGAGGCGTTATCGTGGCAATCTCATGTTTCATACGTAGGATATTCTTATTTCCCCCTATAAACATTTTAATTAATTTATGTTACTTCTAATTTTTATTGAATAATGTGATACCTTTTTTGCTGAAACAGTTTAAATTGTTTCATATTTCTTAAATTTGTCATTATGATTGTTATATGCCATTATGAATGCAGAACTCTAGCGGGTGTTTCCAAGTGTTTGTAATCCGCAGACTAACAGGAGAAAAGTTTTTTTTTTTCACGCAATGAACGAAAACCGTTTAAATGTTTATACGTTAATACGTTTGGGGTAAGTTCCGTATATACGCTATAGAGCCATTATATACTGTTTCGTATAAAACTAGGCTGCGCCGCCGGGCGCCTGAGGGGCGCGCGGCGTGTCTTCGACCACCGAACCCAAGTCCTGAGGGACTTATAACGCACCTGACCGGATTTATCTCTTCGTATGCGCTTCGGCCAGTCGGGGGGTCGCCACCTGCGGAAACCCCGAACCTTTAGACCCAGGTGTGAACTACATAGGTCGTTGCGATACGCGGTGGATCCCATTATCAGAGGAGACCACCGCGAAACACTTGGGAACGGGCCGTTGTCCCCCAACAGCTTCGGAGCTGGGCACCCATGAGGGAGCCAGGTACTGGGCCTTAAGTCAGGTTTTCCGGGCCCGCACTTCTTTACCATAACTCGAGAGATGTGGAGACCTACAAAGATAACCACGGTTCCCTCTTGTAATGGGTCCTGAAAAGGAATTGGGTTGTGCAAAACATGAAAACTTAACTTCAAAAACAACAACAAATATAATTCAAAACATGCACAAATCAACAACAACAACAACGACAACATTACTAGAGCAATATCACTAATAAAGTGCCGACTTATGAGACAAGTCTCAAACCGGCGAACTTCATGCACCATTACCGCTTAATAGGAAGCACTAGATAGATCTCGAAGGACCAATATGACATTAAAATGAGTAGATTTGAAGGTGGGAGTCAATCGACTGGAAAACATTATTGTTGATGTAAAAAATTAATTAAAAATCTTCTATTTATATAAAAAGCTAAAAGGCGGAAGTGTTTGTCACACATCCAGTTTGACGACATCACGTTATGAGTTGATATTGGATGTATGGAAAATCGCTGAAATAAAACATTTCAATTCGGAATAAAATTAGGCACAGTAATTTGTGTATAACGATTTTTAAAAACGATTCATTGAACTTTTTTTTTTACGAACATATGAATTGTATGAAAATAAACGAAATAATTTGAAATGATACTGTAATTTTTTATTGCACTGCGAAATTCGTATATGGTTGTCATTCTAACAAAACAAAAAAAACTGTACTCATTGAATTTCGTATGCGTTTGAGTTCGACAATAAAATTCCTGATATTGTCAAGAATCACCAACCGCATCCACCCCATTGACAAAGTCAATCTATTTTAGAAATTTAATAAAAGTGTCATTTTAATGCATCTGATCGGATAATAAATATATTAAACTGATGTAATACAAATAATAAACATTCCAAAACGTGTATAAAGTATTTTTTATTGTTGTATTATAACCGAGAGACACACCCAGAAAACTCGGATTATAGGACATAAAGCTCGGTGCGCAGAACGTAGCTACACATAATTTTTAGCTCAAAATTCTAATATATTTTTTACATTTAATATATTACCTTATCTTGCCCACTAATAACAACAAAAAGTACTTTTATATGAAAAATATCATTTATGTATTCAAATAATGTTTTCAAATTTAATAAAAAGGGTATTTTCATATTAGCCGCATACACGCGATTAATAGCCAAAAAAAAATCACCAAAGATTTCATTATTTATAGCAACTTTTTTTATTCTGATTATTTCAGTGTTTAAACGCGTAGTCCGACTACATAGCAGTTAAAGTGTTTTATTCATATTATTTTACTTATTTATTTATTTATATTATTTTCAAACAAATTGCATTTTTAAGTACATTTTTTTTTGTTTCGTATTCGATGGAGTAAAAATTGAAATTGTGCGACGTTTAAAAGTTAATAAAATTACAATTTAAAACAAACTGTCGTCCAGGCCGTTGCTACAGTCGATATAACGTCGGCATTGCTCACGGAGACGGTTTTGCTTGTAGATTAAGAAATAGTAAATTACCGGAGTTCGATAAACAGTTGGGATGTTCTTCAAGAGGTCGATAATAGAAAAAGTGTGATGACTCCTAGTTTAGATAAAAAAGTGTAGTCTATACCAGTATTAATAAAGTTGAATAATCGATTTTTGAGGGGAACAAAAAGGCAAAAAGTATGGGAAAAATTATATAATTGTTAGTTACATATATTTGTAGAACTTGCTTGATATAGAGTAAGATATATGTATGTTAAAGGCAATAAAGGTTATTTTCTTCAAATATTTCATAAAAGAAAGTAAAAGTGGTAGAGAACTATTAGCCTACCTCCGTATTAAGTATCAAATCACAGCAGTGTGGTTTAAGGCTAAAAATATCAAAATTTAATCATCATAAATTTTGAGAATGGAAGAATACCTCAAACATTTCTTGAATAGTACAGAAAATAACATTCTTTATACATCTATTCAAAGTTTGTGAAAAAAAATCATAAAATATGTGACCTATGTAGAGCAATATTCCATGCTTTTCAATCTAGAGATAACCATGGGGATGTGATCAGTAAGTTTAGTAAAATTATTTTCATTTTGAGATTTCTTCTATGTATATTTCACAGGTTGAAGCTGTATATAAATTACACACGTATTACTTATTGAACGGAATCTGTAAGAACTTTTTTTCATTCACCAACACAAAACCGACAAAACCTGCACCATTGACATCGGAAAATGCATTCGTATATACTATGTGTATTTTCACCTATCCAAATCGGATGGCTAAAGTCCTTTTTTTAATTATCCTGAGAGTATCAAATATTTTTTTTCATAAGGTTAGGAAATATCATTCAGTGAAGGATAAACCTATCAATTAAAATAACAAATCCAAAAGCTTAACAACCTCTTTATGTTAAAAATTATTCAGAGCATTTATGATTAAACCGGTAACATTATTCAGCGTACGGAGGAAAAAAAAGGTCTACTTTTCTACAAAATTATTTATAAAAATTCAAACTCGTTTAAACAAATTTTGGATATATTCCAAAAGCAGTAAATATTTCATCAAATGTTTCATACCTTCAGTTTATTACAAAACTTCGATTTTACTTAAGCAATGTTACATACCACGCCATAGTGATATATAAGACTTGTCATGTAATACTAGACGAAAGAAATCGCGTTCGTTAAGTTTCTTTTTCCTGTGAAGGAAACTGAGTATGATAATTGATGGCTACAATACACTGGTGCTGATAGCATGCAAATATTGCTAGCAAATCCCACGGCATATTTATTTGACATGTCATACTAGAATTTCAGAGATAATAAGACATATATCAGTGTAGAACATTTGTGAAAGAAAAGCACATAATCTTTGTAAAAAAAACTGAAAATGTAAGATTTCGAATACCATGGGAAATCAGGATTTGAGAAACTAATATTCCGTTGGATAAAACTTGATAAAATATAAATGAATACTTTTGCTGTACTATTTCTCGTCAAAAAATTGCTACTATGGAAAATAAGCACTAATTAAATAAATTCTTCAGGCATGTTATGCCCATCTAGATATTTATTTCAGCTAAAAAAATCAAGATTTTCTATTTATTTAATATTTAATTTGTCTCAGTAATTTTATACTTAATTTGAAGTTTATCAACTATCCAATAAAAGCTATAGGCGATTAATCTATAACTCAGATGTATCTATAGATCATTAGTATAGATATCTAGATGACAACTTAATGAATTTAGGAACCATAATATACAGCATGCATACAGATACTGATTAAAAATGTTTTATAGTAAATTACCGGTCAACAATATGTTAAGATAATAGTGAGAAATATTGATCATTAGTCTAGCTATCTAGATGACAACTTAATACATTTCGAAACCACATGTAAAATGCATGTATACAGTCATTGATTAAAAATAATTTATAGGAAATTGCCGGTCAACAATGTGTTAAGATAATACGTGAAAAATATAGATTATTAGTATAGATATCTAGAAAACAACTTACTAAATTTAGAAACCGCATGGAAAATGCATGTATACAGTCTCTGATTTTTTAAAAAAATTATAGGAAATTACCAGTCAACAATATGTTGAGATAATTGTAATAAATATATTTTAATACTTATAGGAATTCAATTTCTTTTGTTTATATTGTTGTATTATATAACTATGTGACATTTTTATTGCATTGTATTGAAAATTGAGATAGTATAAAAGTAAATTGAGATTGTATTTATGTTATAAATAAATTTCAAATAAATATTTCACTCATACTAGAGGGACCTATGTACTTCTTGTTGAAAATTGAGATAGTATAAAAGTAAATTGAGATAATATTTATAATATTTATATTATAAATAAATTTCAAATAAATATTTCACTCATACTAGAGGGACCAATGCTCTGCTTGTTGAAAATTGAGATAGTATAAAAGTAAATGGAGATAGTATTTACAATACTTATGTTATAAATAAATTTCAAATAAATATTTCACTCATACTAGAGGGACCAATGCTCTGCTTGTTGAAAATTGAGATAGTATTTATAATATTTATATTATAAATAAATTTCAAATAAATATTTTACTCATACTAGAGGGACCAATGCTCTGCTTGTTGAAAATTGAGATAGTATAAAAGTAAATTGAGATAGTATTTATAATATTTATATTATAAATAAATTCCAAATAAATATTTCACTCATGCTAGAGGGACCAATGCTCTGCTTGTTGAAAATTGAGATAGTATAAAAGTAAATTGAGATAGTATTTATAACATTTATATTATAAATAAATTTCAAATAAATATTTCACTCATACTAGAGGGACAATGCTCTGCTTGTTGAAAATTGAGATGGTATAAAAGTAAATTGAGATAGTATTTATAATATTTATGTTATAAATAAATTTCAAATAAATATTTCACTCATAATAGAGGGACCAATGCTCTTCTTGTTGAAAATTGAGATGGTATAAAAGTAAATTGAGATAGTATTTATAATATTTATGTTATAAATAAATTTCAAATAAATATTTCACTCATAATAGAGGGACCAATGCTCTTCTTGTTGAAAATTCAGATAGTATAAAAGTAAATTGAGATAGTATTTATAATATTTATATTATAAATAAATTTTAAATAAATATTTCCCTCATACTAGAGGGACCTGTGCTTTGCTTGTAAGCCCAGGGTTAGAGGTCAAGGGAGCTGTCATATGTTATCTACTAATGCTAACATTGTGGCTTTTCCCACTTCAGCAACGATTTTTTAACACTTTCCACCATAATTGAAAAGTGTTTATGAATTCGGTTTGTCTGTCCGAGCTTTAACTCACGTAAATAGAGTCAGACTGCCATGTAAATGATATATGTTATTGAGGATTACTATGGCATATTCGGTGTTGCAAATAAAGTCTGTATCATTTATAGTTCGTTTGCAGGAACACTCAAAAGAATTCCTTTACATTATTGGTCTATTGGGGAAAATCGTTTGCAATTTATTTTAATGATGTTACTCAATTTTAAACATATTGAAATGGATGTACATCTCCGAGGTGCACTACAAGAAGCTTACTGTAGACTAGGGCGTGCATAGCATTTTATCGTTCCTTTACAGGGACATGCAAAATAATTCAACTACATTACTGTCTATGAGCGATAATTGCTGGAATTGCATTTTTATTTGCGGTATGAATTTTTAAATATAACTAGTTTGTTGCATGTTACTTGGTGTATATAAATTCTTTAGGTCCTATACAGGGCTGCAGAGAAGAATTTGAGTACATTTCCGTTTATTAATGGAAGGAAATCCCTGAAAGAAAATTTTCAACGATATTATGCGTTTCCTAACTGAATTAAATTTTAGCATGCTATTCAGTATAAATACAAATCTATAGAAAATGCAATGGCCTACAAAATATACAGGCCCTTACAAAAGAATTTAAATATTTATCTGACTATGGGCAGCGATTGCTAAAATTGAGTTTTCAAATGTATTATACGTTTTCAAAATTACTTTTTTAGATTTTTTTTCACTATATTAAACGGGGAAGTTTTGTTACGGTATTCTGAACATGTTGGAAAGTGTTTAATAATCTAAGCTTGAGGCATGATTTTATTTTTTTTTAACTTTTTTTTTTTTATACCAACTGACTTTTTGTTCATATTAAGAGGCTTCAAAAATATATTTTATATTGCATTTCCTTTTTCTAATATACTAAAAAGAATTATATTTCTGACTCACTGATGTACACAAGTATTTTTATATAACATAGGGAGAGCTTTAAAATCAAAATTGGAAGTATGGTTTTACATAACAGCATTTTTCTTCGGCTCACGTTCAATCTATTTACTTTCCTTCATCACTAGAACTGTTATGATGTGATTTTCCCTGCAGAGATCTCTCATAAAAGTTTGATGCTAAGCAAGAAAGTTGTGAAAAGCACAAACAGAGATAACCTGTTTCAGAAATTCAGAGGAAAAGAAGCTTTTCTGTTCGACGTGCTTCAGTTATCCATATTTTCATACTGCTTGTAGAAAAAAAAAAATCAGAGAATTGCTCTTACGTGATAAAATACGAAACTGAAAATGTTTAAACTACATCAGAATTCTCAAATGTACTTTCAAAGCACCAAAATGAGAATTTAACGTTTCTTTGGTATTTTTAAAACGTATAATGCGAGTAGTTTATAATATGTTTTGACTTTTTCGTTCATTTTTTCCAACGGAATTCTCTGCATCTTTTAAATGTATATTGCTTGCTTTTGCATAATTTTGAATATAGCGTAACTCATTTAACAAGAAACACAGTTTGTATTTCCAAAAGTAATGTAAACATTCGTAATTTTTTAAAATATACCGAGAGCTTATTAACATTTGAGTAGCTAAAGAAAAAAACTTTTAGTTAACTTCTAACGCTGTTTATGATCTAATCATAGATGATATTTTTAATGCAAAATTAATTCAAGAAAGTTGTAAACTGTAAGACTAGTCGTTGGGGGCCACTGTAATAATTACCCGTCATGGTTATGCATAATATAAAATATAAAAATAAAATATGTGTAAACTATTTATAAAATGCAATGGAATTCGAATAAAATTGCGGCTTGATGACGTCATAAACTTTAAATGCTCTATTACTGAATTGCGTAAAAGAAACATCATTATAATTCCAAAATGGATAATCCTATTAACTAACGCTTTACTGCGTCGGATTAAGCGTCTCATTTCCAATTAAAATACATCTTTGAATTGAAATTTGAATGAAATACAGGGTCATGAAAAATCAAAGAGTGTGGGAAATATAATTACAAATATCTCGGCAACTCATTATACGATCGACTTCATTCTTTATGCAAAATTTATTTTTTGAAGTGAAAACTTCTTTAGGCGCGTTGGGCATTTTTTGAGATGGGAAAAAACCGTTGAATTCGCGACACTGTTACCGTTACTGTTACCGTTACTGTTACCGACACCGGTACTTTTCAGTTAGCCGGGCGCCAGTAATATATATATACATGTATATATACGCGCACACATATATCTACACATATCTACAGATACATAATACATGCACATATATATGCATATATGGATGTATATATATACAAATTTATGTATATACATATGTATTTATATATGTACATATATCACTGGCGCCCGGCTAACCGAAAAGTACCCCGACACCTCTGTATATTTGGCGACGATTCTGCAATAGCTGGTTCAGGTAAGCAACCATAGATTTGCTTAAATTAATATCTCACTTTGACAGCAAAAGTGATATTAGTCTCTATTTAGCATTATTTGAAAGACAAATTTCTGGAATGAATATAATAAAAGAAAATTGGGTCACACATTTGTTAAGTTTAATTCCGTTAGAAATCGCCAATATTATAGCTAGAGAGCCAGAAACATTGGCGAACAATTACGATTATGTAAAAGATTTACTTCTTAAACGCTTCAAAATGACGCCAGAAGAATTTAGGCAGAAATTAATGTCATATAAAAAAGAATCTTCATCCACTTGGCGCGATTTAGCATTTGAATTAAATCATTTGGAAGAATGGATTAGCGGTCTTAAAGTATCTGATTTTGAATCCTTAAAATAATTAATAGTAGTAGATCAAATTAAGAAAAGGTTACCTATAGAAATGAAAGAACATTTTATTGGTGATCTTCCAAAAATTAAAAATGTAGACGTATTAGTAAGTAAACTAGACGATTATGATGCGGCGAGACGTAATGTTAAAACCATGAATAGAATTTCACACCACTTTGAAGATAGAAAACCCGAAGTAAGTAAAAATGAAAATTCATAATCTTTCTTTCATACCCAATACCAAAACAAAAGAAATAAATCTCAAATTAGGTGTTTTAGATAGATGTAACTCTCAAGGCCACATAGCGTCTCAGTGTAATAATAGCAATAACGGTCAAACTAATGATTTCAGTCAAGACTCTACCGAAAACTATCGAAATTATAATCGCCAAAATCACAATCCTAATGCCGATGTACAGGAAAAGCTAACATTGCTACAATTCGAATCAGAAATAAGTCTAAACCTAATGGAATGGGTAAAATAATTAATATCAAAGGCAAAGAAGCAAATCTATTGTTTCATACAGACAGCTATATTTCTTTATTCAGTTACGAATGTTATGGCATATTGGGTCGCCAAATTTGTCTTCTGTTGATATCTTACTAACTGACATTGGCGGAGAAACTGTAAATCTAATTAGATATTTTGTGTATGAAATACGTGTCGATGGGTTTTTTATATCAACGAAATTTTATGTTTCAAAATCTCTCGCATACGATATTGTAATAGGGCAAGACGTGATCAGCAAACTAAAGTTGGCGATAGATGGAGAGGGAATTAAAATTGTTGGCGAGAGCAATACTTTTCAAGTAGGTTGCCTTAAAGTTGTAAATAATTCCGATAAAAAATTAAATTATGTTGCCAATTCATACAATGAAGCGAAAGTATCAAAAGGAAATAGTTCACGTGCAGAAAACGAAATGATTGGTATTATGAATAAAAATAATTCAGAAAATAATTTCAATATAAATTTAGCACGCGCGGTGAAAACAGATAAAAGTGACTCAACTCGCGAGACCAAATCAAAAGATGAAGATGAAATAACAAAATACGGAAAATATTATAATTTAACGAGCACGAGAAAAAAAATAGACAGAAGTAATATAAAAAGAAACAAGAACGAAAAATCATGCGTCAAGCATAGATTATGTAGCAATTTCCAACGCTTCCAAAATAATTTTACAAAACATACCCTTTAATAAGCTAAAAGATAACATCTAAGTAAAAAATTTGGAAAACGCATAACATATTTAAAAACATAATTTCAGGAATTTCCAACAGATATAATATTCGGAAAAATATCCGAATACTTTTATTCAGCCCTGTATATGATCTATAGATTTGTATATATACTATATAGGATGCTAAATTTTAGTTTAATTAGGAAACGCGTAGCACAGTTTAAAATTATCCTTCTGGAGTTTCTGTCAATAATCGGAAATGTGTTCGCGAACTTTTGTGCTACACCACGTAATAGACAAAAAGCGAGTTATAATTAAAATCGCGTTCAGTAACTTAAAACGCACTTCCAGGAATTATTGTTAACAGACAGTAGAGAATTCTTTTGAGTGTCTCTGTAAATGAACGATGACTGCTATACACACACTATTCTGTAGTAAGCCTCTTGTAATGCACCTTAGTAATATATATAAATTTCAAAGCGTTTAAAATAGTGAAACATTATTTAAATAAGCCGCAGACAATTTTTCTCCATAGACGTAATGTAATGGAATTCTTTTGACTGTCCCTGTAAAGTAACTCTAAGTGCTATGCGCACCCTATTCCATATTAAGCTTCTTCTAATGCACCTTAGTGATATATATAAATTTCAATGCGTTTAAAATAGTGGAACATTGTTAAAATAAACCGCAAATGATTTTTCCCCATAGACCGCAATGTAACGGAATTTTTTGAGTGTCCCTGTAAAAAAACTATAAGTGCTACACACTTCCGTTGAAATAGGGAACTTGCTATAGATAACGACAATAACATATAAAAATTGCAGAGCAATCTGAGCCTATTTACGGGAGTTAGAGCACGGACAGACGGCAGACGGCAGACGGCCAGACAAACCGAAGTCATAAGACCTTTTCAACTAGGTTGGAAAGTGCTAAAAATGAAATTAAAGAAATATTTCAATTTATAATCATATATTCTAATACGAGCATATCTTGTGTGTGGTTATATATATATATATATATATATATATGTAAATTTTATCTTAAAAACGGCTCCAACGATTTTAACGAAATTTCGTATCCTACCGTTTTGGGGCACCAGAAAACCATTGGGCTAGGTCACATGTTCGAGAAAATTCGATTAGTGGGTCATTTTGGGTCATTTTGGATCATGCTCTAGCTAATTGTATCTAAAAAACGGTTCAAACGATTTTGACGAAATTTTGTATCCGACCATTTTTGGGCACGAGAAGACTATTGGGCTGGGTCACATGTTCGAGAACTTTCGATTAGTGGGTCATTTTTGGGTCAAAGTGGGTCAAATTAATTTTATCTAAAAAACGGCTCTAACGATTTTGATTAAATTTTGTGTCCTACGAGTTTCGAGCACGATAAAATCATTGGGCTAGGTCACATGTCCGAGAAAATTCGATTAGTGGGTCATTTCTGGGTCATTGTGGGTCAAGATCTAAAAAGCGGCTCAATTTACACTAAATTTTACATCCAATGGTTTTTGGGAACGAGAAGACTGTTGGGCTAGGTCACATGTTCGAGAAAATTCAATTAGTGGGTCATTTTGGGACATGGTCAAGTTAATTGTATCTAAAAAACGGTTCAAACGATTTTGACGAAATTTTGTATCCGACTATTTTCGGGCACGAGAAGACTATTGGGCTGGGTCACATGTTCGAGAACTTTCAATTAGTGGGTCATTTTGGGGTCAAAGCGGGTCAAATTAATTTTATCTAAAAAATGGCTGTAACGATTTTGATTAAGTTTTGTATCCTACGAGTTTCGGGCACGCGAAAATCATTGGGCTAGGTCACATGTTCGAGAAAATTCGATTAGTGGGTCATTTCTGGGTCACTGTGGGTCAAGATCTAAAAAGCGGCTCAATTTACACTAAATTTTACATCCAGTGGTTTTTGGGAACGAGAAGACTGTTGGGCTAGGTCACATGTTCGAGAAAATTCAATTAGTGGGTCATTTTGGGTCATTTTGGGACATGGTCAAGTTAATTGTATCTAAAAAACGGTTCAAACGATTTTGACGAAATTTTGTATCCGACTATTTTCGGGCACGAGAAGACTATTGGGCTGGGTCACATGTTCGAGAACTTTCGATTAGTGGGTCATTTAGGGGTCAAAGCGGGTCAAATTAATTTTATCTAAAAAATGGCTGTAACGATTTTGATTAAGTTTTGTATCCTACGAGTTTCGGGCACGCGAAAATCATTGGGCTAGGTCACATGTTCGAGAAAATTCGATTAGTAGGTCATTTCTGGGTCATTTAAGGTCAAGATCTAAAAAGCGGCTCAATTTAAACTAAATTTTGCATCCAATGGTTTTCGAGCACGAGAAGACTGTTGGGCTAGGTCACATGTTCGAGAAAATTCAATTAGTGGGTCATTTTGGTCATGGGTCATTATGGGTCAAGCTATTGTATCTTAAAAACTGCTCAGACTTTTTACACTAAATTTTGCATCCTATGGTTTTCGGGCGCGAGAAGACTGTTGGGCTAAGTCACATGTTCGAGAAAATTCAATTAGTGGGTCATTTTGGTCATGGGTCATGATATTTGAACTCAAATTTAATTTTGACTAAGCATAGCTCGGTCTTCCCTGCTCGCATAATATTGAACAGGTGAACAGTTTTGGTTTTTAATGGGGTTCCATGTTTTCGAGAAACAACCCCCTGGAGATAATTAATTGTATATCAAAACATGAGAGAGCCATAAAAAAAAGTATAAATATATTAAAGTATTGATAAAGTAAAAGAAAAATGTTATAAAAACAGTCTAATGTCGTATAATATTATAATGAACAAAGGACAGTAAGTAAGATTCTTAAAAGTAAGTACAATGAACCGAGGGATTACTCGGATAAACGTCGACATACCCACAAATTGCTCCCTTTTGTCTCCCTAAACCTGCTTAACCTCGCCCCCCACACCTCAGCGTTCCTCACAGGACATGGTCCATTCCCTACTTACCTCAAATATTATAAACGTGCAGCCTCCAATGTGTGTCCATGTGGCCAGCGGGGCTTGCCTTCTCATTACTATTTTGACTGCCCACTGACCATTGCCTGGCATCTCAGATCTCCCGAAATTCCCCCACCCTCTTGGCTAACCAATATTCTAACAAGACCAA
Organism: Maratus michaelseni; assembly: GCA_963931845.1. Taxonomy (NCBI): domain Eukaryota; kingdom Metazoa; phylum Arthropoda; class Arachnida; order Araneae; family Salticidae; genus Maratus; species Maratus michaelseni. The sequence continues at coordinate 94,312,120 of OZ007589.1, read as the reverse complement.
TCTTACTAAAAATATTAAAAAATATTTTTAATTTCTTAATGGATTTATCGAACTTAACAAATTAAGTAACCAACTCTAGCTTTTATCAATTTTTAACTAAACATATTAAATTCTTCACCACCAATTAGTACTGTAATTGATCTTCCTACCCGCCTTCTCCTGACTTTTCCTTTTTTTGGCTGTACCTTGTCAGTGTTTGAGCACCTTGCTGTGCTCCCTTCGCAGTCTTTAGAAGCGGCCTCATCTCTCCAACGCAACAACTTGTGGCGCCATCTGTCGCGTGGGAACTGAGCTTCTCAGATTCCGGCGCATCATTATTATCCAAGGACCGCCTTGGCCGCGAACTGTGTGTCATGACGCAGGAGCGTTAAGGACTGTTCACCTACAAGTTCTTCATCACTGCACCTGCCGCTGTCTGTCGCGAGGGAGTGCAGGCTCCATCGGTTCAGGCTTTTTTCAGTTTTTTTTTCTTTTTTTTAGTTTTTAGCTTTCTTGCTTGCCCCTTGTCGCGCTTAGGCTTGTCCTGGCAGTGCCGGCCTTTAGCCTAGTTTGTATTTTCTTTTTTGTTGTTGTTTGGGCCGTTTGCGCGTGCGCTGGCGGTCTCGGCGTCGTGCCTTCCCTTCCGCCGGTGGCTGGAATCACCCAAAATGAATCCCCGCGTGCCAGGGAACATCCCGGGGGAGGTGCTAACGCTCTACGGCCTGGCTTTGCTGGGCCGAGTGGCCCCCCCTTAGGCATTCAATGAACAATAGCGGATTAAATGAATATTCTAATATAATTTTTGTGGTAGAAGTTTATAATAATGAATAAAAAAAACACTTCATTTAAAAGTATTTCCTGCACAATAAAACGTTTCCTGACGATTCAAAAAATACACACGTAATTGTTCAAGTTTTCACTTCTGTCGGCACTCCCGGAATGCCATTTTCTTTTTATTCTCTTTTATATTCAGTCCTTAAAAGAAACAATTTAAAAAAAATTTATATACCTTTTATCAGAACGAATATTTCGAGAGTCCGAAAAAAATAGTTCCGGATAACTGAGGTTACTGAAATTCAATAAGCTTATTCTCATTATTACATACTAAGTACATACCAAATTTCAAGTCTCTATCTCAATTTGTTCGGGAGATAGAGCGATTACACACACACACACAGACGGACGGCAATTTTTTTTTTCTAAAAATATGTTTTTCGGAATCTCCAGTGTCTGAAACGTGTAAATCCGTCAAAAATTTTTTTCGATTTTCAAAACGATTACAAGACTTACCCTATACTACGTATGACGGATAAGTAAAAGGACAAGTGTTTCTTTATCTAAGAAAATGTAATATAACCACGAACGTAAATATACAATAACCTCTTCCGAGTTACCTAGGATTCCGAAAGCATTTTTTTATCTTTAGAAACCTCAGAAATCAATATATTTTCGAGATTTCAAATAGCATTTAAAACAACAAAGTTTCTTTTGCTGTTACTGTTTTCCTCAAACATTTCTGAGTATTTTTTATATTATAGTAATCAGTTTTTTCTCAACACAGAATATAGATCTTTTTGGATGCTATTAATTCTCAAAAATAAATATGCATGTTCAATAAACATGTTTTACTGACAAACATGATAAATTATCAGCATGAGCATTAACGTTAAAGTTAATATTACTTTTCTATTCTTGCGTGCATAATTTAACGCAACTGAAAATGTTGGATAGAGAATTGGCAGTATCCTAAAAATCGATATTTCGGCTTTTTTTTTTTTTTTTTTTCTTAACTACTTAATATACTATAAAAGTTATTTGGAAACATTTTCGTAAACCAGCGGCAGCAAAAGAAATTTCGTTCTTATAAATGTTTCTTTAAATCTCTAAAATATATTGGTTTCAAAGTTTCTAAACATAAAGAATGCTTTTCGGAATCATTTGTAACTGGGAAGAGGTTATTATATATTTTCGTTCGTAGTTATATTATATTTTAGAAGATTAAGAAACATTTGTCTTTTTTCACAGTAACATACAGTAGACAACACCGATTTTATGTTCTCACACCCGACCTTGTCTCACTTTTTACACATCTATTTAATAAACAACTCGTGCCATTTATATACATGACATCTCGATAGTAATCCTGCCATTCCCGAAATCTTCATTCAATCTCTGTCAAATTACAGTAGGTTTGACATTTTTATTTGTTGAATGTATAATTCAATCGGTCATTCTAGAAAGGATACATGTCCTAAAAATTAACATTTCATGAAACACAAAAAAGTTTTCCCGAGAAATAGAAAGGTACTTTTTGCCGAAACGTCAGTTCAGTCTCACTGTGGAGACGCGAAAACTTTTTCGTTTCCGTCTGTTTGTTTGTCTGTTTGTCTGTCTGTTCCGTGATAACTGCCGTAAAAATCATCCTATTAGGTTGATTTTTGGTGGGTATGCTGTTGAAGTACCTGGAATTAGCTGTATAGTTTTTAGTTACATTTGGTTCATTCGTTCGAAAAATATAGAGCATTTCTTTTTAGGTCATAATGCTTTTCTATGGGAATACAGACGATTTTCAAATTTCATTTTTAACTGAAATGAAAATCACATATTTGATTAATGGAAACGTAAAATTACTAATGGTAAATTTTCAATATGGAGGTTTTAAATGTATCCATTGCCTTCTAAAATTTACTAATACATTCATTAGAATTTAAAAAGTAATTGTTTAAATTATTGGGGAATTTTTTGCATCTGTTCCGGAAATATAAAACATTTTATTTTCATATTTTTTTACAAATTTTAAAATGCATTTCTTTTTATTTTGCTCTTTAATTTATTAGTTGCTTAGTAACCATATTTCAAAGAATATCAAAATAATAAAATTCAAGTAACTCGCACTGTTTTGCTGCAATATTTCATTATCAAAATAAATTATTTTTGTATTCTATTGACATAAATGAAGAATTTATTTTAATACAAGTTTATTTTTTTGTATCTAAAAAGTTACATGAATAAAAAGTTGATAAGAATTTCAGAATATCATTGCATAAACCGTGTTTAATTTAACGCTTCTAATTTCTGAAACCTCCGAAGTATTTTATCCTAATCCTAATCTTAATCCTAATAATATTATAAATCTGATTGTGTGCAAATGTTAGGCTGAAGCCAGCGTCAAAATGGAGCATTTAATGATCCTGTATTTTTGCATATAGATTGATTATAACCGTGAAATGAACATAGACTAGTTTTTGTTTATTTTATTCAAATATTTTTCTTAATAATTCAAAATTTCGTTATTTTCATAGAGAATAAATGGACATTTTTTCGTATAATATTTTAAAATGGTTAAATTTACTTTACGGTTGCTAATACTTTATCGTTGCCAAAACTAATTTAAAACCCGTAATAATAATTTATACTCAAAAATTTAGTTTCAATTGAAAAATTTTCACGTGAAAAATAAAAATGAAATAAAAAAATTGAAGAATTAAAAAGAAGATTAAATAATATTATTAGAAATAAAACATACTTTTCTTAGTTTTTGATAATAATACAAGGTTTCAATATGCGTAACCATAGGAAACAGGCCAATATGACGTCATACATCGCAAATAAAGAGGAAAGGCTTTGATTGGTGAAATAAAATGATCTTGGGTTTTTTCTTCACTTTTTTTTCTTTTGTATGGTAAAATACTTAGCGTTTTACCGTCTGCGCACGGCTAATATAACTATACCGTATTTTTTATTTAAATTTTAAAAAAGTAAAAAGCAGTTTCAAAAGAAAATGGTTAGCAAATGTCAATAATATGCTCCGCAAAATTATCTATGTAGAAAATGATGTCATGGATAGCGAGAAATAGCTATTTTCATTCTTAAAACTAAAAGAAATAACTCGATTACCTAAAAAAAAAATGACGAATGTTAATAGTTCCATTTTTGTTGATAAAACGTAAGATTTAATATTATTTCGTTAAAGTAACATAATTTCCCCTATGTCAGTATTGAAATTAATTGCCTGGAAAAGAAAATTAACAAGAATTATGTCATTAAAAAGGGATTTCTCTGGGGAAAAAGAGACGTCATATTTGAGTTAAAACGGGAATTTTCCAATATGTTTTAAAATGAGTGTAAATCAATTCTTTACATTAATAATACAAGGATCAGTAAGTATAATAAAAAAGAAAACTGCCCAGTTAAACTGAGGGCATTGAGCTCACAGGCTATTCACACTAATTGTATATTATACTCTTATTTCAAATAATCTGAAATAAGAGAAAAATAAAGAAATCAACAATATATTAAGGGAGGGTCATCCCCCCGGTACACCCCCCCTGATAGTTAACTAATGAACCCCTTAAACTAATCAGGGAAGTCTCTAATTACAATGAATATACATACAAAATTTGAAGAAAATCGGATAATTCTGCATGAAAAACCCATTTATCTAAATTAGGGAGGGGGGATTAGCCCCTCCCCGTTTCCCCCCCTTTATACTTAACCAATCAATCCCGAAAACTAATCAGGGAAGCGTCTTAACCCAATGAACCTATAAACAAATTTTGAAGCAAATGGGATAATTCTGCATGAAAAACCCATTTATATAAATTAAGGGCGGGATTAGCCCCCCGTTCCCCTCCCCCTTTATACTTAACCAATCAATCCCGAAAACTAATCAGGGAAGCGCCTTAACACAGTGAACCTGTAAACAAAATTTGAAGGAAAACGGAATAATTCTGCATGAAAAACCCATTTATATAAATTAAGGGGGGATTAGCCCCCCCCCCGTTCTCCCCCTTTATACTTAACCAATCAATACCGAAAACTAATCAGGGAAGCGCCTTAACACAGTGAACCTATAAACAAAATTTGAAGGTAAACGGAATAATTCTGCATGAAAAACCCATTTATATAAATTAAGGGGGGGATTAGCCCCCTCGTTCCCCCCCCCTTTATACTTAACCAATCAATCCCGAAAACTAATCAGGTAAGCGCCTTAACACAGTGAACGTATATACAAAATTTGAAAAAAATCGGATAATTCTGCATGAAAAACCCATTTATCTAAATTAGGGGGGGGGATTAGCCCCTCCCCGTTCCCCCCCTTTATACTTAACCAATCAATCCCGAAAACTAATCAGGGAAGCGTCTTAACCCAATGAACCTATAAACAAATTTTGAAGCAAATGGGATAATTCTGCATGAAAAACCCATTTATATAAATTAAGGGGGGATTAGCCCCCCCCGTTCTCCCCCTTTATACTTAACCAATCAATACCGAAAACTAATCAGGGAAGCGCCTTAACACAGTGAACCTATAAACAAAATTTGAAGGTAAACGGAATAATTCTGCATGAAAAACCCATTTATATAAATTAAGGGGAACGATTAGTCCCCCTCGTTCCCCCCCCCCTTTATACTTAACCAATCAATCCCGAAAACTAATCAGGGAAGCGTCTTAACACAGTGAACCTATAAACAAAATTTGAAGGAAAACGGAATAATTCTGCATGAAAAATCCATTTATATAAATTAAGGGGGGGATTATCCCCCCTTTCCCCCGCTTTATACTTAACCAATCAATCCCGAAAACTAATCAGGGAAGCGCCTTAACACAGTGAACCTATAAACAAAATTTGAAGGTAAACGGATATTTCTATGAAGAGTTATCGCGTTACGTACATACATACATACGTACGTACAGAACCGGCGGGCACATAAGCTCTCAGGCTTTGATAGCCTGTGAGCTAAAAAGTAGATAAATTTCACGCCATATTTATAACGAAATTTTTTTTTTATCTATACTGATTATTAAGCATGAGTATTCGTTATATACAGATGAGAGTTTTCTGCTAAAAATCACATCAAAATTTTAAGAAAAGGGAAATGAATACGGATCTATTATATTAAAATCTGACCGTGTGTTTGTATTTCGCAACAACTCCTAGACTATCGAACGCAACGGTACTTAATACCGGTTATCATTGATCCCAGGATGTCACACAACTTCTCAGAATTAAAAAAATTAAATTAAATACCAAGGTTTTTTTTTTTTTTTTTGTAAATTTTAACGAAGTTTCTGTAAAAACGGAAAGTAAATTACTCCATATTTATGTATAAAAAAGGCGAAATAAAACAGATCAGTATATTTTTTACACCATTTTCTCATTAAAACTGAAAAACAGAATTTATTTTCACTTTGAATAGATGGTGAAAACAAAATCTTGATTTCAGTAAATTATCTGAAAAATTAAAACATATTTTCACATATTCAAACTTCATGAATCAATTTATTCTGGAGAACAAAAATTGCCTGTCAACATACTGTCATTTAGAAAACAACATTTGTTTCAGCTATGCATTAAAACAAGGAGGCAGAAATGAATTTAAAGAAAAAAGCATGTAGTATTTCCAATTAATGTTTTTTTGAAGGATGTCTGTTAAGATGTTTCACAAAGGCGTTAAAAGTAAAATTGTTTATCAGGTAAAATTGACATTTGTTTTTACCCAATTCGTCTATTTCCACGATTTTATTTGGCCCTCCTTTTTGTATTGGTTGCAATTTTATTTTCGCGATTCTTTGGCACAAAATTTCACTTTTTTAAGACTGAGTTATGTCAAGGTCCCTATAACAAAAAAATACCGTATTGTCTCCTATGAAATGTGATAAATAGTTAGTTAATTATTAACGTTTTTAATTATAGGGAGTGAACTATTTTGCGTAATTAATGTATTTATTTTTCTTTTAACGTTACGTGAACGAAGTCACGGGTAACAGCTAGTAATATTATAAATCTGATTGTGTGCAAATGTTAGGCTGAAGCCAGCGTCAAAATGGAGCATTTAATGTGCCTGTATTTTTGCATATAGGTTGATTATAACTTTCTTTTGAACATAGGCTAGATTTTATTTATTTTATTCAAATAGTTTCTTTAATAATTAAAAATTTCATTACTTTCATAGGGAATAAATGGACATTTTCCATACAATTTAACCATTTTACTTTATCGTTGCTAGGGCTTTGATCGTTGCCAATAAATAAAAACGTGGAAAAATAATTTTTCTTCAACAATTAATTTTCAATTGAACGATTTTCACGTGAAAACTGAAAATTAAAAATAATTCAAAAGAAGGTGAATTTCCGTGATATTTGAAACAAAAATATGGAGTATTTGTTATTATACATGAAGTATGAATATCGGTTACATTAAAAAGATCTTTTTCTGTCAAAAACTGCGTTATAATTAGAAGGAAAAATGAACAATAATTATATTATTAAAAATAGATTTCGCTTGGACTATGGAACTATGAAAAGGATCCTCCTCGGCTTGGACAAATATGACGTCATAAATAAAACATGTATTTTCAAATATTCGTAATAATACAAAGAGCACGAATATCAATGTGTATAATGAAAGTAGATAGATAATGGACGTAATATTTAAGATGAAAAACTGAATTATTTTTTATCGGTACTGATTAATAATTAGCTTGAATACCAGTTACATATAAATGCGAGTTTTCCGCTAAAATTTACGTCCTGATTGTCAGAAAAAGAAAATAAACAAGAATTATGCCATTAAAAAGTGATTTCTCTGAGGAAAAAGTGACGTCATATTTGAAATAAAACGGGAATTTTCAAATGTGTTTTACAAGGAGCGTGAAACAATTCCTTACTTTAATAAATACAAGGATCGGTAAATTAAAAAATTAGATCAGTTTCACGCCATGTTTAAAACGAAAAATTTAAATATTTTTTTTTATTTATACCGATTATTAAGCATGAATATCAGTTACATATAGATGAGAGTTTTTTGCCAAAAACCACACCATGGTTATTAGGAAAAGAAAAATAAATACAAATCAATTATATTAAAATCTGATTGCCTGTTCGTATTTCGCAACTACTCCTTTCAGATTTTCGAACGCAACGCGATTTACCACCGGCTATCATTGATCCGAGGATGTCATAAACTCTCAGAATATTAAAAAATTTAATTAAATGCCAAGATTTTTTTTCTTTTTCTTTTTCTTTTTTTTTGTAAATTTTAATGAAGTTTCTCTAAAAATGGCAACTAAATTATTCCAATTTTGTGTATAAAAAAAGAAGAAATAAAACGGATTAATATTTTTTTTTCTCATTAAACTGAAAAAAAGAATTTATTTTCAGTTTGAATAGATGGCGAATAAAAAAATCTTGATTACAGTAAAATTTTTGAAAAATAAAAACGTATTTTCACATATTCAAACTTCATGAACAATTTATTCTGGAGAACAAAATTCGTCTGTCAACATATTTTCATTTAGAAATAAAGATTTTTTTTTTTCAGTTATAGATTAAATCAAGGAGTCAAATTGAAGCTCCTTGCATTTAGGTCTAAAATTATTGAACCCTCACAATAATTGAATTTAATGGAAAAAATATACTATTTCCATTATCTTTGAAGGATGGCTATTAAAACGTTTCACAAAGGCGTTAAAAGTAAAATGGTTTACCAGGTAAACTTGACATATGTTTTTACACAATTTGCTGATTTCCACGATTTTATTTGGCCCGCCTTTTTTCATTGGTTGCAGATTCCTTTTCGTGATTATTTGTCACAAAATTTCACTTTTTTAAAATTTAGTTATGTCGAGGCCTCTATAACATAGAAATACTGTACTGTCTCCTATGGAATGTGATAAAGAGTTAGTTAATTATTTACGTTTCTAATTATCGGGAACGAAATATTTTGCTTAATTAATGCATTTATTCTTCTTTTAATGATACGTGAACGAAGTCACGGGTAACAGCTAGTAATATTATAAATCCGATTGTATGCAAATGTTAGGCTGAAGCCAGCGTCAAAATGGAGCATTTAATTATCCTGTACCTTTGAATATAGGTTGATTATAACCCGGAAATGAACATAGGCTGGTTTTTATTTATTTTATTCAAATATTTTTCTTAATAATTCAAAATTTCGTTATTTTCATAGAGAATAAATGGTCACTTTTTTTCTTTAAAATTTAATAAATCATTTTGCGTTGCTAAGCATTACCGTTGCCAATAAATACAAAACCTGGAATAATAATTTTTCCTCAACAATTATTTTTCAATTGAACGATTTCCACGTAAAAAATGAAAATTAAAAAGAATTCAGAAGATGATGAATTGCCATGATATTTGAAAGCAAATATGGAGTATTTGTTGTTATACATGAAGTATGAATACCAGTTACGTTGAGAAGGCATTTTCTGTCAAAGACTGCGATATAATTAGATAGAAAAATGAATAATAATTATATTTAATAAAAAAAGATTTCGCTTGGACTATGGAACTATCAAAAGGATCCTCCTTGGCTTGCACAATGTGACGTCATAAATAAAACCATGTATTTTCAAATATTCCTAATAATACAAGGAGCATGAATATCAGTATATAGTAGTATGAAAGTAGACAGATAATGAACGTAATATTTAAGATGAAAAACTGAAATATTTTTTTATCGATACTGAGATCGATTGAGCTTGAATATCAGTTACATACAGATGTGAGTTTTCTGCTAAAATTTGCGTCATTATTGCCATGAAAAGAACATTAAAAAGAATTATATAAATACAAAGGATATGAATTATCACTTTACCGCACAGCATACAACCACGAAGTTAAGAATTATATCATTAAAAAGATATTTCTCTGTGGAAAAAGTGGCGTCATCATATTGTAAATGAAACGAATTTTCAAATATGTTTTAAAAGGAGCGTGAATCAATTCCATACATTAATAATACAAAGATCAGTAATTATAGAATGTAGATGAGTTTCACGCCATATTTAAAACGAAAAATAGAAATGTTTTTTAGCCATATTAATTATTAAGCATAATTATCAGTTATATACAGATAAGATTTTTCTGCTAAAATCACATAATAATTTTAAGAAAAGAAAAATAAACACGAATATATTAAAATCTGACCGTCTGTATTTCACAACTACTCCTCTTAGACTATCGGACGCAATACGATTTACTTAACATCGTTTATCATTGATCCGAGGATGTCACACACACTCTCTAAATTTAAAAAATTGAATTAAATTCCGATATATTATTGTTATTATCATTATTGTAAATTTTTAACGACGTTTCTCTAAAAACGGCAAGTAAATTACTCCATATTTGTGGATAGAAAAGGAGAAATAAAACGGATCAATATATCTTTTATGCCATTTCCTCATTAAAACTGAAAACAGAATTTATTTTCAATTTGAATAGATGGTGAAAACAAAATCTTGATTTCAGTATATTATCCGAAAAAAAAAAACATATTTTCACATATTCAAACTTCATGAACACATTTTTTTCTGCAGAACAAAAATCGTCTGTCAACATATTGTCCTTTAGAAAACAAGATTTGTTTCAGCTATACATTAAATCAAGGAGGCAGAATTGAATTTAAAGAAAAAGCATATAATATTTCCAATTAATTATTTTTGAAGGACGGTTGTTGCGACGTTTCACAAAAGCGTTAAAAATAAAATGGTTTATCAAGTAAAATTGACATTTGTTTTTACCCAATTCGTTGATGTCCACGATTTTATTTGGCCCTCCATTTTGAATGGGTTACATTTTCATTTTCGCGATTATTTGGTACAAATTTTCACTTTTTTAAGACTGAGTTATGCAAGGTCCCTATAACAAAGAAATACCGTATTGTTTCCTATGAAATGTGATAAAGAGTTAGTTAATTATTTACGTTTTTAATTATCGGGGGTGAAATATTTGGCTTAATTAATGCATTTATTCTTATTTTAATGTTCCGTGAACGAAGTCACGGGTAACAGCTAGTATGCCTATAAATATGTATGTAATATAAAAAAAATGAAATTGCGGATTGTAAGATGCTAAATAATATGAAAAGTGAGATTAAAAAACAATGACTCTTAGAGCTGACGTTGAGGCTCCTGATCTGCAGATTTACTAGTTTTAAGTATCTTCCTTAAGTTACAAAAAGCATGATTTAAAATTAGTTGATATCGATGAAATTTCTTCATGTTCTATAAATGATGTAATAAAAATAAAATAAAAGTGGAGACAGGTGCTCTTTCTTAATGAAATGAAGAAAAATTATATAAAAGAAGATAGTTTGGCTTAAAATAGATTAAATATATATTACAAAACTTACAAAAAGGTACATTCATTGATACATGTTGTGAGACATGAAAAAACTATACAGTACTTACTTTTTTTTAATCATCAGCAAGTTGTTCAACTTCATTGGGTGGCCATAATGAAATTTCTTTATAAAATCTTTTAAATTCTTCAGGAACATGGCCCTGAAGCGAATTACGTCCTCAATCATTTTCTTTATATTAATGGGGGCTGATGCTTCATATGCTTTTTCAGTTGGCAGCTCAACTTTATCTTTAAGCTTATGAAAGAATGAGTTGCCGTTTAACCCATCAGTGTATTCTCTTGTAGTGGCAATGCCCGTACTGTCAGATATATGTTCAAAGTGCATAAAATATGCTGGCTAAAATCGCACTTTAGGATTTTTTTCATTTTGAAACATTTCTCCCTCTTGATTCTTCTTAAATTACCTCCTCTTTTGTACAGGGATGGCCCCCAATTAACAAAATTTAATATATCGTCCGTCTAAACAAGAATCATCGTAAATATTTTTCAATTTTTCGATGTATTTAATATTAACGAACAATATTACTTTACATCATAGATTTGATAAAGCTTTTTTACCTCTCTTTTTATAATGGAGAAACATACAGTTTAACGAAAAAATCATTTCTAAAAGGCCATATGCTTATAGAAAAGTGCATTTTCAATACTGAAAGTTGTTTTCCTCTACTTTTAAAGATAGAGGAATAATATCTAGAGCCCGGACAGTGAACTTTCTTATCATATTCTGCAATAAAACAATTTTTGGCGATTTTGGACTGGTGTCCTTTCTAGAATGACTGATTCAATTATGCTTCGTGTAACCTTAGTAGGTTCTTTGTGTTTAGCCATAATGCTAAATATTAAATAAATGAATCTATGGAAAATAAAAAAGAAAAGTGCCCAGTTAAACTGATGACATTAATCTCACACGCTATTCACACTAATTGTACACTATACTCTTATTTCAAAGAATAATGCCCCTCGCAAAATAAAGAAATCGACAATAAATTAAGGAGGGGAGATCATCCTTCCGTTCCCTCTCTTTATACTTAACCAATGAACCCCCAAAACTAATAAGGTAAGCGCCTTGTCACAATGAACCTATATACAAAATTTGAAGCAAATCGGATATTTCTATCAAGAGTTATCGCCTTACGTACATACAGAACCTGCGGACACGTAAGCTCTCATAGGTCCGTTATTTTGAATCATTACTGAAGTGGATTATTTTTTTTACACAATTATTTCAAATTGGAAAAGTAATCATACAAGTTGTAAATTTCCAACTGGACGAAAAATGTCCGGGCCAGGATTCGAACCTGGGATCGCTTGGCTGAAGCCGCCACGCTCTACCACTGAGCTATCCCGCTCGAATCTGGAGGGCATAATTCATCCAGTTAACCTTATTAATGGATCCATTACCTGCGATCTTTTCTGTTGAGCTGATTAAAATATCAGACCAGATGCTTTGATCAATAAGGTTAACTGGATGAATTATGCCCTCCAGATTCGAGCGGGATAGCTTAGTGGTAGAGCGTGGCGGCTTCAGCCAAGCGATCCCAGGTTCGAATCCTGGCCCGGACATTTTTCGTCCAGTTGGAAATTTACAACTTGTATCATTACTGAAGTATCAGGCACATTACATACATACATACAGAATCTGCGGGCACATTAGCTCTCAGGCTTTGATAGCCTGTGAGCTAATAAAACGACAGAGAATGAATATTTAGCAGGAAAACAACTTACCATCATGCCATGATTGCCATGACATATAAAACAATTATGTTTATATTTAAAAAGACTGTTTTATATTCTATCCACTGTTGTACTCTTAAATAATACTATTTGCGGCTAATAATCATCGCCTTATTTATTGACAGAAATTCTGACATTAAAATACGACGAATATTACTATTAGGAAATAATGGTTGTGAAAATAGAAATCGTGTGAACCCTGATTACAGGACTGGAAATTAGTAAATGTGAGAAGTAATGTTAGAAAATAATTGATAACAAAATAGATTGTTCTTCTAAACTTAGAAAAACTAAAATATATTTAAATATACATTATAATACATTATAAACTAAAATATATTTAAATATACATTATAATCTATACTAATATTATAAAGTAGTAAAGATTGTTTTTTTTGTTTGTTTGTTTGTTTGTAGGGGGTAATCTCTGGAACTACAGAACCTTTTTCAAAAGTGATGGTGGCCAATTGATGGTGACAGTCCCTGCTACAACATAGGCTATATTTTATATCGGTGCCACTACTCCCAGGGGGGTGCAGGAACGAAAAACGTTCTGAAATTTCGATTTTTTTTTATACTGAAGGTGTTAGAAATACGAAATTTAGCATGGTAGTTACTTATAAGATGTAAATGCTCTCTAAGAACAAATTCTAAAAAAATTCTAAATTTAAAATGGTAAGATGAGCGAAAAGCGTTCTAAAAACATTCTAAATTACAATTTCTATGGCATCTCTGGAACTACTGAAACATTTTCAAAAGTGATGTAGGCAAATTGATGGTAACAGTCCCTGCTGTAACATAGACTATATTTTATGTCGGTGCCTCTACCACAAGGGGGTGCAACGGCGAAAAAATGTTCTAAAATTTCGATTTTTTTTTATACTGAAGGAGCTAGAAACTTGAAATTTGGCATGGTAGTTATTTAAAAGATGTAAATGCTCTCTAAGAACAAATTCTAAAAAAATTCGAAATTTAAAAGGGTGAGATGAGCGAAAAGCGTTCTAAAAACATTCTAAATTACAATTTCTATGGAATCTCTGCAACTACAGAACTGTTTTCAAACGTGATGGTGGAAAATTGATGGTGACATTTCCTGCTGTAATATAGGCTATATTTCATGTCGGTTCGACTGCCCCCAGGGGAGTGCAGGAACGAAAAACGTTCTAACATTTCGATTTTTTTTATACCGAAGGTGCTAGAAACATGAAATTTGGAATGGTAGTTACTTATAAGATGTAAATGCTCTCTAAGAACAAATTATAAAAAAAATCGAAATTTAAAACTAAGAGATGAGCGAAAAGCGTTCTAAAAACATTCTAAATTACAATTTCTATGGAATCTCTGGAACTACCGAACTCTTTTCAAAAGTTATGGTAGCAAATTAATGGTGACAGTCCCTGCTGTAACATAGGATAGATTTTATGTCGGTGCCACTACCACAGGGAGGTGCAAAAGCGAAAAACTTCCTAAAATTTCGATTTTTTTTATACTGCAAGAACTAGAAAATCAAAATTTGGCATGGTAGTTATTTATAAAATGTAAATGCTCTCTAAGAGCAATGTCTAAAAAAATTCGAAATTTAAAAGGGTGAGATGAGCGAAAAGAGGTCTAAAAATATTCTAAATTACAATTTCTATGGAATCTCTGGAACTGCAGAACCATTTTCAAAAGTGATGGTAACAGTCCCTGCTGTAACATAGGCTATATTTTGTATCATTGACACCACCACAGAGGGGGGGGGTGAAAGAGCGAAAAACGTTCTAAATTTTCAATTTTGTTTTCGACATTAGCGTGGCTAAATTAGTAATTTCTGAATTATCTGTGACAGTAAAATTTCCTCTAATGAAAATAGGCGGGTTTTGCTAGTACATTATAAACTAATATATATTTAAATATACATTACTGAGAAGACTTAATTTCATTGATGGATACAGCGACAACCTGATACTTGATAACAATAATCTAGTTAACTTCGTTCATTTTGATAAAATGTAACTAAGTAATTAAATAAATAAATAATAAAATATTTAAGACAATGGGTTTCTTTTTATTCTTTTAAAAACTAGCTATGGTTCTCACAAATTCAGTTATTTTTCTATGCAATAGAAATGCAATGTTTTCAGAAAATATCTATATATCTTTCTAAGAAGCTTATTTTTCGCAAAATTTAATCGATATAAAAAATCAAAAGAAATGTATAACCAACTATGGCAAAATTTTATAAAACTAACTAAATTTCAACATCATCTATAAGTTTATTTGATATTTTAAATACTATGTCTTAATTTCTAATTAAATAAGATAATACAAATCTTTTAAAACTATGCATTTTTCTAAAATAGTAGTATTTTTAATTCAAAAATTTCTTCTCTTTCGTAATTTAAGTATTACATCGTAAAAATCATAATAGTTAAAAGTTAATATTTTTAAAAATGAAATAAAAGAAGGAAACAAAATGTGATTATTTCTGAAATGTTAAATATTTTCTTTTAATTAACAATTTTAAGATTCCTACTTAATTTCTTATTCAATTTAATAGATAGTGTAAATCAATTCTGGAAAATGAACAGTTGGGTTTTAATAACTTTTAAGTTAGATTTATTAATTGGTTAAATATTTAATGAATAACTATGATTTTTCATCTGTACCTTATTTTACATTATGTAAAAAAGTAACATTTATATATTTTACATGCATATAATTCATGTTTTTAATGAAACACGATTATCTTTAGTTTTTTAATTAAAAAATTCAAGCAATTATTAATTTTTTTTATCAGTGAATGATAAAATTATGCTTTAGCAAGGATAAAATAGGCTGATTTAAAGTTAAAGTATCATCTTAAAAACCTTTGCAAAAGGAAAAATTTAATCTATATATTGATATTTTATGGGCTGAAATAAAGTGTTACAAAAAATAACAGACAGATGTTTCTCAAAATAATACATAGTACAAATGATATTTGCAGTACTACGTACTCAGTGTATTAGTTATCATTTTCTCTAACTAGAACACAACGTTAGGACGTGTTCGTACTACGGTACTATTTCGAAGCACATAAACCGGAATGTTTCGAAAATGGTGGTGAATCCCTCAAGTCCAAAAAACTGGGAAGGTTTAAAAAAATGTTTCCTTTTTGCTACCTTACTAGATTCATGCAATCAGCATTTGTGACTGAGATTAAAATATTGCGAAATAGTGACTACCAATAATCCTTCCGCTCGAGCAAGTGGTCTGTAACATCTTTCCATCGTCTGCTAGGTATTTACCGAATACTATAGTTTTTTACTGAATTGGTTCTAATGACAAAATATTGATTGTTTCTAATCTAAAGTATGCAAATACCTCTTCAACCACCCCACCACACACACACCAAAAAAAAACAATAGCAATAAATTCAGAAAAGTGCTACTTAATCATAGACACACCTAATAATTGATATATATATATATATATATTTATTCATACATTTTACCAATTTCTCTCAGACATTACTTATAAAAAAGTATGGTCAAAAATTTTCATTAAAAATGTTCTTCATTTAAAAAATTAAAACCAGTCTCTAATAAAAACTTCCACCACCTAACAAAAGCGCTTTCACCCCTCGCCAGGGCATCATCAGTTGTCTTCTCTATCCAACTTCCTCTCCTTTATATAGATGACTGGTGGCTGTAGAGCTCCCCCTATAGGATTTCAATATTTTCTCTCTATCTCTCTCCCCCTCCTCCAACATTCTTCTCCAGCGGCATTCGAGCATTGAGTGTACCATGTCATTGCACGTTTCTTTGGATATATTTATTTCAATTGATTCTCGTAATAACGCGTTATGCAAGTTTTCGTGGTTAGCTATTTTCTTTATTTGTAGGGTATCAAGTTTTATTGGGGTTTTAAGGTTTAATCTTGCAAGAGCTGTTGACTGTTTATTTAATTTTATATCTCGAATATGTTCTTTCTTTCTTTCTTCTATTTTCCTCTTCGTCATTCCTATGTAAGTAACTTTTTCATTTCTGCTGTTTAGACAATTTATTTTGTATATTCCTGCTGTTTGTATTTCTTCATATTTTTCTGTTTCATTTCATATTGATTTGAAGAGGGATGGATTGGGGGTTAGTGGGACTATTTTTCCTAATTTTTCTAATTCTCGTTTTATTTTCAAAGATACACCTTTTATATATGGAATAGGGGGATTGTATGTTAGATTCCTCTGTGCTGGTTGTATATGGTCAATTCTCTCTCTTACTCTTTTAATTAGTTTAAGTATAGTTTTCCTCGGATGGCCTGCCTTTAAACCTATGTTTTCAATGTTTTTTAACTCTTCCTTTAGTGATTTTTCTGTGGAACAGACATGTAGAGCTCTATTTATATATGTATTCATGGCTGCTAACCTGTATGGCATTGGAGTATCGGCTTTATATGAGATTATATTTAAGTTTGCTGTGGGTTTTCTATATACTGTAGTATTTATTTGAGTTATATCATGAGTTATTTTTACATCTAAGTAGTTGATCGAATGCTCTATTTCTTTTTCTATTGTAAACTGAATATTCTTGTCATATGAATTTACTTTGTCAAGGAGGTTATCTAGGTTAATTCGTTTATTTGTGATAATAAATACGTCGTCTACATATCTAAGCCATAGTCTGATTTCAGTTTTGTGTTCGTTTATGATTATTGTTTCTAGATTTCTTAATTTCCATTCTGCGACTATATTAGAAATTGGGGATCCCATAGGTACTCCTTTAATTTGTTTATATATTTTGTTATTGAACTTAAAATAACTTTCGTTCAGGATCAAGTTTGTTGCGCTTTGTAATAGAGTATTTAAGTTAGATTCTGTATAATCCTTTTTTATTTTATTATTGATTAGATCTGTCATTTCTTTCAAGTTAATAGACGGATAGAGGTTTTGGACATCCAGGCTTAATATGTCAGGCCGTGGCTTATATTCTTTTAATTTTTGTATGTAGCTTCTTGTTGAATTTATCGAAATTTCTGAGGGGGGGGATAATTTTTTCATATTGCTTTTTCATATATTTTTCAATGTCATATGTTGGGCTGATCGTTTTATTTACAATAGGTCTTAGTTTATATGGAGTCTTGTGATCTTTCAGTTTACCAAAAATCATAGGGATGTTTGGTGTAAAATTACGTTTAATTGGTTTTTCTTCAGGTGGCCAGTTTACGGATTTTATTAGGTCATTAGATGCTTTGATTAACTTATTCAATGGATCTTTCTTTATTATTTCTGTATCCATTTCTTTAATTGTCTTTTCCATCATATTTATGTAATCAGTTTTATTCATTATAGCTAATTTCCCAGTTTTATCTGTTTGCAAGAAGGTTAACTCTTGATTATCTTTCAATTTCTTTAATATATGCAGGTTATCGTTCCCTCTTTTCTTACGAGCTTTTAATTGTTTATTGATTTCATCTTGTGTAATATTTCTTATCCTGACTGCCTCGTCTTCTGGTATTAATTTCAGAACTCTTTCTATCTTTGGAAGGGTTTCTTTTAGGTTTATTTTCCTTCTCATAGTGTACTTAGGTCCTTTCTTTAGATAGTTATCTTCTTCTTTACTGGGTATGTATGATGATAGATTTACATATGGTATTTCAGTCCTTTCCTGTTCGAATTTTTCCTTGTTCATTTATTTAGCTTTCCAAAATTCTAGTTTTTTGTTATGTTTCTTTTCATGTTTATCTTTTTCATATTCACGGATGGTATTTATTTTTGCAATGACTTGGTCTTTTATTCCTGGTTCAAGTCCCCACCAATCTTTCTTTTTGTTCTTCGATTTATATAGCTATTTTATTTATTTCGGCATATTTCCGTTTTATCACTTTTCTTATGATTTTCCGCTCAAAATCTAGTACCTCTCTTTTAAATTCAGTCCATAGGAATCTATTCCTGATTTTCATGAAATTTGGTGTTATTTTATAGTTCTTACATTTCTTCAAGAAGATGTTATGTCTTATCGCTCTGTCATACTTCAGGTAGGATCTCTTCAATTCCCTTTCAGTTATTTTCAACTTTTTCAATACTCGGTACCAGTATTTAACATTAAAAACAGGTGTTCACCCGCCAATGTCTGTACATATATTTATTCATACATTTTACCAATTTCTCTCAGACATTACTTATAAAAAAGTATGGTCAAAAATTTTCATTAAAAATGTTCTTCATTTAAAAAATTAAAAACAGTCTCTAATAAAAACTTCCACCACCTAACAAAAGCGCTTTCACCCCTCGCCAGGGCATCATCAGTTGTGTTCTCTATCCAACTTCCTCTCCTTTATATAGATGACTGGTGGCTGTAGAGCTCCCCCTATCGGATTTCAATATTTTCTCTCTATCTCTCTCCCCCTCCTCCAACATTCTTCTCCAGCGGCAATCGAGCATTGAGTGTACCATGTCATCGCACGTTTCTTTGGATATATTTATTTCAATTGAAAGAAATATTGAAATATTGCTTCAAATGTTTCATTTTCCGAGATTAATTTGTGGCAACGATTAGCGAAAATCCCAGTCGTCAGCAACGCATACCTTTTTATTAAAGAGTTGATTTATATGTTTTATAGCTACTTTTTTAATAACGTGCATTAACCTATATTATTCACAACTAAAAAGAAATGCGCATCTAGTATTTGTCAAGAATTAAATAAAAATCATGCACTCGTGACATCATAATTCACTTTTATATTTTAACAGAATAATACGGTTACTATAATTTGTGACTCGTGCTGACACATCGCTGTTATTATTATTTTTTTTACGCGTGAAGTTTTCGCTATGGTACTCCATTGTGAAATTTGGTAATTTTTGAAATTCAATATTTGAAAAACGGCAAAATCATTCGATTTGAAATTTATATCAAGAAAAATACAATTTTTTACCTTTCTAACGCAGTTTGTCTAACAATTTTCTGACAAATACTTTTCGAACAATTAATTTTTTTAGTAACTTCAAATGTTTCATTTTCTGAGATTAATTTTTGGCAACGATTAGCGAAAATCCCAGTCGTCAGCAACGCATACCTTTTTATTAAAGAGTTGATTTATATGTTTTATAGCTACATTTTTTAATAACGTGCATTAACCTATATTATTCACAACTAAAAAGAAATGCGCATCTAGTATTTGTCAAGAATTAAATAAAAATCATGCACTCGTGATATCATAATTCACTTTTATATTTTAACAGAATAATACGGTTACTATAATTTGTGACTCGTGCTGACACATCGCTGTTATTATTATTTTTTTACGCGTGAAGTTTTCGCTATGGTACTCCATTGTGAAATTTGGTAATTTTTGAAATTCAATATTTGAAAAACGGCATAATCATTCGATTTGAAATTTATATCAAGAAAAATACAATTTTTTACCTTTCTAACGCAGTTTGTCTAACAATTTTCTGACAAATACTTTTCGAGCAATTAATTTTTTCAGTAACTTCAAATGTTTCATTTTCCGAGATTAATTTGTGGCAACGATTAGCGAAAATCCCAGTCGTCAGCAACGCATACCTTTTTATTAAAGAGTTGGTTTATATGTTTTATAGCTACATTTTTTAATAACGTGCATTAACCTATATTATTCACAACTAAAAAGAAATGCGCATCTAGTATTTGTCAAGAATTAAATAAAAATCATGCATTCGTGACATCATAATTCACTTTTATATTTTAACAGAATAATACGGTTACTATAATTTGTGACTCGTGCTGACACATCGCTGTTATTATTATTTTTTTACGAGTTCATTTTCCGAGATTAATTTGTGGCAACGATTAGCGAAAATCCCAGTCGTCAGCAACGCATACCTTTTTATGAAAGAGGATACGAATTTTTCAATTTTTAATATTTTGAGCTCTTCGCAGCTGCTATTCAGATTTATACACTAAGTTTCAACTCTGTAAGTTACGTAGTTTCTGAGAATGGCTCTGTGACGGACAGACAACGGAGCGGGAGTAATAGGGTTTCGTGAGATGAACGAAACCCTAAAAATGATAATCCTATTAATTAACAATTTACTGCGTCTGATTAAGCGTCTTTTTACTAATTAAAATATATCTTTGTATTAAAATTTGAATGAAATACAGGTTCATGAAAAATCGAAGAGTGTGGAAAATGTGATTACAAATATATTGGCAACTAATTATCCGATCGACTTCATTTTTAATGCAAAATTGGGTTTTTTTATTGTCTTTTATATTCCCTCCTTTTAAAAAATTTTCGAAAATTTTTATATACCTTTTATCAGAACAAATATTTCAAGAGTCCGAATAAAATAGTTTCGAATAATCGAGGTTACTTAAATTCAATAAGCTTCTTCCCATTATTACATACTAAGTACATACCAAATTTCAAATCTCTATCTCAATTTGTTCGGAAGATAGAGCGTTTACAGACACACACACACACACACAGACAGACGGACGGCAATTTTTTTTTCTCTAAAAATATGTTTTTCGGAATCTTCAGTGTCTAAACAGTGTAAATCCGTCATTTTTTTTTTTTTTTTCAAAACGATTACAAGACTTACCCTATACTACGTATGATGGGTAAGTAAAAGTTTAAAAAAGAAGAAAGAAATATTTTTAAAATAAAGGCTCAGTCTGTTTATACTAGCAAAAATAAAGAAATTACTTTTTAAAACTATTTGGCATACTAGTAACAATTTCTAAATCAGGAACATGGAATCCTAAACAATCTTGTTGTAATAAAAATGATGTAGTTATGGTTATTAAATTTGGCATAATGAAGCATTCGCGCACTGCGAAAAATGACATTTTCAAATCTGAGTAAATCAATGTTTTCATTTTGTTATAAAACTTTTTGTTTCAAATATGACTGCTTTCAATTCTGAAATACCAGAAATACTCAGAATATTGAAACATGGACATACTCAAAACTGAGCACATGAAAATCAGTTCGTACTCATTTTTTTGAAACATGGACTTGGACATACTAAAAAATGATTAGAATTATTTCAAATTCATTTTTGAAACATGGAAATACTCAAAAATGAGTACATAGAAGTAATTTCATACTCATTTTTGAAACATGGACATACTCAAATATGAGCACATAATATTTTATTCTTGAGTGTGTGTCTGTTTTCAGAAATGAGTAATATACATGTTTCAAACTTGAACAATTTTGATTCGGAGCCATTTTGACTACGCGACATACTCTGATTTGAGCATTTTTTGCTCAGTTTTGAAAATGTCGTTTTTAGAGTGTGATTAGGGTGAAAAATAACTTTAATATTTCTGATTATAGTGAGGATAATAAATATAGATATTAAGGAAGGTTTCTACATAGAAAATTAAACAAGAGCGGAAAATCATGCGTCAAACATAGATTATGAAACACTTTCCAACACATCCAGAAAACTGTAACGAAAATTCACCACTAAAAAAGGTAAAAGAAGATATGTAAATAAACAGCTTATAAAACATTGAAAAATACAGATTTTGAAATTACCTTCCATTATAAAAATGTAGTCGAATTATTTTATGCAGCCCTGTATATGATCTATAGATTTGGATATATAATGCATAGCATGATAAAATTTAGTTCAATTAGAAAATTCACATTTATCAATTTTCGCCAATCGATGAAAATGCACTCGAAATCTTTTGTACAGCCCTGTATATAATCTAAACATTTTTGTATGCACCACATATTAAGTAAAATTTTAATTCAAGTAAAAAACGCATAAGGCAGCTTAAAACTCACTTCCAGCAATTACCAACCGTAAACGACAGTGTTTTTTGTTCTTTGCGTAGACCTGTTTATTTATTTATCTTCCAGAAACTTATATTAGTCTACAAAATATAGTTCAGCAAGAAAATACGTAACACATTTAAAAACTACCCTTAAGCAAATCACTCCCATAATCTGTATTACTTAGGAAACCCTTGTGTAGCCCTATATATGATCAACCGAATTTATACACACCACATAATATGAAAAAATTTAGTTAAACTTACAAATGCAAACCAAACGTGAAAACGCACTTTTCACACATAGACTATAATTATAGCACGTACACTGTAACCGATATATTTTATGTGTCCGTGTAAATGAACGATAAACACAATGCACACCGTAATTTTTTGTGAGCAATTTATAGTAATGCACATAAATTTTATTATGTTTCAAATAGTGAAACATCATTAAATTACACTGCAAATAATTTTTCCCCGTAGAATAATGTGTAACAGAATTATTTTGTTTGACCCTGTAAATGAATAATAAATGCTTTGCACCCCATGTTCTACAAAAAGCTTGTTTTAATGCGCTTCATAATCATATATCAATTCCATCATGTTTCAAATGGCGTAGAATTATCAAAATGCACTTGAAACGTTTAATTCCCATTGTCTGTAATGTAACGGAATACTTTTGACTGCCCCTGTAATAAAAGTATAAGTGCTACACTCTTCATTTGCAATAGGGAACATGCTGTGGTAAACGACATTAACATACAAAAATTTCAGGACAATCCTAGTCTATTTACGCAAGTTAGAGCACGGACAGATGGCAGACGGTAGACAAACCGAAGTCGTAAACACTTTTCAACTAAGTTGGAAAGTGTTAAAAAGGCAATAAATTCAAAGTACATTTTCAGAAGATATTTATGTACCAACATAACTTAGAAAAGAATGAAAGCTAAAATTATACATACATTTTACATTTTTTCTTAGTTTGTTCTTAACAACTTTATGTAAATAAGTATGTTGACAATTTATCTTACACAGTCATAATCTCTATTGTAAAAAGAATTCCATTGTTATTAACTTGTAATTCATACATTAGAGTTTTCTTTCTTTATAATAACATCCTTGAACTTAAGAAATTGCTGTATTAAAACAACTAGATCAAATTAATTAAATAACTGAAATATTTCTAATTAATTTTTGAATAATTTATGTTTTGTATAAAGAAACTTTTTTTCATATTGTCACTCGCTTGCATGAAAATGTTGCATTGTTATTAATTTAATACTAATTTTTTTTTTTTTTTTTTTAGAATTAGCACAACAATTTTTTTCTCTTTTATTATACAAATCTGAAATTTATGAATTGTTGTATGTAAACCTTGTGATATATTTAAAACCACGTAACTAACTTTAAATACCCTTTTTTCTCGTATAAAAAGTACATACCTATATCTAACAAGCTGGAAATTGTACGTCAAACGTGACAAATGAGGTACGTTCGTACTATAGCTAGTTATATAAATATTCAGATCTGGATGATTTTTAATTCTGTGAAATGAATTATATCGTCTGCAGATTAATTTCTGTCATAAAATAAGTATCTCGATCGGTTGACGATTAAACCTCGGAAGCTCCTATAACAAGAAAGCACCGATTTAAAAAAAAAAAAAATTCAAATTTCTTAATAAATGTTTTTATTAAAATTTTCTAAAGTTTTGATTCGATTTTGATAAAATTTGAAATGTCTCGACAAAATTCTGTCAAGATAAAATATCTAAAATTTCAAACCATTCGGTTGGGTAGTTTTTGCGTTGTTATATGCGGACGGACGGACGGATCAGACGACGACAATAGATGCTACGTATTTATATAATTACGAACGCACCTAAAAATAATAAAGATATAATTTCACTAGCATGTAAGAAGTATGTAGGAATTTGTTGCTTGCGTATTTATAACTCATATAAATAATCATAATTAGCGGACTGTAAACACTTTAAATTAATTTATTTCACTAAATGAAACAATGCGTAGCGTGCCCTTTTGGCAGAACAACAAACATAACTTCAGTTCAGTTCGATTTCACTTTCAATCGAGGGGAGTTCGCGACGCCCTCTCGCGGGACTTATCAATTCTCAGTTTTCAACAACAAACATTCTCCCCCGGATTGAAATTTACAAATTTCAATAACTTAGAATCCTTACAATCATATAAATTTACATAGCACAATTACAGCAAAAATTATTATACAACAAATAGATATACACAGCATAATAATAAAATGTAAAATTAACAATAATTAATCACTATATTCTTTCTTAGGTATCAATAGGAAGGACAGCTATTTTCGTAATTGAACGCTTTAATTCACCTGATTTAGTGCGAACCTTTACTACCCTGAACTTACCATCCGCTCCTGTATAAATTTTACTTATGCGGCCTAAGGCCCATTTACATACAGGCAAAAAGTCTTCCTTCACTAATACCATTAAACCTGTAGTTAAATTATCCTTTTCCACAATCCATTTAGATCTCTGTTGTAACGTATTTAAATAGTCTAATCGCCATTTTTCCCAAATTTTCTGGACGACCCTCGTAGTTTTCTGCCAACGGCCTAAACGATTAATATTAACATCAATTAACGACGGTTCGGGTATAGCATTGATAGGTCTCCCGATCAAAAAATGATCGGGAGTCAAGACCTCAAATTCGTCGAAATCATTTGACAGGGGAGTAAGAGGTCGAGAGTTCAAAATACCTTCTACCTGAATAACAATAGTTTCGAACTCTTCATAATTAAATCGCAAGTCACCCATCGCTCTTTTAAGGTGATGCTTCACAGATTTTACTCCAGCCTCCCAAAGTCCTCCGAAATGAGGAGACTTGGGAGGTATGAATTTCCAGTCGATATTTTCAGATATTAAATAATTCACCAAAATCTCATTTGGAAAATTTATCATTTTATAAAACACCTTCAGTTTGGAATTTGCCCCAACGAAATTCCTAGCGTTATCCGTAAATATCCTAGAACATTTTCCACGCCTAGCCATAAACCGTTTTAGAGTAGCAATCAGAGCATCAGAAGTTAAATCTGAAAGAAGTTCAAGATGGATTGCTCGAGTCACGAAACATATACAAACACAGATAAATATTTTGTTCAAAGAACCTTTGCGCTGATTTTTATAAGTTACTAAAAACGGCCCACAAAAATCCAAACCGGTGCAATTATATGCCGGTGACTCATTAATTCTCTCATAAGGCAATTCACCCATTAACTGCGAGCATGGAGTTGGTTTTACCTTAAAACAAATAACACAAGAATAATGAAAATGAAAAAAATCTTGTGTGGATAAATATACTAAAAATATCAACGTTTGACACACAATAACATCGTGTAATAAACAGACGCACGTTTCATGAGTATCCTGGACTCATTTCCTCAGTGTAAATAAACTTAAACCCTATTGTATCCCCCCAAAGACATGAAAATGAATCTAAAAACCCAAATGAAAAACAACAACACACCGAGAAACTCCTCCAATCTGATTAAGTCGGTTGGTTGGTTGTAGAGGATTCACTATGACAAAGTAACTCAACCCAGAAAGGTGAGATGTACGGTACACTTGAAAAATCATTAACCAGGGAGTTACCAAATTTATGAATATAAACTGCCTCAAAGAAGTCTAAATCTAATGGAGTGTTACATTTCTTAATAATAGTGGCTGAGTCGAAGTTAAAATTATGTCCCTCACTCCAACAGTGACAGGCAATAGAGAACTTTTGTAATTCTTTTTTCTTAATGTAATTTCTGTGTTCATTAAGTCTGAAACGGAGTTGTCGTTTAGTCTGTCCTATATATTGAAAATACTATAAATTCTTTAACTCCTTCCATAGCTAACTGCAGTCGTTTTTATGCTCTGCCAAAAGTATACAAAATTGGTGTCCCCCTCCGTCCTATTGTATCAAATATTGGTACTGCTTCTTACCCACTCGCTAAATATTTGGTTAAACGGTTTTCTTTTCTTTCAGTTTCCAATTTATATACTATTCATAATTCAAGTGCTTTTGTGAACCGTATTAGGAACTTCCCCCCCTCCCCCTCATTACGCATGGTGTCCTTTGATGTTATTTCACTGTTTACCCATGTTCCTGTCCAAGGGGCACTTCAATGTCTCACTTTAAGATTAAAAGAATTCCATTACCCAGATTATGAGATAAACCACATTATTGAGTTATTCAGTATTTGTTTAACGCAAAATGCATTCCAGTTTTTAAATCAATTTTATTCTATGTCAGATGGTTTAGCGATGGGTAATCCTTTAAGTCCTTTCCTAGCAGATTTGTATATGCATTATTTTGAGGATAAATTATTTAATTTTATAAATTTTCCATTTTATTGCAGATATGTTGATGATTCTTTTGCACTCTTGGACCTGTCTATTTCATCCATTGATAACGTCTTAACTATTCTAAACTCAATAGATCCTGTTATTCAGTTTACATATGAAGTTGAAGTTGAAAATAAATTGTCCTTTCTTGATGTGTTAGTCACACGTCAGCCTAATACATTTGATACCTGTGTATACCGGAAACCTTTTGCAGTCTCACTCCCCCCTCATTTTAATTCGTGTCACCCCCCTTCTCAGAAAGCCTCGGCTTTTAATTTCTTTATTAATAGAGCAATTTCCATTTGTTCTGATAATGTTTCCCTTGGTACAGAATTGAATTATATTAGATCTGTTGCTATTAATCGTGGTTTTAGTTTGACTTATATCAACCGTTTAATTTTTCGTTGTCTAAATAAAAATAGTAATCTTGTTCCTTCTGATGTCCCAGAATCTTTTTCTAACCTCATTATTTTACCATTTCACAATAGCATTAGCTATAAAATAGCTAATATTTTAAGGCAATATGATTTTAAGGTTGTTTTTAAGCCAGTTAATAAACTAAATTTTTCACAGTTAAAGGATAAAATTTCACATCAAAACTTTTGGGGCATTTACAATATCCAATGTCAATGTGGTTTGTCCTATATAGGACAGACTAAACGACAACTCCGTTTCAGACTCAATGAACACAGAAATTACATTAAGAAAAAAGAATTACAAAAGTCCTCTATTGCCTGTCACTGTTGGAGTGAGGGACATAATTTTAACTTCGACTCAGCCACTATTATTAAGAAATGTAACACTCCATTAGATTTAGACTTCTTTGAGGCAGTTTATATTCATAAATTTGGTAACTCCCTGGTTAATGATTTTTCAAGTGTACCGTACATCTCACCTTTCTGGGTTGAGTTACTTTGTCATAGTGAATCCTCTACAACCAACCAACCGACTTAATCAGATTTGAGGAGTTTCTCGGTGTGTTGTTGTTTTTCATTTGGGTTTTTAGATTCATTTTCATGTCTTTGGGGGGATACAATAGGGTTTAAGTTTATTTACACTGAGGAAATGAGTCCAGGATACTCATGAAACGTGCGTCTGTTTATTACACGATGTTATTGTGTGTCAAACGTTGATATTTTTAGTATAACACAAGAATGTACCGTTTTTCTTGCCAAATTTCTACCCCCTATAGGCCAAAATTTTAACCTCACAGAATTCAAGAGTCCTTGAGGACCAACATGAAACAGACGCTTGTGCATAGTAAGAAAATAAATTTCACTTAATTTTGAATTTTTAGGCAATATAGCAGGATGTTTCTGCTCATAAGATACGGAAGCTTTGTTAAGTCTTCCGCCAACTCGCATTATACCCTGGTCATCTATAAATGGATTTAAAAAATTAATATTACCTGTCAGAGCCTTCTTACCACCTAAATTTTTTTGTGACGCTCTAATTAAAACATTTTCAGTTTCCCTGATTTCTTCTAAGGTCAAATGACCTCTTCTTTTAAGAGGAGATCTGCAGTTAAATATAAATCTGCGAATAAAAGAAAAAACATGTAACAGTTTAAAATAGTCATTAGTCAGTTCCAAAAGTTTGTCAAAAAAACTAAAGTTCTCGTTGATAAAAAATGAAGTCATTGTACAGTTATTTGCCTTTTCGGAAGATTTAATTTCACTTAAATAGTTCTCATTTTCACTTTCACTTAGTAAGTCACTTTCAGAAGAAACCGACCGCAAATAACTTGAAAGTTCTGGATCCATCAAAAATTCAGGGCCTGTAAACCACTTGGAATTGTTCACAAGAGAGTCGGCACTTATTCCTCGCGAAAGAAGATCTGCAGGATTGTCTTTACCAGCACAATGAAACCATGTCTCTGGTTCCGTCAAACTTCGGATTTCATCAACACGATTGGCAATAAAGGACTTCCATTTCTTGCTAGATCCCTTTATCCAGCATAAAGTAATTTTTGAATCTGTCCAGTAGTAGATTTTAGAAGTATTTTTTACATCGATTACCTTTTAATTTGTGATCCTAAGCGAGATGCAAGTAAAGCACCAAGCAACTCTAGTCGCGGAAGAGTTATTTTCTTTAGTGGGGCAACTCTGGTCTTAGATGCTATTAAATTAACTGACACTTGGTCGAAATCTTGCAGTCTTAAATAAACAACAGCACGATAAGCCTTCTGACTTGCATCGGAAAAGCAATGAATTTCAACATTGTTTGTATCAGATGACAGGAATACAAATCTAGGCACTTTAATTTGCGTTAATAGAGGAAGTTCTGAACACCACTGAGTCCACTTTTCACAAATGTCAATGGGGAGCTCAGCATCCCAGGACAGCTTACGAATCCATAATTCTTGGAATAGACATTTAAGTCTTA
Organism: Maratus michaelseni; assembly: GCA_963931845.1. Lineage (NCBI taxonomy): Eukaryota > Metazoa > Arthropoda > Arachnida > Araneae > Salticidae > Maratus > Maratus michaelseni. The sequence goes on along the minus strand of OZ007589.1, from coordinate 94,282,734 downwards.
TAGTGAATGGAGTAAGGATACCAGTTGGATCGTAAATTCTGCCGGAAGTCTGTAAAACAAACCGTTTTGTATTTTTCCTAGTCTTCAAAAATTCTATTAAGCTTGAAATGTCTATGCTAATAGAATCTTGTTTAATGTCCCATGATATGCCCAATACCTTCAATGAATTCATAACCTTATGATTTTGATCAAATGGATAAATTTCGAAACCTTCTTCTATCCACCGTTCTAGTAACGACTGGTCATTTGTTAACCACTTTCTCAAATTTAAACTGGCTTGACTCGTAATCATCTTAGCCTCATGTGAGATCTTCAGAGCTTCTTCAATACTATCAGTACCACTCACTAAATCGTCGACATAAAGGCACGTATCAAGAATTCGAAAAGTTTCAGGATATTGATCTTTAAATTTTTTTATATGTTCCTTTATTGTGGCAGCTAGAAGAAATGGACTAGAATTTAATCCAAAAAGTAAACGCTTAAAACGATATATTTGGATATTCAAATTATCAAACACTTCATCTTTCGGATTTTCGATAACTTCCACAAATAGAAATCTGACAGCGTCTCTGTCCTTTTCTGATAATGAAATTTGGAGAAATGCTTTCTCCACATCTGCCAAAATTCCTATTTTATTTAATCTGAAATTAACGAGCAATTGGAAAATACCAGGGTTTAAATTGATACCAGGCCACAAACAATCATTTAGAGAGAGTTGTCCTACATCGTGAGAACTGGCATCGAATACAATACGCGTTTTCGTTGTAACACTATCTTTTCTAAAGACCGCTCGATGTGGCAAATAGAATATTGGTCTGTCCTTTGGCTTAGTTGGATCTGACACCCTTTCAATAATATCAAAATTAAGATATTCTTTCAAAATTTCTTTGTACTGAGAAAACAAATTATCATCATTACGCATTTTATTAATTAAATATTTGAATCGTTTCTCAGAAATCTTATAGTTATCACTCAGATTAATCCAGCCTTTTTTCCACGGCAGAGCTACTTCGTATCGATTATCTTTACAAGAAATTGTTTCGGTAAAAATTTCTAATGCCTTATCTTCATCATTACAATAAGGGTCATCTCTAATCCCAATTGATCCTAAATCAAAAAATTTACTCAATTGTTCTTCTACATTGCAAGTTAGACCACAATATACATTATGATTAGCATGGTTCGAATCGTTCAGAGAACCTCCCACCACATACCCAAATACGGTACGCTGTAAAATGACGTTAGAATTCTTTAAACGGATTTGACCATTTCGTAATAAATCGTAAAAACACTCATTACCCAATAAAATGTCAATTTTATTTGGTTCATTAAATTTTGGATCTGCCAATCTTACATCTTGAGGCAGCTCAGAAAATGGAACTTTAAAGTAATGTCCTGGAATAAAGTTGGTTATTTTTGGAACAATAAAAAATTGCAAAGTGTCACTAAAACTTTTGTTTGCATTAGCGATAGTGGTTATGACATTTTCTTTTATATTCGTAACTGAATCATTCAGCCCTGAAACCGAAGCATTTTTTTTCCTTTCAAGCACAATAACTCAGTACATTCCTTAGTTATGAAGTTATTTTGCGAACCTGAATCTAGTAACGCTCTAAGAGGAACAAACTCTCCTCTAGCATTTTTCACATGTATTATTGCAGTTGAAAGAAGTATTTGCTTATTAAAAGATGTCATACTCATAACAGTATTGTTGACAGTTGAATGCGTGGAGCTAGATGAATGTGTATTCGCACCCAAAGTGGTGGCAGACATCTGGCTATCTGGGTAATTATTAGGAGTAAATGCGTTTGCGGTTGGCGACAAATTACTGTTAAGATTGGGAGTACAACTATTTTGATTTGATGACTGACTAGAATCAAAGCTTTCATCACCTCGTTCTAGGTGAATCAATGTGTGATGGCGCTTACTACATCTTTTACATGTATTTGAACTCTTACATTGACTAATGTTATGAAAACCTGATAAACAATTGTAGCATAATTTTTTCATTTTAACCATGCTAAATCTCTTTTTTGCAGACAAATTTATAAACTGTGGGCACTTCATTAAAATGTGATCGCCTTTACACAATAAACAATTGTATGGAACTTCAGAAAGTGAAATTAGAGTCTTAGAATTATACACACGTTTTGCATCTTTATTGGGAGGTTTGCTATTTTGAAGGGTACGAGCGTGTTCCTTCAGAAAGGAAATTAATTGCTCAACAGTGCCCAATTCATCTTTTTTAAGGGACCTTTCCCACCAACAGCGTGTATTGCTATCCAACTTCTCCACTAATAAATACACAGTTAATGTTTCACCAAAGTTATTTACATCCTGATCTAATACCTTTAAGGATCTTATACATTCATTTATGATGTCAACAAATTTTAAGATAGATTGGGCGGTATCGTGTGTCTGTTGTAATGAAAGTAACTTTTTAATTACTGCATTAATTAAATCTCTCTTATTTGAATAGCGCTCTACTAATAAATTCCAAGCAATGTCATAATTTTGGTCAGAAATGGGAATGGATTGAATAATTTTAAGTGCATCGCCCTTACATGAACTTTTTAAATACTTTAGCTTATGTGCACTTGTAAGATTTGTATTATTATGTACAGCGGCAGAAAATAGATCTTTAAACTCAATCCATTCATCCAATTTACCGAAAAATGTAGGAAGTGTTATTTTTGGTAGCTTAATTTCAGAAAAAGAGTTATTTTTAGAAAGGGATTCATTGCTCTTTGAATTGCTATTATTTTTTACAGAATTTACATCCAATAATTTTCGCTTTATCGCTAAATTAATGTCATCAATGGTTTCAATAATGCCTTCCTTTTCACTTATGAATTCTATATCCTTGTCATCGCAATGTGCAAATATTGCATCGAATACTGAATTCAATTCCTTTTCGAAGGACAGTATTTTTGCATTATAAAGCTCTAAAAGGACTATATCTGCGTTTTCTAAAGTCGAATTAACCTTGTCCTTAAATTTTGTAACATTTGACTTTAAGCTTTTTAGGTGCGTTCGTAATTATATAAATACGTAGCACCTATAGTCGTCGTTTGGTCCGTCCGTCTGTCCGTCCGTCTGTCTGTCTGTCTGTCCGTCTGTCTGTCCGTCCGTCTGTCTGTCTATCCGCATATAACAACGCAAAAACTACCCAACCAAATGGTTTGCAATTTAAAATATATTATCTTTGCAGAATTTTGTCGAGACATTTCAAATTTTATTAAAATCGAATCAAAACTTTAGGAGATATTAATAAAAATATTTATTAAGGAATTTGATTTTTTTTTTTTTTAAATCGGTGCTTTTTTGTTATAGGAGCTTCCGAAGTTAAATCGTCAAGCGACCGAGATACTTATTTTATGACAGAAATTAATCTGCAGACGATATAATTCATTTCACAGAATTAAAAATCATCAAGATCTGAATATTTATATAACTAGCGGATACATATATATCTGAATATTTATATAACTAGTTAAGATATTTGTATGAACAGTGTCATAAAATATATACTTAACTAGCTGTTTAACCCGTTCTACGCACGGGATATCATGAATTTAATTCTAAAACGTGCGTACGAACGCACCTCGTTTGTAACGTTTGCGTACAATTTCCAACTTGTTTTATTAGTTTTTGCTGATCGAATATCATATTGACAAAAAATGATGCAATGAAAATAAAAAGTTTTTTTTTTACTCACCGAACTTCAGTTATTCCACAAGAGTAAAAATATCGTCTGTCTTCAACTTTCTCTTTTTAATCACTTGCCTGCTTTTCCATTATTGCGTAATCGTCATTTCGAATAAACATTAAATTACTTGCAAGGAACAGAATAAAATCATCATTTGATAAAAAATGTTTGCGAAGAAAAATAGGGAAAGACAGTCAGCAGTTTATATTTGTAGAAGTCTATATACAAGTTTTTTATTCGAACATTCGATTCTAGTTTGAACATTTGCGAAGAAATACAATTAAAAAATATTTTACCGTCTGTCTTCGGCTCGACATGACCATAATATGTAAGAATTTGTTGCTTGCGTATTTATAACTCATATAAATAATCATAATTAGCGGACTGTAAACACTTTAAATTAATTTATTTCACTAAATGAAACAATGCGTAGCGTGCCCTTTTGGCAGAACAACAAACATAACTTCAGTTCAGTTCGATTTCACTTTCAATCGAGGGGAGTTCGCGACGCCCTCTCGCGGGACTTATCAATTCTCAGTTTTCAACAATAAACAAAGTAGTTTCTAATTTTTTAATTTGTAATCATTTTCTTATTAATATTGTATGTATGATGTATCATAGAAATAGACTGCAAAGTAGTTCAAGACAGAGATTTATTTAGTCGGTAGCCAAAACCGTTTTTATTATTTTTTTTTTTTTTTTTTACATGTGAAGAGTAAGTACAAAAATTAATAAAAGATAGTAAAAAAGTAGTGGAGTGGAAATGAGTGGAGATTCAAATAAAAAAGAAGGTAAGCCTCTTAATTTCTCTTAAAACTTCGTCTTAAAAAGGATGGGCCAAAACATTCTATTGTTAACATAAACATTCATATTAAACATACATCTGTTGTTAGGTAATATTCATACTGCTTTCCATTGATGTCACTATACTTCAAATAGGTTCTTTAAAAACTTGTTAATTTCTTAATTTCTTAATTAACAGTTAAACTCTAACAGTTACGGTTACAGTGACAAAATTTCGAAAAATTCAAATGGCAACACCTACTTTTTTTATTGAAATGTGATCTTCATAGTGAAAAACCCTAAAAATCGTTGGAACAGTACCTGTAGCATGAAAATCACCGGGGTGCTAGACAGACTAAGAAGAAAAGTGAAAACAACCAACAAAAGGACAGAGAAACAACAGAACGAAAAATATTTTATTGTTCACCGCTTTCCACCATCTGCCGTATGCAAAGTGTCATCGTGTGTGTAGTGGAAAATTTGTGAAACACAATAAAATGTTTTCTTTTCTGTTGCTTCTCTGTTCTTATTGGTTGTTTTCACTTTTCGTCTTAGCCTGTCTAGCGCCGGCGATTTTCGTGACACAGGTACCGTTCAACGCTCTTTATGGTTTTCACTATGAAAGTCACATTCCAATAAAAACAAAGTAGGTTTTATCATTTGAAATTTTCGAAATTTTGTCACTGTGACCGTAATTGTTAGAGTTTAACTGTTGTTTTTCATATGGTTCTTGAGCGCATGCCTCAAAATACTTTAAATCAAAATTTCATTCTGTCTCTGTAAACGGTTTGATAGTTAGGGAGATACATATCGGGATAGTTTTTTGATAATCACCCTGTATTTGTGTGTTATTAAAATATTAATCTTACCTTTATGATTAAAATCCACTTTCCATATTTCATCTGGTTGAAGATTTACTCTTTGCACATGTTTCCACAAGAATGCATGGCGTAAAATAACTGAAGACTTGGTTCTTTTCCATGAGTGATAGCGTAATCCTGGACATGGTTTTACAGTGACAAAATTTCGAAAAATTCAAATGGCAACACCTACTTTTTTTTATTGAAATGTGATCTTCATACTGAAAAACCATAAAAACGTTTTTTAAAAACATTTAAAACAATTTGGACAAGGAGGCAGCATTGCTGCCTCCAGTCTTACGGTGGTATTTAACTGATATAACTGGTGTAACATATGTTACACCAGTTATATCAGTTATACTGTTATATTATATCAGTTATATATACTGATACTGATCCGCACAGACTTGCAAAATTGTCACCAAAGTTGGCTATGTATGGTGAAATATCTACAAATGTGCCTTCAAAAATATGCATTTAAAAACAAACTTCCGACCGAGTAAACAAATTTTAAAATTTTTACTGCAATGTAGATAAAATAACTTTTGAATATTCAACCATCCCCTAAGCTTAGTGACAGCTCATTATTCTGGTAAAGAATGAAATATTTTTGTTCCTTGGAATGAAGATCACACAAAGACAGAACAAATATATCAAAAATCACATATTCAAATGACATGTTGAACGTCAAAATAGTAGTTGCATTTAATTAAATTCTTACCAAGAAACCGCGTCGTTAGTGTAATAATAATTTTTAAAAAAAATCTAAATAGTAAGCAGCAATCAAAATAGCATAGTGAAACTTTTTTTTTTTGACGCATGAATCAATTACCCTTGTCTCCCCGTTATCGAGATATAAAGTCTTAAAATTTGCTAATTTATTGTTTTAATAGGATAGACGGAGGAGTCATTCCGTTTTCAACGTAACAACATCATCAAACTCCAGTCACTTGTCCATTTCCAGTTTAGTGCGTCGCAATACTCCGACTTCATTCTGTATGCTTGGAACACAAGTCTGGGTTAGTGCAAACTGGGCCACTTCCATTTGAAACGTCCTTGCAATTTTGTTTTTCGAAGGAGGTGGACCATTGTAATCACTTCACTAGAATTAAGTTCATGAAATGTTCTTGGTGTCACTATTTTCTATGCTTCAATCATTTTTTGGTTCAGTACCATATTTATCAGTAGCATTTTTTTGCGGGCTTCTTTCATTTTTATATTACTATATCTAAATATGTTTTGTAATTTATAAAAATCTGATTATTAAAATTTCTGAATGAGAACCACGCCTTTTCTCCATCAATTAAACAAGTAAATTAGAAAACTTTAAGACGTTATCGACGACTTAAGACTTTTAGACTTTATAACGAGAAGACGAGAGCAAATGATTTATGCGTTAAGAAACACATTTCAGTATGCTCGTTCGATTACTGCTTGGTTATATTTTTTATATTATTACACTATAGCGTGGTTTCCTGGTCAGGGTTTTTTTTTTTTTCGAAATTAATTTATTAAAACTTTTAAACATAGACATTAAACAAGAAACATAAATTATAAAACGTTTTCCAGCACCATGTGGATATCCCTTACAATTAAGATTAGAAGTTCAAATTTGAATATATTCATATTATCTACACAGATGTATAAATGGAATAAACAAGTGGGTAAGTGTGATCGAAGATAGCTTAAAGGGTTTTGTTTAATATTCCTTTCAAAACACTTTATCCTTTCTTTCTTTAATAAATCCAAATAAATTTCATTTAGCAACAACAACAAAAAAAAAAGCCTTGTTTTTTATAAAGTAAAAATTTACCGGTCTATTTTTTCCTTTTTTCGAATATCTAAACCAGCCGGATAGCGGGCCAAGCCCGCTATTATATTCTGTCATACTAATATCCGTCATACGGACTAAATGCAATATTTAAAAAAATAATTTTAAAATTAAACAAATTGTACACCTTCAAAATGTTAAAATATGCGAATATTTCCATAATCGGATTTTTATCACGATTCAATATGTTTCTCAAACTCATATATTTACTATTCTCTATTATTTATATTGATACTCGCTTTGTATTATTCTCAAACATTTGAAAAATTAGTTAAACTTCCTATAGGACGTCAGATTTTCTTTTTAATTCTCTAATGACGTGTATTAATCTGCTTTGTCCACTTACACATACTCATACTCCTTGTATTATTGAGAAATCTTAGACATTTTCCGTTTTATTAAAGACTATGACGTCAATCAATTTTATTTCATATATATCTTTTTTTCAATTGGTGAAACTTTTTATTTCATTTTCATTTTTCACGTGAAAATCGTCTGATAGAAAATTAATTATTGTACAAAGAATTTCGTTGTGGATTTTTAGTTTTTGGTATCGGCTATAACTAAAAATGTTTCAATTTAATAGAAAAGGGCTGTTAGAATTTTGGTTTTTTATCTCTATTTATTAAAATAATTCGAATTTTTCAAATTTTAATATTTTGAGCTCTTCACAGCTGCTATTCAGATTTATATACTAAGTTTCAACTCTGTAAGTTACATACTTTTTGAGAATGGCTCTGTGACGGACAGCCAATGGAGCGGGGGTAATAGGGTTTCGTGAGATGAACGAAACCCTAAAAATGTTGGAAAATCCTTTTTCGGTACTTTTCTGTTATCTGTGAACAAATGAGGCATTACGTACATTAGCACCGTATTCGCAAAACACAAATTTCTAGAATCAGACGTTTAAAATACATATTTTCACAATTTTGATAGTTCGTATTCTAAAGCAAATTTCAGAGTTAAGTCATTCAATAGATAACGTTAATTTCCTAGCGTTAAAAATTTCAAAAACAAAACGCAAAATAAAAATAATTTTTTTTCATCTTTCACCTGTTTTAAGATTTATGTAGATGGCAGTATAGTCTTCCATTAGAATGTAATTTCCTTATTAATATTGTAGCTGAAGATACATCTACGAAGGACAGAAATTCACACACACACGCATGCCACCACCACCACGAAGAACATATAGTAGGAAAATGAAAACCGTCAGTTTAAAACAAGCGCAAATGCAATTTAAGCACCTGTACCATAGTTATAGAGATTTGTTTAGGAAATATAGAATTTATATACTAGCTCCATACGCATTATTTCAATTTTGATGATTATATTTTTTAGTTGAAAGGGTCCCCTTTCTCTTTATTCTCACATAAACATTATTAGCATCCAAACTTGAAAAATTTGTTGCCTGCTTGGCCTTACAGCCGTACTCTAAATTTTGTACAAATTTAAAGACTGCCAAGAAAGCTCAGTACGTTGATGAGGTAAATAGAAATATTGTCCCTTTTGAAAACGATCTTGCGAATTACATATTTTTTAGAGAGATTCATCGAAAATTCGAATATATTTTCACCAATCGTCTCCATAAAAATACTTAAACTTCTGCGACGATTAAATATGTTGTTCAAACTGCCCGTTTTAAAAATGTGAACATATCACAAATAGCTTTCTTTTTTACCTATGTAAAATATTTTATATAGCATATTTTATATTTTATATATTATATATTATTTTTAACACTTTCCAACCTAGTTGAAAAGTGTTTATGACTTCGGTTTGTCTGGCCGGATGGCCGTCTGCCGTATGGCCGTCTGTCCGTGCTCTAACTCCCGTAAATATGCTCGGTTTGCTCTACAATTTTTATATGTTATTGTAGTTATCTATAGCATGTTCCCTATTTCAACGGAAGTGTGTAGCACTTATAGTTTTTTTTACAGGGACACTCAAAAGAATTCCGTTACATTGCGGTCTACGGGGAAAAATCATTTGCGGTTTATTTAAATAATGTTTCACTATTTTAAACGCATTGAAATTTATATATATCACTAAGGTGCATGACAAGAGGCTTACTACAAAATATTGTGTGTATAGCAGTCATCGTTCATTTACAGGGACACACAAAAGAATTCTCTACTGTCTGTTAACAAAAACTCCTGGAAGTGCGTTTTAAGTTACTGAACGCGATTTTAATTTTAACTCGCTTTTTGTCTATTACGTGGTGTGTATAAATTCTGTAGATCCTATACAGGGAAGCACAAAAGTTCGCGAACACATTTCCGTTTATTGACAGAAACTCCAGACGGAGAATTTTAAACTGTGCTACGCGTTTCCTAACTGAACTAAAATTTAGCATCCTATGTAGTATATATACAAATCTATAGATCCTATACAGGACTGAATAAAAGTATTCGGATATTTTTCCGAATATTGTATATGTTGGAAGTTCCTGAAATTATGTTTTTAAATATGTTATGCGTTTTCCAAATTGTTTACCTAGATGTTATCTTTTAGCTTATTAAACGGTATGATTTGTAAAATTATTTTGGAAGCGTTGGAAAGTGTTACATAAGCTATGCTTGAAGCATGATTTTTCGTTCTTGTTTATATTATATATATTTTTTATATATTTTTATATATTTATATATTTCAAATATATTTTCTTCTAAGGCAGTTATTATCTAAATAATCCGAATAATATTTGAAAATGTAAGTGCATAGTGGTTAGTCAAGATGTGCATTCCAAATTTTAATTATGGCGAAGATTTATTTTTAAAAAGGATTTTATTTATTTTTATTATTTGAAATCGGTTTCACTACAGAAAAGTAAAACAAGCATGTAAAGCAAAAAACAAGCATTTTATTTTAAAAAAAAAAGAAAGAAAGAAAGAAAAAAAGAAAACACTTTATAAACAAAACTAATTCTTTCTGAAAATCTTTAACGTAAAAGTAATTTAAATATTTAAAGTAAATATTAAAACGTAGTTTGTGTCATCAAGTAAGTTGTAGTTGATTCTATAACTTTAAAGTAATTATTTGTTTACATATAAGCAGTTAAATCGATCTGCATAAATTGAAATATCAGCGTGATTCTTTTTTTTTTCGCCTCTGAAAGAACGAATAGTAATTCAGGTCATTTTTAAATACCTTTATTTATAAGTTTTGTTCAATAGTTATAGACATTTCATAACATAATGACTTCCTGCACTGCAGCAAAGTAAAATAGTAAACTGCTTTGCTAGCCTTAGATAACCTTAGATAAAAATAACTACATGCTAAAATCGTAAACACTGAAGTAATTGAAAAATTCTAAATACATATTAAGATATATAACGTGTTACGAAACTCAATAACAACAATAGCCATTGAAAGAATCGTTCATAATAACAAAATTGAGCGTTCCGTATTTGTAAAAGCATCAACAAATATTTATGCTCCGAATAATTCTACAAAGGTAGAGTTTTCTGAATCATTAAAATGTTGATCTCTATCCATTCATGAGTAGTCTGCAATTGAAAGGGTAAAATTTGCAAACTATTCAAAAGCAGACTTACGATGAAAGGGACACAATTTATTCAAAACATTCAATGCTTATTATGTATATAATCGTCAATACTTATATAAATAACAATAAATAGTTGTTACGTAATCAATACTTGTGTTATAAAAGACTATAATGTAAGCATTCTACTATTTCATCATTCAAAGTCTGATTATATAATCATGTGAAAATTAATATTTTTTTTTCCTAAAATAAAAATAATGAAAATATAAATGAGTGAAAAAATGTTTCAAATGCATATAATAAAATATTATAATATATTATATTGCATATAATATTTGAATATTTTATGATATCTTTTCAACGTTTACGCTTAAACGTTTTTTAACTATCGCGAAAATAAAATCCCATAAAAACTAAAGTCTGTACAAAAGTAATCACAAAAGATGTTTATTTTACAACATATAACCCTATATAAATTTTATTTTGTTAAATACCAAATTTATGAAAGTTACCCATAAAGCTCTTTAAACACAGCTATGGAAAACTTGTAGAGCTGTGACATAATTAAAGATTACAACTTCAAATTCTAACAAAACAAATTTGTTTATAATGTAACTTTTTTTTAAAAATCAATAAGAAAATATTGGTAACTGCATATAATTTTACTATAAATTAATCTAAAATTTGTATTTAACATTCACGATTACATCTTAACCGGTTAACGCCCAAGTTGTTTTAAAGTATGAACTTAAGTGACATATTGCCAATATGTTTAGAACGTCAAGAAATTAAATAAATAAATACAAATAAAAAGTTTTGTTCTATAGTTCAAATGAAAGACAATTTTTAAATGCACAACAAAAGGAATCTAACGCAACGTGTTCAGAATAAAAGAAATAATCTTAATTCATCAGGTACAAAATGACGCTCTACCTCTAAGAGAGCAGAAGTTAATCTTCCTTCTTTTCTCATAGTGGTAGGACGTATACTAGCATACTAGTCAGTTGTAACACTAGAGGACATATTAACAATCAGTTTCAGATACAGAAAAAATGACGTTGTTTATGTTCCATCAGTAGATGAAACATCTGCACTACACCGATTCCCAGTGGAATGGAAGAGCGAGTGGGAATGCTGCGATACATGCACGTTCACAAAAGAAGCAGTAAACCAAATTAATTGAATTTCCAGAGACAAAATAGAGCTGTCCTATTTACAGGACGCTGGCCGTAAACGTGTTAATTACTCTTTTAGTTCATTTTTCTTTAGATATTATACACTAAACTTTAAACAAACATATTTTTCAAAGGTCATTATAGAAGAAGAAAATAATTTAAACTCTAACTACTAAACATTGTAACAGTGCATTGAATGGTCGGTTTAGTTCTTTTCCGGTTGCTAGCAGCACGGAGCACATAATCTTGCTTTGCGAGTTAGAAATTAAGTAGATGCTTCTTTTTGCATGCTTTTGTCAGAAACAGATCCTATTGACGATTCAAGCTCTTGAATGCGCCATCTAGTGGATAAGTGATGTAAGTTCCCGCTTCAGGAAATCGCCATGCAAATACATTTCATTATATTATGTATTTTTAACTTGCTCATAATGTTTTGTTTTTTTTACCATTTTCAGATTTTATATGACATTAGCGTTCTGTAATATATGACAAGTTAAAAATTTATCCGAATTTAAATATCTAAAATGTTTAATCGAGTTTATAATAAATGATAATTTCAATAGCGCTTTACCATTAGTTAAAGGAACATTATTCCTGTACCGACAGCTAAGATTTGCGCTCTCTTATAGGCCTTTTTAAGATTCAATGGATTGGCTCGAGTAACACGATTTTACATGAACCTGACTTGAACCGCAAGTACGATTCGGGTGGAGCTGACTCTGATACTTTTTTCTGAAGCTGTTGTACTAGTTGCGCAATATGGGGCAAAAATCTATCATGCATAAAAATTTCGTCAAAATGACAATATTTGCTAACAGATGAGGAATTACAAAAGTATCGAACATGTCAAAATATCTTTGAGCAGTAAAATGAACAGTCAAACGAAAGTGAACAGTTTTCATCTGGAACATTTCAACTAAATAAATTGAATTGAAAAAGGTAAAGCAGTCAAAGATAATCCTATTTCTTTTGAAAGTTATAAAAATGGTACCTCCGTTAAGTGCATTTGATGTATTAGCTGGGGTTTAATGTAATTAGAATGCAAACGGATAAGTTCTTATCTACAAGAAAAATGATTATGCTCAATTGGCAATGTTTTTAGTGCTTTTGTAAGTAAATGTACATAAAGAAGTGGGTAATGCATTGATGTCTAATTATTATATAGAAATGCCAGCCTAAAATAATTTATTCTTTAAATAAATTCGAATTATAAAGGTAAGGATATCTACTAATCCCACCCAATGTTCCGTTTTCTATAGCGGATGCTATAAGGAAAGGGCAGCTGACGTCACTGTGAGATAAATCACCGCCCCCTGAATACTAGGCCTACGCGCTGACACAAAAATGGCGGCTGTCGTAGGCGGATTTTTTTTTAGCGTTTGTGCAGTCCGTCTAATTTGAACACCAATAATTTCTAAAAGTTTTCTTCGTCTTATTTTTCTCAGATCAAATGAGTCAAAGAAAACTTTTAGAAATTACTGGTGAGTAAATTCAAGGGACTGTACAAACGCTTAAAAAAACCGCCTACGACAGCCGCCATTTTTGTGTCAGCGCTCAGACCTGATAAATTATTGTGGGGAAGCAAGAAATACCTGTCCGTCTTTATGACTTCTACTGTACACAAGATTTCAGACGATCTGATTGGTCTACGATTATCTGGTCTGTGACATGACTGGTCTACGCCGTCATGATGATCCCAAGAATGATCGCTGTAATAAAAATGCAGAAGGTAGATTGGTTGACGAAAGTTTGTTTGTAAACATACGCTTTCTATATAGCCAGCTTCAGCCTTCTCGGGGCCTCCGTGGCTGAGTGGTTAAGGCACCATTCCGCTAATCGCTTGAGAGCATAGGAAGCAGGCTGGGGATGTTCGACTCCCGCCAGCTCCATTGCACGCACTTTGTGGAGCTCGCGGATGTAACTCTCGGTGTTGTAAATTTCCTTGTGCTATCTCGTCAAGATTTATGTAATTGTCGAAGTCATGTATGTGTTTTTGTGAATAAAAAATGTATATAGATCATTCGGGACAACAGCCTTGTAGCTATAGGTCTCAAAGCATCATTCCTTCAAATGTCAAAATGTCAGTCTTCTCTATTAACACAATTTGTTTAATTTGAAACTTCCGTAAAAAGGATTGGGTGAATTTCATATCGCTTTCGTTTGGAAGAAGCCTTTTACCACCGAGTCCCAAATATCAATAACTCTGTTTCCACAGCAATAATTCTGTAATTTTTAACAATAGTTCAATGTTTGGTAATGACGAATTAAAGAATAAAAACAAAGCATGTACAACAACAGTTATATTGCTAAAAAGAATAAATTAGTAGAATTTTGAAAATCGAAAATTAAATGCTATCCAAAACCGTTCGATGTTTGTTAGTTTGTACAAACAACTTGATTAATATACAATAATTTTTTTTTCAAAGTAAAAAGAAGCGTGTTACAAATGAAAATAGAAACATAAATAAGAATAACTTAACCAAACATAATATTTTATTGGGTTATTCGGGAAGTTCTTTCCGTTTGGGAAAGTTGGTTCGTACCGGAAAATGCTATAACTTAATTATTAGACATTAATTCCAATATTTAATCTCTAATTATTGACGGGCAGAATTTTCCAGTACGATTTGGTTTTCCCAAACGGTAGGAACTTTCCGAAAAACCCAATACATAAATATTCTATTCGCTTCAAAAAATATTTATCGTACAAAAAATTAAATAGAATTATAAGACACAGTATGTATTTATTTGTTTTTAATTGTGAAATTTTGTAGTTTGCACAAGTTTACAATAAGTAAAATTGGATAGTATTACTTTTCTCTGTCGCATGAAACTTTCAGAAATTTTTAAAACTTTGTTCGAATTTTCCACGAATTTTGCATATAAATTTCCTTATAAAACGTTCAACCAGAATTACAACCAAAAAACAACGTATTTTCTGTGACTGGTAAATTAGCTAGATAGTAAAATAAAAAATGTTGCTTTTTCTGTTTTGTTTTGTTTTATTTTAATGACGAGAAACATTATAACTAATTTTCAACAATTTTCGATTTCTTGGCGTTTTATAAACGCCCTGTGCTGACTGGAAATGCTTTATGCAATCCATGCAAATAATAACATTTCATTGGCTTGAACTAATGACGGAAGACAACTAATGATACCCTTTTTCATATCATTTTATTTTCATAATTGATGATTTGCCTAGATTTTCTATGAATGAAATTTCGTTAACTTTTCTGACGCTCATATTCATTAAATAAAATATTGCATGACAAAGAAATAAGTTTATTTACAGGCATCGTTTATTTTACACGTTAGTCTTTAATATCAACATAAACAATTTTGCTAAGTCTCAGTTAGTTATATATAACATTATATAATAACTATAAACATATATTTTGTAAATTTAAGTTAAGGCATTTTTTTAAAAATGAAAATAGGCTAAGTTGCCTCTTTAAGTGTTTTCAAACGGCTGCATATCATATTATATGCTTTTTGGACTTTTCAAAAAATATTATACCATTCAAGTTTGATTAGTAGCAATAAGTATTTATATATATTCATCATTAGGAGAAAATTAATATTTCCAGTTAACCAGGAATAATAGTTATATTCCAAGCATTCAATCTTATTCTAAATGCATAAATCGGTCCGTGCTCTGAGTATTACCATATAATAACACTTAACCTGGATAAAGATAAATTTAAAATGGTGTAAAGATGAATTTCAAATGGAATAATTGAATGCAAATGGCAAAGACGTGTCAGAAACGACAAATAGATGCTATTTTGTTTCACGATGGGCTAATGGTTATACGCTGAGAATAATTACTAAAATCAGTCGGAGAGGATATCATACTGAATTTTATTGCATTATTATTGATTCTATGAAACACTCAAAAGATATTATATGCAATTTATTCTAGCCTTATAGCAAGTATAATTTAATGCAGTAAAATCGAAATATGAGAGATAGATTAACATGAAAATTTTGTGAGAACTTGTTAAAAATAAATCTAATGATTTTTCACTGGAATACATAGCTGCAAACTTTTACGCTTTTTCTTTCCTACCGCTATTTTTTAAGAAAAAAAAATTGTATTATTTAATTGCCTAAATTTAGGCTTAAATAATCTCTTTTCATCAAAAATAGTGGTAAGAAAAAGCGTCAAAGTTGGCAATTATTATAATAATTACTGAAAATAACGTTGGTCATTTTCCCTTCGGTTTTAAAGTATGTCATATTAGCATCGACAGTTTTATGCCATGACATTAATTTGAATAAAATTATATAAACCAACACTGCAGATTTATAATATACTATTATCAATAAACAAAAATTAATTTATTAAAACAAAACTAGTTGAAAACTATAATTAAACTTTTATCTATTCATATATCTACCGTTAAAATTATTCATGGGGAAGAATAGAATTTCGGATATCATTAATAAAAGCATTGCAAACTGTAGTCAATAATGCAGTTGTAAAATGTAAGTGGAAAAAATACTAATAGAGTTTTATTACAGGGATATCCACTAGGCAGTTGATTACTGTTTCAATGTAAAATCTGTTAAAATATTAAACTACGTATTAATATTCAATATTATATTACTGACTTCCATTATTAGAGCGCAGGGTTCGCACGTTGTACCACAAATTTTTAACAGATTTTTTCGTCTTATTTAAC
Source organism: Maratus michaelseni (assembly GCA_963931845.1). Classification (NCBI taxonomy): domain Eukaryota; kingdom Metazoa; phylum Arthropoda; class Arachnida; order Araneae; family Salticidae; genus Maratus; species Maratus michaelseni. Next base: position 94,266,183 of record OZ007589.1, on the reverse strand, counting down.
TCCAGATAAATATTGCAAATTCTGTGGATAAACGAGAGGGTCACAAATTTTATATTTTAAATACTAAATAGAAGTTATTTTCTTGTAATTATTAGTGGTACCTGACTCCTTGGAAATTCCAAAGCGTGTACAAATCTTGTGAGCTAATCACATTTTATATGATGATTACCACTGTTGGGAAACAACTAAAATATCAAATTTGCATACAGAATATCGAACAAAGTAAAAGGCTAAAAATATTAAATGAAAACCTAAAATATAAAATCTGACGTAGGATGTTATTATGTATTTCTGACGTAGGCTTTCATTATGTATTTCTGGCGTAGGATGTCATTATGTATACGTCTTATGTATTTCTGAATGAATGCGTCATACAATAATCGGTAATCCTACCCAAATTCTTACCCGAATTTTTTAATAGAAATGTTTTGTTAATTTAATAGCAGTTGCTTTATTTCAGTACAACCATCCTGAGACAGCTGTGGCCTTTTTCAAGGCCAGCTGGCGGACTGCCTGCTGTCAGTATTCTAGGGAATTTATTACTACCTTTAAACTCTTTACAATACAGCTAAACCTTATTTCAATTGCTCCAATTAATGGCGAGACATACGAGACTGTCGACTGAGCATAAAGCCGTGCCAACTCGATAGCGCCTGAAATTCGCTGTGACGATTTTGATCGTAAGAATAATTTTTTTTTTCAAACTTGTAACCTAATATAGTAAATTTTGTCCTCTGCGATTTTTGAATTTATAATGCATTTCAAGATTAAGTTTTGAGATTCGAAAATTAAGCTTTTTCCAAATTTTTCGCGATTTTTTTATGTGATTTTTAAAGTTTTTCATGTTTTGCGGTGATTTTTCTATTTGGTTAAAGGAATTCTGGTTCAAACTTTTAGCCTAATAAAGTAAATCTTGTCCGCTACGATTTAAAAATTCGTTCATCATTGTTCGTAATTTAGGTTCGTAAATAGGAAGTTTCTCTTCAAAATTTCTGATATGTAGTTCGTATAAAATATACGCTAATTTGGACTCGGCCATGACCTCCAGATATGCAAGGAATCAATATATAGATGGCAGTTAACGTGTAAAGAATGTGAAATGACACATACTGTTTAGGTTCCGATTAACTTGTTGCGTTATCGCGACTGACCAGATCTTTTTTCAGATACCTCTTGGTGATAAAAATCAAATCCATCAACTTAGAGATTGGATAGAATAGACATTATAGAAATTGCGAGTGATAACTCTTTCATCCGGAAAATACCTTTTGAATGCATTTTTTAACACAGCTGATTTTTTTTTAACAAAAAAGACAAAAAAAATTAGAACAGGTGTACTGAGAGTGTCAGAAACATTGGAGTTCTCTAAAAGCGGGCATGTCACTACAGTAAAGCAAATTGGAGTTAACTCCTGTACTGCAGTTATACTGCAGCACATATTTATAATACTGACGTTCTCCCATGACTTTTATATAAAAAGTTATCTATTGTTAAAATTTTATATAAGATAAATGTCAATACGTAGTAGTTTTACATGTAAATGGATGAACAGAAAATAATGGTATGATTATTGAAACATATATATTTATAATTGTAAATAAAAATTTAAAAAAAAAACATTTATTTTTTAATCTGTAAATATATTATCTTGATAAGCCAAATGATTTTACTTAATTGCTTTTTTTTTTTTCGGAAATTCGTGGTTAGTAGGAAAGCGTTTTTTTAACACAGGAATCTTTTTTTTATTATTATTGTTTTGATTCGCAAAGAATTATAAGTTTTTTCTATTTATTTTTAGTTTATTACATTTCTCTTTCTCTTTCAAACGTTCGTTTTCTTTTATTTTTCTTTCAACACATCTTCTTGAAATGCAGCTGATAAACTTGTGTTTCCCTACTTCAGTTTTATTTTAGTTTCCGTCTGAAACAACTTCAATGTACAAATCTTTTAATTGTTTGTTTTGCTTAGTTTAAATGTTATGTTGACTTGTTTTGCTTTCTAAATTTGCTATCTGTAAAAAATATATTTTTTAAATACATACTGCTTAGTTTCACATTATTTATTAAATCTGTTTCCACAATATAGACATATTAAATAAATGCAATTCATAGTAGTTTTATGCAGCTTTTGATACATGCCAATGTAAGATACATCTTTGACATTCTTGTAGAAACATTTTGGGGCTAACAAATAATTATTTACTGTTATTACTCTTTGAAGAATTTTTCTATAAAAAATTACTGGTAGAATAACGGAAATATAAAAACATACATACCAGAATTTTTTCACAATCCGATCAAGGACGCAGATTACATAGCACCTACAGGTGGAAGTATATTAATGGTGGAAACATATAGAATTGAAGAAACATTTTTAATTATATCGTGTAGTGGTTGAGTTGTAAAAACCTGGCTGTTTGCTAGCAGTGTATTGCACCATTCCTCATGGAGGATTGCATCATTCCTCACCATTCTTCTCTAAATATTGGTGAAGGATATTGGCTCCGAATTATATTTTCCAATACAGACCATAGTGACTCGATGATATTGAGATCATGGGACTGTGGGGACCAAATGAAATGCTGGACTTCATCATCATGCTCCTCAAATTACGACTTGACAGGTAGCTCCTTGAACTAGGCAGTTATTGTCCTAAAAGTCCTCATTTTCTACAAGAAACAATGTTTGATCATTGGAGGTGGCTAAAAGTTCAGCATAGTCTTTCCCAACTACTTTCCCTTGGAAGGAGACAAAAGTACTAGCAGAACATCACGGGACAACTGCCCAAATTATCAGAAATCTGCCTGCATATTGGTGTTTTCCAGACTAGTGCTGTAAAAATAACGACTAAATGAACACTCGTATGTATTCATTACTTTCAAACTCACTACCCGTTAGAAAATACTCGTTACTCGTTACTTTCATTGCTCTTTAGACAACGGATATTAACAATCTCGTAAGTATATATATTCGGTGTATTTTCTCATTTTCAGAGGGTTGTTTCGATTATAATTAACTTTAACTATTGATTAAAACAAAAGATAAGATCTATCTGGATACCTGCTCTGATTTAACATTTCATAAAATATAAAACTGAGCATTTAAAGTACTACATGCGAAATATATGGTCCCAAGACTACAGCAAATTTAGTTATATACCGTACATGACGTCTTTGGAAGAATTCGTTAATGTTACATAGACCCATAACGGGATCTGGTTACAACGAAACCTTTCTGTAACGGAAATCTGCGTAAAGGGGAAAAAATTACAATATAATAATAATTAAATTAAGCTTGTGAAATAGAATTCTGCCTTGAATGGAAATTTTCACTAAAATAATACATTACAATTTCATCTGCTAAGACGAAAAATCAGTCTAAAATGGATTTTTTCTGCGGTTTCATGCGATTTCATCTCAGCTGGTATCACTGTATATGTTAAAGAAAAAATAGTAGTAAGTGAGTATTTTTAATAGAAATGTCCATTTCTTACTGAAACCAGTAAACCTGCGACAAAATAACCTGTCTATAACGAAAACTAGAATTAAACCGATTCTCAAAAGCATATTTTACGCCGCAACAACGTAAAACTTTCTGACATATTCATAAACTCAGTCTAATGCATAAAATCATAAAATTCGCAACCATGATAATGAAAGTGATTTGGAATCGAATAGCGTTTTTAACACTTTCCAACCTAGTTGAAAAGTGTTTATGACTTCGGTTTGTCTGGCCGTCTGTGGCCGTCTGCCGTCTGTCCATCACGCTCTAACTCCCGTAAATATGCTCACATAGCCCTGCAATTTTTATATGTTATTGTCGATATCTATAGCATGTTCCCTATTTCAACTAAAGTGTGTAGCACTTATAGTTTTTTTACAGGGACACCCAAAAGAATTCCGTTACATTACGGTCTATGGGGAAAAATCATTTGCGGTTTATTTTAATGATGTTACACAATTTCAAACAGATTGTAATTGATATATATCACTAAGGTGCATTACAAAAAGCTTAATATGGAATAGGGTGTGCATATTACTTATAGTTACTTTACAGGGACAGTCAAAAGAATTCCGTTACATTACGTCTATAGAGAAAAATCGTTTGCGGTTTAATTAAATAATGTTTCGCTATTTTAAACGCAGTGAAATTTATATATGTCACTAAGGTGCATTACAAGAGGCTTACTACAGAATGTTGTGTGTATAGCAGTCATCGTTCATTTACAAGGACACACAAAAGAATTCTCTACTGTCTGCTAACAATAATTCCTGGAAGTGCATTTTAAGTTACTGAACGCGATTTTAAATTGAACTCACTTTTTATTTATTACGTGGTGTGTATAAATTCTGTAGATCCTATACAGGGAAGCACAAAATTTCGCGAACACATTTCCGTTTATTGACAGAAACTCCAGAAGGAGAATTTTAAACTGTGCTACGCGTTTCCTAACTAAACTAAAATTCAGCATCCTATGTAGTATATATACAAATATATAGATAGGGCTATATATAGGGCTATATATAGGGCTGAATAAAAGTATTCAGATATTTTTCCGAATATTGTATATGTTGGAAATTTATGTTGGAAATTCCTGAAATTACATTTTTAAATATGTTATGCGTTTTTCAAATTGTTTACTTAGATATTATCTTTCAGCTTATTAAACGGTAATGATTTGTAAAATTATTTTCGAAGCGTTGGAAAGTGTTACATAATCTATGCTTGTCGCATGATTTTTCGTTCCTGTTTACTTTTCGATAAGTGTCTTGCAATTCAAGTTATAATCGAAAGCTTTTAACACTTCAGTTACTGTCGAGTCCGGAAATTCGGTACAATGCACACATTTTGACAATGTTTTCTGAAAAATCATTTTATTTAAAAGAAAAAGAGGGACTCTAATCGATTTCTTAAATTCTGATGAAGAGCGCCTGCTGATTTTAAACGTTTACAAATAAAAATCGATAATATAAAAAGTTATATTTCACAGAAATTCTTTATCATTCCTTAAATACAGCTACAACGAATATTTGATTCTACTATAAGCTTCTGTTCTTTTTACAGTAAAATTACGAGCAATTTTAATAGATTAAATGCATAATTAATACTAAATTAACTTAATTAAAATCTTAAAAGATAAACACATATTGTTACCATATTGCTTGGATCCATGCTTCCTTTTTAAAATACGTACATGGATATTATATTATTTTCTTGGTCAAAATAATCAATTCTACTGTCCATGTTTGAAAAATGCATGTAGCACTTCATATCTGTTAGATTAAAAAGTGTAATCCCTGAAAGAATAAACAATCTCATAGAAATCGTTCTCCTAAAAGCAGTTAGTAGTTCTGCTATTGACTACGAGACTTCAAAAGCTTCCTTCCAAAATTCACACGGACATTTTCGGAGAATGAACGAGTCTTTAATAAGCTAGTGCAAAAGAAACGAAACAACTAAACGAAAACCCCTATGCGATACTGATACGAAAACAACTGATTCTGAGTCCAAAGTTCGAACACAAGCTCTCATCTTTTCCCATCAGACTATCCGGCTCCAATCATGAATCATGGAATGAAGGTAGCATTTGAAGTTTGTTTCATTAAGGCGACGAGTCATATTCCAAAGTAATGTTTCGTATATTATGAGAGAATGCCCGTTACTCAGTAACGAATACATGCGGTTTGCAACAGCTCTATTCCAGACGAACACATGTCCGGTTGTATGGAGCAATATGAATGAGATTCGTCTGACGATATCATATTTTGCATGCATCATGCATCGTTTAACCAGGATTTATGCTCGTGGTACCACTTTAGCCGATGTTTTGCACAGATATCAGCAATGAGTAGGTTGGGAATGGATTGCGTCGTAGATTTGGTTTATATGTATTAGTCCTCAAATTGCAGGGTATGTGTACGGGTACTTACTTTAGAATACTAGCATTTTCAAAAAGTAAATCTTGCCTTATCTAAATGTGAGAGTCTGGGAGTAAATAAGGCAAATAATGCATTTTATAATTACTCTAATTCCCGGCGTATAATCTGCAGATCAAACAATCTTGTTTAGATCCAGAAATTTTATATAATAATTGAAGTGAAATATTTTTCAGCGATCTAATAAGTTACATTTTATAAAATAAAATGTCTGGGTCTGGTCTAAACAAGGTTGTTTGATCCGCGTATTATACGCCGGTAATTACAGTACTTGTATTGAAAAATAAACACCCATACGAACCCTGCGATTGAAATTATGGATACAAACACACCATTATTGTGTCAAGGTTTAGCCTGTATATCATGAACTGATGTTTGTTAATTGGTTTTCTCTTTAATTCGTTTCCATATGAAAAGGGTAAATGATGTATCTGTAATATTATGATAGGTCTTCAAATCACACCCTAAGATGAAAATATTTTTTCTTAGATTTTTCACGATTAAAATGAAACATTCTTGAAGTTTTACTTGATTTGATTCATATTGTAAAACTGCAGCATTTTAATATCGCAGAATGCTGGCAGAAAGTTTTAATTTTCATATCAACTTTCAATCCCTTAAGTTTACAAATTGAGCCGTTATATCTTATTTTCAAGCACTATTGTATTACAGGTATCTGTACAAGTATACAGATCTTATTAATTTAATTGCTTCACTATACACAGCAGATATTTTTTCCTGATTTAATTTCGAATAATTTAGCAAGGCGAATCATCAGAGGCAGAGGGTGTTTCCTTAAGTAAGGAGAAAATCATTTTCCACTAAACGCTGAAGGACAGCATCTAAATTATTCCTCAGAGACACATCACCGAACTGCGTATAATATAACATTCATCACTAATGAAATAGTGCTGTAAGAAATTTAAAGACTTTTTTACCAATTGAACTAGGGAGGTCATTTGGGGAAGGCCATGAAGGAGAGGTAGTTGCTGCCCTCCCAATGCAAGAGACTGGATATTTTAGAATGTAATGTATCATTCATCATAGGTCGGACTCGAAAACAAATTTTCAGAAATTGCACAAAAGCTAAAATAATTTGTCTAATTTGTCTAAAGCAGAAACATTAACATTAAATAAAGACCTTAAGCCCAGAAATTAACAACATTATTTGTCAAAGGCCAAAGCTGCAAGGGCCCGCTAGCGGGCGAAGCCAGCTAGTCTGTCATTAAATAAGACCATTTTCACTATTCAGACATTCACGAAAAGAACTGACTTTAAAAAAAAAAAAAAATTCGCTAAATTAGCAAGACTGCATGGGAAATATTTTTTTGACGTTTTCCTGCCAGAGATTTGCATAAAAATTTCTTAGCCATATTTGAATGAAAACTCGTTAATGTAAAAAATCCAAGGTCTCATATTACTTTCTTTTTTTTACCCCTTTTCCTGAGAAATATAAAGTTTTTATGAAAATAGCTGATAAAAAGGCTGAGAAATAAAGTAGTTTTTAACACTTTCCATCATAGTTGAAAACTGTTCATGAATTTGGTTCGTGTGTCTATCTGCCGTCTGTCCGTGCTCTAACATTTATAAATTTATGTTTGGATTGGCATGTAATTTAGATATGTTATTGAGATTTACTACGGCAAATTTGCTATTGAAAAGGGAGTGTGTAGCATTTTTAGCTCGTTTAGAGGGAGATCCCGTTCGTTACATTATAGTATATGGGGAAAAATCGTTTGCAGTGTATTTTAATGATGTTATACTATTAAAGGAATAATAAAACGGATATGCATTTCTGAAATGCACTAAAACATGTTTTCTGTACAGTATGGTGTGCAACGCATTTATCCGTCATTTACAGGGGCACACAAAATAATTCGGTTACAGTACTGTCTATGAGCGATAAATGCTGGAAGTGCGTTTTCAATTTTGGTATGCGTTTTTAAGTTTAAATAGTTTTTTGTATACTACGAGGAATGTATAAATTCTGTAGATCATATACAGGGCTACACAAAAGAATTTGTAAGCATTACTATGTATGAGCATGAATTGCTTAAAGTTGTTTTTACTTGAGTTATGCATTTTCCAGTTATACTTTGTATACTAAGAGATGTTTGTAGAATATAAATAAATTCATATACAGCTTTACGCAAAAAACTAGAGAAATTTCCATCTATAGAGGTTATTTCTGAAAGCACGTTTTCAGTTGTTATGCGTTTTCTAAATTGTTTACTTAAGATATCATCTTTCATCATCTTAAACAGTGAATTTCCGTTTCGCTATTCTGGAGGTGTGGGAAAGTGTTTCATAATCTAGGCTTGACGCTCTATTTTTCTTTCTTGTTTCGTTTTATAATGAAAGAAAAGAGCCGTAAATATAATTTTGGATTTTATATCAGGTTGGTAATCACATTCTGATTTGTATGAAACTGCATGTACTTAGAGAATGGCATTCGAAATTAATAACCTCCTCCTCGTTGTGTGTTGAAGTGTTGTAATATCACCAAAATTAAGTAATTAAATATAAATGAAAATTGCGAGTTTTTTTTTTAACCAAATAGACCCAATTGATAAAATTCAGCGGTTCATTTTATCATTGTCTATATTTTCACAAGTTAAAACATCTTATAAAGATAAACACAGGCGTATTTTAAATTTGAATTCCCATATTATAGCCTAAAACAGAGTACGCATAAGAGTACCACTTTTTTAATAGTAATCTTCGACATTTTTAATGACTGCGATTAAATAAGGCGACCTTTTCAGAATCACTGGTACTCAAAAGTAGAAACGGTGTCAGCCTTGCTAATATATATTCTGAATAAGTTTTCTCAGTTATTGTGAAGAAATAAAATTCAACAGCAAAATGATATAATATCTGTTATCATTCCATCTTTGATTTATATTTATTTCGTTTCGAGTAGTTTTCTTTACTGTAACAAAGTAAATTCATGATAAAATATTGTATCATCATCTATGATTGGTCGACAAATCTCTTTTCTGAGATGGAATGTTATTATTGCTTTTAATATTTCATCAGAATTTCGCAATCATAACTGATTATTCTTGGGAGATAGTTCTTTGTTTCTTCCTCCCACAGATTTGCTTAAAATTGCTTCTTCACATTTAAATGAAATCTCGTTAATGGGAAACATCCACGCACTCATAATAATGTTTTTTACTACCATTTGAGAGAAATATAAGGCTTTTAATAAAAATAGCTGAAGAAATTGTTGAGAATTAAAATAGTTTTTATCATTTTATAAAGAAAGAAATGAGTCACAAATGCAATCTTAGTTTTCATACTAATTTGACAATCATAATATATTCTGGGAGATCGTATGCATGATCGCTCGTGCTTACAGGGAACTTACAAATAATGATTTGTAATAATGTGTAACCCGATTGCAAGTTCATATTTTGTTGCTATAAATATTAAACGTGAATATGCCCCAAATCCAAATATTTTGTTGTAATGGTGAAACAATAAGCTTCAACTTGTGCATTAATTTCAAGCATGTTGCAGAATGGTGGAAAATTTTCTTTTAACACTTTCTGACAGAGTTAAAAAATGTTTATTTATTCGGCTTATCTGGCCGTCTGGCATGTCCGCGCTCTAACTCGCGTAAATGTACTGGGATTGCCATGTAATTGATATATGTTATTGAAGTTTAATATGCCATTTTCGGTATTGAAAATGAAGTGTATGACATTTATAGTTCGTTTTATGGGAACACTCTAAAGAATTCCGTTACATTATGCTCTATGGAGAAAAATCGCTTACAGTAATTTGAATGATAATACACTATTTCAAACATTTTGAAATTGATATACATCACTGAGGCACAAGATGTTTACTATCTAATAACGATAATTGCTGGGAATGCGTTTTCAGTTGAGGTATGTGTTTTTAAATTTAACTAATTTTTGGCATAGTACTTGGTGTGTATAAATTCTATAAATCATATACAGAGAATCATATACAAAAATCTATAAATCATATACAAAAGAATTTGAGTACATTTCCGTAATATGGCGAAAATTGCTAAACGGGAATTTTCAACGGTGTTATGGCTTTCCCAACTGAACTAAATTTTAGCATACTACGTAATATATGCAAATCTATAGAACATACACAAGGCTGCATAAACGACTTCGGATAATTTTCTGACCGTAGAAATAGTGTTTAAAAATGTATTATGCACTTTTCAGATTGTTTACTTGGATATCATATTTAGCCATTTTAAACGGTGAAGTTTTGTTACAATATTCTAAAAGTGTTTCATAGTCTATGCTTGACGCAGGATTTTTCTTTCTTCTTTAAGCATAGGTTTTTAATTCTGAATAGTTAGCATATTTAATCGAGGTCTTTGTAGGACTAGTGTGTAAAGCGCTTGCAGGAAGAATTGGCCGATAAGGATATGTCCGACCTAGCGACAAATAAAATTTTCACTTTTTTAATTCATTTGACACTTTTGACACATTGCATATTTTAAGCAAAGTTAAAAATTACTAAAGCTAGGAATGCTTTGAAATTTTCGTAAAACAAAATTCGAAATTAGTTATAAAAATTTTCATTTTTTGTTGTAGTTTTTAAAGTATTATTTCTGTTGACGGAAATTAAAACTGATTTGTTTATACAAAATTAAACCTGGTATTTTTTTTTTCTTGCAAGAAAAAATAATGCTGCGTTTGGACTTTATGGATTAACTGTCTATACAGGATTCTCAATAATTATACAGCTGGTTAAAATATATCATGAACGTTACTGCTTTAATATTTTGCTACTGCTTTAGAGATATGCTATTGAAATTAAATAATTAAATAATTTTTTCTTGAAAATTCCGTAAAGTAAAATAAAAAAAGATGCATTTTAATATAATTGTGCATAAATTATAAAAGTATAAAAAGTTAAAAAATAATAACAAATTTTAAAACGACGAATTTTCTTAGCATAAATTATTTTTTATGATGTTATCGTATGTGCAAAATGTGTAAAAAGAAAGAATAAGTTGAAAAATGTCGAGAAATATTTCAAGATTATGTAGAAAATAATGTTAGATCACAACAAACAGTTCGTTAAATAATGAATGCACTTCGCTATTTGGAGTTTATTTCATAAGAAAATTCGCAAAAATTTCTTAAAACAGAGGAATTTGGAAAATAGAGGTTCGTTAAACAGAAGTCCGACTGTATTAAGTGTTTAAAAGTATTCAAATGCTAACAAAGAGATTATTCCACCATCCTGCAACATAGTTGAAAAAAAGTGTACAAATTGAAGATTATTTTTTTATCTTAACTACAGTCGAACTCGCTTATTACAAGAGGCGATTGTTTCTATTTGGAAATAGCGGTACTCAAACGCCGGAAAAGTGCCAGACTTACTAATATTATCTTATTAATAAGTTTTCTCAGCCATTGTGACGAAATAAATATTAACAGCATACAATGTAAAGTTTATTATTACTCTCTCGCTGAGTTATATTTATTTCGTTTCGAGTACTTTTTACATTTATTCCTTTTCCCGTAAAAAAACTGAATTCATGCGAAAATATTGTATCATCATCTATGATTTGCAACAAATCCCTCCTCTGAGATGCAATGTCGTTATTGTTTTTTTTTTGTTTTTTTTTTTTTAATTTCATTAGTATTTCGCAATCATTACCGATCATTCATGAAGCGCATTTCTTTGTTGATGATTTTTCCTCCCACATATTTGCTTGAAATTGCTTCTTCATTTAAATAAATCAGGTTAATACGAAAATTCATGTACTAATAATGTGTTTTATACCTGTTTTTTTTTCCTTCCACAGATTTACTTGAAATTGATTCTTCCCATTTTAATGAAATCACGTTAATACGAAAATTCATGTACTGATAATGCGTTTTATACCTTTTGTTTTCTTCCCACAGATTTGCTTGAAATTGCTTCTTCACATTTAAATATAATCACGTTAATACGAAAATTCATGTACTGATAATGTGTTTTATACCTTTTTTTTTCTTCCCACAGATTTAGTTGAAATTGTTTCTTCCCATTTAAATGAAATCACGTTAATACGAAAATTCATGAACTCATAATGCGTTTATACCTGGGTTTTTTTTCTTCTTAACACAAATTTGCTTGAAATTGCTCCCTTCCATTTAAATGAAATCACGTTAATACAAAAATTCATGTACTGATAATGCGTTTTATACCTTTCTTTTTTTCTTCCCACAGATTTACTTGAAATTGCTCCTTCTCATTTAAATGAAATCAAGTTAATACGAAAATTCATGAACTGATAATGCGTTTATACCTGTTTTTTTTTTTTTTTTCTTAACACAGATTTGCTTGAAATTGCTTCCTTCCATTTAAATGAAATCACGTTAATACGAAAATGCATGTACTGATAATGCGTTTTATACCTTTTTTCTTCTACCCACAGATTTACTTGAAATTCCTTCTTCCCATTAAAATGAAATCACGTTAATACGAAAATTCATAAACTAATAATGCGTTTATACCTGGGTTTTTTGTTTTGTTTTTTCTTAACACAGATGTGCTTGAAATTGCTTCCTTCCATTTAAATGAAATCACGTTAATACGAAAATTCATGTACTGAGAACGCGTTTTATATCTTTTTTTTTTCCTTCCCACAGATTTACTTGAAATTGCTTCTTCCCATTTAAATGAAATCACGCTAATACGAAAATTCATGAACTGATAATGTGTTTATACCTGTTTTTTTTTCCTTAACACAGATGTGCCTGAAATTGCTTTCTTCCATTTAAATGAAATCACGTTAATACGAAAATTCATGTACTGATAATGCGTTTTATACCTTTTTCTTTTCTTCCCACATATTTACTTGAAATTGCTTCTTTCCGTTTAAATGAAATCACGTTAATACGAAAATTCATGTACTGATGATGCGTTTTATACCTTTTTTTTTCTTCCCACAACTTTATTTGAAATTGCTTCTTCCCATTTAAATAAAATCACGTTAATACGAAAATTCATGAACTGATAATGCGTTTATACCTGTTATTTTTTTCTTAACACAGATTGTGCTGAGTTTGTTTGTTGTTGTTGTTCCAACAGATTTGCTTGAAATTGCTTCTTCTCATTTAAATGAAATCACGCGTTAATACGAAAATTCATGTACTGATAAGGCGTTTATTCCGTGCCCCCCCCCCTCCACCCACCCCCCATATACACACACAGATTTACTTGAAATTGCTTCTTCCCATTTAAATGAAATCACGTTAATACGAAAATTTATGTACTGATACTGCGTTTTACACCTGTTTTGTTTGTTTGTTTGTTTGTTTGTTTCTTTGTTGTTGTTCCGACAGATTTGCTTGAAATTGCTTCTTCCCGTTTAAATGAAATCACGTTAATACGAAAATTCATGTACTGATAATGCGTTTTATACCTTTTTTTTTTCTTCCCACAACTTTATTTGAAATTGCTTCTTCCCATTTAAATAAAATCACGTTAATACGAAAATTCATGAACTGATAATGCGTTTATACCTGTTATTTTTTTCTTAACACAGATTGTGCTGAGTTTGTTTGTTGTTGTTGTTCCAACAGATTTGCTTGAAATTGCTTCTTCATATAAAAATGAAATCACGTTAATATGAAAATCCATGTACTGATAATACGTTTTATACTGCCATTCTAGTGAAATACTCAGTCTTGATAAAGACAGTTGAAGAAGTATTTTAGTAATAAAATGGTTTTTCAAGGTTGGAGTAGCATAGTTGAGGTTTATTCCAACTGAGCGAAAAATGCCCAGGCCAGGACTCGAACCTGGATCCTTGGCTTACCATGCCAATGCTCTTCCTACTGAGCTACCCGGAAGGTATGGTATTTTGGCTGACATATTTCACTCTTATTTGTTAAACTTGCCACGGCAAGACAAGACCCATGTTCGAGTCCTAGCCTGAACATTTTTCGCTCTGTTGGAAAAAAAAAAACTCAACTATGGTACTCCAACCTTGAAGATGATTTATCTGTTGAAATACATTTCCTTCTTTTGATTATAAAGTACTTTTGTAAAGAAAAAAAATAATTATAAGTCTAATATAGGTTTTTATATGAGTTTGTTAATTGCACATTTGTAAATCACACATTTAACAAACTCCTTATTATAATTTAATGTGTTGACAGATCAGCAAAACGACGAAAGTCATGTATGTAAATAGAAACTGAAGCTATGAATTCTTTTTCTGAAAAATTAATTAAATAAAAGTCAGTCGATCATGTTTTTGATTTCATTATGTAGCATTAGTTAAATTAAAACACTTTATAAATTTAAACTCACTTTTAATACATCTGATTAGTAAGATAACGTTTAATAAGATAAGAATATTTATTAAAAAGAAAAATAATTCAGCTGCAAATAATATATAACATCTGTTATCATTCTACCGTTGATTTATATTTATTTCGTTTCGAGCAGATTTTACGTTATTTCTTTTTCCGTAAGGAACTAAATTCGTGAAAAAATATTGTATCATCATCTATGATTGCTCGGCAAATCTCTTCTTAGACGGAATGTTATTATTGCCTTTAATATTTCATCAGAATTTCGCAATCATAACCGAACATTCATAGAAGATATTTCTTTGTTTTTCCCTCCCACAGATCTGCTTTAAATTGCTTCTTCTCTTTTAAATGAAATCTCGTTAGCACAAAAAATCCACGCACTCAAATTACATTTTTTTTTATCGCCATTCTACAGAAATATTGAGTTTTGATGAAAATAGCTGAAGAAGTGGTTCAGTTTTTATCGTTTTATAAAAGCAAAAAAAAAAAAAATCTTAAATGTAATTTTTGTTTTCATATCAGGTTGGTGATCATAATTGTTGCTTATTTGCATGTTATGCTGTAACTAAGTTACAAAGTATTCGTAAAAATGAGACGATTTGTTATTATTGCATTAAAATGAAAGAGCACAGATCTTGATAAAAGATGACTATGCGATATTGTAGTTAAGAGTTATGTTTTATGCACTTTAGATAAATAGCTGTTTATTTATCATCTATGCAGTGTGAGATAGTCCAAATAAAGATGTCAATATAATGTATTTCAATGTTACTATCATTATTATTTTGAAGAAAAAAATAACAAAGATAGATTATATCTTTATCAACACCACAGAGTATAATTATGATGTGTATACAGAGTATAATGATCTACATTATTCACAAAAATAATTTTAAAGTACGATTTTGTATATCCAGCGATTGTTTTTAAAATGTACAGTAAGAAAAAAGCCCACATTCAAATTATATACATACTGCTAATTAATGAAAATATTTAGTTTTCTGGTTAAAAATTTCTGAATTTTATTAAATCTTAAAACAAATCTCTTATAAAGAATTAAGTAAACGTTTTAAAGTCTCATTAAAGCTCCATTATTTTGTTTTCATGTTTTAGTCAATATCCCGAAAATGTAAAAACATTTTTTTAAGTTTACATATTCTAATAAGATTTGATTAATCCGTTACTAAATTGTAAATCCTTGAAGAATTAACTTTTCTCATTTAAATTGACCGTGGACTTTTAAAAAAGCAAAATTTGGCGAAAAGTGCGAATTTTTATTTTTGTGTTAAAATGTGTTGTTAAAATGGAAAAAATACCAATGTATTCCCATATAATTGCCAGAAAATGTGTTTTCATACTTCTTAAAGGTAAATAATGAAGAAAAAATGCCATAATATATTGCAAATGCATTTTTTTTTTCAAGATTTTTTTTCAATTTATACATATTTAAAACGCTTGATCTTTATTAATTCTTAAAAATCGAAAAGTACCACTATTGAGAAATCACACTCTCACAACAAGCGTCAATAACACATTTTTTTTTTCATCACTTTTTTTGGCAAACTTTTTTGAATTATTTAATTGCTGAACTTTTGAGATTAGATAAGGGAAAAATGTTTACGCAAAAATACTGGTGTATACGTCACGTGTAAAAGGGGCAAAATGTTTGGATTTTGACACCAATATTTTTGCATGAAAAACTTTGCTTTATCTAATCTCGAAATTTCAGCAAATTAAATAATGCAAAATTTAAACAATGCTGTTGGGGGAGGGGGGGAGAGACCTCTTGGCACATTCTCAGCAGAGATGACGGTTTTGCCCTGCCTTCCAAAAGACATCGGAACGAACCTCTTTAGACGCCTCGTTGAGTTTTTCAAAGTCTAAATTTTGCATTACATTTTTACTTTTGTAATTTCTACTCATTAATTATCAGTTTGTCTTATGATATTGTTCCTGCTTTTGCATTTAGCACCAGCATCAATCCACTTTCACTAATTTTATTTTAATTTCGAGTTTTCTACTCGTTTCTGATATTTTTTTCACCAGTAAAATTTGATTGGATATCCTGCTTCAACCTGCTGGCTGTTGAAATTGACAGTCGAATCCTTGAGTGGAAATTTTGTATTATAGCTTTTTTCTAATTATTGTTTTATGTTTTAATATTAATATCATTTTTAAATTTAATTTTGATTAATGAAATTTTGTATTATAGTTTTTTCTAATTATTTTTTTATATTTTAATATTAATATCATTTTTAAATTTAATTTCTATAAAGAAAGAATCTTGTATTTTATTTTTAATATATTTCTTTTTATATTTGTATTTTCAAAGCTTTTAATTTATATTCGAAAATTTTTATAAAATGTATGGGGTCTATGCATATGTTTGGTATCTCTGGGCTTCTTTCTCTCCCTTACACTCAATTGCTTGGCTTACTAATCCCAATGCAACGGATTTTGCCTGTCAAGATCCACAACATGCTGAATCCATTTACGTATCAAGACCTTTCGATATTTCTATATCTATGGAAGATTAACGATGAACATCGTAAGAACTTCGTTACATCAACATTAATCCAAATAATGAAAAAAAAAATGTCAGAAAAAGTGGTGCCAATTTTTTTTTAAGTATAATTGACGCTCGTCGTGAAAGAGTGATGTCTACGTAGCGGGACCTTTCAATCGTTAAGGGTTAATTTAAAAATTCTCAATATATCTACAGGCAATATTGATACGTACTACAACACCAGTCTGTGTATCTTTTTTGGAATGATAGTTTTTTAAGGTTCTCAAAGTAGTTATAAAGTCAATTAAAATTTTGAAAGTTTTAAAGCTCTTAATTATTTTTTAAGGAAATTTTAATTTGCTTCCACGTGTTTCAATTTTCAAAATATTCTCACCATTTTTTTTTTCATTTGTGTTTTACTTAAAAAAATTTTATTGAGAAATTGTGCTCTATAATTTTTTTTATACGACAGACAGTTATTTAGGAAAAAAATAAACAATGGCAAAAAAATTAATTTTCCTTAAAAATTTATATATTGATTAATTTTATGATTAATTTATGGTTCTTAATAACCCAATATTCGAAAGCGGACGCACAGATTTGTTGTAGTACGTATTACAGATGAGTTCGGGCTCTTTTTCTGGAGTCCGAGCTCGCCCGAACCGGACGATTGGAAATCTGAATGATTTCGAACCCAAACATTAAGACATTTTCATACTCTTGTAAATAAATAAGTTTTTCAGGTGTAAGCAACTATAGGTAACCAATTATATTCCGATGTTTTATAAATTCTTATACAAATATATCTTTAACATAAACATACATCGAAATCAAAACGGTATCTTCATTCACTGTATGGGGATAAAATGTGAAAATCAGTAAAATAAAATAGCAAAGAAACCACATTTATCAGAATCAAACTGGCACGTTCGCTTTGTGTGGAAAAAATATATAAAATATGAAAAATTCGTAAAAATTTCAAAAATAGCAAAGTTTATCCACCAGAGGAGAAAAAAAAAAAAGATATTCTTAACAATTACAGTGAACTTAAATATTATATAACGTTGAATAAATATTATAAAGAACTTAAAAATTTTAATAAAAATTTTTTTAACGAAACTTTTATATTAAAAGGGGCCACTTACCTATCCTATGTCTTATCGATCCTAATCCTTTTCATGATCAAATACTAGCTAAGGAATAATTACATAGTATGTAATCTAATTATTACTTGTTACATTGCAAACAAATATCTAATAATGAAAAATTTAAAGAAGGTCAACCAATATATTCAAATTAAAATGCGAATGTATTATAATTATGATGTAATTTGTTGTTTTAAAGTTTAGTAAAGCACATGCGATAAATTCAGCAAATACATTATTATACATGAGAAATATTATTGGCCAATTTAATAACAAGAGAGATATTTTCGATATACTTACAAAGTATTTCTTTCCTCAAAGGCATTTTCAAGCTAAAATCACGTAGATGCAGGTTTCAAGAGTTGGGTTCATCCAGATTTATTCTCAACAAACGAAAAATGTTATCGACTTTCATTGGCTTCTATATATTCAAGTGTACTTTGAATTGAGTAAAAATGTGACTGGTTTCAAAATTTCACATAATAACGCAGAAGATGTTAGTGGTTGGTAGTTTTCCTATTGTGGAGGATTGTTGTAACCGAAGCAATGTCTATTTTAGATTTAATTTAACATTAAACCAATATTTTTCCATCATTATTTTTCGCAGGACATAATTTTAAAATGATTACATTATTGTGAAGTTTCAACATTTAAACTTCATCGTTCTGTCTCAATTAAATTGACTGTTTGTGTGTTTTAAGTTTGCCTCTAAGCATGATGGATAAAAACAATTTAAACTTAAGGCATCAACAGTTTGTTTGAGGTTAATCAATATTTTAACCAGGAGGTCAACCCGGGCTACCCGGATTACAGGATGTACTACCCGGTGTACTAAAAAAAGTGAAAATATTTTTTAAATTGCTGGCTGTAATAAATTGTTTAATTTTAGTTTTTTTTTTCTTTTAGATTGTCCACCAACTACTCCAAAAAGCAGCCTTATATGATAGACATGGGAATAAAGTTTTTGAAATTTATTAAAACTACATGCTTATATGAAATAAGCAGCTTATGTCCTAATTTCGTTTATAATCTATCTATATACAAAGTTTCAAAGATAAACTTATTCCGAAGCCATTTTTGTCAAAAAAGAAGGGATTAAAAAAGATAAATTTAATTGTTCACCAATGTTTTTATTTGAAATTTATTGAACTTTCAATAATGTCCCCAAAATGCCCAAGTATTAAATTTTTTTTGGAAGAGATATTGAACTTCGGCCGATCACATACAAAAGTCTATAAATGCGCATCTTTTTTTAACTAAATGTTGAGCAAGGCGGTGTTGGAAACGTAGAATTTTTTAGGTTAAAGAAAAAATATTAGACCGGCATCTTCCTTGAAACCGTCTTTTAAAAAATATGCAAGAAACGTGATGCATGATATTCCACGACAAAAGTAAAGTGTATACATAGGATGAAAAATTATGATGAAAAATGTCACATTATGATGTATTTTTCAGCTTTTAAGATTTTGAAAAAAATATATAATCGCACTAGTTTATCGTTTTCATTTTTTTTTGTCTGAAATAAGAAGAAATAAAATATTACGAGATTATTCTTTCCATTAACCCATAAAATCTCTCATTTAATTCATAGCATCGACACTTCTAGGCATCATCAAAGCGATTCCTTACGAAGCTTCAAACGATAAAATATCCACCGCCCATAAAAGAGTATTACAAGAAATTTAAAGGCCTCTTCAAAACATCGACGGCCTTGCGAAAGAGCAGAAGGTTCTCTTCGACTCCCAGGACGCTCATAAAAAAAGGATGTACGCTTTGATGAACTTTATACCCCGCTCTGGAAAGCGCTTTTATTGAAGCTGATGTAATTTTTATTTATATATATGTAAAAAAAAAGGCTCTGTAAAGATAAAATATGCAAGAATTATTTTCTTTTCGCACAGGTTTTATTGAATGACTAGTAGAAAAAAGACCCGACAAAGTATATACTCTCTTCTGGGTAAGATCCAACTGGATAATAAAATCATAGTGAGATCAAGGTTAGAAAGAAGAATTAGAATCTACTGAAGCATTTTTTTTATTATTATTTAAAAATTTAAATAATTATATTTTACATCGATATATGAAGTTCAAAGCTTTGATGAGGATATAATTGTTATTTATTAGGAAATAAAAGCTTATGTAAGATATATATTTTTTGCAGGTTTTTTTGAGTGACTCGTAGAAAACGACCCGAAAAAGAATTATCTGTTCTAGGTAGGTTCAATTTGAGAATAAAGATGAAGGTTAGAAAGAAGAATTTGAATCTCTTGATGCATTTTTTATTAAAAATTTTAGTAATTGAATTTTGCATCCATATATATAGAATTCAGAGCTGATATAATTCTTATTTATAAAAATAAAGCCTTTGTAAAGATAAAATTTGCAAGCTTTATTTTCTTTTCGCAGATTTTATTAAGTGACTAGTATATAACTCCCGTCAAAAATGACGGATTGTTGATCTGCGTTCCATTTTCATAAGACTTCATTGAAAAGTACATTTTAAAACCGGTAGATGGCGCCAAAACAATCTAGGTTTCAACGATTTTAATCAGATGATTTAAATTGAGGATTGAATCATGATTTAAATCAACTGATTTTCTTTAAATCATTGAATTAAATCAACTGATTTTTTTTAATCATAAATTTACTAAATGTTTAAAATGACATAAAAAAAAATAATAAAATCTAAGATTAACATAATTTGGAAAGTTTCTATGGATATTTTACCTTATGAATAAACAAAAAAAAGCTTTGAATAATTATTTCTAAACGTAATTTCTTATGCTTGTAAAAAATTAAGTACAGAAAGTTTGTAAAAAGCTAGTATATAATCCCGGTCAAAAATGACGGATAGTTGAACTGCGTTCCATTTTCATAAGACTTCATACAAACAGCATGAAAGGTTTGTATTATAGAAAAGTACATTTTAAAGCCGGTAGATGGCGCCAAAACAATATTGTGCGCAACAGTGTTCGTCTAGGATTCCTAGAATTGTTTAATCTGGATTTTTAATTAAGAACTTAAAACATTATAATAGGATATGATATACATGTTTTATAGGAAAAATATGCTGAACAGGCATGATTTCAAGTAGAAGATATTATCATTTAGCTGTGATTGTTAGCATTTGGTTTTTCATTAAGCCTAAGATGGCGTTTAACTACGGTCGATTCGCAAACCAGAGTGGCCCTACCCGGAATGGTTACAGACACTTTCTTGGCTTCGGATTTTATAAGTAGTGATTTGAGGTCATAGGGAGATGTAGTTAATTGAAGGTTAGAAAAATAAATTAGAATTGACTCAAGCATTTTTGCATTTAAAAATTTCAAAAAATTTAAATATACATTGAAATATGGATTCTAATATGATTAAAGAATAGTCACAAACTAGTTATTCTGGATTATTTCAGTTTTTCTTATAAGTTTTTCTTCTTGTATACCTATTTCCAGCAATGTTTTTCAAATGACTATCTTCATTTTTGCCTCGATCTACGGTTACCAAACGACAGTATGCATCTCAAGCAGGCAGATAGCACTGTTACCTCAAACCTCACAAAATTGGACTATCTTCGCCTCTCTTATCATACACTTCAATTGTTATCTATATTATAAAAGACAAACGTGTCGGTGCGTAACGCTAACGTCATTTTGCGAATGGCAACACTTGACGATGAAATTTCGGTTTTAAGATTTTTGCTACTGCAATTTTTTTTATTTTCTAAACATAGCACATTTTAAATTTTTACAGCGTTATATAGGGGGGGGGGGGGGGGGGAATCTACTTTCAAATGAAATTTGTTTGAAAACTGTATCGGGATTTACTCATTTAAATAAAATTTCAAGTGTGTTTTTTTTTTTAATCTATCTCTATCGCTCTCAGACGATTACAAATTATTAACCTGTTTGCACTTTAAACAATATAAAAAGTTCAGCGTTTGTGTCCAGCTAATATTTCATAACGAAATTAAAACTTCATTAAGTAATAAATAAAATAGTATTAATAAAACACAAATTTAACAGAAATCTAATCGAAATAAGCACTTAAAACCGCTGAAATTATCAGAATAAGAAAAACTGATATGTATAACGAAATCTTTAGCGATTTCTTCTGCTATTAACCTCTGGCACGAGGCCAATACGAAATTATCGCTTTTAATAAATTTCAAAACTTTATTTGAATATGTAATTGACATATTTCATATAAAAATGCTCTTTGGTGTTTTTAGGGAGCAATCTAAAAAAAATTTTAAATGTAAAAAAATCTATTGGAGTTTTCAATAAAAAAATAAATAAATAAATAAATGGTTTTCATCTATATTCTGTATCCAGGGAAACCCGGGTTTGATGCCCTAGTTTATATAAAAGCTCTATAGATAAAATATGCAAGAATTATTTTCTCGACTGCAGATTTTTTTGAATGACTAGTTAAACTAAGTATGTTGTGGCCATCAGAAAACTTTCTTCTATATAAATCAAATCGCCGGCAACCAAAATTAAATGACAAACTATTCATTCTTGAGATATAGCTATCACGGAAAACGTAACAAACAGAGCATACACAGAAAAGAAATAAAACCCAATTTGGGTCGAAAGATTCTTAGGTATGTGCCCAAATTGGGCCATGCCTGTTTTGGCTACCACTCTGTATTCATTTTGGGAGCTGTTAAATACCCATTTTCAAAAAAAAAATTTAAAAATGGGTATTTAACAGTGCCCAAAATGGATACACAGTGGTAACCAAAACAGGCAGGGCCCAATTTGGGCTCATACCTAAGAATCTTTCGACCCAAATTGGGTTTTATTTTTTTCAATAATGATCTGTTTATATCATAGTCTAACAAAATATGAAGTTTGGTGAAATTCCGCGTTTGTTCAGAATGGCTTGTTTAACGTTCTGAAATATAGCTAAGGCAGAAATCGTAAAAAATACAGCATAGCAGCGGCTACCTGTAGGACGACTTACATCAAAACCTAATCAGCGTCTGTTTATGTCAGTGTCTTAAAGTTTGATGAAAATCCGCGTATTCTTGAAATATAGCTATCGCAGAAATCATGACTGTTGGGCGATTTATGCCAAAATCTAATCAACGCCAATTTATGTCAAGGTATAAATGCATCTGAAGTTTGTTTAAATTCCGTACTAAATTCTAGAAACGCGCTCAAATAGAACGCCCACAAATTTGTGTCACATACAGACAGACAGACAGATTCACGAACAGACATTTTCTAAAAACAGTCAAATCGTACTCAGAACCTTCTAAAACGTATAAATCAGTCGAAAACTGGAAGTCGAAATTTTTCATGAATCCAATACTTTATTCTTGTAAAGATAGAAGAAATTTTAAATACACGAAAAGTATGCGGTGGACAGGTCCGGTGTGAAAATAAGATAATTCAGAAATGATCTAAATTGAAAACTGAGGTGAGAGAAAAAATATCTACTAATTCTTTTGTTTCCTTAAAAAATTTAAATTAAATCATCATATATTCTAAAACGAGCAAAACTTGTATATATATATATGCAAATTTTATCTTAAAAACTACTCTAACGATTTTGACAAAATTATGTATCCTACCGTTTTGAAGCACCAGAAGACCATTGGGCTAGGTCACATGCTCGAGATTATTCGATTAATATGGGTCATTTTAGGTCACAATGGATCAGGGTCAAGCTAATTTTATCTAAAAATCGGCTCAAACGATTTTGATTAAATTCTGTATTCTGCCATTTTGGATTACGAGAAAAGAATTGGGCTAAGTCCCATGTTCGAGAAAATTCGATCAATGGGTCATTTTGGGGTCATTGTGGATCAAACTAATTTTATCTAAACAACGGCTCAGATTATTTTGACTAAATTTTATATCCTACGGGTTTCAGGCACGAGAATAAAATTTGAGCTTGGTCACATGTTCCAGAAAATTCGATTAGTGGGTAATTTTGATTATGTGTCATTATGGGTCCAGTTAATAAAGGACAGAGAAGCAGCAGAAAGTAAAACATTTTATTGTTCAGTGCTATTCACCATCTGCCGCTTGTAAAGTGTCGTCGTGTGTGAAATGGAAAATGTATGAAACACAATAAAATGTTTTGTTTTCTGTTGCTTCTCTGTCCTTATTGGTTGTTTTCACTATTCTTCTTAGTCTGTCTAGCGCCGGCGATTTTCGTACTACAGGTATCGTTCCAAAGCTTTTTATGGTTTTTCATTATGAAGATCACATTCCAATAAAAAAAAAATAGGTGTTGCCATTTGAAATTTTCGAAATTTTGTCACTGTAACCGTAACTGTTAGAATTTAACTTTTGTCTTTCATATGATTCTTGAGCGCATACCTCAAAATACTTTAAACCAAAATTTCATTCAGTTTCTGTAAACGGTATGATAGTTAGGGGCTCATATATCGGGATAGTTCTTTTATAATCCCCCTGTCTATTTAAAACAAGAAGAAAATATCTGCATAGGGCATATATTATAGAACACTAACCAACCAGTATGATAGTATAAAGTTTTAAATTGGTTAAGTGATTTTTTTTACGGCATAAAAAAAAAAACTTACAAAAATAAAGACATCACAAAAACCGGTTTGACTGTATGTTTATCGTAAAATTATATCTAACAAAGAAAATATTCTAATTAAAGAAAAAAAGAAAACAATTTAAGCTCAGATATTTCATTAAATGTTAATACATATGAAAAATAAAAAGAGAAGTGCCCAGTTAAACTGATGGCATTGAGCTCACAGGCTATTCACAATAATTGTATATTATACTCTTATTTCAAAAAATAATGCCCTCAAAAAATAAAAAAAATTCATAATAAATTAGGGGGGGATTAACCCCCCCCCTGTTCCCCCTTTATACTTAACCAGTAAACCCCCAAAACTAACCAGGGAAGCGCCTTATCACAATGAACCTATATACAAAATTTGAAGCAAATCAGATAATTCTGCATGAAAAACCAATTTATCTAACTTAAGGGGAGGGGAAATCAACCCCCTGTTCCCCCCTTTATAGTTAACCAATGAACCTCCAAACTAATCAGGGAAGCGCCTTATCATAATGAACTTATATACAAAATGTGAAGCAAATAGGATGATTCTGCATGAAAAACCCATTTACCTAAATTAAGGGGGGGATAGCCCCCCCGTTCTCCCCTTTATACTTAACCAATAAAACCCCAAAACTAATCAGGAAAGCGCCTTATCACAATGAACCTGTAACCAAAATTTTAAACAAATCGGATATTTCTATCAAGAGTTATCGCGTTACGTACATACGTACATACATACATACATGCAGAACGGGCGGGCACATTAGCTCTGAGGCTTTGATAGCCTGTGAGTTAATAAAAGTAATTTTTTAAGAATTGCAATAATCGTTTTATTACGAACTATAATAAATACATTCGTTTTGGGGGGGGGGAGATGAGAGGAAGGGGTTATGGAGCATGCATTTTGTTTATGTTATTAGTAAATAAATTTAAAATGACACATATTCCTTTTATATGATTTTTTCATCCTCGTAACTTTAGCGTGCCATGGAAGTTTAACTGTGGGTTTAAGTAAGGTAAAAAATAGTTGCGAAGCTCCGCTATAAATGATTACCTTTTTGTTTAAAAACTGTGTATAATATTTTTATTTTAAAAATGACTCATATTTCTTTCATATTTTTTTTTTTTTGCCATCGTAACTTTAGTGTGCCACCGAAGTTTAAGTGTGGGTTTGTTTAAGTGAGAAGGGAAAGATTGTGAAGCTTCGGTATAAACCATTACCTTTTTGTTTAAAAATCTAGCTTTATGAATTTAAAAATAAATGCTGAACTGAAGTTCAATCGGCGAAATTGCGAACGGGTGCACATAATTCTGTCAATCTCAAGGTTGAGGGAAATTTGTTTTCGAAACAATAGGCATAAACTAACAGCTTATTTCGTGTGACAAATGCAATTGAGGCATCTTTTGATTGCTTATGTAATATCAACGTTACTTTCATTAATTTTTTTATTAAATTTTTATAGAATTCAATGATATCTTAAGCATTAATAAATATAGGGTGGCGCAGAACATACCTACGGAATTAAAAGTAAATATCTTAAGTAGTACTAAGCGCAATTCTTTGAAAATTATGTGATATGTTCGTGGAATCAAAGTTTTTTGTTTAACGTGTGTTTTTTTTTGTTGTTGTTTGTTTGTTTTTGTTTTTTTAATAACTATAGCAAAGTTGGAAAAAGTAATGATCTCTTATGCTAACGGTCATAGCGTTTTTCTCCTCGAAGACTGCATTCGGTCAGCCAGGATCATTCCAAATGAAGTTTGCAGTCAAAAGTTGGCTCCCACATTCATAGAGTGCTTATGGCACTGCTGACGTTAGAAATCAGACACCTGATCTTAGGTAATTACGAAATGTCTTGTAAACAGTTTTTCTACATCAGATTTTTTTTTTCCATTGCTAAAATATTTTGCGGTTATTTATTGTAATGGAATGCTTCAATTTTTTATCCAAAAACTTTTGACCGTGAAAGAAATACAGGGGGTGCGTCAGAAAAATGTATACACACTTTGAATGATTATAAGTCCAGTTTTTATTCACATAGTATAATTAACATTCAAATTGACTACACAGAATCTACACAAAATATATCTCTCACATTTTGAATCTAGAAGAAAGTATTATTCGCGGAAATTGCTAATATTTTGAGATATATCAGACAGAGTCCTAAGTTTTTGATAATAGATATCGTTTTAACTATTTTGTTGGCTGAATAAATACAGGGTGCGTCAGAAAAGTGTATGCACACTTTGAATGATTATAACTCCAATTTTTCATTCACATATAATTAATATTTAAATGACAAAATAATCTACACAAAATGTATAACTTTTCCTCCGACCGCAGAGGTTCAGAATTATTACCGTTCCTATCAATACACTGCTGATAACGATGGGCTATTGATTCTCAAACTTCAAGAAACATTTCTTTTGATGTTGTAACGCATTCTTGCTCAATTGCGGTTCCGGAACGTTGCTTGTAAACATCCTTTCGTTTCAGACTTATCTGTTATCCCCGACGAATTGTAAGTCGCACGGGTGGATCTGACTGAAACTCCCTGCGATATAGTTTATGTACTTCTGCTACATTTTCATACTTATAATAGTATTTTAAAATAAATTTTCTTTTCTCAAAAGTTAATCTTGGTCCACTCATTATTTCCGATTAGTTACACTTCGAAAAGAAAGAAAAATTAGAAAGTTATGACCCGTTAAACAGTGTATGTATACATTTTTCTGAGACACCCTGTGTAATTTTTATTATAAAAAAGTCTCCATCCTGAAATAATATAATGCTTTCATTTAAAAATATTACGCTATTTTCTGTTTAATTAAACTATTAAACAAAAAAATCATATTCATAAATAAAACCTGAAAAACAAAATTAAAAACCGTCTCTTTACTCAGTCTATTAAACTAAAAAAGTAATACAATGGATAATAATTCTACTTTATATTGACAGTAACTTGGTAATAAACTTCTCCATTCAACTTCGGAAACCTAGCAAGAAAGTGCTATTGAAGCGTATTAAAAAAGAGTTTCATTAAACACCTTACTTCAATATTTTAATAATAGCTATAAGTTGTAACATCTTTTTATTTTAACCGATAAAATATCCATCACCCAGAGAATAGTTTTACAAGAAATTTAAAGCTTCCTCAACCTATCAACGGCTAGCGTAAAAGGGCAATAAGATCTGGTCAATTCCCAATGCTGTCATTTAGTAGCTGTGTATAATGATAGACTTTATCCGCTACAAGACAGCTTTGAGAGGCGAATTTTATTGAAGGTGAAATACTTCTTAGTTATAAAAAAAGTCGATAATGATTAAAAATGAAACAGCTATTCATATTTTTATAGGCTTTACTGGGAGAGCAATAAAAGGGACCTAGAGAAATATATAGCACTCAAAGGATTTGGTAATATTTTTATAAGTAAGATGTTCCCATGTATGTTTCATTTTGATGTAAGAAATATGAAGTATCCATTTTAAAAGTTGATTTTTAAGTTTCGGTGTGTCTAATATGTTTTAATACTAGCTGTTCCTCCCGACGTTGCCCGGTCCCATCAAAAAAAAAAAAAAAGTACGAAACGCGAAAACACTCTAGAAATCGCTCTGCACGAAACCTTATCTGGTAACCCTTTCGTCTGTTGGAAAATAAATAAAGAGTCCTTCGAGTCCTCCATGTCCAAAGTCCTCCAAGTTCTCTGTGAATTATACCTCTGGGAGTGCCTAGTCAGGGGAAGGTCTCGTCACCTGATCAAGGTTCTAAATTACGATACCAATTAATTTCTCTTCCTTAATGTTTGCCAATTTTTTTAAATCTGTCAATTCAACAAAGTTAAATAGAAACCTTGAACCGGCAAACAAAGATAACTGTAGCAAACCACTAGAGAGCAAGCACTGCAGCAATGCCAACAAAACTAGAGTCAGGTGGATCACAGCGATGCTGTGGTCAGACGATTTCTGCCCCGCTTACAGGTACTAACTCGTCAAGCTAGGTACTCATGCCAGCAGGTAGGGCCTGGTTAGCGGTATAAAAAAAATAACAAATAAAGAGACAGAGCCCAGAACGGAAGTAAATTAAATACGACTCCCTCAAATCTCTGGGTCATTTGATTCAAGGCGGGTCAGTTTTTGGCCAAATTAAGAAAAGTTGCCGACCGATTTTCACAAACTTTGCATTTTCGAAGTCATAAAAATAAACTACGTATATACTGTGAGTTTTTGAATCGATACTTCCAATAGTTTTCTTACTACAATAAATAAAGAAGCGTGCTAAAGTAAGGTTTAGCAGGTTTGATTTTCAAAACAAATCACTCGTTGCCATCGGCAAATGAGAAATAACAGCTTTTTTACCACCGAGTACCTTAGCGTTATACATATAAGAAGATAAATAGACAGACAAATGTGGTTAAGCCCAAGAGGTTTTTTCTTTTCTCTTTTTTTTTATCAAAATGTATATATTGTATATTAATAAACACACCATGTCAATACTCATTTTAATCTTATTGATTCCAATATCGATTATTTGTTTGCCGTATAAAATAAAACATTTTTTGCACGATAAACTGCCTCTTTTACTTTCACGTGCAAAATTCTCGTATTTAATAACATTTATTGGTATTGTTTCATATACATTATTATTATTAAAAGCATTGTTAAAGTGGCAACAATATAGTTTGTTAACAATTTTTTTAGTTTTTCGCCAAAATTTAAAAAAATTACTGTTCGATTTTCATAAATTTGCATTTTTGGAATCAGAAGAATAAACTATGTATATACTGTGAGATAACTTACAAGCATTCAAACAAAAAATAATTCAATAAACTTTCCAACACAGAAACTACACAAATGGCATGCCAATATATGGAATACTGCTATGCTGTAACACATCTATATATTTAAAACGCTAAGCGATTTCTTTCGACAATCCGTGAGAACAAACTACTGCATCAAATTACATCAATCTTTTTTTAAATGAAAGATATTTGGACACATATTTGTTATCGTGCATTCGTTTGTTCGAAAATTTAATTAATTAACCGTAATTTTCAATTAAACTTTTACGTCTGCTAATGACGTCATAATCGGATAACGCCTACTGTTCCGAAGAACAGAGTTTATTTTCTAAACTCTGTGGTTGAATAAAAGAGAAATAATAAATATTAAAAGCACGCGGTTTTAAGGCCGAATTTGTTAATTTGCAAGTTAAATTTCGGTAAAAATACTTATCCGCGTGTTTTATAAGCGAATAAAAATTCATATTTATTGTGACGTCACGGGAATATTGTCCATTGGGTTTATTTTATCATTATGCATTATAACTTTGTTGATGCCATTTTTTCATTACAATTAAATACAAAATATATTTATATTTGTGTGCATGGTGTTTAAGCATTAATGTAAAGTATATGAAGTACGTATGAGAAGTTTGCGCCGGTGAAAATGACGTTTGCTTAGCTTGAAGTGCATTTTAACATTGATCAAACTAAAGAGAAAAATGTATATGATTGTGTTAACATGACATAATTTTACTGATTTTTGCATTCATAATTATAAAGATTAGAATTGGAGCCGTCATTGATTTCTTCATCTTGATTGCATACCTTGATTACATGTTACTTTGCAATGTTACAATGCTTGATTACATGTTACAATTGCTTTTTTTAAAATTATAGGATAGAAGATTTCCTTTTTTAATAAAAAAAATCACAAAAGTAAAGGATTTCAGGAAATTTAAAGTTATTAAAAATAGTGTTATGGTAGAAAAAAATCTTGAAATAATTGTTGTATTTTTAGCTAGAATAAACAATGTAAGACTAATATTTCATAGGAATTATTTTGGTAGATTTATTATAAGTTCATTTAACAGTTCTTTATTAGCGCAAAGTCCTATTTCTTTCACTGTGAATTTCTCTTTCGATGTCAAAAAATGTTTTCCACTTTTGGACGCCAGCCAAAATACAGTGGCAATTTTTAGAAATGTACAACAGTTGTGACAACAAAGGTGCTATCGCTTTAGCTGTCATCGCGCTTACATCACTTCGAAATACTACAAATTTCTACTTTTTACTACATTTTACAATTTCAATTCTTACATCATCAATTAGAAAAAAAATTAGCTTTCGATTGAAATTTATTTAAAAACTGCCGATTAATTTAACGACTTTTTAAATAATTTTCAAGCATGAAAAGTTTTTCAATTCTATCTTATCCATAGAAGAAGGAACTTAAAAAAAGGAACTTATTGTTTATTCTATGTATCTTATCAATGACCACCAGTTTACTTCAATAATGTAAAATAGCCCCTGGGAAAGTTGCCACAATTGAAAATAGATTTCCCTAACCATCATAAAAAGTGAATAATAATTTTTTTTTTTAAAGTGATAAATCATAAGATCAGATTATCCATAAGATAGAACATTTTGGCGCTAAATAAAAATCTGTCAGGAAAAAAAAAAAAAAATTTAGTTTATGTTGAACATAAAATTGATATGTTGAATTCGTTGATGAATATGTTCCATCAGATATCAGGATATGCTAGGAATTGCATTTTTTTTATTTTTTTACATTTGCCAACTGTATAAGAGGAAAAATATCCCCGACTGTGATGGAAAAGGGATAATCATCCTGATTATGTCAAGGAACCGAAGAAACCATACAAATAAATTACACTTGAAAACATTAACAATCTCCCTCATCTGCAGATAGATTTATTACTGTAAAAAACTTCTTAATCTTTGCATAAAAATTGATTAGCTTAAAACAATGGATGCGTTTTAGAAGATATGGATTTGAAACGAACAATGATTAAAGAGGACCATTTTAAAACTTTTAATTTAATCATTTTAAAACTTTTTTAACGTTGAATTTCGACGGTGCTTTTGGGCAGATGTAATGCACATGCGCATAGGAGCTCATTCGGTTGCATTATCACAGGGGGGGGGTGGAGATGTGTGCTTTATTTACTATTTTCTGTTATTTACTGAATATGATATGAACGTATGAATATACTATTTGTATATACTTCATAGGTCCATGAATTTTTTTTCTTGCCGTAGGGAATATGGTGGTAATGTCAAACTGATTTGCATTACACAGTTATTTACGGATTGTTTGTTTGGAGTTTGCATCGGAAATAGTACTGTATTTGACTGGGAAAAAAAATTAAATAAAATATTTGAAAGACTGTTTTAAACGCGCCCCTTCATAAATAATAAAGAAGATTATTTTACTGATATTGTTATAGTATTTTTTTGCGTCAAGTTTTGACGGGTTCCATCTAGTGATAAGTAATAACACTATAATGGCTACTTCTCCTTCTGGCCTAAAGCTAACTATTTCAACCATTAGCCGATAAAGCGCTGCTCAAATTTAATCAAACTCGGCTATCCGGTTTTCACCCGGCTATACAGTTTTACTTTATTTTTCACTTACTTTATGTGAACCGCAAAATCTTACTACATTGAACCATAATATTGTTTTAGGTTGCACCATGAAATGAACATTTTATTGTTCACAGGAAAGGTGAATTACACAGAAGACTCTTTGAAAGTTAAAAAGAACCATATTAGAGTTTTTCTAATTACTTTAGAATTAGACTATAAATTAGTTTAATTTTGAGCTAAAATTTATAATAGGGAATTTGATAATCTTTTAAAAGTCAGACATTCTAGAGATTCCGAATTTGAAACCTGGAATAGCCTTAAGTTAAGAAAGAGATACCTTATGTCTATAACAAGAAGGTATATCCTAATCCTAATAATATTATAAATCTGATTGTGTGCAAATGTTAGGCTGAAGCCAGCGTCAAAATGGAGCTTTTAATGATCCTGTATTTTTGCATGTAGTTTGATTATAACCCTCAAATGAACATAGACTAGGTTTCATTTATTTTATTCAAATATTTTCTTTAATAATTAAAATTTTCATTATTTTCATAGAGAATAAATGGACATTTTTCAATAAAATTTAACCATTTTACTTTATCGTTGCTAGGGCTTTGATCGTTGCCAAAAAATAAAAACTTGGAAAAATAATTTTTCCTCAACAACTAATTTTCAATTGAGCGATTTTCACGTGAAAAATGAAAATTAAAAAGAATTCAAAAGAAGATGAATTTCCGTGATATTTGAAACAACATTATACATGAAGTATGAATATCGGTTACATTAAAAAGATCTTTTTCTGTCAAAAATTGCGTTATAATTAGAAGGAAAAATGAACAATAATTATATTATTAAAAATAGATTTCGCTTGGACCATGGAACTATGAAAAGGATCCCCCTCGGTTTGGACAAATATGACGTCATAAATAACACATGTAATTTCCCAATGTTCGTAATAATACAAGGAGCATGAATATCAATGTATAATGAAAGTAGATAGATAATGGACGTATTATTTAAGATGAAAAACTGAAAATTTTTATCGTTACTGATTAATAATTAGCTTGAATACCAGTTACATACAAATGTTAGTTTTCCGCTAAAATTTACGCCCTGATTGCCAGAAAAAGAAAATTAACAAGAATTATACCATTAAAAAGAGATTTCTCTGAGTGACGTCATATTTGAAATAAAACGTGAATTTTCAAATGTGTTTTACAAGGAGCGTGAATCACTTCCTTACATTAATAATACAAGGATCGGTAAGTTTAGAAAGTAAATGAGTTTCACGCCATATTTAAAACGAAAAATTTGAAATATTTTTTTTTTTTTTATCTACACCGATTATTAAGCATGAATATCAGTTACATACAGATGAGAGTTTTTTGCCAAAAACCAAAACGTAATTATTAGGAAAAGAAAAATAAATACGAATCTATTATATTAAAATCTGACCGCCTGTTTGCATTTCGCAACTACACCTTTCAGGTTGTCGAACGCAACACGATTTACTGACCGGTTATCATTGATCCGAGGATGTCATAAACTCTCAGAATTTAAAAAAATTATATTTAAATTCTGATTTTTTCTTTTTTTTTCTTTTTGTAAATTTTAACGAAGTTTCTCTAAAAATGGCAACTAAATTATTCCATTTTTGTGGATAAAAATGAAATAAAACGGATTAATATATTTTTTCTCATTAAAACTGAAAAAAAGAATTTATTTTCAATTTGAATAGATAGTGAAAGAAAAAAAATCTTGATTAGAGTTAAATTTTTGAAAAATAAAAATGTATTTTCACATATTCAAACTTCATGAATCAATTTATTCTGGAGAACAAAAAGTCGTCTGTCAACATATTTTCATTTAGAAATAAAGATTTTTTTTTCAGGTACTAGGGGGCTCTGCCCCCTACGAGCTGCGCTCGCCAACCCCCGTTCTGACACCGCATGATTTAAAAACACTCTGATTTGATCATCTCTAAAACGATTACGGAAGATTGTATTATAATTAAACAACCAGTGGCGATCTGCTGTAACAGGGTTTCCATTCATTTTCCTTTGACTGAGGGATTTTAAGGTCGAATCAACTGCTGTTGAAACAGATTACAACTGTAACTGTCACCAAAATATATGATTTAGCGCCAAACGTGCATAATCGTGGCGTCGCGTCACTTTCAGTTGACATCAGATGCGTTACACGAGTTAGTTTTTTCATCGGGGAATTTTTAATTCAACGCTTATTTGTCTTTTGATACTTCTCCATTACCCCGTCAATCAATTTTCATTAAAAAAAAAAAAAAAAAAAAAAAAAAAACTATCGTTAAACTGTAACACCAAATAAACAAATAGAAGAATTTTGACATTGGAAAGGAAATATTATTATTTACGCTGTTTTAAAATTTGCAATAATGGGTAAAAGATATGTCGAAATAAATTGATCTCTCATGAAAATATAATAATTAATTGAAATTGTTTGGAAATATTGTTTTTTTTATCATTTTAAATGTGACGTGAATTTCCCTAGTTACTCGTTTTTCTCTTTGTAATATTCACGCGCAAGTATATTTTTATTACGTCATTTTCTACATTTATTGCTTTTAACACGTGATCATTTAAATATTATTTTAAAGTTTTATTTCTGTTTTTAATAGTCTCGTGTAAATACATTTCTTAATTGAAAGGGAATCTTATTACGTGCGCTATTTTACAAATTGGCAACGGTTCAAATAATGGAATTTATGAAATATGAAATAAATCTTCGTCAAAATAATGAAAATTTTGAATAAAAAATTGGCAACGGTTCAAATAATGGAATTTATGAAATATGAAATAAATCTTCGTTAAAATAATGAAAATTTTGAATAAAAAATTGAAATATAACCTGAAAAAATTACTCAAATTAAAAAAGTGATTGCAGTCTGCACTCCGCAAACTTGTCAACTATATCCTTACAAATTATGGTTAAATTCCTGCGGATAGTTTTCGTTCCTATAAAACTTTTTTCAAAAAACTGTTTTGACGAACTTTGATTTTAAATATCTCTTAAAATAATTCTTCGATTTAAAAACTGTTTGCTTCAGCGTGTTTATCGAACATTTCTTTATAAAACTACCAATTTTTAAAATTTTACATGCAATAGTTTTCTAGATATTAGTCCAGAAAGACTTCAAGGCACAAAATCTTAATTGACAGCGGCGGCAGCGGTGGTTACTTTTTTTTAATATAGAGAGATAAATGAAATCAAGGAGGCAAATTTAAGCTCCTTGCAGTTAGGTCTACAATTATTGCTCCATATTCACAAGAATTGAATTTAATGAAAAAGAATATACTATTTCAATTATCTTTGAAGGATGCTATTAAAACGTTCACAAAGGCGTTAAAAGTAAAATAGTTTACCCGGTAAACTTGACATATGTTTTTACACAATTGCCGATTTGCACGATTTTATTTGGCCCGCCTTTTTTTATTGGTTGTAGTTTCCTTTTCGTGATTATTTGTCACAAATTTTCACTTTTTTAAAACTTAGTTATGTCAAGGCCTGTATAACATAGAAATGCGGTATTGTCTATGTGATAAAGAGTTAGTTAATTATGTACGATTCTAATTATCGGGAATGAAATATTTTTCTTAATTAATGCATTTATGCTTCTTTTAATGATACGTGAACGAAGTCACGGGTAACAGCTAGTAATATTATAAATCTGATTGTGCGCAAATGTTAGGCTGAAGCCAGCGTCAAAATGGAGCCTTTAATGATCCTGTATTTTTGCATACAGATTGATTATAACCCTCATTTGAACATAGGCTGGTTTTTGTTTATTTTATTCAAATATTTTTCTTAATAATTCAAAATTTCGTTTTTTCATAGAGAGTAAATGGACATTTTTTTCGTATAATATTTTAACATGGTTAAATTTACTTTACCGTTGCTAATACTTTATCATTGCCAAAACTAATTCAAATTCCGGAATAATAATTTTTAGTCAACAATTTAGTTTCAATTGAAAAATGTTCTCGTGAAAAATAAAAAAATTAAAGAATTAAAAAGAAGATTAAATAATATTATTAGAAATAAAACGTACTTTTTTTAGTTTTTGATAATAATACAAGGTTTCATTATGAGTAACCATAGGAAACAGGCGAATATGACGCCATACATAAAAAATAAAGCGGATATCTTTAATTGGTGAAATAAAATGATCTTGGGGTTTTTTTTCTTCGCTTTTTTCTTTTGTATGGTAATAATTCTTGGCGTTTTACCGTCTGCGCAGGGCTAATATAACTATACCGTATTTTTTATTTAAATTTTAAAAAAAGTAAAAAGAAGTTTCAAAAGAAAATGGTCAGCAAATGTCAATAATATACTCCGCAAAATTATCCATATCGAAAATGATGTCATGGATAGCGAGAAATATTTATTTTCATTCTTAAAACTAAAAGAAATAACTCGATTACCTAAAAAAAAAAATGACGAATGTTAATAGTTCCACTTTTGTTGATAAAAACTAAAGATTTAATATTATTTCGTTAAAGCAACATAATTTCCCCTATGCCAGTACTGAAATTAATTGCCTGGAAAAGAAAATTAACAAGAATTATGTCATTAAAAAGGGATTTCTCTGCGGGAAAAAGATGCGTCATATTTGAAATAAAACGGGAATTTTCCAATGTGTTTTAAAATGAGTGTGAATAAATTCCTTACATTAATAATACAAGGATCAGAAAGTATAGAAAGTAGATGAGTTTCACGCCATATTTATAACGAAAAATTTAAATGTTTTTTTTTATCTATACTGATTATTAAGCATGAATATCCGTCATATACAGATGAGAATTTTCTGCTAAAAATCGCATCATAATTTTAAGAAAAGGAAAATGAACACGAATCTATGTTTGTATTTCGCAACTACTCCTCACTGTAAAAAATTGCTGCAGTAAAATTACTGCAGCAGAGATTCCAGGCAATGTCCATAAGAAAACCGGTTTTGTGACTAGATAAACGAGCTTTGTTATTAGATAAACGGTATTTGCCCGTAAAAACATGAAATTTACTGAAATGTACCGTTTACCTTGAAAAGGGGGCATTTCCCGTAAAATTACGGCAGCAATTCACGGAGAATGCCCGTGAATTTACAATTTTCATTTTCAGTGCCAGAATATCGAACGCAACGTGATTTACTTTATACCGGTTATCATTGATCCGAAGATGTTACACAAACTGTCAGAATTTAAAAAATTAAATTAGATGCCAAGATTTTTTTTTCTTTTTTGTTAATTTTAACGAAGTTTCTCTAAAAACGGAAAGTAAATTACTCCATATTTGTGTATAAAAAAGGGAGAAATAAAATAGATCTGTATATTTTTTACACCATTTTCTCATTAAAACTGAAAAACAGAATTGATTTTCACTTTGAATAGATGGTGAAAACAAAATCTTGATTTCAGTAAATTATCCGAAAAATAAAAACATATTTTCACATATTCAAACTTCATGAATCAATTTATTCTGGAGAACAAAAATTGCCTGTCAACATACTGTCATTTAGAAAATAAGATTTGTTTCAGCTATACATTAAACCAAGGAGGCAGAACTGAATTTAAAGAAAAAGCATGTACTATTTCCAATTAATGTTTTTTTGAAGGATGGCTGTTAAAACGTTTCACAAAGGCGTTAAAAGTAAAATTGTTTATCAGGTAAAATTGACATTTGTTTTTACCCAATTCGTCTATTTCCACGATTTTATTTGGCCCTCCTTTTTGCATTGGTTGCAATTTCATTTTCGCGATTATTTGGCACAAAATTTCACTTTTTAAAGACTGA
The DNA here is from genome assembly GCA_963931845.1 of Maratus michaelseni. Lineage (NCBI taxonomy): Eukaryota > Metazoa > Arthropoda > Arachnida > Araneae > Salticidae > Maratus > Maratus michaelseni. The sequence goes on along the minus strand of OZ007589.1, from coordinate 94,228,527 downwards.
GTTATGTCAAGGTCCCTATAACAAAAGAATACCGTATTGTCGCCTATGAAATGTGATAAATAGTTAGTTAATTTTAACGTTTTTAATTATCGGGAGTGAAATATTTTCTCAATTAATGTATTTATTCTTCTTTTAATGTTGCGTGAACGAAGTCACGGGTAACAGCTAGTCTATATTATAAAGGACAAACGTGTCCGTGCGTAACGCTGACATCATTTTGATGTTGGCAACACCAGACGATTAAATTTCGCTTTTACTGCAATTTTTTTAACTTTGAAACATCGCACATTTTAAACTTCTTTACCGTCGAATAGAGGGGAAAAATGTATTTTCAAACGCAATTTGTTTGAAAACTGTATCGCAATTTGTTTGAAATCTGTATCGCAATTTGTTTGAAAACAGTATCCAAATTTACTCATTTTTTTATAGTTTTGAAAATGATTTTCAAGCATGATTTTTTAAAAAACTATATCTATCGCATGCAGACGATTACGAAATATAAATCCGTTTGTATTTAAAATAACATAAATTGTTAAGCATTTGTTTCCGACTTATATACCACAAAAATATTGCTTTTAATACATTTCAAAACTTTATTTGAATACATAGTCGCTATTTTTCATGTGAAAATGATTTTTGGTGTCGTTAGTGGGCAATCTAAAAATAATGTAAAAAATCTATAAGATTTTTCCATAATAATAATAATAATAAAAGGTTTTCTATATTCCTATATTCTGGAAATTATATTCCTATATTCTGTCCATTCCTATATTCTGGAACCCGAGAAGCCCGGGTTCGATCCCCTAGTCCTAGAGTCCTAGTGTCTCTAAAAGAGTGACGTACGCTATGAGAAAAGAAGGTAGTAAACATGACATGTGAAAAAGACGAATGTTAATGTAAAAAATGAAGATATTGAATTTTTCTAAACTCATGTGGCTCATATAACAATAATCATGATGAAATAGTAAGTCGGCTCTATATTTTTAAAAGTAATAACTTGTACTTGTTCAAAATATATATATATATATATATATTACTCAAACTTCTTTATTTTGTTTGATGGTCATCAAGTTCGGAAATCTGTAATTTAAGTTGCGTGAAATTAGTATCAGTTTGTTGCTTTCATTCCTTTGTTTGTTTCGATACATAACCTAAATTAATTCTATTTGTTATTTATTTTGGAAAAATCTGTTCCAAACTGTTCATATTAAAATTTAATTTTTAAGTTAACTTAAAAATTGATTTTAATATATCTCGTTTGTTTAAGTTTCTAGTTATGTTTTAAAATATACATTACGATTTATGTAAAATTTGAAACTATTTTACTTGTTATTGTTTATGTATTTATGTTTGTCTGTTTCCTTTTGCAATACAAGATATTCCTATGTATGTTGTATAAACAATGTAACTTATTTGTTTCAAACTGTAATTTTTAGATTTAGACTTACTTAACTTGCTTAATAGTTATGCTTGAAAACATATACCTACAGAATTGCGTAAAATTAATAAAATTTTCTCCTTTTAAAATTCTCGAGAATATTTTTGTTTACGCAAAAAATAAGTATACTATCTTTATGATAAAAGTTTAATGGTTAAATTGTACAATATTTTTTAATTTTCAAGCAGTAAGAGAAATAAAAGCCTAAAACATTTCACAGTTAAAGAACATCGAACAGAAACTGAAAATCAAATTATCCACAAAACACATGCTTTTCACAAAGAGAAAGGCAGAAAAAAAAACTTTTACTAAAATAAAAGGAATCAAAAGTTGAGTAAATTGAAGCAGTTTCAAATTCTTTGTAAAATTCCTCAACGAGAATGTTTTTGAAAAAAGGGTTTTTGTTATCAAAGGTTTCTTTTTTTTTTATCAAGTTGATCTATACACCAGAGAAACACTTCAAAACAGAAACTTTGTTAAAACCCTTATTTCTAAGACAGTTTTTTTTTTTTAGATTTTATCCACTTTTTTAAAACATTAAATTTTGTTATATTACTGAATTCCATTCTATTTCTATTCTTTAAATATTTCTATTTCTTTTAAACTCTCATCACAATATGTACAATGGAGAACTTTTAATTTTGGTGTACATTTTAAATTGCAAAAAATACTCATAGAGATGTAAGTTACGAAACACGATTAATCGCCAGTCGCTAGTAGATTCAAAATATTTAGTATCTACTTTGCAAAAATAAATCGACTCTTTTATTTATTTAAAACTAGCAGGCTGTGCCCGCTGCCCTGGTCAATTTTCAAAATGAACCTTGAATCAAACGAAATGGTGAATTCAACCATTTATTTTCAAATAATATGGATCTTCACCTGGAAAGTCCTTCCGCATTGCTATATTCAATGCTAATTCCATTGCGTTATTATCTTATTTTATGCGTTATACAAAATTTGGGGTATTAAAAAGTAACTCTTTAATTTGATGATTTATAATATAGTTTGATAGAGAAATGTGGCCGTTGTGACCAATAGAAATTAAAATGTTCTATGAGTCTCCATACTGCTAAAAAAGAGAGCATGACTGTGAACTTAAATAATGTTCGTTTTATTCATTTTCGTTTGTTAGTTCTTGAACTCCGGGTCTCTGAGCTTGGTGCGATGTGTGGTTCTGGTAGCTTAAATAAAATATCACTCTAGGTTACATTATATTTCGTAATATACTCATCTTCTGGCAGGTCTACTACAGTTTTCTATCGTTGGATTCCAGCAGATAAATACAGTGAAAAATGTAATAAATTATTTGGACAGAAAGAACACTGTTTAACACTCATATTTAAAAAAGAATGTGAATCATAAAAAGTGGGTTTTTAAAGCTGAATTGTTTGAATAAAATTAAAGTAACGTTATTTTCACTGCCTTTTTATTTTATATACCAATTGCAATCATGTAACCATTAACCTGAAGGAAAAAAAACCTCGATAACTGATTCTGGTAAAAAAAAAAAAAAAAAAAAAAAAAAAAAAATCCTCTAATATGCATCAAATAAAATTTCCTAATCTTCCTTAATGGGGTCCACAGCCAAGTTTGAAGTCAAACATTAGAAGTTTTTGCAACGATATAGTTATAAATGTACCAGAGTTAGCTACAAAACGAAATTAATTACGCGCCAAACTACGTTCCATTAAATGATGTCAAATTGCTCTCTACTGAATTATAGATCTTTCACCAATAAAAATCTTTGAGAATGATAAATAAAGCTAGTTATACAAAATGTTTAGTATTAATTTTTTTTGTGAAGTCTTGAACCGAAGATGTCTGTGCCTTTCTCTAATGAGCATAATAACTCGGAGAAATAAATAGGCTTGCTTTCAAGATTATTTTCAAGATTACATTATTCTCCAGTCTGTTGAATAAATAAACACCATATTGTACATAATCCGTTAATTTGTCACTAAGTTTAGCTGCTAGGACTGTGCATTAATCGCTGCAGTCGAATTCACCACCAAGAGCCTCCTTCAAATATAAAAGAAATTCGAATAATATAAAGAAATTCGAATAATATGGTAAATACGCTGATTGGTGGGTAACCCGATTACAGAAGTTTAGTGCAATATGTTTAAAAACCTTCAAATAGAAAAAAAGATATGCAAAGAAAACCAACCAGAAATGAAAGGTGATTTTTATGTGATAATAATTAGACTGTGTTATACTGTGTGATAATAATAAGTGTGTCGCGGACATTTACACTAAAATTTCAATATTTGACCCTATTTTTATAATATGAACTGTTATTTATATAATTTACATTTCAATATAAAAAATTACTCTAAAAATGTTGTCGTACACTTGAAAAAACACCATTATTATGAACATGCATTATTATGACTGATGTCATGCTTATGCCTTTTTTGGCTTAAAATCAAGTTGTTTGGCGACAAAAGTAAAATCGAAATCGTAAATAAACAAATAACATGTGACTCAAAATTACAGTCATTTTTATAATTACATCTGCTAGTTTCTTCTTTAAGTCAAATTATGCAGTAGTTAGATAAAAATAAAAATTTAATTAAAAAATAAAGAACAACTAAAAAATAAAATTGTTACTCAGATTTTATCTAATAAAATACTCAGATGCATTTTTCTTAACCTGGCGAAAACGATAAATCGCCAAATATGGTTTCAATTGCAATATTTCACATTGAATATTTTTTAAGCATTCCGAACATTCCCTTTCACGTATAAATATATTTTCGTTTTATAACATTATTTTTCATCAAAACTGTTTTGCTTATTTTATTTTTAATAAAATTAGTAAGTTTTTCTTTTATTTTTGAGGTGTTTGTATTATTTTCAAAATTACATAGCCGTTTCAATAATTTCACCAACGATAATGGTCGCTAAAAAATAACCAGTTGTAACCTTTTCGTCCAAAATAACAGAACTTTCTATCATAATTCTATAACTAATCTACGTAGAACGTTGTGTTATATACTAAAACCATCCCTGAACAATTATCTCTCGAACAGTGCAAGTTCCATCGAAATCCAATCGGCTGAACTCGAGTTATAAAGGAACGAACGAAATTTCCGTTAGTGTTTTATATATATTACTAGCTGACCTGCCCGGCGTTGCCCGAGCCCGTGTTATAAACTCAAATCTTTTAAAAACGAAACTCTGGCCAAGGTCTCCGATGACTTCGACACCGTATACCGGGCACGCTCGTAGGCTCCGGAAAATCTTTTATTTTTCCCTTCCACCGCCAGGGAGCAACCTCTTTCGGAAAGAACCTTTGAAACATGTTAACGTTGCCTACGGTACTGTATAGTAGGCGTGCGACAAAATCGAGCTGGTTTCGAGGAGATGGGAACATTATAAGCCGAGTTATTGAAATAAGGCACAGTTAGAGAAAATAATTATGAGTGAGGTGCCGGGTGAAGGGGATGTTCAAGTGTCCTTCAGAAAATGACTAATTAGGAGGACTACGATGCATCTTTAAAAATTAGTTCGTTTGCTTAAGCTAGGAACTTAATTACAAATTTGCCTTAAACTATTATTCGGAAATAGTGGTAACCGCTACTCATAAATTTATTTTAATGTTATAGAAGGTGGCTATTAAGTTAATTATAATGTTTGGAATCAGTTGCGTTGAAATCGGAAAGTAGTTGCGGAGATACGGAAACGGCCATAGTTAGAGAAAAAACTTTGAAGGAGGGGCCGGGGGGGAGAGGGGGGGGGATGTTCAAGTTCGCTTCAGCAAATGACTAATTAGGAGGACCACTATGCATCTTTAAAAATTCGTTCGTTTGGTTAAGCTAGAAACTTAATTACAAATTTGGCTTAAACTATTATTCGGAAAATAGTGGTAGCCTCTACTCATAAATTTAGTTTAATGTTATAAAGGGTGTCTATTAAGTTAATTATAATGTTTGGAATCACTTGCGTTCAAATCGGAAAGATAGTTGCTGAGATATGGAAACGGGGCATAGTTAGGTAAAAAACCTTGAAGGAGGGGTCGAGGGGGGCAGGGGATGTTCAAGTGCCGTTCAGCAAATGATTAATTAGGACAACCACTATGCATCTTTAAAAATTCGTTCGTTTGGTTAAGCTAGGAACTTAATTAGAAATTTGGCTTAAACTATTATTCAGAAATAGCGGTAACCGCTACTCATAATTTAGTTTAATGTAATAAATGGTGACTATTAAGTTAATTATAATATTGGGAATCACTTGCGTTGAAATCGGAAAGATAGTTGCTGAGATATGGAAACGGGAAATAGTTAGAGAAAACTTTGAAGGAGCGCCCCGGAGGGAGGGGGGTTGGCGAATGTTCAAGTGACCTTCAGCAAATAACTAATTAGGAGGATCACTGTACATCTTTAAAGATTGATTCATTTGGTTAAGCTAAGAACTTAATTTGAAATTTGGCTTAGGCTATTATTCGGACATACTGGTAATTGCTTTTTAGAAATACACCTTGAAGCAATGAATGCTGATTTTTACGATAATTTAGTAAAAATGGAACTAAATGGAGAAGTTCGGAACATTATTACTGAGATATTACTGAGAAACTGAGATTTAAAATAGCGGTATTCTGTATATAAAACAACAATTAAACGCTACGGGTTAAAATTGTTAAACGTAATTAGACCCCTACCCCTCGCCATTCCCGCAAATATATAACAAATAAACTGTTAAATAAAGTTTTCTGTATTAATAGTCTCTATCATATTAATATATGTTCCTGTTTTAAAAAACCTTAAAAACAGATAATTATAATGAAGAAAAACGTGCCTGTAAATGTCTTAAACAGGTGGCGTTTGTGTAATTTGCCGTGAGTAGATGGCGCTACATTAGCTTGGCTATATGCAGGTAACTGGAATCCATGTTGGCACTATTTCGTTATAAGTCCTTATCTATGCATCGTTAATCTGATTTATTTAATGTGTTCTGAGAAGATATTCTACACAACCAACAAACCGAAGAAATAAAGCGTATTTTTAATGAGAGTTCTTTGTGCATTTTAATTAACATTTCAGAAAGTAATTATCGAGGACGCTACCGCGCATGCGCGGTAGCGTATTACTGCTTGCACGGCAGCGTATTACTGCTTATTTTACTGTTTAATACTGTTAATTTTACGGTATAATACTGGCAGCTGGGTGCCAGTTTTATACTGCAAAATCAACAATTATTTTTTGCAGTGTACACGCTTCTCTTATATCTTCATATTGTTAGAAGGTTAAATACACATCACAAACTTTAATTTATATCTTCTCCAAAAATAATGCAATTGAAATGTTTCTTTTTAATGAGATACAATCAATAAACACAAACATAACCTAGGCATTTTTGATAACATATTTTTAATTATAAAAACTGTCAATAAATTCATTTCTGAAAAACATTGTTAATATTTTAAATACTTGGATGGAGTGCAATCAGAACTGATTTGTGACTATCTTAAAACAATGATAATCTTCAGATAAAAATATTTATTCAGATGATATAGGGGAAAGTGGCCTAAAATGATTCCCTTAAGGGAAATACTTGCGTAAAATGACATAACTGTTTAAATAAAACTTTGGCCCTTTTCTAATATGTTTTATACTATATTTTGCATTATAAACATATTTTAATAATATTATAAACACAAATTGAGTAGCGAAAAAAATTAGATTTTGTTAAAAAGTGTGCAAAGGATCATTTTACCCTCACCAAAAGGCAAAATGATCCTTCATTTAAATATAATTGTAAATCGTTTTTTTTATCGGCAAAATAAATGATATAAAAGTAATTATGACAATACATAAGTGTAATTTACATCTAAAAACATACTTCATTAAGTAAACCAAGTCATATTTCTGTACATGAAAGACTGTAATATAAATAAATATGAAAGTTAGTGCCTACCTTATGAAATATGTTATTAAAACCTATTTTTCCAAGAATTCTATTCAGACGCGTAATACTGCGATCGCTTGAATACCGTCATTGTTTCTTCTTTATTTATCACAACTAGTTTATGTGTTACCCTGTAGATAGCGCGACCTGTCTGTGGAAGAAAACATATATGGATCGTTTTGCCCGTTTGGATCGTTTTGGGCTACTTTCCCCTAGTATTAATGTAGTTTTCCACTTCAGTAATAATAATTCCTATTTTTTTATAGGAATTATAATATACATTAATTTTTACATAAAAAGAATCAGCATCATCGAAAAAAGCATGGTTTTGGGCTTTTCCAGCTTATTCTTATCTTTAATTTTCAATTTATAAAAGAAATTTACTTTATGACTTCTATTATCGTTTGAATCTCAGGAAAGAAAATGTTATGAAGCAACCAGAAAATTTGTCATCTATATTTTCTTATTATATTTAATATATTTCAATATACTAAATTAATGTTTCCGATACTCTTCCACGCAATATCTTAATTTTAATTCTCTAAATTTTTGGATAAACCTCTAATACATTTTATTTTATAACTCTGTATAGATTTAAGACAAAGTGCTATGGATCTTATCCGGTCTGCTTTGATCCAGTGAACTCGAATAAAGTGTCAAAAGTGGGTGTTATCATTTGAAAAATTAAAGTTAGAGCAATATTTAGTAAGTAGACGGCCCTCGAAGCATAATTTATGCATAGCAATAAAAAGTAAACAATATCCCCAGTTTAATAAATATATACATAATCCCCACATAAATATATTATTCATAAGATTTTTTGCTGCAGAATTAATAAAGGGTGATCACTTTTTTCATTTTATTTTACAGAACCTTACATCTACCTAAAACGGAGTTCGAATAAGATTAGAAATTTTTTTATTATTACTCATGCTGTTCTGAAAAACATTGTTAATAATTTAAACACTTATGCACTGCAATCAGAACTCATCTTAATATGTAACTATCTTAAAACACTGATAATCTTCAGATAAAAATATTTATACATATGATACAGTATTAATGTAGTTTTTTACTTCAGTAATATTAATACTAATTACAGACTGCATTGTTGGAATGTAATCGAATTCCGTTCTAATGTCTTTGTAATCGTAATCAAAATCCCTAGCTACCAAACATCTGTTTTTTTTTTTTTTTTTTTTTTAAGTCAAATAAATATATTCCATTTCACAATAAATTAAATTCAATAAATACCACCTAAAAACAAGATACGTTTTATTAAATAAACTAGTATATAACCCCGTCAAAAATGTCGGATTGTCGATCCGCGTTTCATTTTCATAAGACTTCATACAAACAAACAGCATGAAGATTTATTATTGAAAGGTTTGTATTGTAGAAAAATACATTTTAAAAATGACAAATGATTTCCACAAAAAAAAAAAATAATGAGGATATATATACACACACACATATATATATATATATATATATATTTTACTTAGTATTATATTTCTAAAATAGTTCAACGATTGGACAAAACATTCAAATTAAATATTAACAAATAATCCATGTGTGAAAGTTTTTGTAAAAAAGTGTTATCAATGAGTTTCTAAACAGCTAGACTCACCACATAACTGATTGTTTGTTTATATAAGCAAAATTAAATGCAAATTACGCTGCACTATGGGTTTCTTATATTTTAATTACGTTTGGTAAGAAATAATCATTTTACAGTTTATGACCCATTATCCCGAAATCCAAAATCCGGAAGGAGAAAATTCGAAAATTTTCTAAATTCGAAAATTTTTACTAAATTTTTAGATTTTCTGAAAATTTTCGAAAATTTTACCAATTCTTAATTTTTTTTTCAGTCCATTGTGTTTCAATGTCTAATCACTCAAATACTGTATTTCGGTGGCGGGTGAACACGGTCCCCTCTTCCCGAAATTAAAAACAAATCATTTTTCTCTCAAATTTTATTTTAAAATTAATTTATATTACGATTCGTTAGAAACAAAAAAAAAAAATAGTTATATATTTATTTCATCAGGGGTGATTCGGTTCAAGTTTTCCTAACAATTTAAGGCATTCGGTTTCGAAAATTTTTGTCTTCAGTCCAAAAATTCGAACATAAATATCTCGAATTTTGAACGATCGTCGCCGGAAAAATTAATTATGTCTATCGTTCACAGAAAAACAGTAGACAATTTCTTCAAATGATTGTGGAAACAACGTGAATTTCAACAAAGGATCGAAAAAAAAAAACGCAAATTTTATCGCAGGATTGCAAAAAAAAAAAAAAAAAAAAAAAAAAAAAAGAGAGCTTATTTCGTTCACAAATTGCAGAAAAACGCGAATTCCGTCAAAGACTTGCGAAGAAAACGCAAATTTCTTCCGAGGACTCATCAAATTTCATCAATGAATCACAAAAAAAAAAATTGGTTAAAGGATTACAAAAAAATAATCCTCGAATTTCGTCAAATAATCGCGGAAAAACATGAATGTTTTCAAAGGGCCGCGAAAAAAAAAAAAGACACAAATTTCTTCAAAGCACTGCGAAAAAATTTCTAATTTCGTTAAGGGATCGCGAAAAAAGTGAAGTTTCGTCAAAAGATCGGAAAAAACGCTAATTTCGTCAAAGATTCTCAGAAAAAACTCGAATTTTGTCAAAGGATCGTGAATAAAAGGCAAATTTCGTCAAAGAATAGCAAAAAACGCAAATTTCCTCAAAGGATCGCAAAAAGAAAACGCAAATTTCTTCAAAGGACTACGAAAAAACGCAAATTTTGTCAACGAATAGCAGAAAAAATGCAAATTTTGTCAACGAATAGCAGAAAAAAATGCAAATTTTGTCAAAGAATCACGAAAAAAACACGAATTTTGTCAAATAATCGTAAACTTCGGAAGGACCCGAAATCCAGAAAATTCCAAAACTCATTATCTGGAATCCTCGGGACCTTTTTGGTCCCGAGGATTCCAGATAATGAGTTTTTACGATGGAAGAAATTTCAAAATCCGCCAGTAGATGGCGCCTGTATACTGAATCAGCCTCAAATCCTCCCTACGAAATAAATCTCCGCTACTTCTGAAAAAAAAACTTGCTTACAGAAATTTTTATATTGTAGAAATGGTGATATATATGTTTTATATGATATAGTTTTTGAAGGTTTTAAACAAAATTAAAATATTTAAAAGCTTTAATATGCTTTTACAAATATTTTAACAGCAGAATCGAATGTAGCATAGATTTTTTAGTAAGCCTAACATGGCGTTTAACTATGGTTGATTCGCAAACTGGAGTGGTCGCACCCGGATGCGTTACAGACAGTTTCTTGCCTTTGGATTTTATTATATGGGAGATACCGGTAGATCATCGCAAAGCCTCGAAAGGTATCATCGCTATTTCTGAAAAAGTACTTAGAGGAATAAAATGCTTACAGAAATAAATTTAAAAAATCCTTTAAATTATTTAAAGACTTTAATATGCTTTTACGAATATTTTAAGAGCATAATCGGATTTTTTTAATGAAACGTTCAAAGAGTCATTCATGGAATAGATATGGAATTTGTGTTTTTGAATGGCAACATTATTTGTTTGTTTACATCAGATAATCGGATGTTTAATCGGTTATTTTTAATTTAAAACTTAAAGCATTATAACTGGATATGATATACATGTTTTATACGAAAATATGCTGAACAGACATTATTTCAAGTAGAAGAAATTATCATTTAATGGTTATGTGTTAGCATATCTTTTTCAGTAAGCCTAACATGGCGTTTAACTATGGTCGACTCGCAGACCAGAGTGGTACAGCCCGGTACCGTTACAGACAGATTCTCGCCTTTGGATTTTATTATAAGTAAGATTTTCTGGCTCAAAATAGGGTTGGCCTGGGAAAAGCCGGAAGGTTAGCAACTAAGAAAATCTAAAAAAACGCATAAAAATAGCCATTATCTGCCCTTGAAAATTGATTACAAAATGTGAATATGATTGATTGCAGTCCTATGTAATCAACTTTGAATATAACATATTAGTGAAATAAAATGAATTCACTCATACTAAATATTTCAATTGGTGAAGTCTATTATTGCGACAACTAATGCAAAGTTGCCACATGCGCCTTTTACTTCTTTTTTTTTAGTACAATTATTTCTAAATAATAATCATCTTTCTGGTAAGTTTCTAGTAGGTATCTACCAAAATAATTATTGTTTAGAAACAATGGTAGTCGGAATAATAAAAAGTAGTCGCCTGCGACAACCCTGCTAATGTTAAAACATGCATTTTTTAACCGTGATCCCGAATTGCAATTGCGGAGACGGACATTAAGAAAAATAGCGACCTAAGAAAAATATTTTTAAGCGGACTTTTTACATTCAATCACCAAATTGTGAATGGCGACCTCTTATTTCCATTTTTATCGACCAATTTTCTGCATAAGAACACTCAGAATTCTCAAACAATGTGGATCAGAATTTTTCAAATTTCAAGATTATTTTTTCACAGAGTTCTCAACCTTAAAGTTATTGAGAGAATGAGCGCATGAAACTGTCACCTTGTCATCTTAACTATAAACTGAAATACTACTTAACCCATTTATGTCCAGCGTCGATGCTTTAGTAAAATGAGAAAAGTACATTTTACACCACTTAAAATGTAATAGGAATTTGATATCTTATTTTACCGAGGAGTACTCGATAAAATGTCACCAAATTTCTATTAAAAAAAAGTGAAGTGAAATTCTCTTTTTCCCATTTTACTAAAGCGTCTCTAAATAGGGATGCTAGGCATAAATGGGTTAATATCACGGCCCATGTTATAGCAATTCCATTTATCTGCTATATTGTAATTGCGATAAACAGAGCATTGTATTAATTCAACAAACCCATATTAATAGATGAAACATTAATATTATTTATTAAATATTTCATATATGCGTGCTATGTTTATTTCCCTATTAGTTCACTAAATATATAGTCTCGAACGATCCTTAGATGAAATTGGCATTATTCTAGTTTACTATAAACATTATTGTTCATAGTGTTCAAACATTATAGTTCAGTATATTCTTTATTTTTTTCCAATTTAAATAATATTAATAAAAGATGTAAATAGTTTCACTGTTAGCCGCATTAAAACTTTTATTGACATATTCAGTCTATTTTAAAAGTTTGATATGTTTGACAATGTGGCAAGGCAACATGTGCGAACATCAAAGAGTACGGTGTGCATATGTTTTTTTAGAACAGTACTTACCTTACTCAGCACTGCTTTCTCAAAAATCTGCAATATATTGCATAGAGTTGAGTAGGTTTACAATTCCTAAGTGAATTATGGTAGGACTTGTGTTAGTGTATAAAAAATGGAATATCTGAACAGATATTAATGGGATAGTTTTATATTTGAATAAATTCTAATTAATTCAAACGGAGTTTTTTTTTTCTTTTTAATCTTTTTCTTTCTTTTTTTTAAAAACAATCTTTAAATATATAACTCACAGAAAAATCACTCTGGAAACTTATTTTCTTCCCTTCCTTTTCCTTCTACCCATTAGAAACATAGAAGCCGATGATGAAAGTACTTTAACATAAGAGTGGATGCAGAAAGCGAATTCTGTGTATATCGCTCATTAATGGTGATGGAACATGCTACTGGACAAGTTATAATTTATAAAGAAAATTATTAGGTCATCCAGAAAGTTCTGGGATTTTTTTATATATTTTGCGTCCATAAATGTCACATTCCCACCCGGAATTTTGGAATAAGACTTTTCTTTTATAATGTACGTGAAGAAACTGCTTTTACTTATTTCGAAATAAATTTGTTTGTAAATTCTGGTGACATTCAATCATTTCAACATTATCTTAACAGAAGTATACTACAGAACTTTCCGAATGACCCAATATATTTTTTAATACTTTTTACTGAAATCAACAATATACCATTATTTTTACTTAATATAATGAAATATGAAATACTAACAAGGAATTATGCAACACTAATAAGTCTGGTGTATGTGTTCACTTGTTAAGTTACTCAGTCCTACCACAATGTTCATACAAAATGCTCAGTCACTGATAACACAATAACTGACAATAAAATAAAATATTATTTTTTTGTCTTGGTAGGGTGAAACCCCCAGTTATTGACACCTAACCAGTAACTGACACTTGAGCAAAAATCTAACTCAAATAAGCATTTTGTTGTAAAATTTTACAAAATAATGTTATCTAGTGATAAATGAGACACTTATTTTTATTTTGGAGTCAATTTATTCACCACTGGAGGGCATGAACATATTCAATGAGGAAGAAACTTTTGAGAATACGAAAAGGGCCATTTTGAAGCAACCATTTTATTTCTAAAATTAAGGAAGTGTTTTATAAGGAAGTGTTTATATTTGTAATCCAACCATCCTAAACTTTTTCCTTAAAGTTATATTACTAGAAATCAGTTTAAAGATGCATATTATATATTAGGGCCATAATTTAGGGTTTATAGTTATTTAATTAAGCTTAATGGGGGGTGCCAGTTATTGGTCCCTAGAATTTCATTTCGCCAGTCTCTGACAGAGGTGTTAGTTATTGGTTATATTAACCCTTTGGGGACGAGCGACACGTATACGTGACGCATAAGATGTTCAGAATCCTCGATTATTCCCACCAGTTATTTTTTATTGTAATCTTTGCCTTATTAAATCTTTGCATTTCTGCGATTCAATTAGGCGAAAATTTCTGTTTTGAAAAACCGGTGGTAAAAGATTAAAAATTCTGTAAAATACGCTCGTCGCGAAGGGGTTAAAGAAAGTGGAAATCTATTATTTAAACTGTTTAAAAATTCATAATAATAAATTAAATTTATCTTGTAGTAAACACCGTTAAAATTTAAGTTGTTTTACCTGTGTCTGACACCAAATGTCAGTCACTGGTTCATAAATGTCAGTTATTGGATATCTGCATTACTAATAATGCAGTACTAAATAGTACTGCTATATACTCTTACTATAAACTCTGCATTACTAATAATGCAGTACAGCTTACTAAATCCTACATTTTATAATAAATATTAAGGTATTTTGTTTTTATAATAAAGAATAAAGTTTTTTTAAAGCACTTTAATCTTTTAAAATAAAGTGTCAGTCACTGGTTCACTTTGTGTCAGTTACTGGTGTTTCAAAATAAGGATGGTGTCAGTTACTGGAGTTTTTCACCATATTTATGAATAAAATTAATTTTTAATAATAAAATGAATAATTTTTCAAAATTTTGCCAATAATATTTTTTTAATCTATTACTATTCTTTCGAAAACTTCCTAAATTTTTGTAATAGTGATTTGAAAAAGAAAGAATACTTAAGGTGTCAGTTACTCGGGGTTTCACCCTATATAACATTTACTGTCCTAGATTTATTTCGTAGCCCTTTTAGATTTTAATCCACCATTACTTTCAAACTCTTCTCTTACTTCACACTTCTCTTTAAAATATTTTAAGAAAACTCACTTAGTGTCTAATCTAATGTCACTAACACTAATCATCACTTTGTGTCAATCACTTAGAAAAAGCATCACTTAGAAATCACTAAGAAATCATCTCATTAGGATCTCTAACATCTTTAACTGATTTTAACATTTGATTTTAGCATCTGATAACAATTGATTTTTTAACAACTGATTTTAACATCTTTAACTTCTATTATCTTATTATCGCATTAGAATCGTCATCATCATTAGAATCTCTTAAAATCATCACTTAGAAATGATCACCTATGTATTTTGTATTAGAAAAATTATCACTTAGTCATCATCACTTAGGAAATCAATTACTGTCGAATCTAGTGTCTCTAACACTAATCACTTAGTCTCAGCAACAGTTTTCAAGAACAAAGAAAAAATCTCTTCTGAACTCAGTCAATACTTGTCCTGCACTATAAACTCGGTTCCTTCAAGTCTCTCCTTAAATGTTGTCTGATCGACCACACCCAGAATTATATATGCATATCTTAATTTCTTCTCTGAGAGGATTCTCAGAGAGGTTTAAGAAGGCTTCGAGCTCATAAATTTAGAGGTTGACAGGAAAGTCCATATTCATACGCAACGTTAAAGGTTCGTTTCGAGAACAAACTTTTCACATACATGCTTGATGTTTCCATCACTACTCAAACCTTCTTTTTTACACAATATTTAAATGAAAAATTGCCGTACCTTTCGTTGAAAAAGTTCCATTCTCCTTCAGAAACAATCTCACAACAAACAACAAGTTGTATGCAAAACGACAAATCCACTTTTTCGTTAATTGTTTTAACTGCTAAAGAAGTGGATTTTCATTGAAATAATCATGAATGATTTTGTAAAGAAATTAATTGTTTATGTATGCTAATAAGATTAGATGCTCAGAAAATTTAAGAAAAAACGAAATAATCTTATTGAGTTTAGATTCTGCTTTGTTCAACGATGTGATTTCCTCCAATTTATTTAAATGTCAAAACACAAGTCAGCTAACTGAATATTCCAATTTGTAAGTGAATTTTTTAGATAATTTCCAAATCATACCAATACATCCACCAAAATGAAAAGCCTATAAAACGTAGTAGGTGTCGGCCAAATTTACCATCTAGAATTCAGAAACTATTTTAGTGCTGTGTAGGGCAGCAAAATCAATAAAATAAATATCTTGAATGATAATGGTAGAATAATCTTTCCTTTCGCAAAGGCATGTAACATCATAAGAATGGCGCCTTGTACACCAAGATAGAACGAAAATGTAACTTTATATTCTTCATTTTGAAAAAAACTCATTCACCAACTATTGGATTGAAAATCCACTAATTATTAAGAGTGACTAAAAAATAATTTTGTGAACAATATGGGCAATTAGTCACAAAATGAACAATTATGAATAAAAATATTTCGGTCTTAATTGTAGCGTAGATATTTACATTTTATTACATATTAAATGTCAACATATATTGTATTCTTATACTGTATTTCTTTAATGATGTAAATTGATACATATATATATATTTATTTAACAAAGCAGAAATCATTGGCCAGAGAAAAAAAAACAGGAAATCCAATTATTTTCATATGAAATAAATACACAGTAAATGTCAGGCTGTGACAGGTTACAATTGACGTTCCACAGCTGGAAAAAAAAAGTCACTAATTGGACCCCTCCCTACCCACCACCCACCTCTTTCTTAAACTGTAAGTATTTGTATGGAAGAAATCGTCAGCAAACCTCAGTTTAACTAGCAATAAGTTATGTAGGAGAGACGGAGAAAAATGCATTCAATGGTGAGGGATGGACTTAAAATTTGCATGCAGGTCAAGAAGGTCAACGAATGATGAGGTTCCAGGAAGACAAAAATTTACGTACAAACAAGCCCTATGGAAAACCCGAGACCGATGTCAAAGAAAATAACATTCATTCATTCTGCACTGAAGTTTCTTTGGAGAAAGAAGAGAAAAATGTATCTTGGCTGGCATTATCAAGAAAACGATGCAACGAGAATTCGACATTGAACCGAGCCCATGAATTCAAAGCCTCCGAGCCCGGTACAAGTCAACGCTTGAGTCAAGACCCACTGTCCAAAAGCTCTGTTACCGATGCAAGTCCACTGTCCAAAGGCTCTGTTCCCGATGCAAGACGAATATCTGGAAGTCTAAGCAGACTGCATATTGTATGAACGCTTCGTGCAAGCTAGATGTGTCAAGATCCACTGTCCAAAGGTCAGTTTCCGATGCAAGACGAATATCTGGAAGTATAAGCAGACTGCATACTGTATGAACGCTTTGTGGTAGCTAGATGTATCAAGACCCACTGTCCAAAGGTTCTGTTCCCGATGCAAGACGAATATCTGGAAGTATAAGCAGACTCTATACTGTATGAACACTTCGTGCTAACAAAACGTGTCAAGACCCACTGACCAAAGGTTCTGTTCCCGATGCAAGACCACCGTCTAAAGGTTCGGTTCCAGATACAAGTAGAATAAGTAGAAGTACTAGTGAACTCTACCCTGTGTAAACGATTTGTGACAATTGGATGAGTCGAGATTTAACTAAACAAATAAGGGGACACCACATATGCTAATTAATGATACATACTAGGAATACACCATAATTCACATGGTTGCAGAATAGCATGTGGTAAGTGATATCTATCTCAGATTGCGGTCCAACACTAACAAAACAATTTTTAGAAGAATCGTGTAATAAGATGACGTAAGATGCACACTCTAAAAAATCTTTCGTCAAAAAACGTAAAAATTTCTGACAACACAAGTGCTTAAACCTCGCGTGATTTGACAAAATTTCCACGTTTTGATTGGACGATTTCAGAAAATTTTTGAGCTTATATTGATGAAGATAACACGATTTGAAGAAAAAAAGCCATACAAAACTTCCGTTTAAGAAGCGGAACATGGCTGAGAGTAGAATCGCCGGATTATCCCTGTAATTTGGCGGAAATGCAGCTTAGATTGGAAAATTTCCGGTAATTTTTAGCTTACATTAATGATGAACTTACCGTGTTTTGGGAGATAATAGGCAAATCAAAATGATAATTAACGGATGTAATTAATGAAAAATACTTAGCTACTGAAGGTTTGTTTTATAATGTGTTATCGCTGATTCATTATGCGCACAATAGGTTTGTGCAATAAAAACAAATGAAATCGAGAAAGAATATTTCCTCGCTTAAATGAGAATACACGGAAAAAAGACAAATGTTTCTTAATCTAAGTAAACGAGCAGGGAAGACCAAGCTATGCTCGGACAAAATTAGCTTTGAGTTCAAATATCAAGACCCATGACCAAAATGGCTCACTAATCAAATTTTCTCGAACATGTGACCAAGCCCAATTGTCTTCTCGAGCCCGAAACCCGTAGTTTATTGGTTGAATCATGTATATTGTCTCTTAGTGAGAATTTCTAGAAAATTCCTTCAGATTCTAAAAGCCAATTTTTTTGCCAAATTTACCGATATTTTTTCATTTGGCGCCAAGCAAGTGTTTTGGCATTGGTAATCTTAAAAGTAAATTTTACCACCAAATCTCGCCAATGTCGCCAACACTTTTTAAGATAAAAATAGCTTGACCCATAATTATCCATGACCAAAATAACCCACAAATCGAAATTTCTGGAACATGTGATCTAGCTCAATAGTCTTCTCGTTCCCGAAACCCGTAGGATATAAAATTTAGTCAAAATAGTCTGAGCCGGTTTTTACATAAAATTATCTTGAGCCACAGTGACCAAAAACTGACCCACTAATCGGATTTTCTCGAGCATGTGACCTAGCCCAATGATCTTTTCATGCCCAGAAACCGTAGGATACAAAATTTAGTTAATATCGTCTGAGCCGTTCTTAAGATAAAAATAGCTTGACCCATAATGACCCATGACCAAAATGACCCACTAATCGAAATTTCTGAAACATGTGAGCTAGCCCAATAGTCTTCTCGTTCTCTAAAACTGTAGGATACTAAATTTAGTTCAAATCCTCTGAGCCGTTTTTGAAATAAAATTAGCTTGGCCCACAGTGATCCAAAAATTACCCACTAATATTATTTTCTCGGACTTGTGACCTAGCTCAATGATTTTCTCGTGCACGAAACTCGTAGGATACATAATTTAGTCAAAATCATTCGAGCCGTGTTTTAGATAAAATTAACTTGACCCGCGCGCAAAAATTACCCACTAATCGAAAGTTCTCGAACATGTGACCCAGCCCAATAGTCTTCTCGTGCCCGAAAATGGTAGGATACAATTTTTTTTTCAAAATCGTTTGAACCGTTTTTTAGATACAATTAGCTTGACCCTGACCCATGGTGACCCAAAATGACCCACTAATTAAATTTTCTCGAACATATGACCTAGCCCAATGGTTTTCTGGCGCTCCAAAATGGTAGGCTACAAAATTTCGCAAAATCGTTAGAGCCTTTTTTAAGATAAAATTTGCATATATATGTATAACCACACACACACACACACAATATTTGCTCGTATTAGAATATATGATATGATATAACCGCGAACGAAAATATGCAATAACCTTTTTTGAGTTACCCTCGATTCCGAAAAGCTTTCTTTATCTTTAGAAATCTCAGAATCTAATATTTCGAGATTTATATAGATACATAAGTAGATAATAATTGGGGGTTCTACGCCAGCGGTGGGTGCGGTGGTGACCTCTGAAGGTGAAGTTCAAGGTTACCGGAAGTGGCAGGTGTGGACACCGGAAGTCGCAGGTAGGGATAACAAGCATGTTGAGACAGGAAGTGAACAGGAAGTACGATCGGAAACGCGAAAGGAAGTTTAACCGGAAACACCACAGGAAGTGAATGCGATAAGGAGAGAGGGGGAGGGCTTATTTTTGTGGGGGGCTTATGCTAACCTGAAATAAAAATGGAATTATTTCTTACTTTGTAAAAATTTAACATAAAATGTATCTTTTTTTTTTTTTTTTTCTTTTTTTTTCCACCTGAAATAAAAATTTTATTTGCTAACTAACACCTAATATAAAAATGGAAATCTTTCTGACTTTGTTTTACTTTCTAAAAGTTTTACATGAAATTTATTTTAAGACTGGAAACGCGACAGGAAGTAAGACCTGAAACCGGATTAGACATGCTTTTTCCAAAAAGGGTTTTCAGGAAGCAGTAAACATGTTTTGGGAACATGTTTGGGAGCTTGTTGCAACAGGAAAGGCAGTTTAAAAGACCGGAAGTGATTAAGCGATAAGAAAAATACAGGAATATACACGTAGATTTTGTTCTTTGTAGAGGGTGAAATTTTATTTTATTTTTTATTTAAAGAGTTTTCTTTTTCTTTTCTTTTTTTTTTTTTTCATTTAAAGCGTTTCAAATTATTTTTTATATTATTATTTTTTTTTTTTGTAGTGGGTTACGTATTATTTTAATTTTTAGTGACGTTAGAACCTACAATGTTCTGTACCACACATGTCTTATCTTAGGTTATCAAGGATGTGTATGTGTTGTTATCTCTTTAAATGCGAGAGATGGGGCTTCAGACCTGCGTTGAGATATCTTTATCATAGTTTTAATGAACTGCAGGAAATTGTCTTTAGCTATTGAGTAATTCGCGAGTTTTGGTTTAATATGAATGCTAGTACATCTGTTTGTTTAATTTACAAGCACATTTCTCTTAAAACATTCTGTCAACAGATCATTTCCATATTCGAAATAATAATTTAGAAGGAAAATTTTTATATGAAAATACTATGAAATGTCATTTATAGAGATTGACAAAAATAGCATGCTTGATTCTTTCTTGTATTAACCTTATATTCGAAATAGAGTTTTGTTACGAAAAATAACGTGTTTACATATTTTAAAAACGAAAGCAAAGTGATTTTTACAAATGTAACTATAAGCTATACATCCACGCATTTGTGTTATTGAATTAAATTACAATGCTTAATATTGTATCCACCGTACTATTTTCCTGCAAAAGCCGTTTCACAAACTTGTGTACTGAAATTAATGTGGCATTTTTAGGGAAAAATTAATTCAAGTCTTTAAGACTAATCTTTCAAAGGAAAAAAAGATTTATCATACTTTCTCTTACATTATATCTTCCGTTTTTTAAGTTTACAAATTTGTGGAGTAACTTAAATAATCGTTTTTATACTAATTAAACAATATATTTTTTAATTATATGTTTTTTTAATTAACTTGTAATAGATTCTTTTTTTTTCTTTTTCTTTTTCTTAAAAGGGTACTGTAGAATAACTTATGTCACAAATACTACATCCTTCTTTAGTTAAATATGTTTCACTTAAGACATGACAAAGTGTCTTAGAAACATTTCATTTTGGAGTTAAGTGATTAAACAAGAAAAATATTATTTATAAAAACACAACACATAAGACTAGCGGCTGAGAGGTTCTACTCTCAAAGCTGATAGATGGAAGGTGTTAGGTTTAAACCTCTCTCACGGTCGTCGACCTAACCGTTCGAAGTTTTCTTCGAAACTTGTCAATATGGGTAAGAACACCTTAGAAAGACCTACATGGAGACACTTATCCCTAACGCAGATAATCAACCCTATATTTAACCAACCAGTCACAACACGCAATTCATAATCATTACATTCAGTTAATAAGTGATTCGACATGCAAGATTTGATTTATAGAAACATACAATATGATATATCACACTAAACATACAATTTGAACGATTTTTTCCCTTTCATATGAAAAAATTTTAACAATTTTTAGTGACTATTTAACTTATTAAAGAGAGCGGGTATTTTGTTTAGAGTTATACGATTAAAATAAATTTTCAATAGATTTGACTTTATACAACCAACATTTAAAAAAAAAAAAAGGGAATGGAATCTAGTTTTTATAAAGTAACGTTTTTCAATTTTACAAATACTTCACACCCCGTCTTTTTCCCCCCTCTTTTAGTAGACTTTACATACATAAGACATAAAAAGCGTTTTAGAATACATCATTTAGAAATTAAGTGGTTTGATAAATAAAATACTATTTATAAAAGCAATAGATACAAAAGTAATAAAGATTTTTACTTACAAATGTACGAACTTCTGATAGGTAAGACTTTCTAAATCATTGTGCAAGAATTAAGTGGTTATTGAACTTATAACATTATAGGATGAAATAATCACGTGACGTATTTTTAAACCAATAAAATGTCAGTATTTTCAAACAAATAAAAAGTTAGTATTTTTACACGAGCGCCCTCTATCATTATATAAATTTCAATGAAACGAGTTCATAACATTCTACTGTGACCTGATATCGTTGTAATAGGTTGTATTTTTCATTTAAGTTATTGTGGAACGAGTTATGAATTCTTATGTTGGTGATGTAACCAACTTGGAGTGTCAACACTCATCACCAGAGTTAAATAATCAAGAGATGGATTCTACACTTTTATCCAAAGAAGGACTCGTTTCGAATTATGAAGTGAAACTCACCTCATCAGGACTAAAGAAACAGAAGTTACCTCATGTGCGTAAGATGTGTAACACAGCATTTCCTCGAAAAGTTAACTTAGTGTTTCATATGAAAAGTCATCTAAAGGAAAAATCTTTTTGCTGTGAGGTGTGTGCTGAAGTTTTTTCACAAAAGAGTGATTTACGTAAGCATCAAAAGATTCACAAATTGCCCAAACAATACAAGTGTAGTGATTGCAACGAGATATTTTCAAGAATGTCTGACTTATTAATACACAAGAAGACCCATAAGATTCGTAAACAATATTCATGTGCAAAGTGTTGTGAAATATTTAAGTGTGAATCGGATTTTTTACAACATTGTGATACTTTTCATAAAGTTTTACCTAATATTGCGAAATCACCCTGTTTAAAAGATTTGTTATTTGAACTTATAGTGAAGCTTATAGATTAGTTCGAACTTATAGTGAATTAAAAGACAAAATGATATGCAAAATATATGAACTAGAATTAACAGACCAAAACATACATGTACATGCTGAGAATGCCTTTTTAAAGTTGTACAACGGCTTTGAAGATTTCACAGAACGAGTGTTTAATTGGACATTACGAAAAATTTTGAAATTAGAATTGATTACAGCTCAATATGACAGGCTTATTTGATTTGTATTATTTTAAATGATTAATAAATAGTTTGATTGCGAAAAAAAGTGTTTTCTTTAGCATACACTGTGTGACTTTTAAACTAATGTTGTGTATTTTGAATGTGTCAGACAAAACAGGAGTGTGTTGACATTTAAAAAAAAAGATTTTACATAATATAAAAGTTTTACAATAAAAATTGACTTACCTAAAGTTTTTTCAAGATAGTCACGATATCCTTTCCATTACAATTATTTTAAGGAAATAGAATTTAATTTTGTTGTGAATAACACATTGTTGTTAACATCACGTGGTTTGTCTTATCATAACTATGAGATCCTAAGATCACTTCATATTAACATGATAACGAAGAGTAAAAAAATGACTAATGCAAGCCGATTTTCCTGCCTAAACTTGTTATCAGCTTGCATGAGTGACTCATCTTTACATGTGTGGATTTGTATGTTGAAAAAATGATTGCTATGTTTAACCTGTGTAGACGATTTTTATCCGGAAGTTGTTTGAACTACCAAATTTCAGATATCACACATTTTACTAGAACATTTAAATATTTTAATGTCTTTTCGCCCGCAAATTGGAAACTTAGGATTATCACCTTTACATCGAGACATGGAAGGTAGAAAAATAATAACTTTACACTTAGACAATATTTTAATTTAAGAAGAATTAGACTTAACACATTGTTAGAGTTTCTTTGAAAAATATCTAGTTGGTTGTAAATTTTAGAAAATTCGACCTAACGAAATTAACACACTTAAAAATATCTAGTTGGTTATACATTTTATAAAATAAGCAACAAATAAACATTTCGATACATTGACAAAAGAAAATAATTAAGTTTAAGTAAACTTTACACTTAGACAATATTTCAAACTAAGAAAAATAATAACTTTACACTTATATAATATTTTCAACTAAGGAAAATTAATAACTTTAAAAATCAGACTTAACACATTGTTAAAGTTTTTTTAAAACAACACAACATTTTCA
The DNA here is from genome assembly GCA_963931845.1 of Maratus michaelseni. Classification (NCBI taxonomy): domain Eukaryota; kingdom Metazoa; phylum Arthropoda; class Arachnida; order Araneae; family Salticidae; genus Maratus; species Maratus michaelseni. The sequence goes on along the minus strand of OZ007589.1, from coordinate 94,204,578 downwards.
AAGCAGTGGAAATAGTATACCTGAAAAAAATTCAACTTAGTGGAATTTAATAGTGAAATTTTTTAACCTCACTCATTTAAAAAATAAAACTTTGTAAATTTTTTCCATTTTTAAATAAAACTTATTTAAAAAATAAATAAGCAACTATTAAACATTTTGAATGTCTTAGACAAAGTGTGAATAAATTTGTTGAAATTATATAAAACATGAAAAATTTCATTACTTTTAAAAGAAATTTTATTTTTGGTGAAATAAACTCGAGGTATTTATTATATGTTACTTAAACTACATGAGAATTGATTGAAAATGTGTTACTTTTAATCACTCACAAGATAAGACATGATGTTACAATATACACATAGGAATGACATAGGAATTTCAGATGGGTTTTTCTCCCACACATGACGTCACTGATAACATATTTACTGATCAAGTCATAAAATCATAGTTTAGGGTAGGTTTTTAAGCACGAAGTTTAGTTGAGATTTAAGATATTTGAGAAATATAAACTACAACTTTGGCTACTTTTTGAAATTTCCCCATACATAAGAAAAAGAACATAGAAAAATAAAATGAAAAGTCGTATTTGAATGGAATCAAATTATTATCCTTTCACTTAACAGCTGAATGCGTCGGTAATTACATCACAAAGGCACTGATAACAACTGATTGAATATATTGTGTTTCTTTTTTAAGGTTAAATTGATTTAATATTCAAGTTATTTCTTAATGATACACTTAAAAACAATAAACTTAATTAGCATTCAAAAAGCAAACGATCACATTATTGTGTAAAACAATCAAATGTTTTAAAAGTCACGAGTTAAAATTTGAAATGACTTAGAGTTTAAGTAGAATTTAGATGTGAACCTTTTAAAATGAAATAATAGTTTTTTGTATCGCCCTCTATCGGTGGGTAATAGAATTAAGAGATAATTAAAAGTTTTAACTTGAATTCGAGCCCACAACAAAAATTATTTTTCGGTTTTATAATTTAGGGTAGGTTTAACTGAGCAAGCCATGATATTTCAGTATTTATAGACGATTTAAGATATTCGATAAAGGAAATCATCTGAATTTTTAATTTAATTGAAGGGTTTACTGCTTAAAGTACTACAAAATGAGTACAACACGATGCATAGTTTTTTAATTAATTATATTTTTCGAAAGGTTAAATTGACTTATTGATAAACTTAGGATTTATGTTTAAAGTGAATAAATTTGACATGTTAGGTTCACTTAATAACAGAGGGTTGAATAAGTTATTTTTAATAAAAATAAAGTTTACTAAAAGTTTTTAAAGTTAAAAAAATATAGTTTTAAAAAATTTAAAGTTTACAAAAAGTTTAAAAATCTTTAAGTAAATCAAAATTAACTTTTTAATTTTAACTATTGAGAGACTATAATCTAACTGTTTATCCTTGTAACCAACTGGTGCATATCAACTATATACTCTGTATCTGCATATGCGCAGAAAAACATAGACATTTAATCTAACTTGAGTTCGACTTTAAATTATTTGCCAACTTTTAAAAGTTTAATTACTATACACAACTCGATTACCTTTCCCACAAAACACCTTTCAGAAACAAAACAGAAATTAACACTTACCGAAAAACACGTCCACTTTGGGTGTTAGTCTTCACTCAACTAACGTTTCTCCCTTATCTTTGCTAGGGGGCGCTACAATCGCCGCTAGAGGCGTTAGTAGTCTTCAGGTGTGTGATAAGAATAAACTTTAAATCCAACTTACACTCGCTCAGTCATTCTTGCTTCTCTCTACCTTGCTAACAACCGTTTGCTGCTGGCTCATTGTTTGGTTGTTTAAACTTGTTGAATGACGTCATCATGTGTTTGTCTAAACTTGTCCAGTCTTGTTTTGATGCAGTACGTCTATTTAGATGAGTCATCACTCGCTTATCTTGGTTGACTTGTCCAAACTTGTTTTTGTGTGGCACGTCTATTTGGGTGAGTCATCGTTCGCTTATCTTGCTTTACTTGTTTGAACTTGTCTAGTATCCACCACCTCATGTCTTTTGTCATAGCTTGAATATACTTTACACCAATCACTTAAATATAAAAGTCTTGTCACAACTTACTTAAACTTTGATAAAAATATTAATTATTTATAAATTTCATCAAATTCTTATTTTTCTGATACATTTACTATGTAATTTTCGTTCAAAAATATGGTAAAGCCCGATTTTAAATCGAAGTCTAAGATAAATTCCCCAAATTTGTAACATTTTAACACTAATAATAAATATTGTAAGCACCCAGTACATACAAGTTTTGTAAAAATAATATTACTTATAGCTAACTCGTTATGTCCCATGATACAAAACTTCAATATAACTAAAATCAGTGTTAAACGAAAATATAATCACGTGTCTTTATATATTATTTTGAAATGCAAAGCATTATATCTAAACGAATGATATAAGGAGTAGTTAGAATATTTCGTATATTTTTGTTAGTAAAAAATTTATACACATTATCTTACAAGGTTGCAATATTCAACACACGGTTCACCATATTTAAAAACGATTCACCATGATTTAAAAACTTAGTAACATATTTTAAATTTATAAAAACATATTTTTATAAATAAACAATTATAAATACTTAAGTATTTTTAATTTAAATTTATAAATTTAAAATATGTTACTAAGTTTTTAAATCATTTATAAAAACATATTTTTATAAATAAACAATTATAAATACTTAAGTATTTTTAATTTAAATTTATAAATTTAAAATATGTTACTAAGTTTTTAAATCATGGTGAATCGTTTTTAAATATGGTGAACCATGTGTTGAATATTGCAACCTTGTAAGATAATGTGTATAAATTTTTTACTAACAAAAATATAAGAAATATTCTAACTACTCCTTATATCATTCGTTTAGATATAATGCTTTGCATTTCAAAATAATATATAAAGACACGTGATTATATTTTCGTTTAACACTGATTTTAGTTATATTGAAGTTTTGTATCATGGGACATAACGAGTTAGCTATAAGTAATATTATTTTTACAAAACTTGTATGTACTGGGTGCTTACAATATTTATTATTAGTGTTAAAATGTTACAAATTTGGGGAATTTATCTTAGACTTCGATTTAAAATCGGGCTTTACCATATTTTTGAACGAAAATTACATAGTAAATGTATCAGAAAAATAAGAATTTGATGAAATTTATAAATAATTAATATTTTTATCAAAGTTTAAGTAAGTTGTGACAAGACTTTTATATTTAAGTGATTGGTGTAAAGTATATTCAAGCTATGACAAAAGACATGAGGTGGTGGATACTAGACAAGTTCAAACAAGTAAAGCAAGATAAGCGAACGATGACTCACCCAAATAGACGTGCCACACAAAAACAAGTTTGGACAAGTCAACCAAGATAAGCGAGTGATGACTCATCTAAATAGACGTACTGCATCAAAACAAGACTGGACAAGTTTAGACAAACACATGATGACGTCATTCAACAAGTTTAAACAACCAAACAATGAGCCAGCAGCAAACGGTTGTTAGCAAGGTAGAGAGAAGCAAGAATGACTGAGCGAGTGTAAGTTGGATTTAAAGTTTATTCTTATCACACACCTGAAGACTACTAACGCCTCTAGCGGCGATTGTAGCGCCCCCTAGCAAAGATAAGGGAGAAACGTTAGTTGAGTGAAGACTAACACCCAAAGTGGACGTGTTTTTCGGTAAGTGTTAATTTCTGTTTTGTTTCTGAAAGGTGTTTTGTGGGAAAGGTAATCGAGTTGTGTATAGTAATTAAACTTTTAAAAGTTGGCAAATAATTTAAAGTCGAACTCAAGTTAGATTAAATGTCTATGTTTTTCTGCGCATATGCAGATACAGAGTATATAGTTGATATGCACCAGTTGGTTACAAGGATAAACAGTTAGATTATAGTCTCTCAATAGTTAAAATTAAAAAGTTAATTTTGATTTACTTAAAGATTTTTAAACTTTTTGTAAACTTTAAATTTTTTAAAACTATATTTTTTTAACTTTAAAAACTTTTAGTAAACTTTATTTTTATTAAAAATAACTTATTCAACCCTCTGTTATTAAGTGAACCTAACATGTCAAATTTATTCACTTTAAACATAAATCCTAAGTTTATCAATAAGTCAATTTAACCTTTCGAAAAATATAATTAATTAAAAAACTATGCATCGTGTTGTACTCATTTTGTAGTACTTTAAGCAGTAAACCCTTCAATTAAATTAAAAATTCAGATGATTTCCTTTATCGAATATCTTAAATCGTCTATAAATACTGAAATATCATGGCTTGCTCAGTTAAACCTACCCTAAATTATAAAACCGAAAAATAATTTTTGTTGTGGGCTCGAATTCAAGTTAAAACTTTTAATTATCTCTTAATTCTATTACCCACCGATAGAGGGCGATACAAAAAACTATTATTTCATTTTAAAAGGTTCACATCTAAATTCTACTTAAACTCTAAGTCATTTCAAATTTTAACTCGTGACTTTTAAAACATTTGATTGTTTTACACAATAATGTGATCGTTTGCTTTTTGAATGCTAATTAAGTTTATTGTTTTTAAGTGTATCATTAAGAAATAACTTGAATATTAAATCAATTTAACCTTAAAAAAGAAACACAATATATTCAATCAGTTGTTATCAGTGCCTTTGTGATGTAATTACCGACGCATTCAGCTGTTAAGTGAAAGGATAATAATTTGATTCCATTCAAATACGACTTTTCATTTTATTTTTCTATGTTCTTTTTCTTATGTATGGGGAAATTTCAAAAAGTAGCCAAAGTTGTAGTTTATATTTCTCAAATATCTTAAATCTCAACTAAACTTCGTGCTTAAAAACCTACCCTAAACTATGATTTTATGACTTGATCAGTAAATATGTTATCAGTGACGTCATGTGTGGGAGAAAAACCCATCTGAAATTCCTATGTCATTCCTATGTGTATATTGTAACATCATGTCTTATCTTGTGAGTGATTAAAAGTAACACATTTTCAATCAATTCTCATGTAGTTTAAGTAACATATAATAAATACCTCGAGTTTATTTCACCAAAAATAAAATTTCTTTTAAAAGTAATGAAATTTTTCATGTTTTATATAATTTCAACAAATTTATTCACACTTTGTCTAAGACATTCAAAATGTTTAATAGTTGCTTATTTATTTTTTAAATAAGTTTTATTTAAAAATGGAAAAAATTTACAAAGTTTTATTTTTTAAATGAGTGAGGTTAAAAAATTTCACTATTAAATTCCACTAAGTTGAATTTTTTTCAGGTATACTATTTCCACTGCTTTGAAAATGTTGTGTTGTTTTAAAAAAACTTTAACAATGTGTTAAGTCTGATTTTTAAAGTTATTAATTTTCCTTAGTTGAAAATATTATATAAGTGTAAAGTTATTATTTTTCTTAGTTTGAAATATTGTCTAAGTGTAAAGTTTACTTAAACTTAATTATTTTCTTTTGTCAATGTATCGAAATGTTTATTTGTTGCTTATTTTATAAAATGTATAACCAACTAGATATTTTTAAGTGTGTTAATTTCGTTAGGTCGAATTTTCTAAAATTTACAACCAACTAGATATTTTTCAAAGAAACTCTAACAATGTGTTAAGTCTAATTCTTCTTAAATTAAAATATTGTCTAAGTGTAAAGTTATTATTTTTCTACCTTCCATGTCTCGATGTAAAGGTGATAATCCTAAGTTTCCAATTTGCGGGCGAAAAGACATTAAAATATTTAAATGTTCTAGTAAAATGTGTGATATCTGAAATTTGGTAGTTCAAACAACTTCCGGATAAAAATCGTCTACACGGGTTAAACATAGCAATCATTTTTTCAACATACAAATCCACACATGTAAAGATGAGTCACTCATGCAAGCTGATAACAAGTTTAGGCAGGAAAATCGGCTTGCATTAGTCATTTTTTTACTCTTCGTTATCATGTTAATATGAAGTGATCTTAGGATCTCATAGTTATGATAAGACAAACCACGTGATGTTAACAACAATGTGTTATTCACAACAAAATTAAATTCTATTTCCTTAAAATAATTGTAATGGAAAGGATATCGTGACTATCTTGAAAAAACTTTAGGTAAGTCAATTTTTATTGTAAAACTTTTATATTATGTAAAATCTTTTTTTTTAAATGTCAACACACTCCTGTTTTGTCTGACACATTCAAAATACACAACATTAGTTTAAAAGTCACACAGTGTATGCTAAAGAAAACACTTTTTTTCGCAATCAAACTATTTATTAATCATTTAAAATAATACAAATCAAATAAGCCTGTCATATTGAGCTGTAATCAATTCTAATTTCAAAATTTTTCGTAATGTCCAATTAAACACTCGTTCTGTGAAATCTTCAAAGCCGTTGTACAACTTTAAAAAGGCATTCTCAGCATGTACATGTATGTTTTGGTCTGTTAATTCTAGTTCATATATTTTGCATATCATTTTGTCTTTTAATTCACTATAAGTTCGAACTAATCTATAAGCTTCACTATAAGTTCAAATAACAAATCTTTTAAACAGGGTGATTTCGCAATATTAGGTAAAACTTTATGAAAAGTATCACAATGTTGTAAAAAATCCGATTCACACTTAAATATTTCACAACACTTTGCACATGAATATTGTTTACGAATCTTATGGGTCTTCTTGTGTATTAATAAGTCAGACATTCTTGAAAATATCTCGTTGCAATCACTACACTTGTATTGTTTGGGCAATTTGTGAATCTTTTGATGCTTACGTAAATCACTCTTTTGTGAAAAAACTTCAGCACACACCTCACAGCAAAAAGATTTTTCCTTTAGATGACTTTTCATATGAAACACTAAGTTAACTTTTCGAGGAAATGCTGTGTTACACATCTTACGCACATGAGGTAACTTCTGTTTCTTTAGTCCTGATGAGGTGAGTTTCACTTCATAATTCGAAACGAGTCCTTCTTTGGATAAAAGTGTAGAATCCATCTCTTGATTATTTAACTCTGGTGATGAGTGTTGACACTCCAAGTTGGTTACATCACCAACATAAGAATTCATAACTCGTTCCACAATAACTTAAATGAAAAATACAACCTATTACAACGATATCAGGTCACAGTAGAATGTTATGAACTCGTTTCATTGAAATTTATATAATGATAGAGGGCGCTCGTGTAAAAATACTAACTTTTTATTTGTTTGAAAATACTGACATTTTATTGGTTTAAAAATACGTCACGTGATTATTTCATCCTATAATGTTATAAGTTCAATAACCACTTAATTCTTGCACAATGATTTAGAAAGTCTTACCTATCAGAAGTTCGTACATTTGTAAGTAAAAATCTTTATTACTTTTGTATCTATTGCTTTTATAAATAGTATTTTATTTATCAAACCACTTAATTTCTAAATGATGTATTCTAAAACGCTTTTTATGTCTTATGTATGTAAAGTCTACTAAAAGAGGGGGGAAAAAGACGGGGTGTGAAGTATTTGTAAAATTGAAAAACGTTACTTTATAAAAACTAGATTCCATTCCCTTTTTTTTTTTTTAAATGTTGGTTGTATAAAGTCAAATCTATTGAAAATTTATTTTAATCGTATAACTCTAAACAAAATACCCCTCTCTTTAATAAGTTAAATAGTCACTAAAAATTGTTAAAATTTTTTCATATGAAAGGGAAAAAATCGTTCAAATTGTATGTTTAGTGTGATATATCATATTGTATGTTTCTATAAATCAAATCTTGCATGTCGAATCACTTATTAACTGAATGTAATGATTATGAATTGCGTGTTGTGACTGGTTGGTTAAATATAGGGTTGATTATCTGCGTTAGGGATAAGTGTCTCCATGTAGGTCTTTCTAAGGTGTTCTTACCCATATTGACAAGTTTCGAAGAAAACTTCGAACGGTTAGGTCGACGACCGTGAGAGAGGTTTAAACCTAACACCTTCCATCTATCAGCTTTGAGAGTAGAACCTCTCAGCCGCTAGTCTTATGTGTTGTGTTTTTATAAATAATATTTTTCTTGTTTAATCACTTAACTCCAAAATGAAATGTTTCTAAGACACTTTGTCATGTCTTAAGTGAAACATATTTAACTAAAGAAGGATGTAGTATTTGTGACATAAGTTATTCTACAGTACCCTTTTAAGAAAAAGAAAAAGAAAAAAAAAAGAATCTATTACAAGTTAATTAAAAAAACATATAATTAAAAAATATATTGTTTAATTAGTATAAAAACGATTATTTAAGTTACTCCACAAATTTGTAAACTTAAAAAACGGAAGATATAATGTAAGAGAAAGTATGACAAATCTTCTTTTCCTTTGAAAGATTAGTCTTAAAGACTTGAATTAATTTTTCCCTAAAAATGCCACATTAATTTCAGTACACAAGTTTGTGAAACGGCTTTTGCAGGAAAATAGTACGGTGAATACAATATTAAGCATTGTAATTTAATTCAATAACACAAATGCGTGGATGTATAGCTTATAGTTACATTTGTAAAAATCACTTTGCTTTCGTTTTTAAAATATGTAAACACGTTATTTTTCGTAACAAAACTCTATTTCGAATATAAGGTTAATACAAGAAAGAATCAAGCATGCTATTTTTGTCAATCTCTATAAATGACATTTCATAGTATTTTCATATAAAAATTTTCCTTCTAAATTATTATTTCGAATATGGAAATGATCTGTTGACAGAATGTTTTAAGAGAAATGTGCTTGTAAATTAAACAAACAGATGTACTAGCATTCATATTAAACCAAAACTCGCGAATTACTCAATAGCTAAAGACAATTTCCTGCAGTTCATTAAAACTATGATAAAGATATCTCAACGCAGGTCTGAAGCCCCATCTCTCGCATTTAAAGAGATAACAACACATACACATCCTTGATAACCTAAGATAAGACATGTGTGGTACAGAACATTGTAGGTTCTAACGTCACTAAAAATTAAAATAATACGTAACCCACTACAAAAAAAAAAAAATAATAATATAAAAAATAATTTGAAACGCTTTAAATGAAAAAAAAAAAAAAGAAAAGAAAAAGAAAACTCTTTAAATAAAAAATAAAATAAAATTTCACCCTCTACAAAGAACAAAATCTACGTGTATATTCCTGTATTTTTCTTATCGCTTAATCACTTCCGGTCTTTTAAACTGCCTTTCCTGTTGCAACAAGCTCCCAAACATGTTCCCAAAACATGTTTACTGCTTCCTGAAAACCCTTTTTGGAAAAAGCATGTCTAATCCGGTTTCAGGTCTTACTTCCTGTCGCGTTTCCAGTCTTAAAATAAATTTCATGTAAAACTTTTAGAAAGTAAAACAAAGTCAGAAAGATTTCCATTTTTATATTAGGTGTTAGTTAGCAAATAAAATTTTTATTTCAGATGGAAAAAAAAAAAAAAAAAAAAAGATACATTTTATGTTAAATTTTTACAAAGTAAGAAATAATTCCATTTTTATTTCAGGTTAGCATAAGCCCCCCACAAAAATAAGCCCTCCCCCTCTCTCCTTATCGCATTCACTTCCTGTGGTGTTTCCGGTTAAACTTCCTTTCGCGTTTCCGATCGTACTTCCTGTTCACTTCCTGTCTCAACATGCCTGTTATCCCTACCTGCGACTTCCGGTGTCCACACCTGCCACTTCCGGTAACCTTGAACTTCACCTTCAGAGGTCACCACCGCACCCACCGCTGGCGTAGAACCCCCAATTATTATCTACTTACATATAGATAATACACATATATAAGTATGTATATATATGTGTGTGTGTGTGTATATACATATTTAAATGTATGCATATATATGTGTGTATATATGTATGTATGTCACTGGCGTCTGGCTAACAAAAAAGTACCAAAATAATGCTTCCTTAAATCTCGAAATATCCGAATAGTTTTTATTATGTGTTAATCAGTTTTCTCAAACTGAAATATTGCCTTTTAAGATGCTATCAATTTTCAATTAAACATTTGCAGCTGTGTAACTGCATTTATACATGCAGAAGTTATAAAATAAAATTAATATTAATGTTAATGTTGATACTGTTAATTTATCGTGCTCGTCTGTAAAACATGTCTGTTGAACAGGAAAATGTTTACCTGAGAATTGAAAGCGTCTTGAAAACCTATAATCCGGATTAAGAAAACGGATTAACACACTGTAAAAACTTCTTAGAAACGTTACCGAAAATCAGTGGCAGCAAAAGAAGTTTTTTTTTTTTTTTTTTTTTTTTTTTTTTTTTTTTTAATAGCTTTGTTAAATGGAGCGTTCAGAACTAAAGTGGATCAAATCCAAAAGTATAAAAAAATTATCTGATGCGGAATAATACTTTTTAATGGTGTATATTTTCAGAGACATACTGAACCAAGTCCCTGCTATCGCTATTTCTAACAAATGGTCGCAGTTGTTTTTAGACCTGAAAAATTCTCATAAAATTTCCGTGCTAAAATGGATCAATTAATTACTGTTTTTGAATTTTCAAATTATGACCCATATTTAAGTTAGTCTTCATACTACAACAATAAAAAAAAATATCCTCTAAATCACTTTAGGATTCAACTAGTGCTAATAAACTTTAACCTTGATTATCTCAAAATTATAATTTATGGACTTGATCCACTTTAGCTCCGAACGCCTCAATCTTGAAAATATATTGGTTTCCGAGGTTTTTAAAGATAAAGAATGCTTTTCGTAATCGTGGGTAACTCGGAAGAGGTTATTGTTTATGTTCGTTTGTGGTTATATTATCTTTTCCTAAATTAAGATTAAGAAACATTTGTTTTGTTTTTACTATGCACACTATTTCATAATCATGAAGCAATTTTATATATTTCTAAAATCGATTCACTATTGTTTAATGTGCACAGCAATTTTCCGATGAAACTTTAACTTAAATTCAAAATGAGCTACTAGAAATCTATATATTTAAAACGCTAAGCGTTTTGTTTCGACAATCCGTGAGAACAAACTACTACATCAAATTACATCATTCTTTTTTTAAATGAAAGATATTTGGTCACAGATTTGTTATCGTACATTCGTTTGCTCGAAAATTTAATTAATTAGCCGTAATCTTAAATTAAAATTTTACTTCTACTTATGACGTCATAAAGTCGACAATCGGATTAACGCCCACTGTTGCGACGTACAGAGTTTATTTTCTGAACTCAATGATTGTGAGCATAAAAAATAAATATTAAATATTAAAAGCACGTGACTTTTAGGACGAATTTTTTAATTTGTAAGTTAAAATATAGTTAAAATGTTTAAGTATTTCGGTAAAAATATTTATCCGTGTGTTTTATAAGCAAATAAAAATTCATATTTACTGTGACGTCACGGAAATATTGTCCATTGGGTTCATTTTATCATGAAGCATTATAACTTTGTTGATGCCATTTTTTTTCATTATAATTAAATGCAAAATATATTTTTATTTGTATGCATAGTGCTTAAGCCACGGACTCCGTGGCTTAAGCATAAATGTACGTGTGAAAAGTTTGTACCGGTGAAAATGACGTTATGCTTAGCTTGAAATGCATTTTAACATTGATAAAACTAAAAAGAAAAATTTATATGATTGTGTCAACATGGCGTAATATTAACTGATATTTCAATTTTTAATTTTAAAGATTAGAACTGGAGCCTTTATTGGTTGCTTCATCTTGATTGCATACTTTGATTACATGTTACCAATTACTTTTTTTAAATTATAGGATTAAGTTATAGGAATTATAGGATTTAAATTATTAAGATTTCCTTTTTTAATAAAAAAATTCACAAAAGTAAAGAATTTCAGGAAAAAAAAACTTGAAATAATGATTGTATTTTTAGCTAGAATAAACAATGTAAGGCTACTATTTTATAGGAATTATTTTGGTAGGTTTTTTATAAGTTCATTTAACAGTTCCTTATTAGCGGCAAAGTCTTATTTCTTTCACTGTGAATTTTTCTTTCGATGTCAAAAAATGGTAGTCTACTTTTGGACGCCAACCAAAACACAGTGGCAATATTTAGAAATGTATAACGATTGTGACAGCAAACGGCACTATCACTTTAGCTTTCATCGCGCTTACATCACTTCTAAATACTAAAAATTTAATTTTTTTACTACATTTTACAATTTTAATTCTTACATCCTCAATTAGAAAAAAAAATAACTTTCGATTGAAATTTATTTGAAATCTGCCGCTTAATTTAACGACTTTTTAAATAATTTTAAAGCATGGAATATTTTTCCATTCTATCTCAACAATGACCATCCGTTTGTTTTAATAATGTAAAATAGCCCCTTGGAAAGTTGCAACAATTGAAAATAGGTATCCCTAACCGTCATGAAAATTGAAAAAAAATAATAAGAAGAAGAAGAACCTGATAAATCATAAGATCAGATTATATATAAGATAGAGTATTTTGGCGCTAACATAAAATCTGTCAAAAGAAAAAAAAACTATTTTTAGTTTATGATTAACATAAAATTGATATGTTGAATTCGTTGATGTATATGTTGAATCAGAATATGCTAAGAACTGTTATTTATTATTTTTTTTTAAGATCCATTCGATATTTAACTAAGAGACCGACTGTGATGGAAAAGGAATAATCATCCTGATTATGTAAAGGGATAGAAGAAACCATACAAATAAATTACAATTGAAAACATTAAAATTCTCCCTCATCTGCATATTAATTTATTATTTTTAACAAAAATTCTTCATTTTTACATAAAAATTGATTTGCTTAAAACAATGGATGCGTTTTAGAAGATATGGATTTGAAACGAACAATGATTAAAGAGGACATTTTAAAACTTCTAATTTAAACATTTTAAAACTTTTTTTAAAGTCGAATTTCAACGGTGCCTTTGGGCAGATGCAATACATATGCGCATAGGAGCTCATTCGATTGCATTATCACAGTGGGGGGGGGGGGGTGCTTATACTATGTTCTTTTATTTACTGAATATGAGATGAAAGTAGGAAATTTGTATGATACTTTATGATAGGACTATTTGCATGATACTTTATAGGTCCTTGACCTTTTTTTTTTCTTTTTTTTTTGTCGTGGGGAATATGGTGGTAATGTCAAACTGATTTTCATTACACATTTGTTTACGGAGTGTTCATTTGGAGTTTACATCGGAAATAGCATTTCACTGGGGGGGGGGGGGGGGGAATTTTTTAAAATAAAATTTTGAAAGACTGTTTCATACGAAGCCCTACTTAAATAATAAAGAAGCTTATTTTACTGATATTGTTATAGTATTTTTTTCCGTCACGTTTTGACGGGTTCCATCTAGTTTGTCTTAATGTATTAGTTTTTAAAGCCAGTGCTTTAAATTGGAAGATACGATGCATTTAAAGAAAAAATACGGGGAAAAGCATATTTAACAAAAGAAACATATCTCATTTCATAGTTTCCACTGTTTTTTTTAACATCCTTCCTATTTTCCGTTCTTGTCAATACAAAAGTGATAATATTTACCCGATTCGAGGATATAAGTCTTTTTATGTGAAATAACATTTCAAATGGTCAATGCAATACACGCCGTAAAAAAGTCTCTGAATTAAAAGATCTTTTTTCTGACGGAAGGACTCTGAGTAAACTAAAATAAGACTTTAGATGAAAGAGAGAAAAACAGACTTACTATATGATCGTTGCTTGCATTCTAAAGAAAGGTGTAAAAAACGGAAGACAAACTTTTGAAAGACAAAAACAAACCAATAGTAGAAAGTAAATAGAAACACATCCTAATTCTTTGTAAGTCGAAACATCCGTTTAAAAAATAAAATAAAATAAAATAAAATAAAAATAAATAAAAGGCTTTCTGTTTTAAAATTCCTTTCCGGATAGTCTGTGAACCGCATTAAAAGAATCTGAACATAAAAGTGCTTAAGACGTTCATTTGTTAAGACGAAACGTCTATTGTTTCAGAAGCTAAATCTTAAAGTTTCCACCTTTAAAGTGTATTTTCTACTAATTTTGCTTTGTTTATTTACTTGTCACTCTGTACATCTTATATATATATATATATATATATATATATATATATATATATATATATATATATATATATATATATATATATATATATGTGTGTGTGTGTGTGTGTGTGTGTGTGTAACTGTAAATACCATAAAATATTTACTTTAAAAATAACATTGTGAGAAAGCTTAAGAAAATGAATTTTAAATTGCAAAAAAAAATTCTATATAAATATCACTGCAAAAAAAGTGTTGATTTTACAGAATAATACTGCCATCCCAGCTGCTAGTATTATACCATAAAATTAACAGTAATGAACAGTAAAATAAGCAGTAATACGCTGCTGCGCATGCGCGGTAGCGTATTACTGTTTATTTAATATTGAAAAAAAAATTAATTTTATGCACGAGCTCAGCCATGAAAATTAGCCTTGTCTATAAACTTTCGACCCGCTTCTGAAGTTTTTGAACATCGTGCATCAAATAAAAAACTTCCGAGTATTAATCTGAAAAAATTGTTGTACCCAGTCATGGCAAATATAAACCACTGAAAAAATAATATTAATTAGTAATATTCTTTTTTATATAATAATAGCAAATTTTAACTATAGAATGATACAGCGTAATTCACTTTTACAGGCTTATTTTTACGATAAACTGGAATTTTATTAAATAAAAAATTGCTCTACAGATATTATTAATCTGTATTAAATGATTAAAAGTTTACAATAAAAATGCACAGTGGAGCTTAGAAATATTTTTAAAAAAACCTAAGTTTACAAATTATGTCCCATGTGCAACCGAGTGAAGGAGATATGGCAGGTTTTGATTAGACTGTTATAAAATTCATCAAATGTCATTAAGTTTTAAGAAAAAAATAATTTTGCTCTCCAGCTCAGCCTTGAAAATTAGCCTGGTCTACAAACATCTATTTTTTACTTTCTTCTATCTTTACAAGAAGAAAATATTGGATTCATGCAAAATTTCGACTTCGGGATTTCGACGGATTTATACGACTTAGAAGGTCCTGAACACGGTTTAACTGTTTTTAGAAAATGTCTGCCTGTGAGTATGTCTGTCTGTCTATCTGGGTGTCGTGTCTGTATGCATGTCTGTATGTGACAAAATTTTGTGGCCGCTCTATCTCAAAAACTAATGCACAGACTTTAATAAGACTTTGGACTCGGTTAGACCTTAAAATATACATTGATACTGATTAGTTTTTGGTGTAAATAGCCCAACAGATGGTACTGCTATGCTGCATTTTTCACAATATTCACGATAGCTATATCTCAAGAACTGATGCACAGAATTTCGTCAAACTTCAGATTCTGTTAGATCCTAACAAAAATAGACTCTGATTAGATTTTCGTGCAAATCATATAATAGGTGGCGCTGCTATGCTGCATTTTTTACGATTTCCCCAATAGTTCTATCTCAAGGACTAATGCACGGATTTTCAACAAACTTCAGATTCAGTTAGACGTTGACATAAGTTGTTGCCGATTAGATTTTGGTGTAAATCCACCAACAGGTGGGGCTTCTATGCTGCATTTTTCAGGGTTTACATGATGTTAGCTATAGTCATATCTCAAGAATTAATCCAGGAAATTTCATCAAACTTCATATTCTGTTAGACCTTGACATAAGTCGGTGCTGTTTGGATTTTCGTGTAAATCATATATCACGTGGTGCTGCTATGCTGCATTTTTGTATTCTAAAATACATAATTATAAAAAATACGCTTTTTGAAGTATTAAGATGTATGAGATGGTAGAAATAAATACACAAATTAAAACTTCTTTTACTTAAGTAAGGTGTCATACATATAAAAACACAAATATCAAAACTTGACATGTTTCGGTTTACATTCTAAAACCATACTCATAAGTAGATACCTCGTCAACAAAAAATCAAACCCGAATGACACTGGACACCATCATATATACAAGATACAGTATAACAAAACAACGCCATCTATAATACAAAACACAAATTAAAAACACATAAAAACATTAACCCTCAAATCAAGCTTGTATACATAATTGTTTCCCTCTATTCAAATTCGCCCCACAATATTTACTCAAAAGCTCTAACCACAAAGGTGGAATAATAAAAGAGAAAGTATCATTACAGACTAAACCCCTTCGTAAATAAGTTTCAACGGATTCTCTTATAAGGGACTTGCGGTAAAAACTCGAAATAAAAATTAATTTAATATCATTAAATAAAATTTTAATCCCCCCCTCCAAATATAATCTAGATAAAGCTGTTTTCATGCGGCCAAATTTAATGTCAGATTCATGTTCTTTCTTTATTATACTTAACTTTCTCCCTGTCATACCAATATAATAACGGATCTCACCCCCCTCATTAACATACGGAATTTCATATACCCCTGAAAGATCTCCTGCTTAACCGGGTCAAACTGTCTATAAAGTAACTCTTTTAATTTATGTGGTGGTTTCGCAATTAAATCAATATCAAACTTTTTTAATCTGAACTTTAACCTCTCAAAGCTACCCTTCATATAAGGAAAAGATACTCTTTTAACTTTAGAACCCTCACCCTCCCTCTCATAATCTTCACATACAGCTTGATCATTCCCCCCAATATTATCATTTCTATAATAATTAATCAACTTATTGATGCTATCCAATTTAAAACCATTACTCACAGCTGTATCACGGATAGTCTGTAATTCTTCCCTCAAAAACTCTTCAGAACAAACCTTAAAAGCCCTATTAACTAAAAAACGGAAAGTGGAAAACTTATAATTAAAAGGAGAATACGCTGAATTTGGGATTACATGCCTACTATTCAAACTCTTCCTATAAACCGTTCTCTTCAAAAAAGTAGTCTCCCTTTTTTAGATACCTTTTTAACCAGAGGGGGAGAGTTTTTGAAGAGAACGGTTTATAGGAAGAGTTTGAATAGTAGGCATGTAATCCCAAATTCGGCGTATTCTCCTTTTAATTATAAGTTTTCCACTTTCCGTTTTTTAGTTAATAGGGCTTTTAAGGTTTGTTCTGAAGAGTTTTTGAGGGAAGAATTACAGACTATCCGTGATACAGCTGTGAGTAATGGTTTTAAATTGGATAGCATCAATAAGTTGATTAATTATTATAGAAATGATAATATTGGGGGGAATGATCAAGCTGTATGTGAAGATTATGAGAGGGAGGGTGAGGGTTCTAAAGTTAAAAGAGTATCTTTTCCTTATATGAAGGGTAGCTTTGAGAGGTTAAAGTTCAGATTAAAAAAGTTTGATATTGATTTAATTGCGAAACCACCACATAAATTAAAAGAGTTACTTTATAGACAGTTTGACCCGGTTAAGCAGGAGGATCTTTCAGGGGTATATGAAATTCCGTATGTTAATGAGGGGGGTGAGATCCGTTATTATATTGGTATGACAGGGAGAAAGTTAAGTATAAGAAAGAAAGAACATGAATCTGACATTAAATTTGGCCGCATGAAAACAGCTTTATCTAGATTATATTTGGAGGGGGGGATTAAAATTTTATTTAATGATATTAAATTAATTTTTATTTCGAGTTTTTACCGCAAGTCCCTTATAAGAGAATCCGTTGAAATTTATTTACGAAGGGGTTTAGTCTGTAATGATACTTTCTCTTTTATTATTCCACCTTTGTGGTTAGAGCTTTTGAGTAAATATTGTGGGGCGAATTTGAATAGAGGGAAACAATTATGTATACAAGCTTGATTTGAGGGTTAATGTTTTTATGTGTTTTTAATTTGTGTTTTGTATTATAGATGGCGTTGTTTTGTTATACTGTATCTTGTATATATGATGGTGTCCAGTGTCATTCGGGTTTGATTTTTTGTTGACGAGGTATCTACTTATGAGTATGGTTTTAGAATGTAAACCGAAACATGTCAAGTTTTGATATTTGTGTTTTTATATGTATGACACCTTACTTAAGTAAAAGAAGTTTTAATTTGTGTATTTATTTCGAAAAGGTGAAGTTTTTGAGTTTTTAATTTTTGTAATTTAAAAACAGTTAACGTAGATGGTAGAAAGTTTTGAACATTGGTACATCCGACTAGTTTCTTAACCCCTTAATCGTCGCGCCCTTTATGTGTAGGCTACTTTTTAAAAATTCATATAGCTTGATTACCACCAGTTTTTTAAGTAGAAATGTTCGTCTTATTTAATAGACAGATAAAATAATGCAAGAATAAAGCCAATAACACTATGTTAAGAAACTGGTGGGAATCAAACAATCTGAATAAAACAGGCGTAACCTACGCTGCCCGTGAATGTCTCGGGCACGACGATTAAGGGGTTAATGATAACCCAGTTTATATGTAAAATAAATACCAAAATACAGTCTGAATGATGAGGAAACACCTTTTTGCATATCTTAAAATTCCTTAAGCGACTCGTGTAGTGTAAATATAATAATAATAATAATAATAATAATAATAATAATAATTTATACAGTTTACTGTTTATTGTTTTTCACTTCCAAAAATAATTGTACACGTTATTTTTGCTCTGTTACAGATTTCTTAGAATTATTATTCAAACATACACTGCTCAAAATAATTAGGGGAGCAAGTAAAGAAGATAAGAGAACCGTGCGAAACAGCCATGTATGGGTATAAAATGGCGAGTACACGTGTATCAATCCGCAATACAGAAAAAAAGACGTAAAAAAATTTTTAAGGGATCTTTAGTTCTTTGAAACGATGGAAAGAACACGAAAAGATGGTTTAGGGCAACAATTTAGTTACATGTAAATGACAAAAAAGTACTGTTTAGAAATGATGCAAGATTTTTAATACGCCGTGTGGTCCTCTCGAATAGCTAAGACTGCTGCACGTCTGTTTTCCATAGATGCGATGAGGTTTTCAATAAGACATTGAGAAATACTGCTCAACTCTTCAAGAATTGCAATGTCAAAGTCCCAGACAGTAAAAGAAGGCCTTGGTCTTGCTGCAATGCGTCGTCCGGGTGTGTCCTAAATAGGCTCGACCGTATTCAGGTCAGGAGAATATGCTGGCCTTTCGATATGCTGTATTATTTCAGCCTCAAGCATGTTCTCCACCGGACTATCTGTATGCGGTCTGGCATTATCATGCATGAAAACAAAGGAATTACAATGAATGCAGCGTAAGGTATGGCATGAGGTCTCAGTATCTCGTCTGCATATCTTTGGGCCGTTAAAGTGCAATTCTGAATGATATGTACGTCCGTGCGTCCACCTATGCGGATTCCAGCCCATACCGTCAACCCACCTCGTCTGTAATGTGATCTTTCACGAACAAATGTGAGGTTATTTCGAGTGCCCCTTTCCCTCCATATCAAAACACGTCGAGTGTCACCCTCCAGACTGAATAGGGACTCGTCTGTAAACAGCATTTGACTCCAATCCGTTGCCTTCAATCTCGATGTTCAGCAGCCCACATTCTTCGGGCCGCACGGTGGCTTGAAGTCAACGGAATACAGACCACTGATCTACGTGCATAGAGACCACCCTGATGAAGCATATTTCGCACTGTTTGGCTGGACATCCTTCGTCTTGTTGCAAAAAGCTACTGTCTTTGCAGCTGAGTAGCATCCCCTTTTCTGTCTCGACGAGCTGTTATCAGGATATACCGTTCATCAGTTGCTGTGGTGCACGTGCTCGACCTTGTCCTAGTCGACATCTAACATTTCCTGTTTCTTGGAATCGATTACACAGCCTTGCAAGAACATTTCTTGCAACTCCAACAGCGTCCACTACACTTCGTTGTGTTTGCCCGGATTCAAGTCTCTCTCTAATACGCCAAGCCATGGATTCCGGTAAATCATGTTGTTGTGACATTTTCAAATCACCTTTTCTCAAAACAAAAGATGGGCAGTTGAATTTCGCAACTGAGACAGTGAAACAGACATTTCTGCAAAATCACGATTTCTGCATTTATCTCCTTTTTCTTGTTTTTGACGTCATGAACTTTGATTTGCATATAAAGCTTTATTTTTCTGTTTTCTGCTATGCTTTAAATTATGGATGTTTTAATTTAAGTTACTTATTGGTGTAAGTATTTGTGTGATTTCTTTAAAACCATGTGCTCCCCTAATTGTTCTGAGCAGTGTATTTCAGAAGATTTTAATCCTTGCGCCTTAAATTTAAAAAAAATCGTCTACTAATTTAAAAAAAAATCGCTTTACTCAATCATAATAATTATTAATTATAGTAATAGATAACATCCATTAGTAATATTATTTTCGTAATAACATAAAGTTTAAACAATATAATGATACAGCGTAATTTTTTGTGTGTAATATTTTCTACCATCAATTTTAATTTTATTAATGACAAAATTGCTGTAAATTCATATTATTTAATTAAAAACTTAACTCAAAGATGCATACTAAACTTTAAAATGTTTTACAAAAGCCAATGTTTTAAAGCTGTATCTCAAGAGAAATCGAGTGGAAAAGACTTTATTTGCCAGTTTTTGAAGAAACTATTGTAAAAGATGAAATTTAATATTAACTCCTCAAATGCCATTTAATTTTTAAAAAGGGATACAAAATTTTATGCACAAGCTCACCAGAATTGCCTCCGAACGGTATATTTTGGTTTATTTAATCACAGATATTTCTAGATTATGTTAGTAAAAATTCTTCTTTCGGATTTTCCTGTTTGAATTCGAAATTTATTAATAAAAATTGAGGCCAAAATTTCAACGCTGTTGAAATTGAGCATAAAATTTAGTATCCTTTTTCTAAAATTAAATGGCATTTGGGGAGTTACTATTAAATATCACCTTTTCTGGTTCATCTCAGCAATGAAAATTAGGCTTGTCTATAAACATATATTTATTTTGTTTATGAAAATCAAGATCATTAGGAAATAATTGAAAAATAAATAACTATCTGGAGGAAGAGAAACCACTTTTTTCATATTTCAAGATTCATCAAACTGTTCACGATACTTAAAAATATCATTATTATTATTATTATTATTATTTTACATATCTTATGTTAGTGTTTATTTTATTGACAGAAATTCAGTTTCAAACAAATTTTTTCACATTACTTTGCTCTGATATAGATAACCTAAAATTATTATTCCTTGCATCTCAAATAAATATTTTTCGAATATTACTCTGAAAAAACTGTTGCACCCAACCATAGCAAATACTATTATAAAACATTATAAACTACTATAAAACATAATATCGTTTAGTAATAGTTTAAAAAAAATAACAGAAAGATTTAACAATATAATGATAAAACATAATTGATTTTACTGGTTTATTTTCTACGATAAATCGGAATTTAAACGAAACAAAATGGCTTTATTTGCATTAACTGATTAAAAGTTTACATAAAATAAAACTGTTATAAAAACCCTCAAATTATTATTAAAAAGTATGTTATAAAATTCCCCCAAAAAGTCGTTTAACTTCGAGAGAAAAGAAACAAAATTAAATATTATGCACCAGCTCAGCTATGAAAATTAATTATCCTTGTCTATAAACAACTATTTATTTTGTTAATGATAAATAAATTAATTATGAAATAATTGCCAAAATACTGTCTAGAGGAAAAGGAGGAGGAAATATTTTTTTAGATCTTGAGATTCATTAAGCAACTCATCATATTTAGTGATATTATTATTATTATTATCACCATCATTATTATTATTACTGTCGAACTCGTTTAATACGAAAACGACCGAAAAGCGAACACGGTTAAAACAAGCTACTTGCACATTAAAGAATGATTCATCATGTAAATTGTATTAAGATTTTCACGCTTTTTCCGAAATACAAAAGCAGGATCCCGGCTAATACGAGTTAAAGATGTATTCATTTCACGGTGATTTTGGACGAAACGGAAGGCAGAATATGAGGAAAACTCCCTTTCTTTTTTAACACTCTTCTCTCTCTGAGCAATAATATTTCTACATTACAGTTGTTTATCAAAACATAGTAATTTATCCGTTTTATCAGGCAGAATTTTTACAATAAAAGAGACAAACACACACCCAACCAAGAAAATGCAAAGGAATATCCCCAGGTCTATAAAGAATGGAATAATATTTAATTAATTAAAGAAGGCAGAGTTAAATATCGTTCCTTTGTATGATTTTTAAATGAACCATGAAAAAAAATTTATATGTGAGAAAACCATTATTTGTTTCTTTCTGAAAATCAGGACTCTGGGTCATATTAACTAGCCTTTTCATATCTCTTATTGCACTATTAAATAAAATGTAAAGAATATGTGATAGATCAAAAAGTGCAGTGACTATTGGAATGTTCGCCGAGTTTTTTCTGGGAAAAAATGGAGAGTGATCAATTACATTATTGCACGCTGTTCGTGTTCTTTGGAATTAGTAGTTCTTTAGAGGTTTTGACTTCAGTACTGTAATTTTGTTTAAAAAAGACACGTCTAAAGACAATCACACTCACAAAGATAAGACTGAATATTTTATGTTAACTTTATGATATTAAGTTGATTTTATATAGCATTGAGATAATTAGAGAAATTATTATAGTAATTAGTTTAGTTATGTGTGTGTTTTTAAGATTTTTTATCATCTTCACGCGAGTATTAAAAGGAATGGTTAATGCTAGCAATTTTATACTTCCCTTGCTTCTCGTATTAACCGAGTTCGACTGTATATATTTTTAACACTTTACAACATAGTTGAAAAGTATTTATGAATTCGGTTTGTCTGTCTGTCAGCCCGTGCTCTAACTCTCGTAAATATGCTCAGATCGTCATGCAATTGATATATGTTATTGAGGCTTACTGTGGCGTGTTCGGTATTGAAAATGAAGTGTGTAGCACTTACAGTTTTTTACAGGGACCTCAAAAGAATTCCGTTACATTGCGGTCTATGGTGAAAAATCATTTGCGGTTTATTTTAATGATGTTACACAATTTCAAACATATTGAAATTGATATATATCACTGAGGTGCACTACAAGAGAAATTATAGAATGTGGTGTGCATAGCACTTATAGTTCCTTTACAGGGATACTCAAAAGAATTCCGTTACATTACAGTCTATGAAGAAAAATCGTTTGTAGTTTATTTTAATAATGTTTCACTATTTCAAACATATTGAAATTGATATATATCACTAACGTGAATTACAAGATGCTTACTATAGAACATTGTGTGTATAGATTTCATCGTTCATTTACAAGAACACACAAAAGAATTAGTACTGCTTATTAATAATAATTGCTGGGAATGCTTTTTCAGTTTCTGAACGCGTTTTTTAACTCTTTTTTTGTCTATTACTTGGTGTGTATAAATTGTATAGATTGTATACAGGGCAGCACAAAAGTTTCCGAGTACATTTCCGTTTATTGTCGGAAATTGCAGAAGGGAAATTTTAAACTGTGCTACGCGTTTCCTAACTGAACTAAAATTTAGCATTCTATATAGTATATATACAAATCTATAGATCATATACAGGGCTGTACAAAAGAGCTCTGTTATTTTTCCGAATATTGTTAATAATTCCTGAAATTAGATTTTTAAATATGTTATGCGTTTTAAAAATTGTTTAGTTAAATATCATCTTACACTTTACGGTAAAGATTTGCAAAATTATTTTGGAAGTTTTGGAAAGTGTTAAATAATCTATGCTTGATGCAAGATTTTTCGTTCTTGTTAATTTGAAAATTTCTTGTGAAATAGCTTCTATATATAGTAAAATTTAAAAAAATGACCGGATAGAAAAAAATATTGCGATTTTGTTTATATAATTAAAGAAAAACATTCATTTTTATATAGACATTATAGAACTCTTTTATTATCAGAGATTGAGTTTCAAATATGATGCTTCGTGTTAATTTTTCTCTGTTGCTGTTTTTTCTCTCTCTCTCTTTTTTTTAGAATTATTATTCGAATATGTTTCAGAAGATTTTAATCCTTGCGCCTCAAACCAAAATATTTCGTATACTAAAAAACGTGTTGTACCTAATTATGACAAATATTAATTATGGTAATGAGTAATATTCATTAGTAATATATTTTCATAATAACATAAAGATTTAAGAATAGGATGATACAGCGTAATCACTTTTTTATCTTATTTCCTACGACACGCTCTAATTTTATTAAATATAAAATTTCTGTAAATTCTTATTAAATGATTGGAATTTTCGATTAAACGTATATTACATTTCAAAAGGTTTCACCAAAGCGTATATAGTTTTGAAACTGTATCTCAAGTGCAATCATGTGAAGAAGACTTCATTTGGCAGTTTTTGAACAGATGAAATTTAATATTAACCTCTCAAATGCCATTTAATTTTGGAGAAAAGAAACTAAATTTTATGCATCTGGCTCAGCCGTGAAAATTAGCCTTGTCTATCTATTTATTTTGTTAATGATAAACAAGTTCATTAGGAAATAATTGCCAAAATACTATCTGGAGAAGGGAGGAATCAATAATGAAGAGTGGAACTTTTCGGTTACTTAAGTCGGAGCAAGAGAAAAGGAAGGGGTAGCGTGTTTCACAAATTTTATCGCTAACGTTTCGAGATTCTGGGAAGAACGATATCTTCGGGGAAATTTCCAAAACTCCGTCAAGCGTTTCGAAAAGAGTTTTGGAAACCGAAGTAAAGAGATTTTAAGGATCAGTTCTGCGACAACCGCAGCGTAACTTTTGCACAGCAAAAGTCAGATGCATCATTAGAGACTGCGACACCTTCCAGAGGAAATTTATTCTGCTTCTTTTATGAAACTTTATCTGCGTTCGAGTTTCTGGAAAAACACGGGAGTTTGTTGGAGGATATAAATTTTAAACCTGTGAGATTGTTTTGAGATGGGAGGGATAAATAAATTTTGAATTTACGGCCTCGTTTTTTTTTTTTTTACAGGTGAGTGGGGGATATTATTAGGTGATAAAAATTTTTGATATATGGCAATAGGTTTGTCGGGTATTTTCACGAGTTAGTTGTTGCCAAAACTTTTCAATTTATTTTTAGGATTTTCTAAACGATGGAGAATAAATGTTGCTTATGGATAACTCTTGAAAGTTTCTGCTTGAGCATAAGCGTGGTTATATCCATTTAAGAAAGCTGAAAAGAAAGGAAAATGGAAGACATTTTAAAAATGGTTCAAGTTATAAATTTTTACTTGCGCACAGTGGTCTGGATTGTGTTCATAGAGTGAAAAAATAAATCGGTCAAGTACGAGTCTAACTCGCGCTCAAAGGGTTCCGTACATTGAATTTATTAATTACTACTTATTAATTAATAAACTCCTACTACACCTAATTTTTTCATAATTTTAGTTTCGGTAGGTTCGGAAGTAGAAGGGAGGAGGGCTTATTTTTCCAATACTTTCGACGATAGCTCAGAAAATATAATACCTCAAAATAAAACAAATATATTTTTGAGTTCGATGCTACGAGATCTTTGGAACGATACCCTACACGATATATATATTTTTTCAAGTAACTTAATTAATATCTCGGTAAATTACCGAATTTCTTTTTCGAAAACCCTTATCAAATATCCTTGGATGCTTCATCTTCGATAGATACCTCGAGCACCAGTCAACTTCCCTGCTGACCGCCCGAAGAGTAAAGTTTGTGTGTAATGAAAAATGTATTTTTTTTTTTCAAAAATTATGTTACCTAGGAAAATCTCTATTGTTTTCCTGCAAGGTTTAAATAAACTTCTACTACCCTTAATTTTTTAATATTTTTAGTTTCAGTAAATTCGGAAATATAGAGGGGGGGGGGAATATTTTTGCAATGCACTTTCGACGATAGCTCTGAAAATATAATACCTAAAATTAAAACAAATATATTTTTGAGTTCGGTATTACGATATCTTTCACATGATACCCCACACAATATACAAAAAGAGAACTTTTTTTCAGAGTAACTTAATTCGTTCCCTAAATTTTTCCTAAACATATTTTGTGAATGGCCGTTTTTACTTTTTAAGCACGGAACTCTAAAAATATAGCAAGTGCATCTTTTGTGCGTAAAACATACTTCCGATAATTTTGGCATATAATTGGATATGATGACAGAATAAAGTAATGGAAGAGATATTTCTTTAGTCGAAATAATAAAATAACATCTAATTACTTGATTTTGATTCAGTCATATTAGAAATAAAACTTTTATGAAGTTTACTTTCTCATTCTTCAGGTAGAAATGCCACGCACTTCAAAATAACGCTTTATACGCTAAATAAAGACGTATATTAAATTCAGCAACATACTTTCAAATATTTTGTCAAAATACCTTCAAATATTTGTACGTCAATATAAATGTTTAAATTTATAATTCGAAACAGAGTCAACCAAAAGGCATTATAAAAAGAAGTTAAACAATTTAATAATAAAAAAAATAATTATATTTTAAGAAACAATTCATCAAAACAAAATATGTTTATATATTAACTGCAGAAAAATAACATAATGAACAACAGCCAGTGGTTGGGAGTAGAGCGCTACAAGTAGCGAAACTACAGTAGTGGTAACTTTCTCCGGTAGTTTATAGCGTAGCGCACTGCAGTTTGAAAACTGTAATGTAGCGAGTAGCCGCATACAAAAAGTCAGTAGTTTGTACCGGACACTGATGCTACTTTTAATGCTACTTGAGAAAAAAAATGTTAATATTTTTCTAGTCATATGATCGTAAATGTTTTCTTTTGTGCCAATGGATTGGCAACTCAGCTGCAGCATTCAGCAATGCGTCATATGACGTCATGGATTTTTCATTTGGCGCTTGTTGGTAATTCCAAGTACCAAAATCCAAATCAAAGAAATTCATTTTCTTGCTGGAAACCACTTGTATACTTATTCATTATAAGATTTTCATGCTTAATGCCGTGTTTCTTCTTTTGGATTTGCATTTACAGATTTGTTTTTGTTGTTGTTGTTGTTGTTGTTGTATATTATGACACAGGAAATTAATACTGAATTGCCGTGGTGGGCATATAACGAGTAACATTTGCTTAAACTAACATTTTAGAGAATAATATAAAACATTTTCTTGTGTGTTAAATTTCTTAAGTTTTTAATGGCGTCCGCTACATCAAATTTCATTGAATGTATCCCATCAAATGAGATATAACCTGGGGCCCTTTGTATTACTTAACTAATGTCCTCAGTTTCAAGTGTAGATTGAATTATTTGGCAAAATTTGGAAGTAGCAAAGTAGCGACTACTTTTGAAAAGTAATTTATAGTCACTACTTATTAAAACAAGTAGTTGTAGTTCACTATTGGATCATCCGGAAGATTCTGCGGTTTTTCAAACTGAAGCGTTTTTTCGTCTAGTTATTTTGCTATTGCTTATAGGGACCTTGAATGACCCAAATATATAAATTCGGTCTTTTCTTCTTGCGTTGCATAATTCTTGTTTGGATTGTGGCATATTTTTTGTGTCAATGCAGTGCTGAGAATGGAAACCCAAAAAATTCGTTTTCGTCAATTATGCTCTTTTATTTCAAGGAAAATAAAAATGCTAATCGGACCGCTCGTAAGATGTGTGCTGTATATGGACAAAGTGCTGTTTCAGATGACACAGTTTGAAGGTGGTTTGAGAAATTTAAGCAAGGAAATTTCAGCGTCGAAAATGATGGCGCTTTGGACGACCATCATCTATAAAGAAGGGCCCCTTAAACGAAGCTATCGCTGAAAAGTTACGTTACACAGTTCACGAGCTATCACGCAGACTAAATATTCCAAAAAGTGCTTTGTTTGATCATTTGTTACCTTCTTTTAAGAAGTCCTCCTTTACAGATGATGAGGGCTGCGTGCTCCTCCGGGTGTTCCGGAATCAACCCGGTCTCTCGAGACGCGGGGGGATGACCTGGAGCCCGGCAGTAGACGCTGTGGCGTCTGGATTCCATTTTCAGGAGTTTGGGACAAAGCATGGTCTCCGAGGGAGCGGTAACCGACGTAAGCCCACTTCCGGGAGGACTGGGCGGCCGGATTTCGTTGGTTCGTCCGGACAATCCTAAGTGCAGCCTGGGGATCTTGATCCGGATACGGAATCGAGCGGCCTGAATCTCACGCCTTTTTGGTTGCGGCACTCCAGGGGATAGACAAGATGAGTGCTTCTCTTGTCCGTCCCCAGGCCCCTGGCGGGGGGCGCCGGAGACAGCTCTTCCAGAATGGTGGCCTGTGCGTAGTGGGGCAACAGGTTAAGGATTTGAAAAGCTGGTGTTCGTATTCTGGTGAGAGTGAGCTAGCGGGCGCGGGCGGTTACACAGGTCTGGCCGGACCACCGGGACGAAACTATCGCACTACCTGTTTCGATCCTATCACTTTTCACTTTCATACTAACGTTCTCCCGGCCCTACGGCTCTGGCGGCCTAGTCACCCGACAGCGTGGCGGGGGTCGGACCCTCTTCCTAGTTTTTTTAGCCTATCTGTGTTTACTAACCTAGTTTTTAAGATGTGTGTGTCCATTCCCGACTAGAGAGACATGAGATCACTCGTGTGAGTTGTTCTCGATCTCGAATTGGGATATAGCAAATCATGAGAGGGAGCCCCTGATTAGTAACTGGGCCCTGGTTACTCTTATGAGTTCTCCAGACAAGCCCGGCTTCGAGGATGTCACGGACTGTCTTTCATGAACCGAACCTGTCCGGCCACTCTCGTACCTATGTGTGGGATTACGATCGCGCCGATACAGGAATCAGGAAAAAAATGGGGGCAATGTCCAGTAGTGGATGGGAGCCATGCTTTTTTAAAGTACCCTAGGAGTCTTTACAGTCTTTTTTTTAAACTTCTCAAACCACCTTCGAACTGCGTCATATGGAACAGCACTTTGTCTATATACAGCACAAATTATACGAGCAGTCTGACTAGCATTTTTACCTTTCTTGGAATAAAAGAGCATAATGACGGAAATTAATGTTTTGGTTCTCCATCCTTACCACTGTACTGAAACAAAACTTATGCCGCATCCCAAGCAAGGATTATGCAACTCAAGCAGAAAATACCTATATTTACATATATTGGTCATTCAAGGTCACTCCTTATCAGCCGTAGCAAAATATAAGCAGACGAAACCGCACTTGAATAACCGCAGAAATTTCTTGATGACCCAATAGATTTTCTAAGTACTTGTAGTTGTAGGTAGTTCGCTACAAAAATAAAGTGTTTTTTCTGTCCACTGACAACAGTAAATTACTAACTGCATGACATGTCTGATATTATAAGACAAAGTAGTTTATTTACATGAATTGTTATTTTCAGAAGAAGTGTGTTTATCCTCATTATTTGAAGTTTCTTCAATTTAGAAACCCAAATACTAAATACAAATAATAATAATAATAATAATAATAATAACAATAACAATAATAATAATTGAAATTTTAATTTATTTTTTGTGCCAAATATTGAAATTAAATCACTGTGTTCCAATGCTTATTATTATTTTTTTTAAATATCAAGACTTTATAAAAGGAAGAATAATTAAAAAAAATAGGAGTTCTGCTCTTTATGAAAAACTGACCTAATATTTTGAGCAAAAATTAAATTTCTTCTTTATGAAAAAATTATGTTTGTTTTTAAAAAGTGATTCTTAAAAAATAACAAGCATCTCACGTATTTTTCAACTAAAATAAGTTCGCAGAATTTTATTTTCGTAAACCTCATGGATATTCATCCATTTTTCAATGCATTTTGTTTTATCTTCTTGAGCAGCGAGTGATAGAAACATTACTGATATATAATAACTGTATTACAAAACATTATATGTAGAAATAATTTTGTTTCTAGCTTTCCTTTTTATTAATTAAAAGAAAAAAAGAAAAAAAAACTTTTTTGTAAAAAATTTGTTTTTATTACGACGAATCTATTTACAACAATAAAACATAAAAATATTCAAAAAATAAACAAACCGATACCTGAGCGTCATACCAAATTTTCGCAGTCTTTTAACCCCCTGACCGCCGAGCAAAAGGGTAAATTTGTAATGTTGTTTTCTCTGTAAATTTTTTTAAATACTAAAAAAAGATGAATTTTTAAACTTTATATAAAGAAATTAAATACGTATATAAGTATAAGCCTTGAGAGTATCAATCATTATTCAATATTTTAAAACTGCATTATATTTGTAGAAATACGTACATTAATTTAATAAATGCTAATATTGCCGTGAAATCTACAGCATAGTGAACGGATATATCAGGTCATGGCAGTGAGAAGGTTAAAGTTTTATGTATCATATGCATACTTTGACACGAAAATTAATATGCAATACATAGACATTATGTTAAAACAGACACTTCTCTTTAAAACATAACGGTGAATATTTGCGTCATCTGGGATCATTGTACACCGACGAAATGATTAAATAACATCTACCATACTAGATAACATTTTGGAGCTTTATCTCTGTGGCATTCAGCCAAACAGAACTTTCTGTTTGTAGTCTGCGAAAAACATTTTGTTTCATCTTCTTGAGCAGCGAATGATAAAAACATTACTGGTATATAATTACTGTATTACAGAATATTATATGTAGAAATAATTTTGTTTCTAGCTTTCATTCTTATTAACAAAAAAAAAAGCTTTTTGGAAAAAATTCGTTTTTATTACGGCGAATAATCTATTTACAACAATAAAACATAAAAATAAACTGGAAAACTAATACCTGAGCGTCATGTCAAAATTTCGCAGTCTCTTAAAGCTTCATGTATTATATGCATATTTTGAAGCGAAAATTAATATGCAATACATAGACATTATGTTAAAACAAACTAATATCTTTAAAACATAACGCTGAATGTTTGCATCATCTGGGATCATCGTACACCGACGAAATGATTAAATAACATTTACTATAGTAGCTAACATTTTGGACCTTTATGTCTGTGGCATTCAGCCAAACAGAACATTCTGTTTGTAGTCTGCTAAAAACATTTTATTTTAAATACACTGCAGCAGATTTTTTTTTCATTTGTTGAATATTAAAATTCATTTATCTACAATTTTACTTAATTTTTATGATCACATGAGAGCAGTGTTGCCAGTCGTCTACTTTTTTTAAAATTCAGATTTCTTAATTGCCACCACTTTTTTTAAGTAGTATTATTCGTCTGATTCAGTGACGGATTATATAACACGAAAAGAAGGCGAATTATATCATTTAAAAAAAGTGGTGGTAACCAAGCAATCTGACTATTAAAAAAATAACCCACTGACAACACTGCATGAGAAATGCATGAATCGTCATTACTTTGTGCAGTGTTTAGTTATTAATATAATTACTAGATGGCAGCACCACAGCGAATTTCTACGTCCCTTACCGGAAAAGGTTTGTTTACTGTAAAAATGCATCTGTTACGTGTGTTGTTTTTGATGTACGTGTTTGTGATTTAAATGTAAATTAAACATCTTTAAAGTCCACCTCGAGTAATTAATAATGATGCGGAGTCACTTGCTTTAATTTACTTACTTAATATATTATATAATGGCGACGATGAAAATCAAATTTTTTACCGGAATAAAAATAAGAAGAAATTCCAACTGAGCAAAATGGCGAAACTTCGGGTTTTGCATCTACAGGAGTATATGCTGTAGTAATATTTTGAATGCGTACGTCATTTCGAGGGTGGTAAGTGCTGATTTTTTTTTCTTCTCTGCAATAAATAAAAGTTAATAATGTTTGCTAATTTTAAGGAATTCAATGATTCCATTGAATCGTTTTAATCATATGTTAAGAGATTGGAACAGAGTTTTTTATTACATAATGTTGATGAAAAAAAAAGGTACCTGCCATTATTTCATGTATGGGGCCTAAATTATATAATTTACTGTCTGATTTAACGTTTCCTAAAAATCCGGAAGCATTAAAATATGAAGAAATAGTTGAAATTCTGTTAAAGCACTTAAACCCCGCCCCTAATAAATTTTGTTTTAGAATTAAATTCCGTAATTCTTATCAAAATGAAAACGAATCTATACGATATTTTGTTTCAAAATTAAAGAAGTTAACCACTTTTTGTGCGTTTGCTGGTGAAACATTAAATGAAAATTTGTTGGAACAATTTCTGAGAGGTTTAAAAAATGAAAGTATACAAAGTAAATTACTTTCACAAATAGATGATTTAACTTTTGAGAAAGCTATTGAAAAAGCAATTATTTTGCAAAATAATGAACATGACATTTCTGAATTGAAACACAAAAATGTAAATGTTAATAAATTGGCATATTCTAAAAATGTTCAACCAAATAAAATTTCAAATAATTTCCAGAAACCGAAAATTAACAATGTAAATTAGGGGAATTTTGAAGTAAATAAAAATAAATTACTATGTTATAGATGTGGAAATCCATCACATCTTGCCAACAAGTGTAAACATATAAATACTATTTGTAAAATATGTAAAAAAAGAGGCCATCTTGGTAAAGTATGTAAAAGTAATTCTCAGAAACAAACAAATGTATTGCAAACTGTCGACATTTTATCTGTCAGCCATGATAAAAGTTCTACACCTATAAAAGTGTGGGTTTTAATTGAAAACAAAGCTAAAGCTGAAATGGGGTTAGACACGGGCTCCGGAATTTCGGCGGTACCTGTAAATCGTTTTCGGAGAATTTTTCCGAATAATAAAATTTTTCCACCAGACGTTCAATTGAGAACTGCAACGGGTGAGGTGTTTACACCTGTGGGGTATGTAACAGTAGATGTTTCTTATGCAAATATTACTAAAAAGCTTAAATTGTATTTAATTAAAGAAGATAATTTCCCACTTTTATTTGGCAGAGACTGGGTAGCTGCATTTAATTTGTTTCCCACTAATTTTAAATCTGTGTATGTCAATGAAATTGCAAATTCTACTGATAAATTGAAAGCATTATTAAATGATTTTTCTGATTTATTTTCGGATAAAGTAGGGGAAATAAAAGGTTTGAAAGCAGAAATTTATCTAGAAAAAGGTTCTACGCCCATATTTTGTAAGGCTAGAACAGTTACTTATGCTCTACGTAATACAGTAAATGATGAAATTCAAAGGTTACAGGATAAGGGTATTATTAAACCTGTCACCAGTAGTAAGTGGGCAACTCCTATAGTTCCAGTGGTAAAACCTAATGGTAAAATACGTTTATGCGGAGACTTTAAAGTTACAGTAAATAAATTTTTGAAGGTGGGAAATATCCTTTACCTAGGGTAGCGGACATGTTAGCTACTTTAGGTGGTGGTTTACATTTTACTAAAATTGATTTAAATCAAGCTTACCTTCAGTTACCTGTAGACGAAAAATCACAGGAATTGTTAACTATAAATACTCCAAAGGGCTTATTTCAATTTTTAAAGTTACCAATGGGTATTACTAGCTCTCCAGCAATTTGGCAAAGATCTATTGAACAAATATTAAGTGGTATTGATGGTGTCACTGTGTTCATTGATGATACTGGTGTTACGGGGGAAACGGATGAAATTCATTTAACAAGGCTAAAACAAGTCTTAGAAAGGTTACGTGAATATCATATTAGGATTAATAAAGATAAATCAATTTTTCTGGCTGACCATATTACATATTGTGGTTATAAAATTCATAAGCAAGGTATTCATAAAACGCAAGATAAAATTGAAGCTATTGTCAATGCTCCTAGACCAATTAATGCGTCACAAGTTAAAGCTTTTTTAGGCTTAGTCACATATTATTCTAAATTTGTACCAAATTTATGTATAATTGCTCATCCTTTAAATAAGTTGCTCAAAAAGAATGTGAAATTTATCTGGTCTCCTGTTTGTGAACAAGCATTTAAGAATATAAAAAATGAAATTATTTCAGAAAGAGTTCTTACTCATTTCAACCCTAAATTGCCTTTAGTGTTAGTAACAGATGCTTCTCCATATGGTATCTCTGCAGTTCTTTCGCATGTGATGCCAGATAACGTGGAAAAACCAATTGGTTTTGTGTCCAGAACGCTTACTAATGCAGAAAAAAAGTATAGCCAGGTGGATAAGGAAGCACTAGCTATTATCTTTGGAGTAAAGAAATTTTTTCAATATTTATATGGTAATAGGTTTACTTTATTTACAGATAGTAAACCACTTGTTTCTATTTTTTCTCCAAATAAAAGTATTCCTTTCCTTTCAGCTGCTCTGATGCAAAGATATGCATTATACTTACAAGCGTTTAAATATGATATTCGCTATAAGAAAACATCCGAACATGGAAATGTCGATGCTCTTTCACGAATTCCATTACGTAGTGAAGATTTACCCCCACAATTAAATTCAAGTAATGTAATTGATGAATCTGATTTTTTTCAAATTTACCAAATTTCTACGTTGCCTCTAAACGCCAAATCAATTGCTGTAGCTACAAAATCTGATCCTTTATTACGTCAACTTTTTCATCATCTAATTTCTGGTTCTCAAATTCCTAAAAATTTACTTTTTGGTGGCAAACAAGAAGAATTTACTCTTCAACATAGTTGTATTTTAAAAGGATGTAGAGTAATTGTCCCAGAAGTTCATGATTCAAATTCTGAAGAAAGTGATACAGAAAGTCACAAAAGTGATAATGCAATTGTTAATCAAAGTGATTCTCAGCTAATGCCTCCTAGTGTCCCAGATCTTCGACCAGCTGATTCTGTTGTCCCATCTACTCCAAATCCTCGACCAGCTGACTATGTTGTCCCATTTGCTCCAAATCCTAAACCAGATGACTTTGTCCTCCCAAATACTCCAAGTCCTGCTCCAGTAGACTCTAAAGGGATACCGTCAGTTCCAGAAACCATGGTGCCCAATACTTCTATTGATGATGCTACAGATACTTTAAATACTAACTCTTCTTCTTCCCTACAGGTACCTAGAAGATCCACCAGGAAAAGAAAAGCTCCCTGTAAGTTTCCAAATTAAGGAGGGGAAAATTGTAGTGTTTAGTTATTAATATAATTACTAGATGGCAGCACCACAGCGAATTTCTACGTCACTTACCGGAAAAGGTTTGTTTACTGTAAAAATGTATCTGTTACGTGTGTTGTTTTTGATGTACGTGTTTGTGATTTAAATGTAAATTAAACGTCTTTAAAGTCCACCTCGAGTAATTAATAATGATGCTGACTCAGTTACTTTAATTTACTTACTTAATATATTATACTTTGTAAAGAAAACAAAAATCTATCAAGACAAGAAAAAGATAAGTCATTCTCACGATGGGTGCATTTTACGGAATATCAGGAAATGTAGCAAAATTCCTTATATTTTGATTCATATGTATATTTAAGTTTTAGGTAAATATTAAATGCATTTCTGATAGAATAATTTTAATCTTTAACTTTAATATTTTGAATATATGTCGAAAGTCCCCTCCGTGGACGCACCCTAAATCTAAAACATAACGTACATTTCACTGACATTTAAACAATTTATTTTTTTAAATAATAATTAATTAAAATCTTTAGTTAGGTTCTAAGTTAATATATTTTTAAATGGTTTTATTTTACTAAGGAATTAACTTATAAATTTTGTCACTAGCCAAAATAGTCTCCGTCCGGTGAACACTGAAAAGAAATTTCTAAAAAGTGCCATAGATGACAATACACGCCAAATTACCATTAGGTAGTTTGGGAGCAAGAAAGCCTTTTTGTTTGTAGATATAACTCTTTGTTCTGTTGTGAAATTATTTTAATCTTTATGATATAGAATCATATATATATATATATATATATATTATGTTTTATTCTAAAATTTAGTTTTACTATCTTACATTTTCTCTATGTCAATTAATTTCCTTATTCAAAATCATTTTCTATTCTTTAACCTCAAAAGAAATCCATTTTTTATTATTAACCGACTCAAAAAAGGAGGAGGTTATCAATTCGACGTGCATGGTTTTTTTTTTTTTTTTTTTTTATGTATGTTCACCGATTACTCCGGAACTATGCGTCCTATTTATGTGATTTTTTTTTATTCGAAAGAGAATTCTTTCGAATTGATCCCATTTAAATTTTATTAAAATTGGTTCAGTACTTTTTCAGAAATTCAACAAAATCGAAAAAATAAATAAATATTTTAAAAATAGTTAATTTGTTGGGCAGACGACTTTCATTTAATATCCTAAAATATTCTATTACGTGAATTTGCAAATAAAAAGACTGACATATTTAAACCCATCAAAAAACTTTCTGTAAAAAAAAAACGCCAAGTTCTCCTTAATGTTTCGGCCGTAAAAAGTACCGATATCTGATGTTCGCCCAAGTTAACAGTCAAACATCCGAAATCTTTCATTCAAAATGGCTTCCTGCGACTTGGCCGTTAATGCATTCTAGGTTAAAAACATTAGAAGAATGTAATACTGAGAAAAATAAATTAGAATACATAATACACCCTGATTGATGCTAAACATGGCATTTCTTTCATTTGAAATAAATAATTACGTCGATAAATCATTTCAAAATTAATGATTGGAAATTATGCATTTAAAAGTAATATCGGAATGCAAATAGGCAAATTCGTATGATGATATTGTAATTAAAAGCTTTGTGATACATACCATTGAGTTTCAAGAAACATTAGTTTTGATTAACTATCATTTAGTTTTACCATGGTTTAATGACCATTTTGTACGGTCTATTGTCATTAACACGAACTCCAATGAATATTATTTTCATCAAATTTTGACATTGTGTTACATTATATGAGACATTGAGAACCAGAGTGGACCATTCTCGACAGCTGTGATTTTGAAATTATGTTTTTAAAAATGTGTATTATATTTTAGTACTTTGTACAACAAAATGCGTAAAATGTTCAAAAAAATGTAGTAGACATGTAGATCATTATACATTCTTTAGAATTTGAAAAACCTTCTAAAATGCATTAACGGCCAAGTCGCAGGAAGCCATTTTGAATGAAAGATTTCGGATGTTTGACTGTTAACTTGGGCGAACATCAGATATCGGTACTTTTTACGGCCGAAACATTAAGGAGAACTTGGCGTTTTTTTTTTACAGAAAGTTTTTTGATGGGATATCACTGCTTTTTGTAGGTTTTATCAAATGTATAAAGGATATAAATATAATAAATGTATAAATGTCAAAGAATTTTAAAATTATTTTATTATGCTTTACAAATCTATATTTTTATTTGTAGTTTACATCAAAATACTAGCCGTCTCAGGCAAACAATATATTCTTTCTTATACTAAGCACTTCTTCATATTACTTTTATTCATAACTAGCCGAAGTACCTGGTGTTGTTCGAGATTTAAAGAATGTTTGTGTAGAAAAATCAATTTCAAAATTAAACATGTTGTATAGATAACTTCAAAATGTTAAAATATGCCAATATTTCTATAATCGTGTTTTTATCATGATTCAATACGTTCCTCAAACTCGTATGACGTTGTACTCACCGGTTGACATCTTACTTGCTTTCACTATTACTCATATTGATACTCTCTTTGTATGATTCCCAAACATTTGAAAAAGTCCGTTAAACTTCCAATGTGACGTTATATTAATTTTCTTTTTTAATTATCGAGTGACGTCATATTAACCTGCTTTCTGTATTTACACATACTCATACTCCTTGTATTATTGAGAAATGTTTGAAAATTTCCGTTATATTACCAATATGACGTCATATTAATCTTTTTTTCCATTACTGAAACTTTTTATTTTTATTTTCATTTTTCATGTGGAAATCTTTCAATAGAAAATTAATTATTGTAGAAAGAATTTCATTGTGGATTTTTAATTGTTGGCAACTGCTCTAACGAAAAATGTTCAAATTTAATAGGAAAAGGCGGGAAGAGTTCAATATCCTGTGCTGGTAGGTTTGGCGAGTTGTTTTTGGCGATAAATTTTGATTTGGTTGTTGCGATATTCAGTCTTTGGAGTTTTAACTTAACAACTGGAATTGACATTATCTACGTGACATCACACCCCTTTTGGCAGCAGTTTGGATTTTTAGCCAATCGCGCGAACCAGCACAAGATATGGAACTCTTTCCAGAAAAGCTGTTAGATTTTTGGTTTTTTATTATTTAAAAATTAACTCTACATTATTTCGATTCCGGATTACTTTAGTTGCCTCGGCCGTGTTTTAACACACCTACACGTAGCATTTCACAATTCTCGCTTTCAAACTGTTGATTTGTATAGAAGTGCAGACAGACAAACAGATTTTCATTTTCATATATTAGATTTACTTGCTCAATACTTCGCCAAATCGGAAGTTTCTGTTAGAGAAATTCTCTTTGCGATCATTGGCAGCATATCTTATATTTTGTGTTGTTATCCATTTCATCTTTATTGACAATTACCGCTTAATTTACTTAGGAATTTACGCTTCATGTCCGTTTGCATCGTTACACTCTCTAATACGGAGATTTTTAATCCTGTTAAGTAATCTTCTGTAATTTACACTGAAGCGAAGTGGTTCTTGTTAAACGCCTGTTAAGCTATCCATATTTACAGTAAACCATATTGATGCTAATTTTTTCCCCTTTCATTCTAACATTGGAACGATTAAGGAAGATTAGAAAATCTACGGACGCACTGCCGTTCTTCCATTAGAAAATCTACCATTATTCTCGTCTAATCGTCTTAGATAATATGTCAATATGTCTTGGTTTTAAGATTTTAGCTAAATTTACTCGAAAACCTGAAGCTAAAATGCGAGGAACCCCATTATAGAGGATTCATTCTAACGTACATATTGATAAACTGGATATATGTTATAAAATTATAATAATCTAGAATTGGCAGTTTCGATGCTTTAATTCTGAAAATTCTCTTTCTATAATAAACCTTTAAGAGAGTAAAGACTAACAATATAGTAAGAGTAAGTATAAGCACAGTACAATATAATAGCAAGAGCAGAGATCTTGTGTAGTGACGAAAGATTGAAACTTTATTAACATTCGTGCGTTATGCCATTTAATTAACCGCATAATATTAATAGATGATTACTCGCCCTAAAAATTCGCAATGAAAAATAGCCTCTAGCGTCAAATTCTCTCCAAGCTTTGCGACACTTAACGAAATATCGCCAAATTTGGCGTCAAAAATACCCTGTTTATGTGGACGTCATAATGATGCATATGTATTATATATGTGATGCATATGCATATATATATGTATTTCAAATAAAATCCAGTGTATATATATATATATATATATATATATATATATATATAAAGTTTATTAACATCATTAAAATGCACTTAAAGAACTAACAACCCACTGGAATTTTGCCAGATTGACTGAGTGCTATTGCGATTAGAATACCGACATTTATAATGAAATTTATTTTAAGGAAGTAAAAAATAGAAAAACGGACAGATAAACTAAAAGATTTGCCTTCCCAACATTTTCGGAAAAGAATATAAAAAATTCATTCTGCTTGAAATCATGTAACACCTTCAAACTCAGGCTAATTTTCTGTAATCAGGCTTTGGCGACCAACTCTGGCGTCAAATATGAGCGAGGAAATGATTGTCTATGCAACTATTATTACTTAAATGTTTATCGTACAACAAAAAACACAAATGGTTGCAACAATGCAATTAATTTAATTTGCCAATTGAATGTGTTACGAACTGTATATAGCCAAATCAGCACCCCCTATTTGAAGGGTTTAAAGGCAGAAATTCTATGTTTTCAGACTTTTCTGGTTAATTGTGTGACAAAACCTACTTACTTGTCAAATTTTATGATTCTACGACTGTTAGAAGTACCTTAGTTATTTGATGATCACCAACTTTAGTTATTTGATGATCCCCTGTGAGTCAGTTACAAAAAAGCCCTTTTTCGGAATCTCATATTTCGAAAAATATTAAATACAGAAATAAGAAATTTTGGAACCTAGTTCAGTTTGATTATATTAATGTGTGTTAAAAAGGAAAACTCTCTAGCTCTCCCCAAAACGCGGTTATGAGGGGGTGAAAAGTAGGCCGAAATGGTCAGGGAAAAGGTAGCTTACGGCCTGTGCGAACTTGGCGGACGCACTGCCGTGCTCCCAGATCAGCTTTAACTTATCGGATTATAATTCTGCATGAATAAATTAAGGGGGGGGGGTGATTAGCCACTGTTCCCCCCTCCTCTTTATACTTAACCAATGAACCCCCAAAACTAATCAAGAAAGCGCCTTATCACAATGAACGTATATACAAAATTTTAAGCAAATCGGATATTATCAAGAGTTATTACGTCCGGGGTCAACAGTTGTTGGGCAGACGACTTTCATGCAAATAATAAAAAGACTGACATATTTAAATCAGCTTTAACTTGTCGGATTTATTTTCATAGAACAAACTTTTTAAGATCCAAACAAAAACTAAAACTTTTGAGTGTTGCCAAATTTGAAAAGCAAAATTACATAAAATTGTGAACTGGATAAATATAATACAACGTACGGATAAAAACTATAAATTATGCCACAACAAATCTACTTTTGAATCTTTTAAAAGTTCCATTGTTGCAGTTTCACAGCGGTTTGGCATATTTTGACGAGCGTTTATTGGCGCATAATTAAATACATTGTTGTTTCAACTCCCATACAAATGTACGAGTTACAGAAAATATTTGGCAATTTATCACCTGTGACGCACTAGTTGGGAACTGCCTTTAAAATATCCAACTATCTATATTATATTATACAATACAGTTATATATAAATGCTTCTGCAATTGTCTTTTAATATTTCTACTACGTAATATTAACTATAGAGTGACAATATAGAAATAAAGAAAGAAAGGGGTTACTCCGAATAGTATTATAAGCGACATTGTTGGCGCAGTGTATTTACCTTGTACGGATCGTAGAAATCAGTACACATTAAGCATAAGCACCGAAATCAGTGAGTTACGCAGTTATCAAAACTGTAGTATACAGCCCGATTATGACACATTATCCAAGACGATTAGGTGAGAATAATGATAAAATTTCTAATCTTCCGTAATCGAGTCTACTGCCAAAGTTAGCGTGAAATAAAAAATATATTAGCAACAATATGGTTTAATGTAAATATAGATATCATTAAAGGCTTTAAAGACATTAGATGAGAATAATGATAAATTTTCTAATCTTCCGTAATCGAGTCTACTGCCAAGGTTAGCGTGAAATAAAAAATATATTAGAAACAATATGGTTGAATGTAAATATAGATATCATTAAAGGCTTTAAAGACATTAGATGAGAATAATGATAAATTTTCTAATTTTCCGTACTCGAGTCTACTGCCAAGGTTAGCGTGAAAAAAAATATTAGCAACAGTATGGTTGAATGTAAATATAGATATCACTAAAGTAATAAATAAATAAATAAACTTTTTAACCAAAAAAGAACCGACTTCAAAAACTACTAAAAAGCAAAAAATAATCTTTTTAACCAAAAATAGAACCGACTTCAAAAACTGCTACAAAGTAAAAAATATTTTTTTTAGATAATAGTTAATAAGAAATTAAATTAAGAGCATTGTACTTACCATGCATATTATTATATTTATGTACATTAATTTGATTTTTTGGAGTCGGTGCCAGCCAAGCCAAGTACAAAATTCAAAACAAAATATCCAATATAAATCGTAACACGCGTATAAATTATATCTACATAAATACGAGACAATAAAAAAAATACATATAACTCATTAAATGGTAGAAAATACAATGATTTAAACGATTAACTAGTTTCCAAAGCAATGTTTGTCGACATATAGTTGCTAATCTCATTTGAAAATACACATTTATAATATCATATGAAATGTTTAAAAATGGTAACATGGCTTTAACTTGGCTTGGCTGGCACCGACTCCAAAAAATCAAAGTAATGTACATAAATATAATAATATGCATGGTAAATACAATGCTCTTAATTTAATTTCTTATTAACTATTATCTAAAAAAATTATTTTTTACTTTGTAGTAGTTTTTGAAGTCGGTTCTATTTTTGGTTAAAAAATTTATTTTTCGCTCTTTAGTAGTTTTTGAAGTCGGTTCTATTTTTGGTTAAAAAGATTATCCTAACTCAAAATGCTCGCAGCTATTTTTATCTTAGCATTAAATGCAGATGCATTTCATCCATGTGGTTTTTCTCTCTGCATATTAATAATTGTCCAGATTCGTTGATGCATCTGCCCTTTGCCTCTTTCATTATCTTATGCTAAAACTAAGTGCCGTTTTTCATTAAATTGACTGCTGCTTAAATATGCAAGCAGCATCATAATCTTTTCCAATTTATTAGTTCCATTTGGAGTTTGGCAAAGTTCTCAGTGTATACTGCGTGGTCATCATAAATAACGTAAAAAAAATCTAATTTATCATTATAATACAAATTTTAGACAGCTGGAACACTGCAATTAATAAAAAAGAAATGCACCATTTTTGCAAACTGAAAATCAAAGGAGATAAAAATTGCAAACTTAATTTTTGTCTCCTCCGTTGACCCGGCATATCCAATTGTACTGATATTGTCTAGATTTTCGGTCATTTATCAAACATTGTGTACAGTATAAAGAGGTATCAGATTCAAAAAGAAGTTTGAAAAGTAATAAAATGTTGATGAGCATTATTTTTCAGAAAATTACATTCGGTAAATTCAAGTTTAAAACATTTTTTTCAAGAAATTTCGCCTTTTCTGTGAGAATGCGTCATAAGTTTGTCAGACTTGTTGAGTCAGACTGTAAGTATTTCATCCAAACTTTCGAAAACTTTTTTTTATTATTATTTTAGATATATTAAAATGTTAGATGACGAAGATAGTGACTTTTATGATTTACCAAATTTTTCGAACGGAAAGGAAAAATGAAATTAGTATTAAAAAATAATGTCAATGTGTATACTGCAAGCATGTCAAACACGTGGCTAAGAACTGTTTTTAAAAAAATTGGAATTTAAAAGAGTGAAACGAACAGAAAGCGTTCAAAATTACGATATATTTCGAATTGTTAGGATTAGGAACTTGAAATTTGACATGGTCGTTACTTTTAAGATGTAAATGCATGCAGGGAACATTTTCTGATAAATTCGAAATTTAAATGGGTGCAGGAGCAAACAACGGTCTAAAATTGCAATATCTATGACACCGTTCGGGATGAAAACCGAAAATTTGGCATGGTGGTTATTTTTAAGATGCAAATATTCGCTTAGAACTGTTTCTAAAAAATCTAAATTTAAACGAGTGAAACGAGCGGAAAATATTTTTAATTACTATTTATTTGGACTTTTTAGGGCTAAAAACTTGAAATGTGACATGGTTGTTACTTTCATGACGTAAATGTTTTAAATTTCGAAATTTAAAAAGATGAAATATGAGGAAAACGTTGTAAATTCACGATTATTTTGGAAGTACTGAATTCATTTCAAATCTTCTCCAATTGTAATAATGATGACAATCGCTGCATGAAAATATGTTACATTTTATCTCTGTACAAACGACCCCCTCAAGACACTGCAAAAGCTGGAAATGTTCTAAAATTACGATTTCTTTGAATCTGTTGAGACTAAAAAATGAAATTTGATATAGTAGTTATTTTAAAGACGTAAATACTCGCCAAGAACTTTTGTCAAAGTATAAAGATTTAAAAGGATGAAA
Source organism: Maratus michaelseni (assembly GCA_963931845.1). NCBI lineage: Eukaryota > Metazoa > Arthropoda > Arachnida > Araneae > Salticidae > Maratus > Maratus michaelseni. The sequence goes on along the minus strand of OZ007589.1, from coordinate 94,161,009 downwards.
TAATTGGAAAACGCTTTATAATCATGATTAAACTGAAACTATAGGCGCTAGAAAATTTAAATTTCACATGCAGGTTTCTATTAAAATGTGATTCCCTTAAAACTAGTTTTGAAAAAATTTCGAGTTTCAAATGTGTGAAATGGGAGGAAAATGTTCTACAGTTACGTTTTCACGATGATTTTTCTGAAACTTTACATTTGGCGTAAGGATAACTTCTAAGACGCAGATGCGCACGTTTGTTTTAATTTAAATTAAAAAAAAATTAATTCAACGGTCGGTTTATAGTTAAATTTTCACTATGATTTTTCTAAAACTGTCAGCCTAAGAAACTTTAAATTTAGAATAGAGGTAACTAAAACGCGGATGCAACAATTTTTTTTTTTTATTATTTTTTTTTTTTTTTTGAAATTTTAAAATTTTAACAGATAAGAAAATTCTATCATTTGTCATACCAGCGTCAGATATAATTTTTCAGAGCAATGAGATAAAAAGCAAGCAACAGTAACTGTAATTGCTATAATTAATTATGATAATAATAAAGAAACGTGATTTCCAACTAGGTAAGGAAGTATTTCATATTCAGCCTTTTGACGCATAAAAATGACGGTGAAATATACTAAGGAAATGTTTCTCACTTAATCAAGGTATATTAATACTGTAAAAGATTAAAAAAATTGTTTGTTTGTAGGAAATAGACTCTGTAACTACAGAACCGATTTTAAAAATTATTTTACTGTACGATAGCTGATAACTAGAGTTTCCAACTAGACTGATATATATATATTTTTTAAAGGGGATGGCCGCAAATGAGTGAAATGGAGGTTTATTATTAATTCAAGTCTCACGCTCACCTAATGTGTTTCAAGAGTGAAGTTACCTCAAAATTTGACTTAATTAGTAATATTTAAATTATTTGCAGCTTTATAATTCCACCCTAATGTTAGTGGCGCACAAATACGATTTCACATTACGTTGGTTGTTGGTTTTGCTAGTATAAAATAATTGGAATTTTTTGTTGCTGTTGTCATTTATTTATTTATTTATTTATTGTTTTTTTTTCTTTGTTTTTGTTATGAAAAAGAAAACATAAAAAAATACACACCAGAAAAAAATGCTAAATAATGTTAAATATATAAATTAAAAGTTTCATATTAGAATATCACTTCTTTTATTCCAGAGACCAAGGTGCCTAACTGCCTTTGCGGCAAGTTAGAGTTTTAAAGATAAAAGGGAGAATGTCCACTTACTTATGATAAGTTGTTGCATAGTTTAAAAACTAATGTCGAAATTTTCTTATTGCCTCTTCTCTTATTCAATTACATGTAATTTTCCAGTTTATTAAGCTTTAATCTTTTTTTAGCTCACAGGCTATCAAAGCCTGAGAGCTTATTTGCCCGCCGGATCTGTATGTATGTACGTATGTATGTACGTAACGCGATAACTCTTCATAGAAATATCCGTTTTCCTTCAAATTTTGTTTATAGGTTTATTGTGTTAAGGCGCTTCCCTGATTAGTTTTCGGGATTGATTAGATAAGTATAAAGGGGGGAACGGGGGGCTAACCCCCCCTAATTTATATAAATGGGTTTTTCATACAGAATTATTCCGTTTTCCTTCAAATTTTGTTTATAGGTTCACTGTGTTAAGGCGCTTCCCTGATTAGTTTTCGGTATTGATTGGTTAAGTATAAAGGGGGGGACGGGGGGGCTAATCCCCCCCTTAATTTATATAAATGGGTTTTTCATGCAGAATTATCCCATTTGCTTCAAAATTTGTTTATAGGTTCACTGTGTTAAGGCGCTTCCCTGATTAGTTTTTGGGATTGATAAGTATAAAGGGGGGAAACGGGAGGCTAATCCCCCCTTAATTTATATAAATGGGTTTTTCATGCAGAATTATCCCATTTGCTTCAAATTTTGTTTATAGGTTCACTGTGTTAAGACGCTTCCCTGATTAGTTTTCGGGATTGATTGGTTAAGTATAAACGGGGGAAACGGGGGGGAGGGGTATCCCCCCCCTTAATTTAGATAAATAAGTTTTTCATGCAGAATTTTCCGATTTTCTTTAAATTTTGTATATAGGTTCATTGTGGTAAGGAGCTTTCCTGATTAGTTTTGGGGGTCCATTGGTTAAGTATAAAGGGGAGAAACGGGGGGCTAACCTCCCTTAAATTAGATAAATGGGTTTTTCATGCAGAATTATCCGATTTCCTTCAAATTTTGTATATAAGTCCATTGTAATAAGGCGCTTTCCTGAATAGTTTTGGGTGTTCATTGGTTAATTATAAGGGGAGGGAGGTGATCCCCCTTAATATATTGTCGATTTCTTTATTTTCGAGAGGCTTATTTAAAATTCTTTGAAATAAAAGTTTAATATACAATTAGTGTGAATGACCTGTGAGCTCAATGCCCTCAGTTTAACTGGGCATTTTTCTTTTTTGTTTAACTAATTCCCAACGAAGTAGGTTATACGATTCGTTACTATAGATGTCTGTTCTATGTATTCCCAAGCATAACTTTTGAGCGGATGATCCGAGTTTTATTAACTGCCCTTTGTTTCCAAAATATATTTCTGTAGATGGTTACAATATAATTAGTATCTGAATAAAATTATCTTCAACCTAATATTGCTTAGATCAGGCATGTTAAATACGTGGGCTACATTCTACTCTCCGATAAATTATCTGGGGCTCGCCAAGTCTTTGGCATTTTCCCTATATTTAATTCAGTTCATGTTTGATACAGAAAATTCAATTTGCACAGACCGTGGCTATACAGTGTTGCTAAGTTGGAGTATTGTTTTATTCAAAATATCTAGCACTATTTCAGAATACTAATCTACGCTTAATTTAATGACAGACATTTTTTTTTTTTTTAAGTAAAGAAAAGATTACTAGTAAAAAAATTGGCAGCTATTTCGATCTTAAAATCCACAATCTCGATACATTACCGTGGCGTTAGAGATTGCAATTTTTTTTTTAATAATGTTATGGGTTGTATGTTGCATCTATGTTGAAATCTGTATGTCGGAAGTTATGCACCTCCAAACCAGATTTTTCATTTTTTCATCATTATCAAAGCTATTAATTAAAATATTTATTCATACACTTTACCAATTTCTCTCAGACATTACTTATAAAAAAGTATGATCAAAAATTTTCATTAAAAATGTCCTTCATTTAAAAAATTTAAAACAGTCTCTAATAAAAACTTCCACCACCTAACAAAAGCGCTTTCACCTCCTTCCAGGGCATCATCAGTTGTGTTCTCTATCCAACTTCCTCTCCTATATATAGATGACTGGTGGCTGTAGAGCTCCCCCTATCGGATTTCAATATTTTCTCTCTCTCTCTCTCTCCCCCTCCTCCAACATTCTTCTCCAGTGGCAATCGAGCAAAGAGTGTCATTGCACGTTTCTTTGGATATATTTATTTCAATTGATTCTCGTAATAACGCGTTATGCAAGTTTTCGTAGTTAGCTATTTTCTTTATTTGTAGGGTATCAAGTTTTATTGGGGTTTTAAGGTTTAATCTTGCAAGAGCTGTTGACTGTTTATTTAATTTTATATCTCGAATATGTTCTTTCTTTCTTTCTTCTATTTTCCTCTTCGTCATTCCTATGTAAGTAACTTTTTCATTTCTGCTGTTTAAACAATTTATTTTGTATATTCCTGCTGTTTGTATTTCTTCATATTTTTTTATTTCATTTCTTATTGATTTGAAGAGGGATGGATTGGGGGGTTAGTGGGACTATTTTTCCTAATTTTTCTAATTCTCGTTTTATTTTCAAAGATACACCTTTTATATATGGAACTCCTTGTGTATGAAACCCCAATAAAACTTGATACCCTACAAATAAAGAAAATAGCTAACTACGAAAACTTGCATAACGCGTTATTACGAGAATCAATTGAAATAAATATATCCAAAGAAACGTGCAATGACATGGTACACTCAGTGCTCGATTGCCGCTGGAGAAGAATGTTGGAGGAGGGGGAGAGAGATAGAGAGAAAATATTGAAATCCGATAGGGGGAGCTCTACAGCCACCAGTCATCTATATAAAGGAGAGGAAGTTGGATAGAGAACACAACTGATGATGCCCTGGCAGGGGGTGAAAGCGCTTTTGTTAGGTGGTGGAAGTTTTTATTGGAGACTGTTTTTAATTTTTTAAATGAAGGACATTTTTAATGAAAATTTTTGACCATACTTTTTTATAAGTAATGTCTGAGAGAAATTGGTAAAGTGTATGAATAAATATATGTACAGACATTAACGGGTGAACACCTATTTTTAATATTAATTAAAAATTCATTAAAAAAAAACCTCTTCATTTTTCAGAAAATGGCACGCTGTCGCAGTTGTCTGTGCAAAAAACGGCATTTCTGAGGGTTTTCAAGTAGTAGAAAACGAAGTTGATATGTTGCGTTTTAAGTAGATTTCGAAAGAAATACTATCTATTACATTCTCCCCTAAGTTGGAATTTTTGAAAATTTTTTGCAGATCTACGCCGATTATGCTCCCAGAACCCAAAAACACCCCCAGTTCAAAACTTTATCTATCTATCTATCTATCTATCTATCTATCTATCTATCTATGTCACTTTTTTATGGACACGATAACTCCAATAATTCTGCACAAATCTCTTCCAAATTGATACATACAATCAAGGGGCATAAAATCTCGGTCAAGTTCGTTAACGGGCAAAATGGAATCAAAGGGGGGGGGGAATGGGGGCCTTTTGTGAAAACAGAAAAATCCCCATATTTTCTTTATTTTTATACACATCGAATCCGTTTAAAGTTATTATTACTTCTAGGAAAAGGGCCGAAAATTTATGTATGACAGATTTTTGATATCATTAAAAATGGCCCCAAGGGGGGAAAAGGGGGGATTTTAGAAAAAAAAAATTCATAACTTCTTCAATTCCCCAGATATCAAATCCGCTTAAATTTATTGTAAATTTCCTTAAAATTATCTACAACTTTTATATTGACAAGTTTTTTTATAGGACCAACTCTTATGGCAAAAAAAAAAAAATAAAAAACAAAAAAATCCCTGCTGGCTCTGCCTACAAGCAGACGTGAAAACAGAAAAAAAAAACATAACTTCTTAATTTTTATACATATCGAATCCGTTTAAAGTTATTATTACTTCTAGGAAAATGGCCAAAAATTTATGTATGACAGATTTTTGATTTCATTAAAAATGCCCTGGATAGGGGTTTCAGAAGAAAAAAATTCATAACTTCGTCAATTCTCAAGATATCAAATCCGCTTAAATTTATTAAAAAACTTCTTAATATAACATACAACTTTTATATTGACAAGTTTTTTATGGGACCAACTTTTACGGTAAAAAAAATTTAAAAACCAAACAATTCCTGCTGGCTCCACCTACAGGCAGAGGTATATTTCGAAGTGGGTGGTCCCAACTGCCACATCATGGCAAATAGGTCTTTCTTCTGTAATTCCCAATAATCAGGTGCCCCACGGTCTGCGTCTTCGAAATCTACCTGTGCTTGTAGGCCGAGTCGTCAGGGATTTTTTTAACTCGAAACAAAATTAAAAACAACAAAATTAAAAGAAAAATGCAAAAGTCAGAGCAATATACAAATTTCCCTCGCTTAGTGCGGTTGCAGTTAGTTTGATTTTCAGTTTATGCCGTAAACATTTTTTAGATGCCTCGTTGTTTATTCTGGGTAAAATTTCAATTAGAGCGCAAAGCAGAAAATAGGTGATCTTTGTTTTTTTTTAGTAAGATGGCGCCGAATTTTTAAAAATAAAATTTGAAAAAACTGCTGAAAAAAATACAGTAAACGGATTCGAAGAAGTTTTTCAAAAATTAAAATTCCTCAAACAGCATTTGATATATATAGATCCAGACATCAATAGAAGTATCCAAGTGCACCGTAGTTTATAAAATTACATTTTATGCTATCCCAAGATGCATTCAATAAAAAAACTGAAATAAATAAATAAATAAATAAAGGAAAGGAAAAACTATGTAATTGGCAACTGACAAGTTTTCGTTTAAGTTAAAGAGTAATAATTAAGTTAAGGTTAAAAAAAAAAAAAAAAAAACCTTTATATACATATATTTAAACACATATACCTGGTGACACAAGCATCATTTAAAAATTTAAATCACAATAAAAATGAATTCAATTACAACGTAATAGTAATTAAGCTAACATAAATAACCTAAAGAATTATAGTAATGAGAATTAAAATTAAAAATGAGTTATTAATGTTTCTAGATCGTTACTTATTAAATTAGCTAACGTTTACGTGAATGGAAGGTCATGAAAATTAGGTAAACTTTCTTTTAATTACAAATCAAGCTGCAATATGTACTTTCTAACAATATTACATGAGAAACAATATCGTAGTACATTATTGCATTGTCTGTTTATGTATACAATGTTTTTTAGATACGTGTCGATTAGTGCGGTAATATCGCGGTATTATAATTAACCACGTTAATCAAGAGAAACCTGTATTTAATAATATATTTCTGCATCATTTTGATTGTGATTTAAATTTTTGTCAACAGGTATGTGTTTATGTATATATATATTATATACATTATATATAAACGTAATTTATTACCTATGTTCACGTGCAATTTAGCACGACATCCTTACTATTTTTAGTTGTTTTACAGAATAATAAAAGTTGGAACTTGGAACGAATTCATAATCAAAGTCCCTGGAACCATGTTTCCGTATATCTCTAGAATTTATGACCGTAACCAAAGTCCAGAACAACAATTACACTGGAAAAATTTAAATCAACCCCCAAGAATAGCAAAAAAGAAAATTAGACAACAAAAAGACCATTTTTGGCCAGAAATAAATGAAGTACAAATTTAAATTATATTAAATTAATGATAGATAAATAAAAGTTCGAAAGGATCATAACTGGCGTATTTTACTGAATAAATATTTACCTTTAAAATTTTCCAGTGCTAGTTTTATTTTTCGGTGAGTAGCTTTGAAATTTTGCATGTTTTTTTTTTTTTGTTTTTTTTTTTTTTTTTTAAGTTGTATTTTGTATGTACAAATCTCATTCTCTGCGATGGTAATAAAATAATTTGCTTTTTTCCTTGCAGTATTGTAACAGAATACTTTTGTGTGTGCCTGTATATGAATAATAAATGCTATACACACCATATTTAACAGTATAAGCATCTTGTTGTGCAGTTCAGTGATGCATATCAATTTCAATATGTCTGAAATAGTGTAACGTTATTAAAATACATTGCAGAAGATTTTCCCCCATAGACTATAATGTAATGGAGTACTTTGGAATGTCCGTGTAAACGAACCAAAATGCTACCCACTTCATTTTCAATACCGAACATGCCATAGTAAACCTATGTACACCATATTCTATAGTAAGCTTCTTGTAGTGCACCTCAGTGACATATATCAATTTCAACATGTTTGAAAATACACCGCAAGCGATTTTCCTTCATAGGCTGTAATGCAATGGAATTCTTTTGAGTGCCCCTGTAAATGAACAATAAATGCTAAGCAATTCATTTTCAATACAGAAGATGCCACAGTAAGTCTCAATAACCTATATCAATTATATAGCAATCCGACTATATTTACGTGAGTTAGATCTCGGGCAGACAGAGAGTCAGACAGAGGAACAGACGGACAGACAAACCAAATTCATAAGCCCTTTTCAACTAAGTTGGAAAATGTTAAAAATTAACAAAGGCCAATGTAGAATACCTACTATTACAAGGTTTCCCTTGTTATCGTTGACTAATAGCTGATTTCTAAATCGTTAGTTTTAGAGGCATATAGTTCAAACTGCAAAATATTTAAATTGTTGCTCTTCAAAAGTAATTTACGTAAAAATCATAAATCTATTAAGTTACAAAATTTAATTTTTATACCGTCACTTGCTGTTATATTTAGAAAAACTTGCATAACTTGGTAAGTTTTGACCGCAGAAGAATGCAATGTTTACTGTTTTATTTATGAGAGCATGGAGAAAGTTTTCTAAATGTAACTTATAGGATCCAGGTATCGAAAATATATAAACTTCGTAGTTAAAAAATAATAATAACTGTTTTGACGTAAATGACTTTTGATATACTAGTGAATTACAACTTTACAAACGTTTTTGTATAACTCTAAAAAATGAACCGTTTAGAAATTAGCTATTGATCAACTATAAGAACCCTATGTATTACGGGTTTTCAACAAACACATCATTTGACCAAAATTTTAAATTTTCAGAAAGCGTTATTTTTATGAGATAATCGAAACATTTTTGTCTATTCTGTAGAAATGGATTTAATTAATTGTTTCACTCCGTTCTGATTAGTGTTGCCAAGCCCAGTGTTACAAAAAGCGGGACAACAGCTTCTAAATCCAAAGATAAAAAATACATAAATTCTACTAAAACGAACCCAGTGTATTACGGAATCCTGTCTAAAACGTAGACATTTCATGGTCTTTAAGGTAGGAATATTATATAATTCTATCTGATAAGATGAAAACCTGTTCAAAACAAAATTTTTCGCCGGTTCTTTTTTGATTCCGTCTTAGCAGGTTTTACTATATTGAATAAATACAACAGTATTATGCAATAAAACCTGTGTAAGCGTAATCGCTAAGGATGGAAGCAAAATTCCAATTTAGCAGGCATAATTGTATACTATTTCTATAGTAGGAAATATGAAATTGTTACACTGCAAAAAATAATTGTTGATTTTACAGTATAATACTCGCATTCCAGCTGCCAGTATTATACCGTAAAATTAACAGTATTAAACAGTAAAATAAGCAGTAATACAGCAGTAAATTGTTATATTTAAAAACGCGTACCACAACTGAAAACGCACTTTCAGTATTTACCGTCCATAGACAGTACTGTAACCGAATTATTTTGTGTGTCCCTGTAAATTGTCGATGTATGCACACTGTATTCTATAGTAAGCATTTTTGCGCTTCGCCTCAGTGATATAAGGTAAAGCCAGTAGAGATGGCGCGGTCGGAGAGATTGGGCACATAGAGGTTCGGGGGGAAGGAGTAGAGTGAGCGCGCAGCGACTCCAGGTGGTTGCGCAATAGCAGTAGTGGAGTGTCCACTTGAAAGTGCACGTTGATTGTTTTGCGCGTCAAGATAAAGCATTGCTAATTTGTTTTGTTTTCTCAAAGTAACTGCTTGAATTTTCATAGCTATTCATCAGAATTTCTATACAATGTCAGTAGTACAAAATATTTTTAACTTAAACGATTTTTCATAAGCTACTAGTCTAGACTAACAATGTGAACATCAACGGTTCGTTTTATTAGCGGCCGTGTTTAAATAAAAGGCCGCGTAATCTCTCCTACCGAAATTGGAGAGTTTGCGCATCTGCTATTTAGGAGAGATGGCGCATTGTTCCCATTAGTTTTCATGCTAGGAGAGATTACGCAGCTTATTGGTAAATTTGCATAAAAAATGAAAAGTGAAAATGGACTAATTTTAAGTTAAACGTGTTATCAAATAACTTAATGTTATTTTGTAATCTTATCTGAACTTGCTTTTTCTGATTCTTTAATTTTTTCCTTTAATTAATAATTTTTAATCGTTTTTAAAATTATTTCCTTTCTCTGATTCTTTAATTATTAGGTTGAAATATTCACTCCTAATACAATAATATTTGTTCACGAAAACCTTAGAACAATGTCATTTAAGTGTAATTATTATTGTTAACAATTTAATTATAGTTATTATTAGCAACAATCTCTCCTACCCATGTGCGCAATCGCACCCACCCTGTAAGGACAGATTGCGCAAAATAACTTTCTTCGTTTTATTACAACTGTTCTATTAAATTGCAACATAAGAACAAAATAGCAATTGAAAGGCATAAAAAACAAATGAAGTAAAAATTATTCATGAATAGTTTACCAAAAAATTAATATTTAGATTTTTTATCGTCATTCTTTTGAATTGTACGCAGACTCTCCTAGATTTACCTTATACCAATTTCAGTATGTCTGAAATTATGTAACATCATTAAATACACCGCAAATGATTTTCTCCCTATCTAAAATACAGCATATACTGTAAATTTCGAAGAAAAAAATCGAATAGGAATTTATTTCTTTAAACAAACAAAAGAACACTTATGTCTAAATATTCCAAATAGACTTTCGTTAACTGGTTTTTATTATTACCATGTTGATATATAAAATGTAATTGTATATTAATTTTTCATTTAATTATTTATATTGGCAGACAAAACTCTCTAAAATTAAAATTTTGCGCAATCCCATAACGTTTTTATGCATTATATGCATAACTGCAAGTAAAAATTTATATGTAATGCACTGACATTACATTAAAATAAATTATTTTCCTAAAAACGAAACGCTGAATGTTCGCGGCATCAGTAATTTTAACGAACTAATTAAATAATATTTACTAAGTAGCTAAAATATTAGATATTTATCTCTATGGCATTCTCCCAAACAGAAATTTGTTTGCTGTTTTAATTAATCACGGTCTACGAAAAACATTTTATTCAAAATATACTGCAGCAAAAATTTTTGGCTTACTCATTACTTGAAAGTTAAATTAAATGTATCTTCAAATTCATTTAACTTTTACGATCGCATGAGAAATGCACGAAAACACTTTATAATGAAAACAAACCTACCACGGGAGAATTTGACAATATTATCAGATACAGTTTTGTATGCTTTATGTGATTCGTCTAAAGCTTTACTATTATTATTATTGATTTAGCGATATTAAATTACTATATGGCAAAATTACTGAAATTTCTTATTTACTCAAGTTTTCAAGGAATACAGATATATTTAATGAAATAACGAGATACTTCCATAAAAGAAAAATTTGTATCAAAACAATTACATGTATATATACAGAGTGTCCCGTAAGTTTGTTCACATTTTAACAATTCATGACAAATTTACAAACTGCGAAAAATAATAATTTTCTTTTTTTAACTATTTTCTGACTCAAAAATTCCGACAATGTGACAAAACTTATGGTGCAAACGGCATTTGTTAATTTGTTACACTGCAAAAAATAATTGTTGATTTTACAGTATAAATGCGCGGTAGCGTATTACTGCTTGCACGGCAGCATATTACTGCTTATTTTACTGTTTAATACTGTTAATTTTACGGTATAATACTGGCAGCTGGGGTGCCAGTTTTATGCTGTAAAATCAACAATTATTTTTTCCAGTGTATGAATTGTTGAAGGATTTAAAGAGCCTATTGAAATATTTTTCTCTATTTCCCCGAAAATTCCTGCTCTTTGACAAGTCTTGTGATGCAAACCTCACTGCGGTACGACATTATTTGCACTTATATGAATGTTTGAAATTTGAAATTACCTATGGACCTTTTTATACTATTTTTTTTTCTTTTGGCACAAAAACTCCAACTTTTTTTCGAGTTTTATGGTGCAAACTGCACTCCGATGATTTTAAGTCTTTCAACGACTCTCTTTAAATACTTTGTCTAAAATGCATTTGTCATTCTATTAGAATGCCTAGGCAAAGTATATAAAATATTAAAATAATTCGGGTATTTCATACTTTTTTAAAAAATTCCAGGCATTCTATATATTTTTTAGGTTTTCTATACAGTATCTGCTTTACCTACATTGTCAGTAGCATATATAAGTCAATCTTTGTAGATTTATGAATTGCAACTAATCATAAAAATAGATTTTAAACACCATTCTATTGAAAATACATTTAAACAAACTTTTTGAGGCGGAGAATGCTTAATAATAGAAATACAGGGAGTATATAGTTAAAGTTTACCTACACAGAGGAAAGCCTTCGGGAATCGAGATTAACTAGATTCAGAATACAATTACACAGACCTGTCTATAGTCGAAACTTGAAATGTGTATAATGAAGGGATGCGAAATACATTTAGCAGAAAAAATAAATTAATTTCCAAAATGGCCACTTCAGAGCGTATTATTATTTTTTTTATTATTATTTAACAAAATACAAGATTTATATGCACACTGTATAATTGGTTTATGAAGACAAATACTGTTCTGTGTGTTGACCATTATAGTCAAGTACCGTTTGAAATCGCAAAATAGCATGTTCAACAGTTAGGCGAATCAAATTTTTGGAAATGTTGAGAGCAAAGTGGAAAATACTGAGTTCTAGCAATATTCCTCTGTGAAGGTTTTTCAAAGCTCGGAACCTCTGCAAAGCTTTTGATGCGGAATCAACATTTTGATTTTTTTTTTTTTTTTTAAAGTTTCGCTAGTACAGCACGATTTTGTATACTGAACGACATTTTCCGTGGAAAAGGCATGCTACTAGCAAGATATTCATTGAATGTTTTTATTTAACATTTTGATTGTGCGCGAGCAGATCCATCACTTGGCTACAGAAAATTGCATGTATGGCGACATTTGCATAAAACGTCTTCTGGTAGCCATTTTTGATTTTTTTTTTCTGCTTAATGTCTTTCGCATCATCGGTCATTCATCGGTTCATTTAGACGTGTTCCAAATTTCATATATATATATTTTTTTTTATGAGTAGGTTTGACTGCAAACAGATCTGAGTCAACTTGTAAGGTATTGACTACTCCGTGAGTAGGCAATGTGTGAATGAGATCGTTTTGTCCATTAACCGACTATGTGCGTACAAGTTATAAAGGCTCTCTATCTTTCTTTAACTTTCGATGGACAGCTGAATCCCTGAAATTGTGAGTCGCCGTGTAATTTCAATTAGGCAGATTTTCTGGAGCTGGTCGATCGACACTGAAGTATATAAGCAGCGAATTTTGACTTGAGTTCAGAGCTCAGGGGAGCTAGAGTAAACTTGGCCTGGGAAGTTTAATATTGCGACTTAGATTGAGATTTCGATTTAGCCTTGAGAACTCGCATCGAGTCTCAGGATTAAGAATTGGCATTAGTATTTTTATACGGGAGTTTTATGCTGTTGTAGATTGATTTTCAAGACTGTATCAGCGTTCAGTAAAAGCTGGAGGATAAGAGTATTGGATCGTGATTATATATTTAAAAGGTTAAGGTTTAATTATATTGTTTCAGTTTTGTTAAAGCTACAAGTTGTTAGCAGGAACTCTTTAGTTAATTTAAACTTTTAGGAAAATTTCGTGGAGCTCGCTCAAACACCCTGCTAATTGTGTTAATAAACCAGTTTTTGGTTTTAAAACAGTTGTACTTATTTCCTCGTGCTCTACCACACCAGCGGACATTTTAATATGGCCGCTACAAACTGAGTGAACTTACATTTCGTCACATAACAGTAATTTTTATTTTTTAATTAATCATTTGAATTCATTACTATAGATTACTTTCTTTTCACCAGAACAGCCTTTTTTAATTCCACGAATTACGGTAATTTTAAGGGTAATTTATTTTACCAACAACGAGAAATGCTATTTATGGTCCCTTTTATTGGAAGTGGGGACGGGAATAGAGTTTTTCATGATCTTACACGATTTTTAAAAAAATAATAATTCAGCAGCTTTTTGCTTAAGTCTATACTAATATTATAAAGTAGTAAAGGTTGTTTTTTTGTTTGTTTGTTTGTTTGTAGAGGGTAATCTCTGGAACTACTGAAGCGATTTTAAAAGTGATGGTGGCAAATTGATGGTAAGAGTCCTTGCTCCAACATAGGCTGTATTTTATGTCGGTGCAACTACCCTCAGGGGGGTGCTGGAGCAAAAAACGTTCTAAAATTTTGAGTTTTATTTATACTGAAGGAGCTAGAAACAGGAAATTTGGCATGGTAGTTACGTATAAGATGTAAATGCTCTCTAAGAACAAATTCTAAAAATATTCGAAATTTAAAAGGGTGAGAGGAGCTAAAAGCGTTCTAAAAACATTCTAAATTACAATTTCTATGGAATCTCTGGAAGTGCAGAACCGTTTTCAAAAGTGATGGTGGTAAATTGATGGTGACAGTCCCTGCTCAAACATAGGCTATATTTTATGTCGGTCCCACTACCCCCAGGGGGGTGCAGGAGCAAAAAACGTTCTAAAATTTCGATTTTTGTGATACTGAAGGATCTAGAAACATGAAATTTGGCATGGTAGTTACGTATAAGATGTAATCACTCTCTAAGAGCAAATTTTTAAAAAAATCGAAATTTAAAGGTGTGAGATGAGCGAAAATCATTCTAAAAACATTCTAAATTACTATTTCTATGGAAACTCTAGAACTGCAGAACCGTTTTCAAAAGTGATGGTGGCAAATTGATGGTGACAGTCCCTGCTACAACATAGGCTATATTTTATATCGGTGCCACTACTCCCAGGGGAGTGCAGGAGCGAAAAACGTTCTGAAATTTCGATTTTTTTTTATACTGAAGGATCTAGAAACATGAAATTTGGCATGGTAGTTACTTATAAGATGTAAATGCTCTCTAAGAACAAATTCTAAAAAAATTCAAAATTTAAATTGTGAGATGAGCGAAAAGCGTACTAAAAACTTTCTAAATTACAATTTCTATGGAATCTCTGGAACTACCGAACCCTTTTCAAATGTTATGGTAGCAAATTGATGGTGACAGTCCCTGCTGTAACATAGGCTATATTTGGGTCAGTGCCAATACCACAGTGAGATGCAAGAGCGGAAAACGTTTTAAAATTTCGATTTTTTTTATACTGAAGGAACTACAAACTTTAAATTTGGCATGGTAGTTATTTAGAAAATGTAAATACTCTCTAAGAACAAATTCTAAAAAAAAAAAAAAAAATTTAAAAGGGTGAGATCAACGAAAAGCGGTCTAAAAACATTTCAAATTACAATTTCTATGGAATCTCTGGAACTACAGAACTGTTTTCAAAAGTGATGGTGGAAAATTGATGGTAACAGTCCCTGTTGTAACATAGGCTATGTTTTATATCTGTGCCATTACCATAGGGGGGGAGTGGTGCAAGAGCGAAAAAGTTCTAAAATTTCGATTTTTTTATACTGAAGGAGCTAGAAACAAGCAATTTGGCATGGTAGTTACTTATAAGATGTAAATGCTCTCTAAACATAAATTCTAAAAAAATTCGAAATTTAAAAGGGTGAGATGAGCGAAAAGTGGTCTAAAAACATTCTAAATTACACTTTCTATGGAATCTCTAGAACTAGAGAACTATTTTCAAAAGTGATGGTAACAGTCCTAGCTGTAACATAGGCTATATTTTATATCGGTGACACTACCACAGGGAGGGGGGGGGGGGCTGAAAGAGCGAAAAACGAACTAAATTTTCGATTTTGTTTCGACATTAGTGTGGCTTAATTAGTAATTTCTGAATTATCTGTGGCAGTAAAATTTCCTCTAATGAAAATAGGCCAACGAATACCACTTGACATTTTTCGAGAATTATGCGAGCAAAGCCGCGGGTTTTGCTAGTATTCTAATAAAATTTTGTGTAACTGGTTGTTATTATTATTACTGTCCACACATAATTTAAAAATTTAATTAATTATCGATATGTAATTTTAGACTTCAAGTTCAGAAACAAATCCCTCTAAAACCTGAAGTTAAAATTTTGCGCAGAATTTTAAAATTTCACAGATTATATTTATCATTTGAAGCGGAAATTAATATCCACTGTACAGACATTATATTAAAATAAACTCTTTTCTTGAAAACGCAACGCTGAATTTTCGTGACACTTGGGATTTTAATGAGCTAAAGAAATAATTAAATATCATTCAGCAAAATAGCTAACATTTTAGAGATTTATCTCTGTGGAATTCTGCCAAATAGAACATTCTATTCGTAATTTAATTAATTACCGACCATGGAAAACGTTTTATTTGAAATGTACTGCAACGGAAATTTTTGCCTTTGTCTTTTATTATTTTAGGTGCGTTCGTAATTATATAAATACGTAGCACCTATAGTAGTCGTCTGGTTCGTCCGTCCGTCTGTCCGCATGTAACAGCACAAATACTACCCAACCGAATGATTTGAAATTTAATATATATAAATGTTGCAGAATTTTTCGAGTCCTTTCAAATTTTATGAAAATCGAATCAAAACTTAAAAAGTTATTATTGAAATTTTTCTTTATTCTGTTAAATTCTATCGTACGTAATCTATATAACAAGTTGGAAATTGTACGTCAAACGTGACAAATGAGGTGCGTTCGTACTATAGCTAGTTATATAAATATTCAGATCATGATGGAGTTTTAATTCTGTGAAATGAATTATATCGTCTGAAGAATTATTTCTGCAATAAAATAAGTATCTCGGTCGCTTGACGATTTAACCTCGGAGGCTCCTATAACACTAAAGCACTGATTTGTTTTTAAAAATTCAAATTTCTTAATAAATATTTTTATTAATATCTTCTAAAGTTTTGATTCGATTTTCAAAAAGATTTGAAAGGTCTCGACAAAATTCTGCAAAGATAATATATCTTCCATTCGGTGGGTAGTTTTTGCGTTGTTATATGCGGACGGACGGACAGACAGACAGACAGACAGACAGACAGACAGACAGACGGGCGGACCAGACGACGACAATAAGTGCTACGTATTTATATAATTATGAACGCACCTAAAAAAAAGCTCCGAAAGATACACCTATATTGCGTCTAATTTGGCTAAGTCAAGAAGTGAACAATGATGTTCAATATAGACCAAGAGTAACAAATGTGAACGGCCCATCTGATCCAACAATGACATCAACGGAGACAGATGCAGCATCGACTGAGCCACCTACGACCACCGAGGATATCGCCAAAGATATACCTCCATCACTGCCGACAGTCACATTTCCTCCAGTTAGCACACCCCAAGTTGTCCAAAATCCAGTGCAACTAAGACGATCTAAAAGGATCCGGAAACCTCCGAAAAGATTATACTGTTAATTTGAAAGGGGAGGAAACTGTCGTGTACTAAAATGAACAATTGTACTTAAATCGCAACGCGTGAATAGCAACTTTTACCGGCTGTTATTTGGCAACGGCAGAAACTTTAGAACTGATATAAAATCTTGTTTAGGTAGAATTATGTTTATTGTTAAGTGTTTTGTTCTGTGTAATTTAGTAATAAATAATGTGTGTTAAAGAAACGTATATTTAATAAGTAATTATAGAACACACAAAGCATTTTTACACCAACAAAGAAATGTCACAATAATGAAATTTAAAGATCGTAATTTACGATTTAAAACAAAACTGAAATTGATTGAAATTGTTTCAAGCTCAAAAATAAGCCCGATTCTGAACATTGTCAATTCAAGGAAAAAGTATTGTTGTTATGGAAACAACGACTTCTTCTATATGGAAATGTATGACGAATGCGTTTGTCATCGGGCTTTTCTTTTTAAAATACATTTAAAACTTACTTATACAACCGGTGAAGCCGTTTAATTTAGAAAAAATCGTGGAATGGGGCATCAAACAATAGCAAAATTTCATTCAATCGGTAATAAATAGAAAAAAAAAGTGAATGATTTATTTAATCTAATTTAATTTGATCAGCATTTTAAATTAACTAGGGCATCCAACCCGGGCTTCCCGGGACAGAGAATATATGTAAAAACTATTTATTTTTTTATTGAAAATTTTAGTAGATTTTTTACATTTAATAATTTTTTTTATATGTAGATTTCCCTTAACAACGCCAAAGAACATTTTTATATAAATATTCCAAAAAAATAATAATAATAAATTAAATTTATTAAAAGCTGTAATTTCGTATTATCCTCGTGCCAGAAGTTAATAGCCGAATAAATCGCTAAAAATTTCGTTATCTACAGCAGTTTTTTTTTATTCTGATAATTTCAGCGGTTTTAAGCGCTTATTTCGATTACACACTGCAAAAAATAATTGTTGATTTTACAGTATAAAACTGGCACAACAGCTGCCAGTATTATACCGTAAAATTAACAGTATTAAATAGTAAAATAAGCAGTAATACGCTGCCGCGCAAGCAGTAATACGCTACCGCGCATGCGCGGTAGCGTATTACTGCTTGCGCGGCAGCGTATTACTGCTTATTTTACTATTTAATACTGTTAATTTTACGGTATAATACTGGCAGCTGTTGGGCCAGTTTTATACTGTAAAATCAACAATTATTTTTTGCAGTGCATGTCTGTTAAATTTGTGTTTTATTTATATTATTTTATTTATTGCTTAATGAAGTTTTATTTTCGTTATTGAATATTAGCTGGAAACAAATGCTGAACTATTTACATAGTTTAAAGTGCAAACCGATTAATTTTTTGTGATCGTCTGCAAGCAATAGAGATATATTTAGAACAAAAAAAAAATCATGCTTGAAATTTAATCTAAATGTCATAATAAATCAGTCAATTACAATACAAATTTCGAACAAACTGCATTTGAAAGTAAGATTTCCCCCCCCCCTATATAACGGTGTAAAAATTAAAAATGTGCGATGTTTAGAAATTTAAAAAATTGCAGTAGCAAAAGTCGCAAAACCGAAATTTCATCGTCAAATGTTGCCATTCGCAAAATGACGTCAGCGTTACGTACGGACACGTTTGTCCTTTATAATATAGATAGTAATGCAAACGTACAGAGAGTTGAAAATGTTGAACGCAAAATGCAAACGATTCTGAACAAAAGGGTATGGTATCATGAGCCCTAAAATTAACAGATTCGTATAATTTTTTTTTAAGCTAATGACAAATTTACGCTTTCAAATTTTACAAAAATCTCATAGACGTATTTGGAAATTTAAAAAAACATTGTTGAAAATACAAAAATTATACAAAAAATAATAAACTTTCATCGTTTAAGTTTAAATTCATTAAGTATTGCGCATTCGAATAATCATTTTACAAGTAATTTCAAAATGCATTAAAATCGTTTGTGGTTGGCGAGGAAAACATGTTGCTAGCCAAATTGCGTCTTTTTGCACCAAATACTCGAAAGTATTTTATTTTTTTGCAGATTTTTCACTGGGATTCCGCAGCTAAATTTTACTGTTCCTTTATTACATACTTGAGTAGCTTCATCAGCATTTTTTTTTTTCAAAATTTTCTGAGTATGCGCTTTAAGGAGACCTTCCTTGCAAGATATTTCGCTAATTTGTATGAGGAAGTACCAATGTTAGAAACTATTGGTCTGAATGGAATGCCAAGTTTGTGAACCTTTGGAAGTGCATAAAATCTTGCGCAATGTGACACAGAAGTAATGAGGGAAGATATAGTACTATTGAAAATGAGGGGAAACTTTGGATAACGGATTTCATTGTTTTGAGTTCTTTTTGTGAAGGGTCAGACTTTAACTTTTTATAAGGACCATCATCAATCAAATCTTTTGTTTTAGTCAGGTAATCTGACTTACCCATAGCAACAATCTGGCCACCTTTATCAGCTTGGCTGATAACTATATTTGGATTAGACTTTAGTTTCTTTATGCAACTGGAAGAACCCTTACTAATATTTGACATGGGTAGTTTATTGTTAAAATTGACATTATTCGCAATTAAGTGTCTTATTGAATCTTCTGTGAAGGGTTTAAAGAACTGAATTTGAAAGCTCTTTCAATGGGGGGGCAATAATATTCGGAAAAGACGGTTTGCTGGAAAGTACAAAATTATTGTTTAGTTTTAGACAATGGATTTCATCCAAATTGAGCTGTGCACTTGAAAGATTAACGGCAGTATTTTGGTTTACTAACGGTAAGGTGTTGGTCAATTTATTGCTATGTTGTCTGGAGAGTAAATTGAATTTAGCATTAAGAGTAGTATTAGTAGACTTATTATGTGCACTAAACCAAGACCGGTTATCTAAATAAGTGAAATCGGGATGGGAAATAGAAAGACTAAGATGCAGATCGTACAGTTCCTTTTCAATAATGGCTATTTTATTACGGGTCTCCTGTACTGTGGATCTTAACAGTGCAAGCTTAGTGCGGAAAAGTACTTTTTCCACTTTGTTTGAATATGGCAGATTACACCTGAAAGAAATAAAACTTGGAATTATTCTATTGCGTTTACATTTAAGAAGGAAAGAAAGATGGTCAAGATATCTGAATTTCTTCAGACGTAGGTCAGAAAATCTATTACAGATTGACATGGCATGAAATAAAAAGTAAATTGACAAGAAGTTATTAAAAACAAACAGATAATCCAATGGCCCGTTGCAGCCGAAATATTTAAAATAGGTGGATTTAACTTTGTGCCTTTATATTAAAAATAAATGAACAACGTAAAATGGCACAAATAAAAATATATAAAATGGCAAATAGCTGTTTCGGAGCCCCTAAAGCTCCATCATCAGTGACAAATTTAAAAGATTAAAAACCGATTCAAAAGGTTAAGCCATGTAAATATACTTGCGTCTCTGCACGCGCCCAAGATGGATTGGCGGTGAGTTTTTCAAAATCAACAGCGGAGTCAGGGAACACATGTGACGCAGGAGACCAATAGAATCGCCCGGCCAGACCGGGCGAATTTAAGCACGGAGGAGAAAAAGGGGGGGAAACGAAGAGAATGAATTAAATGAAAGCTTGCCAGACATTTGAAAAATTTGACATCTTAACAGATATGATCTTGTCACAACAGATCACAACAGATATACATCTTGTTTTGCATATATTATGCATAACAGATCTGTTAACCTCACTCATTCAACACACGATAAATAACCCTATAATAAAACCCTGTGAATAAAACCTGTTTGCTCAGCTTCCGCAATCGTCGGAAAAAAGCTGAGTAAATATGCTTTGCCAAATGTTTGCTGTTAATACTTTTTCCGTCTGATACGACTTTAATGCTAGAAATGTTTCACCAAACATTCCCAATCTCTTTTTAAATTTTTTATTTGAGTTAATTATTCTGGTGGCTTGATTTTAACTAGAGAAGTCTAACTTACATTCACAAATTAATCCTATTTTTCAAATTTTATTGTATACCAAGAATCAGAAATACAACACATACCTTTTGGGAAGGGAGTGGGGAGGGGGAGGAGCCTATTCAAATGTTTATAAAGTGTTTTTTTTATAATTAAAAAAACACAGCTGTTCAAATGTTTTTTAAAAATGTGCAATTTGTTGTTCATTATAATTATTGATAAATAATGATAAATCAATTTAATTATCAATAACCTACCTTTATATAATAATTTATAAATATGATGTTAATATGATATAAATTAACATGTGATTGCATAATCACAGGTTAAATTTAAATTTTAATCTTTATGTTCTGAAACAAATCCGCCTAATGACTAAATTTACGCACCCTTTCAAAGTTTCATAGATTTTATTCATAATGTGAAATGAAAAGTAATATGCAATCTACAGACATTTACTAAAATAAAATCTTTTTCTTCAAAACATAACGCTGAATTTTGACAGCATCTGGAATTTTAATTGGGTAACAAAATAATTAAATAACATTTAGCAAAGTAGCTAACGCTTTAGAGATTTATCTCTGTGGCATTCTGCCAACTAGAATATTCTGTTGGCAGTTTAATTAATCAAAAATTATTGAAAGCATTTTATTTAATACTAACAGTCCCAGCCGGCATTGACCGGGCCCGGAATATAACCTTAATTATACCTAAAATCAGTGTTTAATTCGGGCATTTTCCATCGGGAATGATTTCTTTAAGAATTTGCTGCTATGACCCGTGAATTGTTTGAATACCCCTTCTTTTAGGTGTTTTCTTATTGATTTTGAGATTTAAAATATTAAATAGCGAAGAAATTGATTTTTATGATTTAACTAAGCCATAGGGGAAAAGAGAGAAATTACAAGATATTTAAAGTAATAAAAATAATACAAATGTGTGCATATGCCAGAATTTTGTACTAAAATAATTTAAAGTAACGCTTTAGATGCAATCGATTGCAGTATTAGTTGTTGCACTGTAAGGTATTCGGTCATTTAAATTTATGCAATAAACTATCCAGTTTTAAAAAGTCTAAAAATGTAATGAGATTTTACAGGTATCTAAATAAAGTTAAATAAGACATCTTCATATAAGCACTGATTTTTAGATAACTCGATATACATTTTCATAAATACTATTTATTCAAAATAGAATCAATCTTAGTAGATCACACATAATCATAAAAGTAGATTGTTAAGTACCATTTTATTGATATACATTTAAACACATTTTAGAAGATGAGAAATAAGTAATACTAGAAATCTTCCTTCAAACACTTGCATTCTCTTTTAAAATCTACAATATGAGTTTATTATTGTGATGACTTGATTTTAACTAGAAAAGCCTTTCTTACTTCCACGAATTAAACCTTTTTTTCCGGTACAATTTTATAATGATTATCAGAAATCTATATATATACAATATATATATATATATATATATATATATATATATTACGCTATCATACGGGGCACAGAGATCGCGATTATTTGTTAATTGTTTAATGGCAACGCCCGAATGAAACGCATTTCATTGGTTGGTGCTGCCATCTACAGGAATAAAAGGGAAACAAACAATGATTTCTTGATTATTTATAATTTGTCAACATTAACAATTAAATAGATATATTTTTATATATTTTCATTTGAAATATTGATTTTTGTAAGCATTTAATATTTATAATTTAAAAAATACAATTAGCAATATAAAATTTAAAATGTAAACAAAGCAATGATTTTTAAAAAGTGATTTTTAGTAAAAAGGAAAAGTAAATGTAATTATTTTCCCTGGCCGTTGCATTTATTAAACGTAACTGTTATCCTTTTGAAATTTTAGCTCTTATCTAGTTCTTTTACAAGCTTTCAGTATAAATAAATATTATTCAGTCTTTTTTTTTATTAAGTTCACTCCGCTGTTATATTTTTCAATGACAGTCTGCCCGGGCAACGCCAGGCGGGTCATATAGTACGTATAAAGTGAAAATGGGAATTTCATTCCGGCAACTTATAACTTGAGTTCTGTTAAATGGATTTTTATGGGACTTGCACTGTTAGTTAGATAATTTTTCAGGGAAGGTTTTAGTATATAAGATATCGTTCTACATAGTTTTGTTATAGATTTACGGGGAAAGTTCTACAATCAGATGAACCCGATTATGAAAGATTATATTTTTTAAAAGATGAAGCTGAATGGATTCAGGTTCTATAATAAGTTGAACCCGATTATGAAAGATTAGCCCGTTTAATAAGTACTACTGAATGGATTTCGATGGGACTTGTACGGTTAGTTAGATAACTTTTCATGGAATGTTTTAGCATACAACATATCTTTCTACGTTGCTTAATTATAGAGGGAAGTTTTATAATCAACTGAACCCGATTATGAAGAACTTGCATTTTTAAAAGATTCTGCAGATGGTATTCGATGAGACTTGCATTGTTATCTCGATCATTTTTCAGTGATGGTTTTAGTATATATTCTATCGTTCTTTACCTAATCCCACTGTAAATGATCAATTAAAAGGGTTGGTCTTTAATTTTGTCCACACATTAGAAAATATAATAGCGCAATGGCTTTCGTATGGTCTGAGCAGTGCGGAAGGCCATTCCAGGTAAAGGTCTATTATTTCTTTTAAACACGAGGTCAAATTCCCCTATATATTTCGTTTGATTCAAGGTTCGTTTGTAAAAACCAACTACCGTTGCAGGCGAAGCCTATTAGTCAGAAATACAAAACAAGTCTTCATTGTTCTAGATGGAAGGAGAGCGGGAGCCTATTGAAATGTTTATACAGTTGTTGTTGTATTTTAATACTAATATAAATAACACAGCCGTTTAAATATTCCAAAAAATGTGTAGCTTGATATTCATTAATGATCTATCAATAAATAATATTGAAATGCAATTATATATTGATTTTTCATTTAATCCTCGCATTCGAAAATAAATCTGCCTAAAGCCTAGTTATAAAATTAACAGTCTCTTAAAATTTCATGGATTTTATGCATAATTTGAACATTTATTATACGAAAATTAATCTACTATGCACAGACATTACATTTAAAAAAAACTCTTTTCTTGAAAACATAACAATGAATTTTCACAGCAACTAGGATTTCAATGCACTAACAAATTAATTAAATCATATATTAGCAAAGTAACTAACATTTTAAGGATTTATCTCTGCGGCATTCTGCCAAATAGAACATTCTACTTGCAGCTTAATTAATCACAGACTACGAAAAACATTTTATTCAAAATATATTGCAGCAGAAATTTTCAATTCTGTCATTTCTTAAAAGTTGAATTCATTTATATTCGATTTCATTTAATTATTATGGTCGCATGAGAAGTGCACAAATGCAGACTGTAATGAAAATACAACTAAAACCTACCAAGAGAGAATTAGATGAATTTATCAGATTTAGTATATGCTTTTCGTGTTTTATCTAAAGCTTTTTTATTGTTTTGGATATATTAGAATATTATATGATGGAGATAGTGATATTTATTATTTACTTAAATTTTAGATCAAAAAGAGAAATTAAAGGATATTTAAGAAAAAATTAATATGTATGAATATATATATGTGTGTGTGTGTGTGTGTGTGTGTGTGTGTGTGTACATATGTGAGAATATTAAAATTTATTTAATTAGGTTTTTTTTAAATTTATTTTTATTAATAATTATTTTATGATTTTTTTTATTATTATTTAATTAGTTTATTAAACAATAAAAAAGTTTGATGACTGAAAATTGAGAATTATTTTATAGCATTATTAGTTGACTCTTGACAAGCTATTCACACAGTTAGTTTTCTATAAAAAAAAACTCTACATATATATATATATATATATATATATATATATATATATATATATAATATCTTTGAATTTCAAAAAACATTAATCAAGTTCTTGTAACATTCTAATTAAATCTCCAAAGAGATAATTAGTAATAAAGTGTAATAATAATAAAGTTGATAAATTAACAACTGCAATCATAATATTTAAGCAAACTAACATCAAAAGACAACAATCTAAAAGCCCTAAGCATTAATAAGTCAATACAAAATTAATTTTGGCAAAATACAAAAAGAACCTGAATAAGATGTTATAAAGATGCATTTGAAAATTCAATAGATGAACAAATGATACCAAGATACAATAGTAATATTGTATAAATTATTATTATTAAATACCCAATTAAAAGCGCAATGCAGCTATAGTAACTACGTATTCCAAACAAGAAGCTAATCAAAGTGATTTATGAGCCAAATAGGCTTAATTATGGTATCATATGAAAATCAATAATTTTTGCTAGATAATTATTTAAAAGAATATGTATAAACCATTCCATACCAATTTGCGCGATGCAGCAGAATTTTATAGAATGTTAAATAATTGTAATATCTTTGAATTTCAAAAAACATTAATCAAGTTTATATACAAGGACCGGCATTAGTCCCAAGATAACCCAATATCCATGTTCATATACAGGGTGACCCTTCTTATCGTTGACCAATAGCTAATTCCTAAACTGTTAGTTTTAGAGGAATAGTTCCAGTCCTCTTGCAAATATGTTTTTTAAATGCTTTTTTATTGTTTTGGATGTATTAGATTATTTTCATCTCTTTTTCTTCAACATATAAAATTCATTTACGCAAAAATATTATTTATTTTAAAAATTACAAAATTTGAATTTTTATACGGTCTTTGGATTAAGTTTATATTTAGAAAAACTTTCGTACTATATCAGTTAAAACGATAAAAAATTCCATTTTTGTACTACATAAATCTACCAAGTTATGTCACTTTATTTTTATTTTTTAATTTTAAGCATTTTCTAGCATTAAAAACATGTTTTTTTCTTTTTTAGTGTGAGAAAGCTTCGAAAATTAATAAAATTCTATGTATTATGTTAGTTTTGGTGGTAGAAAATTCGAATTTGTACCGTTTGACTTGTTATAGCATGGAGAAATTTTTCCTAAAATTTTTCCTAAAATGTTTTCCTAGGCCGTATAAAAATGTAAATTATTTAGCTTTTTTTTTTTAAATAACTATTTTTACAAACTAAACTTGTCAAGTTTTTGCTCTTGCACATTTAACAACATTTGGAACACTTGGACATTTTGAATTGGAAGAACATTTGAAATTGGTACTATACCTCTATAACTAGTTTAGGAATCAGTTATGTCAAACATAAGGGACATCTTGTACACATTATATACTCTATGTAATATCAGTCCTAGCGGATTCATAGATTGCAGATAATCATAAAAATAGATGTTAAGCACTATTCTACTGGAAATGCCTTCATAAAAACCTTTAGGAAGAAGAAATAGGGTGTAGTACTGTAACTATTTCGTGAAATAAGTACATTCTTTTTCATTTATTATTTGAGCTCCTTTCATCAAAATTGTTTTTTTCTGGTATACAGGAATTATTCTTTCATATACTATGTTACACAATTTATGTTTCAAATGTGAAAATAAAAGTCTATTCAAGTGCTTACTTTGTTTTTTGTTTTTTGTTTGTTTTTTTTATTTTTGTTTATATATATATATACAATCAAAAGAACATGTTTGTTTAATATTCTAATAACAAAATTTGTAAGTTGTTTTGAATATGTCTGGAGATTTTGAACATGAAAATATATTACACAGTGTTTTTGTTTGTTGCAACAGCCACCAGATGACACGACCAAACATGTATTTAAAAACATGTACAATTGTTCTACTACAGAACTCTCTCATCAGTAGTTAGTAAAATGGCTTCCACAGTGCAAAATGCCAAAATACTATGGGGATAAAAATCCCAAAAATTTATCTGCTTAATATAATATAAGATGCCACAATTCCAAAGAATTAAAATTAATACTACTAATAAACATTATCTAATACTAAATGTTTCGGAATCTTATTTTATAAATAATAGTATTACTTCTTTTCAAGTTTTGTTTTGGTGTTGTGTTGTTCCGACCAGTATCCAATGTTTGTATATATGATATTCTACAACTAAATAAATTTGTGTTTTTTTTTTCTAAATGCGCTTCGGGTGAACAGTTGGAAATACGAGAAAACAGAAAACATATTCTTAAATTTCGTAGTTTTACGTTTAAAACGCCGTAATTCGTTCGAAAAAATATTAACATCAACCCTTTCAAAAAAAATTAAATACAAAGAATTTAATTCACGTTTTTTTTTTTTTCGTTTTTCGAAGCTCGCATCCGCCGAACTAACCCAAATACAGCACAACTATTACATCAGATTAAAGATCGTACTTTTTTTTAAAAAAAAACGGCCGTCTTTGGTTTTAAAAAAATAATATTATTCACCCTTTGAAAAAAAATTACGAAACTACGTTTCGCGATTTCTGCAATTTTTAAAAATTTGCAGCCGCGCTTCTGATTAAGATACGAAAAAAATGAAAACACCAGACCATATCTGCGCTCATTGTCATTTTGAAAGCTGCAATCCGTTTCTAAAAATATGAATTTTAACCCTTGAAAAAAATTCGTTTACAAAGTACACTTTTGTGAATTCCATTTTTTCTGCTATGTTTAAAATTGTGCATCGGCTTCGTCAATCGAAATACTAACAAACTACAGACACCAGACTACATCTACGTTCATTTTCGTTTAAAACGACGCCTTCGGAATTAATATTAACATTAACCCTTTCAAAAACGTTCATTTTCGTAATTCACTTTCGCGATTTCTGCAATCCTTAAAAATATGCATCCGCGCTTAAGATACAAAAAAACTAGAAATACCACAGACCTCATTTACGTTCATTTTTATTTTGAAATCCGCAATCGGTTTCGACAAATATAAAAATTAACCCTTTGAAAAGAGTTCGTTTCCAAAAATCACTTACGCGATTTTTTTTTTTTTTTTTTTTTTTTTTTGTGCAATGTTTAAAAATCGGCATCGACGTCGGAAATAGAAATACAATAAATCCAAGGATTCCAAACTATAGTTATTATTCTTTAAAACGCTGACAACCTATTAACCTTTTACCTAATGATCAAGTATAAATTTGGTTCAGAAATTATAAGATTTAGGGGGGGGGGGGGAATAATCAGTTTAAAAATTACAAAAATTTCATAGGGTTAGAATTCCGCACTGTTATTTACTCTGATAGCATAAACTTACTTTTGCGTTATTGCTCTAAAACTTTAATACCTTAAACTAATCTTTTAGCTGTTTTTCAAGTAAAATTTTGGTTTAGAAATAAGGAAATTTAGGAGAAAATAATCAGTTTGAAAATTA
Source organism: Maratus michaelseni (assembly GCA_963931845.1). Classification (NCBI taxonomy): domain Eukaryota; kingdom Metazoa; phylum Arthropoda; class Arachnida; order Araneae; family Salticidae; genus Maratus; species Maratus michaelseni. The sequence goes on along the minus strand of OZ007589.1, from coordinate 94,132,873 downwards.
AAAAAAATTCTATAGAATTTCGATCTGAAAAAAAAAAGGTGAGAAGAAAAACACTGCTTTTTACAATTAAATATCAATATTTTAGCATGAAAATTATACACAGGCTTCGTAAACATTATATTTATAGCTCATAAAAACTTTAAAGATTTCGGAAGATAAGAACTATTTTGTTTGTAATATTAAATGACCGGATGTGAAAAAATGTGAGAAGAAAATACTTCTCTCAAGCCCTTATGTTCGTTTGGAAATATTTTCGTTTAAATATATAAATTCATTCAACGCTGATTTTAGGTATATTTAAAGTTATTATCGGTATGGTTACGCCGGTCACTCGTTTAAAAATATAAAATCAAAACAGACCAGAGCATGCGTAGCATGCCCGGTGTACGCTGCCGAAGGCAGTAGGACCTACAACTCTATGTTTGTTTGTATATATTTTGATTTTAAAATATAAAATCATACAAATTCGAGAGTGTACAATGCCGAAGGCATTAAAGCCGCCAGCATTAGGATTATTTGGAAAGATTTTCGTTTACATAGTCTACGCTGCCAAAGTCAGTAAAGCCGCCAGCATTAGGATCTTTTGGAAATTTTTTCGTTTAAATACCGAGTGGTTATAATTAAAGTTACACTACTCAGACCAATCTGGAGCCCGTTCTGGTTGACAGATTTCGTTGAAACTTGTTTTATAGGTTATATGGACCATGGGGAAAATAAATATTCAATAAAAGAAAAAAAAATCACATTTCGACCACCAGGTGAAAAGATGGCGCCTAAAGAACCGGAAAGACAAACTGGAAATATAAAACTTTATTTAATCACAGCATTTGTTCAATGCGCATTCCATTTGTGTCAATAACATATATTCAATAGAAGCGCGAAGTGATTCTTTAGGAATTGAAGCGACATGGCGTGTTATGCTTACTTTCTAACATGTTTTAACACGCTTTGAACATGTCATTGACACAAATGGAATGCATATTGAACAAATGCTGTGAATAAATAGTTTTATGTTTCCAATTTGTGTTTCCGGTTCTTTGTGCGCCGTCTTTTCACCTAGTGGTCGAAATTTGACCTATTTTATTATTGGATATTTCTCTTCCCCATGGTCCACAACGTATATACCAAGTTTCAACCAAATTTGTCAACCAAAACGGGCTCCAGATTGGTCTAAGTAAGTAGTGTAACTTAATTATAACCACCCGGTATATAAAATCATTCAACATTGATTTTAGGTATATTTGATTTAGGCCAGCTAGTATGGAATAAAATTCCTAGAAAATAGAACATTCTTTTTGATAGCTTTTGACAGTTCAAAGATACATAATCTAACTTTTCCAATTCAGTGCATGTTCTTCTACTTATCCCCCTCGCCCTAATAATATGAATATAGATTGGAAAAATACTTTTTAGAAGGGTTACGATAAAGAATCTCCCAGTGATCAACTCAATTTCACAAAATTTCGCAGCAATCCAGTTTTCATCATAATTTACTGCATTTTCTAACATGGATGAGATATGCTTTTAGACACAAGCAGAATCAAAAGTCCTTAGCTCACTTATTGAGGCAATTACAGTAATAAATATCTAAAGTTTTCATGTTATTATACTAAATCATTCCAATATTGGCCTCCTATTTTACAATTGGCCAGATTTATAGGATGTTCAGAGAAAAGTATGGTTAATTTTGAAGTGAAAGTAATAAAACAGTCGCAAATGAAATAGAATCAGTAGTATTTTCAAAATTCCTACACCAAACGAACTATATCATTTTAAATTGAGGGATTCCAAAAACAGAAGTTGTTTCTCTTAATTTTTGATGGCACTTACACATGCTAGATTCATTAGTGCGAAATTCTGAAGTAATAAATTCAGATTTTACATTTAAAGACTGTAATGATTAAATTCTAAAAATATTTTGAAGGCAACAGAACTCTGAATGGACACTATTTATCTAAAGGATTTGGTCTGCTATTTTCCAATATTTAAGAGGGTCTTCTCTGTAAACTTATAATAATATAGACACTTTTCGAAAGTTTAAAATTGTCAAAGTATCTACATTACAATAAATTTACATATTCCGTTTACAGTCACAGATTATATCTACAGATAAGTTAGATAATGTAAATACTTTGAAAAGCAGAAATTTTCTAAGTGTCTGGATCAGCCATACTCAACCTTTTTAGGTAGATTTCGTAAGAAATACTACCTATTACATTCTCACCTAAGTTGGAAATTTTGAAAAATTTTTGCAGATCTACTCCGATTATGACTCCCAGAACCCAAAACCACCCCCAGTTCAAAAGTTTATATATCTATCTATCTATCTATCTATCTATCTATCTATCTATGTCACTTTTTTCTGACCACGATAACTGGAAAAATTCTGCATAAATCTCTTCCAAACTGATACATAAAATCAAGGGTCATAAAATCTCGGTCAAGTTCGTTAATGGGCAAAATCGAACCAAGGGAAGGGGGGGAATGGGGGGGGGGGCTTTTTGTGAAAACAGAAAAACCCTCATAATTTCTTTATTATTATACGTATCGAATCCGTTTAAAGTTATTATTACTTCTAGGAAAAGAGCCGAAAATTTATGTATGACAGATTTTTGATATAATTAAAAATGGCCCCAAGGGGGGGAAAAAGGGGGGGTTTAGAAGAAAAAAAATCATAGCTTCGTCAATTCACAAGATATCAAATCGCGTAAATTTATTATTAATCCTCTTAGTATTATCTAAAACTTTTATATTGACAAGTTTTTTATAGAACCAACCGTTATAGCAAAATAAAATTAAAAACAAAAAAAAATCCTTGCCGGCTCCGCCAGCAAACAAGTTATTTTTCGAAGTAGGCGGTTCCAACTCCCGCATCTTTTCGAAACTGATACATAAAATCAAGGGGCATAAAATCTCGGTCAAGTTCGTTAATGGGCAAAGGGGGGCTTTTTGTGAAAACAGAAAAAAACCCATAATTTCTTAATTACGATACGTATCGAATCCGTTTAAAGTTATTATTACTTCTAGGAACAGGGCCAAAAACTTATGTATGACAGATTTTTGATATAATTAAAAATTGCCTTAAGGGGGGGGGGGAAGGCGGGTTTTAGAAGAAAAAAATTCATAACTTCGTCAATTCCTAAGATTTCAAATTCGCTTAAATTTATTATAAATCCTCTTAATATTATCTAAAACTTTTATATTGACATGTTTTTTATAGGACCAACTCTTATAGCAAAAAAAAAAAAAAAAAAAAAAAAAAAATCCTTGCTGGCTCCGCCTGCAAACAAGTTTGGTTTCGAAGTAAGCGGTTCCAACTGCAGCATCATCGCAAAAAGGTCATTTCTTCTGCAATTCCCGACAAACAGGCGCCCCACGGTCTGCGTCTTCGAAATCTACTTGTGCCTGTAGGCCGAGCCGTCAGGGATTTTTTTTCCCTCTAAAGCTACAAACATACGTTTGTTACGTTAGGTAGGCCGCAAAAGAGTATACTTACATAATAAAATAGAAATAAGGTAATTAAATTGTAAGATAATAAAATTAGTGTAATAGAACAACGTATTAAAATAAATATAATCAGTATTAGTTATATAATACGCATAAAACATAATATTATAATTATGCAGAATTTCCCTGTTCTAAAGTTAAACTAGTCGGATGTGCCAATCCCAAAATTTTCTTCTATTACATACATGTTAATACTCCAAAATTCGCTATCACATCGCCATTAAAATCAATATTTTTCGTCATCCTGTTGTACGTCAGCTGCTTGTGAATCGTCGGGTTACCTGGATGCAAAGTACACTTCGTTGCACGAGCAGCCAATGTACAGTACGAATACGAAAAGTCCTTCTGATCTGTACCGATGGGAAAAGATAGCCTCCTTATTTCTTGATTTTAAGATTTTAACTAATTTTACTCTACAACACGAAGTTAAAATGCGTGGAACCCGATTACAGAAGAATCATTCCCAGTTCTCTTCAATCAGAATTTCTATAGTTAGTCAGATATAAGCAAGTTGGTTTCATTTATGGCAACCTATTTTTGTCACCAAATTTGGCAAGATTTCGCCAAGTGTTGCCAAGCTGGACGAGAATTTGACGCTGGCGAATATGAATATATAGTGTTAAGCATATAAGAGTTGAAACTGTGGTTATAACAATGAAAGAAAATTTGCCAGAAAGCATGTTCACTAAAACTCATAAATTAAATCATTTTATGGAGGAATGTCTTGTATCGAAATGTCAGCCACCCTAACATTTCAAACTGCTATATCTCAGCCATTTTTTAAAATAGAGGCAAAACAAAAATTGCTCCGGAATCCTTGGATCAAGGTCAAACATTTAAAGGTAAAATCTTTAGGATTTCTAATTTTTTGGTACATATTTTTTTTATTTGAAATTTTTAAGAGGCTATCACAGCGTCCCCTTCCGGCGAAATATCACCAAATTCAACTGGGACCTGCAGGCCATAGTTAAAAACACACTACATACACTTTTCGATGATACAATAGGGAAAATTGAATAAAAATCTCTATCACAACGCTCCCTTCCGGCGGAATATTCCCAAATTCAAACTGGAACCTGCTGGCCATAGCCAAAACCTATAAATGAAATTTGGTTCAATTCTATGCATAACTTCATACACTGTTCGATAATACAAAAAGGACACATGCACGCACGCACTGACACATGGACAGACAGATATTTCATAAAAATATGTTTTTCGAAATCTCTGTTCTTTAAAACGTGTTTTTACAATTATTATTTTTAATCGCAAACCTAACTTCGAAAAATTATTTCCCGCGAAAATAACCTATCCTACTCTAACAGATACTTCAAACCGCATACTATAGTTCGCTAAAAAAAAAAAGTACATACAATTTCTCAGAAAAAAAGATTACACGAAAAGTCCCCCAATCTATATATTTAAAATGCTAAGCGTTTTGTTTCGACAATCCGTCAGAACAAACTACTACATCAAATTACATCATTCTTTTTTTAAATGAAAGATATTTGATCACAGATTTGTTATCGTACATTCGTTTGTTCGAAAATTTAATTAATTAGCCGTAATCTTAAATTAAAATTTTACTTCTGCTTATGACGTCATAAAGTCGGCAATCGGATTAACGCCCACTGTTGCGACGTACAGAGTTTATTTTCTGAACTCAATGATTGCGAGCATAAAAAATAAATATTAAATATTAAAAGCACGTGACTTTTAGGCCGAATTTTTTAATTTGTAAGTTAAAATATAGTTAAAATAAAATGCTTAAGTATTTCGGTAAAAATATTTATCCGTGTGTTTTATAAGCAAATAAAAATTCATATTTACTGTGACGTCACGGAAATATTGTCCATTGGGTTCATTTTATCATTAAGCATTATAACTTTGTTGATGCCATTTTTTTCATTACAATTAAATGCAAAATATATTTTTATTTGTATGCATGGTGCTTAAGCATAAATGTACGTGTGAAAAGTTTGTACCAGTGAAAATGACGTTATGCTTAGCTTGAAATACATTTATAAAACTAAAAAGAAAAATTTATATGATTGTGTCAACATGGCGTAATATTAACTGATATTTCAATTTTTAATTTTAAAGATTAGAACTGGAGCCTTTATTGGTTGCTTCATCTTGATTGCATACCTTGATTACATGTTACCAATTACTTTTTTTTAATTATAGGATTAAGTTATAGGAATTATAGGATTTAAATTATTAAGATTTCCTTTTTTAATAAAAAAATTCACAAAAGTGAAGAATTTCAGGAAAAAAAAAAACTTGAAATAATGATTGTATTTTAGCTAGAATAAACAATGTAAGGCTAATATTTTATAGGAATTATTTTGGTAGGTTTGTTATAAGTTCATTTAACAGTTCCTTATTAGCGGCAAAGTCTTATTTCTTTCACTGTGAATTTTTCTTTCGATGTCAAAAAATGGTAGTCTACTTTTGGACGCCAACCAAAACACAGTGGCAATATTTAGAAATGTATAACGGTTGATGTGACAACAAACGGCACTATCGCTTTAGCTTTCATCGCACTTATATCACTTCTAAATATTAAAAATTTAATTTTTTTTTACTACATTTTACAATTTCAATTCTTACATCCTCAATTAGAAAAAAAAATTAGCTTTCGATTGAAATTTATTTGAAATCTGCCGCTTAATTTAACGACTTTTTAAATAATTTTCAAGCATGAAATATTTTTCAATTCTATCTCAACAATGACCATCCGTTTGTTTTAATAATATAAAATAGCCCCTTGGAAAGTTGCAACAATTGAAAATAAGTATCCCTAACCTTCATGAAAAGTGAAAAAAAATAATAATAAAAACCTGATAAATCTTAAGATCAGATTATCCATAAGATAAAGTATTTTGGCGCTAATATAAAATCTGTCAAAAGAAAAAAAAAACTATTTTTAGTTTATGATTAACATAAAATTGATATGTTGAATTCGTTGATGTATATGTTGAATCAGAATATGCTAGGAACTGTTATTTGTTATTTTTTTAAAGATCCATTGGATATTTAACTGTATAAGAGACCGACTGTGATGGAAAAGGAATAATCATCCTGATTATGTAAAGGGATAGAAGAAACCATACAAATAAATTACAATTGAAAACATTAAAATTCTCCCTCATCTGCATATTAATTTATTATTTTTAACAAAAATTCTTCATTTTTACATAAAAATTGATTAGCTTAAAACAATGGATGCGTTTTAGAAGATATGGATTTGAAACGAACAATGATTAAAGAGGACATTTTAAAACTTTTAATTTAAACATTTTAAAACTTTTTTTAACGTCGAATTTCAACGGTGCCTTTGGGCAGATGCAATACATATGCGCATAGGAGCTCATTCGATTGCATTATCACAGGGGGGGGGGGTGCTTATACTATGTTCTTTTATTTACTGAATATGAGATGAAAGTAAGAAATTTGTATGAGACTTTATGATAGGACTATTTGTATGATACTTTATAGCTCCATGACCTTTTTTTTTTCTGTCGTGGGGAATATGGTGGTAATGTCAAACTGATTTGCATTACACATTTTTTTACGGAGTGTTCATTTGGAGTTTGCATCGGAAATAGCATTTCACTGAGAGGGGGGGGGGGGGGATTTTTTAAAATAAAATATTTGAAAGACTGTTTCATACGAAGCCCTACTTAAATAATAAAGAAGCTTATTTTACTGATATTGTTATAGTATTTTTTCCGTCACGTTTTGACGGGTTCCATCTAGTTAAAATTTAAAAATTAAAATTAGTTTTAAAAAAAATTCTAATTATCCAAAATAAATCCGTTGAAACTCACATCACATCTTACTCTAGTAGACAAATTCTACGCGAAAAAATAAATGCTTCAAAATTTTATAAGTCCCCCAATTAAAATTAAAAAATTAAAAAAAAATAATTTCTAATTCTCCAAAATAAATTCGTTGAAACTCACATCGTACTCTAGTAGACAACTCTCCGCGAAAAAAAAATTGTTTCAAAATTTTTTGTCTGCCAATTAAAAAAAAAAAAAAAAAAAAAAAAAAAAAAAAATTTAAATTAATAAAAAAAAATCCAAAATATTCCCCTCGTCTTACAGTTGACGCTCCACACACCAGCACGCATCACCATCAGCACGCGAACACCCTCCTTCACCAAGAAGCCAGCACCCTCCTCCACTAAGATGCCAGCACCTCCACCCTCCACAGTACACAGCACCACACTCCATCCTCCACTGCTCGACTCAGGTGGCGTGGTACCGGGATATATATATATACTACTTAGGTGTCTAATTTTCTCCCAAGACTATTATTCTAAAAACAGACACTTTCATTCATAAAATTATAATACCTTATATGTGTACATATAGAACAATGCTAAATGTACGTCTTAGATTAATTTGTGAGTCTGTAACCTATAATGAAAATGTTCAAACTGTTATTTTTAAAGCAGACAATTTCATTCATAAAAATATAGTACCTTACATGTGTACATATAGAACAATGCTAACTGTACGTCTTAGACTAGTTTGTGAGTCTGTAACATATAATGAAATTTTCAAACTAGTATCTTAAAAACAGACACTTTCATTCATAAAATTATTATACCTTACATGTGTATGCATTAAAAAATGCTATATGTACGCCGTAGAATAATCTGTGAGTCTGTAACCATTAATGAAAAGTTCAAACTGTTATTTTAAAAACAGACATTTTCATTCATAAAATTATTATACCTTCTTGCATGTGTACTAATAGAACTAGTCATTGGGGATCACCGTAATACTTACCCATCATAGATATGCATAATATAAAATATGAAAATAAAACGTGTAAATTATTTATAAAATGCATTGCAATTCGAATAAAATCGTGGCTTGATGACGTCATAAACTTTAAATGCTCTATTACTAAATTGCGTAAAAAAAAAAATCCTTATAGCTCCAAAATTGACAATCACATTAACTAGCGGTTTACTGCGTCGGTTAAACGTCTCATTTCCAATTAAAATATATCTTTGAATTGAAATTTGAATGAAATACAGGGTCATGAAAAATCGAAGAGTGTAGAAAATATGTTTACGAATATCTCGGCAACTCATTATCCGATCGACTTCATTCTTTATGCAAAATTTATGTTTTGTTTTATTGTCTTTTATATTCACTCCTTAAAATAAACAATTTCGAAAAATTTTATATACCTTTTATCAGAATGAGTAATTCGAGAGTCCGAAAAAAATAGTTCCGGATAATCAAGGTTACTGAAATTCAATAAACTTCTTCCCACACTCTAAAATTGGGAGGAGTGAGAAGTTGACTCTTTGGAAGAGTGAGAGGCATTTTCACTCTTTTTGGAGTGAATTTTATAAAAATACACTCTTTAAAGAGTGGAATTTTCCACTCCCTAGAAAGGAGTGAAATATGTCACTCCGTTGTTGAGAGTGACTGTCTCACTCCTTTGACAAGAGTGAAATATTCCACTCCGTTAAAGAGTGAAAGCCTGGCTTTATATAATTTTGTCCATATTTATTTATTGAGAGAAACGAAATTATCAATTTTTCTTTTTCTTTTTAGGTAGATTTCGTAAGAAATACTACCTATTACATTCTCCCCTATGTTGGAATTTCTGAAAATTTTTGCAGATCTACGCCGATCATGAACCCTAGAACCCCCCCCCCCCCCCAGTTCAAAACTTTATCTATCTCTCTATCTGTCTATATAGCTATATCATTTTTTATGGACACGATAACTTCAATAATTCTGCACAAATCTCTTCCAAACTGATACATATAATCAAGAGACATAAAATCTCGGTCAAGTTCGTTAATGGGCAAAATCGAAATGGGGGAAGGGGGAGGTTGTGAAAACAGAAAAAAAACCATAACTTCTTAATTATGATACGTATCAAATCCGTTTAAAGTTATTATTACTTCTAGGAAAAGGGCCGAAAATTTATGTGTGACAGATTTTTGACATCATTCATCTCAAGGAGGGGGGGGGGGGGGATAGGAGTTTAAGATGAAAAAAATTGATAACTTCGTCAATTCACAAGATATCCATCCGCTTCTTGGAAAACACGAAAAAAAATTGAATGCACTTAAAATAAAATTTAATATAACAAAGCATACCTTTTATTATACACGTGAAATACCACTGCTTCGACCGATCGATGGTGTCTTTTTTTTCTTTTAAACATTTCAATATCAATTTTGCTTTTTAACCATAAATATAAAACAAACCTATGTGGAGAATTGATATTTTATCTTTTTTGTACTACTATTTTTTTTTTTTTTAATCATTGTTCAGTACTATATAATGCGGTTATTTTATTTTTGTGGCAACACTAATTTGAGGAAAAATCTTGCATTTCATTTATAAAAACAATGCCGATTACATTTTTAATAGCAATATTTAATCAAAAACCATGTTTTAACGAAATGTGAGTGTACTATGTAAGGAGCCTGTTCAAAATCCTTTTATTTGGTATCTCATGAATCGTTCTGTGTGACTTAAGTGTCTGAATCTGAAATTTCAGACACCATAGATGTCTGAATTTAATACGCCTAAGTGTCTTACTATGATCATTGTATAAACGAACTGAGAAACGTATCTGAATAATGATATGTCTGAAATTAAGACATTTAGAAAGTCAGACATTTAAGTGTCTGAAAAGTGATATAATACTAACATATGTTTAATGACTGTGTTACAATTGTATCTTTATGTATGCCAACGCCATCAGGGAACGTTTTGAAACAGATAAAAGGTCATAATGAACAGGGGAAAGTATATTCAACTGGGTAAATTATATTCAGTGGTTGGAGTATCACAGTTGAGATTTTTTGCAACAGTCCTGGTCCCGGCATATTTTCACTCTGTTGGAAAAAATCTCAACTGTGATACTCCAACCACTGAAGCAGATAAAAGGTGTTTAAAATACTTTCCTAACACTAAATTTGGTATTACTTTATAAAAAGAGTTTGATTAGAGCATAAAACGTGTGTTAAAATTATACAAATTTGCTTACTCAGTTATTTTTAGTGTCTTAAGTAGTTAAATAATTTGTTTTCACAAAACATAAAATTCTCCAAAAATTACATACATTGGTGGATGTACACGGGAGGGGTAGTGAAGGATTGCTTTCCTCTCCTAAATCCTGAGATGTGTGTGTGTTTGAAATACAAAGAAATGTGAGTGCTGACAGAAAGATAAATTCAGACTATAAATATGAAACAAACTAACAATTTTGTGTCAGAACTCTTAGGGCAGAACAATTTTTAAACTTTCCGATATAAAAATACAAAAATTTAACAATTCAGAAACATTAAATATTCAAAAATTGTTTTCAGCATTTTTTTTTCCAATCGGAGAATTGAAATAGTTGATTATTTTTTTCGTTAGAAGGTTTAATTCTCCCCCCCCCCAGCCCCCGTTTCAGATAAATTTTAAACACATGAACAGGATAAATAAAATTAAAAATTGACTTCTACGGTGGATTCAAGGGGACGGAGCCCCCCCCCCCTTCCCCTCTCTGATGAAAAAATCTTAGTCCCTTATTTTCTTGGTGTTTAATTATTATAAATTAACAGGGGAATAGTAAGTTTTATCATTTTTAAAAACAATTTAATATCATATTTTTAAAATAATAATTTTTAGCTGATATTTTAAACAGAAATGGGATTCCAAATTTCCAAAAGCGATCGCAAAATTCCAATTATGATGTGATACTGATTAATCTCTATGATGTTTAACAACAGTGATTTCAAAGTTGTGTTACAAAATAGTGACCACCCTAGTATACTAATAATGTATGAAAATACAGACTAGGTTATAAAGGCATTCAAAATTTAATGGAGGAATAATATTTTGGATTTTTACATCTAAAGCAAAAATCTGAAGTATGAAACTGCTTTTAAATTCTTCAAAATTCGAAATATTTGCAAGTGTTACGTCAAAATCTTTTTTTAAGCTATTTTCCCTCTCTCTCAAAGAAATAATAACTATAGTAATTATATTTAACTAACTGATAAATTTAACGCCAGAAAATGAAAAGTTTCTGTCTGCTGATAAAAAATTTTAATGGATCAATTGGGTCAGAGAACAGAGATCACATCGTTGGAAATGCTGACGTAATTATTATTATTTTTTTTTTTTTTTTATAACAGACCGCAGGCGACGATCATGAGTTCATGTTCTTTGCTGGCAGACGTGTATGGCGATTGGTTGATGTGTTATTATTTCGAGTTAAACGTTTGTTCAACGAATTCGTTGTTTGAAAATATGTTCGTGTTCTTAGGTTTTAAAGTGGAAATTGTGATATTGTGATTATAATTTAAGTTATTTTCCTTGTGTATGGATTACAAGTCATTTTCTTCAACAATAAGACGATATAATGTCATAATATAAGCCCAAGAAATAATATAAGCCATTTTTTTCTGTGCAAGATTGTGTTGTTGCAAGATTGTGCTTTTTAAATATTTTATTTTTATAAAATTCGACTGGTGAGTTTTTTTTTGCAGTCGGATGTGTGTGTTTTTTTCCCCTTTTCAAAAGGAATAAATGGGCGATTTTTTATCAATGAAGACATATATTTTCGACAAATCGCGTTGCAAAACAGTGCTTTTTTTTATGTTTTGCCAAAAATGTGCAACTGCCTTTTACCTATTAATATGTTATCCTAATAATATTATAAATCTGATTGTGCGCAAATGTTAGGCTGAAGCCAGCGTCAAAATGGAGCCTTTAATGACCCTGTATTTTTGCATACAGATTGATTATAACCCTCATTTGAACATAGGCTGGTTTTTGTTTATTTTATTCAAATATTTTTCTTAATAATTCAAAATTTCGTTTTTTCATAGAGAGTAAATGGACATTTTTTTCGTATAATATTTTAACATGGTTAAATTTACTTTACCGTTGCTAATACTTTATCGTTGCCAAAACTAATTCAAATTCCGGAATAATAATTTTTAGTCAACAATTTAGTTTCAATTGAAAAATGTTCACGTGAAAAATAAAAATGAAATAAAAAAATTAAAGAATTAAAAAGAAGATTAAATAATATTATTAGAAATAAAACGTACTTTTTTTAGTTTTTGATAATAATACAAGGTTTCATTATGAGTAACCATAGGAAACAGGCGAATATGACGCCATACATAAAAAATAAAGCGGATATCTTTAATTGGTGAAATAAAATGATCTTGGGTGTTTTTTTTCTTCGCTTTTTTCTTTTGTATGGTAATAATTCTTGGCGTTTTACCGTCTGCGCAGGGCTAATATAACTATACCGTATTTTTTATTTAAATTTAAAAAAAAAGTAAAAAGAAGTTTCAAAAGAAAATGGTTAGCAAATGTCAATAATATGCTCCACAAAATTGTCCATGTCGAAAATGATGTCATGGATAGCGAGAAATAGTTATTTTCATTCTTAAAACTAAAAAAAATAACTCGATTACCTAAAAAAATGACGAATGCTAATAGTTCTATTTTTGTTGATAAAACCTAAAGATTTAATATTATTTCGTTAAAGTAACATAATTTCCCCTATGCCAGTATTGAAATTAATTGCCTGGAAAAGAAAATTAACAATAAAACGGGATTTCTCTGGGGAAAAAGAGACGTCATATTTTAAATAAAACAGGAATTTTCCAATATGTTTTAAAATGAGTGTGAATCAATTTCTTACATTAATAATACAAGGATCAGTAAGTGTAGAAAGTAGATAAGTTTCACGCCATATTTATAAGGAAAAATTAATTTTTTTTATCTATACTGATTATTAAGCACGACTATCCGTTGTATACAAATGAGAGTTTTCTGCTAAAAATCACATCATAATTTTAAGAAAAGGAAAATGAACACGAATCTATTATATTAAAATCTGACAGTGTGTATGTATTTTGCAACTACTCCTAGACTATCGAACGCAACGCGATTTGCTGAATACCGGTTATCATTGATCCGAGGATGTTACACAAACTCTCAGAATTAAAAAAAAAATAAATTAGATGCCAAGATTTGTGCGTGTGTGTGTGTGTGTAAATTTTAACGAAGTTTCTTTAAAAACAGAAAGTAAATTACTCCATATTTGTGTATAAAAAGGAGAAATAAAACAGATCAGTATATTTTTTACACCATTTTCTCATTAAAACTGAAAAGCAGACTTTATTTTAACCTTGAATAGATGGTGAAATCAAAATCTTGATTTCAGTAAATTATCCGAAAAATAAAAACATATTTTCACATATTCAAACTTCATGGATCAATTTATTCTGGAGAACAAAAATTGCCTGTCAACATACTGTCATTTAGAAAACAAGATTTGTTTCAGCTATACATTATACCAAGGACGCAGAATTGAATTTAAAGAAAAAGCATATACTATTTCCAATTAATGTTTTTTTGAAGGATGGCTGTCAAAGCGTTTCACAAAGGCGTTAAAAGTAAAATTTTTTATTAGGTAAAATTGATATTTGTTTTTACCCAATGCGTCTATTTCCACGATTTTATTTGGCCATCCTTTTTGCATTGGTTGCAATTTTATTTTCGCGATTATTTGGCACAAAATTTCACTTTTTTAAGACTGAGTTATGTCAAGGTCCCTATAACAAAAAAATACCGTATTGTCTCCTATGAAATGTGATAAATAGTTGGTTAATTATTAGCGTTTTTAATTATCGGGAGTAAAATATTTTGCTTAATTAATGTATTTATTCTTCTTTTAATGTTGCGTGAACGAAGTCACGGGTAACAGCTAGTATTTAAATAAATATTAATTACGAATATGGATATGACTGATATGATATGGATGGATATATACGATATGGATTGTGCTTTTTTTAAATATTTTATTTTCATAAAATCCGACTGGTGAGTTTTTTTTTTTTTGCAGTCGGATGTGTGTTTTTTTTTCCCTTTTCAAAAGGAATAAATGGACGATTTTTTTATCAATGAAGACATATATTTTCGAAAAATCGTGTTGCAAAACAGTGCTTTTTTTTATGTTTTGCCAGAAATGTGCAACTGCCTTTTACCTATTTATATGTTATATTTAAATAAATATAATTACGAATATGGATATGACTGATATGATATGGATGGATATATATGATATGGATTGTGCTTTTTAAATATTTTATTTTTATAAAATCCGACTGGTGAGTTTTTTTTTTTTTTGCAGTCGGATGAGTGTTTTTTTTTTTTTTTTCCAACTTTTCAAAAGGAATAAATGAGCGATTTTTTATCAATGAAGACATATATTTTCGACAAATCGTGTTGGAAAACAGTGCTTTTTTTTATGTTTTGCCAAAAATGTGCAACTGCCTTTTACCTATTTATATGTTATATTTAAATAAATATTAATTACGAATATGGATATGACTAAATTATCAAATGTAAGTACAATTATAAACAACTAGTAATTTTTGTTTTCAAATAAAGCTTTTATTACTTATGTAATATTATTTAATTACTATTTAGATTAATTTGATAAGAATAATATGTATTTATTATATTTGCATCTTTTTAAATCCAATAAATATATTTTAGCGTTAAAAGGTTTGTGTTTTTTTTTTTTTTATGATTTTCAAAATTAACAAATTTGTTTAATATATCTTTAGATCATCATTATCAATAAAAGTTTTTTATTGTAAAGAATCCATATTATTGATTAACTCACAGGATTGATTTTATTGCTTATGTATTCAACACACAAATTAATCAACAATTTTCGTATTATATTTTTTCCACCAACCTGTAAGAAAAAAAAAAAAAAAAAAAAAAAAAAACTTTTTTTAACACTCTGATATGTTACGGAATTTAATGCTGCTTTGATCAATATGCGGAATTCTAAACATTTTCTTTCGCGGTCAAACACTTGTTGTGACCTATTTGTTATATTTTATAATTAGAGATGTACAATTTTCTTTGAGAAGTCTTTTTAGCTTTTTTTTTCTTTTCTCTTTTATTTGGTGGTGAGTGTGTGTGTGTGTGAAGGGGGGGGAGGAGGATTGATTTTTTGTTAAATTTAAAAAAAAACTTCAAACTGGCTATTTTTTTTTCTTTTTTTTTTCAAATTTGAGAATATGAATTTAAAAAAATCTTATAAGTACCACATGATATATCTTGGTTTAAAAGCAAATTTTAATTGTAATAAAATAATTGCATAATCCATTTATATCTTCTAATCTATATAAATGACAGTTAAAAGAATCAAATTATTGCGAAAATCAGTTTTCAAATTTACCTTTTTTTAAATAGTTAAAAGGGTATTATAAATATATTTTTCACAGCTTTAATTTAATTTCCTCTAAAATAAGTAAACAAATATATCATTATTTACTTTGATTTATTCCTCGAAACTTTAGCTTTCGGTTTTGCAAAATTGAGATATTGAAAACCAATTTTAATATATTTTTTTGTAATTATTTTTTAGTAAAAAGGTTAAAAATAGAAAATATAAAAAGCTAGGCTTTTACCTATTTACATTTTTGTATATTTGTGGTCCAAATATTTTTCTAAGTTTCCTTGTTGTAATAAAATTCGCGATATAAATTTACTGGTTCTATTATTTTCCTTTCTTTCCTTGTTTCTTTCTCTCTCTTTTTTTTTTTTTTTTTTTTTAACTCTAGACTGTTTAACTGTGCTGTACAAGATCTTAAATATAGGTTTTTTTTTTTTGTAAATTTTACATGTTTTTACTTAATACACACACACACACACACACACATATATATATATATATATATATATATATATATATATAAGTTTCCCATAACATAAACCTGGTTTTTATATATTTAAATGAAAATATGAAACATTCAGAGTATGAAAAAAAGCTATAGTTGCTATATTATTTTATTATTATTTGTCTGAGTGCAACGAAGACTCATAGACAACGCAGTATTACTTTGCCCCATATATAGCTACGATGGATATTAAAACCTTTCGTCAAGCATAACTCAAAAAATATTTAACGGATTTCGTTCAAATTTTCACAGCAGGTACCTATAAAGGTGACAACGACGTCTATTTATTACCAAGAATAAGGGTCAAACCGTTTGGAAATTGTGTTAAAAAAATAGATAAAAAAGCACAATTAAAGTACATACGTCACGAAATTTTGTTCATACGTCATTTTCACCGGCGGGAGATTTTCGTAGACAATCGGAATTGAAAAGTTCATGGAGTACATGGAGCAAAAAAATATGCACGAGCTAATATTCAGCACAATAAAATATATTTCAATTTAGTAGAAATCGAAAATTAATCTGGATTTTTTTCTGTTTGAAAGAAAAACCCCGCAATAACTTGGTAGACTTGGTATTAGAGATTTGGCGCAAATCTCAGCAATAGCAGCTTTTAGGTAGCTTTCAATGCTAAAAAGTATAAAGCTACCTATTGCAGCCGTTCGGAGGAAAGCAGTTCCGGAAAGTTTCGATATATTTTCACCGATCATGACCCCCAGACCCCAAAACCACCCTCCGCTCAAATGTTGATTTATATATAGAGATATATCCATATATATATATATATATATATAATTATAATATCTATGAATTTCAAAAACATATCAAGTTCTAATATCATTCTACTAAAATCTACAAAGAGATAATTAATGATATTGTGTAATCAGAATACCACATAGCTAATAATTAACTTGTGCAATCATAAAATTACCATAGCATGTGCTTCAATGGTAATTAGCCAAATTTACTCATACCTGAAGAACATTTAAAAAGAAAGAGAGAGAAAGGGGAAAAAAATTATAAATTGGAGTTGCTATTAAGTAAACACAAATGGATTAATAAATTAATTATGAACATTATTCAGTGGAAAAACTGGACCACAAGAGAACCAATCAAGAATTGGATATGAAAAAACATATGTGGATGTACTCGTCAGCTTGGCTGCACCCACATGTGTTTTAAAAATAATTCAGTATTTCATAATTCTACTGGCATGATGCTAAGAACAGTAGAATCAGCCAAGTATGCTGAATTATTACCAGACAACAATTGGAAAAATTTAAAATTGGAAATATGTAAAATGTAAATAAAATACCATTAAGAAATATATAATATATCACTTACAACGATTATCCTAAAATCTTTATAAATCACCACACTAAATTACCAGCAGATATCATTTTTGAAAAAATATTTGAAATTAGAACCCTTAAATTGTAGAAAAAATGTTTTACTCACAAGAATGATCCAGAATCCTCAAAATATAGCAACTTCTGCATAATGATCAATTCCACATGGCACGTATCAAACATGTTGACATTCGAGTCGAGTTGAGAGAAATGATTTGAAAGACAAGTTGAGAGCTCATTTTTTTTTAAAAACACAACTCGATCAATGACACCCCAACACAAAATAATTCAAAAACACACAAAACTATTCTGTTGATAATACTCTTATAACAAAATTATATCCGTGAATATATAATTACTCCATCTAATTTTAATTCCTGAAAGTAAAATTAATATACAAGCAATAGCTCCCTCTATAGTTAAATTAAAAATAATATCTATAATATCATCAACTAACTAAAACGTAAAGTCTCGCCATCTGTTGGTATTATAATTATTCATAATTAATATTTAGTTACATATCCATATTATTATTAACATAATCACTTCATTATATTTAATCAATATATAAATTTTAATAAACAATACTTCCTTGTAGTTTTTACATTAAATTCGAATAAAATCCTACAATATGAATAAATATACACAGAATTTATTCATCCTGCGCAGCATTTCAGATATTCTTAACAAGAGTATATTTTGTAAAAGAGATATTATTTTAAAACAAAGTGCTATGCTGCCAGCTGTGTTAAACCACTGATATATATTATAAACTTACAATTAAATTATTAATTTTTTATTGTTACTTCTACTTAAATATATTTTAGACTTGTTATTAAATAATTAATGTATTGTTTATACTTATACTTAATTATATTTTAGATTTCAGAGATTAATTTAATATCAATTTAAATAATAATTATTATTACTACTGTGCTTCAATCAAATTTATGCTATGCAGTAATTAAAAAAAGTCCTTCCGGCCTGTACCGGGAGGAAAAGGTAGCTTTCCTATATCTTCGTTTTAAAATTTTAGCTAATGTTACACGAAAACAGCAAGCTAAAATGCAAAGAAACGTTTACAAAAGATTCGTTAATACTGAATTTGAATAAGAAATTCGTCAAATTATTGAGCAATAGCCAAATTGTCTTCATTTATGAAGACTTATTTTGATCGCCAAATTTGGCGATATTTCGCCAAATGTCGCCCAATTTTGTCGCCAATGTCGCCAATTTTGGCGTTAACGGATATGAATATATAGTTTTATGCGTATGATTGGGAAAATTATTACAACAATGAAAGAAAGTAATTTGCGAGTAATCGCGTTAATGTGCTGTTTTGTTTCAAAATGTCAGCCACCCTAGAATTTCAAACTGCTCTATCTCAGCCATTTTTTAAGATAGAGGTAAACCAAAAAAAGCTCTGGAATCCTTGTATCAAGGCCTAACACATAATGAAAAAATAAATTTGAATTTTTAAATTTTTTGTATATTTATTTTAGATTTTAAGTTATTTTACATCTTTAAATGGCCGCCATCTTGAAACAAGATGGCGGACCAAGCTGGCCAACGAACTCGGTCGAGACATTAGTGACCTTAATACACACAATTAGTTTCATCAAAATCGATTCATAATTACGGGCGTTATCGTATGACATAGGTCAGATATATATATATATATATATATATATATATATATATATATATATATATATATATATATATATATATATATATATATATATATATATATATATATGGATATATCTATATATATAAATCAACATTTGGACGGAGGGTGGTTTTGGGGTCTGGGGGTCATGATCGATGAAAATATATCGAAATTTTCCGGAACTGCTTTCCTCCGAACGGCTGCAATAGGTAGCTTTATACTTTTTTGTATTGAAAGCTACCTAATACTTATTAAATTTAATTTCATAGATAAAAATAAAAAACTATATATATATTTATACACTTTGCAAATAGATATGTTTGTGAGTTATAATAACCAATGTTATCCATGTATAATTTTATGTGTTATTGTATAAGTTAAATTATAAATGTATGAAAACTGCTCATCAAAGACACCCTAAACATATGTGATCGGCAACGCACAATCACATACTATACAGAGTGTATATAATGTTCAATCAAATTTTAAATTTCCTAATATGTTATAATTGTATTAATGTATGTTATAATTGTAATATTATATCTATTGTTATATGTTATCGCACATTAAAACAAAAATTTATTACATACAGTGTTAATAATTAAATGATATAATAAATGTTATTTAAAAGAGTTGATAATTGAATTTATCATAAAAATTGGATAACCATATATTTTTGCTTGATCTCGAATAAATCTATATATATATATATATATCTGACCTATGTCATACGATAACGCTCGTATTTATAAATCGATTTTGATGAAATTAATTGTGTGTATTAAGCTCACCAATGTCTCGACCGAGTTCGTTGGCCAGCTTGGTCCGCCATTTTGTTTCAAGATGGCGGCCATTTAAAAATTTAAAACTAAAATAAATATACAAAAAAATTAAAAATTAAAATTTATTTTTTAATTACGTGTTAGGGCTTGATACAAGGATTCCAGAGCATTGTTTGGTTTACCTCTATCTTAAAAATTGGCTGAGATAGAGCAGTTTGAAATTCTAAGGTGGCTGACATTTTGAAACAAAACAGCACATTAACGCCATTACTTGCAAATTACTTTCTTTCATTGTTGTAATAATTTTCCCAATCATACGCATAAAACTATATATTCATATCCGTTAGCGCCAAAATTAGCGACATTGGCGCCAAAATTGACAATATTGGCGACATTTGGCGAAATATCGCCAAATTTGGCGACCAAAATAAGTCTTCATAAATGAAGCCAATTTGGCTATTGCTCAATAATTTGGCGAATTTCTTATTCAAATTCAGTATTAACGAATCTTTTGTAAACGTTTCTTTGCATTTTAACTTGCTGTTTTCGTGTAACATTAGCTAAAATTGTAAAACGAAGATATAGGAAAGCTACCTTTTCCTCCCGGTACAGGCCGGAAGGACTTTTTTTATTTCGCGTGTGTAAATTTAAAAAAAATTCTTTGGTGTTTAAATAAAGGGTTTCGATTTATGGCATTATTTCTTTTTTTTCTCTCTTTTTAGCATTTTAAATGGGATTAATGAAAGGCATGTATTTTAAATAAAATGAGTGAAAGGTTTATTCTTAAATGAAATAAAAGTATCAATATATCAAACGGTATGTAGTACGTAAATGAAACATTTATATTATAATCACCCATCGTACAAGAAAAAAAACTAATACAGTAAAACCTCCATAACAGACACTCCCGAATAGCGGACACCTCTATTTAACGGACACTTTTCAAATCCCCACTCCCAAAATCTAATTTTTTGTATGTTTAACCTCTGAATAGCGGACATTCCGAATAGCGGACAGTAGTTTTGGCGATCAAGGATCAAAAATGATTTTTTAAAGAGAAAGAAAATGGAAAAAGAAAATTAAAAAGCCTAGAAATTTATCAAGGCAATGTGTCACAAATTTTTTGACCACAGATAAATGTAGGGGGTGGTCTCTAGAAATCCCTAATGGCCTGGGGAATCCCCCAATATCATAATCGATTACTATTTGATTCTTCAGATTTAATTGACATACAATATTCAAAGCTTCAAAATATGTTAAAACCATTTTTATCATTTTTTGAATATATTGAGTTCTGCGTATTCTGAATTTAGTGTTTTGTTTGTGATTAATGTTTCGAGAATGACCTCAAAACGAAAGCGATTAACTTTAAAGGAAAAATTTGAAATTGTAAATGTAAGTGAATCTGAAAAACAGAAATAGAGTTTACGGATACTTGCCGAATGTTTTAAAATAGGTAAAACACAAATGGGAGAGATTTTACGAAATAAAGAATTTGTGGATTGTTAACTCTAACGAAAACATCAAAAATGTTAAATTGTGGTATACTGATTCCATTGAAATTAATTCTATATTCCTGAATTGGTTTACTTCACTTCGTTCAAAAAAAAATCCTATCAGTGGGCCTTTGATTCAGGAAAAGGCTTTAAAAGTCGCCAAAGAACTCGGATTACATGGTTTTAAGGGTTTGGGTAGATGGCTGGAAAAGTTCCGGTCTTGGCACAACATCTCTTTCAAAACAATATGTGGAAAAGCAAAATTTGTAGCTCTGAAAAAAGGGGAGGATTGGCATGAATAACTGCTATCAATTTGTGAAGGTTATGAGGCGAGAATCATTTTTAATGTCGAGGAAAGCGGACTCTTTTTCAGAATTTTTTTTAATAAGATTTTGTGCTTTAAAAAGAATGGCTGTATCGGCGAAAAAATGACAAAAGAGCGAAGCATATTTTATTATGTTGCAATGCATTAGAGGAATTTTAAATTTCTCTTATAGATCAAAAATCTGTAAAACCCATGTGTTTCTCAAAGAACATCCAATTAAAAAAATGGTGTTATATATAACACCCTTCGGGAGCGAATAAAAAAGCGTGAATAACCAGTTTTTTAGTGATTAAATGGTTAACTTCCTTTGATAATAGCATGAAAAAACAAAGAAAAGTTATCTTGTTTTTGGACAGTGCAACTTCTCATCCAAAACATTTTAAATTGGACAATGTTGAAACTGTGCCCCCCCCCCCCCCAAAAAAAAAGACAACTTCCGTATGCCAGGCCCTTGATCAAGGCGTTATACGCAATTGTAAAGCCTGGTAGAGAAAGCTTTTATTAAGCCATATTCTTTCGAACTTTTATTCTATGAATACAGTTGAGAACAGCCTAAAATTAGTTAATGTTCCCGATGCTTTCAAATTCGGATTTCTTCAGCTGTAAAAAACATATAACCGGAATGCGTACGACAATGTTTCCGAAAAGCAGACTTTATATTAAAAGAAAATTAACCACTTATTTCCGATAGAAAATGAAGAACTATCGCAATAAATGAATTCATGAAATGGATCAGGAGTGAAAAAATGACGAAATGCGATCAACATTGATGATGACCTACTGAAAAAGAATAAGTTGATGTAGGTGATTATATTCCTTCAGAATTTTCGACAAAAGCTGACTCTATTAGTGATATGAATCAGATACTGAAACCAGGGGATGTTTCCTGCAATATCAAGAATTTCCAAGAAGAGGCAAAACACAATGAGCATATTCACATATTTTTTTTTCTTTTTCCAAAAAAAGATGATTCAGAAGGATTAAATCTACTGATAGCATTAAAACGTCGTATTGAAAAACTAACTACATGTAATCGCAAGCGAAAGCAAACTTTCGTAACAGATTTTTTCCTTAAAATGTAATAAACAGTGGAAAAATGTGTGTACTATTTCATTTCAGTTTTATTGCTTAAAAAAGTAATTTCAAATTCTGATTAATCATATAATAGAAGTTCGCGGACATATAAAAGCCAATTAATGAAACTTTAAGCATTTCTTAGCGATTTTGTGAATCTCTGAAGTTTTCCCAATAGCGGACACCTCCGAATAGCGGACAATTTCTGCGCTCCCGAGGTGTCCGTTATTTAGAGGTTTTACTGTATTCTGCATTCAGAGGGGAAAATCCATCTCCTGTGCCGTAAGATTTGGCGAGTTCTTTTTTGGTGATAAGTTTTTCGATGTGATTGTTGGGATCTGCAGAATTTGGCTTACTTTTTCGAAATCGTATTTTTTTGCAGATGTAGTATTATGTAAATATATTTTTTTGCAGATATTTCTCTATTTTGTATATATATATATATTAAATTGTAATGGCATTTGGAAAAGAGATTTTTACCTTTTTATCTGTGCCTTCGGAAATATTAAAAAAAAAAAAAAAAGATTTACATATATCAAGCGTATAATGTTATGGTTTGCATTTTTATACGGACCATTTCTTCATTTTTAGATTTTAAATGCTATTTATTATTTACTAGCCGTTTATTAATTGTTTACAATTTACTCCCCTGACAATAACAATTATTTATCACAAAAATGCCTCTTAGGTTTGTTAAATAAGTTTGTTTATGTATTTTCATTACTTATTAAAATATCGAATAATGCGATAAAATCTTATTTTAGCATCGTGCTTAAATTTTTAAGATGGTGCAAAAACATGTTTTAATAAACGTATGTTTGCAAATATTTGAAAAACATGTTTTACCGCTCTCTCGAAAAATTTTGTAAGATGCTAAAACTACCTTTTGGCACCATTTAAATTTTTTTTCGCCAACCGACATTGGATACAAAACTTTTCCCCATTCAGATACACAGAGAAGGCTGGTCTCAAATAAGAGTAAAGCTAGCAACAATATTGTTTTAACTCTATAAGAGTTACAATATTGATATTAAATGCTCCGATTGGCTTTAGGCCCAATTACGAAAGTTTCTCCTAAAAAAAACTGTAGAAGAAGTCTTTTACATTTGTTTCAAATGAAGCTCGGTCTACAAAGTATTAGTTAATAATACAAACAACACTAATGGCATGGAGGCAAAAGTTTTAATTTATATGTATATATTGGAAACCCTCCTCCCCCCCCCCAAAAAAAAGAAAAGAAAAGAAAAGAAAAGAAAAAGAAAGTTACACTAATGAATTTAAAATGGCGTTAAGCCACGCTTTCTGACATAAGCAATTGGCTGCAAATGCGATAACGAAACTTTCACTTAACTTAATAACATGTAGCTAATATAGCCCTCAGGGTACTTTGCAGTTATACAGACCTTGTGGTTTTTTTAAAAAGCTTCAGACAATTCAGGTTTAAGAAGTTGAGATTTATTGTCAAATGATATAAACAACCATGAACACAAAACTGAAGAATTATTATTCAGGTTTATGTATGTATAGATCAGTTTCAACTGACGTCAGACCCTAGCAACCACCTTAGCAACCAGATTTGTTTTTTGTTTGTCCATCAAAGATGGTGGACTGTGATTGGTTAGCTCGTAATACAGTCTACAAATCCACAATTATGATTGGTTGATAACTTTTGGTGGGCTGGTGATCACGTGGTTGAAACTGATCTATTTAAAAAAAATTGCATCTGATTACACTTATTAGATAAATTACTTCTGTTTGCATTTAATCGGCTTCTGTATATTAAATGAATTGTTTAAATATTGGGAAGAAGTGGCGAGAGGTAGAAAGACGAGTAAACAAACGGGTAGACAGACGGGTAGTGAGATGGTAGAGAGACGAGTAGCGACATAGGTAGGCTGACGGGTAGAGAAACGAATAGATAGACAGCTAGAGAGAAAGGTAAAAAGAGGGTTAACAGAGTAGTATCGAGATGGGTCACGAGACGGTAGACAGGAATGTAGCGAGAAAGGTTGCGAGACGCGTAGCGTGGTAGATAAAGAGACGAGTAGAGAGATGAGTACAGGGACGAGTTGTCTGACGGGTAATGAGATTGGTAGCGAAACGGGTAAAGAGTCTGGTACAAAAAGAGACGAATAGTGAGACGGGTATACAGACGAGTAGAGAGATAGTAGATGGGTACGGAGATGGGTAAGAAGATGGGTAGAGAGGCGTATAGCCAGACGGGTAGAGAGACAGATAGACAAGTTGTGAGACAGATAGACAAATGGGTAGAGAAGTGGATAGAGACACGGCTAGACATACAAGTAGTTAGACGGATAGACAGACGGTTAGAGAAATAGATTGGCAGGTAGCGAGACCGGTAGAGAAATATAGACAGGTAGCGAGACGTGTAGAGAGGTAGACAATCGGTTAGAGAAACGGGCAGAAGAACGGATAGGGAAACAGACAGATTGTGGAGAGACAGACAGACAGGCAAAAGAAAAGTCTGCGGATTGGCGCAGTAAAGGCGCAGAGGGCTGAGCCGCCTAGAGAATAATCAAGAAGTATCTGTTAAGCTTAACTTTGAAATATATATAATTTTTCAATTTTGCCGATACGGAGATTTAATGTAAAAGTTATTTTACAAAAGTCATAGAAAGATTTTTTGTATTCTTTAATAGTAATTTAGACTATAGTTTTGCAATCTGGTTTGTAGCAAAGCATGCTATCAATGTGGTTTGAAGTGTAAGTGTTTCTATAAACAGTTATACAAATAATAGATATATAATCAAGGAAGAAAAATTTTAAATTCACACACAAAAAAAGGTGCAACAATGAAATTAAATTTGCGTTAAGTCACGCTTGATAGAATAATCTATTGACTGCAAATCCAATTACGTAACTTTAAAAAGCTTGGCGTTTTAAAAGATCCGGCGTTTTTTTTTTCAAGAAAATGAGATTAATTGCCACATGTTAAAAAAAATATGACAACACATCTGATGAACGGTACTTCTTTTCTATTTTTTTAACAGTGTATATGAATTTATATATGATATTTTGTAATTCTATCATTTAATTTGCTCTTTTTCTTTATATTGTAATTGTTAACCCTGTGTTCTCAGCAATATCACTCAGACTAATCCCTTCGAGGGAAGTCCTAGTATTATTCTCATTATTGAACTGTTCTATTCAAGTCTTAAAACAATTCAAAACTTACTTAAAGGAAAGAAAGTTGTACTTTCTACTAAAAAAAGAACTATATTGTACAAAATATTTATATCAATTTTAATTTGATGATCCTTTAAAACAATTCAGCAGAAGTATTTAACAGTTATCCATCTGAAAAATGCTCCTTTGAAGGATAAATAGCTAATTTTGATGAAAAGTTGTATTGTACTTCTAAAACAAAATTACAGTTTTAATCTAATATTGCAGTGTTAAATTTTCATTCTAAAATGATTTTTTTTTTTTTTTTAAATGGCCATTTTAATGTGCACCGCGAATGAAGTCGTTGCCGAAAACAGTATTCAATGACTTCATTCGTGTAATCGGGTGGTCCAGAAAAGTTATAATCAATATTGTACATACTTTTAGCGTAGAATGAAGTTGAATACAAAGAATATTATATAAAAAAATATTTTTTATATGCTCAGTAATCGAATGAATTTAACTTTTTTCGATAGTATGTGAAGAGGGCGGGGAAGGTAGTCACTGTCCCTCGAATTGTTTTAGTGCACATCTTCTATGCTATGACAAAAAATTAAACACTTTCATGCTTTAGAATACATATACATATTTGGCCATAAAGCAAAATTGGGTTTCTTCCATAAGAGATTTGATTATAGCACGGGCAAACTGGGCCGTAGCCATGGCCACTCTGAATTTAGGGGTTCTCAAATTTAGTATGCAATTTTCGTAAAGCTGATATTTTATATCTATTTCGACGTTGCACAGACTATAATCAATATTTTGTACATTTAGAATAGGATAAGTTTAAAAACGAAAATATATTTATCTAAATACAGTAAAACCTTTCAATAGCGGACACCCCAGGACGTTATTCGGAAGAGTCCGATTTCTGCAAATAGCAGACAAATTCTATGATGATGCGGTGTCCACTGTTGAAAGATTTTATTGCATTTAGATAAATATATTTTTTGTTTCTAAACATATCCTACTCTAAAAGTTCAAAATATTGATTATAATCAGTACAAAATCGAAAGAGATTTAAAATATCAGCTTTACAAAAATTGCATACCAAATTTGGGGCCCCCTCAAATCGGGGGAGGGGAGGCATGACACAGTTTACCCCTGCTTTAATCAGGTTCTGCTTCCGGAACAAACCCCAGCTCTGCTTTATGGTCAAATCTTTTTTCATTTATTCAGGATTCACTGTGGTCAAACATGGCTGTTTTTAATGCTTAAAAAAAAGTGTGGTCAGAAATGGCTGCGATTTGCTCACAAAAAGGGCTGCGATTCAGACGTTTCAAGTGTCTGAAATTCAGACACATTTAAGTAACTTAAATTTTTAAGACACTTTAAAGTGCCTCTTTTTTTAACCATCCGTTTCAGACACTTAAGTGTCTGAATTTCAGATATTTCAGTTTACAGTGTAGTACAGTAAGTACTATGTCAGAAGCTGCTTCAAAAACCTTTTTTGTTGTTGTGTGTTTTGTAAATTCATAGAAAAAGGGATGTTGACAACAGAAATAATATGTATGATTTTAGAATAATAGGACTTTGCAAAATAGCGCTAATTTACTGAAAAGTACGGTCAAAAGATAAGAGTTTATATTTAAAACAAAAATTAAAGTGAAATCACACATTGTTAGTCATAGAATATCCATATTAAATAGTTATTAATAACACTTTAAAAAAAAACTAAAATACAGTAAACAATAATGTTTGATTAGATTTAAATTCATTAGCAATTAATACAGAGATCTAAAGATTTAAAATTTGAATTACACATGAAAAAAAAATATAACGTACATCACAGAAATTATTAAAATACTAAATACAACTTAATGGGTATTTGAAAAAGAAAGAAATAATATTAACCGATTAAGATTTTGGTTAATTACTTGCCCTTATGGGCATTTTAAAACTATCATATCTTTATAAGGCATGCAATAAAAGCAAACACGATTGTGATAAGCTTGGAATAAAATTTTTTAGTTTATTTCTGTCAGTAATCTAATTTAATTCATTATGTAACTCTAATTGAATTTTTCCTTAAGAGTTCAATTACTTTTACAAACTATGAATTAAATAAATATTGCTAATAAATTATTTTATTCCAATCTTTACCATGCTTGTGTCTATTTTCATTGCATTCTCTAAAATATATGATTCTTTTAAAATGCCCATAAAAGAAACATAAAAAAAATAATTCACTCCATAAAAAGTGAACATTCACTCCTATGAAAGAGTGGCTATTCACTCCTGTCAGGAGTGAGAAATCCACTCCTTTTGCAAGAGTGAATAGTCACTCCTATGAAAGAGTGGATAGCCACTCCTATGAAAGAGTGACTATTCACTCCTATCAGGGTGAAAAAACCCACTCTTTTTGCAAGAGTGGATAGTCACTCTTCTGAAGGAGTGAGTATCCACCCCTGTTTAGAGTGAATATTCACTTCTTGGGAGTGAGTATTCACTCTTTCAGAGAGTGAACAATTTCACTTTTGCCTAGAGTGAATAGTCACTCTAGAGAGGTTGGGCAAATTTTGACTCTGCGATAGAGTGAATATCCACTCCTCCGGAGTGAATAGTCACTCTTTCTTATTTAGAGTGCATTATTACATACTAAGTATATACCAAATTTCAAGTCTTTATCTCAATTTGTTCGGGAGATAGAGCGTATATAGGCACACAGACGGACGGCAATTTTTTTTTTTTCTAAAAATATGTTTTTCGAAATCTCCAGTCTCTAAAACGTGTAAATCCGTCAAAAAAAATTTTTTCGATTTTCAAAACGATTACAAGATTTACCCTGTACTACGTATGAGGGGTAAGTAAAAATGCTAAATGCACGTTGTAGAATAGCTTGTGAGTCTGTAACCTATAATGAAAAATTCAAAAGAAGAAGTACCTTTAACATCCCATTAGTATCTTCAAAAAAAAAAAAAACTTACGCTATTGTTTTTGTCTTATCCTTGAGATACATGACTACAAATGTGTATTATTTTCCCTTAAGCATTATTTAAATTAATATAATTTTACAAATTTAATGCAGTTTTAAAACATTGAGTAATCATTACTACTCTCATGGATTATATTCATATAATTAAAAATCATCTTTTTTTAGCATTTTTATAAATATAAAAGTACAAAGAAAACAACATTGCGTTATTTGCCCTTTTACTCGGTGGTTAAGTTGCTCGACAGTTGACCTTTTGCTTTGCGGTTAATTACAAAAATTGGAAAATATCATAATTATGAAAATATCACTAACAAAACTTAACCGTACCATTAAGTCTGAACATTGTATTTTATACCTATAAGAATAGTAATCGAAAGTTTAAAAAAAAAGAAAAACATAAACAATTTGCAGTGGAACACAGAAATTTCTGAAATCAAGCAAACAATTCCTCACTAGGAATCTGTCGAACGTCCGATTTCCTCCCCAAATCCCTAAGCTCATTAGACGGCCTGGAGTGGCCGTAAAAGAAATTAACATGACAAATAAATAAATAAAGCAATTTTGAAGACTGACTTTCTAATTTACTTTCTTCAAATACTACCATTATGTATCTAGATAAAGGAGAAACTTTTCTTAATTTGCTTTACGATTTGTAAATAGCATGTAACAGAAATATAGACAATTTACTCTATCCAAGAAATCAAATAACATAAAAATGAAATATAAATTATAATTAAATAATAATCTAAAATATTAATTTAACATAAAATTAATAATTAATATATTATAACATTAATAATAATTAATTTAATATATTATTTAATTTGTTAAATTAAATAATTTATTTATTTGCTTATAATTTATATAATTAAATAATATAAAAAAGAAATTAACTGGGCAAATAAATAAATGATAAAAGCAATTTAAGAGATTACAACTTTCTAATTTAGTTCTTTTAAATACTATTATGGATCCATATAAAGGAGATGCCTTTTTAGGGTTTCGTTCATCTCACGGAACCCTATTCGTCTCGATTCTCTGTCTGTCCGTCACAGACTCCGTTCTCCGAAGGCCCCACCAGTTTCTGAGATGTTCTACTCTCAAAGCTGGTAGACGGGTGGTGCTGGGTTCAAACCCCTGTCGCGCTCGTTGACCTAACCGTTCGGAGTTTTCTTCGAACTTTGCCGTAAATATGGGTTAGGATCCCTTAGAAAGACCCCCACGGAGGGCACTCTCCCCTTGGGTCTATATTCTTCGAGTAGATAATCGGTCGTCATAAAATCAACCAACCAACCAACCAACCGTTCTTGGAGACATGAAATTTTGTGTACTTACAGCTAAATACCTACTGTCACACTGGAAATCATAAAATTTTGAAAATGTCTTCATTAACGCAAGATATAAATTAAAACCTTAAAAACCTAGTCATTAATAGAAAAAAAAATATTCAATTGAAGCGTAGAATTTAATCAAACTGCAAAGAACATTCCTTCTGAAACTCCAGAAGAGGGGAGAGGGTTATCATAGTCACAGCATTGCAATGGTGATAATAGATTGGACGTTTTCAAAGACAAGACACCCCACCCCTATCTCATAAACTATTCCATCTAGGAATGTGAAATTTCAGACACACACGCAAAAAAAAAGAAAAAAAATTAGCTTTCAGAATTTCTTAAAAAATTTTTTAATTACTTCGACTAGAAGTGTAAATATCAATTATCGAGAACAAAAAATCATGCGTCAAGCATAGATTATGAAATACTTTCCAACACAGCCAGAAAACTATAACGAAATTTCACCGTTGAATAAGGTGAAAGAAGAGATGTAAGTAAACAGTTTAGAAAACATATAACACATTGAAAAATACAGTTTTCGAAATTACCTACCAGTGTCAAAAAAGTAGTCGAATTGTTTTGTGCAGCCCTGTATATGATCAATAGATGTGGTTATATAGCATGATAAAATTTAGTTCAATTAGAATATTCACATTCAGCAATTTTCGCCAATCGAAGGAAATGCACTCGAAATGTTTTGTACATCCCTGTATATTATCTGAAGACTTTTGTACGCACCACATATTTAGCTAAAAGGCAACTTAAAATTCACTCGCAGCAATTACCAGCCGTAAACGACAATGTATCTTTTTCCTTGCGTAGCCCTTTATATGAATTTATTTATAATCCACAAACATTAGTCTACTAAATATAGTTCAGCAGGAAAATGCGTAAACACAAATAAAAACTACCTTTAAGCAATTCACTCCCATAGTCTGTAATACTTACAAATTCCCTTGTGTAGCCCAGTATGTGATCAATTGAGTTTATAAACACACACGTACTACGAAAAAATGTAGTTACTTGAAAAAGCAAACCAAATTTTAAAACGCACTTATCACGCATACACTGTAAATATCGCACATGCACTGTAACCAATCTATTTTGTGTGTCCCTGTAAATAAACGCAATGCACACAAGAGAGTAATTTATAGTGGACCTCATTAATGCATATAATTTTCATTATGTTTGAAATAGTGAAATATCACTAAATTACACTGCAAACAATTTTCCCCGATGTGTAACAGAATTATTTGTTTGACCCTGTAAATGAATAATAAATGCTTTGCACCCCATAGTCTACAAAAAGCATGTTTCAATGCGCTTCACAGTTGTATATCAATTTCATTATGTTTTAAATGACGTAGCGTCAACAAAATGCACTTGAAACGATTATTTCCCATTAGCTGTAATGCAACGGAATACTTTTGACTGTCCCTGAGAAAAAAAAAACTATAAGTACTACACACTTCAGTTGAAATAGGGAACATGCTATAGTAAACTACAATAACATAAAAAAATTTCAGGGCAATTGGAGCATATTTACGGGAGTTAGAGCACGGACAGACGGCAGACGGCCAGACAAACCGAAGTCATAAACACTTTTCAACTAGGTTGGAAAGTGTTAAAAATCGATTTCAATAAATTCGTTTAATTTCCTTTCATTAGAAAACCACAGACGAACAATCTGACACCTGTTCAGTGTTCACACAGATCAGGCTGTATAGATTTTTTCTATTTTTGCTTTTATCGATTTGAAATTAACACATCTATGCGTATTTTTTTTACGACGAACATAGAAATCTAATTTTTATAAAGATGGCGTAATTAGAACATAAATTATGAATTAATTTTGCATTAATGAAAATAATTTTTATCCAAATCAAAAGAACATTTGCAGCTGGTTGTGAAATCGGAGACTTATGCCATTCATCAGCGAGACATCCAGGCTTTTCGCTTTTCGTCTCAACTGTTGAAGGAAGGAAAATAAAACAAGTGGGTAAGTGTGATTGAAGATCGCACAAAGGGTTTCGCTTAATATTCCTTTCAAAACACTTTATCCTTTCTTTAATAAATCCAAATAAATTTCATTTTCAAAAAAAAAAAAAATCATATTTTTTATAAAGTAAAAATTTCCCGGTCTATTTTTCTCGTTTTTTCGAATATCTGAACCAGCCCAATAGCGGGCTCTGTGTAAATACTCTGTCTTAATAATATCTGTCATGTGGACTAAATGCGATATAAAAAAATCAATTTCAAAATTAAACATGTATAGAGACCTTCAAAATGTTAAAATATGCCAATATTTCCATAATCAGGTTTTTATCATGATTCAATATAGATTCCTCAAACTCATATAACGTTATAATCACTTGCTGACGTCATATCTACTTGCTTTCTCGATTACTCATATTGATAATCTCTTTATATTATTGTCGAACATTTGAAAAAGGTCCGTTAAACTTCCGGCTATGATGTCATACACTCACGCACAGTTTTTTTTTTTTTTAATCGGTTATAAAAAGGAAAAAAAGTCGCCAAATTTAGGGGATTTTTTCCTTTGATGGCAACCTAGCCACTGTATTAAGTTATTTGTTTGGCGCGGGCTTGAAAATCGCGCCAACCAAAAAGTCGCCAAACTTATGTTTATATGTTTGCGTGAGTGTAAAGCATCTGTTCCGAACTTCCAATATGACGTCAGATTAATTTTCTTTTTAATTCTCTAATGACATCATATTAACCTTCTTTCTGAACCTACACATACTCATACTCCTTGTATTATTGAGAAATGATTGAAAATTTCCGTTTAATTACCAATATGACGTCATATTAATCTTTTCTTCAATTGGTGAAACTTTTTATTTCATTTTAATTTTTGAAGTGGAAATCTTTCAATAGAAAATTCATTATTGTAGAAAGAATTTTATTGTGGATTTTTAATTGTTGGCAACTGCTATAACGAAAAATTTTTAAATTTAATAGGAAAGAGCTGTTAGTTTTTGGTTTTTTATCTCTATATATTAAAATAATTCGATTTTTTTAAATTTTATGACTTTCACACTTCATAGTAGCAGGTATTCAGCTATAAGTGCACAAAATTTCAAGTATGAAAGTTACATAATTTCTGAAAACCGGCTCTGTGACGGACAGACAACGTAGCGGAATGAACAGGGTTTCATGAGATGAACGAAACCCTAAAAACGCAGATTTTGAGGGTAGTAAGATATTAAAAGCTCTATTATTATTTTTTTAATATTGCATTTACCGAATTGAAAATTTTGTATGTATGCATATATTTTTTTTCGATGAATCAAGTAATCTAATTTTTATAAAGATCCCATTATTAGAACTGAATTTATATTTTATCACAATATTTTATCACAAAAATGCTGATTTTTGTATAGAAAAAATAAATAAAACGCTAATAGACAATGATGTAACTAATAATGCTAACAGGGATTATTAATAAAGAAGGGGAGAGGGGGGAAAACTACTTTTTTTATATGGCATTTAGTCCACGTGACTATTATTATGACAAAGCAGAATAGCAGGCTTTGCCCGCTATTCTGCTTGCCAGTTCTGCATCCAGCTGCCGGCCAGTTCAGATATTCGAAAAAACGAAAAAATTGATCGGTAAACTTTTACTTTATAAAAAACATGATTTTTTTTTTTTTTTTTTTTTTTTTTTTTTTTTTTTTTTTTGAAAATGGAATTTATTTGAATTTATTAATTAAAGGATAAAGTGTTTTGAAAGGAATATTAAACGAAACCCTTTGTGCAATTTTCGATCACACTTACCCACATGTTTAATTTGCTTTACGATTTGTAAATAGAAATTTTACTCTATTCTTGAAATCTATATTATAATAGCGCAAGTCATGTTACTGTGATAAACAGATAAGGACTGGCCGCTTCGCTTCATATGCCAAGAGACGACTTTTATTTTTTCGATTAAAACTGCATAAAACTTCAAACGTGACAAATGGGGTGCGGTCGTACTATAGCTAGTTATATAAATATTCAGATCTTGATGATTTCTAATTCTGTGAAATGAATTATATCGTCTGCAGAATTATTTCTGCACTAAAATAAGTATCTCGGTCGTTTGACGATTTAACCTCGGAAGCTCCTATAACAAAAAAGCACCGATTTGTTTTTAAAAATTCAAATTTCTTAATAAATATTTTTATTGAAATGTCTCGACAAAATTCTGCAAAGATAATATATCTTAAATTTCAAACCATTCGGTTGGGTGGTTTTTGCGTTGTTATATGCGGACAGACGGGCGGACCAGACGACAACAGTAGGTGGTACGTATTTATATAATTACGAACGCACCTAATAAAAGCGCAAGTCATGTGACTGAGGAAAACAAATACGGGCTAACCACATCTTTTTTCATATGCCAAGCGGCCATTTTTATTCAAAATTGTTTTTTCGAATAAAATTGCATAAAAGTTACATTTTTATACAAATCTTTCAAAAAATTAATGTTTGAGATATGAGTTACATTCAAATATGTATATATTATGACATAACTTCAGTTGAAATTAGATTGACAGTCCAATATCTCATTCAATCAAAGTAAACAAGCACAAGATATTCATTCATCAAGAGCGATAAAAATTTTAAACAATGAAGGTAATGATTTGCAAAGCAAGTTCTCCAGCCTTGAATTTTTCATCAGTACCTGGATGAAAGTTTAGCTCTTTTAAAAGATTCTGTTAAATGGATTTGGATAGGACTTCCACTGTTTGACAGATTATTTTTCAGGGAATGTTTTAGCATATAACATATCGTTCTACATTGCTTATTTCTTGAATTATGGGGGAATTTCCATAATTAGGTGTGTTGTATTCGATTATAAAATTGATTTTAATAAAAATTTTATAGTTCAATTTTCAGGGATAGTTTTAGTATATTCCATATCGTTGTATCGTTCTTTACTAAATCCTACTATAAATAATCAAGTAAAGTCTTTATCAGCTCACATTACCCACGTCTGACAAAATAGAAAATATAATATCGCAAAGATGTTCGTATCGTTTTCAGCAATGCGGAAGGTTATTCTGGATAAATGTCCACATTGCTTTAAATTTCAAGATCAAATTCACCGATATATTTCGTTTGATTCAAGATTCGTTTGGAGAACCGACCAGCGCACAGTGGGACGTTTTGATGATCTAGGTGGACAAAATTCATTTTTACGATTATCTCGGAATTTAACAAGACCGCGTTTACTGGTAGCTGAATGTCTCTTTTGTCGAGATCCGTATGAGTTTTGTCGAAAAAACCCGATGTGTTGATTAACTACGACCGTAAAGAAAGCAGTTGATTTGAGAGACTTTCAACAGTTGCATTATTTTTCTGGAAGTTCGAAAGCAAGTCGTGACTTTTCTGTTTTATTTGAAGGCAGGAGTTTACTGGACATATGTCATATGTTTGTGACACGATTTAACCTATTGTTGTTTGAAAATAAGCGCCATCTTGTTTTCAAACTTCATCTTGACTTTTATTACAGTATTAAGCATTATTAAGCAATAAGCATTTTTTTAAATCAAAGTGCCATATCTAAAGTATTGAAAACTTAAGACAGCTCCTGCGAAAGTTTGCGAATCATTAAGTTATATTAACTTGAAGTGTGCGTCTGAGTGTTTAATTCAAATCTTGCAAGTCAATTTTCACCACTTTTAATTATTCGATTGAGCTGAAACTTTGAATACATGTGTAGTTTCAATGACAATACAATATTATAATTTAAAAAATAATAATAATATAAGTAATAATAATATAATAATAATAATAATAATAATAATATAAGTAATAATATAATAATAATAATAATAATAATAATATAAATAATTAAATAAGTCAAATATTTATCACTGTATGATTATTTTATTACTGATACATTCGAAAACCCAGCAAAACCTAATTAAACTTCAACGCAATAATTTTGTCCACCTAGATCCTCAAAACGCCCCACTGTGCAGCGTAGCGAGCTTAGCCTGCTAGTTATTTATTAATGCTTCTGCTATAATATTAACTATAGAGTTAAATATAGAAAGAAAAAAAGGATTGCTGCAAATAGTACAAGAGACGCCATTGTTGGCGCTCTGTATTTGCCTGGTGCGGATGTTAAAAATCAGTAGACATTAAGCACAAATGCCGAAGTCAGTGAGTTACGCAGTTATGAAAACTTTAGTATGCAGCCCGATTATGACATATTATCCAAAATGATTACATGAGAAAAATGATAGATTTTCTAATCTTCCGTAATCGAATCTACTGCCATGGTTAGTCAGAAACAAAAAATATATTAACAACGATATAGTTTAATATAAATGTGGATTACATTAAAGGCTTTTCACAAAATGCAATCCCTTGCACCAAATCGTATTAGCTAAAATATGTGGCAGTGGATCCAATTACTAAAGATTACTCAATAGGTTTAAACATGTCCACATTAGCGAACATATTGCAACTGATAAGCAAACGAACATGAAGCATAAATGCCTAACTGAGTTAAGCACTGTTTGTCAAGAAATACATAACAACAAAAAATATACGAAATGCTGCCATAATCGCATACAGTTCTTTATTTTTCTATCAGAATCTTCTGATTTGGCGAAGAATTGAGCATAATATAGTTACCGTATCTGAGAGGTGGTCTTTATTCAGAGTTTCGAAATTTTAAAAGATTAAAATTATATCACGTTAAATTAAAAATGGATTGGTTTTCTGTTTTTAGCTCACCGGCTATGAAAGCCTGAGAGCTAATTTTTCCGCATACATACATACATATGTACGTACGGACGTATGTATGTAATGTATGTCCGTAACGAGATAACTCTTGATAGAAATATCAGATTTGCTTCAAATTTTGTTTATTGGTTCATTCTGATAAGGCGCTACATTGATTAATTTTGGGGGTTCATTGGTTAAGTATAAAAGAGGGAACGGGGGGGGGGGCTAATCGGGGCCTCCGAGATGTCGCTGTGTGTCCTTCACCGGGCCTGCTACAAGTATTAGTGACGTCACAGTAGTGATCCACTTTGGTCAATGTATCACAGCAGAAAGATATAATAAAAAGAGCATTTCCGCTCTTATAATTTGTGATTACATAAATAATATTAAATTTCATAATCGTGAAATAAAAGGGAATCAATACACTTAAGTGTATTGATTCCCTTTTATTTCCTTTATATTTCCTTTATATTTCCCTTTTATTTACTTTTAATTTCCTTTAATAAAACAATTGTTTTATTAAAGGAAATTAAAAGTTTTAAATTAAAAAAAATGCTAAGATTAATAAATCAGATTGAACCCATTGACTTACCTTTTCCTAAACACATTATTTTACAATAAATATACGTACAAAAAATATAATAAACTAGCTGTTACCCGTGACTTCGTTCCCGTAACATTAAAAGAAGAATAAATGCATTAATCAAGCAAAATATTTCACTCCCGATAATTAAAACGTAAATAATTAACTAACTCTTTATCATATTTCATAAGAGAGAATACGGTATTTCTGTGTTATAGGGGCCTTGACATAGCCCAGTTTTAAAAAAGTACAATTTGTCAAAAAAACAAATAGCAGTTTTACCTGATAAACCATTTTACTTTTAACGACTTTGAAAAACGTTTTAACAGCCATCATTTAAAAATAATTCATTGGAAATAGTATATGCCTTTTGTTTAAATTCAATTCTTGTGAATATGGAGGAATAATTCTACACCTAAATGCAAGAAGCCTCAATTGCAAAGCTTTTTGCAACCCAAACTTACATGCAAACGTAACATTTACATGTGTTACGTTTGCATGTAACAGTAACAGTTACATGCAAACGTAACACTTGCAATTGCAAAGCTTTTTGCAACCCAAAATTATATGTAAACATTACTTTTGCATGTAATTTTCAGTGCAAATTAACATTTATAAGGGTTCAAATAAAAATTAATTTGGGTGCAAATTACATGTAAATGTTACGTTTGCATGTAATTTGGGGTTGCGAAAAGCTTTGCAATTGCAAGTGTTACGTTTGCATGTAACAGCAAATTTGCCTCCTTGGTTTAATTTATAGCTGAAACAACTCTTGATTTCTTGACAATATGCTGACAGACGATTTTTGTTCTGCAGAATAAATTAATTCATAAAGTTTGAATATGTGGAAATATGTTTTTAATTTTCGGAAATTCTACTGTAATCAATATTTTTTTTTCCACCAACTATTCAAATTGAAAATAAATTCTTTTTTCAGTTTTAATGAGAAAATGGCATAAAAATGTATTAATCCGTTTTATTTCTTCTTTTTTTTATCCACAAAAATGGAGTAATTTAATTACCGTTTTTAGAGAAATTTCGTTAAAATTTACAAAAAAAAAAAAAAAAAAAAAAAAAAAAATTGGAATCTAATTCAGAATTTTAAATTCTGAGAGTTTATATGACATCCTTAGATCAATGATGGTGTTAAGTAAATTGCACTGCATTAAGAGTAGTAGTTGCGAAATACAAACAGACAGTCAGATTTTAAAATAATAGACTTGTGTTCAATTTTCTTTTCCTAATACTCTTACTGATGCTTGTATTATTAATCGCAGAGTTCAGAGAATAAATAGATATGAAATATTTATGTTTGGCGTGATGCTGAAAATGCAACCCTACAGTTGGCCTAAACAACTGGCGGCTTGCTTTGAAAACCCCTCCCCGTCCAATGAAGTCAGCCCTTGGGCCTCATATTGCAAGCCGATTTGACGGTTCACTGCCTCTCTATTCTTTCACTGTACTCTGTAATTATTATTGTATGAAATTGATTCACGCACCATTTGAAACATATTTGAAAAATCCCGTTTTATTTGAAATATGACGTCACTTTGATTCCAGAGAAATCTCTTTTCAATGATATAATTCTTGTTAATTTTCTTTTCCTGGCAATCATGACGGGAATTTTATTCGAAAACACACATTGGTATGTAACTGATTTTCAAGCTTATTATTAATCAGTATCAAAAAACATATTTCAGTTATTCATCTTAAATCTGACGTCCATTATGTATATACTTTTATTACACTGATATTCATGCTCCTTGTAATGTTACGAATATTTGAAAATACATGTTTTATTTATGACGTCATATTTGTTCCAGCCAAGGAGGATCCTTTTCATAGTTCCATGGTCCAAGCAAAATCTTTTCTTAATAATATGATTATTGTTCAGTTTTCCATCAAATTATAACGCAGTTTTTGACAGAAAATATCTTCTCAACGTAACCAATATTCATACTTCATGTATAATAACAAATACTCCATATTTTTGTTTCAAATATCACGGAAATTCCTCTTCTTTTGAATTTTCATTTTTCACGTGAAAATCTTTCAATTGAAAATTAATTGTTGAGTAAAAATTATTATTCTGGGCTTTGATTTAGTTTTGGCAACGATAAAGTATTAGCAACGGTAAAATAAATTTAACCATTTTAAAAACA
Organism: Maratus michaelseni; assembly: GCA_963931845.1. Classification (NCBI taxonomy): domain Eukaryota; kingdom Metazoa; phylum Arthropoda; class Arachnida; order Araneae; family Salticidae; genus Maratus; species Maratus michaelseni. The sequence continues at coordinate 94,092,958 of OZ007589.1, read as the reverse complement.
CAAATTGCACAAATTGTGCTTATTAGTTGCTAAAATCAGTGTAAAAATTGTTTTAAACTCATAAAAGAGCTAAAATCCTACATGTTTCGGCTTTAAACTTAAAGCCATCATCGGGGAAGAGGAATTTTCGACACGAGAAAATTGTAATTTTCTCGTGTCGAAAATTCCTCTTCCCCGATGATGGCTTTAAGTTTAAAGCCGAAACATGTAGGATTTTAGCTCTTTTATGAGTTTAAAACAATTTTTACACTGATTTTAGCAACTAATAAGCACAATTTGTGCAATTTGTGTTTTTAAAATACTAGTTAACAGTGTAGTGTCCAAATGGATTCAATTGTAAATTTAACCATTTTAAAATATTATACGAAAAAATGTCCATTTATTCTCTATGAAAATGACGAAATTTTGAATTATTAAGAAAAATATTTGAATAAAATAAACAAAACCCAGCCTATGTTCATATGAGGGTTATAATCAACCTATGTGCAAAGGTACAGGATCATTAAATGCTCCATTTTGACGCTGGCTTCAGCCTAACATTTGCACACAATCAGATTTATAATATTATTAGGATCTACCAAAAACTTTACAAAATCAATCCTATTCCTCCCTTTTACAACTACATACCATAATTTAACCACCAAAACACAATAAATGTCAATTTAAATGGAGAAATCGACATTTTTTAACTATAGAGACCTTGGCACTTTTTTTTAACGATTTGGCGTAATCCGGGCTTCAGAAAGTTAGATATGTTTTTAAATTATATACACAATTATGACAACAAACCTAATGAACTTTTATGTTTATTTATATATATAAAATTAATTATATATACAATTCTGTTCTACCTGCATATAAAAAGAGATATATGGCTTCTTTATATTAAATAAATTATATAAATATTGAAAAAAAAATACTTATTTATATGAAACTACGAATAGGTTGCCAGAAAATATGATGCCAACTTTCCTTCTCTCGCCATAAGCCTTTTTCGGTACTTTTCGGTTAGCCGGGCGCCAGTGATACATGCAAGGTGACCATTTTTAGCTTGTTGTAACTATTTTAGCCTGTTGTAGAACTTACAACAAGCTAAATCAAGCTAAAAAAGTCAGGCTAAAGGTTGACAATCCTTTGGACGGAATTCCAGAAAACTTTTTTTTTTTTTTTAAATACGCAACAACAAAATTTAGACATGATTAAGGATGATTAGCACAGTAGTACATAAGTGCTTATTGCTCCGGGAGGTTCTTTTTCTATATGTCTGTTTCTATATCTGTCTGTCTATCTATCCTACAGCATGTTTTTTCTTGAAGAGGAGGAATATAGCATTTATAATTATATTACAGGGCTGCACAAAAGAATACGAATATATGTTAAAAGTAGCATTTCTAGAACGCTGACTGTAATGTAATTTCAGTATGTTGTTACAATCAACTATAGCATGTTTTTTTTTTTTTTTTCTTGAAGACTGTGAATATAGCATTTATAGTTATTTTACAGGGCTGCACAAAAGAGTAGGGATATGTGTTAAATCCGGGGGTTTTAGAAGGCTGGCCGTTATGTAATTTTAGTATGTTACAGTCAACTACAGCATGTTTTTTCTTGAAGAGGATGAATATTGTATTTATAATTATTTTACAGGGCAGCACAAAAGAATACGAATATATGTTAAACGTGGCATTTGTAGAACGCTGAATGATGAAATGTATGAGTAGCGTGAACCAGAATTTTTAAATAATAAACTAAACGACATTTGAAATTCGGTTCCTAGCGGAACGAAATAAATCAAATTTTAAAGATGTATACGGATAAGTCTAATTAGTCATTTAACGAAGGGCACTGGACACTACGCACCCCAACGACCTCCCTCCCCCACCTTTTACGGTGTTTTAACTAACTATGCCTCGTTTCAATATCTCAAAAACGGACAGTCCAATTTCAACGCGACTGATTTCAAACATTATAATTCACTTCGTAATGAATCTCCGTAGCATTAAAATAAATGTATGAGTAGCATGAACCAGAATTTATAAATAATAAACTAAGCGACATATGAAATTCGGTTCCTAGCAGAACGAAATAAATCAAATTTTAAAGATGTATACGGATAAGTCTAACTAGTCATTTAACGAAGGACACTGGACCCTACGCACCCCAACGCCCCCCCCCCCACCTTTTACGGTGTTTTAACTAACTATGCCTCGTTTCAATATCTCAACAACGGACAGTCCAATTTCAACGTGACTGATTTCAAACATTATAATTCACTGAGTAATGAATCGCCGTAACACTAAAATAAATGTATGAGTAGCGTGAACCAGAATTTATAAATAATAAAATAAGCGACATTTGAAATTCATTTCCTAGCTGAACGAAATAAATCAATCTTTAAAGATGTATATGGATTAGCCTAATTAGTCATTTAATGAAGGGCACTGGACCCCACGCCTCCCCTACGGCCCCCCCTTTTACGGTGTTTTAACTAACTATGCATCGTTTCAATATCTCAACAACGGACAGTCCAATTTCAACGCGACTGATTTCAAACATTATAATTTACTGAGTAATGAATCTCCGTAACATTAAAATAAATGTATGAGTAGCGTGAACCAGAATTTTTAAATAATAAATTAAGCGAGATTTGAAATTCAGTTCCTAGCGGAATGAAATAAATCAATCTTTAAAGATGTATATGGATTAGCCTAATTAGTCATTTAACGAAGGGCACTGGACCCCACGCCTCCTCTACGGCCCCCCCTTTTACGGTGTTTTAACTAACTATGCATCGTTTCAATATCTCAACAACGGACAGTCCAATTTCAACGCGACTTATTTCAAACATTATAATTCACTGAGTAATGAATCTCCGTAACACTAAAATAAATGTATGAGTAGCGTGAACCAGAATTTTTAAATAATAAACTAAGCGACATTTGAAATTCGAAGGACAGTGTATTAATCGTGTTAGTATCTTGGACGAAATCTTTAATCAAGTATTGATTAAGAATTTTGCCCCTACGTTATCACATAATGAAAAAAAACAGCCCTACAAAAAGAAAAATATATAAAATCAATAAATACATTTTTACTTTGGGTTATCCGATTGCAAGTTTTTTTCTCAAAATTTCGTTATTTGTCTTTTTGTACCGAAAGTCGAATCAAATCCTCTTTTCGCACTCAACTTCTACACTTACATCCGGGGCATATGCCTCCTTTGTTCCCCCTATTTTCGGCCGTGTTTTTAGGTATAGAAGCTTGAAATTCGACATGACTATTACTTTTAACACGCAAATGCACAACATAGAACAGTTATTTTAAAAAATTGAAATTAAAAAGCGTTTCTAAATAACTTTTCTTTCCTTTTTTTTTTTTTTTTTTTTTTCTTGTAGTGAAAGGACTAGAAACGTGAAATTTGTCATAGCGGTTATTTTTAATATTCCAGTGCTAGCTAAAAACGGTTTCTAAAATTCTGGTTCACGCTACTCATACATTTATTTTAATGTTACTGAGATTCATTATTGAGTGAATTATAATGTTTGAAATCAGTCTCGTGGAAATTGAACGGTCCGTTGTTGAGATATGGAAATGAGGCATAGTTAGTTAAAACACCGTAAAAGGGGAGCCATAGGGGAGGCGTGGGCTCCAGTGCCCTTCGTTAAATAACTAATTAGGCTAATCCATATACATCTTTAAAGATTGATTTATTTCGTTCAGCTAGGAACTGAATTTCAAATGTCGCTTAATTTATTATTTAAAAATTCTGGTTCACGCTACTCATACATTTATTTTAGTGTTACGGAGATTCATTACTCAGTGAATTATAATGTTTGAAATAAGTCGCGTTGAAATTGGACTGTCCGTTTTTGAGATATTGAAACGAAGCATAGTTAGTTAAAACACCGTAAAAGGGGGGGGGGGGCGGAGGGGAGGCGTGGGCTCCAGTGCCCTTTATTAATGCACTTCACTTTCAAGCGGGAACATGTTACAATGAATCTCAATAACACGTATCAATTTTATGCATCTCTATGCATTTTTACCAAAGTTAAATCACTGCCCATAGACGATAATACATTCGAATTATTTAGTTCAGAACCGTATTAAATTATCTATATATTTTTATCCATACCACATATTGTACTAAAATTTCATTTAGCTAAAAAACGCATTACAAAACTCTTTTCAAGCAGATAACAACCATTGTCAGCAATGTATCCACATATTTTACTACAACCAGTATATGATTTTTTTTATATTATTCGAACAAGATACTTTACTAAAATTTAATTCACATAGAAATCGGGAAACAGATTAAAAAGTACTCTCATCAACTACCTTCTTATACGTCAGCGCCTTCGAACAATTTTTTTTTCTAGCCATGTATATATATAGAATGTATAAACATTCCTTGATATACGAAAATTTAGTTAAGCATGAAAATGAATGACGCAATTGAAAGCGCCCTTTCAGTAGTTATCATTCGCAATTCGTAGACGAAAGTATATTTGAATTATTTTGTGCAGCCCTGTAAAACAAAATTAAATCTAACATGCATTGTTTTATTTTAAAAATATTATTGGCATCGCATATATCAGAATCTCAATTATCAAAGAAATAGTATAGTATCGGGGACACGCACATCAAACATTTGCAGTTATGCCATTTATATTTTTACGTTTCCCTGTAGATGAATAATAAATGTCTAGCACGCGATATTTTCATAAAAACTTATAATAATGTATATCAACAATGTATATAATTTTCGCAATGTTGAAAGCAGGGCATGTCATGTCAATTAAAATGTAGTACTTCTAACAATTATCGCACATCGAAAGCGATGGATCTGATGACTTTTGTGAAGTCCTGTACATGGACAACAAATAATACTCAAATCATTTTTGATTGGGGCCGTGTTAAAGTGAACTTGAAGATCATATATCGAACTTATATCCAAAAATAGGATTTTTCCCTTTTTAATTATATTAACCGTCAATAGATGGGGGTATCATCGAATTAATTTTTAGCCTCTTGTCAGTCCAAATCTAGCCTGCATTTAGCTTGAAAAAACGGTCACACTGTACATGTACATATATAAATATGTATATATTAATTCATACATATATGTGTGTGTAGATATGTGTATATATATATGTGTGTGTGTGTGTGTGTGTGTGTATCACTGGCGCCCGGCTAACCGAAAAGTACCCAATTTTCTATCTTAACTTTGTAACTGACTTGTAATATTTTAATAATTGTCTATTTATTGTACTTGGGTCTAGGACCTAATAACCTCTCAAATTAACTTATCAAAAGTTTTATTTTCATAATATATTTGTACACTTAAGCTAGCTAAAATGTTAAATGGAACTACGTAGAACTACTAAGTTGTGTAAATCAGTTACTTTTAATTTTATAAACAAAGCACACTCACTTCTAACTAAATGTATCCAGATTTCATTCAATTTATTACAGTATTTCTTTCAAAATCATTTTTTAAACTGTTTATCGTCTGCTTCTTTTATTTTATTTTTTTTTTCTAAAGATCATTTGACTCTTTTTGATTTGGAAGTACAAATTCATTCAAATATGCCGGAATATTTCCATTACAGTAGGATGGACATTCGTTGTTAGGGTTATTTTTTTTTTCTCAGCACAGCAAGTTCAATACCATCATATTAATTTTAGCTTCACGAATTATGAAACGTATATCGAAACATTTAATGCAGACCACTTCTGTTGAAATGTAAAAATAATTATCACAAGGTAATTTTCGTAGCTAAAATTTCTTCTTTTCATCATCAGTAGCGAATTTGAAGACTTAGATTAGAAACTAGGAGCACAACATTTTCTTCTCATTATTTTATAGATATAATCTACACTTTCTTTAATAATTATAATCAATAATTATTGATAGCATTATAATCTAAATACACTGAAAAATATTATTAATTACTATATAAAACAATAAATAAAATCAAAATACTATCGTAAACAATACGTACAAACGAACAAAGTACATGAAAATTTTTAAGTTATTATGGATCACTGGTTTGACGTCAGCAGGTTGTGACGTCACTTGTAGCAGGCCCGGTTAAGGACACACAGCGACATCTCGGAGGCCCCGGGCTAATCCCCCCCCCCTTAATTTAGATAAATGGGTTTTGCATGCAGAATTATCCGATTTACTTCAAATTTGGTATATAGATGTATTGTGATAAGTGCTTCCCTGATTAGTTTTGGGGGTTCATTGGTTAAGTATAAAGGGGGAAACGAGGGGCTAATCCCCCTTAATTTAGATAAATGTGTTTTCCATGCAGAATTATCCGATTTGCTTCAAATTTGGTATACCGGTTTATTCCAATAAGATGCTTCCCTGATTACATTTGGAGGTTCACTGGTTAAGTATAAAGGGGAGAATAGGGGAGCTAATCCCCCCTTAATTTAGCTAAATGGGTTTTTCATACAGAATTATATAATTGTGTGAGTATAATATACAATAAGTGTGAATAGCCTGTGAGCTCAATGCCATCAGTTTAATTAAGCATTTTCTTTTTATTACTGTTGTAATTAAAAAGATACACAATTTCAGTTTGGACTAAGGAGATATATTTTTAAAATATGCATATTTCTCAAATATTTTATGGAATTCTTTTAAATTTTTGTTCAGTGCATAATTTTGAATTTGTAAAACGCTAGAGAGAACATCGGCCTATATGGAATTTTATGGCAGTTCAACCTTATTTTCCTGTTCGTTTTCATTATATAATTATCACTGTCATAGACCATCCTTTCTATTAATTCATGTATCATGTAAGAGGTGGGAAGAACTGATTGACTCTATTGAAATACTTGGTGATTTTTCAATTCCTACTATTAGCTCACACCCTCTATATATTTATATATCTGGTTCAAATTTTCAATCGTTAATAAAATACCTTTTATTCGTCCACTCAAGTTCAAATATATTTTTTTAACTTGTAGTGGATGACACTTGATATTAATACAGTTTTTTCAAATATTAATTCATTAATTAAATTTAATGAATTAATTTTAGTTTTATATTTCATTTCTGTTCATAAGTATAGACTGACTCCATATTTATAGTCTCCTTCGCCTGCGCGCCGCCTGATCTTCGTCCGTGAACAGCCTCATCACCTTTTTAAGAGTGAAGGTTTCGTTATGGTACTTCATTGTGAAGTTTGGTAATTTTTGAAATTCAATATTTGAAAAACGGCATAATCATTAGATTTAAAATTTATAACAAGAAAAATACAATTTTTTACCTTTCTAACGCAGTTTGTCTAACAATTTTGTAAGAAATACTTTTCGAGTTTTTGGTATTTTAGCTATTTATTTTTTATTTAATTTTTAATACATTTCAAAAATTTCTCTTATATAAGATATTTAGCAGGATATAAATTTAGGAATAAATACCATCAGTGGCGAAGCGTGTAGATCGCTCGAAAAAATTTCTTTTTGACCTAAGTAAGAATTGACTTTAAGTTTTTTTACTTACCCATCATACGTAGTATAGGGTAAGTCTTGTAATCGTTTTGAAAATCGAAAAATTTTTTTTGACGGATTTACACGTTTCAGACACTGGAGATTCCGAAAAACATATTTTTAGAAAAAAAAATTTGCCGTCCGTCTGTGTGTCTGTGTGTGTGTCTGTGTGTGTGTCTGTGTATCTGTAAACGCTCTATCTCCTGAAAAAATTGAGATAGAGACTTGCAATTTGGTATGTACTTAGTATGTAATAATGGGAAGAAGCCTATTTCATTTCAATAACCTCGATTAACCGGAACTATTTTTTTCGGACTCTCGAAATATTCGTTCTGATAAAAGGTATATAAAAAATTTCGAAATTGTTTATTTTAAGAAATGAATATAAAAGACAATAAAAAAACAAATTTTGCATAAAGCATGAAGTCGATCGGATAATGAGTTGCCGAGATATTTGGAATCTTATTTTCCACACTCCTCGATTTTTCATGACCCTGTATTTCATCCAAATTTCACTTTAAAGATATATTTTAATTGCAAATTTGACGCTTAATCAGATGCAATAAACCGCTAGTTAATAGGATTATTATTTTTGGAGTTATAAGGATGTTTCTTTCAAGCAATTCAGTAATCGAGCCTTTAAAGTTTATGACGTCATCAAGCCACGATTTTATTCGAATTGCAATGCATTTTATAAGTAGTTTACACATTTTTTATTTTAATATTTTACATTATGCATATCCATGATGGATAAGTATTACGGTGGCCCCCAACGACTAGTTTTTTTTTTTTTTTTTTTGCTTGTTCATTTGCAGAATTTACTATTTAGAATTTCGTTCATCTTAACATCATTGATTATTTCTGTATTTCCGTCAGGTAGAAATCTGCGATTAAAATTTCGTTTTACGCAATTTCAGTCAAAATGAACAAGTCTTCTATTTCCATTTCTGCCAATCCCCCAGTGGCACTTTAAGTATAACTTTGAAATTTTTATTTTTATTTTTCTGAATGGCCGTTGTATGGAATTCGTTGTTCAGAGTTTACATATAATGCTATTATCATAAATAAGTATAAAAGTAAAAGTAATTTATTAAAAAAAAACGCTCTTTTATAAGCATTAAATGTTTATTTTGAAAATCAAGATTAATTTTATGATTGCAATTCAGGTTTTTTCCCAAAAATTTCCGTTAGAATACATTAATTTGGCGTTGGCATCGAACTCAATTATGGAAAATTCACTGATTTCTTTTACGCTTGGCAGAAAAAGTTAGCTAGTAAATTTATTGGAAAAATTATCATTTTCGCTGCATTTCTTTTTAATGCATCGATTAACCGGCATGCATTAAAAAGAATATACAACTTTCCAGCTTAGCTGAAAAGCGTTTAAGAATTTGGTTTGTCTGTCTGTCTGTCGTCTGTCGGTGCTCTAACTCACGTAAATACAGGGTGAATCTAAACTGTTGGGCAAAATTTTAAGGGGTGATAGTACACATCAAGACAAATAATATTAAATAGGAAACTAAGGGTCCCAAACATCTTCCGAAGGAGTTAGGCGCGATTTAAGTTTAGGGTCCAATATTTCAAATGATTATAAAAAACGGAAAAATTGATCGATTCGTTTGCGGTTTTCGCTAAAACTATTCTTTATGTCAGTATTTTCTTAAAAATAAATTTTAAAGATAAAGTTAAAAAAATGTCGATAGAGGGCGCTTTAGACTTTGGAGTAACGAACAACTATTTTTTACCGTTATTTTTTGTATCTGATTAACTGCTTTCAAAAGCTTAGAATTAAACTTAAATTTTGAGCTCAAAATCTGAATCGTTGGGAATTGTTAAGTAGCCCAAACTGAACTGTGTTCAGGGGTTGAAATTTGAAACACATCCCTCCCACCCCCCACTCCTGAACACAGTTCAGTTATTCCCGATCTTGGTGTTGTAGACCAGGCAGAAACAATATGAGTCGTAATTTTCCAACTGGACGAAAAATGTCCGGGCCAGGATTCGAACCTGGGATCTTCTGAAGCTGCCATGCTTTACCAACTGAGCTATCCCAGTTGAATCTGGAGGGCATAATTCATCCATTTCATGCCGGGATAGCTCAGTTGGTAGAGCATGACAGCTTCAGCCAAGAGATTGCAGGTTCGAATCCTCGCCCGGACATTTTTCGTGCAGTTGGAAAATTAAAACTCATATGATTTCTTTACCAATTTGAATAATTGTGTTAAAATTAATCAAGGTAGAAACTACCTACCCCTACACGTAAAATAAACGATAGAGTAATGACAAACTTAAATAGAAAATTTATTCATAACAGGCATGAGCAATTTCTCCACGCAAAATAAAGAAACAATTTGATGTATGCATGTAGTGCGCAATATGAATGAAGGTTGACAGGTAGAAAATGGTACACGCATGATGTTCATGAGGAATCACAAAAACTGCTCGAAAGAGTGCCCACCAGCAACGATGCAGGCCTCACGCCGCCGGTGGAGGGAGTTGCGAACATTAATGAATACCCCGGGCATCTCTCGGATATCGCTTGCTACGACGGCAATCCTCGCAAACCAGGTCCTCGTCGGAGTCGACGGTAAAAAATAGTTGTTCATTGCTCCAAAGTCTAAAGTGCCCTCTATTGGCATTTTTGAACTTTATCTTTAAAATTTGTTTTTAAAATAATTTTGTCATTTAATTTTGTCATCCCTCTATCATTTATTTTACGTGTAGGGGGTAGTAGTTTCTGCCTGGTCTACGACACCAAGATCGGGAATAACTGAACTGTGCTCAGGGGGGGGGGTTCAAATTTCAACTCCTGAACACAGTTCAGTTTGCGCTACTTAACAATTCCCAACGATTCAGATTTTGAGCTCAAAATTTAAGTTAAAGTCTAAGCTTTTGAAAGCAGTTAATCAGATACAAATAATAACGGTAAAAAATAGTTGTTCGTTACTCCAAAGTCTAAAGCGCCCTCTATTTTTTTAACTTTTTCTTTATAATTTATTTTTAAGAAAATGCTGACATAAAGAATAGTTTTAGCGAAAACCGCAAACGAATCGACCAATTTTTCCGTTTTTTATAATTATTTGAAATTTTGGACTCTAAACTTTAATTCCTTCGGAAGACGTTTGGGACCCTTAGTTTCCTATTTAATATTGTTTGTCTTGATGTGTACTTTCACCCCTTAAAGTTTTGCCCAAGAGTTTAGATTCACTCTGTATACTCGTATTGCCATGCAATTGATATATGTTATGGAAGGTATATGTTATTCTAGGTTATTGTTATGGCTAGCACGGTATTGAAAATGAAGTGTTTTATAAAAGCACTTATAGCGCATTTACAGGGACGCAAAATATTTCCGTTACATTACGGTCTATCTGGAAGAATTGTTTGGGGTGTACTTTAACAATGTTAGACTATTTCAAACATTTTGAAATTGATATATATGACTGAGGTGCACTACAAGAGGCTTACTATAGAATATGGTATACATAGCATTCTTCATTCATTTACTGTGACACACAAAAAATTCCGTTACAGTACTGTCTATGAATAAAAATTGAATATTAATTGCTGGAAGTGCGTTTTCTGTTGTGGTACGGGTTTTTAAATTTAACTAATTTTTCGCATACTACTTGGTGTGTATAAACTTTATAGATCATATACAGAACTGCACACTAGATCTCGAGCATATTTCCATTTATTGACGGAGATTGCTGTAGAGGAATTCTCAAGTGTGCTATTCGTATTCTAACTGAAGTAAATTTTAGAATACTGTAGTAAATACACTAATGTGTAGATCCTATATATGTAGTATAGATCCTATACTGCACAAAAGAATTCGGATATTAGGTTTTCAAACGTATTATGCGTTACGTATTAACCGCATGCCAGATTTTAATCTCCAAAGATTTCACGATTTATGGTAACGTCTGTTATTTTGATTATTGAGTTTTTAAGTTATGGTTCGATTACAAATCTGTTAAAATCGTGTTTTTGTTTGTTTGTTTGTTTGTTTGTTTTGTTTTGTTCTGCTAACTGTTGATACTAGTTAACCACGTGAAATGGGTAAATCTTCACGTCAGTTGGCGTATTTTAGCGAACATGACTTTTAATGGCAACTTTTTCTGTTTTAAACCATAAAGTTAGTTGGCAGCATCACTCATGTTTGATGCCAATACTTGGCATGCAACACAATTACGAAAACTTAACCTGCAATAATGCAAAAAATGATTTTGCTCATACATGCGGTACAGTGAATTTTAGTGAATTTCGTGCACTTTCGCTTATTTCAACTTCTCAATGATCGTTAATATTTCTTATAATATTGATGGAATGATTATAAAAATGTTGTTTCTTATTTTTCATATTATCTTTTTATTTGTATGTTATTAAATTCGTAAAATAACATATTTACATTTTATTCATAAATGCAATATCTAAAAAAAAAATCTCTTGTTTGTCTATGTTTTAATTTAAAATTTGTACCTTTAAATTCTTAAGTTATTCTTAGAGTTTCATGCAATCGTAACAATTGCAATTGCAAAGCTTTTTGCAATCCAAAATTACCTGCAAACGTAACATTTGAATGTAATTTAAACCCAAATTAATTTTAAATTGAACCCTAATAAATGTTATTTTGCACTGAAAATTACATGCAAAAGTAATATTTGCATATAATTTTGGGTTGCAAAAATCTTTGCAATTGCAAGTGTTACGTGTGGATGTAACTCTTAGAATTTTGTTTGTCTACAATCGTCTGAACGAATAAAATTTTATATCTGGTATGTCGCTACTCTCATATAAAGACACCCTATTCTTCAGTGACATTTTATCTCTAAATTCATCAATTTTCCTGTCGAACTATTTAAAAATTTAGAATGGCAACGTTCTACTATTTGCATATTGGGGTTACAATAGTTACAATATGATAAATATAAACAATCAGTAAAGAAATGTTGACCATTTAAAAGAATAGAAACAATGTGCTGTGTCATTAATTGCTAATGATATAATTTAATGAATTCTTTTCTAAGTTCTACCATAACAAGTCTATGAGTATTTACGATAGCTGCAATATCAATTTGTTATGTTTCCAAATAATTTTCGTTAAATTTTTATTAGCTGTTTAGAAAAATACTTCATTTCGTTATTTTAAACTTTCGTCTTTCTTCTCCTACTAAAAATTATTTATCTCATTTCGTCTAATCTACAACCTATGTTGCTACTTCTAACAGCCGCATGCATTGATTTTTAAGACAATAATTAGCAATATTTCTTTTGAACAACCAAAGCTTCTTCGTTTCTATGAAAACAAATCATAGATTTGCAGAAATATATTTTCAGGATTTAAATAATCAAGACCGATTCCTTTTCTTAATAAATTATTTCAAAATAAACCATTGACTGGTTGAATTTTAAGCTTTTATCAATATCCTCGCTTGTTATGTGGAAAATACGACATTTCTTCAAGTCTCCGGAGGAATGTAATATTGACCGAAATGACCTCGTGAACAAAGCCATCCATGCTCTAGAACGCAAGTACGACTTCCTTGCTGTTATAGGAACTGGCTCATATAGTGACATCTTAGCCTTTTGGTCCAAACGGGATAAAAGGACGATAGCAGTGAAGATCATGCACCCACAATTGACCCCCAAAGGTGAACTGAACATATGGCCACGCCTCAGACACCCCAACATCGTTCCAGCCCTTAAGGTCAAACGTTATGAAGAAGTGGACATCTTTTTCATGCCACACTATTCCAGAAATATGATGACCTTTCTCGATGACGACGATTATCGGATGAGACCGGACAGTTTTAAGCTCGTCAAAGACTGGTTGGCGGACATTCTGAGCGGCCTAGAATACCTACATACGTCCGACATCTGTCATTTAGATCTGAAAGTAGACAATATAATGATAACTTTACAGAATACTGCAGCGATCGGCGATTTCTCCACTATTGAACCAGTCGAAGGACTAACAGATGGGTGAGTCACTGTTGACATTTTGAGTTAAGGGTACAGTGCACCATCTTTCGACTCAAATTTTGCAATCTAATTTTAACAAACTTTCTGTGCTACAACTGACGTAATTTTTGGTAATGTTTCGTATTTCCGGCGACAATACAATATTTGGTACTTTTCCGTTATACGGACACCATTCTCGCCAAGCATACATTTACGTACATTTAATACATACATTTATATACATTTACATACATACATTTACATACATACATTTACATACATTATGCATTAGCATACATTTTGGCATGGTGTCCGTATCACGGAAAAGTACCCAATAGGTTATTCAATAAAAGGTGGTATTTCTCCATTATCCCGTCAACCACTTCCCATAAAAAAAAACTATCGCCAAACGATAATATTTAACGCCAAAAATGCATGATCGTGAGGACTGATGCATTACACGTACATGATTTGTCATCAAGTGATTTTTATGTCGATGTTTATGTTTATTTTTAAAGATGTTTCACTGATTTAATAAGTATTTCGTTAATTAAAATAACAATGATGTCATTAAACAGCGACGTCATAATATTAAAAGCGAAAAAACATTGAAACAATGTTGCGATGCATAGTTACGTACAATAAATAGATCAGTTCACAAACATTTATTCACCAGCTGAGAGGGATAATTTAAAAATAATAATAATGCAAATAATTAAATATCCAAGATTTTTTTTCTGCTTTCATTAAAATACTGTAAATTTTATTACTTAAAGTTTACTGATAGTTGACACTTTAGTAAAAGGGGCTTCGGCTAATTCTTTCAGTCAAAAGTAAAATTCATGTTAGTGAAAATTCCCAGCCTCTTTAATAAAAAGCTACGCGTTGCTGACGTCTGGGTTTTTCGCTAATCGTTGCCACAGGTTTATCGCGTAAAATGAAATATTTGAAGTTTACTGAAAAAATTAATAGCTTGAAAAGTATTTGTCACAAAATTGTTAGACAAACTGCGTTAGAAAGGTAAAAAATTGTATTTTTCTTGATATAAACTTCAAATCTACTGATAATGCAGTTTCTCAAATATCGAATTTCAAAAATTAGAAAACTTCACAATGAAGTACCATACCGAAACCTTCACGCGTAAAAAGATAATGATAACGGCAATGTGTCCCGACGTGTATTGTGTATACTGGCTATAGCATGAGTAATAAATTATAGTAGACTTATTATTCTGTTAAAATATAAAAGTGAATTATGATGTCACAAGTACATGATTTTTATTTAATTCTCGAGAAATAGCATATTTTAGTCCACCTCAGTGAGGTGTATCAATTTCATTATATTTGAAGTATTGTTTCTTCATTAAAATCCAATGGAAATGATTTTTCTCCATAGACTCCATAATGTAAATTCCATAGACACCATAATGTAACACAATTATTCATTCTTTTTTAAAGCTAACTTATTCCATAAAAGAGTCTACAGAGAACAAGGCCTAATTTGGAACGAAATTTTTCGGATATCTTTCGGTACTTTTCCGTTATACCAACATCATGCCAAAATGTATGCTAATGCGCCATTTATTTCAACCTTGAATGTACAAATAATTTTTATTTCAAACCGTGCCAAGCGCTGTGACTCGCTTTTTATTCAACGCAAATCTCCTCTTTTTTTTTTTTTTTTTTTTTTTTTTTTTTTTTTTAATTATTATTTAATTGTAAGCATGAAAAACATTTTAATTTACTATTTTTTGAATCGTAAATACTTTTTATTAAGTTATAACTTACATTTTTTCACTGATTCAAAAAGGAAATGTTTACTAACCTTTTGGCATGACTTGTACTGTTAGTTATAGACCGGGAGGCGGCAGCATAAACAATCACCTCATCGAGTTCACGGCTGAAATTTCAGAATTAGTTAAAACTCGATTCGCATATTAAAACGCAATCGGTCTGCCAAGTCATATCTTGGTGGAAAACACGTGAAAACCCGATTTTAGCGGTTGACTCGTAGGTTTACCATTGTGTTTTCCTGTACCCAAAAGTATGAAAACATGGAGAACTGGGTGCAGGAAAACACACTAGTAAACCTACGAGTCAACCACTATAATCGAGTTTTCACGTGTTTTCCACCAAGATATGACTTGGCAGACCGATTACGTTTTAATTTGCGCATCGAGTTTTAAATAATTTTGGAGTTTTAGCCGTGAACTCGATGAGGTGGTTTTTTGTGCTGCCGCCTCCCGGTCTATTATATAATTTATCAGAGACTAGATGGAACCCGTCAAAACTTGACGAAAAAAAATTGCTATAACAATATCAGTAAAATAAGCTTCTTTATTATTTAAGAAGGGGTGCGTATGATACAGTCTTTCAACTATTTTATTTTAAAAGTTTTTCTCCCCAGTGAAACACAGTACTATTTCCGATGCAAACTCCAAACAAACAATCCGTAAACAACTGTGTAATGCAAATCAGTTCGATATTACCGCCATTTTCTTCACGGCAAGAAAGAAAATTTCATGGACCTATGAAGTATCATACAAATAGTATATTCCTACGTCAATCTCATATTCAGTAAATAAAAGAACATAATAACTAAAGCACACATCTCCCCCACTCCCTGCGATAATGGAACCGAATGAGCTCCTATGCGCATTGCATAGGATCATAAGTCATGTGCATTGCATCTGCCCAAAGGCACCATCGAAATTCGACATTAAAAATAGTTTTAAAATGTTTAACTAAAAAGTTTTAAAATGTCCTCTTTAATCATTGTTTGTTTCAAATCAATATCTTCTAAAACGCATCAATTGTTTTAAGCTAATCAATTTTTATGTAAAGATGGAGAAATTGTTTTATAATAATAAATCAATCTGCAGATGAGGGAGATTATTAATGTTTTCAAGTGTAATTTATTTGTATGGTTTCTTCGGTTCCTTTACATAATCAGGATGATTATCCCTTTTTCATCACAGTCGGGTATCTTTTCAATCTTATAAATACTCATTGGATCTTTAAAAAAATAATAAAATACAATTCCTAACATATTCTGATGCAACATATTACATCAACGAATTAAACATATCAAAGCGCCAAAATGCTTTACCTTATGGATAATCAGATCGTATGATTTATCAGGGGGTTTTTTTTAATTATTTTTTTCACATACTAGGGGGTTCTGCTCCCTGCTCACTACGCTCACCAACCCCCGTTCTGATTTCACAGCCTCTTAACCCCTTGAAGGGCGCCGGTATATTATATATACCACTTAATTTTAATCCCAAAATGCCACAACGACACCAGAATTTTATAATCAAATTTTGAATTTATAAGGTACATCAGGAAAAATTTTTACTTACTTTTAAAATAAATTCGTTCGTGAATCATTGTATCAATCAATCATTTAAAAATTTAGTTACATGAGTACTTTGCCACTGAAGGGATTAAAACCTGGTAATGTATCCTTTTTTAAGAAGATGATGATGATGTTATCACGAACGGCGACTATCTTCTGTAATCAGGTTATAATGCTTTTTCATTTAACTGGTTATAATGCTTTTTCATTTAATTCATCTCTTTTATTTTTAATATTCATGTGTAAACACAATTTTTATGACGTAATTTTCTTTATTTCCTGCTTTCAACACGTGATCATTTAATTATTATTTTAATCTTTCATTATTGTTTTTAATACTCAAATACATTTTTTATTTCAGATAAAACATAATCCTTTGCGCTTATTTAGAAATTGACAACAATATAAAAAAATGACTTTTTCAATAAAAGATTTTTTACTCGATTTTTAAGGATTTTTTGTGTTTTTATTGTCCGACCGTGATAATTTTTTGAATTTCTGAAAGCTTGTTATATTTCGCGTCTGGTGGTATGATTTTCGAATCCCTAGGATGGATAGAAAAAAAGTAATCGCCCCCCAAAAAAGTCCCTAGTAAAAAAGCGATGAGACTAACCTGGAATATCTAAGCAGATTTTCATTGGCCCATTTCCAAACCATTACATTTTTATATACAGGGTGATCTTTTTTAAAGTGACAGTGTTTGGAACGCCCTGTAGCGCGATCTAATAGCCGAAATGGCACCAAACTTGGTATTTAGACTAATCAAGACATGGGAAAAAGGATTCCGTGAAAAAAAATTTAGTTCCAAAAATCGCCGCCAGGGCATTTTGTGGCGCTTTGCAATGTATAAAATGTGAGAAAAGAAAAATACTAACACATACAATCGTACAGTTAAATTATTAATGTTTATTTACTACATTAACTTCCCCGGTGAGGAATTAGACCACCTTCAATGTGACCACCGTTCTCAGAAATAACACCGTGCATTCTGTGCACAACGTTCTCCACAGCCGTACGTAACATATCACGAGGAATATTCCGCACTGTCTTTGTTATGTTGTCCTTTAGAATAGACAAAGTTGATACTCCACCAACATAAACTTAAGATTTCAAATAACCCCAGAGCCAAAAATCGCATGGCGTGAGGTCAGGAGAACGAGGCGGCCATGCAACTGGAAAACTCCGACTTATGACTCTATCATCAGTGAAGGTTTGGCGCAACAGCTGCTTTACCTTATTACCAATGTGTGGCGGAGCACCATCCTGCATAAAGATTGTCTGTTGGAGACGGTTTCTTTGCTGAAGTTGTGGAATAACAAACGTTTGCAGCATTTCGTGGTACCTTTCTGCATTTATGGTACACGTTTCGGGTCCTGTAGGAGTGATGGTCTCAAAAAAGAATGGCCCAATTACGAATTCGGCTGTGAAACCACACCAAACAGTGACTTTTGGGAAATTTAATGGGATTTCATGCACGGTGTGGGGATGCTCAGAAGCCCAAATTCGGCTATTTTGTGTGTTTACGGACCCATTGAGATAAAAATGGCACTCATCTCCCCACAGAATGTGCCATGGGAAAGCATCATCAATTTCTACCCTGGCAAGAAACGATAGAGCGAATGTCACTCGCTTATCATAATCACTTGGTTTTAGTTCGTGCAAGAGGCTGATTTTGTAGGGGTAAAATCCAATAACGCGCCGCAAAACTCTCCATACCATGGAATAATTCATGTCCAATTGTCGAGCTACACCCCGGGCGCTGCTAGTACCAGAAATGGTTCCCTGCGATCCTTCGACAATTGCAGTTGCCACATCAGCTATTACATCTTCTGATGGCATGTCCACTGGAGCTCGTTTACTTCAGCTGAGATTATTTGTCGGAGCTGTCTACTACTTGCTTTTATAGCCCATATTACTGGCGCTGTCATCGCACAACATTTGCATTTTTCTTTGATACCCGTGTTTTATGCTTATTCTCGTTATTGTAAGCTACAGCAGCGCCACAAAATGCCCTAGCGGAGATTTTTTTTCACGGAATCCTTTTTCCCATGTCTTGATTAGTCAAAATACCAAGTTTGGTGCCATTTCGCTACAGGGCGCTCCAAACACTGTCACTTTAAAAAAGATCACCCTGTATATAGAAGGATTATGATAGTTAGGGAAATCCATTTTCAATAGTGGCAACTTTCCCAGGGGCTATTTTACATTATTGAAGCAAACTGATGATTACTGTTGAGATATATTTGAAAAGTATTTTATGCTTGAAAATTACCTAAAATGTGATTAAATTAAGTGGCAGTTTTCAAATAAATTTCATTCGAAAGCTAACATTTTTCTAATTGATGTTGTAAGAATTAAAATTGTAAAATGTAAAAAATAGAAATTTGTAGTATTTAGAAGTGATGTAAACGCGATGAAAGTGAAAGCGCCGTTTGTTGTCAAAACCCTTATACGTTTCTAAAAATTGCCAGTGTGTTTTGGCTGGCGTTCAAAAGTAGACTACCATTTTTTGACGTCGACAGAGAATTTCACAGTGAAAAAAATAGGACTTTGCCGCTAATAAGGAACTGTTAAATTAACTTATAATATACCTGCCAAAATAATTCCTACTAAAATACAATCATTATTTCAAGTTTTTTTTTCTACCACATTACTATTTTTAATAATTTTAATTTTCCTCAAATCCATTACTTTTGTGAATTTTTTTTATAAAAAAAAAAGAAATTTTCTAACCTATAATTAAAAAAACGTAATTGGTAAGATGTAATCAAGGTATGCAATCAAGATGAAGCAATCAATAAAGGCTCCAATTCTAATCTTTATAATTAAGAATTGAAAAATCAGTTAAAATTACGTCACGTTGACACAATCATATAAATTTTTCTCTTTAGTTTTATCAATGTTAAAATGTATTTCAAGCTAAGCATAACGTAATTTTCACCGGCGCAAACTTTTCACACGTACTTTATATACGTTACTTTTATGCTTAAACACCATATGTATACAAATAAAAATATATTTTGTATTTAATCGTAATGAAAAAATGGCATCAACAAAGTTATAATGCATAATGATAAAATAAATCCAATGGACAATATTCCCATGACGTCACAATAAAAATGAATTTTTATTCGCTTTTAAAAATAAAGTACACGCGGATAAATATTTTTAACGAAATTTAACTTGCAAATTAAAAAATTCGGCCTAAAAGCCACGAGTTTTTAATATTTATTATTTCTCATTTTTCCTCGCAAGAGTGGAAGCTATCCGATTGCTGACTTTATGAAGTCATATGCAGAAGTAAAAGTTTGATTTAAAATTACGGCTAATTAATTAAATTTTCGAACAAACGAATGTACAATAACAAATCTGTGTCCAAATATCTTTCATTTAAAAAAAGAATGATGTAATTTGTTGCAATAGTTTGTTCTCACAGACTGTCGAAAGAAAACGCTTAGCGTTTTAAATATATAGATGGTTTTAGTATCTCGCATATTGTTCTGCTTTGCTTAGTTATAGAATTATGAGGGAAAGTTTTGTAATCAGATGAACCCGGTTATGAAAGCTTAGCCTTTTAAAAATATTCTGCCGAAGGGATTTTGACGGAACCTTCACTGTTAGTTAGATGAGTTTTCAAGAATGGTTATAGTATATAGCATATGGTTTTATCGTTTTTTAACAAATCCTACTGTAAATCATCAACTGAAAGAGTTTGTCCTTCACACCCCAAATTTTGTCTGACACTTTAAAAATGTAATAACGCAATGGCGTTCGTATCGTTTTCAGAAATGCAGAAGGTCCATATGGTTTTAAAACACGAGGTCAAATTCAAGTTAAATATTTCGTTTGATTAAAGGTGCGTTAAGAGAAATTGACCAGCGTAGCGGACGTAGCTTGCTAGTTCCATATAATAAAGGAAGGCACCCTTTATACATAGCTATACAAATGGTTGTTACTAACGATATTTAAAATCAAATTGTATCTCTTTATTATGCCGATACTTTGATTTTTCAAACATCGATCTCAACTGGGCCTAATTAAGACTAATCTCTGAGTCAACAATTAAAGCTTTTTACTTGGAACAACGTTCAAAACATTTTTAAAAGAGTTAAAGCTATTGCAGGAAATACTCCAAAATACTAAGTTTAAAATGTTTAAAGTAAAGGGATAACGTTGAGTATTTTTTTAAGCAGTGTTGGTAGTTTAGGAGGGGATGTTTTTGTTAACGGTGCTGATCGGGAAAGCTGTTTAAAGGGCAGGGCCTGATTAACGCACAGGCCAACTAAGCCACGGCCTTGGGCCCACTGCTGATGAGGGGCCCAAAATGAATAAAATGATTTAGAAAAAGTTTCTTATAAATGAAGTTTTCTGCAATTACTTTTTCAAAAACAAAACAAAAAGATTTTGCTTAACTCGGCAACTGCATCATAATATCTAATAATAATTATCGAAAATTTTTCTAGCTACTGTTTTAATTCGAGGAGCCCCAAAAATTTGTTTGGCCTTTGGGCCCCAGATGACCTTAATCGGGCTCAATTAAAGGGGGAGTATGGAGTATAATTTATATATTATATTATTGTATACATACAAAATACCAGTTACCAACGCATCTAAAACAACAGAACAGTAATCGAAATTTGTTCAAACTAAGATCTAATACTCAAAGCTCTATCATATACCCAGGTAACAAAAAAAAAAAAAACATTGTTTTTTTCGGCAAGGTTGACTTGTAGCTTTCAAAATATTTTACCAACTAAAATTTGAGTTAACAGTCCAAGTCTAAAATTACCCATTAAAAAAAAATAAAAAAATAAAATAAATCGTTTTTTTTTTTTTTTTTTTTTTTTTGACGAGTTAGTTTGAAAAAAAAAAACAATGGCACTCCGGGAGTGCCGACAGAAGTGAAAACTTGAACAATTACGTGTGTATTTTTTGAATCGTCAGGAAATGTTTTATTGTGCAGGAAATACTTTTAAATGAAGTGTTTTTTTTTAATTCATTATTATAAACTACTACTACAAAAATTATATTACAATTTTCATTTAATGCACTATTGTACATGAAAAATAATGCATATTATTTTACATACAAAAATTGCAATCTGTTGCTTAAAACGTAAATTTACAAATACATAAAATATGAAATTTAATTAATTGGTATTCTTTGAAATGAATACCAATGAAACTTATGAATTTTCATCCACAATTTTAACAACTCTCAGTACATTCATCATTTCTTCCATGAGATGTAGTTTCATATCTTTTGTAATAACATTTATCTGCAAAATAGGGTTCCCGCTTCCTACACTCTAAAAAAAATCCGTGGAAATACAAGAGATTTTCCGTGAAATTTCACGGAGAAGTTTCATTTTTCCAAAACAACAGTATAATTTCCGTAAATGACATTAGTTCCGTAAAGGAGATTTCAAATCTTTAAATATGCAGAAAGTTTTCCGTAAATTTAATAGATTTTGTCCGTATTTCTTTCAAAACAGTACAATGTCCGTATTTCTTCCAAAACAGTGCAATTTCCGTAAATAACTTTTAGAGGTTTGCGTACAGAAATCGTTGTTTGAAATGTGAATTAAGATTGTTGTATTTACGAGAGTTCTTCAAGGATCCAGGCCTGACCCGGCTCGACATGCTGGCCCATTCTAACCGGGGCCGTGTCTGGACAGTAATTTTTGTGAAAATAATAGCAATATTTATAATTTTTTAATGAAATAGTGAGAAATTGATTTTGTTTTTATAATTTTGAGAATTTTTTTTTTATCTGTTTTTTTATTTTTATTGATAGTGCTTCAAAATTAGAACTTTTTTTTTTCTTTAATTTTTTTAAATTTTATTTTAACTTTTCTAACGTGAGGCAATATTGGATTATTTAAAGGTTTCATAACACAATATCTCTGCAAGTTATCGCTACGTAAATTGTATTAAACTAAACTGATTTGGCTTATAAATTTATGAATTAAACTAAAATTTATTATTCTATAAATTATAATTTTACAGCGTTAAAATTTTTTCTTTAAATTTATAAAAATAGTTAATATTTTTCTTTACTTTTATAAAAATGAAGTTTATAATTTTATTAACTTTATAATTTATTTCTTTAGCTTATAATTTTATAAATTAAACTAAATTAATTTAAACTAAATCAAAAGCAAGTCCAAATTTAAATCTTACCTATCACAAGATCATTAATTTCGAAATTGTCTTTAAGAATAATTTTTTTGTTTTAATATTATTAAAATTATTCAGTTTGACAGAACCGTACACAAAAGTTCTCAGCATAGCTCAAATATAATAATTTAATTTATTATAAAATTGTTTATTTACGTATGTTTTTTAAAATAAGAGATAATGAGAAGTTATTTTAATAGCATGTAATAAATACGTCTCCATCAGGTAATTATTATTTTTATTGGAATTGATAAATAAATCATCAGACAAATAATTAAAAAAGGTATATGTTCAAAAAAAAGAAAATGTTGTACCATTACAAAAGGATGCAATCATACAATGACTCTTAATACAATGTCTTTTAATACAATGTTTTACGCATATGATACATAATAAGTTAAAATTTATCTGTTATAAAGCATCAAATAATAAACAAAATACTGAAAAATATGAAAAGAAAATATTGAAAAATATGAAAAGAAAATATTAAAAATTTGGAACTGAAAGAAATCTATGGAACCTTCAAATTTTTGCATCATAAAAAGTGGCTGCAATAAGTAGCAACGTTTGAATAAGTCGAACATCTAATCATGGCGTAGGGGTTGGGACCTCCGGTTCAGTAAGCGGAAGATTGCGGGTTCGATTCATATCGAGGGAAGGATTGGTTATTTACACAAAACTCACTCAGAAATGAGAGAAAAAAAAAAAGCAGTATATCTGTATAAGGTTGTTCTTGAGAAGAAACTTTTATTTTTTTTGGTTCTATAATGTTTATTTTAACATTATAAAAAAATCTAAAAAATACGGAAGATATCTGTTATAAAACGGAAATTTAAAAACGGAAATTTCAGAAATCACGGAAAATTTCCTGGAATTTACGGATTTTTTTTTTTTTTCGTTAAAAAACGGAAATAGTACTGGCGTCTCGATTGCCAGTACAATTTCCGTTTTTTTCAGGAAATTTTTTTTACAGTGTATCACTCCAAAAATGATGACTTCATTGCTGCCTGCCTTGTTTACGGTATTCGTGAACATTATGCTTTTTTCTATCTTCATACTGCGCGTATTGTTTGCGGTATCTATAATTTCTATCAACAAACTTTTCTTTTCTATAAAATGATTTCGCTTCATTTCTGTATCAGTAACCACGTTTCTTAAAACTTTCGTGAAATATTTCCTTATTTTAATTTTTACTTTTTATATTACTTCTGTCTATTTTTTTTTTCTCGTGCTCGTTAAATTATAATATTTTCCGTGTTTTGTTATTTCATTTTCATCTTTTGATTTGGTCTCGCGAGTTGAGTCACTTTTATCTGTTTTCACCGCGCGTGCTAAATTTATCTTGAAATAATTTTCTGAATTATTTTTATTCATAATACCAATCATTTCGTTTTCTGCACGTGAACTATTTCCTTTTGATACTTTCGCTTCATTGTATGAATTGGCAACATAATTTAATTTGGTGTCGGTGACGGTAACGGTAACGGTGTCGCGAATTCAATGGTTTTTTTCCCATCTCAAAAAATGCCCAACGCGCCTAAAGAAGTTTTCACTTCAAAAATCTCAACGATAAAAGCCGTGGGTGGTCAATCTATATTCTGCCGTAAAACAGAATTTTTCCCGCTTGTTTTTTTTTTTTTTTTTTTTTTTTTTTTTTTTAATGGCACCATTTTTCCATTTTTTTTTATTGGCATTGGCGTTACAGTTTGGCGATATTTTTTTTATATGGAAAGCGGTGGACGGAATGATGGAGAAGTACCAAAAAATATTTTTAATTTGCCTCCACCACCCCTTAGAATGCAAAAACATTTGTCCAAGAAGAGTACGTAAATGTCATTGATTGCTTCAGAAATAAGCTTATGTTTATCGAGTAAACCGTAGCATGGTTGATATATGCACCATCTTTCAGTTCCGCGCGGAGTGAATGGATGTGCGTTCAATCCTCAAGTTGATCGATTTTTTTTTCTTGCTAGGAAGCTGAATTTAAAATTGTATGTATTTTATTTTATTTTTTTTTAAACTGATAAAATTCACTCGCAATTCAATTTATTTCTTTTAAAAAATGTATTTGTTTCAATAAATTGTTCTTCAAAAAATATATATCCGTTTTAGTACATTATAATAATATCTTTAAAACATGTTTTACTTATAATTTTTTGTATTACATACAGGTTCAAAATTCTTCCAATATAATCATTTAATACATAAAAATTAAAGTTACTATTTTTTTTTTTCATCAATAAAGCTTTAAAATTGACTTAATTTTAATTTTATAGATTTAAATTTAAAAATTATTGATTTTTTTATGTCGTTTATCTATTTATTTTTTAATTATCGTTAAATGACATTATTTTTAGTAACTTATGTTCATACATATATAGGGATCATCACTGAGAAAGTTCCATAAAACAGGAAGAAATTAAAATGCGCATGGAACATTTTAAAATCATGAAAACGATGTAAATCTTGAATCTGTAAAAAACAGGTTTTAATGAATAAATGAGTTATAAATGCTCAATATCTTTATTTTTAAAACCATCTTAATTATGAGTACATTATTTATTGATTCATTCCCTAAATTTTAATGCATTTATGATACATACAGTATGCCCACTAAAGTCCCTTGCCACCCTCTTGAGGCTGTTTTCTTTCGAGCCGTGGATCTTCTCCATGCGTAAATACGGATTAGGTTCCCTTAGAAAGACCCCCACGAAGGGCACTCCCCCCGGGCCTATATCCCTCGTGTCGATAATTGGCCGTCAATAATCAACCCAACCCAACCCTCTTGAGGCTGCTCGTCAGTAAACTTCCCGATTCCCCTCGCTAATGTTAATCCAATGGGCGTAAGATGCATTCATATTTTTAAAATATCTCCTGAGGAATTTAAGATTTTTAACTTCTGTTTCCTGTGTATTGTTCTTAAAGAATGTCTCTTTTTTTCTTAGTTGTCAAAATATTTCTAAACTATGTGCTTAATTTATATTTTTATGTGTTAAAATCTTACCCAAACTGAATAAGATTTTAACATTTCATATAAAGTAAGTATATATTTTAGAAAAAAATTGACAACTAAGAAAAAAAGAGACGTTCTCTAAGATCAATACAAAGAAAACAGAAGTTAAAAATATTAATTTTCCAAGGAGATATTTTAAAAATACGAATGCATCCTACGCCCATAGGAATAACATGAGCGAGGGGAATCGGGAAGTTTACTGACGAGCAGCCTTAACTTCGGAACGGCTGCTGCTATATTCATAAAAGTAGTGTCTAGGTATAGTAAAATAGCCATGCGCTACTCAATGAATTCGCCTACGGCGCCACCTGGTTGAATGATGCGGAGTTAGCATTCCTATCTCGAAAACGGAAAGAGATAGAAAAAAAAGTGATATACAAAGTTGTAGAGCATCATCGATTTAGTACGAAAAGACACATTGTGGACATTAATGCGAAGAATAGAACGGTTAAAACACGCATTTGTCTTTTCGTAATTTCCTACACTGTGACGTGACAAAACGATCTTAGAAAGAAAAGAAGCAACTAGTTATAATAATATACCTTTATTGTAGATTTTCAAACTTCTCACCGTCAGCTTCAATGCATATTTGGATGTTTGTTTGAATTTCACGTTGCACACGTTGGAGCATAGATGGTGACACGTTGGCACAAGCGTCCATAATAGCGTCGTTTAATGCCCTGCAATGTTTGTGGAGGGGTCGCACAGACCTGCTGTTTCATAACTGGTTGTTTCTTTCTTTCTAAGATCGTTTTGTCACGTCACAGTGTAGGAAATCACAAAAAAACAAATTCGCGTTTTAACCGTTCTATTCTTCGCATTAATGTCCACAAGGTGTCTTTCGTACTAAATCGATGATACTCTACAACTTTGTAAATCACTTTTTTTTCTCTATCTCTTTCCATTTTCGAGATAGGAATGCTAACTCCGCAGCATTTCACCAGTGGCGCTGTAGGCGGTTTCATTGTGTAGCGCATGGCTACTTTACTATACCTAGACACCACTTTTATGAATATAGCAGCAGCCGTTCCGAAGTTAAGAGGGTGGCAAGGGGCTTTAGTGGGCATACTGTATATAGCCAGTTTACAGGACCACTAATAAAACCTACCAGTGGACCCGTGCGAAGATTTCGCACTGCATTATAATAGTTTTTGCCAATATCCAATATTTTTTAGATGCAGATTTAAACTTCTAAAGAAAAATTAAGGATTACAAATATCTGCAAACAACATTAGTCAAGTCAGAATATCATGTCATTTATTCCATTAAAGTGACACTAAAAACTGGTCGAAGATAGGAAAGGAAAAAAGAAATATCTATATGAATCATATTTTAACTGCATTAAAGAATGACATCTGTTTTCTGGCAGAAAAAAAAAACATGGGATAAAGAAAAAAAAATTTAGCATTTGAATTTTGCTTTTTAATAATAAATATAAAATAAACTGTGCAGCAACAATATCCCACTTTACCTTATTGTACTATGTAACTTTTTTATAATAATTGTTGAGCACAATATATTGCGGTATTTTATTTATGTGGCAACACTGATTTGAGAAAAACTTTTCCTTTCATTTATGAAAACAATGCCGATTTAATTTTTAATTAACTGCAATTTTTAATCAAAAAACAGGTTTTAAAGAAATATAAGTGTACTATGTCAGAAGCATGTTCAAAATCCTCTCATATGGTATCGCATTTATCGTTCTGCGCTTTGTTTTTACTTAGAAAAAGAGATGTTGACAACAGAAATAATATATATGATTGTAATACTTGAAATATCAATTTTTTGACATGTAACATATACTCGCCAATATTACTAAAAAATATATGTTTTTAATATATGGAAATATACCAATTTTGTTTCTAGTCATCTAAAATTATATATATTTTATAAATTACTAGCGGCCCATAACTTGCCGCTAGAAATCGCTGCTAGTGTCCACCCGTTTCACGCGGGTGGACCATGCGTAAGACCTCATTGGATTGCGTAATGCGTAAGACCTCTTTGGAAAAATGTCTTACGCAAAATATCTAATCAAAAATTAGCAATAGTTTTGTTCGTCTAATCTTCCATAATTGGATTATATGCCGATGTTGCCAACGAAATCGCTAAAATATCTCTAAAATCTCTGAAATATGTGTTTAACTATTTTTTTAGTAGATTTGTTATCCTGAATTACACACTCCTACCTAAAACTGCCACTGAGATATGGCGAAATGACCTAAAACTTCCGGCATCCCATTTAACCACCTTAGTGGGTGAATTACTAAAATCGCTGAAGTCCGTGTTTAACTATTTTTTAGTAGATTTGTTATCCTTAATTACACGTTCCTACCTAAAACTGCTACTGAGATATGGCGAAGTGACCTAAAACTTCCGACCCCACATTTAACCCCCTTAGTGGTTGAATTTCTAAAATCGCCGGAACACATGTTTAGCTATTTTTTTAGTAAATTTGTTATCCTGAATTTCACGCTCTTAGCTAAAACTACTGCTGAGCTATGGCGAAGTGACCTTATCTTTCCGCGCTGACTGCTGGAAATCATGTTGGGTAATAGGAAGACAAATCTCCTGTTATATATGAAGCTCAGTACGGCAGAAAATGGAAGGATAAGTTAGCCTTCCGGTCTGTTATAGAGCTCAATGGTTTATTTACTTATCTAAGCAAATTTGTAAAGACGAGTAGTTCTCTAATGTGATTTCCCATAGTTTAGACAAATCTTACAATCTGAGCATGCATCCTGTGCATTTGTCACTGCTCTCTTATAAACGCGGTCTGCATGGAATTGATTTCTTATTGTTACAAATTATTGCTCCCGCTTATTTGAACTTTTTTCTATATAGGTACGCCCTCCCGCGCTGGTACTGCCCCCCAGAGGCTTGGCCACTAGAGATCGAAGGTCCGAACCCCAAAGTGGACGGAAAAGCGTTCGACGTGTGGTCGTACGGCATGCTAGCCTTCTACTGCTTTTCCAGCCAATGGATGGAGCCGCACCTCTGGGGACGGACTACCTGGTGGGACGAGATCTATCCCTTGATCCAGAAGTGTTTAGAGGTACGTTAAAAAATGTTTTTATTTCTATTATTTGTATGGGCGACCGTAGAGCAAAATCCAGAAGACTAAGATTTTGGAATAGTTCGCTGCCAAGGCCATTCTTTTTTTAACGGATAATATAAATATGAAATAAGTTAAACTAAGAATATTTTGTCAGAACACTCCGTGCAAGACAGTTTTTGTATATATATTCATGTAAAAAATAATACAGAAATGTAACGGTAAAAATTCGAAAATAAGATTTTACCGACTTTTTCTCAAAATGAAGAACTGAAACAGCTTATTATATTTTCTTCTTCTTTAACCCCCTGTTTAATATGAATGTTAAATGCATGGATGTAAAAAAAGAGAGCTAATAACTATTTATCATGGGAAGTTCAAGGTATCATCGCCCTACTGGTGAAAAATCCATAGTTTTTTTGTGTTTAATTATTTCAAGTCACTACAGAAGAATAAATTTTATTATATTTTATGTATTTAGCTAATTAAATTTGAAAATCCAAGGACGGGCAATTGATCTCCCTTGCACCCCACACCCCTCTAATTATTTGATGCATCAACATCACGGGAGTAAGTCTGGGCATATACGACACTTATACCGGAATCATTCACAAACTCTTTGATGTGATAAAGTAGTTTTGAGTACACCTTCCGTTACTTAAAGTTTCGATATTAATAGTCTGTATTTATTTTTGTATAAGTTTTGCATTTTGCATAGTCTTTCTTGAGCTCTGTAAAGTGAAAAGGAGAGTTGCAAATGATTAAAAAAAACACTTGTTAACTGTACGATTACCATCTCAAGTCGAAATGGCTTTTTTGTGTTTGAGATCAAAATCCACTTATTTGCAGGTATCAGTAATAAATTAAATAAAATAAGATAGCTCACAAGATACACATTCACCTCTAAAGTAGTCCCCTTCTGTAGCTTTGCACTCCTGCCAGCGCGGGTACTGTAGCACAAAATTTTCCTAGAAGTTTTTGGACGAGATTGTCTCCAGAGCGTCCGCCGAAGCTTCCAAAACCTCCCGTAGGAAATTCCTGCTTTTCCACCAGTGGTGTTG
This sequence comes from Maratus michaelseni, assembly GCA_963931845.1. Classification (NCBI taxonomy): domain Eukaryota; kingdom Metazoa; phylum Arthropoda; class Arachnida; order Araneae; family Salticidae; genus Maratus; species Maratus michaelseni. The sequence goes on along the minus strand of OZ007589.1, from coordinate 94,062,823 downwards.
ATGAACTGACGTCCGAAATGATACATGCAAAGTTTCCGTCACCTCCCGTATGCTTTCTTCCGTAACTGCTGCTGATGGTCTATCAGTTCGCCGTTTGTCTTGCACGGATTCGTGGCCGTTTTCCAATCGAGATTGCCATGAATACATCTTCGCGTGAAATATTGCTCTCTCACTTTACACCTACTACAACATGTGTAATGTTTCTGTCGGCAATTTCTTCGAAAACTGGTGGTATTTTATAATTGCACGTGGTTCTTCAAGCTCTATTTCTACTTTCGATGAACGCGAACGACTACAGTTTACTGACAGGCATTGTATGAAAAAACTTTCACTATTGTTAACTTTTATGCTTTTTCTCTTTTATATTAACTTTTTATTCTCATTATGCAGTTTTGTTATGTTATCCACTTGGTTGACATATTTTTCTAGTTCTTTTGGTGTCATATTATAAAAGTTATCAAACTTTTTAAATTTAATTTAAATTTTGAACAATATTTCTAAAAAATTATTTGCTGGGATATATTTTATTTTTTCAAAACAAAACTTTATCAATGATCAAGGGTACGCATTGAACATCAAGTGATCATATAAAAATATAAATATTAATGATTTAAGACAAAATAAAATTGGAAATGAAATAATAAAATGAAAAATGAATAAAATTAAGTATTTATGAAAAGAAAAATGATTTTATATGCTTAAATTAAAATAAAAGAGAATGATTTCTTATTTTTAAATTTCCACAGGCTCTCTCGCTCTGATATTCTGTATGGTGTTGTAGAGTAGTATTTATCAAATTGTGGAAATTTTACCATTTTTTTTCGGGTTTAGCTCTGTTTGACTTATATTATTCAATGCAATTTCTCTGAAGATAGAAATTTCGAAAATATGAAATTTAGTAGGTTTAATTGTGGAGAGTGATATTTAATTAGGGCTTTACCTTTTCTTTTTTTTTTTTTGTGGTGTATAAATCTCCACATATCCGCAGGTCTCTAGGGCTATAAATGAGATTTATATATATATATATATATATATATATATATATATATTGTCATTTTTTGGTCTCTACATATGCGCATGCCTATATGACTTTATGTGAGATTTATAAAATGATGCACAGAATTAAAAAGTTTGATTAAAAATATATAGTAAATTCCATATAGTATGAACGTCAAATTCACCTTCCCAAACTTATAAAACACAATGCAAACACATTGATAATTTGTTTGTTACTAAATAGGTGCATTAATTAAAAACATAGTTTTAAAACATTAAAACCGTTTATGATGTTAAATCAGATGTCAAAATACATGAGCTTTCGGCTAAACATTAGCCTTCCTCAGATGATAACAACCAGTTTAAAAACGCAGTTCCGAAGAAGTGCACTGGACAGGTGAAAAATGGTCGAAACCAACAAACTATGAAATGGAGGGAGTGAAGGAAGATGGGATGATGCCACTAAATGCTGGGGGGGGGGGGGTCAGCAAAAACCAAAAACCCCAGTGACACCAAGTACATTATACCAAATACGAGAGATCTGATAAGACAATACATCATTACATGTATTATCACCTCTTTTCAAAATTTCTAGGGACTCTCTGATTATGCAACTATTATACTGTAAACCCTGTGAAACTATTTTAGTCTTACTGAAAAATACATCAATTTCTTTAGCTTGATTTAATCTGGATAAAGCGGTGGATAATTTACCTTTTTTTTTATGTCAACTATATGTTCCTTAATCCTTTTTTTTTAATTTGCGAGTAGTCATGCCTATACATGAAAATGTTTCAGAACTGCCATTAACTTTAAAAGGAATAATATACAGTGTCTCACAAAAGTGATGGGACACTTGTGCTTTATAAAAAGAAACTGCAATAAAATAAATAAACAAACATGTGCAAAAATTTTTTGGGTGTGTTTCATATTTAAAGTTAGTAACAATTATTACATAACATACATTTTGTCAAAATATTAAAATATTAATTTAGTAAAAATACAATTGTTCAGAACGGAGCAAAAAATGGCTCACATAAGTGATGGGACACTTACTTTTCCATCAAATATTTATCCAAAAATTTTACTTTTTAAAAGGTTTTAATATTTTGTTGGATTTCCTTTTACTTTTAAAACATGATTTAATCTTTTTGGAATGGATTCGACTAATTTTTTTGTGATTTCTGGAGTGATTTTACCCCATTCTTCTTGAAGCACCGATTTTAGTTGTTGTTTTGAAGAAATGGTGTGTTTGCGAATTCTTGATTCCAATTCTTGCCAAATATTCTCTATGGGATTTAAGTCTGGAGATTGTGGTGGTGTTTTTATTATTTCAGGACAGTTATATAGCAGCCAGAGTCTAACGTTCAGAGCAGTGTGCTTGGGGTCATTGTCCTGGTAGAATTTAAAATCGTTATGAAGGTTCAATTTTCGTGCTGAAGATTTCAAATTTTGCTTTAAAATATCAATATACTTGTACTGATCCATTATACTGTCAATAAAAACAAGATTACCAACTCCAGCGGACGACATACACCCCCATACCATAACTCCTCCTCCACCATGTTTTACTGTTGGTACCAAGTTCTGTTTGCGAAATTCTTCCCTGGGTTTTCTCCACACCAAGATTCTACCGTCAGAACCAAATATATTAAATTTACTCTCATCAGCAAATATAACTTTATTCCAGTAATCAGAATTCTTATTTATGTTGGATTTTGCGAAAGCTAGTCTGAGTTTTCTATTCTTTTCACTTACGAAGAATTTTTTCCTGGCTACTCTACCGTGATATCCAGCAGATCGAATTACCCTTCTAATAGTCTCAGGATTAACAATTATTCCATATAATGATTGTAAATCAGCAGCAACTTTTGAAGCACTAATTCTTGGATTTTTTTTTAATATTTCGAACGATAATTCGCTTTATTCCATTGGATAGCTTTGATGGTCGGCCAGGTCTTCTTTTATCCTGAATCATATGATTCTTTTTATATCGTTTAATGATATTGAAAACTGTTGAACGACTCAAGTTAACTGTTTCAGCAGTTTTTCTAATAGATTTTCCACGTTCAATATGCAAATTAATAACTAATTTTCGAATTTCAGGCGAAGTTTCTTTTCGTTTAGCACTCATGGCTACACAGAGCTAAAAAACACAAAAATTCCAAAACAGACTGGAGAGAAATACTGCAGACGATTTTATAAATTATTGCCAATTGCTTTTAAGTAAAAATAAAACCCCAAAAAATATTTTTATTGCTTATTTCAGACGATTTTTGTTGCATATATAATGGTGTCCCATCACTTATGTGAGCTATTTTTTGCTCCGTTCTAAACATTTGTATTTTTATTAAATTAATATTTTAATATTTTGACAAAATGTATGTTATGTAATAATCTTTACTAAATTTAAGTATGAAACACACCCACAAAAAAATGTGTACATGTTTTTTTAATTTATTTGATTAGTTTCCTTTTGTAAAGCACAAGTGTCCCATCACTTATGTGAGACACTGTATATTCCCGATTTATCTCCGTTATCAATGGGGTCAATCATTCTATGTACCAGATATTTTAGCTTTGTTGGGGGCTTTGCGATAAGAGTTACATTATATTTCTTTAATGCGTATTTAATCCGCTCAAAAAGTTGTGGGATATAATCAAAATGCTGTAGAATTTTGAAGATTGCATATCTTTTTTAACAATTGTAGATTGTTTATTTCTATACTCATAAATTAACTTATTGATAAATTTGTTTGAAAAATCATTTTCATTTGCAATCACTTTAATTTTGTTCAACTCTTCGTTTAAATAATCTTCTGAACTAACCTCAAACGCCCTTTTGATATAAAACCGATATGCCGCTGCTTTGTAATTAAACGGAACATTACTATTGTAGGATATTGTGTTATTAGATCTGCAAGGTTTTCTATACATTTTTCTGTCGATGCTAAGTGTTGAAATATTTTTGATAAGTTCTATATCTAAAAATGATAATAAACTATTTTCTTCAATTTCACAAGTAAATTGTATATTTCTATCTATACTGTTGGCATGCGCCAGAAAATCATTTAATGTAGAGATACCGTGATTCCATATGATCAGTATGTCATCGACACACCTAACCCATAATTCAGGTTTAAAGGGGTGTGTGGAAATGATGAGTTTTTCCAGAGGTCGTAATTTTAATTCTGCCAGTAATGCAGATAGAGGTGGACCCATAGGGGCTCCCTCAGATTGTTTATAATAACATCCGTTAAATAAGAAAACATTTCTATTAGTAATTAAGTTTATTAAGTAAAATGTTTGAATAACGTAAATAAAACATAGCCTATGTTACTTCCTGGATTATAATCCACCTATATGCAACGGCATTTAATCATCCGTTTTGATCCTGGCGTCAGCCAAACAATTTCACTATTTCAAATTTCAAATTTTATTAGAATTAGCACAGAGTAAAAATTTTGTGGCAACGCGTACTTAATACTTGAAATCAGAATATGTTTAATGTTGTCGTTATAAGCTGGGTTATTTATAATGATATTTTCAATGATAGGTTTTACTTCTTGAACATCAATAGAAGGATAGAGAGATTTAATATCAAAACTTGCTAGAATGTTATTATCTTTCAGTTTAAAGCCTTTAATTATGTTAACTATCTGTAGTAGAATTGATTACATGCTCAGTGGGGAGTAACTGATTTAAGTAGTGGTACAAATGATTTCTCTATAGTGTAAGTTGGTGCTGAACATTTTGAAACAATAGTACGGAGGGGGAAATCTTTCTTATGGTCTTTTAAACGTCCCTGTAATCGGGGGACGACTGCAGGTTTATTAATAGCCAGTTTCATTTTTCTTTTTAGATTAAGCCCCTAATGACATACACAAATGAAACCAGAAAATCAAAAACCAACATCAGGTCCAAATAACCAAACAAGTATATAAATATGCTACTGAAATAGAAATTAGATTAATAAACAATTATACAACTTAAATAGAAATATGAACATAAAGTAGTGTTAAAGACTCACAAAAAAAGACAAATTTAAATGTAGATGAAGATGGATTTAAGGTACTTGAAAATCAACCCTTCACCTACTCAGAAATGGCGGCATATCCTTGCAAAACATTGCTGAGAAAGATGATAATATAAAGTTATGTAGTGCTGCCATCTAGCTCAGTAAATTATAAGTAAAGCTGAAATTGTAGACAGGTTAAATAATAATTCTAGTGCTGCCATCTATTATAAGATGAAGATAATATAAAAGAAAAAGAAAGATATTGGCAAAGCAAATAATAGTTGAAATGTGAGGAAACTTAAATAAGTAAATAAAATTTAAATATAATAAAGAAGATATGGGAAGACAAGTACAATAATTAGCAATGTATAGTGAGGCATTCTGTAAGTGAAAGTAAGAGTGCATTGTGTATGGTGCAGAAATGATGTTGTGATGTAAATGAAATTAATAAATGCATACCCCCCCCCCCTTTTTTTCCTTTTTTTTAATAATAAAAAATTTTTATCTTTTTTTTGTCTTTTATATATATAAACATTTTATTTATACATATATATTCTTATTGTTTTATATGCATTTCACTCCTGTTTCTATATAAAAATAGCTTCTTTCTAATATTTAAATTGTATAAATATCGAAATAAATGCCTGCGTATATAAAACTAGCACGCTACGTTGGTCAATTTATCTTAATGCACTTTAATCAAACAAAATATTGACCTTGAATTTGACCTCGTGTTTTAAAACCATATGGACCTTTACTTTGAATGTCCTTCTGCATTTCTGAAAACGATACGAACGCCATTATGTTATTACATTTTTAATGTGTCAGACAAAATTTGGGCTGTTAAGGACAAGCTCTTTTAGTTGATCATTTACAGTAGAATTTGGTAAAGAACAATAAAACGACATGTTATATAGTATAACCATCCTTGAAAACTCATCTAAGTAACAGTAAAGGTTCCGTCAAAATCCATTCGGCCGAATATTTTTAAAAGTCTAAGCTTTCATAATCGGGTTCATCTGATTATAAAACTTTCCCCCATAATTCCATAACTAAGCAAAGTAGAACAATGTGCGAGATACTAAAACCATCTCTGATAAATTATATCTACAAAAACAACTTTTCAAAATTAAAAAAAGGCCAAGCGTAAAAAAAAAAAAAGTTGCGGCTAAAAAATGGTGTAATATCAAATTTCCAAGCTATTATATTGCTTATTTAACTTTTTTCCATTAAATAAGTTATCATATATATAAGTCGAGTGTCTACGTATATGTTAATAGAAATCGTTTTCTCCTGTACTAAATACATCCTAATGAGTTTCTGAAAATTCAATTTTTTTCAAATTATGCATGATGGGCTTGGCGGCCATCTTTCCATATTTCTAAGCACCCAAATTTCTAAAGTAAAAGCGTAATATGTTTGCAATGTAATATGTTTATAAAAATTTCGAACTTTAGATTCTAACTACGGACAGATAAATTAGATAAGACTGATATTTTGATAAATTGATTTTTACTAGTTTGAAATTAATAATTACTCTAAAAAATAAATCATAAGATGAATCTTTAAGATAAGTCATCATTATCTTAAGACACAATTTTCAGAGCATACAAGTCTATAAATGAAACTCTTAAATATTTGCTTAAATAACAATTTTGAACTTCGGATTTTAACTACGGATTTGGGTGGTTAGAATTTTGTGAATAATATGCAAAGATGGCCGCCAAGCCCATCATGCATAATTTGAAAAAAATAGAATTTTCAGAAACTCATTAAGATGTATTTAGTACAGGAGAAAACGATTTCTATTAACATATACGTAGGAACTCGACTTATATATATGATAACTTATTTAATGGAAAAAAGTTAAATAAGCAATATAATAGCTTGGAAATTTGATATTACATCATTTTTTAGCCACAACTTTTTTTTTTTTTTACGCTTGGCCTTTTTTTACTTTTGAAAAGTTGTTTTTGTAGATATCATTTCTTTTTTTTTAAATATATTGAACATAATTTAAATAATCTAAACATGAGAAATAATTTAAAAATACATTTTACTTTCAGTCATTGTTTAAAGGGTTAACTAGAAATACCAGTAGATTTTTCAATTAAATTAATTACACTCTTAAAAACAACATACTAAATGTGGCTTGTTATAATACTTGTTATCCTCCGTTAAAAAATATCACTGACTAATCCATTAAATGAATAAAAATGGAATATGTACATAGCGTGTCAGCGCTGCATTTGAAATCAAACGTGATATCACGCTCTTTTATTATTAGCACTAGCTGGCTTCGCCCGCTAGCGGGCCCCTAATTTACACCGGGGCCTCAATCCTTTTAAAACCTCGAATAAGATAAACCACGAACCTCCGACCTGGTTCCACGCTGCCTTCGGCACCGCATAATCACTTAATTTGCACATCGAATTGTATAAACCTGTAAACAAACGATTTTCCGACACGGGTCCCCGCTGCCTTCGGCACTGTATAGCAGTCGTGCTGCGCACGCTTAAGTTCTATCTTCCACCACCAGGTAGCGCAATCTGTTCTATACGAACCTCGGGAACTGAAATAGTTAAGGCTTTAGATGTCGAGTCGAATGAGCTATACCCCGTCGTGATCTAGCCCATAGAACCAGTTATTATTGTTTTTAATATACAAGCTGCTTATGGAACATCCTGAAAAAGTATTATATCTCGGATGGATCAAAGCACATATTGGCTTTGAAGGTAACGAGCGAGCAGACTTTTTAGCGAAATCAGTCATATTGGAGGGTATGTATGATATTGATTATCGGGTTACGCTTCCACCCTCACTGGTAACAATGTATTTCAAAAAGAAGGTGTTGCAGGCCTGGCAGGAGTACTGGTCTGCCTCTGACAAGGGTAGACAGACTTACGAAATTTTGAAGAAAGTTGAGAGGAAGTTTGTCTGCGCGAAACAACTTCTTGCACATTACTTATCAGGCCATGGGAGTTTTCCGTATTTTTTGTGTAAAATAGGTAAAAGACAATCAGATAGATGTGATTGTGGCTCTCGGGGCACAGTTGTGCATTACATTTTTGGTAGGTGCTTTTTAATGAAACATCACTTTAGTTTTGTGAGAAAATATACGCTACGTGAAAACTTGCAAAGAATTCTTCTGAACCCTGCGAACTATTCAAAGCTTGCGGAAAACTATAATATTTTGAATGAATTGTTTTCTATCATAAGATATAGGTTTTGAAAAAAAAAATGGTGCTGAAGTCAAATGCGTCTGTAACTTTGTTTGAAGAATACAATGGATAATTGTTTATTTGGCTATGCCATTAATCTGGTGGTGAAGCTTAATTTCTCTGCAATTTTGCCTATAAACCTTTAAAGTCATTTATTTGACGGTATTTTGAAAATTTCAAGTAGTGGACTATTATTAAAACTGGCATAGTTTGGATATAAAAGTGACTTGGTGGACATTACCAACTGAATTTGCTGAGTGTTTGTAATCGACAATGTACAAAGTATGTCCCTGAACCTTGTGAATTGTGTTCCATTGTTTATGAACCTTAATTTTACTAGTTATTAGTGTCGACGATGTAACTAAATAAGTCGTTAAATGCTGTTATACTTCCTTTTAGTTTATATATTTAAGTTAGTCTTTACGTAGGTTTAGTTCTTATACGACTATGAATTATCATAGTTAGTCATATTTCAGTCTGGTAGACCTGTTGCAGCTTCTTTGTTTTGTTTTGAAGCTTGTTTATTAGTTAGTTAATTTGATCTTAGTAGTTTTTATTTTATTTTGTAGGGGTCTACTGTCATTGTATCAAGTTTGTGCCTTTTCGTTGAAAAGGATTTTGTTTTTCGATTTTTGTTAATTGTCGCCCGTTGTTTAGGGCTTGTTTGGTGGGCTGTGGGGCGCTGACTGTCTGCTGGGGATTTTCCCGCCGGAGCATATTTGCCATAAACCTAACGGTTTGGCGCTCCGGCTGGGTGATTAAGCCCATAGAACCAGAGATAAGAAAATGCCCCCTGGTGGTGAAAAAACGAACTAAAATCGGAAAGCTGTATAGATGTCGAGTCGAATGAGCCATACCCCGTCGTGATCCGACCCATAGAAACAGAGATAGGAAAGCGCCCACTGGTGGTGAAAGCTAATCGCGTTTGGGGTGCAAAGTGGGGGATGAACACCGGAGATGCGTAATAAGATTAGGCGGTCACAGACTTTTCCAACGATGTATCACATGAGGGATATGTGCAAAATTCAGAAAATACCCCCCCCCCCACCTGCATAATTTGATTAAGCGTTCACAGACCTTTCCAACGATATATCACATGAGAGGTGTCGGCAAAATTTAGAAAAGTGCCCCCTTTGGGGGGGGGGGGGGGGTGAAAGCGGGAGGATGGACCCCGAAGATACATAATATGAATAAGCGGCCACAGGCCTTTCGAACAATATATCACATGAGTAGTGTCGGGGGGGGCGCAAAATGTGGGGGTTTCACCTGTGGTGCATAACATGAATAAGTGGTCACAGCCCTTTGTAACGATATGTGACATGACGGATATCGTTAAAATTTAGAAAAGTGTCCCCTCCCCCTTGTGTAGGCAAAACGCGCTCCGCCCCTCCCTATAATTTTTGACGCAGCTTTATTTTTAAAATTTATGTTATGTGTTATAAAATATCGTAAAGTTTCAAACAGATAGCCTTATTATACTTCCTAATTTTGTGCACGCTCCTCTCCATCCTCTCCCCAAACTGTGACGCGCCATTCTTTTTTATAATTTTTTTATCATGTGTTATAAACCATCTTAAAGTGTAAAACAGATCGCATTGGAATTTAATATATTTGCTGAAATTACTATTATATGTAGAATAATATAGAAATAAACCCTCCTTTAGATTGTAATTGAAATATATGAACAATTTTTAGAATTTTTGAAAGCTGATTTTTATTTATTTATTTATTTATCTATTTATTTATTGTTTGTTTATTTATTTATTTTTTTTGCATTGCCCTGTGCATGTTTGGAATTTCTTAGCAATTTCTTAGATTTACATTATTTTATTCAATTAAACATTGTACTGTTACAATAAATTTAAATGGAAACTTCACTTCTAAAACAAAAATAATTTAACAACTGGATTTCATTAATTTATAGAAAAATGACGTAAAAGGTATTCCTGCGAACGAAATGCCTGTCCTTTACCGTGTTTTCTTTCTTTTTTTTTCTTTTTTTAAAATAAATGGATCACTTTTAATTAATTAAAAAAATTTTGTTTACGTTTGGAAAGAAATTTTAAATGCCGATAACTCTTAATGTATACATTTTAGAAGGTACATCTTCCCTCAAAAACTAATTTATTTTTAAAAATCTTTCAAAAACGTATATTATATATTTAAAATATTTTTAAAGCATAAACACTACGTCTGATTACTTTATTTTACAATATTTTAAGAACACGCATTTTATCAGACAATTAAATGCACTAAACAAACACGAGTGAAAAATTGACCTGGGCCAGGACTCGAACCTGGGACCTTACACATACCATGCCGACGCTCTGCGACTGAGCCACCCAGATCGATACGCTAGATGGGAATTTCTCATACTTATTCATGTTGGAAACAGTCATCTGCCACAGTTTGCACTCATATTTAATTGTTTGATAAAATGTGTGTTCTTATATTTATAAAGTTTTATTTAAAAAAAAATATCTTCAGAAGAAAATGGCTGACTTGCAGATGAAATTTGATGTTGTTATAACTTGTAACTGATTTGTGCTATTATAATACAGACTAGCCGCCACTGGCGACCAGTTTGGTCTCCCTTAAATGTATGTTAAGCACTGTAACACGTTACTTTTATTCATAATTTATTTTTTTCCGTAATCCTTCGCCAAACCGGAAGATTCTAATAGACAAATCAAAAACTTTTTCGATCATGGTAGCATTTCGCATATTTTTTGTTGTTATGTATTTCATCTTTCTTGACAAAAGCCGCTTAACCAACTTAAGCATTTATGCTTCATATCCGTTTGCTTATCAGTTGCAATATGCTTGCTAATGAGGAGATTCTTAAACATATTAAGTAGTTTTCCGTAATTGGATCCATTGCCAAATGGCGTATTTTAGTTAATACGATTTGGTGCAATGAAGTCTATTTTGTGAAAGTCTTTAATGATATCCACCATTTACACTGAACCATATTGTTGCCAATATTTTTTGTTTGTTTGTTTGTTTCTCGCTAACTTTGGCTGTAGACTTGATTACGGGAGAATCAAGAAGAATCATTATTCTCATTTAAAACGTTTTGAATAATGTGACATAATCAGAGTGCATATTATAACACGTAATTTTCGAGTATGGTTTGTTGAAACATTGAACTTTTGGAAGCCAGTTTTGATAATCACGTAAATATGTCACACCAACATTACCGCCTGTAATTCTAATTACAGAAACCCGTTTTTTCTCTCTATATTGCAACTCTATAGTTAATATAGTGCCCCGGTGCGTCTACGACAGCTGTTCCATCAGAACATTAGATTTCAAAATAAAAGTATCGTTTCTAATTTGCACACGCGAAAAATAAAAGCTGGTATTGGCGATTTTAAAAATTCTATTGGGGAGATTTGCGCCCAAACACAAAAGTACTTAATGATGTTATGTATTTTGTAAATGTGTATTAAATTACTGTTTTGAAAGCGATTGGTCATTAATAATGGTAAATATGATTGGTGATTAACAATCATTTTCGGTGGTCTCTCTTCCTTTCACGTATAATACATAAATACCAAATTAACTGACAATTTGTTTCGAAATTTGATTCATTAAATATCATTACATGAGTTGTATTTGTTTACATTCAGCTTACATCAAGAAAAGATAAAGAATGAAGTTGAGTTGTATAGCACATAATTATGGTAAACTTTGATTGTGTCACTGGTACGAATTATTTTTTTGACACCAGGCAACGCTCCAAAAAATCTTTCATGGAAAACTAACTTTACGAACGATTATCTCCATGGTTTAATGGTTTAATATTTTAAACCTTCACGACGAATGAATCTTTTTTTTTTTTGTTTACTTTCATGGATAGAGAATTTGAACTGCGAAACTAATTTCAACTGAAGTTATTGGAGAATATATACATAATTGAACGTAAGTCATCTCTCAAATATTAATTTATTTTGAACGATCTTTCTAAAAATGTCACATTTATGAAGTTTTATTCAAAAAAATAATTTTTAATAAAAATGGCCGCCTGGCATATGAAAAAGTGAAACGGACATTCCGGAACTGTTGATGACAGTCACATGACTTACGGTTTTATTATAGAGATGGTACATGGTCGTTGGCATGTTTTATCTCTGTTTTGGCATAATTTTTTAATCGCCAAGTTAATTAACAGTTTTTTGCTAATTAAGGATAGAAAATAATATTTTTTTACACTGAATTTTATAAAAGCACATAGATTACGTAATTACTTGTCCAAAAATGCAATCCTTTTTTTATTCTGCCGAATATTAAGGTCTGTAGGTTGTTTGAAAAAAAAAAGTTTGACGAAGAAAAAAGTGATCATTTTAAGTAACTCGACGTTTTTTTTTTAAATCTATATCTCTGTTTATAAATCACTTATGAAGATGAGTTTGGTCTTAAATTGAAGAAATTCTTCATTAGATTCTTCTAGTTTTCGTTTTTTTTTTTCTGCGACGCTTTGTTTATTTGTTATCTGATATTTTAATCTGGCATGTTTTGTCGATTTAACATTGCGAAGTTGATTTCTGTAAATAAGCAGTAGCGGTCTAGTTCAGTTCTTGGCGTTGTTTGTGTGGCGTTTTTTTTTAAAGCTTGGCTTGGCAGAGCGACCGCCCTGCTTGATAACTAACAGTGCAAGTCCTGCCAAAATCCATTCCGCAAGCATTAATAAACATTCCCTTTTTGAATCAGCAAATATGTAAGTTATAACTTAATAAAAAGTATTTACGATTCAAAAAATAGTAAATTAAAATGTTTTGCATGCTTACGATTAATTAATAATTTTTAAAAAAAGATATTCGCATTGAATAAAAAAAGAACCACAGTGCTTGGCACGGTTTGAAATAAAATTGTTTGCACATTAATGTTTGAAATAAATGGCGCATTAGCATACATCTTGGCAAGATGTTGGTATACCGGAAAAGTACCAAAAGGTATCCAAAAAACTTCGTTCCAAATTAGGGCGATTCTATGTAGACTCTATTATGGAATAGGTCAGCTTTTTAAAAAAATTAATAATTGTGTTACATTATGGTGTCTATGCGGTTTACATTATAGTGTCTATGGGGAAAAATCATTTCCGTTGGATTTTAATGAAGTTACAATACTTCAAATACTAGCCGCCACTGGCGACCAGTTTGGTCTCCCTTAAATGTATGTTAAACATTGCAACACGTTACATTTATTCATAATTTAATTTTCCCTTAATCCTTCGCCAAATCGGAAGATTCTAATAGACAAATCATGAACTTTTGCGATCATGGTAGCATTTCGCATATTTTTTGGGCACAAATGTCACAAACGCACGTTGGCGCGATTCCCCCCCCCCTCTCCCGCCAATTTGGCGAAAACTTTGTTATGGAAATTGTTGTTTATTTACTTTTATTTTTTATTTTAATTCTATAAATTATTTTTGATATGTATATCAATATTTATTTACAACAAACTATCATTTATTTATTTTTATTCTTTTTTTTAATTATGAGTATTTTTGTTAGCCGGGAGCAGATGATAATTCGCCAAATATCGTTCCCATCACCGTCATTCATACTACAATTAATTTAATTTTAAATTATAAACCTGTCACTCATTTCATTTAAAATACTTAACTTTAATCTAAAATGCTTATATTACATAAATTTAAAATACTTCACACTTTTCATTTAAAAGAGAAAATAAATAAATAAATAAGAAATAATATCATAAATCAAAACATTTGATTTCAAAATCAAAGTATCATTTCTAATTTGTACACGCGATAAATAAAAGCTGTATTAGCGATTTTAAAAATGCTAAAAATCTGATTCATTAAATATTATTACATGAGTTCAATTTATGTCAAGAAAAGGTCCGAAAGTTGAGTTGTATAGCACATAATTATGGTAAACTTTGATTGTCTCACTGGTGCGAATTATTTTTTTGACGCGAGGCAGCGGTCCAAAAATTCATTCGCGGAGAACTTGCTTTGCGAATGATTACCTCCATGATTTAATATTTTAAATGTTCACGACGAATCAATCTTTTTAGGTGCGTTCGTAATTATATAAATACGTAGCACCTATAGTCGTCGTTTGGTCCGTCCGTCTGTCCGTCCGTCTGTCTGTCTGTCCGTCCGTCTGTCTGTCCGTCCGCATATAACAACGCAAAAACTACCCAACCAAATGGTTTGCAATTTAAAATATATTATCTTTGCAGAATTTTGTCGAGACATTTCAAATTTTATTAAAATCGAATCAAAACTTTAGGAGATATTAATAAAAATATTTATTAAGAAATTTGATTTTTTTTTTTAAATCGGTGCTTTTTTGTTAGAGGAGCTTCCGATGGATGTTAAATCGTCAAGCGACCGAGATACTTATTTTATTACAGAAATTAATCTGCAGACGATATAATTCATTTCACAGAATTAAAAATCATCAAGATCTGAATATTTATATAACTAGCTGATACATATATATCTGAATATTTATATAACTAGTTAAGATATTTGTATGAACAGTGTCATAAAATATATACTTAACTAGCTGTTTAGCCCGTTCTACGCACGGGATATCATGAATTTAATTCTAAAACGTGCGTACGAACGCACCTCGTTTGTAACGTTTGACGTACAATTTCCAACTTGTTTTTGTTTACTTTTATGAATAGAGAATTTGAACTGCGAATCTTTCGACTGAAGTTATTGCAGAATATATACATAATTGAACGCAAGTCATCTCTCAAATATTAATTTATTTTGAACGATCTTTCTTAAAATGTAACTTTTATGCAGTTTATTCGAAAAAATAATTTTGAATAAAAATGGCCGCTTGGCATATGAAAAAGCGATGCGGCATCCCGGAACTGTTGAGGACAGTCACATGACTTACAGTTTTATTATAGAGATAATAATGAAATTGATATGCTTCACTGATGTGGACTAAAGTATGCTATTTGTCGAGAATTAAATAAAAATCATGCACTCGTGACATCCTAATTCACTTTTATATTTTAACAGAATAATAAGGCTACTATAATTTGTGACTCGTGCTATAGCCAGGATACACGTCAGGACACATTGCCGTTATCCTTATCTTTTTACGCGTGAAGGTTTCGCTATGGTACTCCATTGTGAAATTCGGTAATTTTAGAAATTCAATATTTGAAAAACGGCATAATCATTAGATTTGAAATTTATATCAAGAAAAATACAATTTTTTACCTTTCTAACGCAGTTTGTCTAGCAATTTTCTGTCAAATACTTTTCGAGCTATTAATTTTTCCAGTAACTTCAATTGTTTCATTTTCCGAAATTAATCTCTGGCAACGATTAGCGAAAAAGCCAGTTGTAAGCAACGCGTAGCTTTTTATTAAAGAGGATAGTAAATAGGTTGCCAGAAAATATGCATGAAATATTTCTTTCTCTCGACAAGTCCATTACCTCTATTGCATCAATGTCATTTCCTCTATCTCAATCTCGCCAAGGTCATTTCCTCAATCTCGCCAAGACTTATTTTATCGGGAATAAAGAGTTTTACATTGTATTCCAATCAAACACATCATCCCTATTTTCTGCAATCAGTCTTGTAAAAAACGGTTAAAAATGATAAACATAACTGTAGGAAATTCTAAACACTTTATTTTTCCTTCAACAGTTTCATTTTTGGTATCAGCTGCGTGTTGCCTTTCCCTACAGCGAGATCGACCCTGCCACTAGCACCTATTGTATGAATCTTGTAAAAGGGGTACTCCGGTACAGACCGGAAGACAGACCCACCCCCACCGAAATGCTCCGGCATGTTTTACTGTCCAAGGACGGAAATGATCTACTGGAACCGGATGTCATATGGAACGCCCAGAAGGAAGGTAAGGATTCTGACTACTGTGCTGTTTACTTCATGACATTTACTTCATGATTGCCTACATGATTGCCAATTATTACACCTATCTTATAACACATCTCACAGTCCATAGAGATACGAGATGCTCCGCCGTCAATATAACTGAATCAGTCATTTCAAATAAGTCATAAATTCATCATTTTTTTCTGGAATAAAAAAAAAACTATGCTACAGACAAATGATAGATTTTATAGAACTTTTCTTTTCTCAATATGTTTTTTAGATCTTTAGAATTTGTAAGTAGGAAGGAACTTACTTATTTTCTAAAAATTAATATTCAAAACACTTAAAGATTTTTTAGACTTTTTTATTATTTTGCTGGAAACACTAGAGATTTAGTGTCTCACAAATGATACAAAAAGTATTAATCATATTTTAATTAGATATTTTACAAAGTAGACATAAATTATTAATGCCTTAAGATTGTCATTAAAGAACATAGTCATATGCACTATCATGTTCTATCAATTTGTCCTCGATTCTGTTATCTCTGGAGATATAATTTGACTATATATATTATTTTCATCGTTGATTAATGTTGTTTTCGCAATAAAGGACAATTTTTATGTCTTTTGAATAGCAATGGATACATCATACCTATGTAATTTTTGCTCACATATGTTAGCCTAGGACATGTTTGCAACAAAAAAGTGAATTTCGAAAAAAAGGGACTTACGTTGTTTTTAATATGACCGGCAGTTCAGTTGAAAAGTACAGGGTGATTTTTTTTTAAAGTTGTGAAAGTAAAACTCTATAACAAAAGAACCACTGATTCAAATGACGTGAAATTTCACCAGTATGCTCCCAAAAAATGGAAATTTTTTAGGCGTGGTTTAAAAAAAACTTAAAATAGCACCGACAGATGGCGCTGTAAGTTACAGAAACAAATAATATCGTCAGTGGGAGGAAAACAATGGACTGTACTTTTAGAAAAAGAAAACGTTATTGCGCATATCAAAAACATACAGAATGCCGTAATTGGAAAAAGGAACTGCGAACCCCTTAGCAGTAACAGAACGAAATAAAAATATGAACTAAAGCATTCTTACAAAACTGCGCAACTTAACTCAAGTGGTTTTCAATTTACTGTCCACCGTTTTCAGCTACGAGTTGAAAACGTGAAACCGCATGTTCCACAAGAGAGCGAAGAGTATCCACTGTGCATGTGTCGTGCGCAAGCTCCTCTCCTGACTTTACTGCATATACAGCGCCATCTGTCGGTGCAATTTTAAGGGTTTTTTTAAACCACGCCTAAAAAATTCCCATTGCTTTGGCAGCAAACTGGTGAAATTTCAGGTCATTTGGATCAGTGGTTCTTTTGTTGTAGAGTTTTACTTTCACAACTTAAAAAAAAATCACCCTGTACTTTGTAAACCAATAAAATTTGCATTCTCGCCTTCATTTAGACCAGGCATGTCAAACACGTGGCCCGCAGACAACTTATCTGTGGCCCGCCAAGGCGCCAAGTCTTTGGCATTTTCCCTATTAGTCTAAGAGCTAGTAACGTCAGAAAACACGTGATTTTAGCAAGGCTCATATTAGGTAGATTTCGTAAAAAATACTACCTATTACATTCTCCCCTGTGTTGGAATTTCTGAAAATTTTTTTGCAGATCTACGCCGATCCTAACTCCTAGAACCCAAAACCACCCCCAGTTCAAAATTTTATATATCAATCTATCTATCTATGTATCTATCTACCTATATCCTTTTTTTATGGACACGATAACTTCAATAATTCTGCATAAATCTCTTCAAACTGATACATAAAATCAAGGGGCATAAAATCTCGGTCAAGTTCGTTAATGGACAAAATCGAACCAAGGGGGGACGGGAAATGGGGGGTCTTTTTGTGAAAACAGAAAAAAACCCATAACTTCTTAATTATAATACGTATCGAATTCGTTTAAAGTTATCACTTCTAGGGAAAGGACCGAAAATTTATGTATGACAGATTTTTAATATCATTAAACATGGCCTCAAGGGGGGGAAAAATAGGGGTTTAAGCAGAAAAAAAATTCATAACTTCGTCAATTCAGAAGATATCAAATCTGCTTAAATTTATTATAAATCCTCTTAATATTATCTACAACTTTTATATTGACAAGTTTTTTATAGGACCAACTCTTACAGCAAACAAAAATTAAAAACAAAAAAATACCTGCCGGCTCCGCCTACAGACACAGCTAGATTTCGAAGTGGGCGGACCCAACTGCCGCATCATTGCAAAAAGATCATTTCTTCTGCAATTCTCAATAAACAGGCACCCCACTTTCTGCGTCTTCAAAATTTACCTGTGCCTGTAGACCGAGCCGTCAGATATTTTTTTCTATATATTCTCCCTTTTTATTGTGTAGTACGCATGCGGACGGTCTGGCTGGCGGGAGACGTTGCGTTTACCTGTGAGGGGAGGGGCAATGCAGCTGAAAAGGTGACAGAATTATGTCATTTTAGAATGAATTTTGTTTATAACACTTGATTTTTCTAACTATTCGTGATATTAAGCCATTATTGCCAGGCCGTTTCAACGTTGTTAAGACCGTGACAGACCCTGATTTATAGGTAAAAAAGGCGTGTCAAATTCACGTCATTTTAGCAAAGATGAAATTTTAGTATGTTATACTTTGGCTATCAGATAAGCCATAATGAATTTGCCAGACTGAAATTCCGTTGCTAAATTACTGCCAGACGCCGATTTAAATCTGGCAGATAAATCGCATATTAGAAGAGTTGGCAGCTTTTGTAGTGTTTGGCTCAATACACAGCCAAGCCGTGGTACTGCCCAATAAAAAAGGAGGGGATATAGAACAAGTGGGTAAGTGTAATCGAAGATCGCTCAATGGGTTTCGTTTAATATTCATTTCGAAACACTTTATCCTTTCTTTAATAAATCCAAATAAATTTCCTTTTCCCCAAAAAAAGAAAAAAAGTCATGTTTTTTTTAAAGTAAAAATTTACCGGTCTATTTTTCTCGTTTTTTCGAAAATCTGAACCGGTTCGATAGCGGACTCTGTCATAATAATATCTGTCATGTGGACTAAATGCGATATTTAAAAAAAAATCTATTTTAAAATTAAACATGTTGTATAGATACCTTCAAAATGTTAAAATATGCCAATATGTTCTTAATCGGGTTTTTATCATGATTCAATACGTTCCTCAAACTCATATATTTACTATTCTCTATTACTCATATTGATACTCTCATTGTATTATTCCCAAACATTTGAAAAATCCGTTAAACTTCCAATATGACGTCAGATTAATTTTCTTTATAATTTTCTAATGACGTCATATTATGCAACTTTCTGTATTTACACATACTCATACTTCTTGTATTATTGAGAAATGTTTAAAAATTTCCGTTTTATTACCAATATGACGTCATATTAATCTTTTTTCCAATTGGTGAAACTTTTTATTTCATTTTCATTTTTCACGTGGAAATCTTTCAATAGAAAATTAATTATTGTAGAAAGAATTTTACTGTGGACTTTTAATTGTTGGCAACTGCTTTAACGAAAAATGTTTAAATTTAATAGGAAAAGGCTATTAGATTTTTTGTTTCTTATCTCTATATATTAAAATACACTGCTCAAAACAATTAAAGGATATTTGAAGTTTTATATAAAATAAAGATATAAACGAATTTTTTTTTTGCCGAAAATAGAAGAAGAGAATCACAAATGCAAATTTTTCTGGTTTTCAAACTGTGGAGTATGCAAATTTTGAGTTCGACGTCAAAAACGTCGCTTCAGCGGCAGCGAATGAAATTTGACTTTCAACTGGATAAAAGAGAATGAAGACAAGGATGATCGGCATTCAGTGATTGCTTTGTTTCGATGAGTACGATGTCTCAGCGAAGTCATTTGACAGATTCAGAAGCTTGGAGAATTGGTGGTAGGTTAGAAGGGGGCCAAACTCAAGCCGAAGTAGCGCAAGCCATTGGAGTGTCACAAAGTGTCATTTCCAGGATCTGGAACCGTTTTTTGGAGAGTGGATGTGCAGGCCGAAGACCAGGGCAAGGTCGTAGACGGGCAACAACGCCCAATGAAGATCGGTATTTAGCGTTAACAGCTCGGAGACACCGAAACATGAACGCTACTCTTCTCCAACAACACCTTCGCTCGGCTACAGGCACCACGATTTCAACTGAGACTGTCCAAAACCGGCTCCATGCTGTAGGTCTGTATGCTCGCCGACCGATGGTATGTGTTAGATTAACATCAAGGCATCGTCGCGACCGCAGGGAGTGGGCAACCGAGCATGTCAACTGGAGGAGAAATGAATGGAGCAATATTCTGTTTTCTGACGAGTCCCGTTTTTCTGTGCATCCGGATAATAGGCGTATTTTCATCTGGAGGGACCGTGGCAGTAGGAATAATCCTGCGTTCGTGCACGAAAGTGTCAGATTTGGCGGTGGAGGAGTGTTGGTGTATGGTGGCATCTCCATTGACGGGCGCACTGACCTCTACATCATTCGAGATGGAGCTCTGACTGGTCGCCGATATAGGGATGAAATCCTCAGACCTATTGTAGTCCCTTACGCTGCAGCAATCGGAAATAACTTCATTTTAATGGACGATAACTGCAGGCCCCATCGTACAAACCTGGTGGAGGATTTCCTTTTCGAGGAAGGAATCGTTCGAATGGAATGGCCAGCGTGTTCTCCAGACATGAATCCAATCGAGCACGTTTGGGACGCTCTAGGAAGACGAGTTTCTGGCCGCCAACAACCCCCACAAACTCTCCAAGAACTGGAAAGAGCTCTTCTGGAAGCAGAATACCCCAACTCGTCATTAATAGCCTCATTGAGTCCATGCCTCAAAGGTGTTCAACGTTGCTGGCCGCCCGTGGAAACCATACCCCCTACTGAAAATGATTTTCTTTGAAGAAAACACCTTTTCTTATTCTTTTTTTCTCATATGCACAAATTGTGTTTTTTTCCTTTTGTACACAAATGCGCAATAAAATGCATTTTTTTCTGCCAAACATGTGTAATTTATTCTCATATAACCTACTATGTCTGTCGACCATGTATCAATCAGCTAAAAAGTTTCCCAGATACAAAATCCACCTAAAACTGCAATATCCTTTAATTGTTTTGAGCAGTGTAATACGATTTTTTCAAATTTTATGATTTTGAGCTTCATAATAGGTATTCAGCTATAAGTACACAAAATTTCATGCCTGTAAGTTATACAGTTTCTGAGTGAACGAAACCCTAAAAATGAGCCTTGCTAAACTCAGGTGACAAAGCGTTGCTAGTTCCGTGGTACTACCCAATAAAAAGGGAGGGGATATAGAAAAATGAGCCTTGCTAAACTCAGGTGACGAAAACGTTGCTAGCTCTCAGACTATATGTTTGATTCAATTCATGTTTGATGCAGAAAATACTCTTTGTACGAACATACTTGCACTAAACGTGGCTGCAGTGTTGCCAAGTTGGAGACTTTTATTTCTTATTCAAAATACTACCAAAATTTCATAATAGTAATCTTTGCTCTATTTAATGACAAACATTATTTGATTAAATAAAGCGAAGATTGCTAGTAAAAAAAAATGGTAGCTATTTTGAATGAAGAAGTACATCAATCTGGCAACATTGCCGTGGAGTTGGAGACGGCAACATCAGAAAGTTTTGTATATGTATGTGGACAGATCTAACTGATTTTAAAATTTCAGTTCCAAGAGATTGTGGATTCAAAAGTACCAATCGGAAAGTTACAAAAAACAGATCTTGAATCTGAAAATTAAAAAATTTATAAGAAAAAAATGTAGTATTTTCTTTTAAATTGTCAGGTGTTTTATGTTGAAACTCCATACTTTATTTTACTGCTCGTTTCAATTTTACATCAAATTATAAAATAATGTGTAGTATTTAATAAGTACTAAAAAATATACTGAAAAACTTAAAATATGGTTCTAATTAACAATAGTTAAAAGTTTTAAAAATTAAATTAAATAACTTTTAAATGTTATTTTGGAAGTGGCACGAACTCTCGTCTTGTTTTTCTGGAGAATAGACTAAAATTTTCATCGTAGCTCTTCACATGGGGCATATATGTATAGTCGAACACGAGGATTTTGGATTTGTGCTCATTAATTATTTTCATTATTTAGGTTAGTAAACGTACCATTGTTAATGAACCTTACATTTATATATATATTTTTTTTTTTTACATTTTTACATATTCGTACTCACATGCATTTTTTGATTTTATGTTAAAGTTTCCCACCAGTGTGAATAAATACCATTAATTAAAATTTAACATCAAAGACTAAAAAAAAAAAACAATTTACAACACTTTAATATTCAAATAAAAACTAAAATTTTATGTTTGATACGTAGAAACTCTGTTGGAGTTTGCAAAGAATGTACTCACAAATATTTAGAAAAACTTCGGAAACATAAATTGTTAGATTTGAAACTGATATTTTAAATGTATCCATTAAGCCTATTAAAGGTAAAATAGCTGGTTAAAAAAAAGTGTTACTGTCAATGACACGTAAGTCAAAATCATTCTCTACGAAATGGAAGAAATTATATCCGGAGCAGTTAACGAAATTTGACAAAATACATGCTAAACTATCTAAATGCATTCCTAGAAAACTTCATGATATAACCAGAAATTTCATTAATCAAATGGAATCTACAATTTCCAATTTTTGTTGCCTACTATATTATAATTCATGAAAGTACAATTTATTAATTAAAAATTATTGTAGAGTAATACATTTGAAATAGAGAAACATCACTAAAATTGCAGACGATTTTTCCTCCAAGACCATTATGTAACGCAATTCTTTTGAGTGTCCCTGTAAACCAGGGCATGAAATTTCAGTTGAAAAGGTACTAGCCAGACTAAAATTTTTGCTCGCCACTATTTCCCATTCATTCAGACAGTAACGTCGGTCACCACACCTGTCCAGAAAATGAACTATTTATGACAAACTGAATTGAAATTGACCATTGTTAGAAGGAGCTGTCTGTTAAATCCAGAACATTTTACATTCATTAAAAATATGAACAACTTTTAAAATGTTAAAAATTTGGGAGAAAGCGAATAAATTTTACCGTGTTTTAAGCAGCTGAGCTTAGGTGGCAAAACCTGATTCACTTCGCGCAGTAGTCAAGAGCGATCAGATTCGGCCTCGGAAGCGAAAAAAGTAGCCTTGGCGATTGCACGGTGCGAAAGTGGGGGAACGAATGAAGATGGGGGAAGCTCGTTCCTCCGTAGTAGAGAAATGGAAGTGGGTGACGCCACATTTTTTCTTCTTTTGGAAGATAAATACCGTCGCTTGATTTTAAAACACTTCCGCGGGTTGCTAGATTGAGGCACGATATTCTGAGAGTATACAGTTTGATTTGAAGCACAAGATTTCAAAAGACGAAACTTACTCGCCAACCTTAAATATTTGCTCGCCAATGGCGAGCTCGCGAGCGGAAATTTCGTGCCCTGCTGTAAACGAAACGAACTATAAACGCTACCTACACACTTCATTTTCAATATCAAACATTCCAAAGACATCCTCAATAGCATACATCAATTACATAACAATCCGGATGTATTTACGCGAGTTAGAGCGCGAACAGACGGACAGATAAGCCGAATTCATAAACCTTTTCAACTATGTTGTAAAGTGTTAAAAAAGACTATGTTGGAAAGTGTTAAAAACAGAAATAACTAATGTTAAAGTAATTTATTCTTTAGAAATAACTTCTTTTGAAGCAAAATGTTCGCTATTTCAGACAATTATTTCGATTATTGTAATTATGTACAGCGAAATTTTCAGGGAAAAAAATATTTTTTTAATGTGGGTTTTATGTTTGCAAAGTGTTCAAAAGACTGAATGGAAGTCAGTTTTTGGATTCTACATTATACAAATTTTAAAAGTCCTAATTTTTAGTTTTCCTGGGCTATCGTTTGGCACTCGAGAAGCACTACCCTGATAACACTCCAAAAGGTGCGTAATGCCAATATAATCTCAAATACTGAAAGGAAGTCGCATTGGCGAAATTTTCCAGAATGCTGGCCAAACCCTGGAAATAAAAGTTACACTCTGTCTACACACAACTTACATCAAAGTCCTTAAAATATGTTTAGTTCACTTTCATTGCGTAGAGTAAAGGCATTGCAGTTTATTTTAACTCATACATCGTGATGTCGAATCTTTTAAAAAATAGTTATCTTCATTATTCAAAACGATACACTGAAAATTAGTCTTTTCAAACGAATCAGGGTTGGGCAAATTTGTAATTGCAATTATCTGCAATGCAGTTACAATTTAATTGTATGTAATTGATTATAGTTACAATTACACGCCGTAAAAAATACTTGCAGCACTGCAGCCGGTATTTCTGTGCTTGAATGTGAGTAACTATAATCAATTACATGCAATTAAATTGTAATTTACATTGCAGATAATTGCAATTACAAATCTGCCCAACTCTGCTGGCGATAATTTTGGAATTTTATGATGCAACTGTGTTTTAGAAAATATGTATCATTAGGCTTTCATCGTAAGTATTTGCAAATTTGGAGAAAGCCACTACAGAATGAGTAATTTCCTATTTTTTAAACTATTTTTATGAAACAATTTTGATATTTACCCGTATCCAGTTGAGTTAATAAATGAGAGAAAGTGTTTGTAATCCTATATTTACAACATGATTAATTTTAATTTGAAAAAGACTGCTACTTTATTAAATTATTTTATTTAATAAATGCATGAAATGATGTGCATCTTGCATTGAAAATTCCTCTATATGGTGCATGCGAACTTTGCGTTTCACACATTACACACCCCAAAGCTCAGTTTATGTGTGCATTTTTGTTTTAATAGTAGACCTATACCCAATTAAGTGATTCCGGTAATTTTTTTATTTTTGGCAGTATTAGAGGTAGTGGGGGTACCTTTTACCACGACTGTACTTAATATATTCAATAAATATGCTATTTTTAAGAATAACTTATATGCAACACTTCTTTCTGTATGTCCCCCTTTCCGTTTTTTTCTAGTCCACATTATCTCGGATGATAAGGACATTTCTGTCTGAATTTATGTATTTTGTAGAACCTAAGATATTTCGTTTACCTATTTCCAATTATTTTCAAAGTTACTTTTAATTACTTTCTCTGTTTACAGAAGTTCAGAATTACATTCTGAAAGAGAAAATCAGCCATTTGGTGAAAACTGCCTCTCTCAAAATGGCAAAGAATAATGAAACGGAAGAAAGAGAAGAAAGAAATAGTGGTAAGAAATATGTTTTTAACCGACTTAAACAAAGACTATACAACAACAATGAGTTTATATAGATATATAATAGATAGATAGATGGATATAGATATATTATATGCCCACGCATAACTCTTAAACGAGTGTTCCGACTTTGAGGGGGGGTTTCCTTTTTTCTTTTTGGACGATCTCATTCTACTGATGAAACCGTTTCAATGGGTATATTATGTCAGTTGCCCTGGCTTTCATAGAAAAAGGGTCCGTTGCTCTGGAAGTTCGCAGACAGAAATTGCCCAAGTGCCTTGATTGATTACCCAATACCCAGTATGAATAGTATCTCAGAGTAGGACTTGAAACTGAGCTTTTTTCATTACTAGATGTTTAAAATTAATGATAGTTAACTTCACAGTGATCCAGCATCATCGAATTTCAAGTGTCTTTGAGATCCAACTCGATTCCATGCAGTTATATTTTTACTTGTTTGTTTTCACGGGCGCACAGCGCACATACATGCGTTATAATGATAGCAGCATTGCCGAAATGAAAATCATGCACTATTGATATTCCGATACAATGAAGTTGCTGCATTAAGGGATTTTGTTTTGTTTCATGGGTGCGAAACGCTCATATATGCATTATAGTGGCCGTGGCATAACCGAATTTCATGTATTTTTGAGATTTCAATACAATGAAGGTGTTACATCCAGTGATATTTTTTGTTGTTTGTTTCTTTTGCTCCATGGGCACAAAGCTCTTATACATGAGTCATAGTAAACGTGGCATTACCGAACTTCATGTACCTTTGATATTACTATACATGGAGTAGAGTCCTGCATCGGGTCGGGTTATCCGCACCCGATCCGACCCGCGGTTCGGGTCAGGTCGAGTTGGCACTGTATTTTTTCGTTGTTGTCCGGGTTTGGGTCGGGTTGACTTCTACTTTTTTGTTGCGGGTCGGGTTGCGGGTTGAGGTATTGCGGGTTCGAGTTGACCCGCTTTTCCAAAAGAATGTACACAATATTTTTGCATGTTAAAATTATGTATACAATAAGACCTCCATAATGGGCACTCTCGAAAATCGACCTTTTACGCTACATGGAAAGGAGCAAAAAAGGCCATTCATCTAATCACTTGATCATAACTCGCTTTTTTTTTTACAAACTGTGTTCTGTGCAACAATTTGCGAATGTCAGCGACAAATCTGAGTTGCAGTGTCATAGATTTTTTCATTGACTTTTGCTGATAAAACGAAACAAATTGCTAGCTCACAAAAAGAATAAATTTTCTTGCGGTTATACTAACGCATTATTATATCTAATGTTTTAATACCGGATATCTTCTTTGTGGACTACTTTTTCATAATTGTATTGAAATATGGATTAATTTTCTGTTTCTTCGGTTTCGGGTATAAATAGTTTGGGGCTCGGGTCGGTTTCGACCTGTCTTTAAGCAAAATTTTTATGTTCGGGTCGGATACACAACCCGACCCGTGCAGAATTATAATTCCTTGTCCTCAATTTCAAATGTAGATTAAGTCTTCCGAAAAAATCTAAAAATAGCGAAATAGTGACTATTTTTGAAAAGAAGTTTGTAGTCGCTACTTTAACAAGTAGTTTTGATTGTAGTTAACTACATTTTTGATAAAGTAGTTGTAGTTCGCTACTAAAATAAAGTAGTTTTTCAGACCCCTAACTTATTCACATTCAAATACGTGTTTATTTTCATAGTTCTGTTCAAACTTTTTGTGAAAATCCCAACAATCGGACATGCTAAAACCTAAATTTGAGCCGGAAGAATTATTCAAGGTTCAACCTGACTCGCAGAAAGAAAATAAGTCATCCCGACCGAAAAAATAAATAAAAGCAACCCGACCCGCTGCTGGACTCTATTCAACGTTCTCGAGGTGTTCTTTATTCCGAGGTTTCACTATATTTGAATATTAAAGAAAATAGATTTGTCCATTTTTCTATAATAAATATAAAATTTGTATTAGAGATATAATTATACATTACTTTTCATTATAGCAATAAAACATGATTTATTGTTCTTTCATTGCGAGTGCGGGTCGGGTTGCGGGTTGAGGTATTGCGGGTTCGGGTCGGGTTGCGGGTCGCCAAAAATTGTTTTTGCGGGTTCGGGTCGGGTTGCGGGTCGCCAAAAATTGTTTTTGCGGGTTCGGGTTGGGTTGCGGGTCCAGAAATTTTTTTTGTCGGGTTCGGGTCGGGTACAAACCGACCCGTGCAGGGCTCTAACATGGAGGTTACTGCATCCAGTAATGATTTTTTTTTTTACGAAGCACATATAGGAAGGACACGAAGCGCACGTACATATATTTTTGTGATAGCAGCAATACCAAATTTGATATATTTTTAAAATTCCTATAGAACGCGGTTGCTACCACCATTATTATTTTTAACGTGCAGAAAGCGCACATACTAAAAAACTACTACTTTTACTACTACTTACTACTACTACTTTTTTAGTATATGCGTTACAGTGATCGCGAAAATTTTTTTTTTCCTTTTTCACTGACAAGGGGACCGCCAAACATGATGCGCACAGAGTTTGATGATTTTAAAGTATGTTGTAGTGGTCATACCCCTAACTATTCAGGTCAAAGGTTTCCTTCAAATGGGCTTTAGTTTTCGAGAAATTTCGTGTTAAAGTTCAGTATGCATTTCAAATACCCATTAGTTCGCAGTCTTGAACAAGAACTCCGAGGTGCTGAGCTAGCCCGCGCGATTTGAGAGCGGGAGATGAGGGTTCTGTCCTCTCTAGTGACTTTTTTAACTTTATTAATAAATTTTATATATTTGTCGCGTTATAAGTTTTATGCAGAATTATGAATTCTGCATTTTTGAACTTTTTGATATTTTCCTAATAAATTCCATTTACATTTTCGAATTTTTCGTGAAAATTTATAGTTTTTGCGCAATTTTTATTTTAATATTTCTGTTGACGAAAATCCAAACTAATTTATGTAAAACGATTATTGTTTACATATATATATATATATATTTACCTATATATTTATCGTATTTATGAAATAATGCATTTATTTTTATTTGCATTTTCTATTTAAAAATTGTTTAATGATTAAGAAAAAATAACAAAATAATATATCCTTTTAATATTTGAATTGTTCTAAATATATTGAAATATGTTAACTGCTGAAATACTAAAATATTTATCATCACCGACTTCGACATTTTTAGTTTATTAAATACTAGCAAGCTACGCCCGCTACGCTGGTAAATTTCTTATAACGAACTTTTAATCCAACAAAATATTGACATTTCATAATTCACTTTTATATTTTAACAGAATAATAAAGCTACTATAATTTGTGACTCGTGCTATAGCCAATATATACGCCAGGACACGTCGCCCTTATCATTATCTTTTTACGCATGAAGGTTTCGCTATGGTACTCCATTGTGAAATTTGGTAATTTTTCAAACTCAATATTTGAAAAATGGCATAATCATTAGATTTGAAATTTATATCAAGAAAAATACAATTTTTTACCTTTCAAACGCAGTTTGCCTAACAATTTTCTGACAAATACTTTTCGAGCTACTATTTTTTTTCAGTAACTTCAAATGTTTCATTTTCCGAGATTAATCTGTGGCAACAATTAGCGAAAAACCCAGTCGTCAGAAACGCATAGTTTTTTTATTAAAGAGGCTGTTGGAGCAGGGATTGTCACCACCAATTTGCCACCATCAATTTTGAAATCGGTTCGTTAGTTCTAGAGATTCCATAGAAATTGTAATTTAGAATGTTTTTAGAACGCATTTCGCTCACTTCACCCTTTTAAATTTCGATTTTTTTTTTTTTTTTTTTTTTTTTTTTTTAGAGAGAGCATTTACATCTTATAAGTAACTACCATGCCAAATTTCAAATTTCTAGCTCCTTCAGTATAAAAAAAATCGCAATTTTAGAACGTTTTTCGCTCCTGCAACCCCCCCCCCCCTGGAGTTAGTGACACCGACATGAAATATAGCCTATGTTGGAGCAGGGGTTGTCACCATCAATTTGCCACCATCATTTTTGAAATCGGTTTGGTAGTTCCAGAGATTCCATAGCAATTGTAATTTAGAATGTTTTTATAACGCTTTTCGTTCATTTCACCCTTTTAAATTTCGATTTTTTTTTTTTTCTTACAGAGCATTTACATCTTATAAGTAACTACAATGCCAAATTTCAAATTTCTAGCTTCTTCAGTATAAACAAAATCGCAATTTTAGAACGTTTTTCGCTCCTGCACTTCCCTGGAGTTAGTGACACCAACATAAAATATAGCCTATGTTGGAGCAGGGGTTGCCACCATCAATTTGCCACAATCACTTTTGAAATCGGTTCGGTAGTTCTAGAGATTCCATAGAAATTGTAATTTAGAATGTTTTAGAACGCTTTTCGCTCATTTCACCCTTTTAAATTTCGAATTTTTTTTTATTTTGTTCTTAGAAAGCATTTACATATTATCAGTAACTACAACGCCAAATTTCAAATCGGTTCGGTAGTTCTAGAGATTCCATAGAAATTGTAATTTAGAATGTTTTTAGAACGCTTTTCGCTCATTTCATCCTTTTAAATTTCGAATTATTTTTATTTTGTTCTTAGAAAGTATTTACATCTTATAAGTAACTACAACGCCAAATTTCAAATCGGTTCGGTAATTCTAGAGATTCCATAGAAATTGTAATTTAGAATGTTTTTAGAACGCTTTTCGCTCATTTCACCCTTTTTAATTTCGAATTTTTTTTATTTTGTTCTGAGAGAGCATTTACATCTTATAAGTAACTACAACGCCAAATTTCAAATCGGTTCGGTAGTTCTAGAGATTCCATAGAAATTGTAATTTAGAATGTTTTTAGAACGCTTTTCGCTCATTTCACCCTTTTAAATTTCGAATTTTTTTTTATTTTGTTCTTAGAGAGCATTTACATCTTATAAATAACTACAACGCCAAATTTCGAATTTCTAGCTGCTTCAGTATAGAAAACATCGCAATTTTAGAACGTTTTTCGCTCCTGCACCCCCCTGGGGTAGTGGCACCGACATAAAATATAGCCTATGTTGGAGCAGGGGTTGTCACCATCAATTTGCCGCCATCACTTTTGAAATCGGTTCGGTAGTTCCAGAGATTACCCCCTACAAACAAACAAACAAACAATCTTTACTCCTTTATAATATTAGTATAGATGGAACTAATTGTGTGATACATATCGCAAAAATATTCTAAACGAATTCCGTATTAAAAATCGCCTTTAAATATATTCTTTACGTAAATTGTTTTAACAATATCGGAAGAATGTATAAATTAGCATATTATATCTTCTTTAAATACTTAAATTGTGATAAATATATTTAAAAATGCATTAAAAGTTGAAAAAGAATTATTTCAAACGTTATAATTGTTTGCAAAGGAAGCTAAACGAAATGAATAAAAATAAAAATTTTATTTATTCTGATATTACGGTAAAAGTCATTGCAGACGATTTTTTTTTCAGATATTTTTTATATGTATTGTAATTTACAAGCGATTTTTCATTTCTAGTTGAATTTTTCTGTATGGCATCGACTTGTTAGAAGAGAAAAAAAACTATAATATATTATTTTTTATTTGTGCAAATCAAAAATTATGTTGAGTTTGAACTTTACGTATTTAAATAGCATAAAAAATATACATATAAAAGGCTAAAATTTGGATGTAAGCGTTACTCTTTAATATTTTATTACTCCTTTCGATATATGCTGTTGAAACCTAATCATACATACCTTTAGAAGATTTGAGATAAAAAATATATTGTATAAATTATAAAAAAAATGATAAATTTTCCTTTAAAATTTCATAAAGTTAAAAAAAAAAAAAAGTATTATTTTAGAACGGTTATTAAAATATAAAGGGTAAATAATAAAAAAATTAAACAAAATCTAGACATAAATTAGTTTTGAATTTCGTCAATAGAAATATTAAATTAAAAAAATTAAATTTTAAAAAAATGTAAATTTTTACGAAAAATTCGAAAATGTAAATGGAATTTATTAGGAAAATATCAAAAAGTTCAAAGATGCTGCATAAAACTTATAACGCGACAAATATATAAAATTTATTAAAAAAGTCATTAGAGAGGACCACGGAGTTCTTGTTCAAGATTGCGAACTAATGGGTATTTGAAATGCATACTGAACTTTAAACCGAAATTTCTCGAAAACTAAAGCCCATTTGAAGGAAACCTTTGACCTGAATAGTTAGGGGTATGACCCCTACAATATACTTTAAAATCATCGAAATCTGCGCGCATCATGTTTGGCGGTCCCCTTGTGAGCATAAATTCAGTTTGACTGGTGGTATCTATGACTGTTTTATCCGTGATAAACAAACGTTTTTGTTTTTATTAACTAAAATCGTAACCTTGTTGCCAAGATAATTTTTATAGTTCTGCCACTTAACTTAATATTAAAAAGGAATCTTTAACGTGTTTTGGCTACGATTTGCCCCTCTGGTTTAAAATCATAGCCTTTCTTTTGTCAGGACAACTGCAATATTTTTTAACAATGGGAAATTAATGCCAAGGCCACTGACTCTTGATGGTTTCAATTTCATTAGAATCCAAAAAAATGGAATATTTGTCTGTCTGTCAGTTTTCTTGACTTTTGTTTTTACTTTGTAGGTTCTGACTTTCTTAAACATTGACCAATCATCACGAAATTTGAATACGTTCTTAAAGTACAAAATATTACGTCGAAATATGACGTTAGTCATTGTATCGTGAATAGTTTTTGTTTGTTTGCTGGGGTTTTTTTTGTGTGTGTGTGTGTGTGTGTGTTTTACAAGGTCACATTATGAATTTTAATGTATGATGATCGTCTAATATATGACGCGTCTAAATAAGCCGTATTGGCAACAATTTAATTTAAAGTGAATGTGAATAATAATAAAGGGTTGCTAATTAAAAGAAACACTCCATTGTGCCAAATCATTATCACTAAAATGCGCCAACTGGCGTGCAATAAATTAAATCACTTGAAATAGCTTTTTTTTTATTGCTTGTTAGTAATTGAATATAGAGCTGTGTACTTTTTATAAACATACGACTTCCTTTAAAAATGCAACTTTAAATTTCAATATAAAATCTATATATTTTTTTCTGTGTGTAATGTATTGATACCTAAAAGGAATAAACTTCTACTAATAACTACATTAATTTCTATGCTTTTGTCGATACAAATTATGAAAGGACGTAATGATTTTTGTTGATGAAATGAATTTCGAAGATTTTATGTGTGTTAAAATGCTTCTTATAACACGCAATTTGATTTCTTTCATATTAGTATTATTATGTAAATTGTAAATATTTAACTCTTACACAGAAAAAATAAAACCCAATTTGGGTCGAAAGATTCTTAGGTATGTGCCCAAATTGGGCCATCCCTGTTTTAGTTACCACTGTGTATCCATTTCGGGCACTGTTAAATACCCATTTTCAAAAAAAAAAAAAAAAAAAAAAAAAATGGGGATATTTAACAGTGCCCAAAATGGATACACAGTGGTAACCAAAGCAAGCATGACCCAATTTGGGCACATACCTAAGAATGTTTCGACCCAAATTGGGTTTTATTTTTTTCTGTGTACGATCTGTAAATCAAAATATGATTACAAGCATTGATATTCTAAGACTTATTATTTTTTTATTTTTTTTTTACTTTTTTATTACATGAGGAGGAGGGTTCTGCCCCCTCAACCTCCCATTGTCTCCTAATTTGATAATCGTAACTCAACTCTGAAAATCGTAACTTAATTTTCAGTATATTAAATACAGGGTGTCCATAAATGATTGTCCCGGTTTCCTTACCTCATAACTTTTGATTTAAGAATATGACGAAAAGTATTATTACATATTCGTAAATTACAACTCAAAAAGTTTTTTTTAATAATACAAACAAACGTACATATGAGTAAAGTTGCAACTGAAAATGTTATTAAACAACTAACGATTATAATCAAATAATAATTAATATTTAAATTTGATCAAATTTATCAAAAAAAGTCCTTCCGGCCTGTACCGGGAGGAAAAGGTAGCTTTCCTATGTTAAGAAATCCTTGATCACATGTTCTGTTAGCGGAGTTATGCTCACGGCGCGCGTTACGTAATGTGACGTAACCCCGAACGAATTAGAAATCTTGTTTTTGTCAGCTGGAATAATTTTGTATCTTGAATATGATCTTCTTGGCCGCTCTCCTGGAATTTTATAATTATATTCAGTCTAATATTTAATTTAATTTACTTTTGTGTTAAGTGTGTTGTCAATAAAAATAAGAAAATACATCAAGCCTATTATTATGCATCTATCATCCCTACACTCTCCCAGATATTATTTATTGTGTTTCTTCTTTCGACATAATGTTTTTCTGACACCTGCTGCTGATTATCATTATTTTTTATGGTGCGGAAACCCGCGAAATCAAGAAATTGTTCTGAATTGTTCATCGATGTGACTATATAGGAAAAAATATTTATTGGAAGTTTTTTTTTCTCCTCTTGTGGACTATGCTCGGATAAAAGGTACTGTAAAAACTTTTTTATTATTATTATTGTTATTCTAAAATGGAAAAAGTCGAAAAGTTAAAGGCAAAACGGAAGCTTGCTCGAACTTCATGTACGAAATTGATAACTTCTATCGATACATTTATTCAAAGTATTGATACTCAAAGTGACAATGATAAATTTAAATTATCTGAATATTTAATAAATTTACAGGAAAAAGAAAATGAACTTAAAAATTTAAATGAAAAAATTGAAGAATTAATAGATGATGCAACGCAATTTGAAAACGAAATTCAAAAGTCACTTGAGTATGATGAAGCGATATCTGATTCGAAAACCAATATTAGAGGTAAATTAAAACAATTCAAGGTCGAGCAAGCTGAATCTGTGAAAAGTATTAATAGTATTTCTAATTTAAATAATACATCACAGAATCCTGTCAATTTACCCAAACTAAATATAACCGCCTTTAGTGGTGATCCAAGTAAATTCTTGGAATTTTATAACAGCTTTGAAAGCGCTATAGATTCAAATGAATCATTAACTACAGTTGATAAATTTTTATATTTGAAATCTTTCTTAACCGGTGAAGCTTACAAATCAGTAGCTGGTTTTGCTTTAAAAGACGAAAATTATAAGTCTTGTTTAACTTTACTAAAAGAAAGATACGAAAAACAAGACCAGTTAATTAGTTGTTTTGTTAATAAATTATTAGAAATCGAACCTGTTAAATCTTCATCAAATATTAAGGGTCTCAGACATATTTATGATGAAAGTGAAGTCAGTATTAGGAATTTGCAATCTATGGGTATTGCTTCAGATAAATTTGGATATATATTAATCCCTATATTGTTAAAACAATTGCCACATAATTTAGTGGTAGAATTTCACAGAAAAAGGGATCCTAAGAAAATGGGTGATGTAGGAGAATTAATGAAATTCATCAAGTTTGAAATCGAATCTAGGGAGGCTGCAGATTTAGTGTCAGGAATTTCGTTGAAAGGTCAGGAAACGTTTCGTTCGAAAGCTGAATATTCTAAAGAGAAATTTAAAGTAAAAAATAATTTCCCGACATCAGTTGCATTAAATACTGTTACTAAAGGTGTTTGCATTTTTTGCAATTCTAATACACATACTGGATTAGGATGCAAAATCTTAACCAATGAACAAAAAAGATTTAAGTTAAAGAAAGACGGACGCTGTTATAAATGCTTTTTCAAACACTTACAGTCAGCTTGTAAAGTAAAAATTCAGCCCTGTCAAACATGTCAAAGCACACAACATAATCACTTATTTTGCCCACAAACAAAATGTAAAAAATTAGTTGAAAATCAAGATACAAAATTAAAACAAGTTAGCCAAATTCCTAAAAATGAAACAGTAATGCAATCTATTCATAGGTCAAAAAATTTGAGGAATAATTATGTCACTCTACTGCAAACGGCTTGTGTTCAAGTGGAAAGTGGATCTAAAAAATTATTTGCCAGAATACTATATGATTCTGCTTCCACAAAAACCTTCATTCGGAGTGATTTGGCAAAGGCATTAAATGCCAAAATCTTAAGAAAAGAAAAACTTTTCATTTACACATTTTCTAACAGAAATCCTACAGAAAAAGAATTTGAATTTGTATTAATAACCTTGAGAAGCAGATATCATCCGTATAATTCTGTTAATGTTGAGGCATTAATTACGGATGAAATCTGTGGTACCCAATTATGTCAAAATATTAATCCCCGGGTTCAAAACCTTATTTCAAAGGAATATCAATTAGCTGATTTATTCGAGGTAAATTTACCAGTTCAAATTTTATTAGAAGCTAATTATATTTATGAAACATTATGTGGATCGCTTACCAAAATAAACAAGCAATTATACTTTCAAACGTCTATTTTCGGAACAATATTAGTTGGACAAATGCCAGATAATTATTCGATGAATTCTATTTCTTGTTTAAATGTAATTTGCTATTCGAAAGAAAGAGATTTAACATGTTTAAATGTTTCAGGTGAAAATTTAAATACACAGTTAAAAGCATTTTGGGAACTTGAAGCAATTGGTATTATTGAAAGTAATGAAAAGAAAATTTCTAATTATGAAGTAATAAATGAGTTTCAAGAAAACTTAAAATTCGTGAATGGTCGCTATGAAACACGTCTTTTATGGAAAAATTCTCGTGATATGCTTAAAAATAATCTTGAAGTAGCAAAAAAGCGGTTTTCTAGTTTGGAAAATAAATTCTTGAAAGATGAGTCTTTATTCAAAGAATACAATTCTATTTTGCTTGACCAAGTTAATGAAGGTATAGTGGAATTGTGCCCTAAAACATTTTCCGAGAATAACTGTTACTACATGCCCCATAGACCTGTAATTCGAGAGGATAAAATTACATCAAAAACTCGGATTGTTTTCGATGCTTCCTCTAAACAAGTGGATTCCTTATCTTTAAACGAATGCCTGAATCCGGGTCCTAACTTGAACCCAAATGTTCTGGATATTATTTTAAAATTCCAATTACACAAAATTGCCCTTTCAGCTGACATTGAAAAAGCCTTTCTCCAGATATCTATAGCGGAAGAAGATCGCGACTACTTAAGATTTTTATACTATGAAGATTTTGACAAAAATAAAGAAATTGTCCCCTATAGAATGAATAGGGCTACTTTTGGTGTCACCTGTAGTCCGTTTATCCTTGCCTGTACTATCAAAAAATATATAAAAATATATAAAGACTCTCACAAGAAAACATTTGAAATCCTTAATTCGTCCCTTTACGTAGATGACTTGTTTACCGGAGAAAATGATGTTGTATAGGCTTTTAATTTATCTAACGAAGCTGTTGATATTTTGAAAGAAGGGGGAATGAATTTAAGAAAATTTGAAACTAATTCCGATGAGCTTAGGAAAAGATAGATTGATAAGAGCTTACCTATTTCTAATGCCGATCCACCAAATAACTCTCTAAAAGTATTAGGCTTAACTTGGAACAATAATGAAGATAATTTGGGACTAGAATTACGTCCATTTTTATCAAAATTAAATAATGATTCTTGTACAAAACGGAATGTCTTGAAAATTGCAGCTATGTTGTTTGACCCGGCTAGGTTAATCACTCCTTTTATTATTCGAATTAAATATTATTGCAACAATTATGGGTAATGGGCATATCATGGGATAAAAATTTTTCTGGTGAGTTAGAAAATGATTGGAAAGCTTGGATTTCAGAAATACAGGATCTCTCACAACTGAAAATTCCCAGATATTACTTTAGCACCCTGATCATGGAAAAGGAGGGTCTCCAGTTACATATTTTTACAGATGCTAATCCTAAAGCCTATGGCGCAGTAGTATACTTACGATATCAAACATCTAAAGAAAAATTTAAAACTAGTTTTGTCATGTCTAAATCTAGAGTTGCCCCCTTGAAGAAATTAACTCTCCCACGTCTTGAATTGATGGGAGCAGTTATTGGTGCAAGACTTGCAAATTATCTTAAAAATATTCTCCAGGTATTCCAGTTTGTTTTCTGGACAGATTCTGAAATTGTCCTTTATTGGATAAAAGGATCAACAGAAAAATGGAAACCATTTGTCGCGAATAGAATTTCAGAAATTCATGACTTGTCTGATCCTAGTTTATGGAGACATTGCGAAGGCAAACTTAATCCTGCCGACCTACTCACTAGAGGTTGTTCAAGAAAACAATTGGTCAATTCTCAAAAATGGTGGTACGGTCCCGAATTTCTTTCCTTGCCTGAAGATCAGTAGCCCAGAGTTAAAATACCCGCAACTCAAGTGTCTAATGTTTCTGAAGAGCGGTCTCGAAAAGCAGAAATTATTTCTTGTGTAGTTAACACAAATAACGCTGATAAAATTCAAATTTTAAATTTGTCAAGGTATAGTTCACTAAAGAAGTTGTATCGAGTAACTGCATGGGTATTTAGATTTATTTTCAATATAAAACTAAAAGCAGAAAAACGAAATCTTTCAGAGTTATTAGCTGATGAAATAATAAATGCCGAAAATTTTTGGGTAAAACTTGTTCAAGAAGAAAGTTTTCCTGAGGTTATAAAATGCTTAAAGGTTAACAAAAATATCCCTAAAGAATCCAACCTTTTGCAGCTAAATCCTGTGTTGTCAGAAGAAGGATTACTCTTGGTACGAGGGCGGTTACAAAAGGCTAACTTGACATTTTATGATAAACATCCTATCGTGCTTCCTCCCAAACATAAATTTACTGAATTGATTATTAAAGATTCCCATGAAAGGGTTTTGCATGCAGGAGTATCAGACACACTGGTACAAACTCGTGAAAAGTTTTGGATTTTGAGAGGTAGACAGTGCATAAAATCAGTCCTCAACAACTGCACAATCTGCAAGAAATTTAACATACGTCCTGGTCAACAAGTAATAGCACCTCTTCCAGGTGACCGCATTAACGAAGCACCCCCATTTTCCGTTACAGGCCTAGATTTTGCGGGGCCTCTATATGTGAAGGGGAGTGATAATAAAAATTACATCTTATTGTTTACTTGCGCTATCACAAGAGCAATTCATTTGGAGCTTGTGAAAGACATGTCAACTGCAGAATTTTTATTAGGATTTCGCAGATTTATTTCAAGAAGAGGGCTATGTGCTATAATCTACTCCGACAATGCAAAAACTTTCAAAAGAGCTGAGCTTGAATTAAAAGAAATGTGGAAAGCTATCCGCCATCCGGACGTAAAAAAGTTTTACGCCGATCGGGGAATTTCTTGGAAATTCATTGTCGAACGTGCTGCCTGGTGGGGTGGCTTTTATGAGCGAATGGTGCGCTCAGTGAAGTTTACGTAAAGTCATCGGCAAATCTTCGTTGACTCTAAGTGAACTGGAAACTCTTCTAGTTGAAGTAGAAGCTATCGTAAACTCTCGTCCATATTGACTTACATTTATTTTGAACTAGATGAACCATTTCTTCTAACCTCTGCTCATTTTATTATAGGAAAAAGAGTTTTGTGTTTACCAACTATAAAAGTAAACGATTTAACCTTACCAGCAACCAAAGAAACTTTAGTGAAACGTTTTCGTTTACGTGAGACTATTTTAAACTATTTTTGGAAGCGCTGGAAGAATGAATATCTCCTCAACTTAAAATCTGCTCACTGCACGGATCAAAATAAAACATCTGATTTCAAGATAGATGATGTTGTGCTTGTGCATGATGAACATTTACCTAGAGCTTTCTGGAAGTTGGGAAAAATTACAAAAAAATTTGTTGGAAGAGACGGAAAAATAAGGTCTTGTGAAGTGAAAACAAACAATTCCATTATTAAAAGACCAATAAATCTGTTGTATAATCTTGAAATCAGAAACTTGAAAAACTGAAAAACTTTTTTTTATTTTCAAAAGACTAAAATTTTTCTTGATGACATTTATATAGGACTTTTACTTCTCTTACTTATCCTTTTTTGAATTTTTCTAGAATAATATTTTTAACTGTTTCTTTTTATATTTTTAGTAGAAGATATTGTAATTTGGTTTTTGTGCTTATTGAAGAAGGTATGTAAGTATCAATATATATTTGCATTGTTTCTTGAATTTAATATTTGAAATTTTCTTGTGTTCATGATTTAATCTAGATAGCATATCAAACTTTGATTTCCAGAACTATAGTTGTATCTTGGACAGTTGTATCTTGACCTGAATTATTTTAAATTTAAATAATTTATTTTATATTTGACTGTCTTCTTGAAATTCTTGGGCAAAGCTTTAAAAATGTTTTGTTTTACTTACTTGGTTTCATTCTTGAATCTTATCATCTTGGATATATTATTATTATTTTACTTTTTATAATTTAATTTAAAACTTGTACTTGGAATAGATATTGATCTTGAATAATATTATGTTAAATTGTTTACTGGAATACCTTAATATTATTTTTTATTTGAAAATTGTGTACAATTTAGATAATTGAGGTATTATTTGTTAATTGAAAACTAGGTTACTTGTATTGATGTTATATATGTATGATCTACATTTTTTGAAAATTTTTGATGAACCCCCATGTGTTCATGGTGGGGCAGGATGTTAAGAAATCCTTGATCACATGTTCTGTGGGCGGAGTTATGCTCACGGCGCGCGTTACGTAATGTGACGTAACCCCGAACGAATAAGAAAACTTGTTTTTGTCAGTTGGAATAATTTTGTATCTTGAATATGAGCTTCTTGGCAGCTCTCCTGGAATTTTATAATTATATTCAGTCTAATATTTAATTTAATTTACTTTTGTGTTAAGTGTGTTGTCAATAAAAATAAGAAAAGACATCAAGCCTATTATTATGCATCTATCATCCCTACACTCTCCCAGATATTATTTATTGTGTTTCTTCTTTCGACAATGTTTTTCTGACACCTGCTGCTGATTATAATTATTTTTCATCCTATATCTTCATTTTAAAATTTTAACTAATGTTACACGAAAACAGCAACTTAAAATGCAAAGAAACGTTTACAAAAGATTCGTTAATACTGAATTTGAATAAGATATTCGCCAAATTATTGAGCAATAGCCAAATTGGCTTCATTTATGAAGACTTATTTTGGTCGCCTTAGGTAGCCTTTGGTAGACTTATTTCGCCAAATGTCGCCAGTTTTGACGAGAATTTGGCGCTAACGGATATGAATATATAGTTTTATGCGTATGATTGGGAAAATTACAACAATGAAAGAAAATAATTTGCGAGTAATCGCGTTAATGTGCTGTTTTGTTTCAAAATGTCAGCCACCCTAGAATTTCAAACTGCTCTATCTTAGCCATTTTTTAAAATAGAGGTAAACCAAAAAATGCTGTGGAATCCTCGTATCAAGACCTAACACGTAATTAAAAAATAAATTTGAATTTTTAACTTTTTTGTGTATTTATTTTAGTTTTAAATTTTTAAATTACCGCCATCTTGAAACAAAATGGCGGACCAAGCTGGCCAATGAACTTGGTCGAGACATTGGTGAGCTTAATACACACAATTGGTTTCATCGAAATGGATTTATAAATACGAGCGTTATCGTATGACATAGGTCAGATATATATATATATATATAAATCAACATTTGAACGGAGGGTGGTTTTGGGGTCTGGGGGTCATGATCGGTGAAAATATATCGAAATTTTCCGGAACTGCTTTCCTCCGAACGGCTGCAATAGGTAGCTTTATACTTTTTTGTATTGAAAGCTACCTAATTATTAATGAATTATGTAATATCTATCTAACTTTGTACTCATAATTCATTAACAGCTTTCTGTTAAAATTTTAAATTTACATTAAATTTAATTAAAATTTGATAAAATTTTAATATTAATTATTATTTGATTATA
Organism: Maratus michaelseni; assembly: GCA_963931845.1. NCBI lineage: Eukaryota > Metazoa > Arthropoda > Arachnida > Araneae > Salticidae > Maratus > Maratus michaelseni. Next base: position 94,021,543 of record OZ007589.1, on the reverse strand, counting down.
ATCGTTATTTGATTAATAGCGTTTTGAGTTGCAACTTTACCCATATCTAATTTTGTTTGCGCTATTAAAAAAAAGTTTTGAGTAGTAATTTACGAATATGTAACAATATTTTTCGTCATATTCTTAAATCAAAAGTTATGAGGAAAGGAAACCGAGACAATCATTTATGGACACCCTGTATTCTAGTTAAACTAATTATTGTGATAATGACATTAATAATTTTTGAACGGTTAATTATTCTCATAAATATTTTATTAATCATTCATAATCTTAATTGTTCAATTTGTGAGAAAATAAATTATTCGAGTCCTTCCCATAATTTTTAAATTGCTTTGCCACGGCTAAATGGCGATCCCATTTATTTTCGTTTTTACTCATTTATTTATTTATCTTTTACAGGAACTTACTTCCCTAATGTCAATCTCCATAAACAAACTCATTCAATATCATATTATCTCTTATGCTGCTGCCGAAAACAGAACCACACCGAATCAGAAGAATCGGAATCGACAAATAAATAGTATCATCCTCATTTCTATAATTATAGTAAAAGGAAACAAGAAGCCATAGACTCATTTAATTGGCACTAAAGACAGAAAAGAATTTCGCATTTTATGTCACTTTACAATGGTCATTTCATAAGAAAATAAATGTTACATACTGTGTTATTAATTATTTTTTGTCTTTGATAATAATTGAAGAGCTTGGTGGAAGAAGCTGTTATATAACAAACAAGAACGAAAAATCATGCGTCAAGCACAGATTATGTAACACTTTCCAACGCTTCCAAAATAATTTTACAAATCATTACCGTTTAATAAGCTGAAAGATAACATCTAAGTAAACAATTTGGAAAACGCATAACATATTTAAAAACGTAATTTCAGGAATTTCCAACATATACAATATTCGGAAAAATATCCGAATACTTTTATTCAGTCCTGTATAGGATCTATAGATTTGTATATATACTACATAGGATGCTAAGTTTTAGTTTAGTTAGTTAAACGCGTAGCACAGTTTAAAATTCTCCTTTTGGAGTTTCTGTCAATAAACGGAAATGTGTTCGCGAACTTTTGTGCTGCCCTGTATAGGATCTACAGAATTTATACACACCAAGTAATAGACAAGAAGTGAATTAAATTTAAAATCGCGTTCAGCAACTTAAAACGCACTTCCATGAATTATTGTTAACAGACAGTAGAGAATTCTTTTGTGTGTCCCTGTGACTGAACGATGACTGCTGTACTCTGCACACTCTGTAATATTCTGCAGTAAGCCTCTTGTAATGCACCTTAGTGATATTATATAAATTTCAATGCTTTTAAAATTGTGAAACATTATTTAATTAAACCGCAGACGATTTTTCTCCATAGACGTAATGTAACGGAATTCTTTTTACTGTCCCTGTAAAGTAACTATAAGTGCTATGCACACCCTATCCCATATTAAGCTTCTTGTAATGCACCTTAGTGATATATATCAATTACAATGTGTTTAAAATTGTGTAACATCATTAAAATAAACCGCAAATGATTTTCCCCCATAGACCGTAATGTAACGGAATTCTTTTGAGTGTCCCTGTAAAAAAACTATAAGTGCTACACACTTCAGTTGAAATAGGAAACATGCTATAGATAATGACAATAACATATAAAAATTGCAGGGCAATCCGAGCATATTTATGGGAGTTAGAGGACGGACAGACGGCAGACGGCCATACGGCCGACAAACCGAAGTCATAAACACTTTTCAACTAGGTTGGAAAGTGTTAAATATAAAATTTCGAAAAACTGAAGTGAAATTTTTTTTGTAAGAAATTTTAATGATTTTTTTTTTTTTTTTTTTTTTTTTTTTATTATTATTATTATTTATTTTTTTTTTTTGGTAACGTATGTTTAATATGTTAACTGTTGGTATAAACTCTCTCAGAAAAACTTATTAACATTTTATTTTCAAGTACTAAAAATTGTCAATATTATTTAAATTTTTAAATAGTAAAATATTAAATATTAACACGTTATTATTAAATATTAAGCGTTACGTGTACATGAAATACGTGGTGCTCGGAATCTTCCATTATTACTAAAAGTAATTTTTTATAGTAAATTTTCTATTATTTAATTTCATAATCAGTGTTGCCAGATAGTGGAAAGTCAATTTCGAAAATACTCCAGAAATATTCCCCAAATCAGTAGCTTTTTTCCAAAACATTCCCCTGCTCAATTTCCATTTTAAAAAGTAAATTTTAAATTTTAAATTTACTACTATTAAAAATATTTAACTAATTTCAGCTCAAAATTTTCCCCAAATCGAGGCTTTTTTTTTTTTAAATCCTCAGTTACAAAAAATAAAATAAATAAAGAAAGAATTTGTGAACTGATATTTTTATTGTGATCGATTACTTTCTTGAAGAATATAACACGATTTACAAAAAGATAAATACATGTTAGAATTAAATAAATATTAAATTAGAACTTAAAACACGTGTAAATTATAAACGAGTTTAATGATTGATATAATTGATAAATTTCTATTTACGAATCGATATCCAGTGTCACCTTATGACTAAAATTAACTTTAACCTAGAAACGTGAAATAATGAAAGAATTGTACAATCCCCAAGTTTTTCCCTAAAATTGTTTGCATTCTCCAATGACTTTCACAATAATACTTGCCCCCAAAAATACTCCTAAAGGTTTTAAATTCCCCAAAATTATGAAAAAAATAACAGTCTTCATAATATCTATGATTAAATTAGACAAAACTTTCCGTATGAAAATACCGAAAGTAGGAGATTAAAAATTCTGTAATGTACGCTCGCTGCAAAAGGGTTAATAAATAATACTTCATCTCTGTAAGATTAATTAGAATCTTAGTAATTTAACATTACGATATAATAAAATACCCCCACTTCCATTCATAAAATAAAACAATTTTGCAGAAGACGTAACATAACATGTTCTTCCTCTAAGCTCTTCAATGACTGCCAATCACAGCTCCCGTTTGTATCGCAATTTTTGCGCATAAATCTCTGCTTTTTGCAAATTTTGACACGTAGTTTGCGTTGCGTAACATGCTGACAAAATTTATTTGTAAAAAAATTCAAACTCTCTCGTTCCAACAAAAAAAAGGGGGTGGGGGGGGGGGGTTAATCCGGTTCTCAAAAAAATATTTTTACCACGTTTAACGATTCAAAATTTTTCATATACATTCATGTTCATTTTTAGGTGCGTTCGTAATTATATAAATACGTAGCATCTATAGTCGTCGTCTGCTCCGTCCGTTTGTCTATCTGTCCGCATATAACAGCGCAAAAACTACTCAACCGAATGGTTTGAAATGTAATATATATAATCGTTGCAGAATTTTGTCGAGTCATTTCAAACTTTATGAAAATCGAATCAAAACTTAAAAAGTTATTAATAAAAGTTTTCTTCATTCCATTAAATCTTATCACAGGTAATTAAGTCAATGATATCCCATGATAGGTCTATTATTCTACGTTGCCATGGTGATTATGTCATATTGAAGATGGAGTCATATTATTTCCGTATTACTGAATTTGAAAACCGAATTTGATACTAAAATTGTTTAATTGTAGCAATCCTATAATCTACCAATAGTATTTTGGATAGATGTTTCCGGAGAAATAGATATTAAACGGGAAAAAAAGAGTCTAAATATATATTTCAAGTTCTGAAATTTTCAAAGCTACAATTTAAGTTTCCCATTGGAATTTTCAGTAAACGTCAACAAAAGATAAAATTTTGTCAACTTAAAATGTACTTATTTTATTACGGAAATTAATAATATCATAATAACAAACGATACAATTCATTTTTTCAGTGAAATAATAACGATGATTTATTTTTACATTGTCTTGCATTGGATATTTGTTCATAATATAATTTTAATATAACAGAATTGTAATTAATTGTTTGTAAAAGTGTATTGAAACTTAATTTCATAAAATAAAGTTAATATCTATCACATGAAAATCTGCAAATAAAATAAATTTTGTATTCATGCATTTTTGTATAAGAGTGCAACAACTATTGCACCAAGATATGAATATTTATAAAGCTAGTTATAGTACGAACGCACCTCATTTGTCCCGTTTGACGTACAATTTCCAACTTGTTATACATAAAAACATGAAATCTGCAGGAATGACTGTTGAAGTTTTTGGTATCGAATAGAGGTTTTTTTTTTCTGTTAAATGTATTGCATCTTGAGTTATAAGCGATTGCTTTCTCTTGACGACCTATCTCGTACTCTTTTCACTTCCTTTTTCACGGGTTTAGCTGAATTTTCTAAATCGTTTGCAATAAATTCTTTCTGAAAATAAAAAGTAAATGCTTAATAAATTAGGTAGCAAAAAATTCAATTCATTTTTTTGTGATTTAGAAGAAACGCTCAATATAAAATTTACGTCAGCTACTGACAAATTAAGTATTTAATTCCTCTAAAAGATGTTTTTACAAAAAGAACAGATTCCACAGAAAAATTCTATTTAAAAAAATGTTTTGCTATATTCCGAATTAATATATTACTAGATATATACAGGGTGTCCACGTATAACCTGATCGACCTTTATTTTCGCAACCGTTGTTCCTAGATGCATACTTCCGATTACAAAAATGGTTTAAATAAAGTAAAGAATTATTTTTAAAGCGATTTGGGCCAAGAAAAACATTTATTAAAAAATTACGAAATTTAAATTTTTATACGGTCTCCCTGTCCTATAAGTGATATTTAGTAAAAAATTTACTGTGACACTAGCAAGTAAGACAAAAAAAAGGTCTCATTCATCTAACATTAAAATTGACCGAATTATGAAACTTTGAAATGCATGACTTATACCACTTTTTTGCATCTCAAAACAGATGATTTCGGCCATGCTTTCAGGGGTCGTATATAAAGTACTTGAACTTATTTCAAGGTATCTGCGCTTTAAAAGAAATCGTATAACTATTACGATTGAGTTAACTTTTATTAGTTAATTTTCAGATTAGTTAAAATATTTGTATTTTAACATATGTTTTATTTTGTAGAAAGAGTTTTAGATTAGATAACATAAACCTGCGATGGTTGTGTTTTTTTACTTTTATAATTACGTTTTATGTATTTTTTAACACTGAATAAAAATTTCTTCACTTTTAACCATCATGTCAGGATTTTTCGGAAATCGTAAATTTCAAGGTTAAAAAATAACGAAAAATCTGATACTATGAAATAGATGTAAGACTTTTTTATTCAGTTTAATTTTATTTAATTCAATAATTTATTCAATTGTTTGGCTTATACTGGGTATCTTACAGCTAAACAGCTCAAGGGTCCGATGAGGTTGGGAGGGGAGGGGGGATCAATTTTAACTTTGAGCTTTTTAACTTTGAAATTTGCTATTTGAGAAAAATCCTGACGCGATGGTTTAAAATGAAGGTTATTTTCGGATTCGGCGCTAAAAAATACATAAGAATCAATTTTCAAAAGCTAAAAATCATGGCACAACCCGAAATTTGAAACACAGTGTAATCTAACATCATTTTAAAATCTGTATCATTTTGTAAAGAATTGAGGCTGTTGTTTTTCATGCTTTTATTTAACAAAAATTCTGTTATTTTTATCCTCTTATATGTTCAGTACAAATTGTATATTTTGAATTAATATGTCAGAGTGATTTTATAGATTTCACATTAGATTGTAATGTTAATTTTGCTCTCAACTATTTTTTTGATATATCTGACGATTTCTACTACATTTATGAATGACCCCTATTTCGCAGCAAAAAATTTACTCCATGTTTAAACAGCTATTAATCGGTCAATTTTAATGTTAGATGAATGGGACTTTTCTTTGTCTTACTTGTTAGTGTCACAGTAATTTTTTACTAAATATCACTTATAGGACTGGGGGGCCGTATAAAAATTTAAATTTCATATATATATATATATATTTTTTATAAATGTTTTCCTTGACCCAAATCGATTTTAAAGTAATTCTTTACCTTATTTAAACCATTTTTGTAATTGGAAGTATGCATCTAGGATCAACGGTTGCGAAAATAAAGGTCGGTCAGGTTATACGTGGACACCCTGTATATATATATATATATATAATTATAATATCTTTGAATTTCAAAAAACACATCAAGTTCTTGTAACATTCTAATTAAATCTCCAAAGAGATAATTAATAATAATGTGTAGACAGAATACCACATAGTTAATAAATTAATAAGTGCAATCATAATTTTACTATAGCTTGTGCTTCAATAGTAATTGGCCAAAAATACTGAAAATATGAAGGTTATTTAAAAAGAGAGAGAGAAAAAAAAATTATAATAAACCATAAAATGTTAATAATTTGCAGTTGACATCAAGTGAATACAAATGTGTATATATATATACAGGGTGATTCAATAATGAATGGGCCAAAAAGAATAGCGCAGTGTGACTGCCGTAATGGATTTATTCAGCCGAAACAAATTTATTCTGCAACTACAATTATAAAAGTTTTATTTGGCAACAAAGAAAAATCATCGAATGATGAACTCGCCGCTAGAGGCGCTGTTAAACCAAATGTCGTCCATGCAGGAGAGAGCGTTCTGCGTTTCCGAATATGCCAAAACCTCCTCGGTAACTGTTGTGCAAAGACATTTTCGCAAGGAAATTTCGTAAAGAACCACCGCATCGGCATAACATAAACATGTGGGTGAAGCAGTTCCAGGATACCGGCTGCTTATGAAAGAACAAAAGCCCAGGACGAAAAGAAATAAAACCTGAAGTGGTTGAAAGAATTCGTCATTCGTTTTTACAGAGTCCCTCAAAATCAAAGCGACGTGCAGGTGCAGAACTGGCTGTCCCTCAGACAACGGTATACAGTGGATAACTGCAGTGGTGAACTCCATCACAAGGGATATGCTATCATGAGTGTGGCAGGAGCTTGATTACCGTGTAGACATTTGTTGTGTCACCGGAGGGGCACATATTGAACACCTGTAGAAACTTGAATAAATGTAGTTTTGAGGTAAATTTGAATTTTCTAAATATATTAATTACAACGTTCACAATCATGTTTTCTTTTTGTCCCATTCATTATGAATCACCCTGTATATATATATATATAGTAGATATATTTCGTAATAAACACTTTCTAAAATCAAATATTCTAAAATTAGTCAATTGGAAATATCATTCAGGATAACTGGTTTTCTGGTTAACTGGTTTCCGGGTAAACGGTTCCATACTGTGTTTGGTTAGGCAGTGGGAGGACGCTAAAATGAAGATTTTGACCGGGAGAAAATTCTGCATTTGGACCGCTATTGGTTACACAGAAAGTAATCTTAGACGAAGAAATATGTGTGTAACGCCAATTCATGTGTAACGCCCATTCATATTTTCATCCGCTGCACAGATTCTTCCAATACAGATTATTTTCTTCTGCGCACGGGATTGTAAGCACCGCATTTTTTTTTTTTCAAAAACTATAACAATAGAAGGGAAATTAATTACAAAGTAACTTTTTATACACTAGGGTGCTCTGCCCCCTGCTCGCTACGCTCACCAACCCCCGTTCTGATTTCACAGCCTCTTAAAACCTGGTAATGTATCCTGTTTTAAAAAGATGATGGTGATGATATCACGAACGGCGACTATCTTCTGTAATAAGGTTATGATGCTTTTTCATTTAACTGGTTATAATGCTTTTTTATTTAATTCATCTTTTTTATTTTTAATATTCATGTGTAAACACAATTTTTATGACGTAATTTTCTTTATTTCCTGCTTTCATCACATGATCATTTAATTATTATTTTTAACTTTCATTATTGTTTTTATTAGTCTCGCGCAAATTACATTTTTTATTTGAGATAAAACATAATCCTTTGCGCTTATTTAGAAATTGGCAACAATATATTCAATAAAAGATTTTTTACTCGATTTTTAAGGATTTTTTGAGTTTTTATTGTCCGACCGTGATATTTTTTTTAATTTCTGAAAGCTTGTTATATTTCGCGTCTGGTGGTATGATTTTCGAATCCGTAGGATGGCTAGAAAAAAAGTAATAGCTCCTCAAAAAAGTCCCTAGTAAAAAAGCGATGAAACTAACCCGGAATATCTACGCAGAATTTGATTGGTCTAAATCGTTTTTGGCTCAGTTCCAGATTACTTTTTTTTAATATAGAAGGATACTGAGGAACATCTCACTCTGCAGAATTTGTGTCCTCCTCTGACACCCTGTATATGTTTCGGCTAAGAATTGAAGATGTAATTCTTCCAGAAACTTTTACAAAAAATCTCGAATTCACAACAAAATGTTCTAATAAGTTTTTTTTTTTTTTTTTTTTTTTTTTTTTTTCAATCAGTTTGCTATAGGTAAATGCAGAAAAATCAACTCTAGGGAGCGGAAAAAATTTTCATTTTAGACAATTTTCCATCTTGGAATTTATTATTTTTCTTATAAATGAATTATCTCTTTTGGACCATGAAAATGCTCTGTTTCAAGCAAGATACCATTGTATACAGATTCCTTTTTCACGATTTTTGCTGTAATTGTTTACATTAAAATCTAAATACTTAACAAATTAGGTAGCAAAAAATCCAATTCATTTTTTGTGAAGAAACACGGAGTATAAAATTTACGCCAGCAATTGAGAAATTAAATATTCAATTCCTCTAAAAGATGTTTTTACAAAAATAGCTGATTCCACAGAAAAAATATTTTGCTAGATTCCCAATTAATATATGTACCAGAGGGCCCGTGCGAGGATTTCGCACTAAAATCTAACATTTTTTAGGTACTGCTCTATTATCCCGACGACCACTTTTCATAACAAAAAACTACCGCCAAACTGTGCCAAAAATGCAGTCCCATTGACTTGATATCAGAAGCATTATACGTGTTTGTTACGTCATCAAGTGGTTTTTTAACGCGACATTTGCGTGTATTTTTCATTATGTTTTACTGATTTAATCGTTATTTCATTCATTAAAATAACAATTGTGTTCTTAAATTCTTATATTTTATTTATTTATTTATTTTGATATTCCAATGACAACGTTCTCCGGTTTATTTGGCGATAGTTTTTTGTTATGAAAAGTGGTCGACGGGATAATAGAGAAGTACCATTTTTTATCAATATGTAATATTTCTTAGATGCAGGTTTAAACATCTAAAGAAAAAGTAAGGATAAAAATATCTGCGAACAACATTTAGTTTTTAGTCAAGCTAGAATACCATCTAATTTATTCCATCAAAGCTAGAGTAAAAGCTGATCCAAGATTGCAAAAGGCACGCGCGAGAAAAAAAAAATAACAATCGTATTTTAACTGCATTAGAAAATGACGTCCTTCGCTTCGGGAAAAACATGGGACATAGAAATATAAATCTAAACATTTCAATTTCAGTTTCGCTTTTTAATCATAAATATAAAATAAACCCGTGCGGAAGTTTTTTATAATAATTGCTGAGCATCATATAATGTGGTATTTTATTTTTTTGGCAACAATAATTTGAAGAAAACCTTTCATTTCTTTTATGAAAACAATGCCGATTTAATTTTTAATTTTCAGCAAATTTTTAATCAAAAACATGTTTTAACGAATTGTTAAGTGTGCTATATCAGAAGGCAGTTCAAAATCCTTTCATATGGTATCTCATTCGTCGTTCTGCGTTTCGTATTTTCTGAGAAAAAGGGATGTTGACAGGAGAAATAATATATAAGGATTTTATATACATATTTCGTAATAAACACATTCTAAAATCCAGCATCCGAATTACAAATCACTACACGCTCAATTCATATGGGGGCGTTTCTAACACTTTTCCACCTAAATTAGCTTTGTATAAAAAATTGTAATTGGAATTATCTGCAATGTAATTACAGCTTAATTGTGTGTAATTGATTATAGTTACACACATTCAAGCAAAGAAATTTCATCAAATAATGGGATGGGAGGTGGTTCCATCAAGAGTAATTGTAACTATAATTAATTACACAATTAAATTGCAATTACATTGCAGATAATTGCGTTTACAAATTTGACAAAATCTGAAGGGTTGAAAACCAAAATTTGTAAATTAAATGTTTTCATACTAAAACAACATTTATTTGCGTTAATACAGCAGCGTAAATTTTTTCTACAACTTTACTATCATACTTTAAAAAAAAAATTGTTTTTTGGCGGTGCAGATGTAACATAAATACAACCCAAAAAACTAATTTTATCAGGCGTGACGTGAATTTTACACACGAAACAAATATATATTTTTTTAATATGAAAATAAAGTCTTGGAAAATCGGCGCTGCAGAATTTTAAGGTAAGGTAAATAATGCTGGAAAAGTATTTAAAAAATATTTACAAGTTTGGGCTTTAAACCTGTTTTAGTACAGAATTATTTTAGGTGTAAAACTGACAGACACGCCCACACACCTGAGCGTGGATCGATGGTACAATAAAAACAAATTTCAATCCCTGGATAAAATTTTATCATTCACATGAAATAATATCAAAAAGTCAATGTTTACAGAATAATTTATTCGTCGCAAAAGGTTATTTTATAAATAATCGAAATTCTGCATTGAACTTTCAAATCTAAAAGAAACTAAACAATTCCAGTTAGTTCCTCCTTTTTTAAGAATAACGAAATAAACAAAAGTTGCTGGAAATTGCAAGTGTTGAAAATTAAAACAGTAAACAGAGATAACCAAATTGTGAAAGAAAGCTTCCAGTCAATGATATATATATTTAATTTTAACACAACAATGGCAGTAAGTTAAGCAATAAATAAAAATCATTACGAAGTTGCGGGAGAGAAAGCTAGCGAAACTAAACGGCCAAATAATTTCAAATTCAAGATCTTGCGAAAAGTTGGAGTTTTAACTCCTCCCTAAACCCCAAGACTCATTAGATAGCAGGAAGGGGGGCCACAAAACAAATTAGCATGATAACTGAACAAATCACCCAGAAAATATTCAGTTTCAGAGAAGAACCTATTATACCTTTAATCGCTAATTCAACAGAGAACAATATTTCAAGGGGCTTTCCTCCACGAAGAAAGGCACAAGGGTTTTTGTTTTCTCCGGGAAAGAGCCAAATTGGAGAGAGAACAATCATCCTTCATAAAGGAATGCATTTGCATTTTACTTTGAAATTTCCCCTGAAACAGAATTTAAAAGTTAGTTGTTGGTTCACATTTCTGCCTGTTCGTGCGATACTTTAAACTACTGGTTTTCTTTGTAGAAAAAAACAGACTTTAAAACTCAGAAATGGCCAATGGAGAAACATATTTTCAAGTAATATAGGTATGACTAAATAAAAGCAAACAAATAAACATAGGTATGAGTAGAGAAAATTCTTATAGTTTTCATTTATAATATACGTAGACTGTGTGCTAACATGCTTCGTTATGTTACCAAAGTTAGTGAAGTTTATACAGATGAATTTTTAAAAGTTAGTTTAACAGTTGTTACAGTTAGTAATTCAATTTTTGCAGTTTGAGCTGTAGCAATTTATAATCAAAATATGTATATATTGATCTGAATAAGGGAAGATAGATAAGCACATTTTAATACCGATATGTCATATTTGGGTACAAGAAAAATGTATCTGAAATATATGAAAGGCAAAAAACTTTTAAAAATTAGTGGTAGATATATGCCTGATTGTCTTTTGTGCGCCCGTGAAGTCGGCGCCTATGCATTCTGCCTATTTATGCGAAACTTTAAACTACTGATTTCCTTGACAGAAAACATATTTTAATACTCAGAAATGGTCGCTGGACAGAATATGTTTTCTAGTAATGTAGGTATGAATAAATAAAAGCCAGTATCTGAGAAAATTCTCATGCTTTTCATTTATTCATGGAAATGAAAACTATTTCATTTATATCATGCTTTGAAGTATGCTAATGTGCTTTATTGTCAGAGTTAGTGAATTTTATTCAGTTTGATCTTTAGAGATTTTTAAGTTACTTTGATTGTTGTTAAATTTACTAACTCAGTTTCTACAGTTTGAGTTGGCCATTCCTTTTCAGAAACGTATATTGTTTCAATATGGAAAGATAGACAAGCAAATAGATATATAGATTTATGCCGTTTTTGGACCCAAGAAATTTTCTTTAAACAAAATTTAAAAATCACAGCCACCTGAACACTCGGCTTACGCGCTAAGGCAAAAATGGTGACTTCGTAGGCTGATGTTTATTCTCGTTTGTACGGTCCCTTGAATTTGAATACTAGTATGTTCTAAGAGTAATCTTAGCCTTCTTTTTCTACTACTAAAAGGGGCGAAGAACACTTTTAGAAAATACAGGTATTCCAGGGATCGTACAAATACTTCGAAAAATCCACCTATAAGAGCCGCCATTTTTGTGTCAGCGCGCAGGCCTAGTACTCAGAGGGTTGCGTTAAAAATTTTGTATTATTTCACATTCTGTCTCTTCCTGCGATACTTTTTAACTTCGCAGGAAACCATACCTTAAAACTAGGAAGTTACCAACGTAGAAAGTTATGTTTTCAAATAATATAGACATTGATGCCAACTGCTACGATTTTTGCTTACCAATAATTTCGAAAAGAATTCTTCCCTTGATTTAATCCCCTTATTTTGCCATTAAATAAGGCGAAGTATTCTTTTCAAAATTATTGGTGACCAAAAAATCGTAGCAGTTGGTGACTGTGAATATAGGTATATTAAATAAAGGCTGATATGCGATAAAGTTCTTATAGATTTCATTTATATCATGCTTTGACTATATATTAATGTGTTTAATTTTCCTTCTAGAGTTAGTGAAGTTTATTCAAATAGGTCTTTAAAGTTTTTAAAATTACTTTAACAGTTATTACAAATTCAGTTTTTGTAGTTTGAGTTATAGCCAATATAGACACCATGTATATGTACGTTGTAATATGGATCGATGCAAGTAAAGAAGTAATGTACGAGGGTCAGTCGGAAAATAAGTTTCCCCTGGCGACTGTGGACAGAGGTGTGTATGAAAGACATAAAATGTAATGAGATATTAAAGATAAAACATAACTTTATTTTTCCACATAAGTACCAAGTACATTGAGACATTTGTCATACCGCTTTATAAGTTTCAAAAAGCCCTCCAGGAAAAAATCAGGGCTTTGCATATGGACGAAGCGTTGAACGGCTATGGGCAAAAGACGACACAGCAGATGAACGCGAACGTGCAAGACACCGATACCATTCGGTAGAGGTCAACCGCGATCAAGCAGACGGCGCTGTTGCAGTGCTTGCACAGATGGCGCTGTTGACTGCAATTGCGCTGTCACTGCAACAGCGCCATCTGCTTGAGCGCGGTCGACCTCTACCCAATGGTATTGGTGTCTTGCATGTTCGCGTTCACCTGCTGTGTCATCTTTAGCCCATAGCCGTTCAACGCTTCGTCCATATGCAAAGCCCTGATTTTTTCATGGAGGGCTTTTTGAAGCTTATAAAGTGGTATGACAAATGTCTCAATGTACTTGGTACTTATGCGGAAAAATAAAGTTATGTTTTATCTTTAATGTCTCATTACAAGTTTTGTCTTTCATACACACCTCTGTCCACAGTCGCCAGGGGAAACTTATTTTCCGACTGACCCTCGTATAAGTAGAGAAAATTAAAGACGGGTGTTAGTCAAGCAGTAATTTTAAATAACAAGTATTAGTTTATCTTAACCACTCTTTTGCGAAAATAAAATTTGCCAATATAAAAGTGCTTGTTATTTTATTCTTTTTTTAGGTAATGTGTGTTTCAACCTTAATGACTATTTAAATAATATATATATATATATATATATATATATATATATATATTTTTTTTTTTTTTTTTTTTTTTGAGTAGCTAAAATTTATATTTCATAAGAACATCAGTTATCGGAACCAATAATATCATATTAAAAAGTGCATTTATGAGAGATTTTTATGTTTTTGTTTTTTTGTTTTTTTTCTCTTGCGATATTACAATAATCATTAATAAAATATTTTAAATTGATATATATAAATCTCTCCGCGCAAAATTATATTTGAAATTTTACATGAGAAACAGTTTTTAAAAATATTGCTATATTATTATAAAAAAATATTGCTTTAATAAAAAATTTAAAAAAATATGTATACATGTAAACAAACATATTTTTAAAACAATGATTATTGTAATTAAAAATTCTCTTTCAAAAATCGAACGCAGTTTTACATTACTTAGTTTTATGATGAAGTAATTAACATAGTATTAAATATTTATTAAAAAACTCCGGTGGCAAAAAAAAAGGATAAAAAAAAATCTATTATAAGTTACATAGTTTTCGAGAATGGCTCTGTGGCAGACAGACAACGGAGCGGGAGCAATAGGGTTTCGTGAGATGAACGAAACCCTAAAAAGAATCTTAAAATTTTTTGTGGTGCATTTTAAAGATAATTCTCGGTTTATATATTTTCGGTAATTAAAATAATTAAAGCGGGCAAATTTAATAACTTTACCTTTAATTTAGATAAACCTCAATTGCTAAAAATCATTAAATATAATTCTTACCTTTTTAAAAAGAAGCAAAAGGGCTGGTGTTCCGAAGGATATTTGTCTGAATTGCTAATTGCGAAACAAGCCACATTTATTAATCTCTTCATGTTTAATGAAAGTTTTTAGACGTAAACAACAGTCAGTAACTTGGTCTTAATCAGTCATTTGTATGACGAACGTGTACCAATTCCTAATATGAGTTTGGTTTGAGATTCTTCATTTAAATCCAGTAACGTTTTACGTATAATTAAGAGCAACCAACAGGGTGTTTCCTTTAGCATTAAACAGAGGTTGTATTTTTTTTTTTATTACTGGGAAAGAGTGGGTATATGTATGTGTGAAGCCAACTTTGCAGGTTACATTTTTTAATTTGGACACATTTTTATATAATATTTGACACTTCCATCCCTCAATTTTATTTCTTTCGTATTATTATTAATAAGTAGTATCAAGAGATTTAATTCTGGTAAATTCTAAAGCAAAAATGTAATTACCTGCACTGATACTCCGAAACTGTTTATTTTGTGTGTAAACGTTTTTGTTTTGCTTTTTTTATATCAGGGGTGTTCCACCCCCACCCCTGAACCCTTTTATTGTTTGATTAACCCTTTGTATCACCGTGTTACATATCTGCAACATACTCAAAAGTGAATGTCACCTATAAAGTGGATTTTAAAAGACGATGATTTTATTTATTGCTGATATCTTCCAACACAGCAGTTAATATAAATTGGTCATAGAATTCTCAACATACGGCAATATTGAGGTTATCTTTCATACTAAAGTCTTATTTATCATTTGATCATTTTCACATCATTATTGCTAAAATTATCTTAGTAAATTTTGTAAAATTAAAAAGGTTAGAGATGTCCAAAAATATATATTTTACAAAGGTAAATTTGTATACTTTGCAATTTTGTATTAAAAAATTGACAATATATATGAGAAATATGTAATTTTCTGTTGTTACAAATATGTAAAAAGCACCTTTTAGACAATAATGTTTTATTTTTATGTTCGATTTTTTTTTTTTTTTACATGCTTAGAATGATGTTTTCTAACATCTAAGTAAATAATTTCCAAGTCGGAGCTGTTGAGTTACAAAGGGTTAATGATACAAAATGATACAAAGGGTTAAGTATAATCGTAACTGTCTAGAATTCAGTATTTTAAATCGTATATATCAAATAGTTAACCATTATTTTGACATTAGATTGAATAGATAATGATATTAGATTGAATAACTAATCATTCTCATAAATACATAGTTTATTAATTGTTGATAATTCTAATTATTCAATTCATTTGAAAATAAAATCATCGTTGCGGTATTTTATTTTTTGTTGGCATCACAAATTTGAGATAAATCTTTCATTTCATTTATGAAACAATGGGAGAAGTTTTTTTCTCCCATGTAAAAATTAAAATTAATTAATTAAATTTACTGAATGAATTAATATTTGAAAAAACTGTATTAACTTCAATTGTCATCCAGTACAAGTTTTAAAAAATTTATTTGAACTTGAATGGATCAATAGAAAATATTTTATTAACGATTGAAAATTCCAACAAGATATATATAGAGAGAGTGTGAGCTAATTGTAGGAATTTAATAAGTAATTTTAGATCCTCTAATAATTTTCTAATAGTTACGTCTATTTTCAATTAATATATAGTCGGTAATTAAAATAATTAAAGTTAGTAAATTTAATGACATTACATTTAGTTTAGCAAAACCTAAATTTCTATAAACGTTGTAGATAATTCTTACATTTTAAAAAGTTGCAAAACGGCTTGTTTTCTTCGAAAGAGAAGTATTAATCTCAGCTGCTTATTATAAAATACTCTAGATTTATTTATCTCCTTCTGTTTAACGAAAGTTTTTATATTTAAACAACAGTCATTAAGCTTGGTCTTAATAAGTCATTTGTGTGACGACTGCGCCGTTTTCGTGCACCAATTCTTATTATGTGTTTGGTTGGAGATTTTTCTTTTAAATCCAGTTAACATTTACGCGTAATACGGAACAACCCACAGTGTTTTCTATTTGGCAGTAAAGAAAGGTAAATTTAATATCATTTCAACAATAAAACTTTTATTTTCTATAAGTAAACGAAATCTATATTTGATAAGAAAACCAGCTACCAGAACCAGAAATATAATTATTGGAAGGGATACTTACATTGTTATAGTGTTGTTTTTACCTAATGATTATTAATACATAAATTTGATTTTTCTGTTATGATAATAAAATAAATAATAATAAACATCACAGTTATTATTTATAAATCTCTTCCCTTAAAATTATATTTCATAAGTATTCGAGAAACAGTTTTAAACCTTTCAAGTGTCCTTACCGTGTTTTTCCGTCACGTAATTTTTTATTCAAAGGCTGAATTAACAAAAATTTGATATTTATGTTAATTTGTTCCAGTGCATAAGAAATATAGATATGTGAGGTTATTAAATATAAATTCGTATACCTATTCGTTTCATATCTGTTATTTTATGAATCGTTAAACGTACGTGAAAAATTCTGCCGCATGCTTAAAGGGTTAATTATACTGTTATTTTGATAAGTATTTAAAGAAAGATTATATAAATAACAATAGATTTTTAAAACAAAAATTAATGTAATTAATAATTTACTTTAATAAATTACATGCAATTTTACATTACTTGTTTTTCTGATTTAGTAATTAACAGAATATTAACTAAATTTTAACAAGGCTAATATTTTTATTTTAAAAAAAAAGAAAAAAGAATCTTGAACTTTTCCTTTGTGCATTTTAAAGATAATTCTCGATTTATGTATTTTCGGAATAAAATTATTAAAACAAGTAAATTTAATGACATTTTTTTTAGTTTAGAAAAACTTAAATTGCTAAAAATATTTAAAATAATTCTTATGTTTTAAAAGAATGTAAAATGTCTATTTATTTTTTCGAACAAGAAGGATTTGTCTTAGTTGCTAGTTACGAAATAAGCTGCATTTATTAGTCTAACCATGTTAAATAAAAGTTTTTATATGTAAACAACAGTCATTAGTTTGGTATTAAGAAAGCGTTTCTGTGACAAATGCATCGCTTTCAGCCACCAATCCCTATTATGTGTTTCGTTGTAGATTCTCCTTTTTAAATCCAGTTAGCTTTTATGCTTAATTAGGGATAACCAATAGTGTTCTGTTTGACGGTAAAGAGAGGTATTATTTTATATATTTTTATGCTTTTTAATTAGGTACCTGATTTAAAACTTAACGACTGTTTGAGAAATAAAATTGTTTTATTTTTTTATAACTTAACAAAATGTATATTTGTTAAGAATAGCAGTTGTCATATTGAAAAGGGTACTTATATTGTTGTAAGGCTAGTGATTTATTCAAAAAGGAAAGAAAAGAAAATTATATTATCAGAGAGTCCATGCGAGGCTTTCGCAATGTAATCCTTGAGATTGTATGCTTATATTTTTTTTCATTAACTTTTAATTAACTTTAATTGTTCATCAAACAACGCATTTTAAAGAAATGTGAGTCTACTATGTCAAAAGGCTGTTTAAAAATCTTTCGTATGATATCGTATCTATCGTTGTGTGTTCTATATATGCATAGAAAAGGGGATGTTGACATCAGTAATAATATATATGATGATAATAAAAGAACTAAAAATATAACATCACAGTTAATATTTATAAATCTAATTACTTAAAATTATATTTTAAATCATATTCAATAAACAGTTTAATTATGATATATTTTCATTTTGATAAGTAATTACAAAGATATACAAGTAAGAATGAGAGTTTTAAGATAATAACTAATGTAATTAATAATTTAATAAATTTCACGCAGGTTTACATTACCCCGGCTTTTGCTGAAAAAAGTATCAGATTTTTAAATAGTATTTATTAAAAACGCTGGTATTAAAAACAAAAAGCAGATAAAAAAGACTATTCAAATTTTTCGTTCTGCATTTTAAAGATAATTCTCGGTTGATATATTTTTTGATAATTAAAATAATTAAAACGAGCAAATTTAATGCTATTACCTTTAGTTTAGCAAAACCTAAACGGCTAAATACGTTACAAATAATTGTTATCTTTTAAAAGTGATGTAAAACGGCTGATTTTCTCCGAAGGAAAAGTATTTGTCTCTACTGCTAATTACGAAATAAGCTACATTTATTAGTCTCCTCATGTTTAATGAAAGGTTTTAGGTGTAAACAACATTTATTAGCTTGGTTTTAATAAGTCTGTTGTGTGACGAATGAGGCCGTTTTCGTCCTCCAGGTCTTATTATCAGTTTGAGTGGAGATTCTTCTTTTAAATCCAGTTAGCTTTAACGTGTAATTAGGTACAACAATATAGTGTTCTATTTGGCAGTAAACGGAGGGGGTGGGGGTATTTTTTTTTGGGGGGGGGAGGGGCAGACATATAGCTGAAGCTGGATAAAAGTTATTGAAGCAGGATAATTCTAAGGAGTTAGTAATAATAATGAGTTGGTTTGAATGTAACTTCGTTATTTTGTCCCACTTCAGTTACCTTTCTTTTAATTTAATGTTTAAATGTTTCACTGCTAACGATGAATGTCCCCATTAAGTGCTCAAAAATTTAAAATCAAACAATTAACACTTTTTTTCTTCCTTTCTTTTATTCAAGACAATAGTATAAAACAGATGAATTAAAAAAAAGCTTATTTATCTGCGCAATTTCATGAATAAAAACCTAAAAGCTAATTGTTTCTGGTCTTACATTTCAAAACAAGTAATAATGATGAATATTTAATATTTCAAATATTTTTTATAGCTTTTTCACATTAGAAAATATATTTTTTTAACATATTTCTTGAATTTTATGACAACTTTGAAAATGAGCGGGGGGGAAGAATAAGGGGAGGGGTACATTAAAAAAATGTAAAAAAGAAAAAGAGGTGAGGGAAGGAAGGAAGAACATATACGTTGTGTTGTGTTGTGGCTTATCCTCCAACTGTCTGACGAAGTCAGACAAGATCCAATATTACGTTAATCCTAAGAAAGTCCAGAACCAGAAGGGGGGGAAGCATATAAGTCTTCTCTGGAAAGACCTAAGCAGTCCAGGATGTGTTCAACAGAGGCCTGTTGAGCTTGACATTTAGTGCAGATTTTGAAGATCTTTCTGCCCTCAAAGAATGAGAGACTTTTCGTGTGTCCACTTGCCAATCTTGAAATCGCCGTTCGAGAGGCTCTGTCACAGTTGATAGCGAACGAAGAGCCCGGCTCTTTGCCCGCGTACCAGTGGTGGCTAGGAGGGACCTTCCACTCCTTTGAAATTTCAGATATAACTCTAGATTGATGATCTGAGTAGGTAAGAGCTGAAGAGGAAGATATAGATTGACAACAACCCTCCTTGGCAAAGCGATCAGCTTGCTCATTGCCATAAATGTCAACATGGGATGGAATCCACTGAAAATGAACATCATGGAGCTTTGAAATGATTTTAAGTTTAAGAAGGATGGAAATACTAGTTTTATCTCCAACTGTAATCCAACTGTGAAGGTGTTGAAGGGAGCTGCGACTGTCTGAAAGAATCCAGAGGTCTCCGAAGTCCCGCTCGCTGAGAATAGCCTCAAGGCCTTGTTCAATTGCAATAAATTTTAAAGACTGAAGAGAAATCAGGGTTACGGAGACTGATGGACAAATTTTGCCCTGGTTTCTCAATGTAGATCCCACTCTCAGCATGGTCGTCCAGTTTACTGCCATCCGTATATAAATTTACGGCGTTATCAGGGATATCATTAATAACTTCTAATGCCAACTGCCTGAGATGAGCTGGTATAAGGGCCTTGTTAGTGACCGGAGTGGAAAAACCGAAGTGGAAATGGACTCTGGGGAGTCCCTCTGAGGGACTCAGAAAAGATTTTAAGGAGTGGGGCTCAACCCAACTATAAGGTAAAGTGCAGGAGTTCAACATGACTGAATGGGCTGTTTTTCTTCAGTCGCTGATTATTACGCCAATTGTTTAGGTATAGAGACGTTTTGTTATGTTGACCATAGCTAGAAAGTTTCTTGAAATATTTGCTGAGGTTAGCCTTTCTTCTAGTTTGGAGAGGTTGTAGGTCAGCTTCATAGAGAACTATCTGTTTAGGACAGCTACATCTCAGCCCAGTAATTATTCTCGCAGCACTGAGTTGAACCCTCTCCAATTTATCCAAGTTGGTGGCTGAAGCATAGCAGTACACAGGAAAGCCATACTCCAGGATTGGCCTAATGAGTGACATATAGGTACCTCTTAAAGTGACTGCATCGGCTCCCCAGTCTTTACCTGCTATATATTTAAGTATATTTAATCGTTTTCTACACCTTGAAACAATATGTTCGATGTGCATGTGACTTGTCCATTCAGGATCTAAAATATATCCGAGATATTTTGGGTGCTTTTTATAAGCAAGGTTCTTGTTATCCATACATATACGTACAATGTTCCGGTTCTCATTGTCTGAATATCAATACTAGTAAGAAAACAGAAGAAAACAATGTTGCTTTGTGTCGCACATTTGATTGCGTCATACGAATAAAACAATTTCATTCATACAATTGATAGATATAAAAGAACATACAGGGTGGGCCAAAAGTCCCGGACACATTTTAAAATTCAGTAAACGTCAAGTAATCCACGTACAGAAGTGAAATTCAAACGAAAATGCTTCTCATGATCAAAGTTTTGCTTTTGCAAATATGTAAAAAATAATTCCAAATTTTGTCCATGAATTGCGCTATATCTCCAAAGTTGTAGAAAAGAACATTAAAAACTTAAGAAAAGCAGTTACAAACCATTTATTTTGTATAACCTATTAGCATACTTTTAGGTAGCTTTCAACACAAAAAAGTATAAAGCTACCTATTACAGCCGTTCGGAGGAAAGCAATTCCGGAAAATTTCTATATATTTTCACCGATCATGACCCCCAAACCCCAAAACCAGCCTCCGTACAAATATTGATTTATATATATATATATATATATATCCATATATATATATATATATGATCTATGTCATACGATACCGCCCGTATTTATGAATCGATTTTGATGAAACTAATTGTGTGTATTAAGGTCACTAATGTCTCGACCGAGTTCGTTTCCGCCATCTTGTTTCAAGATGGCGGCCGCTGAAAGTTTTAAAACTAACATAAATACACAAAAAAGTTGAAAAATCAAATTTATTTTATACTTACGTGTTAGGTCTTGATACAAGGATTCCGCAGCATTTTTTATTTTACCTCTATCTTAAAAAATGGCTGAGATAGAGCAGTTTGAAATTATAGGGTGGCTGACATTTTGAAACAAGACAGCACATTACAAAAAAGTCCTTCCGGTCTGTACCGGGAGGAAAAGGTAGCTTTCCTATATCTTCGTTTTAAAATTTTAGCTAATGATACTCGAAACAGCAAGCTAAACTGCAACGAACCCAATTACAGAACATTCGTTAATACTGAATTTGAATAAGAAATTTGCCAAATTAGTCAACTATAGCCAAGTTGGCTTCATTTATGAAGACTTATTTCGGTCGCCAAATTTGGCGATATTTCGCCAAATGTTGCCAAGTTTGGCGAGAATTTGGCACTAACGGATATCCTAATAATATTATAAATCTGATTGTGTGCAAATGTTAGGCTGAAGCCAGCGTCAAAATGGAGCCTTTAATAATCCTGTATTTTTGCATATAGATTGATTACAACCCTCAAATGAACATAGACTGGTTTTTGTTAATTTTATTCAAATATTTTTCTTAATAATTCAAAATTTCGCTATTTTCATAGAGAATAAATGGACATTTTTTCGTATAATATTTTAAAATGGTTAAATTTACTTTACCGTTGTTAATACTTTATCGTTGCCAAAACTAATTCAAAACCCGGAATAATAATTTTTACTCAACAATTTAGTTTCAATTGAAAAAATTTCACGTGAAAAATGAAAATGAAATAAAAAAATTACAGAATTAAAAAGAAGATTAAATAATATTATTAGAAATAAATCGTACTTTTTTTAGTTTTTGATAATAATACAAGGTTTCAATATGCGTAACCATAGGAAACAGTCGAATATGACGTCATACATAAAAAATAAAGCGGATATGCTTTGATAGTGAAATAAAATAATCTTGTTTTTTTTTTTTTTTGTATGGTAACAATACTTAGCGCCCCCGGCTAATATAACTATACCGTATTTTTTATTTAAATTTTTAAAAAGTAAAAAGAAATTGGAAAATAAAATGGTTAGCAAATGTCAATAATATGCTCCGCAAAATTGTCCATGTCGAAAATGATGTCATGGATAGCGAGAAATAGTTATTTCCATTCTTAAAACTAAAAGAAATAACTCGATTACCTAAAAAAATGACGAATGTTAATAGTTCTATTTTTGTTGATAAAACCTAAAGATTTTATTTTATTTCCTTAAAGAAACATAATTTCCCATATGCCAGTATTGAAATTAATTGCCTGGAAAAGAAAATTAACAAGAATTATGTCATTAAAAAGGGATTTCTCTGGGGAAAAGGAGACGTCATATTTTAAATAAAACGGGAATTTTCAAATATGTTTTAAAATGAGTGTGAATCAAATCCTTACATTAATAATACAAGAATCAGTAAGTATAGAAAGTAGATGAGTTTCACGCCATATTTATAACGAAAAATTTAAATATTTTTAATCTATACTGATTATTAAGCATGAGTATCCGTTATATACAGATGAGAGTTTTCTGCTAAAAATCACATCACAATTTTAAGAAAAGGAAAATGAACACGAATCTAGTATATTAAAATCTGACCGTGTGTTTGTATTTCGCAACTACTCCTAGACTATCGAACACAACGCGATTTACTTAATACCGGTTATCATTGATCCGAGGATGTCACACAAACTCTCAGAATTTAAAAAATTAAATTAGATGCCGAGATTTTTTTTCTTTTTTTTTCTTTTTTTTTTCCCTTGTAAATTTTAACGAAGTTTCTCTAAGAACGGAAAGTAAATTACTCCATATTTGTGTATAAAAAGAGAGAAATAAAACAGATCAGTATATTTTTTACATCATTTTCTCATTAAAACTGAAAATCAGAATTTATTTTCACTTTGAATAGTTGGTGAAAACAAAATCTTGATTTCAGTAAATTATCCGAAAAATAAAAAGATATTTTCACATATTCAAACTTCATGAATCAATTTATTCTGGAGAACAAAAATTGTCTGTTAACATACTGTCATTTAGAAAACAAAATTTGTTTCAGCTATACATTAAAACAAGGAGGCAAAATTGAATTTAAAGAAAAAGCATATACTATTTCCAATTAATGTTTCTTTTTTAAGGATGTCTGTTAAAACGTTTCACAAAGGCGTTAAAAGTAAAATTGTTTATCAGGTAAAATTGACATTTGTTTTTACCCAATTCGTCTATTTCCACGATTTTATTTGGCCCTCCGTTTTGCATTGGTTGCAATTTCATTTTCGCGATTATTTGGCACAAAATTTCACTTTTTTAAGACTGAGTTATGTCAA
Organism: Maratus michaelseni; assembly: GCA_963931845.1. Lineage (NCBI taxonomy): Eukaryota > Metazoa > Arthropoda > Arachnida > Araneae > Salticidae > Maratus > Maratus michaelseni. The sequence continues at coordinate 93,997,485 of OZ007589.1, read as the reverse complement.
GGTCCCTGTAACAAAAAATACCGTATTGTCTCCTAAGAAATGTGATAAATAGTTAGTTAATTATTAACGTTTTTAATTATCGGGAGTGAAATATTTTGCTTAATTAATGTATTTCTTCTTCTTTTAATGTTGCGTAAACGAAGTCACGGGTAACAGCTAGTGAATATATAGTTTTATGCGTATGATTGGGAAAATGATTACAACAATGAAAGATAATAATTTGCGAGAAGTCGCGTTCACTAAAACTTATAAATTAATCGTTGGATTTTTGAAATGTGCTATCTTGTTTCAAAATGTCTGCCACCCTAGAATTTCAAACTGCTGTATCTCAGCCGTTTTTTAAGATAGAGGTAAAACAAAAATACTCCGGAATCCTTGTATCAAGGCCTAACACTTAAGCAAAAAATAAATTTGATTTTTTTAACTTTTTTGTATATTTATTTTAGTTTTAAATGTTTAAATGGCTGCCATCTTGAAACAAAATGGCGGACCAAGCTAGCCAATGAACTCGGACAAGACATTGGTGAGCTTAATACATACAATTAGTTTAATCGAAATTGATTTATAAATACGAGTGCTATCGCATGACATAGATCAGATATATATATATATATATATATATATATATATATATATATATATATATATATATGTATTGTTAATTTATTAACTATGTGGGTATTCTGTCTACACATTATTATTAATTATCTCTTTGGAGATTTAATTAGAATGTTACAAGAACTTGATATGTTTTTTAAAAATTCAAAGATATTATAATTATAAACGGAGCGTGGTTTTGAGGTCTGGGGGTCATGATCGGTGAAAATATACCGAAATTTTCCGGAATTGCTTTCCTCCGAACGGCTGCAATAGGTAGCTTTATACTTTTAGGTAGCTTTCAATACAAAAAAGTATAAAGCTACCTATTGCAGCCGTTCGGGGGAAAGCAGTTCCGGAAAATTTCGATATGTTTTAACCGATCATGACCCCCAGACCCCAAAACCCCCCTCCGTTCAAATGTTGATTTATATATATAAATATATCCATATATATATATATATATATATATATATATATATGTAGCATTTTGACGAGGTTGAGACATTACGATGAATAATATTCGATGAAAAGATGGCAGTCCTTCAACGATATAGCAAGTTGCAGTCGATATTAGCGAGTATGGCGAAGTAGAAGGCAATGAAATGAGTCCACCAAAGTTTTCCAATAAATCCAGCCAATCTCCAGACAAATAATTTTATTAGAAGACGAACAACACAGAAACAGTTCCCAAAGGTCTAAAACTTATAGCCCTCGGGCTAACGTTGCTTCACTTCATTGAATTAAGATGTTACTGGGCCAGTTGAATATTCTACGGACATAAAAACACAAGACACATATTTGTTTAGACTTCCAAAAACGTCAAAAATCTAGTGCTCCGACCGGTGCGGGCGAGTTTTGTTCTCTCCGCGGAGATATACAGAAATTACGTCACGAGCGCACAACCCAATGAGTGAGAAGCTAGCTCCAGCCCAGCAAATGAGGTGCGAAGGAGGAGCTAAGACGGTAAAGAATTCCGAATCTGGTCGCGGATAAATTTTGAAGTTAAAATCCCAAGCGCGCGAAAAAATCAGAGCAATAATAATAATAATAATAATAATAAGAAAATGGTTTTTAAAAAACATTCGAAATGAGAACTCGTTTCAGAATTTTATAGATTGGGGAGCTGATACAAGCGACGAATGAACTTAAAATTTTAGATTAAGATTTGGAATAAAATAATTATTAATATACGGATCTTTACTTTTAAAAGGACTTTAAATAGGAATAGATATTATTAAGAATTAAGGAAATACTGACTATGACAGAAGTTAGATTAATTTTAAAATATTAATGCGAATAAAATGAAAGGATACGAAGGAAATAAATTTTTATATAACATATATATATATATATATATGTAAGATACCGCCTCTGTATAACGGGCGCACCTCGATATAACGAACACACATCGATCTCTCTGTAACGAGCGGTCGATCACCGCTATCACACATCCCAGTAATAGATATCCATCGTTAATGTAGTCGTGCACAAGTAGGAGAAATAAGCAGGCATTTTCCTGGGAACTAGCTTTTATTCCAATTAATTACAAGTCTCTTCATAAGCTAGGCCCAGGGGACAGTTTGAAGAGTCTTTTACCGGTGAAACATCGTTTTATCGTTCATATTTCGGCGAATTGCCGGACTTACAACGGCAAGGAGGCCGTCGCACTTCGAAGAATACTGGCCGTAGTTTTTGTGGTGAGTGATTAGAGCCAAAAGCCATGCAAAAAACGTGCTCCTGACATTATATACGGCCGGACCACCGCTAGGGACCGCTTTGCAACTTATGAAATAATGTCATTTAATTGGCTAATTACTTTTGACTCATATCTGGGTAAGCAGCCCAGATAATTAACATGCAAGATGTAGCCACCGGGAGAAGAGAGATGCGCTACCGTCAGCGATTTTAATCTTAACGAGGATTCAAAATTGATATCTGTTCGTAATAAATGTTTCGTAAGGAAAGTTAAGTTACAGGGGCAACTAGAAATGAAGGCAAAACTTTAAAATTTTGACACACGATTTAGGGATTTTAAACTTTGAATTTTTATATTTTAGTTTCTGATTTGGAATGGGTTTAACTAACTATCCTTTCATATCAATCCACATTCGTTCACATTCAATATTCTTTCATACTTTTTCACATTTATTTCACATCCCCCCCTTTAAAAATGAGCGCCACAGTACTTGCCAGCAAGGGCTGTGGGGCTCAACCCCATAAGTTAAACACATTTTAAACTAGGCTATCGAATTTTTTTTTTTTCTACGGAATTCTAATTAGACTCTCAAACTGCTTGGGCTTACTTTTACATAAAATACTGGTACTATTTGATGATATACACTGAAGATTAAACATATGACATATATTGTAAACAAAACACACAGCTGCAGCAAAAAAAAAATTGAACATTTCTCGCGAGAACATTGTGTGCTATTTTTTTTTAAAGTCTTTTAGCACATTTCGAAAGTTTCTGTTAACCAATATGTCCTGTTAGAATTGTTCGTGGATTATATTTGGTTCATCAGGAAAGGGAAACATTGCACCTTTCTTCAAACATACAATACAATAAAAACTAAATAATATGATACTTTAAAGCAGAAATATAATATGGCAATTACTTATATTATTTACAAACACAAACAATTAAAATCTGCACTTAAACTTATAAAAATACTTCAACATGATATAAACACTTATTCAAAACATTAAATTTAAAAAATATAGCATAAAAGATATTTCAAATATATTGTAAATATAGGACAAAACAATTACTATAAATGTAATAAAAACAATACAAACATGAAAATGTCATATGAGCAGTTACAAGGTCTGTTACTACTCCAAAATATCTACTTACAAGCATCTTTGGGCTTATAGGACACTAGTGGGAATTATTCTCAGGAGAGAAAAAAATATTGAACTTGAAAACTTTGTAAAAATAGGAAATTCTAACCAAAAAATAAAAAAAATTTAGGCTATCCTTTCCACCATGCTCAGTGAGACATGGATTTCTAAACTCTGAGGTGATTACCATCCAAAAAAAATGTGTCTCTTGCACAAGGAAAAAGGAAAAGTGGATGCCCGATAATCACCTACAGAGGGAAAGCGAAGCAGTTTTGCCAAATTCTCCATTCTACATGGAAAGAGAAAATGGGAAAACAGTTCGACTATAGACGGGAGGCCACGGAGCGGAGGACCCCTAACGTGTTCCCAGTTTTGTCATTGTATAAGTAATAAAAAAAATAAAAAGGTTAGCAGTACTTTAAAACTGCTCCGCCAACTACACCGCTGGGTTTTAAATTAACATCCAGCTGGGTCCTCATCCAAATACTAAAATGATAGAGGGACGATAGGAAAGCAAAAATAAAAAATTGAAAGATGAAAGGGATAGACGGGGGTTATTCATGGTAGAGTTTTAAATTTTGAGGAGGGTTATAGAATCTCAACTTGGAAGCATGCACTATTTCAGAATCTCTCTTAAAATGTATACTGGGTTTATCAATTTCAAAACTTACATCAGATAGTTGTTTTAAGATAGTATATGGTCCAGAATATGGTGGAGTCAATTTACGTGTATTAGGATAGTGGAATTCTTCATACATTACAATGTCACCAACTTTAAACTTTACAGGAAGAAAACGAGCATCGTAATGGATTTTATTTTTTTCATGGTAAGCTATTGTTCTTTCCTTAGCTAATTTTCTAGCTTCTTCAACAGGAGGGTAATAATCATTATCTGGCAAAAGAGGATCATAAGGTAATTTTCCTAACAGCAAATAACTAGGTGGAAACTGAGTTACAGAATGCGGAGTAGCATTATATTGGTACAATACTTCATCTAAAAATTTTGTCCAAGGTAATTTAGTTGGTGATGAATTTACAATACATTTTAATCTGGTGACAATAGTTTGATTCAAACGCTCAATTTTCCCATTCGTTTCCGGGTGATGACTGGAGGTTAACCTGTGTTTGATATTATAATTACGAAGAAAACGTTTAAATCTAGAAGCTGTAAATGCTCCATTTCTATCAGTCAGTATTTTTTCTGGTACTTGAGTTTGAAATAATTGTTTCAAAATGTTTGTATAAGTTTCAGTTGTTACACTTTTTGACGCGAAACCCCACACATAGCAGGTTGCATGGTCTATGACCAAATGCAGATATTTCTTTGCCGAATTATAATGATTAAATCCGCCAACAGAGTCCAATGCCAAGCATTCAAAAGGTATATCCGTTGGGGGCATGAGCTGCAACAAACCAAATCTTTTTTGCCTACTTTTTTTGTTGATTTGGCAGGTATGACAATGTTTTACAAAATTTTCAATATCTTTATTAAGATTAGGCCAATAATATTGATTTGTAATTAAATTTATCATCTTATAAATTCCAGGATGTCCAAAATCTGTGTGGGCTTTTTCCAAGAGGGGTAAACGTAAAGCCATGGGGACGATAATCTTATACAAACTTTTCTTTTTAATCACAATAACATCATTAATTTCAACATATTTTTTACCATCTACCTTGACATTTTCTTTTTTCTGATTTTCTCTGATATCATTCAAGTTGAGTAAATGTGTATGATGTGGGGGGTCTTCTGAAACAGGTAATCTAGACAGCATATCAGTCTCTACATTAGTGGAGCCCTTTTTATATTTAATATCGTAGTCAAACATACTCAGTTTAAGGGACCAGCGGAAAAGACGTCCTCTTAGGTTTTTAACATTTTTTAGCCAAGTGAGAGCCGCATGGTCTGTATGAATGACAAATTTTTGACCGTGTAAATAATGGTAAAATTTATCTAGAGCATCCACAATTGCCAAACATTCGAGTTCAGTAATTGCATAATTTTTTTCATAGTCACGAAGATTTCTAGAATGATATGCTATGGGGTGCAAAATACCATTTTCATCAGCCTGTTTCACAACACATCCCACTCCAAGACTTGATGCATCTACAAATAAATTACAAGGTGTTTTGGTATCAAACAATCTTAAGATAGGTTTTTGAATTAGAGCTGCTTTTAATTTTTCAAAAGAATTTTGACAGTCCTGGTCCCATACATAAGGAACATTTTTCTTTAACAAATTATTAAGAGGATATCTAACCTCAGCATATTTATGAATGAATTTATTATAAACATTAATAGATCCCAAAAATCGTTGTAACTCTTTAACATTGGTTGGTGGTTTTAACCTCTTGATGGTTTCAATATTCGGGTTATCGGGTGTAATACAACCATTTGACACTTCATATCCAAGAAAATTAATTGTTTTCTTAACAAAATTACATTTAGACAGCTTTAATTTAAGATTTTCCTGGACACAAATATCAAAAATAATTTCCAAATGATGGTAATGTTCTTCTTCATTTTGTGAGAATACAATAATATCATCAAAATAACTGCATGCAAAGTCAATTTTATATTTATTTAGGATTCTTCGAAGGATACGGTTGAAATTTGCAGGCGCATTTTTCAAGCCGAAGGCGAGCCTCTTCCACTCAAATAAGCCAAATGTTGTGGCAAAAGCTAATTTTTCAGTATCTTTAGGGTGGATAGGTATATGCCAATATCCACTTGCTAAATCGAGAGTGGAAAACACTTTAGCTTGCACCAATTTGTCCAATAAAGTGTCGATTCGGGGTAAGGGTTCTGCATCTGTTTTGGTTATGGCATTTAATTTTCGGAAATCGACACACAACCGAGTTTTCTTTCCTTCTTCACGTTTATAAACTAAGGTTACAGGTGAAGAATAAGGGGAATGACTTTCTTTAATGATACCGGCTTTTAACAAATTTTGAACTTGTTCTCTAATTTCTTCTTCTTCCTTAGGGGAAGTACGATAAGCTCTAAGTGAAATTGGTAAGTCGGAAGTTAAATGTATTCTCTGGGGTTCCATGTTGACACATCCTACATCATATTTATCTTTGGCAAAAATACCGACATATTTGGCTAAGAGAGTAGGCAGTTTGTTAGGTGCAGACTGAACTTGGATAGGTTCAGTGGCGTTTACAAACTCCGGCTCATAATTTTCGCCAAATATCCCTGCATTTTCCTTTTCTGAGATATCTTCATTAGGTTCTGACACGTGCAAGGAATTAATGGTTGGAATATTTCGTAATTGGTTCAGGAGAGGCACTCTTTGGTTATTTTGGAAAATTTGCATCTTAACACAATCAATATTTAACTGGAAACTTTGGCAATGGTTAAGTCCAATAAGGGTATAGGGTAATTTATTATCAATAACATAAAGATCAACATATTTGGATATGCGGCCAATTTTCAAATTAACACGACATTTTTCCTGCAAGGTGAGAATGCCTTGTGTTTGAGCGACCGATAGACCTTTACGAATTTTGGAAGTGTTTAATTGGAATTTTTGGACTAAATGTAATGGAATGACACTTAACGAGCTTCCTGAGTCGATCAAACATGGTATTGAGTTTTCCGGTATCCTTAGAGTAGTAATTTGACGTTTCTTTGGGTTTTCTTTGGATCCTTTTCTTTTTTCTATGTACCCGGGTACTATTAATTGTCATATATTACTACTTGGGTTTGCAGAAAAATCACTTTGTGTCTGATTTGGATTTTGGATTTGAATGTTTGGGTGTTGGGTTAGAGAAGAGGCCTCTAAAGATTGCTTTCGAAAAGGACAATCTCGTACCCAATGGTAAGCATTTGGAATATTAAGATTAAGGCATACACGGCATGGCGATGGTGGCAATGTAGCCTGGTAGTGTATATTTGGTCTGGGAGGAGACGGTTGAAATGGTCTCACATTTTGGAAAGTTCTTTGAGGGTTAGTCACATTCGGGCGATTCTGGGGGTTTTGATAAGGGTATCTATAATTCGAGGATCGCATTGGAAAATTCTGCTCAGGGGTATTAGGGCGATATGGTCACCATTGTCTGAACTGATTTTGGGGAGTTGGGTCTGGTTTATTTTCAGGACTCTTGCCTGCTTCTTCAAGCTTAGTAAGTTTAAAAACTAATTATCTCCATTCTGTGGCAGTTTTAGGGGCATTAGTCACAATAAGTCTCTGCATCGAGATTGGCAAACCTTCTGATAACCCTTCCAGAATGAATTTGTTGTCTAAACCCAGATTACGACCCATTTTCGTTTTCTTTTGGTAGTACTCGTTGAGGTCTTCACCTGACCTATACCGAATACTAGCAAAGTCGCTTAGTGATAGTGTATCTGGGGTAGAAAAATTTTCATGGAATAGTGAAACAAACTCATTCCAGTGCAAAACATTAAGACAGTTGTTAATGTATAGGGTAAGGGCACTATCTTTTAAAAATTTCTGGATGTTTCTTATCTTCCAAACATCATCTTTTTTGGATTCAATACATACAGCCTCAAAATAAGCAAGCCAGGAAGCAAAGATCATCTTTGTTTCCGGTGAAAATGGGATAATTTCCGGATCTTTCGTTGTTTTTTCCCCACTATTTGCTGCATAGCTACCTACAGCGGCCTTTTTTATTGACTCTAATTCAGGGGTTGGGGCCTGATTTTTAACAGGTTGTTGGCTCTCTTGACTGATAGCTCCATTTATATTTACAGGGGAACTTTCTTTAAAAGGGTTTCTACTTTCATCAACTTCTGTGTTTTTTTCTTTTAAAGATTCGCTACCTTCACCTACTTGAGTGGATTTATCTTCTACACTCATTTTTATTACTTATTTTTACAATCTCATTAAACAAAATATAAAAAAATTACTTTCATTAGAATTTTTTTTTTCCTAAAAAATTGTGGAGAGTGATTAGAGTCAAAAGCCATGCAAAAAACGTGCTCCTGACATTATATACGGCCGGACCACCGCTAGGGACCGCTTTGCAACTTATGAAATAATGTCATTTAATTGGCTAATTACTTTTGACTCATATCTGGGTAAGCAGCCCAGATAATTAACATGCAAGATGTAGCCACCGGGAGAAGGGAGATGCGCTACCGTCAGCACTTTTAATCTTAACGAGGATTCAAAATTGATATCTGTTCGTAATAAATGTATCGTAAGGAAAGTTAAGTTACAGGGGCAACTAGAAATGAAGGCAAAACTTTAAAATTTTGACACACGATTTAGGGATTTTAAACTTTGAATTTTTATATTTTAGTTTCTGATTTGGAATGGGTTTAACTAACTATCCTTTCATATCAATCCACATTCGTTCACATTCAATATTCTTTCATACTTTTTCACATTCATTTCATATATATATATATATATATATATATCTGACTTATGTCATACGATAACGCTCGTATTTATAAATCAATTTTGATGAAACTAATTGTGTGTATTAAGCTCACCAATGTCTCGACCGAGTTCGTTCGCCAGCTTGGTCCGCCATTTTGTTTCAAGATGGCGGCCATTTAAATATTTAAAACTAAAATAAATATACAAAAAGGTTAAAAATTCAAATTTAATTTCGTGTTAATTTCATTTTTAATTACGTGTTAGGCCTTGATACAAGGATTCCAGAGCATTTTTTGGTTTACCTCTATCTTAAAAAATGGCTGAGATAGAGCAGTTTGAAATTCCAGGGTGGCTGACATTTTGAAACAAAACAGCACATTAACGTGATTACTCGCAAATTATTTTCTTTCATTGTTGTAATAATTTTCCCAATCATACGCATAAAACTATATATTCATATCCGTTAGCGCCAAATTCTCGCCAAAATTGGCGACATTTGGCAAAATATCGCCAAATTTGGCGACCAAAATAAGTCTTCATAAATGAAGCCAATTTGGCTATTGCTCAATAATTTGGCGAATTTCTTATTCAAATTCAGTATTAACGAATCTTTTGTAAACGTTTCTTTGCATTTTAACTTGCTGTTTTCGTGTAACATTAGCTAAAATTTTAAAACGAAGATATAGGAAAGCTACCTTTTCCTCCCGGTACAGGCCGGAAGGACTTTTTTGTATTGAAAGCTACCTAAAACCAACGATTAATTTATGAGCTTTAGTGAACGGATTTCTCGCAAATTATTTTCTTTCATTGTTGTAATCATTTTCCCAATCATACGCATAAAACTATATATTCATATCCGTTAGCGCCAAATTCTCGCCAAATTTGGCGACAATTGGCGAAATATCGCCAAATTTGGCGACCAAAATAAGTCTTTATAAATGAAGCCAACTTGGCTATAGCTCAATAATTTGGCGAATTTCTTATTCAAATTCAGTATTAACGAATCTTTTGTAAACGGTGTCTTTGCATTTTAGCTTGCTGTTTTCGAGTAACATTAGCTAAAATTTTAAAACGAAGATATAGGAAAGCTACCTTTTCCTCCCGGTACAGGCCGGAAAGACTTTTTTTTTCCTTTTTAATTGCTAAAAGGTGTAAAATAAAAAGATTATAAACAGTAAAATAGGTTTCATTAAACTGTTGACACATGTTTCAGATCAATCTGAGCCATTATCAAAACAAACTATTTTATAAATGCACGGTCTATGGAGCTATTTGAAACACAATCATTTAATTTTCCACGTACTTTAAAGTACGTAACCGTTCGGATAACTTGTACGTAACGGATAACTTGTTATCGTTATCCGTTCTTCATTTAAAAATTTAAGCATCGTACACTATATATATTTAAAATGAAATCACATGTGTGAAAACCAAAGAAAAAGTCATTACAACAACTAAACACAATAAAATGCGAATGCAAATATGAAAAACTATGAATATCTTATACATTCGTCAGAGGAGTTTCATAAGAATAATTCATAGTAAAGATGTGTTATTTCTTATTTCGTCGAATACTGTCAGCATTAAGCCTAAACATGACGATATTAAGCTCCTTATAACATATCGAAAAAACAAAAAAAAAGTGAAAAGAACAAGAAATTAAAAAAATAAGCTATGATCCAACTACAATAGATAAAAAGAAACTAAACAATAATAGACACAACTCACCAGAAGAGAAATGACCAAATAAGATTTTAAAATATTATACATATGCTAGTACATAGCTAATCACCAGGAAATGCCGAATCATTGGGAAAAAAAAGAAAGAAAGTAAAGAAATAATAAAAAAGGAAGCGTCTGGTGTTGCCATCTAGCCTTAAATGAAAAAGGAAAATACTGCAGCTGCAATCCATATTTTAAAAAAGTGAAACCTTTTGGTTAAGATAAATTACAGACAATGTTGTAATTAATATAAATTAAAGTATAAATATATATGAAGATTAAAGGGGTGAATAATATGGTAGTAAACAATATTTAAAATTATAAAGTATGTAGTTAATCGTATTTAAAAATATGGAAAGATAATAGATAATAACATAAAAATGGAATACATAAAGAAGATAATATTAATTAAAATTAGTATATATAAATAGTAAAGAAAAAAAAGGAAAAAAAGATGAATATATAAATGATAAATAATTATCAAAAAGTAATTATTTAAGCGGTTGAAAATATATAGCCATGTATGAGGAATCATTATGCAAATGATAATATGATCGCGTTAATGATAGAATAATAAATGATTGTGTTATATGCATGAAAACCGCTTTAATTCATTTTTGTAACTTTTTTATCAGTCCCACCTCAACCTTTGATATTTCGATTTTATAATTTTTTGGGAGATTTTTTTTCCTTTTTAATTTTTTAGAATATTTTTATAATTATATGATACATAATTAATTTATATAAAGCAAAATGTATGCGCCGAAAGCTATAAAAATATAGAAGCCAATGAGCATAGTTTACAATAAATATCAAAATAGTGAAAATGGTATGAATAAATTATGTCAATTATGTATGTAAAATTATCAGTTTTTTTAATAAAAACGATAAACTTTATATTGATTAATTTGGGAAAAAATATCTAATTTATTATACAGATAAAAAATTAAATAATTTGGCAGTTATCTGGAGAAAATAGAATGTTGAGATAATGAATTCTGAATTAAATAGCCATGCCATTTAGAAAAAATATTTTTTAAGTTGTATAATAGTTAATAATATATTTATTTTTGCCTTTACAAAATAATCAAAAATTCCCCTTCAAAGTAATTCATTTTCTTATATTTATGCTGTCCCTAAATTTTACAAAATGCCAGTAAAATTTAGAATTATTTGTAGTACTGTGAATTACATTGGTAAATCTTGTAATATTGTTTTCAAAACTATTTTAAGAAAATTTATATTTTTTTTATAATCTAAATACATTGATTTGAATAGTTTCTGTTGTATTAAAAATATATCTCCGGTATTACATTTTCTAAACAACTCACATACTTATAACATTCAAACCTATACTTTCATAACTTCTTCAATAGCATACCTCTTGAAGAATTACATGAAGTTTTAATAAAAAAAATTAATGATAAATATCTTAAAACATAACTTTAATATTTTAAAACCTTTCTTTCAGAAAACTTGCTCATTTTTGTATTTTCAATTATTGGTGACTCCATCTGTATCCAAAAATTGGTTATGCACTATCTACTCATCTATCCTCGCAAACCATTTTTTGTTTTATTATAAAAGTCAGTATGTACTTAATAATCATTTAATACTTTAAAATTGTTTCTGCTCTGTTGATATATTCTTGTACTTAATACTAACTTTATTTTAATTTAAAATGCAATGTACCCTGCTTTTCTGTCTTTAAAAAAACAAATGAAAATGATAATTAAGCAAATTTGCTAGACCTCAATAACTGTACTACACCTGGCTTAGTTTAACTGTACTACAACTGGCTTGTTTTTTATTGTAATGTGCACATTTTTTTCTCACTGATATAATGATTTAAATTTATATTAATTTCAAACTATTACTATTGGATATAATCTTCAGCAATAAAAAGCTCATAGACAAAAACATTTTTCTTTTGTTTACTAGATTATTTTGTAACAATTACCCTCTGGAATTAATTAATCAGTATAATGATATTTTCAATATTAGTTTTTCATTTAGATAGTTATTTAATATTTTTAAGTGGCTAGGTACTCCCATTGGTTTTTCATCAACTAGGCTTTCTGCCAACAGTCTTTAACCCCGAAGTATCATAGCTGCAGAATCCTTCGCTACTGGTAGAATGAAAAACCAATGGGAGTACCTAGCCACTTAAAAATATTAAATAACTATCTAAATGAAAAACTAATATTGAAAATATCATTGTACTGATTAATTAATTCCAGAGGGTAATTGTTACAAAATAATCTAGTAAACAAAAGAAAAATGTTTTTGTCTATGAGCTTTTTATTGCTGAAGATTATATCCAATAGTAATAGTTTGAAATTAATATAAATTTAAATCATTATATCAGTGAGAAAAAAATGTGCACATTACAATAAAAAACAAGCCAGTTGTAGTACAGTTAAACTAAGCCAGGTGTAGTACAGTTATTGAGGTCTAGCAAATTTGCTTAATTATCATTTTCATTTGTTTTTTTAAAGACAGAAAAGCAGGGTACATTGCATTTTAAATTAAAATAAAGTTAGTATTAAGTACAAGAATATCATCAACAGAGCAGAAACAATTTTAAAGTATTAAATGATTATTAAGTACATACTGACTTTTATAATAAAACAAAAAATGGTTTGCGAGGATAGATGAGTAGATAGTGCATAACCAATTTTTGGATACAGATGGAGTCACCAATAATTGAAAATACAAAAATGAGCAAGTTTTCTGAAAGAAAGGTTTTAAAATATTAAAGTTATGTTTTAAGATATTTATCATTAATTTTTTTTATTAAAACTTCATGTAATTCTTCAAGAGGTATGCTATTGAAGAAGTTATGAAAGTATAGGTTTGAATGTTATAAGTATGTGAGTTGTTTAGAAAATGTAATACCGGAGATATATTTTTAATACAACAGAAACTATTCAAATCAATGTATTTAGATTATAAAAAAAATATAAATTTTCTTAAAATAGTTTTGAAAACAATATTACAAGATTTACCAATGTAATTCACAGTACTATAAATAATTCTAAATTTTACTGGCATTTTGTAAAATTTAGGGACAGCATAAATATAAGAAAATGAATTACTTTGAAGGGGAATTTTTGATTATTTTGTAAAGGCAAAAATAAATATATTATTAACTATTATACAACTTAAAAAATATTTTTTCTAAATGGCATGGCTATTTAATTCAGAATTCATTATCTCAACATTCTATTTTCTCCAGATAACTGCCAAATTATTTAATTTTTTATCTGTATAATAAATTAGATATTTTTTCCCAAATTAATCAATATAAAGTTTATCGTTTTTATTAAAAAAACTGATAATTTTACATACATAATTGACATAATTTATTCATACCATTTTCACTATTTTGATATTTATTGTAAACTATGCTCATTGGCTTCTATATTTTTATAGCTTTCGGCGCATACATTTTGCTTTATATAAATTAATTATGTATCATATAATTATAAAAATATTCTAAAAAATTAAAAAGGAAAAAAAATCTCCCAAAAAATTATAAAATCGAAATATCAAAGGTTGAGGTGGGACTGCTAAAAAAGTTACAAAAATGAATTAAAGCGGTTTTCATGCATATAACACAATCATTTATTATTCTATCATTAACGCGATCATATTATCATTTACATAATGATTCCTCATACATGGCTATATATTTTCAACCGCTTAAATAATTACTTTTTGATAATTATTTATCATTTATATATTCATCTTTTTTTCCTTTTTTTTTCTTTTCTATTTATATATACTAATTTTAATTAATATTATCTTCTTTATGTATTCCATTTTTATGTTATTATCTATTATCTTTCCATATTTTTAAATACGATTAACTACATACTTTATAATTTTAAATATTGTTTACTACCATATTATTCACCCCTTTAATCTTCATATATATTTATACTTTAATTTATATTAATTACAACATTGTCTGTAATTTATCTTAACCAAAAGGTTTCACTTTTTTAAAATATGGATTGCAGCTGCAGTATTTTCCTTTTTCATTTAAGGCTAGATGGCAACACCAGACGCTTCCTTTTTTATTATTTCTTTACTTTCTTTCTCTTTTTTCCCAATGATTCGGCATTTCCTGGTGATTAGCTATGTACTAGCATATGTATAATATTTTAAAATCTTATTTGGTCATTTCTCTTCTGGTGAGTTGTGTCTATTATTGTTTAGTTTCTTTTTATCTATTGTAGTTGGATCATAGTTTATTTTTTTAATTTCTTGTTCTTTTCACTTTTTTTTTTTTGTTTTTTCGATATGTTATAAGGAGCTTAATATCGTCATGTTTAGGCTTAATGCTGACAGTATTCGACGAAATAAGAAATAACACATCTTTACTATGAATTATTCTTATGAAACTCCTCTGACGAATGTATAAGATATTCATAGTTTTTCATATTTGCATTCGCATTTTATTGTGTTTAGTTGTTGTAATGACTTTTTCTTTGGTTTTCACACATGTGATTTCATTTTAAATATATATAGTGTACGATGCTTAAATTTTTAAATGAAGAACGGATAACGATAACAAGTTATCCGTTACGTACAAGTTATCCGAACGGTTACGTACTTTAAAGTACGTGGAAAATTAAATGATTGTGTTTCAAATAGCTCCATAGACCGTGCATTTATAAAATAGTTTGTTTTGATAATGACTCAGATTGATCTGAAACATGTGTCAACAGTTTAATGAAACCTATTTTACTGTTTATAATCTTTTTATTTTACACCTTTTAGCAATTAAAAAGGAAAAAAAAAGTCTTTCCGGCCTGTACTAGGAGGAAAAGGTAGCTTTCCTATATCTTCGTTTTAAAATTTTAGCTAATGTTACTCGAAAACAGCAAGCTAAAATGCAAAGACACCGTTTACAAAAGATTCGTTAATACTGAATTTGAATAAGAAATTCGCCAAATTATTGAGCTATAGCCAAGTTGGCTTCATTTATAAAGACTTATTTTGGTCGCCAAATTTGGCGATATTTCGCCAATTGTCGCCAAATTTGGCGAGAATTTGGCGCTAACGGATATGAATATATAGTTTTATGCGTATGATTGGGAAAATGATTACAACAATGAAAGAAAATAATTTGCGAGAAATCCGTTCACTAAAGCTCATAAATTAATCGTTGGTTTTAGGTAGCTTTCAATACAAAAAAGTCCTTCCGGCCTGTACCGGGAGGAAAAGGTAGCTTTCCTATATCTTCGTTTTAAAATTTTAGCTAATGTTACACGAAAACAGCAAGTTAAAATGCAAAGAAACGTTTACAAAAGATTCGTTAATACTGAATTTGAATAAGAAATTCGCCAAATTATTGAGCAATAGCCAAATTGGCTTCATTTATGAAGACTTATTTTGGTCGCCAAATTTGGCGATATTTTGCCAAATGTCGCCAATTTTGGCGAGAATTTGGCGCTAACGGATATGAATATATAGTTTTATGCGTTTATTGGTTTTTCATTCTACCAGTAGCGAAGGATTCTGCAGCTATGATACTTCGGGGTTAAAGTCTGTTGGCAGAAAGCCTAGTTGCGTATGTTTTACCAACAATCATCATCTATTACCTCGGCATGTAATGGGCATGATTTAAGGATATGGAAGGATTGTTTTAGAATTTATTACTTGCATGTTTTGTGGATATATTTCGCTGGCTTATCTTACATATTAAGAAATGTTATGGATATGGGTTTTGTGGATATGGTGCATATGTAAGCCCAGTGTGTGAAAACATTAATAAATATTTCAAGTCCAAACTACTGTAGATTCCACAAAACATGTACAATTTCATCCTTCTACGAGTTATAATAAGCTAAAAAGCGCCATGATTTAGGATATCGTACGTGTTGCCAAACCAATACTACAAATTCAAGATGATCCGAAAAAAAGGGAATGATTCATGCGGCTTGATAGATTGACTTTCTTTTAGGCAATGAATCACGCAAAAAAGTGAAAAGGATAAAATGAGAAAACAGAAATATTTGAAAGAGGTAAATTATGGTCATATTTATTTATTTATTTACTTATTCACTTAAAATTTCATATCTTACCGTAAATTAGCATGACATATTGTGAAATAGATGAATTCCCCATGAAAGTATATCGTCTCCAACAAGAAAATAAAAAAATTAAAAAATATTTATTAATCTTAACAACTCGAACGCGTAAATAAGATTCATCATTAAGGGCTTTTTTAATCTTATCATGTTTTATTACTTAAAAAACAACGTATTTCTTCATTTATAATATTAAAATGTATCCATTATTTCCAACAACAATTGAGTAAAGTTCAGTCAAAATGTATGAATACATTTCTTTAAAAAAAATTAAAATAATAATAATAATAATAATAATAATAAATCAACCTTTATATAAGTAAAATCGAAGCTGCAAGTTAATTTATTAGTACTTTCTTTTATTTCTACTGGAATTTATCTATACTTAGCATGTAAAAATATACTTCTAATCATTTTTTTTCTATTGAAGAAATACAAAACGTTTTTATTATTCAATTTAAAACCACAAAATAAAATTTAAATTAACATGTATGGGGGGGGGGGGGGTCTGATATGAAATGGAGTGAAGTCGATAAAATTAAAATGTATCAAAAATGCAGGAAAAAAAGAAAAAGTTTTTAAAAAAAAGTCATTCCTATATAGAAATACCAATATTTAAATACTTAAGGGAAATTTAAAATGTTTCCCTTCAATGGACATTTTAATCAGTTTAAAAGCATAGAATGTTAGTTTATCGTATTTGAAAGAATAAAATGTATAAAAATAAGTGGGGTTTTTTTTCTACTTTGATGAGACTTAAAAAGTAACATTTTTTCTTTCATCTAGAGATTGAAAGTAAAATTATGCAGCGACACAAATTTTAGCTTGAAATTTCAATTAACTGATTAGAAGAAAGAATTGAAAAAAAATTATTTAAGCTAATGTATGTCATCCTACCAAAAAAAATAGCGAATACTATTTTTATTAAAGTAATAAGGGATAATTTAGGATGGAAAATAATCTTGCTTAATATTCATTTAAAAATTTAAAGGTTAAGATTCAGCACAAAATTATATATTGGAAAATTCTTTATTAGCTGATAAGAAATATAAGTGTTGTTATATAGTTACATGTTAAACTTTATAAAACCAAATACTATTTTACACTAAGTATACAGAACAAAAAAAAAATGATGTTTAATTTTTCTTTAAACGTTTATACATTTAAAGATTAAATTTCATTACAATTATATTGAAAATTTTTCCATTAGTTTTCAAGAAACATAATTATTGGCGTATAGTTAAACTTTAAAAAATCAAATACATTTTTATTAAAGTAAAAGGGTTTAATTCAGAACGAAAAAACAATGTTTTAAAAAATTATACATTTAAAGGTTGAGATTCTTCAAAATTATATTGAACTAGTATGTTGTGGCCATCGCAAAACTTTTTTCTACATCAAATCAATTAAACGATTTAAATAATACAAGAAGTTACATCGGTTTAGTAAATAGGTATTTTTATGTATCTACATGCATAATATTGCTATGGAATCGTTGATGATTCCCATATTTAGGATGCTAAGGGGGAAGTTTCCTTGAATTCTGTGCATTTAAACTGGTGATATAAGCATCGCATATTTCGAACAAATCATCGAATGTCGGCACCCCCCTCTTAGATGACAGCAACCAAAATTGAATGTCAATCTGTTTCTATCATAAGGTTTCTAAATTTGATGTTCCGATGAATTCTGCGCACATAAATGGGAGATATAAGCATCACAGAAATTGAACAAATCGTCGTTTTACGTCACCCCGTCTTGAAGAATTTTACCCAAAAACCGTATTATTTTTTTTTCGTATTAATAAGAAGGCAAAAATATATTTTTAAAGATTTGCATCACTTACAAGAGCGGCATTTAACAGTGTAGGAAATTTTACTTATTCTCACAAGAATACTTTTGTGCAGCCCTGTATATGATCTATATAATTTAAAAACAAAAAATGTTGCTGTTAGTGAAATTTGAAAGTTTGCTTTTAGAAAATTAATATTATTTTTTAATACACATTAAAAAAAAGAAACAAATTGGAAAAAACAAACTAACATCACTATTAACAAGAACGAAAAATCATGCGTCAAGCATACATTATGAAATACTTTCCAACACATTCAGTATACTGTAACAAAACTTCACAGCTTAATTAAGATGATGTCTAAAGAAACAATTTGGAAAAAGCATAACACATTTGAAAACGCAATTTCAGCAATTACCATCTATAGTCGGGAAAATGTACGGATTATTTTATGCAGCCCTGTATATGATCTATATATGTTGTATATATACTACCTAGTATGCCAAAGTTTAATTCAATTAGAAAACGTATAGAACAATTCAAAAATACCCTTCAGCCATTTTCACCAATAAAGGAAATGTACTCGACATCTTTTGTGCAGCCCTGTATATGATCTATAGAATTTATATATACCATATAAAATGCAAAAAAATAGTTAAATTAAAGAACGAGACTACAAATGAAAATGCACTTGTAGCAATTATTGTTGATAGACAGTAATGTAACCGAATTCTTTTGTGTGTCCCTGTAAATGAACGATGGATGTTATGCACATTATATTCTGTTATAAGCATCTTGTATTGCACCTCAGTGATATGTATCAATTTCAATATGTTTGAAATATGTAACATCATTAAAATACAGTGTAAACGATTTTTCTTTATAGACCGTAACGTTACGGTATTCTTTTGAATTTCCCTATAAGTAAACTGTAAATGCTACGCCCTTCATTTTCAATATAACACAGGCCATAGTAAACCGAAATAACTTTTATATCAACTACATGACAATCCGAGTATATTTACGCGAGTTAGAGCAGTGACAGACAGACAGGCAAACCGAATTCATAAACACTTTTCAAGTTTTTTGAAAAATGTTAAAAATTACTGATTCTTGTTATAGCTTGCATCACACTAATGTTCGTTAAAAGCGATCAATTAAAATATTCGAATTCTTTTAAGTTCCGTTTTACCTATATCAAATAGCTTAAGCAACAAAATAAATTAATCAAGTGAAATGAAATGAAATGAACTTCTTTAAAACCCTAAAAAAGAACAAAAACATCGCTGATTAAGAAATTGGCAAAAAAAAAAAAAAAAAAAAAAAAGAAAGTATTAACCAGAAATAAAATAAACAAAGAACAAAGCGTGAATTTAAATTCTAGAGAAAGTTAAGTTTTTGATTTTAAATGAAAATAACCCATTCATTTTATTTTCAGTAAATAAACATACAGTTATCATTAGATGGCGCAGAATTTTCGAACTAATGAGATCCTTCGGGAATTTCATCAAAATAAAATCCCTTAATTTATTAGATTTAAATCTTTAATACAAGCACTGATTTGCATAATAACGTGCATATGCAGCAAATAATAATTTGTGCTTTACTTTCAAAAGGAGGGGGGTTTCAAGTACTACTGAATTCTAGTTTCTCGGATACGTACATTTCGGATTTTAACGATTATTAAGCAAACTCATTATATTTTGATAAGTACTGTCGGCTTGAATGTTCATAAAGATGATATTCATGAAGATTTAACTGTATTAATACCTGGATAAGGGCTCGAAAAATGTCACGTAAAAGTTATAATGAGGTAGTTTGTTAGTTGATATAAATTTCAAACTATCATGGGAAGAAGAATAAAATAGTTACCTATAGTAACATGTCATACAGCGTGGTGAATTTCAATATTGAGTGAAATTTCCCATAAATTTAAAGGATAAATGAAGAATTTTTCGATCTATAAAATTCTTATGTCACCAACTATTTATCTGACATTTATAACTAATTAGAATAAAGGAAGGAAATATGTTTACAATGTATTGATGTGTATGATTACATTTATATATACTTATATATATGATTACAGTGTAC
This sequence comes from Maratus michaelseni, assembly GCA_963931845.1. Lineage (NCBI taxonomy): Eukaryota > Metazoa > Arthropoda > Arachnida > Araneae > Salticidae > Maratus > Maratus michaelseni. Next base: position 93,976,981 of record OZ007589.1, on the reverse strand, counting down.
AAAGTGAGACAAAGAGGAACAAAAAAGGCTTATAAAAACCTTTTAATGATCGACATATCTATATAACATTATCTATATCATATATTCTAATACGAGCAAATCTTGTGTGTGTGGTTATATATATATCTACAAAAACAACTTTTCAAAAGTAAAAAAGGCCAAGCGTAAAAAAAAAAAGAAAAAAAAAAAAAAAGTTGTGGCTAAAAAATGGTGTGATATCAAATTTCCAAGCTATTATATTGCTTATTTAACTTTTTTCCATTAAATAAGTTATCATATATATAAGTCGAGTGCCTACGTATATGTTAATAGAAATCGTTTTCTCCTGTACTAAATACATCCTAACGAGTTTCTGAAAATTCAATTTTTTTCAAATTATGCATGATGGGCTTGGCGGCCATCTTTGCATATTATTCACAAAATTCTAACCACCCAAATCCGTAGTTAAAATCCGAAGTTCAAAATTGTTATTTAAGCAAATATTTAAGAGTTTCATTTATAGACTTGTATGCTCTGAAAATTGTGTCTTAAGATAATGATGACTTATCTTAAAGATTCATCTTATGATTTATTTTTTAGAGTAATTATTAATTTCAAACTAGTAAAAATCAATTTATCAAAATATCAGTCTTATCTAATTTATCTGTCCATAGTTAGAATCTGAAGTTCGAAATTTTTATAAACATATTACATTGCAAACATATTACGCTTTTATTTTAGAAATTTGGGTGCTTAGAAATATAGAAAGATGGCCACCAAGCCCATCATGCATAATTTGAAAAAAAATTGAATTTTCAGAAACTCGTTAGGATGTATTTAGTACAGGAGAAAACGATTTCTATTAACATATACGTAGGCACTCGTCTTATATATATGATAACTTATTTAATGGAAAAAAGTTAAATAAGCAATATAATAGCTTGTAAATTTGATATCACACCATTTTTTAGCCACAACTTTTTTTTTTTTTTTTTTTTTTTTTTTACGCTTGGCCTTTTTTACTTTTGAAAAGTTGTTTTTGTAGATATCATTTCTTTTTTTTTTAAATATATTGAACATAATTTAAATAATCTAAACATGAGAAATAATTTAAAATTACATTTTACTTTCAGTCATTGTTTAAAGGGTTAACTAGAAATAGCAGTAGATTTTTCAATTAAATTAATTACACTCTTAAAAACAACATACTAAATGTGGCTTGTTATAATACTTGTTATCCTCCGTTAAAAAATATCACTGACTAATCCATTAAATGAATAAAAATGGAATACGTACATAGCGTGTCATCGCTGCATTTGAAATCAAACGTGATATCACGCTCTTTTATTATTAGCACTAGCTGGCTTCGCCCGCTAGCGGGCCCCTAATTTACACCGGGGCCTCAATCCTTTTAAAACCTCGAATAAGATAAATCACGAACCTCCGACCTGGTTCCACGCTGCTTTCGGCACCGGATGATCCCTTAATTTGCACATCGAATTGTATAAACATCTAAACAAACGAACTTCCAACACGGGTCCCGGCTGCCTTCGGCACCGTATAGCAGTCGTGCTGCGCACGCTCAAGTTCTATCTTCCACCACCAGGTAGCGCAATCTGTTCTATACAAACCTCGTGCACTGAAATCGTAAAGGCTATAGATGTCGAGTCGAATGAGCTATACCCCGTCGTGATCTAGCCCATAGAACCAGAGATAGTAAAGTGCCCCTTGGTGGTGAAAAAACGAACTAAAATCGGAAAGCTGCATAGATGTCGTCGAATGAGCCATACCCCGTCGTGATCCGACCCATAGAAACAGAGATAGGAAAGCGCCCACTGGTGGTGAAAGCTAATCGCGTTTGGGGGGCAAAGTGGGGGATGAACACCGGAGATGCGTAATAAGATTAGGCGGTCACAGACTTTTCCAACGATGTATCACATGAGGGATATGTGCAAAATTCAGAAAATACCCCCCCCCCCCAACCTGCATAATTTGATTAAGCGTTCACAGACCTTTCCAACGATATATCACATGAGAGGTGCCGGCAAAATTTAGAAAAGTGCCCCCTTTGGGGGGGGGGTGAATATGGGAGGATGGACACCGAAGATACATAATGTTGATAACATAATGTTGATACATAATATGAATAAGCGGTCACAGGCCTTTCGAACAATATATCACATGAGTAGTGTCGGGGGCGCGCAAAATGTGGGGGTTTCACCTGTGGTGCATAACATGAATAAGTGGTCACAGTCCTTTGTAACGATATGTGACATGACGGATATCGTTAAAATTTAGAAAAGTGTCACCCCCCCTTGTGTAGGCAAAACGCGCTCCGCCCCTCCCTATAATTTTTGACGCAGCTTTATTTTTAAAATTTATGTTATGTGTTATAAAATATCGTAAATTTTCAAACAGATAGCCTTATTATACTTCCTAATTTTGTTCACGCTCCTCCCCATCCTCTCCCCGAACTGTGACGCGCCATTCTTTTTTATAAATTTTTTATCATGTGTTATAAACTATCTTAAAGTTTAAAACAGATCGCATTGGAATTTAATATATTTGCTGAAATTACTATTATATGTAGAATAATATAGAAATAAACCCTCCTTTAGATTGTAATTGAGATATGTGAACAATTTTTAGAATTTATGAAAGCTGATTTTTATTTATTTATTTATTTATTTATCTATTTATTTATTTTTTGATTATTTATTTATTATTATTATTATTATTTTGCATTGCCCTGTGCATGTTTGGAATTTCTTAGCAATTTCTTAGATTTACATTATTTTATTCAATTAAACATTGTACTGTTACAATAAATTTAAATAGAAACTTCACTTCTAAAACAAAAATAATTTAACAACTGGATTTCATTGATTTATAGAAAAATGACGAGAAAGGTATTCCTGCGAACGAAATGCCTGTCCTTTACCTTGTTTTTTTTTTTTTTTTTTTTTTTTTTTTGTTTGTTTTTTAGAAATAAATGAATCACATTTAATTCATTTTAAAAATTTTGTTTACGTTTGGAAAGAAATTTTAAATGCCGATAACTCTTAATGTATACATTTTAGAAGGTACATCTTCCCTCAAAAACTAATTTATTTTTAAAGATCTTTCAAAAACGTATATTATATATTTAAAATATTTTTTAAAGCATAAACACTACGTCTGATTACTTTATTTTACAATATTTTAAGAACACGCATTTTATCAGACAATTAAATGCACTAAACAAACACGAGTGAAAAATTGACCTGGGCCAGGACTCGAACCTGGGACCTTACGCATACCATGCCGACGCTCCGCGACTGAGCCACCCAGATCGATACGCTTGACGGGAATTTCTCATACTTATTCTTGTTGGAAACAGTCATCTGCCACAGTTTGCAGTCATATTTAATTGTTTGATAAAATGTGTGTTCTTATAATTATGAAGTTTTATTTTTTTTTAAATATCTTCAGAAGAAAATGGCTGACTTACAGATGAAATTTGATGTTGTTATAACTTGTAACTGATTTGTGCTATTATAATACAGACTAGCCGCCACTGGCGACCAGTTTGGTCTCCCTTAAATGTATGTTAAGCACTGTAACACGTTACTTTTATTCATAATTTATTTTTTTCCGTAATCCTTCGCCAAACCGGAAGATTGTAATAGTCAAATCAGAAACTTTTGCGATCATGGTAGCATTTCGCATATATTTTGTTGTTATGTATTTCGTCTTTCTTGACAAAAACCGCTTAACCAACTTAAGCGTTTATGCTTCATATCCGTTTGCTTATCAGTCGCAATATGTTTGCTAATGAGGAGATTCTTAAACATATTAAGTAGTTTTCCGTAATTGGATCCATTGCCAAATGGCGTATTTTAGTTAATACGATTTGGTGCATTGAAGTCTATTTTGTGAAAGTCTTTAATGATATCCACATTTACACTGAACCATATTGTTGCCAATATTCTTTTGTTTGTTTGTTTGTTTTACGCTAACTTTGGCTGTAGACTTGATTACGGAAGATTAGAAAATCTATCATTATTCTCATTTAAAACGTCTTGAATAATGTGACATAATCGGGGTGCATATTATAACACGTAATTTTCGAGTATGGTTTGGTGAAACATTGAACTTTTGGAAGCCAGTTTTGATAATCACATTCCTTTTAAACCATATTTGCTGTCAGCACTTTTGACCCGTGGCGTAGAATCTCATTAAAATTCACGAACTTCCTTCTAGATGCCGATCTCTGTTCGACTCTGTTTTTCTCTGCTCTCCTATTTTGATATAGTTCAGGAGTTTTCATAACTGCATAATTCCCTTACTGTGGCATTTCTGCTTAATGTCTACTGACTATTAAGATCCGTAACTTGTAAATACGCCACGCCAACATTACCACTTATAATTCTAATTACAGCAACCCGTTTTTTCTCTCTATATTGCAACTCTATAGTTAATATAGTGCCTCGGTGCGTCTACGACAGCTGTTCCATCAGAACATTTGATTTCAAAATCAAAGTATCGATTCTAATTTGCACACGCGAAAAATAAAAACTGGTATTGGCGATTTTAAATATGCTATTGGCGAGATTTGCGCCCAAATAACACAAAAGTACTTAATGATGTTATGTATTTTGTAAATGTATATTAAATTACTGTTTTGAAAGCGATTGGTCATTAATAATGGTAAATATGATTGGTGATTAACAATCATTTTCAGTGGTCTCTCTTCCTTGCACGTATAATACATAAATACCAAATTAACTGACAATTTGTTTCGAAATTTGATTCATTAAATATCATTACAGGAGTTGTATTTGTTTACATTCAGCTTACATCAAGAAAAGATAAAGAATGAAGTTGAGTTGTATAGCACATAATTATGGTAAACTTTGATTGTGTCACTGGTACGAATTATTTTTTTGAAACCAGGCAACGCTCCAAAAAATTTTTCACGGAAAACTTACTTTACGAACGATTATCTCCATGGTTTAATGGATTAATGTTTTAAACCTTCACGACGAATGAATCTTTTTTTTTTTTTTTTTTACTTTCATGGATAGAGAATTTGAAATGCGAGGCTAATTTCAACTGAAGTTATTGAAGAATATATACATAATTGAACGTAAGTCATTTCTCAAATATTAATTTATTTTGAACGATCTTTCTAAAAATGTAACATTTATTAAGTTTTATTCGAAAAAATAATTTTGAATAAAAATGGCCGCCTGGCATATGAAAAAGTGAAGCGGGCATTCCGGAATTGTTGATGACAGTCACATGACTTACGGTTTTATTATAGAGATGGTACATGGTCGTTGGCGGGTTTTATCTCTGTTTTGGCATAATTTTTTAATCGCCAAGTTAATTAACAGTTTTTTGCTAATTAAGGATAGAAAATAATATTTTTTTACACTGAATTTTATAAAAGCACATAGATTACGTAATTACTTGTCCAAAAATGCAATTCTTTTTTTATTCTGCCGAATATTAAGGTCTGTAGGTTGTTTGAAAAAAAAAGTTTGACGAAGAAAAAAGTGATCATTTTAAGTAACTCGACGTTTTTTTTTTTAAATCTATATCTCTGTTTATAAATCACTTATGAAGATGAGTTTGGTCTTAAATTGAAGAAATTCTTCATTAGATTCTTCTAGTTTTCGTTTTTTATTTCTGCAACGCTTGGTTTATTATATATCTGATATTTTAATCTGGCATATTTTGTCGATTTAACATTGCAAAGTTGATTCCTGTAAATAAGCAGTAGCGGTCTAGTTCAGTTCTTGGCGTTGTTTGTGTGGCGTTTTTTTTTTTTTTAAGCTTGGCTTGGCAGAACGACCGCCCTGCTTGCTATATATATATATGCAAATTTTATCTTTAAAACGGCTCTAACGATTTTGGCGAAATTTTGTGTCCTACCGGTTTGGGGCACCAGAAAACTATTGGGCTAGGTCACATGTTCGAGAAAATTCGATTAGTGGGTCATTTTGGGTCACTATGTGTCAGGATTAAGATAATTTTATATAAAAATCGGTTCAAACGATTTTGACTAAATTTTGTATCCTACCATTTTCGGGCACGAGAAGACTATTGGGCATGTTCTAGAAATTTCGATTAGTGTGTCATTTTGGGACACCATGGGTCAGAGTCAAGCTAATTTTATCTAAAAAACAGCTCAGACTATTTGGACTAAATTTTATATCCTTCAAGTTTCGGGCACGAGAAGACAATTGTGTGTGGTCACATGTTCGAGAAAATTTGATTAGTGGGTAATTTTGATTATGGGTCATTGTGGATCAAGCTATTTTTATAAAATTAAAGGTTATTTTTATAAAATAAAAGGTATTATAGTAATAATACAGAGAGTAAAATATATCGAGCTGAACTCAAAGCTAATTTTGACCGAGCATAGCTCGGTCTTCCCTGCTCGTTTTAATTATAATTAGTGATCTTATTATGTGATTAGTGTATTTTTTGTTAAATCATTGTTTATGTCAATGTCAACTACAGTAAGAAATTCGACCAAATAAATATTTTATATTTATGATCATGCTAACTTTATGTATAACAATTTATATCTATTAATGTATGCATGATTATGGTAGATGGTAAATTTATGGAACTGCAAATACTTAGACAACTGAAAGGTAAGTAATGGAAAGTGATACATGGAGCCAGAATAATAACATGTTTTACGATAACTTGAATAAAGTAGATAACTTTGTTGAAGATCACCATAAAAATAATAAAAATAACAAAACAGTGCCGTTCATCCTTCAGCGTTGATCCTTCATCAGGATTAAAGCCATACGGGGTTAGAAGGCTAATGGACAACGCGAAGTAAATAGGAAACAACGAAGGGACCGTTCGCTGTGCTGGAAATATTAAAGCCTTCTTTAAAGCATACATTAAACAGCTTACCACCTGTACGTCACAAAGTGTCGGCCTATCTTTTGTAGTCTCTGTAAATGAAAAATAGAGAATACTCACTCCATTTTCTGTAGCGAACATATTGTTTTGAATCTCCATAACATATATCAATTTCGTTATGTTTGAAGTATAATATCATTAAAATGTAATTCTAACAATTACCGCCTTTGAACTATAATGTATCTGAATTCTTTCGTGTGCCCTTGTACTAACAATAAATACTACACATACCAATTGCAATAAGGAGCATTCTCTAACCAGCCTCATTAAGAAATATTAGTTCCTTGATAATCCAACTATATTTGTGAAAGTTAGAACTCCGCACGACATAAAGACGAAAGGAGATCACAAACAATTTTCAGCTATCAGCATGGGCGTCCACAAGAGGGGGAGGTCAATTGCTCCTTCTTGGATTTTCAAATTTAAATAATTAAGTTTTTCTTAATTTGATTTTGAAAAATAAAATAAAACCAGAAGAACCCGTGCGAAGCTTTCGCACTGCAATCTTTGAGATTATTTCCTGGTACGTTTTAGCACTAATTTGTAATTAACTGATTTTTTTTTTAATCAGACAACGTGCTTTAACGAAATGTGGGTGTACTATCTCAAAAACTTGTTCAAAAACTTTTCGAAAGATACCTCATTCATCGTTGTATGTTTTGTATGTGCATAGAAAAAAGGATGTTGACAACAGAAATAATATATATGATGATTGCTTGTGTATAAGAAAATGGGAATACATTGCCAGAAATTCTTTTGTCAAATTTTCTTCTCTCTCCAAGGTTATTTCTCTAGGTTGCCAAGATTCCTACACTGAAAAAAAAACGAATTATAAAAAAAATTGAAACACTGAATCAGACGTTTAGGGAATTCATATGAAAGCATTTCCTCATATTTACAAAACTGTTCCAGAAATGTCTTAAATACCTAAATCGATATTGGGTACACCACTTTTTTCTAAGCCTATAGGAACTTAAACATGGGATGTTCAAACTTTGTGGTCCAGCAGCTATTTAAGTGACGTCAGACTTGGCTGACGTATTAACAGCTTAATGAAATATTAAAATATAGATACTTACAATTTTCCTGAATCCTAATGAACTGTATATCCAAATGGGACATAATCCTTAAATTACGTGTTGTATTCGTGCTCCGATATAATACGCATTATACACAGCCATGATTAAACAAAGAAAACAAATAAACAATAGGTGACACACGCGTAAAAATTAAATAAAACCCCGATTAAAAGCTCGATATTTTTTTCAAGAAATACACGCAAGAAATAAATTAACAATCGTATTTTAATTGCATTATAGGATGACGTCATCTGATAATGCAGTATTTTATTTTTGTGGCAACACTGGTTTGAGTAAAACCTTTCATTTAATTTATGAAAACAATGCCGATTTAATTTTTAATTAACTACAATTTTTACTCGAAAACATGTTTTAACGAACTGTTAAGTGTGCTATGTCAGAAGCCTGTTCAAAATCCTTTCATATGCTATCTCATTTGTCGTTCTGCGTTTCGTATTTTCTTCGAAAAAGGGATGTTGACAGGAGAAATAATATATATGATAATTTATTCTTTTTAAGTGACTTACAATATTTAGACAGTGATACAAAAAGAAACTAACGATTGTTCTTCCCGTCCGTGAAAAACAATATTTAGCTCTGATTATTTTCTTTTTACGTTCATGCGTTTAAAAATTATCTTAAATGACAGGGGGCATATGACTTACTCACCACCTCAAGCCATTTCATCAGCGAATTGCAGCAGAGAGATGCGAGAGAAGTAGTACCATTTCGCTGGGAATTGTGTCCGCTTTCAGAATGTGAAAGAAATTTTTGAAATATGTGTTATCTGCATATTAAAAACCATACCTTTTTCATATTTCAAACTGTAAGACTCACTTTTAACACTTAATTTGAATTCTTTGGATCACTTTGCTTTCGCTTTAGGCTATTCATGCACATAGAGTGTCATATATTATTAAAGCAACAACACTGAACAATTTTCTAATTGACTTTTTCCGATATATCTAGTAGGTTTTGAGACAGCGTTAGCAAGTTCTGCATTTTGCGAATAGGGACATTGTTAATGTGGTTTTAATGCGTAGCACATGCTTACTTACCTACCATTGTATGAACATCATTTTTATAACTACAGCTACATCCGTTCACAAATTAAATGCCTGGGTAACTTATACGCTTTCCACCCAATATAATATTTTTGACGAAAAATTTTTCCCTTAACAAATGATAAAATTCACTTTTTAACACTTTCCAATATAAATGAAAAGTGCTTATGAATTCGGTTTGTCTGTCTGTCTGTCTACCGTCTGTCTGTCCCTGCTCTAACTCGTGCAAATATACTCCGATTTCCATTCCATTGATATATGTTATTGAGTAAAAAATACACCAACGTTTAACACACAATATCATAGTATAATGGACAGACGTACGTTTCGTGAGTAACTTGAACTCACTTCCTCAGGGTCAATAAAATAAAATTACACATTATTGTATCCCTCCCCAAAGACATGAAAATTGAATCTAGAAACCCAAATGAAAACAACAACACACCGAGAAACTCATCACGCATGAGTCACCAATCACATTAAGCCGGAAGTGATTCACTATGACACAGTAACTCAACCCAGAAAGGTGAGATGTAAGGTACACTTGAAAAATCATTGACCAGGGAGTTACCAAATTTATGAATATAAACTGCCTCAAAGAAGTCTAAATCTAAAGATGAATTAGATTTATTTCACAAGATTTTATTCATAATATGTTATTGAGGTTTACTGTGGTATGTTCGGTATTGAAAATAAAGTGTGTAGCATTTATAGTTCCTTTACAGAGACGCTCAAAATAATTCCATTACATTACGGTCTATGGCGAAAAAGCATTTTCACTGAGGTGCATTACAATATGCTTACTATAGAATATGGTGATCATAGCCTTCATCGTTTCTTTACAGGGACACACAAAATAATTCGGTTAGAGTACTGACTATTAACAATAATTGCTGGAAGTGCGTTTTCAGTTATGGTACGCGTTTTTTGAATTTAACTAAATTTATGCCTACCACTTGGTGTGTATAAATTCTATAGATCACATACAGAGCAGCACAAAATATCTCGAGTACATTTTCGTTTATTGACGGAAATTGCTGAAGGGGATTTTTTAACTGTGTGTTATGCGTTTTCTAACTGAATTAAATTTTAGCATACTATGAAGTATACATACAAATCTATACATCACATACAGGACTGCTCAAAAGAATGGTAATTGCTGAAATTGGGTTTTCAAATGTGTTATGTGCTTTCCAAATTGTTTACTTAGGCAACATATTTCACCTTATTAAACGGTGAAGTTTTTGGAAGTATTCTGGATGTGTAGGAAAGTGTTTCTTAATCTATGCTCGACGCATAATTTTTCTTACTTTTTTTATTATTAATATTTTAATTTAAGTGCACAAAATATACATTAATGGATAAACTTCTGCGTCTAGTCTATGCATAAAAAAAATAATAATTTATTGCAGATTTAATTTTAGCAATTAAATAATATAATATAATAATAATCATTAAAACATTAAAGTTTCATTAACCCTTTCGCAACGAGCGTTCTGTACACTTCTTTTAATATTTACGCGCCACTTTTTTTAAATTCCAGGAAATTGTGTAATTAAATAAGTAAAAAAAAAAAAATCTGTTTTAAAAAAGAGCTGTTTAAATTCGAGGATTTTGCGCAAAAAAAAATATGTTTTAAAAAAGAGTTGTTTAAATTCGAGGATTTTGCGCAGCAAATTAACCATGCTTTAACCAAATCAATAAATTTTACAAATAAAAATTTACAGAAATGTAATAATAAAAAACACAGAAAAGTAATTGACATAATTTCTTAAATTATAAATTTAATAAATTTTAAATATTTGTTTATAATAAAAAATACATATATATTATAATAAAACACATAAACATAATCTACACAATTTCTCAATTTGTAAATTTAATAAATTTAATTTATTAATAATTTTTAATAATTTTCGAATAAATTTTAAAGACAGTATAGCCATTATAGTTTTTATGCAATAATTAATAAACCCATTAAAATGTCTATATTTAATATTAAGTCATAAAATGAATTTACTATGTTTGTTATCAATAACTACAGCTATTCTTTTTAAATACTAAATTTAAACCTTAACTTTAATTCTTAAGTCATTTTTATGATTTTTTTTATAGAATATTTTTGATTTGATATTCTATGGGAAAAGCTTCATCTCTTTAATATCCTTCCACAAACAACAATTTTCCACTAATAAAACTAATCTTTTTATTATTTTTTGAATAAAAATTAAAACAAAAAAAGAAGAAAGTACACTTAGTGGATCAATTTCTCCTACTCAATGGAAAAACAATACAAAATAAATATTTGCAGAAGGGAAAACTTTATTTGAATTTTTATGTTTCATATTTAATTTTTTTTTTCTGTGCGGAACTTGAAGCACGTACTATAGCTGGAAAAAAATAATTAATATTTCGAGAATAAAATAAATTTTTGAAAACTGAATTCCACGATTTTAACTTAGTAAAATGGGAAAGAATAGCATAAGTAATATAAAGAATTTTACAAGAAAGTAATATAAATGTAATTTTTTTATTTATAATCACTCATTCAGAAATAATAAAAATGGAATTAAAATGTATTTTCTTTATTATTTCTGTGCAAAAATATTTGACAGCTTTATTTTCTTTTAAAACATATGAAACTTTTCTAATTAAAATGAAAGAAAATCTTTTACAATTTTGTTTAGAAACCGTACCATATTTAATTGATTAAAAAATATTTATAAAACAAAGACGAAGTTCCATGAATAAAAATAAACAATATTTCTTATCATAAAAATGCAGACAGTTAAAAACTTTGAGAAATATTAAATTAGTTTAATTGCTCGTTAAAATGCTTTATGTTTAATAAAGTTTTTAATTTTTTTTCTTGTTATTACAATTTTTCCAGCCAAATGTTTTAAAACACATACACTGCAAAAAAAAAAGTGTTGATTGCGCTGTAAGGTATTACTGCTTATTTTACTGTTTATTACTGTTAATTTTACGGTATAATGCTGGCAGCTGGGCTGGGGTGCCAGTATTATACTGTAAAAACAGCACTTTTTTTTGCAGTGTATTTTAAGTTTAGAGTACAGTTATTGTTTATATTTTTTTTTTACGGATCCAAATCAAAAATTTGACTTTTATGTAATCTATTGTTACTGATTAATTATTGTTTGAATAATAAATATTATATTTTGAAAACGTTCCTCTGTTTATCAGACGGAAGTAAAAGTTTTAAAATCCTTGTGTTATAATAGCAAAATGTTTACGCTTTGCAGATAATTCGAAGCACAAATCCTCCGAATTAAACTGGTTAAACCATTTTTTTAACACATTCTTTGAAAAAAAATATTTAAAGGGAATCATCAGTTTTACTATCTTAAAATGTCAAGATTTTTTACCTATATTTCATGTGTCACAGTTTTCTTCAGATTTACTCGATTAAGACAAACTCTACCGAATTAATTCTTTACATGCCAATCATTATATTCCATTATTAATTTTAATATCAGTGAATAGAAACTTCATTCAAGATACTGAAAATATTCAGTATGTATTGAAATAATAAAATTCTAATACAGCTGTCTCCCGCAACCTTAAACCGCAAAAACTAATTTTTAGTTTCAATTTTTGATTTTCATTAAAGTAAAGACATTAAATCATAAACCTGCACCTAATTATTAGCTTATCGCTTACGATGGCTGTTCAATAAAGAATGATCATAATTTTTTTATTCGGATAATTTATTGTACACAAATTTAATTTCTGTTGTATTCTCGGATTAGTCTGTAATAAATATTTAGAAATTGTTTCATTAATTTAATTCCAGCAGTACGGCAGTGGCAGCCGTCCAAGTTCAGACACATTCGGCCCGCCTACGAGAACGATGAAGGCAACACAAGTGCCCTGAAGCTTTTGACTGACGATTTCTTCAAGCGGAAGCAAAATTTCAGATGGCTCATCGCATGCTCTAGAACATTCTAGAGCTTTCTGGAACATTCTAGATCAGGAAGTCCCTTCGATGGTCCAGAACCATCAGAAACATTCTAGAACCTTCTCGAACATTCTGGACCGAAAGTTCCTTCGAATTTTCAAAACCTTCTGGGACATTCTAGAACATTCTAGAGCATTCTCGAGCATTCCAAAACATTCTGCAACATTTTGCAACATTTAAGACCATTCAGGATCATTCTGGCCACTTTCGGCCACTTTGCCACTCGATTCCCAACTACTTCATCGACTTCCCATAGGAAGTCCATTGCTGCGATGCCCTCTTTTGACCGAATCCAACCTCTGCATATATTGATTTCTGAAGATATCTGCTTTCTCTGCCATAAAAATTATGCTATAAAATTTAAGCCATATACTAAATTCAGTTGAATACGTTTCACAGATTTTTCGCAGAACTCTACAGTAATAAGCTCTAAATGTATAAAGAACAGTTACTTTCGTAATGCAAAAATCTTGATGTTAAATATACAACATGTGTACTACGAAAAAAAAAAAAAAAATATATATATATATATATATATATATATATAATAATTAATATATTTTTTTTTAACTTTTCTAAAACATTACACTGCGGCGCGTCACTCGTACATTCAAGGTGAGACGCTGCACTTGTGCGGGAGTTATGCCGCGCTTGTCATAAGAACAAAATGAAATTATAAATTTAAAGAAAACGAACAAATATTCATATCTGGACTATAATTAACTATGTAAGAACAAAAAGAAACTAAATGAGTACAATAAAACGTATTAGTGGGTTCAAATGAATATTAATCTGCCTACTTTGTTCACTACTAAAATTATCTACTTATTTTTTAAAGATTGAATTTTAACTGTTATTTCAGCAGCAACGTAACATCAGTGTATTAGAGAAAGAACAGAAAAAGTAAAATAGTGTTTACATTGTTTTATTTATTAATAGACCTGTTTTTTCGACCACAATCTACACGAAAAGTGTCGAAAATAGTACAGTATTCATGTAACCACATTTGACGCATGATGCAACGAAGCCAATCACACTTCCTTTTAGTTTTGTAGTAATTTTCTGCACATTCCTTGCAAAGAACGTCTGAGTCACATGTGTGATCCAACTTTTCATTATGATCATCTTGACTTGCATTTTTCTTTGCCTTCTTACTTTTTATTTTTCCCTTTTTCTCCTTAAGTGTAAAAACTTCATACTGTTTGAACATTCATCAATGTCTGATGAACTGAATTTTATTAATAGCGGCATCTCGTACAAAAGAAACTGCGACATGTATACCGGATCAACAGTGCGGCATGTATCCCATTTTGTACGGTACAGACGTAGCACATCAAAGTTGCCTGTCCTCGCAAAAGAAAATGGCGTAACCATACACACAGTAATACTTTAAAGAGACGCTATATTTAGTTTTGACTTCGAAATCATGCATGCATTTAGTAATTAGCGTATAAAAAGTATTTAAACATAGCGTGTTTAAAAGTTTGGATAGTGAAATCATGCGCTTACCTCAAAATAAGGATTGTACAGCTAAACGTAAACATCGAAATGGGATTCACGCTATACACTGGTTAAAGTAATCTCATTGCGCGCCTATACTGTATGCCTGACTGTCATCTATCGATAATTACAAGAAATACAATGGGTGCGGCATCTCTCCCGGATGCGGCGACTCTCCCGGAGTTACCCTATGTTTTTATGAAAAAATATCGCAATATTAATAATATATTTGTCTTTCTTGAAAGCATTTATAGCAGAGCATTGATCATTTGACGACTGTCAAATTGAGCAGGCCATATTAAAATTTTAAAAGTAATTATCTTTAAAAGTAATATCAATAAGATGATAGAAAAAACAGATCTTGAACTACAAAATTCTTTCTGCATGAATTTTATAACTACATCTGTCAAAGTGAATTAATCAGTTTACCACACTGGGCGATTTGGCGCAAAAATACGAGTGGTGTTCGTCTAACCGTCTAACGGAAAAATACCTAATTTTGAGAGAAACGCATTCAAAGTTTAAAGTCAGTTAAACCGGCGATTTGACATTCAAAGATAAAAAACGAAATGGTAATCTTGATTTCACGATTGGTCTTCGCATTTAAAAGCATTGTCAGTGTTTAATAATTGTGGATGTCTACTGCAATGGGAAATTATCCTAGAAGAAACACTTTAAATGCAGTAATATATTTCTCGCTTTGTTCTTGAAATGCTGATGTTTGATTATATCACAATTACATACCATCCTTGCATTACGATTTTAAGTACAAGAACTTTGTTGCATTCATGGGTCATCACATTTAGGCAGATTGACCTTAGAGTATACATCTATCTACTATATATATAAAACACAAACGGAAATTTCGTTCCGTTCCTTTATAACTCGAGTTCTGCTCCATGGATTTTGATGGAACTTACACTGTTCGATAGATAATTTGTCAGGGAAGGTTTTAGTATATAACACAACGTTCTACGTAGATTAGTTATAGAATTATGATGGAAAGTTCTATTATTTTGGACGAAAAGGTTACCACTGGTTATTTTTTGGCGACCATTATTGTTGGAGAAAGAATGGAAAAAGTACATCTCGAAAAATAAAAGAAAAAACTGTGCTAATATTATTAACAAAATAAAAGAAAGAAAAAAAGAAAAAAAACAGTTTTGATGAGAGATAATATATAAACGAAAATATTTAATTTAAACATGATTGGGAATATTCGTAATGCTTCGAAAATTATTCCATGGACAAGATTGCTCTTGAAAAAATATTTGGCGATTTATCTTTTGTTTTTGGCGATTTTAATTTTACTTTTGACCCCAAATAATTTGATTTTAAGCCAAAAGTTGTTTTTCTTTTTGTTGCAGAAAGAATTAAAATGGCTATACATCTCGAAAAATAAAAGAAAAAACTGTTACTAATTTTATTTTAAAAAAAAAAGAAAGAAAGAAAAGAAAAGAATAAAAAAGAAAAAACAGTTTTGATGAGAGATTTTAAGCCAAAAGATGCTTTTTTCAAGTGTACGACATCATTTTTGCAGTATTTTTAGTTGGTACTTTTCGGTTAGCCAGGCACCGGTGAAATATATACATGCGTATATGTACACGCACTCATATATATACACATATATCTACACATATACATATATATACACTTATATGTATGAAGATACATATACATATGTATATACATATATATTTATATATGTATATACATAAGGTAAAGCTAGGAGAGTCTGCGCACAATTCAAAAAAATAACAATAAAAAATCTAAATATTAATTTTTTGCTAAACTATCCATGAATAATTTTTACTTCATTTGTTTTTTATGCATTTCCAATGCTATTTTGGTGTTATGTTGCAATTTAATAGAACAGTTGGAACAAAACCAAGAAAGTTATTTTGCGCAATCTGTCCTTACAGGGTTGGTGTGATTGCGCACATGTGTAGGAGAGATTGTTACTAATAATAACTACAATTAAATTGTTAACAATAATAATTACACTTAAATGACATTGTTGTAAGGTTTTTGTGAACAAATATTATTGTATTAGGAGTAAATATTTCAACCTAATGATTACAGAATCAAAAAAAGAAATAATTAAAAATGATTAAAAATTTTAATTAAAGGATAATAAAAAAATAAAGAATCAGAAAAAGCAAGTCCAGATAAGATTACAAAATAACATTAAGTTACTTCATAACACGTTTAACTTAAAATTAGTCCATTTTCATTTTTAATTTTTTATGCAAATTTACCAATAAGCTGCGTAATCTCTCCTAGCATGGAAACTAATGGGAACAATGCGCCATCTCTCCTAAGTAGCAGATGCGCAAACTCTCCAATTTCGGTAGGAGAGATTGCGCGGCCTTTTATTTAAACATGGCCGCTACTAAAATGAACCGTTGATGTTCACATTATTAGTCTAGATTAGTAGCTTATGAGACATCGTTAAATTTAAAATATTTTGTACTACTCACATTGTATAGAAGATCTGATGAATAGCTATTAAAATTCAAGCACTTAATTTGGGAAAACAAAACAAAATAGCAATGCTTTATCTTAGACGTTCAAAGCAATCAACGTGCACTTTTAAGTAAACACTCCATTACTGCTGTTGTACAACTACCTGCAGTCGCTGCGCGCTCACTCTACTCCTTCCCCCGAACGTCTATGTGCGCAAACTTTCCGACCGCGCCATCTCTCCTGGCTTTACCTTATGTATATACATATATATTTATATATGTACATATATCACTGGCGCCCGGCTAACCGAAAAGTACCTTTTTTTTAATTCAAATGTAAACTATATTAACAGCAATATACTTCTATTTACTTCTACCTTATATTTGAAATTTCGTTCGGGCTGCTTATAACTCGAGTTCTGCTTCATAGATTTTCGTAGAACTTAAACTGTAAGATTGATAATTTTTCAGGGAAGGGTTTATTGTATAACATATCATTCTACGTAGCTTAGTTATAGAATTATTATGGGAATTTCTATAATCAGATCAATCCGATTATAAAAGATTAGCCTTTTTAATAGATTCTGCCGAATGGATTTCGATGAAACATACACCGTTAGTTAGATAATTTTGTAGGGAAAGTTTTATTATATAACATATCATTCTACGTGGCTTAGTTCTAGAATTATAGGGGGAAATTCGAAAAACGGGTGACCTTTTTTTTATCAAATATAAGCCTTTTTAATATCTGATTTCGATTATGAAAGATTAGCCTTCTGAAAAAGTTCTACTGGACGGATTTTGATGATAATTGTATTGTTAGTTAGATGCTATTTCAGGAATGGTTTTAGTGTACTACATATTGTTCTACGTTGCTTAGTCAAACAGTTATGTGTGAAGGTTATATAGTCAGGCGTACCCGATTCCGAAAGATTAGCCTTTTTGAAAGTTTTTACTGGGCGTATTTTTTGCGACTTGCTTTGTTAAGTAGATACATTTTAAGAATGGTTTTAGTATATTTCATATCGTTCTATGTTAGTTTTAGAATTATGTGAAAAAATTCTATAATCAGATGAACCCGATTATCAAAGGTTAGCCTTTATAAAAACTTCTACTGGATGGCTTTTGTTAGTTAATTTGTTTGCATTTTTAGTTCGATAATTTTTAGTAATTGTTTTAATATATTGCATATAGTTTTATCGTTCTTTAGCAAACCCTAACTGTAAATTACCAAATAAAATAGTTTGTCCTTAACAGCTACAATTTTGACTGCACATTAGAAAATATAACAGCGCAATGGCGTCATTTTTCAGTAATGTGGAAGGATATTCCAGGTAAATATACAGATTGCTTTCAAATACAAGGTCAAATTAAACGATATATTTCGTTTGATTCAAGGCTCATTTGTAGAAGCCGACCAGCGCAGCGGGCGTAGCTTGCTAGTTATCAATACAAAATTGACTCAGTTCTAATTTGAGTATTTCCATGCTGCTTGTTTTGTTTGATTCAGAATTACATAAATGTTTAAATAATATAAATATATATATAATATATATATGTGTGTGTGTGTGTGTGTGTGTGTGTGTGTGTGTGTGTGTGTGTGTGTGTGTGTGTGTATAAAACTTTTGTTAATAATAACCATAAAAAATAATCGACAATATAAGAACCGATAATTATAATAAAATACAAAGAAATATATCCAACAATGTGAGATTTTCAAAATGAAATAAATGACAAAATGCCCAAGCAAAAGCACACAGCCGAATAACGAAAAACTACTATGCAGAAAAAAACACATGACATTGTAAAGCAGTGGCCAAAATTGCGATAATTGTCTGAGTGCAACGAAGACTCATACACAGCGCAGTATTACTTTGCCCCATATATAGCTACGATGGATATTAAAACCTTTCGTCAAGCATAACTCAAAAAATATTTAACGGATTTCGTTCAAATTTTTACAGCAGATACCTATAAAGGTGACAACGACGTCTATTTATTACCAATAATAAATGTCAAACCGTTTGGAAATTATATTAAAAAAATAGATAAAAAAGCACAAATAAAGTACATACGTCACGAAATTTTGTGCGTACGTCATTTTCACCGGCGGAAGATTTTCGTAGACAGTCGGAATTGAAAAGTTCATGGAGTCCATGGAGCAAAAAAATATGCACGCATTAATATTCAGCACAATAAAATATATTTCAATTTAGTAGAAATTGAAAATTAATTTGGATTTTTTTCTGTTTGAAAGAAAAAGCCCGCAATAACTTGGTAGACTTGGTATTAGAGATTTGGCGCAAATCTCAGCAATTGCAGCTTTTTTTATTTCGCGTGTGTAAATTAAAAAAAAAATTCTTTGATGTTTAAATAAAAGGTTTCGATTTATGGCATTATTTCTTTTTTCTTCTTCTATTTTTAGCATTTTAAATGGGATTAATGAAAGGCATGTACTTTAAATTAAATGAGTGAAAGGTTTATATTTAAATGAAATGAATTCAAAATTAAAATGTTATAGGAACAATATTTGGCGATTTATCAACTGCGTGAGGATAACATAAAAGTACCAATATATCAAACGGTATGCAGTATATGAAATGAAACAATTATATTATAATCGGTACTTACGTATTATCCGTGCCAGGAGATTGAGCGCCAAACATGGTTGCCAAGTACCAATCTTGTTTGTCGTTGTCAATCATGTTTTCAAACGCAGTAATTTAACATTATCAAATATCATTGTTAAAAATGGTAATTAATGTAAAATAAATAAAATGTAATATATGTTTATTAAATTTATAACATTCTTAAAAATAGTAAATAACATTATTTTAGTAAAATTAATAAATTGTAAATAGCATAGTAAATAAGAAAGAATAATATTATAGATTATTCCGAGGCATGTACCATGCAGCAAGAAAAAAAATATATAAAGGTTACTATAATTAGTAATATTGGCTCCATGCTTGGCGCAGTTGGCTTAAAACTGGCACGGATAATACGTAAGTACCTTATAATCACCCAATTTAAAAGAAAAAATACTAATATTCTGCATTCAGAGGGGAAAATCCATCTCCTGTGCCGTAAGATTTGGCGAGTTTTTTTTTGGTGATAAGTTTTTCGATGTGATTGTTGGGATCTGCAGGATTTGGCTTACTTTTTCTAAATCTTATTTTTTTGCAGATGTAGTATTATGTAAATATATTTTTTTGCAGATATTTTTCTATTTTGTATATTTGGCATTCTATTTTGTATATTTTCTATTTGGCATTTGGAAAAGAGATTTTTACCTTTTTATCTGTGCCTTCGGAAATATTAAAAAATAAAAAAAGATTTACATATATCAAGCATATAATGTTATGTTTTGCATTTTTATACGAACCACTTCTCCATTTTTAGATTTTAAATGCTATTTATTATTTACTAGACGTTTATTAATTGTTTACAATTTACCCCCCTGACAATAACAATTATTTATCACAAAAATGCCTCTTAGGTTTGTTAAATAAGTTTGTTTATGTATTTTCATTACTTATTAAAATACCGACTATGGCGATAAAATTTTATTTTAGCATCGTGCTTAAACTTTTAAGATGGTGCAAAAACATGCTTTAATAAACGTATGTTTGTAAATATTTGAAAAACATGTTTTACCGCTCTCTTGAAAAATTTTGTAAGATGCTAAAACTACCTTTAGGCACCATTTAATTTTTTTTTCGCCAACTGACATAGGATACGAAACTTTTCCCCCTTCAGATACACAGGCAAGGCTGGTCTCAAACAAGAGTAAAGCTAGCAACAATATTGTTTTAACTCTATAAGAGTTACAATAATGATATTAAATGCTCCGATTGGCTTTAGGCCCAATTACGAAAGTTTCTCCTAAAAAAAACTGTAGAAGAAGTCTTTTACATTTGTTTCAAATGAAGCTCGGTGTACAAGGTATTAGTTAATAATACAAACAACACTAATGGCATGAAGGCAAAAGTTTTAATTTAAATGTATATATTTAAAACCCTTCCCCCCCTACATCCCCCCCAAAAAAAAACAAAAAAAAACAAAGAAGAAAAGAAAAGAAAGTTACAGTAATGAATTTAAAATGGCGTTAAGCCGCGCTTTCTGACATAAGCAATTGGCTTCAAACGCGATAACGAAACTTTCACTTAACTTAATAACATGTAGCTAATATAGCCCTCAGGGTACTTTGCAGTTATACAGACCTTGTGGTTTTTTTAAAAAGCTTGAGACAATTCAGGTTTAAGAAGTTCAGATTTACTGTCAAATGATATAAACAACTATGAACACAAAACTGATGAATCTCATTATTCAGGTTTATGTATGTATATGTATTTTTAAAAAAATTGCATCTGATTACACTTATTAGATAAATTATTTCTGTTTGTATTTAATAATTGATAAACGGCTTCTGTATATTAAATAAATTGTTTAAATATTGGGAAGAGGTGGCGAGAGGTAGAAAGACGAGTAAACAAACGGGTAGACAGACGGGTAGAGAGACGAGTAGCGACATAGGTAGACTGACGGGTAGCGAAACGACGGCTAGAGACAGACGGCTAGAGACAGACGGCTAGAGAGAAAGGTAAAAAGAGGGTTGACAGAGGGGTAGCGAGATGGGTCACGAGCCGGGTAACAACACCGGTAGACAGGAATGTAGCAAGAAAGGTTGCGAGATGCGTAGCGTGGTAGATAAAGAGACGAGTAGAGAGATGAGTACAGAGACGAGTTGACTGACGGGTAATGAGATTGGTAGCGAGTCGGGTACAAAAACAGACGGATAGTGAGACGGGTATACAGACGAGTAGAGAGACAGTAGATGGGGTACGGAGATGGGTAAGAAGATGGGTAGAGAGGCGTATAGCCAGACGGGTAGAGAGACAGATAGACAAATGGGTAGCGAAGTGGATAGAGACACGGCTAGACATACAAGTAGTTAGACGGATAGACAGACGGTTAGAGAAGTAGATTGGCGGGTAGCGAGACCGGTAGAGAAATATAGAGACAGGTAGCGAGACGTGTAGAGAGATTGACAATCGGTTAGAGAGACGGGCAGAAGAACGTATAGGGAAACAGACAGATTGTGGAGAGACAGACAGACAGGGAAAAGAAAAGTCTGCGGATTGGCGCAGTAAAGGCGCAGGGTGCAGAGCCTCCTAGAGAATAATAAAGAAGTATCTGTTAACTTTGAAATATATATAATTTTTCAATTTTGCCGATATAGAGATTTAATGCAAAAATTATTTTACAGAAGTCATCGAAAGATTTTTTGTATACTTTAATAGTAATTTAGACTATAGTTTTGCAATCTGGTTTGTAGCAAAGCATGCTATCAATGTGGTTTGAAGTGTAAGAGTTTCTATAAACAGTTATACAAATAATAGATATATAATCAAGGAAGAAAAAATTTAAATTCACACACAAAAAAAGGTGCAACAATGAAATTAAATTTGCTTTAAGCCACGCTTGATAGAATAATCTAATGGCTGCAAATCCAATTACGTAACTTTAAAAAATTTGGCGTTTTAAAAGATCCGGCGTTTTTTTTTTCAAGTTTTGCGTAATACGCGCTTATGAAAATGATATTCTTTGCCACATGTTAAAATAAATTATGACAACACATCTGATGAACGGTACTTCTTTTCTATTTTTTTAACAGTGTATATGAATTTATATATGATATTTTGTAATTCTATCATTTAATTTGCTCTTTTTCTTTATATTGTAATTGTTAACATTATGTTCTCAGCAATATCACTCAGACTAATCCCTTTGAGGGAAGTCCTAGTAGATATAGGATTTAAAAGTAAGCATTACAAAAGCATTCTATATATTTTTTTTTCTTCTTTTATTTTTTTTTTTTTTTACGGCTTAAAAGCAGGGTTGGCACAGTTTAAATAAACGGTTTTAACCACGGTTTAAACCAACTGCTTTTTTCTCCATTTTTTTTTTTTTTTTTTTTTTTTTTTTTAGAAAAATTTTAATATAATATTTTCTTATAATTTAAGTGTTTTAAATTATTGGATATAAATAAATTCTACTTTTAATACTTTAATACTTTATATACGTTTTACTTTTTAATACTTTATCTCTGCAATCAGTGTGAGACATAGTGAATTTATGCGTCATGTTTTAACTAGGATGAAAATTAGCATGTGTTAATAAAAATATCTGATGCTCTAAAGAGTTATCCGAAACCATGGTGAACACATATAAACATGTGAAACTAATAAAACTATATATATATATATATATATATATAATTAGATAATTAGAATAAAATATTTTCATTTTAAAAAAAGGCAAATGATTTACTGCAATTATTTACATAATAAGACGAGCTAAAAGATTTTGGTGAAACTATAAAAGAAAAATTTTCTCAGTTTGAGAAATTAGCGCTTAAAAAATAAAAATAAAAACTTTGCAGCTTAGGAGGAGAAGAATCAAGCGACAGTTCACAGTACTTCTTGAAAGAAAGTGTAAAAACGGAACTGCTAAATGTCAAATCATTTCTTATGAAAAGCATTTTTTTTAATCTTTTAATTTAATCAGAAATGGTCATAATTGCTCAATATAGAATATGCTCTTGTAGAAAAAAGAGCATCCGAGATAGCAAGGATTTCTATGAAAATGGTTTGAATAACTGTGGTAAAATTAATTTTATTCATTAAAGTTCGTACAATATTTATTTTTTAGTTATCAAAGGATTCTAGATAAAGATTCATGATATCAAAGTTCAACTGTATAAAGCAGTTGATTCTTTGAACATCAGGCACAGCTGTTACAAATGATGTTTAAATTGTAAATGATTTGAATTTTCTACATAACTAACTGTAATTATTTAATTTAAATTATTTCCAGATGAAGTATTCCTTAATTAATACCCAACAGCATGTATTTTTATCAACATATATGCATGTACATATAATAGGAAATGATATTTTAAAAAACACGGTTTAAACAAAACAAGAACTAAAAATCATGCGTCAAGCATAGATTATGTAACTCTTTCCAACGCTTCCAAAATACTTTTACAAATCATACCGTTTAATAAGCTGAAAAATAACATCTAAGTAAACAATTTGGAAAACGCATAACATATTTAAAAACATAATTTCAGGAATTTCCAACGTATACAATATTCGGAAAAATATCCGAATACTTTTATTCAGCCCTGTATATGATCTATAGATTTGTATATATACTACATAGGATGCTAAATGTTAGTTCAGTTAAGAAACGCGTAGCACAGTTTAAAATTCTCCTTCTGGAGTTTCTGTCAATAAACGGAAATGTGTTCGCGAACTTTTGTGCTTCCCTGTATATGATCTACAGAATTTATACCCATCACGTAATAAACAAAAAGTGAGTTAATTTTAAAATCGCGTTCAGTAACTTAACAATAATTCCTGGAAGTGCGTGTTACCAGACAGTAGAGAATTCTTTTGTGTGTCCGTGTACATGAAGGATGACTACTATACACACAATATTCTGTAGTAAGCCTCTTGTAATGCACCTTAGTCATATATATAAATTTCAATGTGTTTAAAATAGTGAAACATTATTTAAATAAACCGCAGACGATTTTTCTCCATAGACGTAATGTAACGGAATTCTTTTGACTGTCTCTGTAAATTAACTATAAGTTCTATGCACACCCTATTCCATATTAAGCTTCTTGTAATACACCTTAGTGATATATATCAATTACAATGTGTTTGCAATTGTGTAACATCATTAAAATAAACCGCAAATGATTTTTCCCCATAGACCGTAATGTAACGGAATTCTTTTGAGTGTCCCTGTAAAAAAAACTATAAGTGCTACACACTTCAGTTGAAATAGGGAACGTGCTATAGATAAAGACAGTAATATATAAAAATTGCAAGGCAATCCGAGCATATTTACGGGAGTTAGAGCACGGACAGACGGCAGACAGCCAGACGGCAAACGGCCAGACAAACCGAAGTCATAAACACTTTTCAACTAGGTTGGAAAGTGTTAATAAAACTGGTTTAAACCAAAAATAAGCAGAAAAAAAACATCGGTTTTTGCTAGCCCTGCTTAAAAATGATGACGAAGAATATAAAAACAAGTTGGAAATTGTACGTCAAACGTGACAAACGAGGTGCGTTCGTACTATAGCTAGTTATATAAATATTCAGATCTTGATGATTTTTTATTCTGCGAAATGAATTATATCGTCTGCAGATTCATTTCTGTCATAAAATAAGTATCTCGGCCGCTTGACGATTCAACCTCGGAAATTCCTATAACAAGAATGCACCGATTTAAAAAAAAAAAAAAAAAAAAAAAAAAATCAGATTTCTTAATGAATGTTTTTATTAATATCTCCTAAAGTTTTGATTCGATTTTTATAAAATTTGAAATGTCTCGACAAAATTCTGCAAAGATAATATATTTTAAATTGCAAACCATTCGGTTGGGTAGTTTTTGCGTTGTTATATGCAGATGGACGGACCAAACGACGACAATAGGTGCTACGTATTTATATAATTACGAACGCACCTAAAAATTAAACTGAAATTGTTTATACATTTCTAATAATTACTCATTAAATATTTACATTTTAGATTTTCTGCCAAGGTAACTTTCTCGAAAAACTTTTATACTTTTCACTCTCAACTTTTTAAATAATTATCCTTTTGATCTAACTCTATTTATATTTACTTTCAGTACCAATTTTGGGTGTGGTGATTTTAACAGTTGTTTAATAAATGGCACATTTTTCAAAATGTCCAATTAATATTTATTCAGTTATGAATGATGGTATGCACTGCAGAAATATATATATTTTTTATTTTACGGTAAAATACGGTTTATACCGTAATACCGTAATAATACTGACGCGCGCGCGGTAGCGTATTACTGCTTATTGTACTGTTTATTACTGTTAATTTTACGCATCAGCGTATTACTGCGTATTTTACTGTTAATTTTATGGTATAATACTGGCAGCTGGGGTGCCAGTATTATACCGTAAAATCAGCAATTTTTTTTGTAGTGTGTCTGTCTATCCGTCAATGATTTTCAGAAAAGTTCTTGTTATTAAATGCGGGTAAGTGCTGGGTTGGAATCGATTTTCTCTTTTGAAAATGGACTTGTATATACTTTTTGTTATTATTATTATTACCATTACTTTCATTCTTATTCTTATTTTCATAATACAACATTACACTTTGATATATATTATAATTTATCACTGGTAGTTGCACGTGGAGTCGGAAGTGATAAAACATTACACAAAAAAGGCTTAAAAATACCTTTTTTTATATAAAGATCACATGTTTAATATGCTCAATTTTTAAACCCTTTAGTGCAATATTTTATCCCTTTAAGCATTAATTACATCTTTAGTTTAATGTTAATATGGGATTTTATTTACTGTTCTGCATTTTGGAAATTACTTATCAAGCTACTCTTTTTATATTACAGAAGATTGCAGTAGAAAATAGTATGCAGTACTCAATTTAAAATAGTCGAACATAAATTGAATTTTATTTTAATTCTTTGAATATAAACATTCACTATTCAAAACAACTTGGAAAAACTCGCTTTTAAAGTGAATAAGTGAAAATTAATTGCAAGTAATTTCACTTGAAATATCAATACTTTTCATCCAACTTTTGCATTTTAAATACTATTTTCGAATAACGTGCCAAAACTTTGTTTTTAACATTAGGGTAGACCGAGGCACATTTACGCGGGGTTTTTTTTCAATGAATTTTTTAATTTTTATGTTTTAACTTAGGAAATTTTAGACATTGTGGTTTCATAAAACAGTTAATAAAGTCAAAATGCAACTTGCCCCAGGAACGGGGCACGTTTACGCATATTCTAAGTGATACCAAAGAGTAAGTGAAGTACATATTTAATCAAATTGAGATTCTTATTTATAACTTAAAACACTGTTTGAAAACAAAAAAATTAAAGAGAATTAATTAAAGAACATTTTATAAGCTAAACTGAAAACATGGGGCTTATTGCTAGTTAAAAACAGAAACTATTTAGTCATCTTCATCATCACTGTTACAGTTTTTACAAACAAAAAATAAAGTATTTCCTTTTGCACACTTGTCATGGAACCACCTTTTGCATCTAAGACATTGAAGCCAGTCTTGTCCTTTTTTAGATTGGTTGTATGATTTCAAACAATAAATACATACACAGTTTTCATCGTCGTCATCAGACTCATTCACGATTTTCTTTTTTCCAGAGTGTACCAACTTTTTCCCTTTTGCAGTTCTTTGTTCCATACTTTTTCCTTTGCTCTCTTCTTGTTCTGCTTCCACAGAAACTAGTAAATTTTTACGTAATTTCTTCTTTTTGCTTTGTTGTGCCATCATTTTTTTTGTTTTTCGCTTCTAACTGCTCCTGTGTGTGAACTTGTTTTTTGAACATAATGTCTTACCATCTGTAAAATAAAGAAAATTTATTACAGACTGAACAGTCTATAAAATTAAAGCTGAACAGGCATGAAGACAGAACTATATGATTGTAAGCTATAAGAGACGAATATTTTACTCAATTAAACATTAAATGATGATTTGCAAAACTAAATATCTTGAAAATACTAAAAAGGTTTGAGACAGTACGGAGCAAAAAAGCTTCAAGGGCACGTTTTACAGAGTAAGAACGTGCGTAAAGGTGCCCCGATGTCAATGCGTGAACGTGCCCCGTCGCCATGTTTGGATTTATTTTTAACGTGCAACGAAAATTAATAACATTTCTGTTCATACAAATACAGTTCTCAAAAAAGGATAAAATTCTGCTAATGTTCATATATTTGTTTATCCTTAACTATTATTAGTTCACAATAAGTTTCAGAAAGTTCAACACAAAATTTACTCACCTTGATAGAAAACGGGTTATCCTTTCCGCATGCTAGACCGAAGCTTGACTGACGCTCAAAAACTTGTGAGAATACCCGCTAGGGAGCAGCATCAATCTGTTATGACTGGTGGCGCGCCAGTTATAACTCGTTTCGGAAAAAGTGCACTGCGTAAACGTACCCCGGTCTACCCTACTTTTTTCTACGACTGTTGCATAAAAATAAATTATTTGTTTATAATTAACATAATTTAAAACACTACTGCGGAACAATTAAGAAAAGCATTTGATGTGATTTTTGTGAGAAGAAAATCGCACAGTGTCGCAAATTGCTATCACTACAAGTGATACCTGAACCGCTTTCAGATATACAATATATATCTTGATGTTTAATCGAAATGTATTAATAAGTAGATACCATTTAAAATAATATACATCATAATCGAAATTTTAAATTTAAATACGAGTTTGTTTATCGAATAGGCCCGTGCTTACCCACTAAATTACACAGGGCCCCCAAATTTACTTTTCAAAAAATATTTTTAAAAAAAATTCAATTAGGGTAAAAAATGCATTTTTTTCTTTAAGAAACTTTTATCTAAATTATGAAGCTCGCTTTTTCAAAAGTGTTGCTTACTCGAAATTTTGATGGTAAAATTTAAAATTGTTGCAGCATACGAAAATTGAATTTAGTAAATAACAAAGCAATTGGTAGAGAAATAGCCCCCCCTCCACCCTGAGTAACGTCGGACTTCCCCAACACTTATGTCATAAGCGGGCCCTAGCCGTATTAATTTTATTCAGTTCAATATTTTAAGCTATTCAAAAATTATCTAACATTAATATTCAAAATGAGTAAAGTAAAGCAGCATAACAGAAGAAAGATAATGGATTGAACTTCTTGCACGTTGTATATTTCATTTTTAAAATCCAAATCAAAACACCATTTTTCTGCATGTAGAAAAAAATGTTTCAATGAATCAGAGAAGTTGGGATAAAACTGGTTCTACTCATAAAGTTACTGGCATAGAAGAACAACTAAAATAGAAATTCGGTGAAGCAGTACAGTATACATCAAAATTTGTAAACACGCCTTTTATATTTTGTGAGTACAAAATTCTCTTAAAAAATATTTGCCGTTTTTTATTTCTAACTTTTAATGCAAAAATTCGAATTTTATAAATAATTTAGCAGAATTTAAATACCATGCAGAAAATGTTTTTCTTCAAAGTACAAAAAAAAATATGTTACATGTTAATTCTCTCATATATTTTCTTCGAAAATCATAAACATACTTTTTATAATTTGTGAATTCAAACTCATAAGTTTATCATTAAAAGTTTGTCTCACTGAATCTGACATTTTTTTTATTACAAAATATTTGACATGTTTATTATATGTTTAATATATAAATATTTATTGTATAAAATTTTATTTTAAAAAAAATACTAAAAAAATTTGAAAAATGTATTTATAATACAAAGTTTCGTTGAGAGTAAATTTATTACAAACTACATGTTTCTTCAAAATTCAAAAATGTTTTCAAATTTTTAGCACACATTCACAGGAAGTTTTAAAAGTACTTTTATATAAATTTTAAATGCAATATTACAAATTTCTTATTTAAATTTTGTCTTATTTCTAATAGTTTTAATTGTTATACAAAATATTTACATTTTATGAAAAATATTTGGTAGAATATAAATATAATGATACAAGAAATATGTTTTTTAAACGCACAAAATAATTTAGATTTAAACTTTCTTATTTTTATAAGTAATGTAAAATTATAAATATCTCATTAAAAAATAATGTTTCAGATATGTCATAATTCATAATGATTTATTAAAATAAAAATTAATGTATCAATAAAAAATTGAGTTTTATAAAATGTTTCGGTGCAGATTAAATGTTATATAAGAAATATTTTTTTTGTTAATTCAGGATTTTTTTTTTTTTTTTTTTTTTTTTTATGATCGGGTATTTCATACAATTAGTTATAAGCATTTTGAAAAAAATCACCAAATGCTGAATTAATGTTTTAAAATTAATATGAAAGATAAATTATTTTTAAATTTTAAATTAACATATACTTTAAAAAAATAATAAAAGAAATATAGAAATTAAATGTGATACAAGGAAAACCCTTTTCCAACGTATAAAAATTCATGTTTTTCATTGAAAATTATAAACATACTTTTATTACTTGTGTATGTAAATTGTGTGTAGTATGTCTTTAAAAAAGAATATATCAGATTTGACACAGAAGTCATCCAATAAATTCAGTCACGCAAATTTCATGATTTTTTTTTTTTGTTTATTTTGTCCCTGCCTCCCCCTATTAGTCCGAAAGGCAGCGTCATATTTTTGCAACTGATTTTAGCGTGGATGATTTCGGTATATATGATAGGTTCGATGGTACAGCTAACAAAATTGCCAATCAGCTGCTGAGGGAAGGGGCATTCCCATAGTAACCTCGCATAATGTGCTGCTATGTGAAATGAATAGCAATCCTATTACTGATAACGCCCCCGAGTCCGAATAACATCAGTAATCGGGTTGCCATTCATTTCACATTACAGCAGGCTGTGCTATGTTTCTATGGTAAGAACCTCCGCTGGTACGCTAGCTGACAGGCAGTTGCGTTATCTGTACCATCATGTATACCAAATCGATCATATATACCAAAATCATCGATGGTAAAATGGGTTGCAAAAATGTGATGCTGCCTCTCGGATTGTATATAACTGGTTGTCATTCTCGAGTGATACCATTCTCGCTATTGTGACGTCATAGTATTTGCAGCTGTCAATTTAATGCTAATTGTGATTAAAACAACACTCTCATTATTATTATTACTTTAATCTTTTAGTAACAAATTAAAATTAACATTTAAAAAGCTATTGAAATTCAAGGGAAAATATATGCAGTACTATCTGTGTTATGAGCATTATTATGCAGTTTGAAAAAAGTGCTTACATATGTTTTTCATATTTTAGGTGTGGTGTCACAACGTATTAACTTCTCCCTCTCCCTCTCGGTCTATATCACACATTAAGAAACCCCTCTCCCCTTTCTTGAAATGTGACGTAACTAATGAATAAGTCACCATCCCTGAATATTAGGCCTAGGCGCTGGTATAAAATTAGCGGCCGGGCCGCCGTAGGCGTTTATATGGTCCCCTGAATTTAAACACCAGTATTTTCTAAATGTCTTTTTTACTTTTTTAATCTTCTAAAATAAGACAGAAAAACTTTTAGAAATTATTGGTATTCAAATTCAAGGGCCATATAAACGCTGAAAAAAATACGCCTACATCAGCCGCCATTTTTATGTCAACGGGTAGGCTTAGCACTCACTTTAGAGAGGTGAATAAGTTCTAACTCATAATGGTTTATTATGACTTTAATTAAATATACATATTTCTTTAATATTTCCTGTTTAAAATGTTATTTAAGAAAAAAAAAATCTTCACTTTTAAATACAAAGATAAACTTTAAGTTTTTATCTTTGTGTTTTCCAAATGATTAGTCGTAAGTAATATGCAAAAAATTACCTGATTCGGAATTAATGTTTCAAAATTGATATAAAAAGCCATTTTAACAACTTTAAGAAATTTATACTTAAAACATTTAATGGAAGAAATGGAATTGCATAGGAAAGCGAAGAAAATTAATTTAAAAAAAAGACTGCAACCATTAACTGGAATGAATAATGTTCCTGACAAAACAACTTGGGACACTGCTACGACCTGATAAGCCGGAAGATCTCTCAGTGATTAATTAAAAAATAAAAAATGAGCATCTGATCGTGATAAGGACAGCCAAGATGACTCAATTTCGTCTCGTGCTAATTTTTTAAAAAAAAATGAAGGGGGGTGGGGGATATTTACTGACTCATAAATGACTGGAAGAGGATATTTAGAAGTGATGGAGGCAGCATAAGATAAAACAATCTATGAGTTCAATAACTTAATAATTGGGTCATAAATATAGATCGCGTCATGTTAAAAGATAATAAAAACCGTGGAAAAAAATTATTTATTGCGATTCAAACAGGCTGAAGAAAAGGGGAAGTTTTTAATCATAATAAAAGAAAAAGAATTATGGTTCTTTCGAAAAATAAATGCAGATAAAAAAAAAAAAAAAAGCAATGTTGCATTGTTGATGAAACAAATTTTATTTCGTCAAGATTTGCATGGTTCTGTACAAATTTCTTATTGAAATGTTTATTAGTTTTTACAACATTATATAAAATTTTAATCTTCACGTGATATTTTTATCTCTGTATCCAAGACTAATTAACACTAAATGATTTCTTTAAATTATAAATCCATATTATTAATTTACATTAATTAAAACTGAATGTATTAAAACATAGGATGAACATTAAAAATCAATATATTGCAGCAAAATTATGGTTCAAAATTTTGTACAAAGGAAAAAAAATCTTAAAAACACCATAAAAATGTAAGCAAACCACAATGCATTTCGAAAAAAACAAGTCTTATTTTATCTTCTATTTCCTTTCTTTCTGGCTTCTGTTTTCAAAGTGATAGCACGTCTTTTTATACTTGATGTAGAAAGATTTTGAAATGCGTTGTACTTTTCTTATACTTTTTACATTATTTTTAAGAAGTTCTTTCATTTTTATTATTCATCCACGATAAGTTGGTCCATGAGTAAGACAAATTTAGATAAATTTATTTGTTAATTAAGATTTTAATTACTAATAGTAGAATCTAGTTTTTCATTAAACAATACATTTTATCCTCCATTTCTGTCTGTTAGCTACTTTCTTTCCCTGTACCATCACTAACTCTTTAACATTCTGACTGCTCATTTTTTTTTCAAAATCCTTTCGACCAATATGTAATCGACCTTTATCTCCTATATTATTACATATTTCAAATCATCCTGTATATGAAAAATTTAATAAATTTATAATTTTCATCTTCAACCTTTGACTGTGGAATTTTAAATACAAAATTGCTTCAAAAATTGTAAATTACATAATTTTTCTACAAATGTCTTGCCCGTGGAAATCGCGGGATAATCAGTCAGAAGGTTAAAGATCATGGGCCAACTTAGCATGGCTAGAATATATATATTTTTTATATGATTATTGTATTTAAAAATGGCGTTGAGATTTAATAGTAGTGCCATTAAGTATATTTAATTGTAGTATGATGTTTATAGTGTGATTAATCTGTACTAGAGTCCTGAACGGGTCGGGTTTTACCCAACTCGAACCCGAAAATTGAATTTGAAGTCAAACAGCAACCCGATCCGAATCCGACAAAAAAATTTCGTCGACCCGCAACCCGACAAAATAATTTTCATCGACCCGCAACCCGACCCGAACCCGAAATAAAAGGAAAGTAATTCATGTTTTAATGCAATTATCAAAAGTAATCCACAATTACATCTCTAATACCAATTTCCTCTTTTACATTGAAAAATTGACATATTTATATACTTTAATATTCAAATACAGAAAAACTTCTGAATAGCGGACACCTCGCGATCGTTGAATAGAGTCCTTCATCGAGTCGGGTTGTCCCTTTTTCGGGCCGGGTTAACTAATTTCGTTCTGCGGGTCGGGTTTACTCTAGGATAATTCTTGAGGGCCATCTTTAGATTATTTGTAAGTCGAGTTGTTGAGATTTTCACGAAAAGTTTAGAATGTTTCAAATGAAAATAAACACATATTTGAATATGAATGAGCATATATTCAATTTACTGCAGGAAAAATAAAATGTACATAAGAAATGCGATCACAGATTATTCTTTCTTTTCAGTACATTTAAGAACTCCTTTTTGTTCTCTGGGAATATGGAAAAATATTACCAACATTACGTTTTTTATACAAACAAAAACACTTGTATCGTATTTGTGATAGTTTATGCATACACACACATGTGTAGATTGGGAGGTGTGCCCTATTCAGAAGTAAAAGCATGCAAATGTATAAGTGTTAGGAGTTAAAAAAGTGTTCGATAAATAGAGGTGTCCGCTTTTCGGGAGTGTACGTTATGGAGGTTTTATTGTATATGGATTTTTCATCTGAAAAAATATTTTGGACATTCTTTTGAAAAATCGGGTCAGTCCGGTTCTTTTGAAAAATCGAGCCCGACCCACAAGAGTCAAAATCCAGCCGGAAACCGACCCGAACCCGAAATAATGCAAGTCAACTCGCAGCAGAAAAGTAGAAGTCAAACCGACCCTAATCCGACCCGCAACGAAAAAATATAGAACCAACCCGACCCTATGCAGGATTCTATTCTGTACATATGTCTTATCATTTAATTATCACTTTTATATGTTGAATTGAATCAGAAGAAATTTAACAAAATTTCTCTATCTATATCTTTATATAAAAGAATTACTATCTCTATCTTCATTTAACAAATTCTCAGAAAATACAAATCGAAATTTCTTGTCATATCCCCTAGCTATATTTCAAAGAACATAAAGGCAGAGCAAGAATTTATCAATACTATCGTCATGCCCTAGGGTCAATATATTCAATGCGGCCTGCTGAAATATGTTTCCAGTGAATTCTTGATACTATCCGTGCAAGCATATTGCAGAAAAATACATAAAGTATCAAAATCAAATTGAAAGAAATCAAGCGTATTTTTTCACGAAATTCAAATATAATGCTTGCGTGTGGACCACGAGATCTTGACTTTTTATCTGATGATATGGGAAAAGTGCATTTCTTGGATGCCATATTCAACAGAACTGCTGATTGGTAGATTTCCTTTAGTTCTTTAAAAGGGGGTTAGAGATTAGAATTCCTGTGCGATCACACAACATTTCTTTTTTGATAAAATGTGTTTCAAGAAAAAAGGAAGCAAAATAAAAGCTAGCATTCTAAATCAAATTGCGTATTTTAGAATAAAGCGACAAAGTGTTTTCTAAAATTATCCTTAAATTATTTATACATTTCCAAATTCAGGGTGAACACAAAGTCTCGTCCTGATTACAAATATTTATTGTACGAAGACTATTATAATTAAACATATGGCTGTATGGGTTCATTGTAAGTATTTTTATGCCACATACTTCATGAAATTTCAACGTGTGCCCCCTTGGTAGCTCGGAGAATGTCAACGCGGCATTCTGGTTTTCGCTAAGTGTTCGTTAACATGTATTCTGTAACAATACACGCGACATTTTTATCCTAGCCTTTAGTTCTTACAAAGTCAGCAATTCGTGTGGCAAAGACTCTGTCTGTCCTTGATATAACTCCAAAAGAAGAAATCAACAGGAGTAATACTTAACAATTTAGGTCCTTACAAAGTCCTTAACATGTAGAGCTCCATCTATTGCATAACAAAATTGTTAAAAGTGAACTATTCAATGATACAAAAAAATTCCATTATTAGATTCAACGGTTATTTTTTTAATATTTTTTTATAATCAGGACGAGACTTTGTGCTCACCCTGTATATTATTGACCCAAAGACCAAATCGGGCATTCTAATAAGTGGAATTAAAAAAATAACTGTTATACTGGAATATTTTATTTAAGCGCCAAAGAAGCTAGGATTAACAAATATATTTTTTGTTTTTTAAATTACCCACCATACTTTAATGCTTTTTATCTTCATACTTAATACTCTGTACCTAATATAGTCTTCCCACAACAACTTGGTCTATGACCGTGAAAGAAGTCGCGATTCAACGGGAATAGAAAGTTGCTAACAGGCACAAATATTTAACTAAAAATCGCGAGATCTTTGACTTTTTATGTGATAATATGGGATTAATGCATTCTTGGATGCCATATTCAACAAAATTATTGATTGGTAGATTTCCTTTAGTTCTTTAAAAGGGGGTTAGAGATTAGAACTCCTGTGTGATCACACAATATTTCCTTTTTGATAAAATGAGTTTCAAGAAAAAATGGAAGAAAAATAAAAGCTAGTATTCTAAATCAAATTGTATTTTTAAGAATAAAACGGCCAAGTGTTTTTTAAGGGAGTATCCTTAAATTATCCATACGTTGCCAAATATATTATTTGACCAAACGGGGCCCGATTAAGCTTTGAAGCTAGAGGAAGCACAGTATAATTTTGGGAGGATGCATTTCGTTCTGGAAAAAAAATTCTAAATTCTACATCTACATACAGAGAAAGTCATCAATGCTACATAAATTATTCCTAGGATCCAAGCCATATGTTTAATTAACTTTTTTTAATGTTCCCTCTACACTACAAAATAAAATTGTTAATTTTACGGTATAATACTAGCAGCTGGGGTGTCAGTATTACACAGTAAAATCAACAAATTTTTCTTGCAGTGTACATACTATACATAGAATATATTTGCAGTATACACAGATGTTGTACGTTCAATTACCTGGATGGCTTTTAACCAGCACATCAGGATGCCATCAGATTCGTTAACTCAGCCTGTTGATCACATTCAACTTTCCAGGTTAGATAAGTTTCCTGGAATACTGAGGATTTTCTCTTGTACTAGACAAACTTCCCCCTAAAAAAAAAAATTAAAATGCAATATAAAAAAAATAAAATGGAAATTATAGGCCCAAGTTTACAATTATTTTGGGGTCTCTCTTACATTTTAGGGGGGAAGTTCGTGCTTCACGTGCCTTTTGGATAATCAAGCTCTGCGACTAAATCGGCAATTCTGATAAATGGAATTAACAAAATATCTGTTATATCGGAAGATTTCATTTACGCGCCAGATGAGCTAAGATTAAAAAAAGAAAATTTTGTTTTGTAAATTACCCAACGTACTTCAATGCTTTTTATCTTCATACTTAATACTCTGTACTTGATGTAGTCCTTTCACAACAACTTGGTCGATGACCGTGAAAGAATTCGCGTTACATCGGGAATAGAAATTCGTTAACAGGCACAAATGGTGCTGAAAATGAATTATTTAATAAAAAAAACTAGATTCCGCTTGTTGCAAGTAGTGGTTGTCAACTTGATTAACAAACAATTTTATCTTCTTCATTACTTTTAACACGATTATTGTAATTGGTAAATAATTGATATGAGTTGTACTTTTGCAACTGAATGAAAAAGCGTCCAGGACAGTAGTCTAACCAGGGACGTTTTGGCTTAAGCTGCCAATGCTCTGACAACTGAACTATCCTTGTCGAATCTGGCTGAGTGAAATGAGTTGAAAAATTACAGTTCATATGAATTATGTTTACCAATTACAATAATTGTGTTAAAATCAATCAAGTGTAATTATGTATCCAGCGTTTACTTGAGTTTCATTAGCTGCGATTTATTCTATTGAGCTGTTTCAGATAACATACTAGATATCATGATCAATAAGGTTAGTTGGGTGAAGTGTGTTCGCCAGATTCGTCCAGTATAGCTCATTTGGCAGAGCATTGTAAGCTTAAGCCAAAAGGTCCCTGGTTCGAATCCTAGCCTGGACACTTTTTCACTCAATTGGAAAATTACAACTCACATGAATTATATACCAATTAGAATAATTGTGTTAAAATCAATCAAGCGTAATTACGTATCCAGGACTGGAGTTCCTGTATCTGCGATTTATTCTGTTGATCTGTTTCAAATAACAGACCAAATCCCTTGATCAGAAAGGTTAGCTAGGTGAAATGTGTTCATCAGATTCGTCCATAATAGTTCGGTTGGCAGAGCATGGTCAGCTTAAGCCAAGAGGTCCCTGGTTCGAATCGTGGGCTGGACACTTTTTCACTCAGTTGGAAAATTGCAACTCGTGAATTTCATCTAAATTTGCTTTAGTCATCGGTCAAGTTATCGTTGGAGGACTACACATTGCATCTATCCTTACATATATCCTTATTTATACAGTTACATATCACATACATCTTTCAATACGTACAACATACATACAAACATATTTTGACTTACAATACATAACTTACAATACACACATCATATCTGGAGGCACGGCAGTGCCTCCGCCAAGTCGAGAGAGGACAGCCGTAAGCATACTTTTCTGGAAGCAACTCAGGGCACTTTTGACCCCCCCGTATCTCCGCGCTGGAGTATCCCAAAAATTTTAAACTTCGTTTTTCTAGAGTATTTGGCACACAGGGCCAAAATTTAAAATTACAACTTTCTGTCTTTTCTAGTTCAGTCGATATATGAACTCAAACATTCGATTTTTTGTCACTCACTCACTCACTCGTTCACGCGTCATCAAAAAGATTAGGTAGATCCTGTAGCCCTAGAAACTTGACATTTGGAAAAAAGGTAGTGTTTAGGATACAAAGAAAGGAAAAATTATAAAATCCGGAAAATTCGGATAAAAAACATTCGAAAATTCAACAAATTCCATCAAAATTGAAAATTGAAAATAATACGATCTTGTAGTCTTAGAAACTTAATATTCGGTGTGAAGGTAGTGTTTAGTATCCAGAAAAAGAAAACATCAAAAACACCAAAAAAATCTAAAGCAAAATTGAAAAAAATCGAAAAATCGAAAAAAATCGAAAAATTTCAAATAATCCGATTTTGTTGCGCTAGAAACTTGGAATTCGGAATAAAAGTAGTATTTAGGATGCAAAATAAGGAAAAATTAAAAATTCCGAAAAATTCGAAAAAAAAATTCAAAAATTCGAAAAAAATTGAAAAAATTAAAATTATTTGATTTTTTAGCCTTAGAAACTTAAAATTCGCAGTAAAGATAGTGTTTAGGATTCAGAATAAGTTAAAATAAAAAACGCAATAAAATTCGAAAATAAAATCAAAAAATCGAAAAAATCGGAAAAATCGAAAAATAAGGAAAATTTGAAAATAATTCGATTTCATAGCGCTAGAAACTTGAAATTTGGAATAAAGGTAATATTTAAAATACTAAATAAGGAAAAATTCAAAAATATGGATAATTCAAAAAATACCCATAAATTAGTGCAGACGATGTATGAACTCAAAGTTCCGATTTTTTGTCACTCACACACTCATTCACTCTCGCGTCATCAAAAAAATTGGGTAGATCCCGCAGCCACAGAAACTTAAAATTTGGAATAAAGCTAGTGTTTCGGATACAAAGAAAGGAAAAATTATAAAATCCGGAAAATTAAAAAAAAAAAAAAAAAAAAAAAACATTCGAAAATTCAAAAAAAATCGAACAAAATTGAAAATTGAAAATAACACGATCTTGTAGTCTTAAAAACTTAAAATTTGGTGTGAAGTTAGTGTTTAGAATTCAGAAAAAGAAAACATCAAATACACACACACACACACAAAAAAAAAAAAAAAAAAATTGAAAATAAAATAGAAAAATCGAAAAATCGAAAAATTTCAAATAATCCAAGTTTGTTGCGCTAGAAACTTGGAATTCGGAATAAAGGTAGTATTTAGGATGCAAAATAAGGAAAAATTAAAAAATCCAGAAAATTCGAAAAAAAATCAAAAATTCGAAAAAAATTGAAAAAAATTAAAATAATTTGATCTTTTGGCCTTAGAAACTTAAAATTCGCGGTAAAGATAGTGTTTAGGATTCAGAATAAGTTAAAATAAAAACGAAATAAAATTCGATAATAAAATAAAAAAAATCGAAAGAAATCGAAAAATAAGGAAATTTTGAAGATAATTCGATTTCTTCGCGCTAGAAACTTGAAATTTGGAATAAAGGTAATATTTAAGATACTAAATAAGGAAACATTAAAAAATATGGATAATTAAAAAAAAAAATCGAAAATTTCAACAACAAAAAAAAAGAAAGTAAGAAAGAAAAAGAGAGAAATTGAAAATAATATGATCTCGTAGTCTTAGAAACTGAAAATTTGGTGTAAAGGTAGTGTTTAGGATTCAGAAAAATAAAAAATAAAAAACACAACAAAAATTGAAAATAAAATAAAAAAATCGAAAATTTGAAAATAATTCGATTTTGTAAAGCTAGAAACTTAAAATTTGGAATAAAGGTAGTATTTAGGATACAAAAATAGAAATAAATAAAAAATCTGTAAAATTCGAAAAAAAAAATCGAAAATTCGAAAAATTGAAAAAAATTCGATTTTGTAGCTTTAGAACTTAAAATTCGGCGTAAACTTAATGTTTAGGATACAGAAAAAGGAAAAATTAAAACACAATTAATTCGAAAATAGAATAAAAAACTCTCTCTCAAGATCGGAATTTTCAAAATAATTCGATTTTGTAGACATAGAAACTTGAAATTTGTAATAAAGGATACAAAATAAGAAAAAATTTAAAAATCCAGAAAATTATAAAAAAAATTCGAAAAAATAAAAAATTGAAAATAATTTTATCTTGTAGTCGTAGAAACCTAAAACTTGTTGTAAAGATAGTATTTACTAT
The DNA here is from genome assembly GCA_963931845.1 of Maratus michaelseni. Classification (NCBI taxonomy): domain Eukaryota; kingdom Metazoa; phylum Arthropoda; class Arachnida; order Araneae; family Salticidae; genus Maratus; species Maratus michaelseni. The sequence continues at coordinate 93,936,815 of OZ007589.1, read as the reverse complement.
TCAATAAAAGGAACAATTAAAATATTCGTTAAATTCGAAAATAAAATCGAAAAATCGAAATATCTTTAAGAAATCGAAAATTCGAAAACAATTTGATTTTGTACTGCTAGAAACATTAGTTTTAAGATAATTGTCCTATTAGCTAGTACAACGCCCCTAATTGTTTTATGTTATTTCCCCCGGATTATGGTTTTCTTTTCTTTCGTTTACGAATTTCGTTATAGAAAAGTTCCGCTATAGACTGGCTACGATATACGCGATTTCTTTATAGACAGGTTTGTTTTCTTTCACAGGTTATACTCTATTTACTTCACATATGAAATATGGATTGTTAAATGATGTTAGCCCCACAAAAATTTTCACAGCTCCCCCTACCCTCCCGACATTACTGGCTGGTTATGGCTTGATAATCCTTTCTAAATAAAATCATGGTGACTCTAAGATTCACTTGATTTATCTCTAAATTGAACCTAAATGATCCTAAGAAGACTGATCAAATAATTACTATATTGGCATGACAATCAGGTAACTTAGAATTAAAATAAAAAAATCAATAAATTTATAAAAAGTCGAAAATTTGAAAATAATTCGATTTTGTAGTCCTAGAAGCTTGACATTTGGCAGAAACGCAGGGTTTAGTACACAAAGTAAGGAAAAATTAAAAAATCCGTAAATAATTTTAAAAAAAAGACTAAAAAAAACGAAAAAAAAAACATCGAAAAAAGAAATATAGTTTGATTTATTGGAAATTTCCGGAAATTTTAATTTTGGCCTTTTTTTTTTTATACTGAAAAGTTCTTTTATGTTAAATATCAAGTATCTAGGGCTGCAAGTAATATCTCAGATGGATAGCACCTATCCTGGAAGCAATTGAGAGTACTTTTGACTTCCCCCCTCCTATAACTTAGTGCTTGCCTTAGGAACCTGAAATCTCTTTATCTACAGTACTTTGCAAACGAAACTAAAGCTTCAAATTTTTGATACCTGTAAATAATAGGGACAGAGTGTGGGCTTAGCGAAAATCAGTGGATGATCTCCAAAAAAGAACCCAAAATCAAGAAAAAGAGGATTACTTACAAAAAGAAGTGAAATCTCATCAAAAAGTCACTTGTAAAAAATGCAGCCAAGTCTCGTAACTCATTTACCGTAAAAAGTACTGAGATCGTATAAAGCCAAGTTTAACTATCTTATTAACTCTGAAATTTTCATTCACAAATCACTCCTAGTCTCTACATCTTTAGTTAATTATTATTTTGTGACTTGGCAATTACGCAGCACAGGGAAGTTATTACACCTTACTATGTTATGGGATGGGATAATTTAATTAAGGCAAATTATATACGCACAGGGAATTTATTACACCTTAATATGTTATAGTATTATATGATAAAGACTAACTATATACATCACATTCTCGTGCTACGCAATTGCCAAGTCACAAAATAATAATTAACTAAAGATGTAGAGACTAGGAGTGATTTGTGAATGAAAATTTCAGAGTTAATATGATAGTTAAACTTGGCTTTATACGATCTCAGTACTTTTTACGGTAAATGAGTTACGAGACTTGGCTGCATTTTTTACAAGTGACTTTTTGATGAGATACATACTTACATTACATGCAATTCAACAACACTTTTTCAATTAATTAAAAATGATAGCGACCATTCTACCGCTAATGAGGACTCTTCGTATTCTAGAATGTTCCGTTATTTCGATTCAACTTATTAATAAAATTATGAACGAAAATCCGACTTCGGCTTGGAGTAAGACGCCCCGTAATAGTTCTAGAAACTTATACTCTGTAATAGTACCTGTAATAGTCTCCCTGTAGTAATACCTGTAATAGTCACCCTGTAATAGTATTAGTTGGCTGAATTAGTACAGGATGATTATAAATGAATATCCCAACTTTCAAGGGCTATATCTTCTGAACAATAAAAGGTAGTGTTCCATTTCACACATCAAAGTGAGTGAGAAGTTATGAAGTTTCATAAATGTAAAGGTTCGTTTTTTCGGCGAGAGATGGCGCAACGAGCGGTGGGTTGAAAGTGAACCGGCATGTTCAGTTGGGACGTTGCGAGTTCATTCACTAAGTTGCCGCCATATACTTTAAAAAATAAAGTGTTTTTTCCGCCTCTAAAAACTGACACTGCTGTACTAAAAACGGGGATAACTGAATCTGCAAAGAGGGAACTGCAGCTATTGCAACTGTAACACCCGACATGCTGAAAACCGTGTGGGACGAATTCTCCTACAGACTGGATGTAGTTCGTGTTTCTGCTGGTGGCGCAAACTGACTCATGTTTCTTCTACTTTCTACATTTATGAAACTTCGCAAATTCTCACTCACTTCGATGTGTGAAATGGAACACTACCTTTTAGTGTTCAGAAGATATAGCCCTTCAAAGTTGGGATATTCATTTGTAATCACTCTGTATATTGCGACCTTAGTTTCCTTTTAAAAAATTGCTCGTTGTATGGTTTTCTACTACTTCTTAAAATCTGATCCATCTATTTCTTAAACTCCCTGTAAAATGTATACAATTAAAATTAAAACACACAGATTTACATTTCATAACTCTTTTCAACGTGTTCTAAATGTAATTCATACCTCACCTGACAAACCTCGATCCTACATACAAACTAATTCACGCATTATCTGAATTAAATTATCAGTCTTAAATTAAACTTTTATGTTCCGCAAGTCTTCTAAAGGTTAAGTAATGTTTAATTTAGTCATGGTAATATAATCCTCTTAATAAGTCTTTCATTACTGTAGCTTCCTTTCGTCTAACGTTCTTAATTCTCGTCCCGAGTTTACTATTTATATCACAGCTAACACAGCATTCTTAAAATTTCTTAATTAATTAAAACAATTTAAAGCGTTCTATATTTAGGATGGGTTTTGTATATGTATGTGCATCAGCAATTTTGGCCTTTGCGATGCATTGTGTTTTTAGCCGTTATTATGTACAACGAAATACTGGCGTTGGTAATCCCCATTTCTAAATTAACTAAAATGATAATCCAAAGAAGTTATTTTACTAAAACTGCACTTTAGGGAACGTTATAGAACTCATAGTAACAAAAATATGCCAAATAATTCCTTAATTGAGTATTATGGCTCATTTGAAGACTGTGATTAGGAAAATTACTTCTTATTATCACTCATTTCAATTGCAATGAGTTAAGAAAGCTTTTCGCGTATTAAGTCAATTGTAATTAAATGTATACTCTTTTCTAAATGATTGCTTTGGTATAATCACAGAAGTTGTCTAACATTGGCTTAAATGTCATTTACTTTAATTATTTAAGGAAAGCTTTTAAACCTTGAAACAATTTAATTAAAAAAAATATATGTATGAAAAATATTTTCTGAATATTTTTAAACACATAACAAAATCCTATAATTACGTCAATAATGACTTAAAATGTATCAGGTATTCTCTGTAAACAGTTAAAAATGCATGAGTAAGCATTCAAAACATATACATCTATACTAATATTATAAAGGAGTAAAGATTGTTTGTTTGTTTGTTTGTAGGGGCTAATCTCTGGAACTACCGAACCGATTTCAAAATTGATGGTGGCAAATTGATGGTGACAGTCCCTGCTCCAACATAGGCTATATTTTATGTCGGTGCCACAACCACAGGGGGGTGCAGGAGCGAAAAACGTTCTAAAATTGCGATCTTTTCTATACTGAAGCAGCTAGAAATTTGAAATTTGGCGTTGTAGTTACTTATAAGATGTAAATGCTCTCTAAGAAAAAAAAAATCGAAATTTAAAAGGGTGAAATGAGCGAAAAGCGTTCTAAGAACATTCTAAATTACAATTTCTATGGAATCTCTAGAACTACCGAACCGATTTGAAATTTGGCGTTGTAGTTACTTATAAGATGTAAATGCTCTCTAAGAACAAAATAAAACAAAATTCGAAATTTAAAAGGTTGAAATGAGCGAAAAGCGTTCTAAAAACATTCTAAATTACAATTTCTATGGAATCTCTAGAACTACCGAACCGATTTTAAATTTGGAGTTGTAGTTACTTATAAGATGTAAATGCTCTCTAAGAACAAAATAAAAAAAATTCGAAATTTAAAAGGGTGAAATGAGCGAAAAGCGTTCTAAAAACATTCTAAATTACAATTTCTATGGAATCTCTAGAACTACCGAACCGATTTGAAATTTGGAGTTGTAGTTACTTATAAGATGTAAATGCTCTTTAAGAACAAAATTTAAAAAAATTCGAAATTTAAAAGGGTGAAATGAGCGAAAAGCGTTCTAAAAACATTCTAAATTACAATTTCTATGGAATCTCTAGAACTACCGAACCGATTTGAAATTTGGCGTTGTAGTTACTTATAAGATGTAAATGCTCTCTGAGAACAAAATAAAAAAAAATCGAAATTTAAAAGGGTGAAATGAGCGAAAAGCGTTCTAAAAACATTCTAAATTACAATTTCTATGAAATCTCTAGAACTACCGAACCGATTTGAAATTTGGCGTTGTAGTTACTTATAAGATGTAAATGCTCTCTAGGAACAAAATAAAAAAAAATCGAAATTTAAAAGGGTGAAATGAGCGAAAAGCGTTCTAAAAACATTCTAAATTACAATTTCTAAGGAATCTCTAGAACTACCGAACCGATTTCAAAAGTGATGGTGGCAAATTGATGGTGACAACCCCTGCTCCCACATAGGCTATATTTTATGTCGGTGTCACTAACCCCAGGGAAGTGCAGGAGCGAAAAACGTTCTAAAATTGAGATCTTTTTTATACTGAAGGAGCTAGAAATTTGAAATTTGGCGTTGTAGTTATTTATAACATGTAAATGCTCTCTAAGAACAAAATAAAAAAAAATCGAAATTCAAAAGGGTGAAATGAGCGAAAAGCGTTCTAAAAACATTCTAAATTACAATTTCTATGGAATCTCTGGAACTACCGAACCAATTTCAAAAGTGATGGTGGCAAATGGATGGTGACAACCCCTGCTTCAACATAGGATATATTTTTTGTGGGTGCCACTATCCCCAGGGGGGTGCAGGAGCGAAAAACGGTCTAAAAATGCGATTTTTTTTTTTATACTGAAGGAGCTAGAAATATGAAATTAGGCATTGTAGTTACTTATAAGATGTAAATACTCTCTAAAAACAAAATTTAAAAAAATTCGAAATTTAAAAGGGTGAAATGAGTGAAAAGCGTTCTAAAACCATTCTAAATTACAATTTCTATGGACTCTCTAGAACTACCGAACCGATTTCAAAAGTGATGGTGGCAAATGGGTGGTGACAACCCCTGCTTCAACATAGGCTATATTTTATGTCTGTGTCACTAACCCCAGGGGGGGGGGGGGTGCAGGAGCGAAAAACGGTCTAAAAATGCGATTTTTTTTTATACTGAAGGAGCTAGAAATATGAAATTAGGCATTGTAGTTACTTATAAGATGTAAATGCTCTCTAAAAACAAAATTTAAAAAAATCGAAATTTAAAAGGGTGAAATGAGCGAAAAGCGTTCTAAAAACATTCTAAATTACAATTTGTATGGAATCTCTAGAACTACCGAACCGATTTCAAAAGTGATGGTGGCAAATTGGTGGTGACAATCCCTGCTCCAACAGCCTCTTTAATAAAAAACTATGCGTTTCTGACGACTGGGTTTTTCGCTAATTGTTGCCAAAGATTAATCTCGGAAAATGAAACATTTGAAGTTACTGAAAAAAAAATAGTAGCTCGAAAAGTATTTGTCAGAAAATTGTTAGGCAAACTGCGTTTGAAAGGTAAAAAGTTGTATTTTTCTTGATATAAATTTCAAATCTAATGATTATGCCATTTTTCAAATATTGAATTTGAAAAATTACTAAATTTCACAATGGAGTACCATAGCGAAACCTTCATGCGTAAAAAGATAATGATAAGGGCGACGTGTCCTGGCGTGTATATTGGCTATAGCACGAGTCACAAATTATAGTAGCCTTATTATTCTGTTAAAATATAAAAGTGAATTATGAAATGTCAATATTTTGTTGGATTAAAAGTTCGTTATAAGAAATTGACCAGCGTAGCGGGCGTAGCTTGCTAGTATATGATATTCGTCGAATTAAAATCTTCCAATGCATTTCAATTCTAACAATTGAATATAATATAAGATATCATAGTAACAACGCAAGTCCATATTATTTTTTGATTTTATTAATTTTTGTTTGTTTGTTTGTTGTTATTAATGAAGAAAATGAGAATTTTAGCTTTAAAATGGGATTATAATACATGAAGAAATTTTACTGAAAATAAAATTAAATTGCAATAATTGATTTTTAATTTCTGTTTTAAAAACGATAGAAAATATGAATTGGTATTTCAAAAGTATATAGAATAAAACAGAAGCTATTTCAATAGAACGACATTGTTAATAAAAATTAATATATTTACTAATTAAATTTTACAAATTATGTGTATATAAGGGTTTATTACAAAGAAGAGAACTTAGTTTCCATACAAAAGTGCTCTAAGGGTACATGGCTAAAGTATGCCTAATTCCCCATTATACTTTGAGAAAAAGATAATTACAGCAATTTGGAAACCCCGCATCCGTATAGTTTTGTTTTAATGTGGTAGCCCACCGATTTTAGATTAACCGCAAAAATAAATTCTAAACAACAATTTCAACATCAATCATTAAAGGTGAAAGTAATAAATTAAATAGATTTACATATTTCTTGAATTCAAAAATCTTTTTTAATTTTTTTTTTATATATATAATGTATTTTTTAGAACTTAATATAGTCTAAAAATTTAAACTTCCGTTTTTGTAATTATACCTGCCGACATTTAAACGAAGTAATTTTTCTTTTGCCAAAGCAATAAATTGTGTTTGGAAACGCTAATACAACTAATTCTAAGTTGTTTGTCCATTAGTAGTGTTTTAATAATCCACATTCATACTTTATCAATTTAAAAAATAAAATGGTAATCTGATGTAAACATTCGAAATCAACAATTACAATTTTATGAGTGGAAAGTAACAAAATTTTGTACAAGATGTCAAGTGATTAACCTTAACTAGCAACGGGAAGTAGAAAATGCAGAACGGTAAACATCTGTGTTTAAAGACTAGACTCAAAGACCCTCCACGACGGCATGTCTTATGTCAATCGTCGAATGGAGATATTAAAGGGATTAGTATATGGTCGCGCTTCGGTAATAAATATGTCTGTGAATCCTGAGAATTTTTACTTTCGAGAAAAAGACCCCCGGTGTGTTAAACCAGCATTTTCATCTACAACAAGAGATTAGCGGCGCGCTATAGGAAAAAAATCCCTGACGGCTCGGCCTACAGGCACAGGTAGATATCGAAGACGCAGACCGTGGGGCGCCTGTTTGACGGAATTGCGGAAGAAATGACCTTTTTGCGATGATGCGGCAGTTGGAACCTCCTACTTTGAAACCTAACTTGTTTGCAGGCGGAGCCAGCTGGAATTTTTTTTTTTAATTTTTTTTTTTTTGCTATAAGAATTGGTCCTATAAAAAACTTGTCAGTATAAAAGTTTTAGATAATATTAAGAGGATTTATAATAAATTTAAGCGGATTTGAAATCTTGGGAATTGACGAAGTTATGAATTTTTTTCTTCTAAAACCCCCCTCCCCCCCCCCTTAAGAAAATTTTTAATTATATCAAAAATCTGTCATACATAAATTTTCGGCCCTTCTCCTAGAAGTAATAATAACTTCAAACGGATACGATACGTATCATAATTAAGAAATTATGGGGTTTTTTCTGTTTTCACAAAAAGCCCCCCCCCCCCCACATCCCCCCTCCTTGGTTCGATTTTGCCCATTAACGAACTTGACCGAGATTTTATGCCGCTTGAGTTTATGTATCAGTTTCGAAAAGATGCGGGAGTAGGAACCGCCTACTTCGAAAAATAACTTGTTTGCAGGCGGAGCCGGCAGGGATTTTTTTTTTTTAATTTTTTTTTTTTTTTTTGGTATAACGGTTGATTCTATAAAAAACTTGTCAATATAAAAGTTTTAGATAATATTAAGAGGATTAATAATAAATTTACGCGGATTTGATATCTTGTGAATTGACGAAGCTATGATTTTTTTTCTTCTAAAACCTCCCTTTCCCCCCCCCCCCTTCGGCCATTTTTAATTATATCAAAAATCTGTCATACATAAATTTTCGGCCCTTTTCCTAGAAGTAATAATAACTTTAAAAGGATTCGATACGTATAATAATTAAGAAATTATGGGGGGGTTTTTGTTTTCACAAAAAGCCCTCCCATTCCCCCCCCCCCTCCTTGGTTCGATTTTGCACATTAACGAACTTGACCGAGATTTTATGTCCCTTGATTTTATGTATCAGTTTGGAAGAGATTTATGCAGAATTTTTCCAGTTATCGTGATCAGAAAAAAGTGACATAGATAGATAGATAGATAGATAGATAAAGTTTTGAACTGGGGGTGGTTTTGGGTTCTGGGAGTCATGATCGGCGTAGATCTGCAAAAATTTTTCAAAATTTCCAACTTAGGTGAGAATGTAATAGGTAGTATTTCTTACGAAATCTACCTAAAAGCAAAGCGATAAATATGTCAGATAGATTACATTAGTGCAGGGAGATGTTTTTGCAGTTTTGGAGCCTAGCGTTTCCCTTAAGATATAAATTTTATAAGAGGGTGTATGTATATTGGGGTGGCTATCCTGGCTGAGGATTAACGAATTGGACAATGAGAATAAAACAGCACGAAAAACCAAAGCTTGATACGATAAGGGATTTGGTAAGATAATTTGATTAGAGAAATAATTTTCTCGGGGTCGAAAGAGAAAGGGGGAAAAAGTAAAAAACAGGCGAGGTTGGAGGAAAACAGTACAAAGCTGAATATTTTTTGGGGTGTTGAAGTTGCTTAAATTTTAGCGAGCGGTGGAAAATATCGGATAAGGAGGAAGATGAGTAAACGAGAGAACACAGAGAAGATGCCGGCCTATGAGTAAAGAAATGGGAGCGATACCACTCCGATCGAAGATAGAGTCTCACCAGTGACTGAGAGGTTCTGCTTTCAAAGCTAGTAGACGGGAGGTGCTGGGTTCAAACCCCTGTCGCGCTCGTCGACCTAACCGTTCGGAGTTTTCCGTGGTTTTCTTCTAACCTTGCCGTAAATACGGGTTAGGTTCCCTTAGAAAGACCCCCACGGAGGGCATTCCCCCTAGGGCATCCCTCGTGTTGATAATCGGCCGTCATAAAATCAACCAACCAACCAACCGATGGAAGATAGGTGAACTGAGGGAACAAAGAAAACAAAGAGGGAACAAAGGAGAAAAAGAGTTTCCCCTAGTCTCGGATGTCACTCAAAGAATATTTAGGTGAGTGGGTGAATTTTGATAACTACGTTGTAGTCTTTGCAACCATAACAATCACAGTCTTTAATAATTGATGTATCGAAATATTAAGACAAGTCTAGGCATCCTCAGTAATATTGATCTTGATTTAATTGCTAGACTTTATTTAATGTTGCAATTGTATATTGAATCTGTTGTTTTAAAATGAATATTTGCATTTTAATGAATTATTTTGCCATGAATTAGTTAATTATACGTGCGGCCTTTTTAATTTTTCACATACTTTATTTTCACGATCGACGACAAGACGAATCTGGGTGCCTAAATCTTATGACTTACAAATGTATTAATAAAATGTAAATATTTATCATCCCTAATTATTATACATACACAAACACACCTCAGTTGTCGGACAAAGAAGATAGATCTGTTTATCTTTCCTACCCATATCTCCAAGATATTTATTAGATTGATGACGATTTAACCGGAGAGTACGAATATAACTCACAATTACAAATAAATTTTTAAGCACATATTCGGCTTTTAAAAGTTTAAAGCACAATCAAAATGATGAAAAAATGTATTATACCAATCTTTGCATTTTATTTTAATTTTCCATTTGCTCATTTTCTAAAAACAGTCCCGTAAGAAGCACAATTATTTGAAATACTAGGGGGCACAATTATTTGAAATACGAGCTACGCTCGTCAACCCCCGTTCTGACACCGCAAACTTTAAAAACACTCTGATTTGATCAACTCTAAAACGATTATGGATATTGAATTACAATTAAACGACCAGTGACTATCTGCTGTAATCAGGTTTCCATTCATTTTCCTTTAACTGTGGCATTTTAAGGCCGAATCAACTGCTGTCGAAACATCTAACAACTGCTTTCGTGATTGATAAAATAAGATTAATTAAACATTTGAAAATCAACTTGTGCAAAGTTATTAAGTAAGCAATGTCGCTGCATCGGGAAATTTTATAACGACGCTATAGAAAATTGGACACTTCTCCATTATCTAGTCTACTACTTCCTATAAAAGAAAAGAACTGTCGCCAAAATATAGGATTTAAAGCCAAAAGTGCATATCTGTGGCGTCGCATTCAATTGACATCAGATGCGTTACGCGTGTTAGTTACGTCATCGAGTGATCTTTAATTCAACGTTTATCTGTATTTTTAATTATATTTTACCAATGTATTAGTTATTTCTTTGATTTAAATGTAATTATTAAACGTAAAAATATAGTTTTTAATTGACGGGAAATATTATTAATTACGTTGTTTTAAAATTTGCAATAATAGGTAAAATATTTTGTCGAAATAAATTAATCTTACCCTACTTAATGATTTGAAAACGCGTAATCATATATATTATTTCTCCTGTCAACATCCCTTTTTCTCAGAAAATACGAAACGCAGAACGACGAAGGACATAGCATATGAAAGGATTTTGAACAGGCTTCTGACATAGCACACTTAACATTTCGTTAAAACATGTTTTTTGATTAAAATTTGAAGTTAAATAAAAATTAAATCGGCATTGTTTTCATAAATTAAATGAAAGGTTTTCTTCAAATCAGTGTTGCCACAAAAATAAAATACTGCATTATCAGATGATGTCATCCTATAATGCAATTAAAATACGATTGTTAATTTATTTCTTGCGCGCACTTTCTGAAAAAATATCGAGCTTTTAATCGGTATTTTTAATTTTTACGCATGCGTCACCTATTGTTTATTTGTTTTATTTTGTTTTTTTAATCATGGCTGTGTATATGCGTACTGTATAGGAGCACCAGTAGATTACGTAATTTAAGGATTATCTTCCTTTTAGATATACAGCTCATTAGGATTCACAAAAATTGTAAGTATTTATTTTTTAATATTTCATTAAGCTGATAATACGTCAGCGAAGTCTGACGTCACTTAAATGGCTGCTGAACCACAAAGTTTGAACATCCCATGTTTAAGTTCCCATAAGGTAGCAAAAACTTGGTGTACCAAATATTGATTTATGTTTTAAAGACATTTCTGGAACAGTTTTGCAAAATCTGAGGAAATGGTTTTATATGAATTCCCTAAACGTCAGATTTAGTGTTTCAATTTTTTTTATATAATCCCTTTTTTTTTCAGTATAGGAGTCTTGGCAACCTAGAGAAATGACCTTGGCGAGAGAAAAAAAAATTGGTAAAAACTTTTCTGGCAATCTATTCCCATTTTCTTATACACAAACAATCATCATATATATTATTTCTGTTTTCAACATATTTTTTTTCTATGCACATACAAAACATACAACGAAGAATGAAGTGTCATTCAAAGATTTTGAACAAGTTTCTGAGATAGTACACCCTCTATTGTTAAAACGCGTTGTTTGATTTAAAAAAAAAAATCAGTTAATTAAAAATTAGTGCCAAAACGTACCAGGAATAATCTCAAAGATTGCAGTGCGAAACATTCGCACGGGTCCTTCTGGTAATTTTATTATTTCTCTTTTTAATATTCACGCGCAAGTATATTTTTATTACGTAATTTTCTACATTTACTGCTTTTAACACGTGATCATTTATTTATTATTTTAAAGTTTTATTTCTGTTTTTAATAGTCACTTGTAAATAAATTTCTTACTCAAATTAAAAAAATAATTGCAGTCTGCACACCACAAGCTTGTCAACTATATCTTTATAAATTATGGTTCAATTCCTGTGTTTAGTTTTCGTTCCTAGAAAACATTTTTAAGAAAACTATTTTGACCAACTTTACCATTAAATATCGCTTAAAATAATTCTTCGATTAAAAAACTGTCTGCTTCTGTATGTTTATCGAATATTTCTTTATAAAACTACCAATTTTCATATTTTTATATGCAATAGTTTTCTGGATATTAATCCAGAAAGACTTCAAGGCACAAAATCTTCATTGACAGCAGCTGCGGCTGCGGCGGCGGCGGTGGTGGTTACTTTTTTTTTAATATAGAGAAATAAACTTACTTTTTTAATAAAAAACTGTTTTCAATCAAAACTTTCACAAATGAGTCAAAAATGTCGGCTACGGTGGTTATATTGAGCGTAAGAATAATTTCCAGAAGCTCTTCAATTTTTATAAGTTTATATTATAACTTTGTATAAAAGCAACCAACAGAGTGGGATTCCGTGGATCCGTACTTTCATGAATTACAATGTAATAGGCGTCAAATATTGAAATTATAGATTTCAGTTGGTTCTTCTATGAAGTCCTCAGCTATATACCAATCTTTCTAGCAATGGTACTTAAGCTTTTAAATATTGTATTTGCTCTGATATCATTTCTTCCATTTCATAGTGTATGATTTAGACTTGCGGGAAATTCAATGTAATAAAGAAATAATTAGTTTCTTAAAGCAACGATATTATCTTCAACAGGCTTGCTGAAAACACTTTATTATAAGGAAGTACTGGTTTCACATATTTCTGCGATTAAATTTGGAAATTCTGGTCTTCAAAATGTGAAATCCATGCCACCTTCGCATGCATAAAACACATAAAAAATTATAAGAAAAAAACTATAAAAATTTTGAAAGTCTTAAATTTTGAAATTTTCTCACGATCTCACGCTTTGCCACATTCCAATGGGTTATCTTTGTATCCACAATTTCTTGATGCTAAAATTTAAATTCAGAGAGAGAGAGAGAGAGAGTTATATCCGTCTATATATATATATACTTTATTATGTTTACCAAGACCACGATTGCTGCAAGTGTATTTTCTGCATGCATATTCGAACACTTGAATAAAACAAAGCTAAAATGCCAAAATGCTTGCGGGACACAGATAAGATGTCGTGCGGGCCAAGTGTGGACCGCGAGTCACGTGTTTGACATTTTAAATCAATGGAAACAAAATCAATTATTTAAGTAACATAAAATACACAAAAATAATACATGTATACAGTGGACCCATGCGAAGCTTTCGCAGTGCAATCTTTGAAACTTTTTGCTGTTACTTTTTTTCAATAATTTTTAATTAACAGCATTGTTTCATCAAGCAACGTGTTTTAACAAAATTTGAGTGTACTATGTCAAAAAACTGTTGAAAAACTTGTCGAATGATACCTCATTTATATCGTTGTGTGTTTTGTATGTGCATAGAAAAGTGGACCCGTGCTAGAACTTCTCCTTCAGTCTAATATTTTTTAGATGCAGATTTAAACTTTTAAAGGAAAATTAAAGATAAAAATATCTGCAAATAACAAGCAAGTCAAGCCAGAATATCATCCCATTTATTCCATCAAAGTTACAGCAAAAAATTATCGAATATAGCCAGAATCCGGTTCAAAAACCTTTCGAATGGTACTTCATTCACCGTTCTGCGTTTTTAGAATGCATATAAGAAAGGATGTTGACAACAGTAATAATGTATATTATTTTTAATTTAGGTGGAATTTCAAACAAAGTCTTTTAACCAAAATGCAATATGCAAGTTCAGATGTGGGCATAAAAACCTATCCAATGGTATCTCATTCATCGTTTTCCGCTAGATATTAAATAAATTTATTACTCAATTGCACAAAAAGTCGCCAAATCCGTCGCCAACTTGGTGACATTTGGCGATATATCGCCAAATTTGGCGACAAAAATAAGTTGCCAAACTTGCCAACCATCGCCAACTTGGCGATAAACCCATTCCTTGGCGATTTTTCCATAGACTTCCATTATAAAGATGAGGGTGTAAGGTTGTTTTCCTTGCAAACCATCTGAGGCCTTTAGCATTGAGTTACATGATGCTCAATAGGAAATACATTAATAATACTGCAATTTTCACAATAATAAAATAAAATAAATTTAAACAAATGGAATATTTACAGATATATACAAAATTCATAACATTGCCCCCCTCTCAAGGACTGCACGTCCCGGGCAGTTCAACCTTTGATCGGAAAGCAAACCCGTTGCCAACAAATGCTATACTATTCAAAACACTTAAAGCAAACATGCAAAATAACCATTAAACACATTCATAATGCTGAATTATACAAAATATACACTTATTTAAAAATACAATTAAATTAAAGCATAGACATTATTACATACAAGTATTTAAGTAATAATAACAATAATAATGATAATGCTAAGCAAAATAAATAATTACATTAATTTATATACAAGACCATGGTCATACTAATTTACATTATTTACATTACACTATTTACAATCAATGAACTAAGTACTATGGCCATAGTATGGAGCCAGCCTGTCGTAATGAACGACTCTAGGCTTCGAACTTGGTGACTTTCGGATCCGAATTACGACATCGTTCAGTCTGTTTAGGACTGTATAAGGGCCGTCCCAGTGCGATTGCAGTTTGGGAGAAAGTCCTTTACGTCGAGTCGGATTATAAAACCAAACCTTGTCACCTTCTTTGAATTGATGTCCCGTGGCTTTCGTGTCGTACCTGGTCTTCATCTTCTCCGTCTGTATATTGATCCGCTCTCGAGCCAAGTTGTGGACGTCTTCAAATCGTGCCTGGAGATTCTGCACGTATCCCTCTGGCGATGAAGGCGCATCTGGAGGGCGACCAAAAATCAGATCACAAGGTAGACGAAGATCACGACCGAAAAGCATCTGAGACGGGGAATAGCCGGTTGTTTCATGGACGGCGCTGCGATAGGCGAGAAGAAACAAGGGAAGTTTTTGGTCCCAGTCTTGTTGGTTTCTTGAGACTAGCAGTGAGAGATTGTTGAGGATGGTACGATTAAATCTCTCAACCATGCCATCCGATTGTGGATGTAAAGGCGTCGTCCTAGTTTTGTCCATTCCGAGAAGTTGACAGACACCCTCAATCACAGCAGAGATGAAATTTCTCCCCTGGTCAGAATGCATTTGAAGGGGGACTCCATACCTTGATATCCACTGGTGTACCAAGGCATCCGCAACCGTAGAAGCTTCTTGATCAGGGATGGCATAAACTTCAGGCCATTTCGTGAAGTAGTTCATGACAACAAGGAGGTATTTGTTGCCATCAGCACTTCTTGGCAGAGGGCCTAGGATGTCAAGGGCGATGCGTTCGAAAGGTGCTCCTACATTGTAGAGATGTAGTCTTCCTCGGCTACGTTTCTTTGGTCCTTTTCGAGCTGCACATGCATCGCAAGATTTGCACCATCTTTCGACGTCAGCTCTCGCTTTTCCCCAGAAGAAGCGCTCTCGGACTCTATGTAATGTTTTCATGACTCCAAAATGGCCACCAGTGGGACTGCCATGTAATTCCTTGAGGACCTCTGGGATTCGGGATCGAGGAAGTACCAACTGCCACCGAGATGTCTTCCCATCTTCCGATTCGAATTTTCGGAACAGGACACCATTCCTGACGTGAAAGGAGTTCCAAAGAGCCCAATATTGCTTCATCGTAGGACTGTAAGTCGAGATGTCTTTCCAACTGGGCTTCGTGCTAGAAGATTCTAATAACTCCAAGATTGGTTTGATGTCAGAGTCTGCCATTTGATCTTCTCGAATCTTCTCATCACTCCAGGGATCTGGTGGCGTTGATAGTGAAGTCTTCGTCTGGCGTATGACATGTTCAGGATTATACTTGCTCTCCGCTCTGGAACAATAGCGACAACTTTCGGGACACGGTCTCCTTGATAGGGCATCGGCGTTTCCATGCGATGAACCTTTGCGATGCCTGATGTCAAAGTCGTATTCCTGGAGTCGTTGTATCCATCTGGCTACTTGGCCCTCTGGGTTCTTAAAATTCATCAGCCATGTTAAGGATGCGTGATCAGTACGAAGGAGAAATTTCCTGCCATAGAGATAGTGATGGAAGTGTTCTATGGCTTTCACTATAGCTAATAACTCCTTACGAGTGACGCAATAATTCCGCTCTGGTTTCGATAAACATTTGCTCCAGTATGCTACGACTCGTTCTTGGCCATCTATTTCTTGATAAAGTACAGCGCCGACACTTTCATGGCTGGCATCCGTGTCCACAATGAATTGTTTGTCGGGGTGCGGATAGGTAAGAACTGGAGAGGATGTGAGAGCTTCTTTCAGTCGCTGGAAGGAATTCTCGCATTCTTGTGTCCATAGAAACTTCTGCTTGCTTTCAGTGAGCCTATGCAAGGGTCTTGCGATGTTGGAGAACCCCTGTACAAACTTTCTGTAATAAGTGCATAGTCCCAGAAAGCTTCGCAACTGATGGACATTTTCCGGACGCTTCCAGTTCTTTACTGCAGACACTTTTTCAGGATCTGTTCGGACACCTTCAGCTGAGATGATGTGTCCTAAATAATTTACTTCGCGTTGGAAGAACTTGCATTTCAGAGGGTTCAGCTTTAAATTCGCCGCTCTTAGTTTCGTTAACACTTTTCGAATATTCTCTAGATGTTCTTCAAACGTGCGGCCACCAATGATGACATCATCTAGGTAGATGAGACAAGCTTCAAAAGTCAGGCCTTTTAACACTGTCTCCATGAGGCGCTCGAACGTTGCTGGGGCATTGCAGAGCCCGAACGGCATAACTTTAAATTGCCAAAGTCCTTGTCCAGTAGTAAATGCGGTCTTCTCTTTGTCATCAGGATGGATCTCTACTTGCCAATATCCACTCTTCAAATCCAGTGTGGAAAACCATTTATGTCCTGAAAGAGTATCTAGCGTGTCGTCTATTCTTGGTAGAGGATAGCTGTCTTTCTTCGTGATATCGTTAAGTTTACGATAATCCACACAAAATCTTGTGGAGCCATCTTTCTTTCGGACCAACACGATGGGAGAGGCCCACGGACTTGATGACGGTTCGATGATGTCACTATCCTGCATCTGTTGTAAGAGCTTAGACACCTCTTCTTGTTTAGCGAACGGCAAACGTCTGGGATGCTGTTTAATCGGTATATGGCCGGCAGTATCAATTCTATGCCGTGTCAGTGAAGTGCGACCAATATCACTTTCGTTTGAGAAAACACATCCTTAAATTCCTGGAACAGTCTTTCTGCGGCATGTCTCTGTTCAGAAGATAAATTTTCATTTCGTCCAATTTCAGGTGTTAAACTTGTAGGCGGCTCCGACAACATCAAGCTCGGGTCTTTGCATACACAGGTGACTGGAGCACAGGTTGCAAGCACTTCACCCTTCTGGATAATTCTAGACTTTTCACTTACGTTTGCAATTCTCACGGGTATCACATCTCTCGACAGATCTACCAGCACTGATGCTATTAGCACTCCCTTTGGGCTCTTCTCAGGATATCCAGTCAAGCCATACTGGAAAATTCTTTCGTTTCCAGTTAATCCAGGTATCATCATTTCGGTCCGTGGAGGGATGATAACATCTGCCTTGGCTGTGATCCGTTGAATAGACCCGGACTCATTTCCAAGTTTGAAAATAGTGACATCTTCTTGAGCAGAGCGTAACTCATTATTCTTAAAATCCAGTGTAAATCCATGCTCCTTTAAAAAGTCCAGTCCGAGTATGAAAGGGTCTGAAATATCGGCTACATAGACTGTATGATGGTAAGCGGCGTTCCCAAACTTTATTTTCAGTGTCATTCTTCCATGTATATCGATCTTATCTCCGGTCACAGTTTGAAGAATAACACGCGGCGGGGTCCAGAAGAGTTTTTCTTTCAGCCGCTGAGCTAGATCTTTCCGAATGATGGTCACATTGGCTCCTGTATCGATGATCATATTACAGGGAAAATCATTCACGCTTCCGACTAGAAAAACTCCGTTCTCGCCGTAACTTCTTGCAGAAATTTCACATACTTGAAAATGGGGCTTCTCAAAATCTGGCAACCTCCGCCCCGCAAGATGGCCATTAATCAGTTTTCCTGCTCCTCCTTTAGCGGGAGAGATATTACCTTCGGTGCTGGGTCGTCTTGGGCAGTCGATTTGGATATGGCCTTCTCCACTGCATTTCCAGCACTTGATCTTCCTGTAAGGTTTGTTGGCCATTAAGGAGTTCATCTTTCTCATTATGTCATTCATCTGCTGCTGTAAGCGCTCCACAGCTCTATCCGACGTCTCAGGCAGGTTGACTGCTCGCACAAAGTGTCGATCTTTCCTAGTAGCTTGCTGGGCTGCCTCGAATTTCAGAGCGTAAACCAAAGCCCCTTTTAAATCATTGAGATCTGCAATACGGAGTTGTTTCTGGATCTCAAAGTCACGCACACCATCGATAAAATGCTGTAGAGCTAAGCTTTCTCTGATTTCAGTCGGACAGTCAGGATAAGCAAGATGTGAAAGTCTCTCGACATCCGTAGCAAGATCTTGCAGGGATTCAGTGGATTTCTGCTGTCGAGATTTGAGCTGGAGTCTGCTATATTCCTTCATGCATTTCTCGCCAAAGCGCAATTCTAAGGTACTGACGAGCGTTTCAAAATCCAGCGGTTCATTTGCAGGCAAAGTCTGTAGGACGTCGGCAGCATCAGCTCGTAGAGAATCAGCTAACTGGCAAGCCTTTGTCTGGGAATCCCATCCATTGGCGTCCGCTACGATCCCAAATTGTGTCTTAAAAACTGGCCATGAGGATTTTCCGTCATAGGTCGAGAGTTTAATAGAGGCCCGAGGAAGCATAGCTTGATACTTGACATCTTCGGGATAGTTTTCGGCAGTTATCTTTTGTTTCTTCACATTTTCCAACTCCTTTTCTACACTCTCACTCCTTTCTTCTACGGTTTTGGCTGTCCTTTGTATTTCTTCTACCTTTTCTTCTACGGTTTTGGCTGTATTTTGAACTTTTTCTTCTATTTCTTGAAATCTTTCTTCAACTTTGTTTTCCACGCCGTCAATTCTGTCATTTAAAGATGTTATTTTATCCTCTATTAGTTCTTTCAACTCACCAAGGTTGGTTGACATATCCTTCTTCATATCATCTTTTAACTCACCAAGGTTCGCAGTCATTTTCTCATCCATCGCTGTCATATCTTTCTTCATTTCTTCTTTCAACTCGCCAAGGTTGGTTGACATCTCAGCCTGATTCGCAGTCATTTTCTCATCCATCGCTGTCATATCTTTCTTCATTTCTTCTTTCAACTCGCCAAGGTTGGTTGACATCTCAGCCTGATTCGCAGTCATTTTTTCATCCATAGCTCCTAATTTCTCCAATAATTTGTTCAGTTGCTCCTCCATTGCTCTTGTAATCGGCATTCAATCCCACTTCTGACACCAAATGTTGTGAGCTCGGGGTACGAAAGGATTGATGCCAATATATAAGAACAATCAACAGGTTTTATTTACTCCAAACAGTTCGATAAATACACCAATATCTTTTAAAGACACAAATATTCAGTAATCTTCAAATCTAATAACAGCACAGCAAAATTTCACTCAGAACAATATAACGTATTGTTCAATACTAAATCGCTCATAGATAACACAGTTCTTAATGCAAAGCCTCTCGTGCGTATTCAATCGCATATGACAGAGAACTAACTGAACTGGACTGGTGGAGGTCCCTTATATAGGCTTTAAAGATAACTGTAGAATTTTCCAGAGCCTTCAGATGCTAGAAATTACCAGAAAGTGCTTTAACTTTCGATAGAGAACCTAAGCGAGAAAGGATCCCAATGTACAGGTATAAGGGGGGGTGGTTGCACAAAAATTCGCCAAATCCGTCGCCAACTTGGCGACATTTGGCGATATATCGCCAAAATTGGCGACAAAAATAAATCGCCAAAACCATCGACAACTTGGCGATAAACCCATTCCTTGGCGATTTTTCCATAGACTTCCATTATAAAGATAAGGGTGTAAGGTTGTTTTCCTTGCAAACCATCTGAGGCCTTTAGCATTGAGTTACATGATGCTCAATAGGAAATACATTAATAATACTGCAATTTTCACAATAATAAAATAAAATAAATTTAAACAAATGGAATATTTACAGATATATACAAAATTCATAACAATATATATAAATGTTTGTAACCCTTCATATTATATTATTCGAAATAAAACTGTCTGAAGCACAGCTTTTTCTGGTGAGCAATAAAAGAAAAAAGATGTTATCACTAGTTGTGAAACGAAAGTATATCGACGAATCTAGATATATATATAAGGTCAACAAAATATTGTTTTCTCGAAAGAGTATGTATATATTTTTCTTTTAGAGTTACTTTCTGAAAATCTAGTGATATAGTTTAAATTCCATTATTTTCTTTTCCCCGAGATAAGAAAAGAAATATGCTTAAAGAAAAGAATTGTATTTCTATCTGGTTTATGTTTCATATATTTTCAGATAGTAATATAATTTTCGAGTTCTATATATTTTTAATAAACTATGTGAAATATTTGTCAATGTGACAGTTTGTTTGGTTTTTGTTTACTTTCAAAGAAATCCATATGAAAAAGAGAATAAAAGTATATTGTTTTTTATTTATAAAAATACTAATTTACTAAACAGACGTAACTTCTTATTCCAACAATATTCGAGTAATTATTTTTAACATCAAATGATCAATAGTCAATGTGTTTTAGGATTAGAAATTTAACACTGGATTATATATACTGGGTGGTTATAATTTAAGTATCTATATTTGGAGCTGTCTGTAGTTTAAAGGAATAACCGGAATGAAACCAAAATCGGTATACTTACTATTCGAGAAGGGGGAAGAAGAAAGGAACAATAAAATAATAATTGCAATAATCGCCGACAGATGGCGCTTTAATGTGTGAAATGTAATGTGTAATATTGTGTACCATGGAGGTGTCTCAAACCTCAATGACTTTACCGCATATCACAACATGTGCAAAACATCACTCCTGATGCGTTAAATTCTGCAGTTGAGCATGTCGTGCACCGCCAGAATTGCGTCCTCCAGCACAATGGTCATGTAGAACCTGAACATGATCGGCACCGCCATGCGAAAGCGTAACCACATTCACTGTGACATTTTCCATCAAACTAGGTGTGCCATCCGGTTAATTCTTTGTTCTTGTATTACACATTACATTTCACACTCGGTTGCGCAATCTGTTGGTGATTATTACAATTATTTTTTTTATTGTTCCATTCTTCTTCCCCCTTCTCGAATAGTAAATGTACCGATTTTGGTTTTATTCAGGTTATTCCTTCGAGCTACAGACAGCTCCAAATAGAGATACTTATATTATAACCACTCGGTATATATATATATATATATATACTACTTTGTATCTGTAAAATACATAGTGAGTGTAACGTTTCTCAAAACCAGATGGTTTCTAAGTG
Organism: Maratus michaelseni; assembly: GCA_963931845.1. Classification (NCBI taxonomy): domain Eukaryota; kingdom Metazoa; phylum Arthropoda; class Arachnida; order Araneae; family Salticidae; genus Maratus; species Maratus michaelseni. The sequence goes on along the minus strand of OZ007589.1, from coordinate 93,915,294 downwards.
CTAATAAACATTCTAATTGCATCTGCCGAGTCCCATATGGGCACTCGAAAATCTTACAAAATCCAGCTGAATAACGTTATAAACAATTTTAACGAGATACTTATTTTCCGTGCCAAAGTGGATTGGTGACAGTTTAGCACTAAACCTTCTTAATAAGACCCCAGATATACCACGTGGTCATCCAATTAAAAAACTCAGAGAACATGAATCGAAGCAGCCCCGTTTTTAGATGGGCTTTTGAAACGACAGAGTTCGGTCGCTTTTGGTTTAGCACCGAAAAGTGTGTTGGGGCGCCATGCTCCTAGAAACTCTAAGACATTAACTTTTCATGTAAATAGGTTTGTGTGTGGTGTGTGTATTTGAATGTATTGTAAAATAAAAGTGATTAGAAAAGAACTCTTAGTTCTCCATTAGTAATTAAGATTACTGTTTGTTTAAGAAATTTTACGGTACATGAGGTTGTTTTTTTTTTTGTTTTTTTTTTTTTTGTCTGCAAAGGTGTTTTTTCAGCTCGGAAACACTCCCACACACGCACAGACACCATAAGCACAGTGGGCTGTACATCAATCTATCATTGTGTATAAAGTGTATTACGCCATGTAATCTCACAGATACAATGACAGCAATAACGTAACTTATTTTAAGGATAGTAATCGAATGTTTTAAGCACATACATGCTGTTACTCAAGGAACATCCGCACATATTATTTCGCTTAAACCTTTCAATTTATGTCAATTTTAATTTAGTTTTAAGTATGTTTTGTTTCAATTTGTTGCGAAAAATATTTGGAATATATGTGGAAAATATATAATCTTAAGCACAATGAAAATAGTAAGTTTTATCACCAAAGATGTCTAAATAATAAAAAGACATTTTATTGTTAAACTAGCCATGCAACAGTCAAAAAAAGGGGAAATGTGTCAGGATATTAATTACGAATTTATCTAACTGTATGAGAGTCAGTAATCGACAAAGTATTTTTTTCTTTTTTTCAAGTGTCACTGCCCGACATTAAAATCAATACATTAAGACAAAACATCTTTAAAAGACGTTCTGAAATTAAAGGCTCTTTTTTGTAAATGGCCATTTTCGGGGGGTGACTGAATAAGAAAATGGTAATACATAATAGATTCCGCTATAAATATTAGATCACATTTCCGGGAAAATGCCAGGACAAATGGACAAGCTGACCATCTGTTATTTCTCACATCTTTCGTTTAACGGATCTGTCTAAGTTACGTAGTTCTCTCTCGAACATAAGGTTTTTGATGGACATGAATCTCAGAGAGGGAGGTTGACTTCATTTCATGTATTTGTTCAGCTGTCCAAACCAAAGAAGAATAACATAGATGACTTGATATTAGACTGCATTATATCTCTTGAGTATAGGGGAACTTTTGGAATCATGTATAAATGTCAGTCTCAGCAGTTATTATAAGGCATGATTAACAAGGGTAGGAAGCAAATGGCTTTCATGCATTACACTGCGAAAAAAATTGTTGATTTTACAGTATAATACTGGCATCCCAGTTGCCAGTATTATACCGTAAAATTAACAGAAATAAACAGTAAAATAAGCAGTAATACGCTGCCGCGAATGTAAATTCAACATTTTTGCAGTTTACAAATCGAAACACTTCTTAGATTTTCCTTAAAATATCCCCAAACCATTATGTAGGTAAAAAAGTTTTTTTGTGAACACTGCGATTTCAGATTTTTCATAGTTAAAGCTTATTAAGGCAATCGTTTTTACTTACTTCTACTTACATAAGAATTGGAATAGGAAAATTTGGAAAATTTTCGATTTATGTTGCAATTTTTAGAAATGTATAATGACGGTGACAACGATCAGCGCTATCGCTTTCCCTTTTATCGCTCTTAAATCACTTCTAAACACCGTACAATTTATTTCAATTCTTACAATATCAAATAGAAAAAAATTAACTTTCGAATGAAATTTATTTGAGAATTGTCGCTAAATTTAGCGACTTTTAAATAATTTTCAAGCATGAATTATTCAAATCTATTCTGAGCAATGGCCATTCTTATGCTTCAATAATGTAAAGTAGCCACTAGTAAAGTCAGCAGAATTAGAAAATGATTTTCCTAACCAACTTAAAAAGTCTTATAAAGATAAATCACAAGATACAGCATTTTGGTGCTAAACTGAAATCTGTCAACAAAGAGACAGATTTTCAGTTTATATTGAAAATAAAATTAATATCATGTTGAATTGGTTTAGATATGTGTAGCATCACAATATACTAGATATTATAATATTTTTAAAGGATCCACTGGCTATGCCACATTAACAGGAACGGGATCCGGTACGGGATTGTGGTAAAGAGACAGCCATCCCGATTAGGGAAATGGAATGAAGAAACTATACAAAGAAATTATCAGCTCAAAACTTTAAAAATTTGTCTCATCTGTAGATTGTATAGTATTATTGTTAAATAATTTCCCATTTTTACATAAAAATTGACTTACAAATATATTGTTGAAACCCCAGAAGCCCATGCATTAATAAGGTCCTCAGCTGCAGCTTATGCCCCGTTTCAGGTCAGTTTTCCTTATTGTCGATGAATATATGAATATTTTTATCAATTATTTAAAATTTTAATTAAAAATTACTATTTCTACGCACCGTCCTAGAACAGGCATTTACACTAGTTTAAAATGAATAATAATTAGAAAAGGGGGGTTTTAACATTTCAAAAGAGAAGTTGTGTGAAATTTTAAACATTTCTCTTTCACCAGGATCAGAAACTTTCAAATAAAATTTAAAAATAGATAAACAAGAGTTTAAAAGAATATATAATATGTAACTAAATTTAATATGAAATTTACTTAACTGAATGTCAGATTCCTCAGGAAAAACCAAACATCTTATTACATTTGGTATTTAAAAATAAGATGAAAGCAATTATAAAATATTTCACAAATGGTTATAATCTATATTTATAGACTGTTGGATAACGAACTTCGGCAAGTAATGAATTTTTCACAAATAATGTTAGGTATTCTTAATGTTAACAATAAATTCTCAGTCTTTTAAGAAATATAATGTTTCGCAATAAAAAGGGTTTTAAGAATATATAATATGTAACTAATTTTAATATGAAATTTACTTAACTGAATGTCAGATTCCTCAGGGAAAACCAACATACAAAGGTCAAACCAAACATCTTATTACATTTGATATTTAAAAATAAGATGAAAGCAATTATAAAATATTTCTGAAATGGTTATAATCTATATTTATGGACTGTTGTGTAACGAACTTCGTCAAGTAATAAATTTTTCACGAATAATGTTAGGTATGCTTAATGTTAACAGTAAATTCTCAGTCTTTTAAGAAATATAATGCTTCACATCAAAAAGGGTTTCGTATAACTTTCTTTAAAATAATATTTCCATTTCACAGTAAATGTGCTGGGAAACGAAAATATCAAACAGGAAATAGAAAAATAATGGATAATTCTGAATCTAACACAGAAATCTATTTTTGCAAACTATTTTATCTGCTATAATATATTCTCATGCGAGTATTCATATACTCATAACTAAATATATAACACAGATTAACTTCAGTAAAAAAGCAAATGAAACATTTGGATATTTTGCATTGAAACATTTTTCATTTTTCATACATTAATATATTTTAGACATTCATTTTGCTTAAAACTATATAAGCTATTTTTGAGACTTTTTCTCTTAAACAAACGTTTCATATTTTAAATTTTAAAACAGGAGTTAATTGTTCGAACCAATCACCGAGGAATAGAGATTTTACGGCATAGGGTTGGACTGCGGATTTCGAATAATTTTGGTCTGCTGAATGCAAAAATAATAGCAAATTTTCTCGATTTGTTCTAGTTTTTCAAGTAAAGTCAACAATCTGATAAAAGCCTAGGTACAAAAAAGTAACATTAAATACATAAAGACTTTTTTTTTTTTTTTCATATTTTGTAACATTCTATTTTGAGTGAGATAGACACTACAAAACAGAAATCTACACTGCAAAAAAAAAAAAAAAAAATTGTTGCTTTTACGGTATAATACTGGCAGCTGGGGTGTCAGTATTATACCGTAAAAAAAAAAAAAAAAAAAAAAAAAAGAACATTTTTTTTTTTCCTTTTTTTTTTCAGTTTAGATTTAACATTACTATTACACTAGTGTACAAAACTTAAGTAACAAACACGAAATGCTAATTTTTGAAGACGTGAGTGCTCAAAAGGAAATTCTATGAAGAGCAAGTGTAATAAAGAGGTACTACCCTAACAGCACGGCCAGTCGATGTGACGTCCCCTTGACGTCACATATGGTTACAAGTGTCACAATCGCTACGGAGAATCAAAATATGGTATACTTCACTCGTCTCATTATTACTCTTAAATGACTGCTATCACTGAAAAGTCACTGTGACTGTTGCTTTGTAATGGATCACCAGGTGACATTACAATGAAGTCACCATGTGATTCTCAAGTCACTGTCAGTTGAAGACTGAACTTTGAAGTCATTGTGAGCATTGCATTTGTGATGAGTCGCCAAATAATGTCACAATGAAGTCGCATGGTGACTTTCCGGTGACCGACACTCTATTGTAAAGTCATAATTGCACTCTTTTGTGAAAAGTCACCAGATGATTTCATTTTCTGTCACTTGGGAACTCGTCACAGAACAGCTATCATGATGACTTTACAATGAAGTGTCAAAATGACAGTCACAAGATGACTTCATTGTAAAGTCACTTGGTGACTCGTCAAAAAGCAGCAGTCATGGTGCCTGTTCAGTGTAGTGACCAAATGAGAGTAAAAATGAGACGAATGAAAGATATTACATTTCTGTTCATTGTAGTGACTGTGACAACTGTGACCATTTGTGATGTCAAGAAGACTTCACATCGACTGGCTTTGCTGTTAGGGTAGTACTTATTTTCTACACTAGCTGTTTATAGAATTTCCTTTTGAGTACTCACATGTTCAGAAATTAGCATTTTGTGTTTGTTGCTTAAGTTTTGCACCACTAGTGTATTAAATTACTATTACATTACTGCTATTATATTGCTATTAAAACCGTTTTCTGTGGGATTTTTTTACAATGTTACTCTTCAAAACAATCTCTTTGTAAGGTCCAATAATAGTCAGACATCGTGTATCGATCCCAACGTCCTTGGTACCTTTGCTCCATTATTCTGATATCTTGGTGGAACCGTTCACCCTGCTCTTCACTATAATCACCCAAGTTACCAGGAGATCTGTCTAAATGACTGTGTCCAAAATCAAGTTTTCAACCCAGGAGATATCAAAAACAAGAAATTAAAATCATGTATCAAGCATAGATTATGAAGCACTTTCTAGAACTTCCAGAATACTTTAACAAACCTTCGCTGTTTAATAAGTTAAATAAGATACGTTAGTAAACATTTCACAAAAACGCAATACACGTTTGAAAACCAGTTTCCATCAATTACAGACCATAACCAGAAAAGCCTTTGTGCAACCCTGTATATAATCTATAAATTTGTTTAGATTCTATATAGTATGATACAATTTAGTTTAGTAAGAAAACACATAACACAGTTGAAAGTTCTTCAGAAGTTTCTACCAATAGACGGAATCATATTTGAATTCTTTTTTACAGTCCTGTATATTATTATTTTAACATTTCTATACACGCCACATATTAAGCTAAAGTTTAATTCAGGCAGAAACATGCTGTAATCTACTGAAATCACACCTCTAGAAATTGTCATATATCAGCTGCCATCAATCCAGTTCTTTGAGTGGCCCTGTATATGATTTTATTTTATTCAACAAACATATCTTAGTATACTAAAAATATTTCACGTTCAACTCGATTAAAAATAACCTTTAAGCAATTTACGCTGATACAAAGTAATGCTTACGGATTCCTTTGTGTAATCCTGTATATGGACCATAACATTTATACCTACCCCATAGTATGCAAAATTTTAGCTAATTACATGCATAAACATATCAGAAATCTCACTCCCAGCAATTATCGCTTAGAGGCAATACTTCGGATACAGTACTGTATCCGAAATCTTTTGTGTGTCCCAGTAAATGCACGATAAATGCTATGCACATCATATTATACAACAGGTATCTTGCAATAAACCTCAGTAATGTATATCAATTTCATTATATTTGAAATAGTCTAACGTAATTAAAATATGCTCCAAACAGTTTTTCTCTTTAGACCATTATGTAACCAAAAACTTTTGTGTGACCCTGTAAATGAATGATAAATGTTTTACACTCCATATTCTACAGAAAACATGTTTTAATGCACCTCACAAATTTATATTAATTTCATTATGTTTGTAATAGTGTAACATGATTAAAATGATCGGCAAACGATTTTTTCCCATTGACCCTAATATAACGGAATTATTTTGAGTTTCCCTGTAAACTAATTATAACTGCTCCACGTACCATATTCGATAGTAAGTATCTTGTAGTGCACTTCAGCGGTGTATACCAATTTCAATATATTTGAAATAGTGTAACATCATTAAAATACACTGCAAAGAATTTTTCCCCATAGACCATAATGTAACGACATTCTTTTGAGTGCCTCTGTAAATTAAATATAAGTGCTACATACTTCATTTTCAATACCAAGCATGCCATGATAAACATCAATAACATATATCAACTGCATGGCAATCCGACTATATTTACGGGAGTTAGAGCACGGACAGACGGACAGACATACAGGCAGGCATACAGACGGCCAGACGAACCGATTACATAAACACTTTTCAAATATGTTAGAAAGTGTGAAAAAGAATTATTGCAAGAACCAGGGCCATTCTAACTAACTACTTTATATTCCATAATTATAAACTTTTGTACGCATCAAAATCACCTAAGAGGTGTAATGCTGCAGGGGAAAAAAAAAAAATTCTCCCCTGTGTAATTTATGTTAAAAAAAGAGAAAATACTCGAAAGTTATCATGTCTATTTAATATTGTTGTAAATATACTGTTGTAATACAACATTTTCCAAATGTCTGCAAAAAATTCCCATAGTCTATTGTCATGAAATAATATGAAAAATAACTATATTCGTTTGATTTTAGCAAATGACATATTCGTTAAATTTCAATAACCTCACTTTTGTCATTTGGATAGTTACTTTTATTTTATTTTATTTTTTCTTTAAGCCTAAAGGTAACTTTTCTCGACACTAAAAAAACTGCCCTAAAACGTTGTGTATGTAAAATGAATTGCGTATTAAGTACTATTTTATATAAACACAATAATTAAAGTAAATATCACAAATATTTTCTGAAACTAAAGGTACACTGTAAAAAAAAAAAACAATAACGAAAAATCATGCATCAAGCATAGATTATGAAACACTTTCCAACACAGCCAGAAAACTGTAACGAAATTTCACCGTTAAATAAGGTAAAATAAGATATGTAAGTAAACAGTTTAGAAAACATATAACGCATTGAAAAATACAGTTTTCCAAATTACCTTCCCGTGTCAAAAAAGTAGTCGAATTATTTTGTGCAGCCCTGTATATGATCAACAGATGTGGATATATAGCATTATAAAATTTAGTTCAGTTAGGATATTCACATTTAGCAATTTTCGCCAATCGATGGAAATGCACTCGAAATCTTTTGTATAGCTCTGTATATTATTTGAAGGCTTTTGTACACACCACATATTAAGCTAAAAGGCAACTTAAAACTCACTCGCAGCAATTACCAACCGTAAACGACAATGTATCTTTTTATTTGCGTAGCCCTGTATATTAATTTATTTATATTCAACAAACTTCCATAAGTCTACTAAATATAGTTCAGCAGGAAAATGCGTAACACAATTGAAAACTCGCTTAAGCAATTCGCTCCCAATAGTCTGTAACACTTACGAATTCCCTTGTGTAGCCCTGTATATGATCAACCGAGTTTATAAACACACACGTACTATGAAAAAAAAAATAGTTAAACTTAAAAACGCAAACCAAAGTTGAAAACGCACTTATCACACCTAGATTGTAAATATCTTACATGTACTGTAACCGATATCTCTCGTGTGTCCCTGTAAATAAACGCAATGCACACAAGAGAGCAAGTTATAGTGCACCTCAGTAATTCATATAATTTTCATTATGTTTGAAATAGTGAAATATCGCTAAATTACACTGCGAACGATTTTTCCCCATAAAACGATGTGTAACAGAATTTTTTTGTTTGACCCTGTAAATGAATAATAAATGTTTTGCCCCCCCATATTCCACAAAAAGCATTTTTTAATACGCTTCATAATTATATATCAATTTCATCACGTTTTAAATGACGTAGCATCATCAAAATGCACTTGAAACGATTATTTCCCATTAACTGTAATGTAACGAAATATTTTTGACTGTCCCTGTAATATATATATATATATATATATATATATGGGCAATCCGAGTATATTTACGCAAGCTAGAGCACGGACAGACGGCCGACAAACCGAAGTCATAAACGCTTTTCAACTAGGTTGGAAAATGTTAAAAAAATTAATTAATTAAAAATTTTAAAATTTTGATTTTATGGTATAATATTAGCACCGCAGCTGTCAGTATTATACCGTAAAATTAACTGTAATAAACAGTAAAATAAGCAGTAATACTCTGACGCACGCGTGGCATCGTATTACTGCTTATTTTATTGTTTATTACTGTTAATTTTACGGTATAATATTGGCAGTTGGGGTGCCAGTATTATACTGTAAAAGCAACTTTTTTCTTTTTTTTTTTTTTTCAGTGTAAGTCCCAGAATATAAATATTTATTATATTATTTTAATTTTTTTTTTAATCTTTTACTTAATATCACATAGTCACATAAAGTAGATCAAATTTACTTCACTTTAGCGTTAACTTGTTTAGAACTTTAAATTCTAATGGTAAAATTTTCCCTGAAAGAAACAAATAAAACACTAGAACAACTCTAAGATATAAAGGACTTAATGTTTCAAATGACGTCGAATCTAACAATTTCACCGATACTTTGTATTAACCGTTAATTGCACGAACTTAGATAAGAGACTAAATTTCCCTCAGGAAATACACAAAAACAAAAAGAAACTCATACAAGAAAAGAATAGTAATGGCTCTTGAGTATTTTTTATCTGCTTTACCTAGAAAGATAGGGAAAACGATAAATATGCTAATATAAAGGAACTCGATGAGAAATTGTAGATATTTCTACTGATACTGACGGCATGAAAATAATATTTTATACAGTCAAATACTTCATGCGATTTTAATGTAATTTAGAATGTGTGTATTTTAAAATACTCATCTACTGTATACATAAAATGCAAATGGGAGTTTCATTTCAAGAGTTTATAATTCATGTTCTACTAAACGGATTTTTATGAGTCTTGCATTGTCTGTTAGATAATTTGGTTGGGGGGGGGGGGAGAGAGAGTTTTTAGTGTATAACACATCGTTCTACGTTGCTTAGTTATAAAGCTATGGTAAAAAATTCTATAATTAAACCACCCCGATTTTTAATGGGAATTTCATTTCGGACGCTTATAAGTCCCTTACTGCTTAACGGATTTTTACGCTTGTAAGTCGCGTTCTGCTAAACGGATTTTTATGAGTCTTAGAATGTCAGTTAGATAATTTGGGCTAGATTATTTTAGTGTATAACACATAGTTCTACGTTGCTTAGTTATAAAGCTATGGGAAAAAGTTCTATAATTAAACCACTCCGATTATGAATGGAAATTTCATTTCGGGCGCTTATAAGTCCTTTACTGCTAAACGGATTTTTACGCTTGTAAGTCGCGTTCTTCTAAATGGAGTTTTATGAGTCTTAGATTGTCAGTTAGGTAATTTGGGGGAGAAGATTTTAGTGTATAACACATCGTTCTACGTTGCTTACTTATAAAGCTATGGGAAAAAGTTCTATAATTAAACCACCCCGATTATGAATGGAAATTTCATTTCGGGCGCTTATAAGTCCTTTACTGCTAAACGGATTTTTACGCTTGTAAGTCGCGTTCTGCTAAAAGGATTTTTATGGGTCTTAGATTGTCAGTTAGGTAACTTGTGGAAGAAGATTTTATCGGTCTACGTTTCTTAGTTATAAAGCTATGGAAAAAAGTTTTATAATTAAACCACCCCGATTATGAATGGGAATTTCCTTTCAGACGCTTATAAGTCCCGTACTGCTAAACGGAATTTTACTCTTGTAAGTTGCGTTCTGCTAAACGGATTTTTATTAGTCTTAGATTGCCAGTTAGGTAATTTGGGCTAGAATATTTTAGTGTATAACACATCGTTCTACGTTGCTTAGTTATAAAGCTATGGTAAAAAGTTCTATAATTAAACCAACCCGATTTTTAATGGGAATTTAATTTCGGACGCTTATAAGTCCCGTACTGCTTAGCGGGTTTTTCGCTTGTATAAGTCGCGTTCTTCTAAATGGATTTTTATGAGTCTTAGATTGTCAGTTAGGTAATTTGGGGGATAATATTTTAGTGTATAACACATCGTTCCACGTTGCTTAGCTGTAAAGCTATGGTAAAAAGTTCTATAATTAAACCACCCCGATTATGAATGGGAAATTCATTTCGGACGCTTATAAGTCCCTTACTGCTTAACGGATTTTTACGCTTGTAAGTCGCGTTCTGCTAAACGGATTTTTATGAGTCTTAGAATGTCAGTTAGATAATGTGGGCTAGATTATTTTAGTGTATAACACATCGTTCTACGTTGCTTAGTTATAAAGCTATGGTAAAAAGTTCTATAATTAAACCACCCCGATTATGAATGGGAATTTCATTCCGGACTCTTATAAGTCCCGTACTGCTTAGCTTGTTTTTACGCTTATAAGTTTCGTTCTGCTAAATGGATTTTATGAGTCTTAGATTGTCAGTTAAGTTATTTGGGGGAGAAAAATTTAGTGTATAACACATCGTTCTACGTTGCTTAGTTATAAAGCTATGGGAAAAAGTTCTATAACTAAACCACCCCGATTATGAATGGGAATTTCATTTCAGACGCTTACAAGTCCTGTACTGCTAAACAGATTTTTACGCTTGTAAGTTGCGTTCTGCTAAACGGATTTTTATGAGTCTTAGATTGCCAGTTAGGTAATTTGGACTAGAATATTTTAGTGTATAACACATCGGTCTACGTTTCTTAGTTATAAAGCTATGGAAAAAAGTTTTATAATTAAACCACCTCGATTATGAATGGGAATTTCCTTTCAGACGCTTATAAGTCCCGTACTGCTAAACGGAATTTTACTCTTGTAAGTTGCGTTCTGCTAAACGGATTTTTATGAGTCTTAGATTGCCAGTTAGGTAATTTGGGCTAGAATATTTTAGTGTATAACACATCGTTCTACGTTGCTTAGTTATATAGCTATGGGAAAAAGTTCTATAATTAAACCACCCCGATTATAAATGGAAATTTCATTCCGGACGCTTATAAGTTCCGTACTGCTTAGCGGATTTTTACGCTTATAAGTCACGTTCTGCTAAATGGATTTTAAGAGTCTTAGATTGTCAGTTAAATAATTCGAGGGAGAAAAATTTAGTGTATAACACATCGTTCTACGTTGCTTAGTTATAAAGCTATGGTAAAAAGTTTTATAATTAAACCACCCCGATTATGAATGGGAATTTCCTTTTAGACGCTTATAAGTCCCGTACTGCTAAACGGAATTTTACTCTTGTAAGTTGCGTTCTGCTAAACGGATTTTTATGAGTCTTAGATTGCCAGTTAGGTAATTTGGGCTAGAATATTTTAGTGTATAACACATCGTTCTACGTTGCTTAGTTATAAAGCTATGGTAAAAAGTTCTATAATTAAACCAACCCGATTTTTAATGGGAATTTAATTTCGGACGCTTATAAGTCCCGTACTGCTTAGCGGGTTTTTCGCTTGTATAAGTCGCGTTCTTCTAAATGGATTTTTATGAGTCTTAGATTGTCAGTTAGGTAATTTGGGGGAGAATATTTTAGTGTATAACCACGGCCTAACTCGATTTTCTCCTTCCCTTTATACGGCCGTAACAAAAAGTCATTTTCCCTTTGTTCAAGAGGAATAAGAGTTTCTCCCCGGAAGAACGTAGGGGGCGCTATTACTTACCATTACTAATGGAGAATTTCCTTATCTTTGCGTTTCGTTCGTCAAAACTATTTATGAATTGATATATCCAAGACTAATAAAAAACCCTTTAGGGGAATGTGACTTAAACGAGCATAAAATAAATATATGCTCATTAATATGTGCAAAATTCTTGCCCATCATTTAAAAAAATATAGCAAGGTATTTTACAAATGAAACCAATTTATCTGCATGTAAGAACTCTTTATCAAGAAAAATTTTAAAGTTTACTTAATTTTAATTTTATAATATTTAATGTATATTTCACTGTAAAAATTATCAATGTTTAAAGTCTAATCAAGAAATAGAATCTGCATATACCTATAGATACATATACAGGGTGATTCATAAAAGATGGGCAGAACTTTAAGGGGTTATAGTACACTTAAAGACAAATAATATTAAATAGGAGACTAAGGGTCCCAGACGTATTCCCAAGGAGATAGGGGGCATTAAAGTTTAGGGTCCGAAATTTCAAATGATTATAAAACATGGAAAAATTGGCCGATTCGTTTGCGGTTTTTGTAAAAAATTTTCTTTATGCCAGTATTTTCTTGAAATAAAATTTTAAAGTTCAATTTCAAAAAATGCCGATAGGGGGCGCTTTAGACTTTGAAGTAACAAACAACTATTTTTTAACGTTATTTTTTGTATTTCTTTAAATGATTTCGAAAGCTTAGACTTAAACTTAAATTTTGATCTAAAAATCTGAGTCCTAACGAGTAGTTAAGTAGCGTAAACTGAAATTTGAAATTTGAAACCCTTCTCCCCCCAGAACAAAAATCAGTTATTCCCGATCTTTGTGTCGTAGATTAGGCTCTAACTACTGCCGCGTTTTGCTAAAATTATTCTTTATGTCAGTATTTTCTTGAAAATAAATTTTAAAGAAAATTTTCAAAAAATTCCGATAGAGGGCGCTTTAGACTTTGGAGTAACGAACAACTATTTTATACCGTTATTTTTTGTGTCTCATTAAATGCTTTCTAAAGCTTAGACTTAAACTTAAATTTTCAGCTCAAAATCTGAATCGCTGAGCGTGGTTCAGTAGCGAGGGGAGGGGGTTCAAATTTCAACTTCTGAACATAGTTCAGTTTGCACTACTTAACCATGCCCAACGATTCTGTGCTGTGATACGAGGCAAAAATACAACTTTCGTCAAGGACTGCATAGTCGGAATTCACTCATAAAGGCACTGGCACAGTTGGAAACGTCGCTCATGCAAACGTTAAAGCTCCATTCCTGACGCTAGTCACCGGGTGAAGAAGGAAACAGAAAGTATGCAAATGTCAAATGGGGAAGAAGAAGAACACGTATGCAAAATTTCGACACGATTCAGGCATAAAAACCACTGAACGGTGAGTCAAGTGTAAGTCGCTGTAGTAATGAATCGGAAGATGGTGCCCTTCACGAATAAGGAAAAGGCTGAGATGCATTTAATTTACGGAGCGACAGATGGAAATGGTGCAGAGGCACAACGAATGTACGGAGAGCGATTTCCTAACAGGCGGTTGCCTAACCGCAAAACTTTCGAGCGCTTGCACAGACAGTTGTGTGAGACGGGATCATTTCTCGCTTCCCGGTCGAATGCAGGTCGTGCAAAAAAGGACGAATCAGTAGTTGTTGCAGAAGCCATTCTGGATGTAGTAGCGGCGCAGCCAAGTACAAGTACACGAACAGTGGCTAGCCAGGTGGATACCTCACAGTCCACGACTTGGAGGGTACTGAAGGATGAACATTTGCTCCCGTTTCATGTGCAACGAGTCCAGAAACTGTCTCCAGGGGATTATCCAAATCGTATTGAATTCGCCCGCTGGTTTCTGCAGCAGAACGCGCTAAATCCACATTTTGGACGAACTGTGCATTTCACCGATGAATGTACCTTCACACGTGAAGGTACATTTAACACACACAATGCACATGTATGGGCGGATGTCAATCCACATGCTACGTATCCACATGCTCATCAGAGACGCTTTTCCATCAATGTTTGGGCAGGAATCCTCGGAGACCACCTAATCGGACCGTACCTTCTTCCTGAACGCCTCAACGGTAAAACATACCTCACATTTCTGCAACATGTGCTGCCAGACCTGTTAAACGTTGTTCCTCCACGCATCCGGCGGGTCATGTGGTTCCAGCACGATGGAGCGCAAGCCCATTACGTACGAGACGACCGCAACTATCTGGACATCACATTTCCGAACAGATGGATTGGTCGAGGTGGTCCTGTTGCTTGGCCTGCTCGCTCGCCAGATCTTTCACCCCTCGATTTCTTTTTTTGGGGACGATTGAAGGCTCTTATGTATGAGACACCCATTGAATCCCCCGAGGAACTGGTCGCCAGACTTTCCGCCGCTGTAGGGGAAGTGCTCGAAAAGCCTGATGTTTTCGCGAATGTTCGCCGTTCCATTCGTCGCCGTTGTTCTGCGTGCATAACCTCTGGTGGTCACAATTTTGAACATTTATTGTGATTACATGTTAATAAATATGCTTTGGTAACATAATCCTAATTTGTGTCTTTTTACCTCGTATCACAGCACACAATGTGTGGACATGGTAAACTGAACTGTGCTCAGGAGTAGAAATTTCAAACCCCTCTCCCCAGAAACTTAACCACGTCTAACGATTCAGATTTTGGGCTGAAAATTTAAGTCTAAGCTTTAGAAAGCATTTAATGAGACACAAAAAATAACGGTATAAAATAGTTGTTCGTTACTCCAAAGTCTAAAGCGCCCTCTATCGGAATTTTTTGAAAATTTTCTTTAAAATTTATTTTCAAGAAAATACTGACATAAAGAATAATTTTAGCAAAACGCGGCAGTAGTTAGAGCCTAATCTACGACACAAAGATCGGGAATAACTGATTTTTGTTCTGGGGGGAGAAGGGTTTCAAATTTCAAATTTCAGTTTACGCTACTTAACTACTCGTTAGGACTCAGATTTTTAGATCAAAATTTAAGTTTAAGTCTAAGCTTTCGAAATCATTTAAAGAAATACAAAAAATAACGTTAAAAAATAGTTGTTTGTTACTCCAAAGTCTAAAGCGCCCCCTATCGGCATTTTTTGAAATTGAACTTTAAAATTTTATTTCAAGAAAATACTGGTATAAAGAAAATTTTTTGCAAAAACCGCAAACGAATCGACCAATTTTTCCATGTTTTATAATCATTTGAAATTTCGGACCCTAAACTTTAATGCCCCCTATCTCCTTGGGAATACGTCTGGGACCCTTAGTCTCCTATTTAATATTATTTGTCTTTAAGTGTACTATAACCCCTTAAAGTTCTGCCCATCTTTTATGAATCACCCTGTATATATACAAGTAGGGTGGATAGATTTATGACTTAATATTTTAAAAATCTGAAAAAATATTCTGTAATTTCTGTAACCACACAATATTCTAAAATTTCCACAAAAACTATTCTCTCATAAATGGAGTACATAATGCTACAGCAAAAAAAAAAAAAAAAAAAAAAAAAAACTTGTTCATTCTCTAAAATAATAAAACCTGTAAAAAATATTATGAATTTGTTAAATAATCCATGTTTTGAGAAAAAAAAAAGCGATGTGAGTTGATTGCCGGATATTGGCGAAATATGTTTTCTTATTCTGTTGATATTATGAAACATGAAAGTATATTTTTATTTTTATATACATACTTTTATACCATGACTTTCCTGAACTAGAATATAATATTTAATTTTATATGTAATTCTATTATATTTCTATATGCTTATATATTTCAGATCAGTACCTATAATGGTTAAATTTATTAAAAATTGTTTTGAATGTACACATATATACATATATTTAAAATAATTCAGAATCGTGTAAAAATAATCCATGTTTTGAGAAAAAAAAATCGATATGAGTTTATTGCCGGATATTGGCGAAGTTGCTTAATTTTCTTACTACTATTATGAAACTAGTAATTATTTTTTTTATTTTTTGCTGTGTATTTTACGCTCAGAATTATCAATGTTTCAAGTAATCCAGAATTTTAATGTATTGAAATTTACTTATAATGTTTGTTTTACATTTTACTGTAGGATGTTATTTAAACTATTTTTAATTGCTTAAAGCATTGTATTTAGTTATTTTATCTCTAAATCTTTTAGTTTTTCCTGTTTGTCCTGTTTGTTTTGTTTAGTTTTTTCCTTTTAGTTTTTCCTGTTTGTAGTAAAGAAAACGCCGAAGTAAAAGATAGATATGTTACATATAATGCTTATATATTTCAGATCAGTACCTATAATGATTAAATTTATTGAAAATTGTTTTGAATATACATATATATATACATATTTTAAATAATTAAGAATCGTGTAAAAATAATCCATGTTTTGAGAAAAAAAAAATCGATATGAGTTCATTGCCGGATATTGGCGAACTTGCTTAATTTTCTTACTACTATTATGAAACTTGTAATTATTTTTTAAATTTTTTATTGTGCATTTTACGCTCAGAATTATCAATGTTTCAAGTAATCAAGAATTTAAATGTATATAAATATAGAAATTTACTTATAATGTTTGTTTTGCATTTTATAGTAGCGTGTTATTTAAACTATTTTTAATTGCTGAAAGCATTGTATTTATTTATTTTATCTCTAAATCTTTTAGTTTTTCCTGTTTGTAGTAAAGAAAATGCCGAAACAAAAGATACATATGTTATATATACCTTTTATAATGAATATATTGCAAATATTCTTGTATTTTTATGTATAGAAGTAACATTTACTAAGCATTATTTATGGTAAGTATATCGCGCCATCTACCGGCGAAGAAGCCTTTTAACGATTCCGAAACTAAGGGGTGATTGTGAAGGCCGTATGAAGGGAGGGAGAATCGAGTTTGGCCGTGGTATAACACATCGTTCTACGTTGCTTAGCTGTAAAGCTATGGTAAAAAGTTCTATAATTAAACCACCCCGATTATGAATGGGAATTTCATTTCGGACGCTTATAAGTCCCTTACTGCTTAACGGATTTTTACGCTTGTAAGTCGCGTTCTGCTAAACGGATTTTTATGAGTCTTAGAATGTCAGTTAGATAATTTGGGCTAGATTATTTTAGTGTATAACACATCGTTCTACGTTGCTTAGTTATAAAGCTATGGTAAAAAGTTCTATAATTAAACCACCCCGATTATGAATGGGAATTTCATTCCGGACTCTTATAAGTCCCGTACTGCTTAGCTTGTTTTTACGCTTATAAGTTTCGTTCTGCTAAATGGATTTTATGAGTCTTAGATTGTCAGTTAAGTAATTTGGGGGAGAAAAATTTAGTGTATAACACATCGTTCTACGTTGCTTAGTTATAAAGCTATGGGAAAAAGTTCTATAACTAAACCACCCCGATTATGAATGGGAATTTCATTTCAGACGCTTACAAGTCCTGTACTGCTAAACAGATTTTTACGCTTGTAAGTTGCGTTCTGCTAAACGGATTTTTATGAGTCTTAGATTGCCAGTTAGGTAATTTGGGCTAGAATATTTTAGTGTATAACACATCGTTCTACGTTGCTTAGTTATATAGCTATGGGAAAAAGTTCTATAATTAAACCACCTCGATTATAAATGGAAATTTCATTCCGGACGCTTATAAGTTCCGTACTGCTTAGCGGATTTTTACGCTTATAAGTCACGTTCTGCTAAATGGATTTTATCAGTCTTAGATTGCCAGTTAGGTAATTTGGGCTAGAATATTTTAGTGTATAACACATCGTTCTACGTTGCTTAGTTATATAGCTATGGGAAAAAGTTCTATAATTAAACCACCCCGATTATAAATGGAAATTTCATTCCGGACGCTTATAAGTTCCGTACTGCTTAGCGGATTTTTACGCTTATAAGTCACGTTCTGCTAAATGGATTTTAAGAGTTTAGATTGTCAGTTAAATAATTCGGGGGAGAAAAATTTAGTGTATAACACATCGTTCTACGTTGCTTAGTTATAAAGCTATGGTAAAAAGTTTTATAATTAAACCACCCCGATTATGAATGGGAATTTCCTTTTAGACGCTTATAAGTCCCGTACTGCTAAACGGAATTTTACTCTTGTAAGTTGCGTTCTGCTAAACGGATTTTTATGAGTCTTAGATTACCAGTTAGGTAATTTGGGCTAGAATATTTTAGTGTATAACACATCGTTCTACGTTGCTTAGTTATAAAGCTATGGGAAAAAGTTCTATAATTAAACCACCCCGATTATGAATGGAAATTTCATTTCGGGCGCTTATAAGTCCTTTACTGCTAAACGGATTTTTACGCTTGTAAGTCGCGTTCTGCTAAAAGGATTTTTATGGGTCTTAGATTGTCAGTTAGGTAACTTGTGGAAGAAGATTTTATCGGTCTACGTTTCTTAGTTATAAAGCTATGGAAAAAAGTTTTATAATTAAACCACCCCGATTATGAATGGGAATTTCCTTTCAGACGCTTATAAGTCCCGTACTGCTAAACGGAATTTTACTCTTGTAAGTTGCGTTCTGCTAAACGGATTTTTATTAGTCTTAGATTGCCAGTTAGGTAATTTGGGCTAGAATATTTTAGTGTATAACACATCGTTCTACGTTGCTTAGTTATAAAGCTATGGTAAAAAGTTCTATAATTAAACCAACCCGATTTTTAATGGGAATTTAATTTCGGACGCTTATAAGTCCCGTACTGCTTAGCGGGTTTTTCGCTTGTATAAGTCGCGTTCTTCTAAATGGATTTTTATGAGTCTTAGATTGTCAGTTAGGTAATTTGGGGGATAATATTTTAGTGTATAACACATCGTTCCACGTTGCTTAGCTGTAAAGCTATGGTAAAAAGTTCTATAATTAAACCACCCCGATTATGAATGGGAAATTCATTTCGGACGCTTATAAGTCCCTTACTGCTTAACGGATTTTTACGCTTGTAAGTCGCGTTCTGCTAAACGGATTTTTATGAGTCTTAGAATGTCAGTTAGATAATGTGGGCTAGATTATTTTAGTGTATAACACATCGTTCTACGTTGCTTAGTTATAAAGCTATGGTAAAAAGTTCTATAATTAAACCACCCCGATTATGAATGGGAATTTCATTCCGGACTCTTATAAGTCCCGTACTGCTTAGCTTGTTTTTACGCTTATAAGTTTCGTTCTGCTAAATGGATTTTATGAGTCTTAGATTGTCAGTTAAGTTATTTGGGGGAGAAAAATTTAGTGTATAACACATCGTTCTACGTTGCTTAGTTATAAAGCTATGGGAAAAAGTTCTATAACTAAACCACCCCGATTATGAATGGGAATTTCATTTCAGACGCTTACAAGTCCTGTACTGCTAAACAGATTTTTACGCTTGTAAGTTGCGTTCTGCTAAACGGATTTTTATGAGTCTTAGATTGCCAGTTAGGTAATTTGGACTAGAATATTTTAGTGTATAACACATCGGTCTACGTTTCTTAGTTATAAAGCTATGGAAAAAAGTTTTATAATTAAACCACCTCGATTATGAATGGGAATTTCCTTTCAGACGCTTATAAGTCCCGTACTGCTAAACGGAATTTTACTCTTGTAAGTTGCGTTCTGCTAAACGGATTTTTATGAGTCTTAGATTGCCAGTTAGGTAATTTGGGCTAGAATATTTTAGTGTATAACACATCGTTCTACGTTGCTTAGTTATATAGCTATGGGAAAAAGTTCTATAATTAAACCACCCCGATTATAAATGGAAATTTCATTCCGGACGCTTATAAGTTCCGTACTGCTTAGCGGATTTTTACGCTTATAAGTCACGTTCTGCTAAATGGATTTTAAGAGTCTTAGATTGTCAGTTAAATAATTCGAGGGAGAAAAATTTAGTGTATAACACATCGTTCTACGTTGCTTAGTTATAAAGCTATGGTAAAAAGTTTTATAATTAAACCACCCCGATTATGAATGGGAATTTCCTTTTAGACGCTTATAAGTCCCGTACTGCTAAACGGAATTTTACTCTTGTAAGTTGCGTTCTGCTAAACGGATTTTTATGAGTCTTAGATTGCCAGTTAGGTAATTTGGGCTAGAATATTTTAGTGTATAACACATCGTTCTACGTTGCTTAGTTATAAAGCTATGGTAAAAAGTTCTATAATTAAACCAACCCGATTTTTAATGGGAATTTAATTTCGGACGCTTATAAGTCCCGTACTGCTTAGCGGGTTTTTCGCTTGTATAAGTCGCGTTCTTCTAAATGGATTTTTATGAGTCTTAGATTGTCAGTTAGGTAATTTGGGGGAGAATATTTTAGTGTATAACCACGGCCTAACTCGATTTTCTCCTTCCCTTTATACGGCCGTAACAAAAAGTCATTTTCCCTTTGTTCAAGAGGAATAAGAGTTTCTCCCCGGAAGAACGTAGGGGGCGCTATTACTTACCATTACTAATGGAGAATTTCCTTATCTTTGCGTTTCGTTCGTCAAAACTATTTATGAATTGATATATCCAAGACTAATAAAAAACCCTTTAGGGGAATGTGACTTAAACGAGCATAAAATAAATATATGCTCATTAATATGTGCAAAATTCTTGCCCATCATTTAAAAAAATATAGCAAGGTATTTTACAAATGAAACCAATTTATCTGCATGTAAGAACTCTTTATCAAGAAAAATTTTAAAGTTTACTTAATTTTAATTTTATAATATTTAATGTATATTTCACTGTAAAAATTATCAATGTTTAAAGTCTAATCAAGAAATAGAATCTGCATATACCTATAGATACATATACAGGGTGATTCATAAAAGATGGGCAGAACTTTAAGGGGTTATAGTACACTTAAAGACAAATAATATTAAATAGGAGACTAAGGGTCCCAGACGTATTCCCAAGGAGATAGGGGGCATTAAAGTTTAGGGTCCGAAATTTCAAATGATTATAAAACATGGAAAAATTGGCCGATTCGTTTGCGGTTTTTGTAAAAAATTTTCTTTATGCCAGTATTTTCTTGAAATAAAATTTTAAAGTTCAATTTCAAAAAATGCCGATAGGGGGCGCTTTAGACTTTGAAGTAACAAACAACTATTTTTTAACGTTATTTTTTGTATTTCTTTAAATGATTTCGAAAGCTTAGACTTAAACTTAAATTTTGATCTAAAAATCTGAGTCCTAACGAGTAGTTAAGTAGCGTAAACTGAAATTTGAAATTTGAAACCCTTCTCCCCCCAGAACAAAAATCAGTTATTCCCGATCTTTGTGTCGTAGATTAGGCTCTAACTACTGCCGCGTTTTGCTAAAATTATTCTTTATGTCAGTATTTTCTTGAAAATAAATTTTAAAGAAAATTTTCAAAAAATTCCGATAGAGGGCGCTTTAGACTTTGGAGTAACGAACAACTATTTTATACCGTTATTTTTTGTGTCTCATTAAATGCTTTCTAAAGCTTAGACTTAAACTTAAATTTTCAGCTCAAAATCTGAATCGCTGAGCGTGGTTCAGTAGCGAGGGGAGGGGGTTCAAATTTCAACTTCTGAACATAGTTCAGTTTGCACTACTTAACCATGCCCAACGATTCTGTGCTGTGATACGAGGCAAAAATACAACTTTCGTCAAGGACTGCATAGTCGGAATTCACTCATAAAGGCACTGGCACAGTTGGAAACGTCGCTCATGCAAACGTTAAAGCTCCATTCCTGACGCTAGTCACCGGGTGAAGAAGGAAACAGAAAGTATGCAAATGTCAAATGGGGAAGAAGAAGAACACGTATGCAAAATTTCGACACGATTCAGGCATAAAAACCACTGAACGGTGAGTCAAGTGTAAGTCGCTGTAGTAATGAATCGGAAGATGGTGCCCTTCACGAATAAGGAAAAGGCTGAGATGCATTTAATTTACGGAGCGACAGATGGAAATGGTGCAGAGGCACAACGAATGTACGGAGAGCGATTTCCTAACAGGCGGTTGCCTAACCGCAAAACTTTCGAGCGCTTGCACAGACAGTTGTGTGAGACGGGATCATTTCTCGCTTCCCGGTCGAATGCAGGTCGTGCAAAAAAGGACGAATCAGTAGTTGTTGCAGAAGCCATTCTGGATGTAGTAGCGGCGCAGCCAAGTACAAGTACACGAACAGTGGCTAGCCAGGTGGATACCTCACAGTCCACGACTTGGAGGGTACTGAAGGATGAACATTTGCTCCCGTTTCATGTGCAACGAGTCCAGAAACTGTCTCCAGGGGATTATCCAAATCGTATTGAATTCGCCCGCTGGTTTCTGCAGCAGAACGCGCTAAATCCACATTTTGGACGAACTGTGCATTTCACCGATGAATGTACCTTCACACGTGAAGGTACATTTAACACACACAATGCACATGTATGGGCGGATGTCAATCCACATGCTACGTATCCACATGCTCATCAGAGACGCTTTTCCATCAATGTTTGGGCAGGAATCCTCGGAGACCACCTAATCGGACCGTACCTTCTTCCTGAACGCCTCAACGGTAAAACATACCTCACATTTCTGCAACATGTGCTGCCAGACCTGTTAAACGTTGTTCCTCCACGCATCCGGCGGGTCATGTGGTTCCAGCACGATGGAGCGCAAGCCCATTACGTACGAGACGACCGCAACTATCTGGACATCACATTTCCGAACAGATGGATTGGTCGAGGTGGTCCTGTTGCTTGGCCTGCTCGCTCGCCAGATCTTTCACCCCTCGATTTCTTTTTTTGGGGACGATTGAAGGCTCTTATGTATGAGACACCCATTGAATCCCCCGAGGAACTGGTCGCCAGACTTTCCGCCGCTGTAGGGGAAGTGCTCGAAAAGCCTGATGTTTTCGCGAATGTTCGCCGTTCCATTCGTCGCCGTTGTTCTGCGTGCATAACCTCTGGTGGTCACAATTTTGAACATTTATTGTGATTACATGTTAATAAATATGCTTTGGTAACATAATCCTAATTTGTGTCTTTTTACCTCGTATCACAGCACACAATGTGTGGACATGGTAAACTGAACTGTGCTCAGGAGTAGAAATTTCAAACCCCTCTCCCCAGAAACTTAACCACGTCTAACGATTCAGATTTTGGGCTGAAAATTTAAGTCTAAGCTTTAGAAAGCATTTAATGAGACACAAAAAATAACGGTATAAAATAGTTGTTCGTTACTCCAAAGTCTAAAGCGCCCTCTATCGGAATTTTTTGAAAATTTTCTTTAAAATTTATTTTCAAGAAAATACTGACATAAAGAATAATTTTAGCAAAACGCGGCAGTAGTTAGAGCCTAATCTACGACACAAAGATCGGGAATAACTGATTTTTGTTCTGGGGGGAGAAGGGTTTCAAATTTCAAATTTCAGTTTACGCTACTTAACTACTCGTTAGGACTCAGATTTTTAGATCAAAATTTAAGTTTAAGTCTAAGCTTTCGAAATCATTTAAAGAAATACAAAAAATAACGTTAAAAAATAGTTGTTTGTTACTCCAAAGTCTAAAGCGCCCCCTATCGGCATTTTTTGAAATTGAACTTTAAAATTTTATTTCAAGAAAATACTGGTATAAAGAAAATTTTTTGCAAAAACCGCAAACGAATCGACCAATTTTTCCATGTTTTATAATCATTTGAAATTTCGGACCCTAAACTTTAATGCCCCCTATCTCCTTGGGAATACGTCTGGGACCCTTAGTCTCCTATTTAATATTATTTGTCTTTAAGTGTACTATAACCCCTTAAAGTTCTGCCCATCTTTTATGAATCACCCTGTATATATACAAGTAGGGTGGATAGATTTATGACTTAATATTTTAAAAATCTGAAAAAATATTCTGTAATTTCTGTAACCACACAATATTCTAAAATTTCCACAAAAACTATTCTCTCATAAATGGAGTACATAATGCTACAGCAAAAAAAAAAAAAAAAAAAAAAAAAAACTTGTTCATTCTCTAAAATAATAAAACCTGTAAAAAATATTATGAATTTGTTAAATAATCCATGTTTTGAGAAAAAAAAAAGCGATGTGAGTTGATTGCCGGATATTGGCGAAATATGTTTTCTTATTCTGTTGATATTATGAAACATGAAAGTATATTTTTATTTTTATATACATACTTTTATACCATGACTTTCCTGAACTAGAATATAATATTTAATTTTATATGTAATTCTATTATATTTCTATATGCTTATATATTTCAGATCAGTACCTATAATGGTTAAATTTATTAAAAATTGTTTTGAATGTACACATATATACATATATTTAAAATAATTCAGAATCGTGTAAAAATAATCCATGTTTTGAGAAAAAAAAATCGATATGAGTTTATTGCCGGATATTGGCGAAGTTGCTTAATTTTCTTACTACTATTATGAAACTAGTAATTATTTTTTTTATTTTTTGCTGTGTATTTTACGCTCAGAATTATCAATGTTTCAAGTAATCCAGAATTTTAATGTATTGAAATTTACTTATAATGTTTGTTTTACATTTTACTGTAGGATGTTATTTAAACTATTTTTAATTGCTTAAAGCATTGTATTTAGTTATTTTATCTCTAAATCTTTTAGTTTTTCCTGTTTGTCCTGTTTGTTTTGTTTAGTTTTTTCCTTTTAGTTTTTCCTGTTTGTAGTAAAGAAAACGCCGAAGTAAAAGATAGATATGTTACATATAATGCTTATATATTTCAGATCAGTACCTATAATGATTAAATTTATTGAAAATTGTTTTGAATATACATATATATATACATATTTTAAATAATTAAGAATCGTGTAAAAATAATCCATGTTTTGAGAAAAAAAAAATCGATATGAGTTCATTGCCGGATATTGGCGAACTTGCTTAATTTTCTTACTACTATTATGAAACTTGTAATTATTTTTTAAATTTTTTATTGTGCATTTTACGCTCAGAATTATCAATGTTTCAAGTAATCAAGAATTTAAATGTATATAAATATAGAAATTTACTTATAATGTTTGTTTTGCATTTTATAGTAGCGTGTTATTTAAACTATTTTTAATTGCTGAAAGCATTGTATTTATTTATTTTATCTCTAAATCTTTTAGTTTTTCCTGTTTGTAGTAAAGAAAATGCCGAAACAAAAGATACATATGTTATATATACCTTTTATAATGAATATATTGCAAATATTCTTGTATTTTTATGTATAGAAGTAACATTTACTAAGCATTATTTATGGTAAGTATATCGCGCCATCTACCGGCGAAGAAGCCTTTTAACGATTCCGAAACTAAGGGGTGATTGTGAAGGCCGTATGAAGGGAGGGAGAATCGAGTTTGGCCGTGGTATAACACATCGTTCTACGTTGCTTAGCTGTAAAGCTATGGTAAAAAGTTCTATAATTAAACCACCCCGATTATGAATGGGAATTTCATTTCGGACGCTTATAAGTCCCTTACTGCTTAACGGATTTTTACGCTTGTAAGTCGCGTTCTGCTAAACGGATTTTTATGAGTCTTAGAATGTCAGTTAGATAATTTGGGCTAGATTATTTTAGTGTATAACACATCGTTCTACGTTGCTTAGTTATAAAGCTATGGTAAAAAGTTCTATAATTAAACCACCCCGATTATGAATGGGAATTTCATTCCGGACTCTTATAAGTCCCGTACTGCTTAGCTTGTTTTTACGCTTATAAGTTTCGTTCTGCTAAATGGATTTTATGAGTCTTAGATTGTCAGTTAAGTAATTTGGGGGAGAAAAATTTAGTGTATAACACATCGTTCTACGTTGCTTAGTTATAAAGCTATGGGAAAAAGTTCTATAACTAAACCACCCCGATTATGAATGGGAATTTCATTTCAGACGCTTACAAGTCCTGTACTGCTAAACAGATTTTTACGCTTGTAAGTTGCGTTCTGCTAAACGGATTTTTATGAGTCTTAGATTGCCAGTTAGGTAATTTGGGCTAGAATATTTTAGTGTATAACACATCGTTCTACGTTGCTTAGTTATATAGCTATGGGAAAAAGTTCTATAATTAAACCACCTCGATTATAAATGGAAATTTCATTCCGGACGCTTATAAGTTCCGTACTGCTTAGCGGATTTTTACGCTTATAAGTCACGTTCTGCTAAATGGATTTTATCAGTCTTAGATTGCCAGTTAGGTAATTTGGGCTAGAATATTTTAGTGTATAACACATCGTTCTACGTTGCTTAGTTATATAGCTATGGGAAAAAGTTCTATAATTAAACCACCCCGATTATAAATGGAAATTTCATTCCGGACGCTTATAAGTTCCGTACTGCTTAGCGGATTTTTACGCTTATAAGTCACGTTCTGCTAAATGGATTTTAAGAGTTTAGATTGTCAGTTAAATAATTCGGGGGAGAAAAATTTAGTGTATAACACATCGTTCTACGTTGCTTAGTTATAAAGCTATGGTAAAAAGTTTTATAATTAAACCACCCCGATTATGAATGGGAATTTCCTTTTAGACGCTTATAAGTCCCGTACTGCTAAACGGAATTTTACTCTTGTAAGTTGCGTTCTGCTAAACGGATTTTTATGAGTCTTAGATTACCAGTTAGGTAATTTGGGCTAGAATATTTTAGTGTATAACACATCGTTCTACGTTGCTTAGTTATAAAGCTATGGGAAAAAGTTCTATAATTAAACCACCCCGATTATGAATGGAAATTTCATTTCGGGCGCTTATAAGTCCTTTACTGCTAAACGGATTTTTACGCTTGTAAGTCGCGTTCTGCTAAAAGGATTTTTATGGGTCTTAGATTGTCAGTTAGGTAACTTGTGGAAGAAGATTTTATCGGTCTACGTTTCTTAGTTATAAAGCTATGGAAAAAAGTTTTATAATTAAACCACCCCGATTATGAATGGGAATTTCCTTTCAGACGCTTATAAGTCCCGTACTGCTAAACGGAATTTTACTCTTGTAAGTTGCGTTCTGCTAAACGGATTTTTATTAGTCTTAGATTGCCAGTTAGGTAATTTGGGCTAGAATATTTTAGTGTATAACACATCGTTCTACGTTGCTTAGTTATAAAGCTATGGTAAAAAGTTCTATAATTAAACCAACCCGATTTTTAATGGGAATTTAATTTCGGACGCTTATAAGTCCCGTACTGCTTAGCGGGTTTTTCGCTTGTATAAGTCGCGTTCTTCTAAATGGATTTTTATGAGTCTTAGATTGTCAGTTAGGTAATTTGGGGGATAATATTTTAGTGTATAACACATCGTTCCACGTTGCTTAGCTGTAAAGCTATGGTAAAAAGTTCTATAATTAAACCACCCCGATTATGAATGGGAAATTCATTTCGGACGCTTATAAGTCCCTTACTGCTTAACGGATTTTTACGCTTGTAAGTCGCGTTCTGCTAAACGGATTTTTATGAGTCTTAGAATGTCAGTTAGATAATGTGGGCTAGATTATTTTAGTGTATAACACATCGTTCTACGTTGCTTAGTTATAAAGCTATGGTAAAAAGTTCTATAATTAAACCACCCCGATTATGAATGGGAATTTCATTCCGGACTCTTATAAGTCCCGTACTGCTTAGCTTGTTTTTACGCTTATAAGTTTCGTTCTGCTAAATGGATTTTATGAGTCTTAGATTGTCAGTTAAGTTATTTGGGGGAGAAAAATTTAGTGTATAACACATCGTTCTACGTTGCTTAGTTATAAAGCTATGGGAAAAAGTTCTATAACTAAACCACCCCGATTATGAATGGGAATTTCATTTCAGACGCTTACAAGTCCTGTACTGCTAAACAGATTTTTACGCTTGTAAGTTGCGTTCTGCTAAACGGATTTTTATGAGTCTTAGATTGCCAGTTAGGTAATTTGGACTAGAATATTTTAGTGTATAACACATCGGTCTACGTTTCTTAGTTATAAAGCTATGGAAAAAAGTTTTATAATTAAACCACCTCGATTATGAATGGGAATTTCCTTTCAGACGCTTATAAGTCCCGTACTGCTAAACGGAATTTTACTCTTGTAAGTTGCGTTCTGCTAAACGGATTTTTATGAGTCTTAGATTGCCAGTTAGGTAATTTGGGCTAGAATATTTTAGTGTATAACACATCGTTCTACGTTGCTTAGTTATATAGCTATGGGAAAAAGTTCTATAATTAAACCACCCCGATTATAAATGGAAATTTCATTCCGGACGCTTATAAGTTCCGTACTGCTTAGCGGATTTTTACGCTTATAAGTCACGTTCTGCTAAATGGATTTTAAGAGTCTTAGATTGTCAGTTAAATAATTCGAGGGAGAAAAATTTAGTGTATAACACATCGTTCTACGTTGCTTAGTTATAAAGCTATGGTAAAAAGTTTTATAATTAAACCACCCCGATTATGAATGGGAATTTCCTTTTAGACGCTTATAAGTCCCGTACTGCTAAACGGAATTTTACTCTTGTAAGTTGCGTTCTGCTAAACGGATTTTTATGAGTCTTAGATTGCCAGTTAGGTAATTTGGGCTAGAATATTTTAGTGTATAACACATCGTTCTACGTTGCTTAGTTATAAAGCTATGGTAAAAAGTTCTATAATTAAACCAACCCGATTTTTAATGGGAATTTAATTTCGGACGCTTATAAGTCCCGTACTGCTTAGCGGGTTTTTCGCTTGTATAAGTCGCGTTCTTCTAAATGGATTTTTATGAGTCTTAGATTGTCAGTTAGGTAATTTGGGGGAGAATATTTTAGTGTATAACCACGGCCTAACTCGATTTTCTCCTTCCCTTTATACGGCCGTAACAAAAAGTCATTTTCCCTTTGTTCAAGAGGAATAAGAGTTTCTCCCCGGAAGAACGTAGGGGGCGCTATTACTTACCATTACTAATGGAGAATTTCCTTATCTTTGCGTTTCGTTCGTCAAAACTATTTATGAATTGATATATCCAAGACTAATAAAAAACCCTTTAGGGGAATGTGACTTAAACGAGCATAAAATAAATATATGCTCATTAATATGTGCAAAATTCTTGCCCATCATTTAAAAAAATATAGCAAGGTATTTTACAAATGAAACCAATTTATCTGCATGTAAGAACTCTTTATCAAGAAAAATTTTAAAGTTTACTTAATTTTAATTTTATAATATTTAATGTATATTTCACTGTAAAAATTATCAATGTTTAAAGTCTAATCAAGAAATAGAATCTGCATATACCTATAGATACATATACAGGGTGATTCATAAAAGATGGGCAGAACTTTAAGGGGTTATAGTACACTTAAAGACAAATAATATTAAATAGGAGACTAAGGGTCCCAGACGTATTCCCAAGGAGATAGGGGGCATTAAAGTTTAGGGTCCGAAATTTCAAATGATTATAAAACATGGAAAAATTGGCCGATTCGTTTGCGGTTTTTGTAAAAAATTTTCTTTATGCCAGTATTTTCTTGAAATAAAATTTTAAAGTTCAATTTCAAAAAATGCCGATAGGGGGCGCTTTAGACTTTGAAGTAACAAACAACTATTTTTTAACGTTATTTTTTGTATTTCTTTAAATGATTTCGAAAGCTTAGACTTAAACTTAAATTTTGATCTAAAAATCTGAGTCCTAACGAGTAGTTAAGTAGCGTAAACTGAAATTTGAAATTTGAAACCCTTCTCCCCCCAGAACAAAAATCAGTTATTCCCGATCTTTGTGTCGTAGATTAGGCTCTAACTACTGCCGCGTTTTGCTAAAATTATTCTTTATGTCAGTATTTTCTTGAAAATAAATTTTAAAGAAAATTTTCAAAAAATTCCGATAGAGGGCGCTTTAGACTTTGGAGTAACGAACAACTATTTTATACCGTTATTTTTTGTGTCTCATTAAATGCTTTCTAAAGCTTAGACTTAAACTTAAATTTTCAGCTCAAAATCTGAATCGCTGAGCGTGGTTCAGTAGCGAGGGGAGGGGGTTCAAATTTCAACTTCTGAACATAGTTCAGTTTGCACTACTTAACCATGCCCAACGATTCTGTGCTGTGATACGAGGCAAAAATACAACTTTCGTCAAGGACTGCATAGTCGGAATTCACTCATAAAGGCACTGGCACAGTTGGAAACGTCGCTCATGCAAACGTTAAAGCTCCATTCCTGACGCTAGTCACCGGGTGAAGAAGGAAACAGAAAGTATGCAAATGTCAAATGGGGAAGAAGAAGAACACGTATGCAAAATTTCGACACGATTCAGGCATAAAAACCACTGAACGGTGAGTCAAGTGTAAGTCGCTGTAGTAATGAATCGGAAGATGGTGCCCTTCACGAATAAGGAAAAGGCTGAGATGCATTTAATTTACGGAGCGACAGATGGAAATGGTGCAGAGGCACAACGAATGTACGGAGAGCGATTTCCTAACAGGCGGTTGCCTAACCGCAAAACTTTCGAGCGCTTGCACAGACAGTTGTGTGAGACGGGATCATTTCTCGCTTCCCGGTCGAATGCAGGTCGTGCAAAAAAGGACGAATCAGTAGTTGTTGCAGAAGCCATTCTGGATGTAGTAGCGGCGCAGCCAAGTACAAGTACACGAACAGTGGCTAGCCAGGTGGATACCTCACAGTCCACGACTTGGAGGGTACTGAAGGATGAACATTTGCTCCCGTTTCATGTGCAACGAGTCCAGAAACTGTCTCCAGGGGATTATCCAAATCGTATTGAATTCGCCCGCTGGTTTCTGCAGCAGAACGCGCTAAATCCACATTTTGGACGAACTGTGCATTTCACCGATGAATGTACCTTCACACGTGAAGGTACATTTAACACACACAATGCACATGTATGGGCGGATGTCAATCCACATGCTACGTATCCACATGCTCATCAGAGACGCTTTTCCATCAATGTTTGGGCAGGAATCCTCGGAGACCACCTAATCGGACCGTACCTTCTTCCTGAACGCCTCAACGGTAAAACATACCTCACATTTCTGCAACATGTGCTGCCAGACCTGTTAAACGTTGTTCCTCCACGCATCCGGCGGGTCATGTGGTTCCAGCACGATGGAGCGCAAGCCCATTACGTACGAGACGACCGCAACTATCTGGACATCACATTTCCGAACAGATGGATTGGTCGAGGTGGTCCTGTTGCTTGGCCTGCTCGCTCGCCAGATCTTTCACCCCTCGATTTCTTTTTTTGGGGACGATTGAAGGCTCTTATGTATGAGACACCCATTGAATCCCCCGAGGAACTGGTCGCCAGACTTTCCGCCGCTGTAGGGGAAGTGCTCGAAAAGCCTGATGTTTTCGCGAATGTTCGCCGTTCCATTCGTCGCCGTTGTTCTGCGTGCATAACCTCTGGTGGTCACAATTTTGAACATTTATTGTGATTACATGTTAATAAATATGCTTTGGTAACATAATCCTAATTTGTGTCTTTTTACCTCGTATCACAGCACACAATGTGTGGACATGGTAAACTGAACTGTGCTCAGGAGTAGAAATTTCAAACCCCTCTCCCCAGAAACTTAACCACGTCTAACGATTCAGATTTTGGGCTGAAAATTTAAGTCTAAGCTTTAGAAAGCATTTAATGAGACACAAAAAATAACGGTATAAAATAGTTGTTCGTTACTCCAAAGTCTAAAGCGCCCTCTATCGGAATTTTTTGAAAATTTTCTTTAAAATTTATTTTCAAGAAAATACTGACATAAAGAATAATTTTAGCAAAACGCGGCAGTAGTTAGAGCCTAATCTACGACACAAAGATCGGGAATAACTGATTTTTGTTCTGGGGGGAGAAGGGTTTCAAATTTCAAATTTCAGTTTACGCTACTTAACTACTCGTTAGGACTCAGATTTTTAGATCAAAATTTAAGTTTAAGTCTAAGCTTTCGAAATCATTTAAAGAAATACAAAAAATAACGTTAAAAAATAGTTGTTTGTTACTCCAAAGTCTAAAGCGCCCCCTATCGGCATTTTTTGAAATTGAACTTTAAAATTTTATTTCAAGAAAATACTGGTATAAAGAAAATTTTTTGCAAAAACCGCAAACGAATCGACCAATTTTTCCATGTTTTATAATCATTTGAAATTTCGGACCCTAAACTTTAATGCCCCCTATCTCCTTGGGAATACGTCTGGGACCCTTAGTCTCCTATTTAATATTATTTGTCTTTAAGTGTACTATAACCCCTTAAAGTTCTGCCCATCTTTTATGAATCACCCTGTATATATACAAGTAGGGTGGATAGATTTATGACTTAATATTTTAAAAATCTGAAAAAATATTCTGTAATTTCTGTAACCACACAATATTCTAAAATTTCCACAAAAACTATTCTCTCATAAATGGAGTACATAATGCTACAGCAAAAAAAAAAAAAAAAAAAAAAAAAAACTTGTTCATTCTCTAAAATAATAAAACCTGTAAAAAATATTATGAATTTGTTAAATAATCCATGTTTTGAGAAAAAAAAAAGCGATGTGAGTTGATTGCCGGATATTGGCGAAATATGTTTTCTTATTCTGTTGATATTATGAAACATGAAAGTATATTTTTATTTTTATATACATACTTTTATACCATGACTTTCCTGAACTAGAATATAATATTTAATTTTATATGTAATTCTATTATATTTCTATATGCTTATATATTTCAGATCAGTACCTATAATGGTTAAATTTATTAAAAATTGTTTTGAATGTACACATATATACATATATTTAAAATAATTCAGAATCGTGTAAAAATAATCCATGTTTTGAGAAAAAAAAATCGATATGAGTTTATTGCCGGATATTGGCGAAGTTGCTTAATTTTCTTACTACTATTATGAAACTAGTAATTATTTTTTTTATTTTTTGCTGTGTATTTTACGCTCAGAATTATCAATGTTTCAAGTAATCCAGAATTTTAATGTATTGAAATTTACTTATAATGTTTGTTTTACATTTTACTGTAGGATGTTATTTAAACTATTTTTAATTGCTTAAAGCATTGTATTTAGTTATTTTATCTCTAAATCTTTTAGTTTTTCCTGTTTGTCCTGTTTGTTTTGTTTAGTTTTTTCCTTTTAGTTTTTCCTGTTTGTAGTAAAGAAAACGCCGAAGTAAAAGATAGATATGTTACATATAATGCTTATATATTTCAGATCAGTACCTATAATGATTAAATTTATTGAAAATTGTTTTGAATATACATATATATATACATATTTTAAATAATTAAGAATCGTGTAAAAATAATCCATGTTTTGAGAAAAAAAAAATCGATATGAGTTCATTGCCGGATATTGGCGAACTTGCTTAATTTTCTTACTACTATTATGAAACTTGTAATTATTTTTTAAATTTTTTATTGTGCATTTTACGCTCAGAATTATCAATGTTTCAAGTAATCAAGAATTTAAATGTATATAAATATAGAAATTTACTTATAATGTTTGTTTTGCATTTTATAGTAGCGTGTTATTTAAACTATTTTTAATTGCTGAAAGCATTGTATTTATTTATTTTATCTCTAAATCTTTTAGTTTTTCCTGTTTGTAGTAAAGAAAATGCCGAAACAAAAGATACATATGTTATATATACCTTTTATAATGAATATATTGCAAATATTCTTGTATTTTTATGTATAGAAGTAACATTTACTAAGCATTATTTATGGTAAGTATATCGCGCCATCTACCGGCGAAGAAGCCTTTTAACGATTCCGAAACTAAGGGGTGATTGTGAAGGCCGTATGAAGGGAGGGAGAATCGAGTTTGGCCGTGGTATAACACATCGTTCTACGTTGCTTAGCTGTAAAGCTATGGTAAAAAGTTCTATAATTAAACCACCCCGATTATGAATGGGAATTTCATTTCGGACGCTTATAAGTCCCTTACTGCTTAACGGATTTTTACGCTTGTAAGTCGCGTTCTGCTAAACGGATTTTTATGAGTCTTAGAATGTCAGTTAGATAATTTGGGCTAGATTATTTTAGTGTATAACACATCGTTCTACGTTGCTTAGTTATAAAGCTATGGTAAAAAGTTCTATAATTAAACCACCCCGATTATGAATGGGAATTTCATTCCGGACTCTTATAAGTCCCGTACTGCTTAGCTTGTTTTTACGCTTATAAGTTTCGTTCTGCTAAATGGATTTTATGAGTCTTAGATTGTCAGTTAAGTAATTTGGGGGAGAAAAATTTAGTGTATAACACATCGTTCTACGTTGCTTAGTTATAAAGCTATGGGAAAAAGTTCTATAACTAAACCACCCCGATTATGAATGGGAATTTCATTTCAGACGCTTACAAGTCCTGTACTGCTAAACAGATTTTTACGCTTGTAAGTTGCGTTCTGCTAAACGGATTTTTATGAGTCTTAGATTGCCAGTTAGGTAATTTGGGCTAGAATATTTTAGTGTATAACACATCGTTCTACGTTGCTTAGTTATATAGCTATGGGAAAAAGTTCTATAATTAAACCACCTCGATTATAAATGGAAATTTCATTCCGGACGCTTATAAGTTCCGTACTGCTTAGCGGATTTTTACGCTTATAAGTCACGTTCTGCTAAATGGATTTTATCAGTCTTAGATTGCCAGTTAGGTAATTTGGGCTAGAATATTTTAGTGTATAACACATCGTTCTACGTTGCTTAGTTATATAGCTATGGGAAAAAGTTCTATAATTAAACCACCCCGATTATAAATGGAAATTTCATTCCGGACGCTTATAAGTTCCGTACTGCTTAGCGGATTTTTACGCTTATAAGTCACGTTCTGCTAAATGGATTTTAAGAGTTTAGATTGTCAGTTAAATAATTCGGGGGAGAAAAATTTAGTGTATAACACATCGTTCTACGTTGCTTAGTTATAAAGCTATGGTAAAAAGTTTTATAATTAAACCACCCCGATTATGAATGGGAATTTCCTTTTAGACGCTTATAAGTCCCGTACTGCTAAACGGAATTTTACTCTTGTAAGTTGCGTTCTGCTAAACGGATTTTTATGAGTCTTAGATTACCAGTTAGGTAATTTGGGCTAGAATATTTTAGTGTATAACACATCGTTCTACGTTGCTTAGTTATAAAGCTATGGTAAAAAGTTCTATAATTAAACCAACCCGATTTTTAATGGGAATTTAATTTCGGACGCTTATAAGTCCCGTAATGCTTAGCGGGTTTTTCGCTTGTATAAGTCGCGTTCTTCTAAATGGATTTTTATGAGTCTTAGATTGTCAGTTAGGTAATTTGGGGGAGAATATTTTAGTGTATAACACATCGTTCTACGTTGCTTAGCTGTAAAGCTATGGTAAAAAGTTCTATAATTAAACCACCCCGATTATGAATGGGAATTTCATTTCGGACGCTTATAAGTCCCTTACTGCTTAACGGATTTTTACGCTTGTAAGTTGCGTTCTGCTAAATGGATTTTATGAGTCTTAGATTGCCAGTTAGGTAATTTGGGCTAGAATATTTTAGTGTATAACACATCGTTCTACGTTGCCTAGTTATATAGCTATGGGAAAAAGTTCTATAATTAAACCACCCCGATTATAAATGGAAATTTCATTCCGGACGCTTATAAGTTCCGTACTGCTTAGCGGATTTTTACGCTTATAAGTCACGTTCTGCTAAATGGATTTTATGAGTCTTAGATTGCCAGTTAGGTAATTTGGGCTAGAATATTTTAGTGTATAACACATCGTTCTACGTTGCTTAGTTATATAGCTATGGGAAAAAGTTCTATAATTAAACCACCCCGATTATAAATGGAAATTTCATTCCGGACGCTTATAAGTTCCGTACTGCTTAGCGGATTTTTACGCTTATAAGTCACGTTCTGCTAAATGGATTTTAAGAGTCTTAGATTGTCAGTTAAATAATTCGGGGGAGAAAAATTTAGTGTATAACACATCGTTCTACGTTGCTTATTTATAAAGCTATGGTAAAAAGTTCTATAATTAAACCACCTCGGTTATGAATGGGAATTTCATTTCAGACGCTTATAAATCCCGTACTGCTAAACGGATTTTTACGCTTGCAACACGCGTTCTGCTAAACGTATTTTATGAGTCTTAGATTGTCACTTAAGTAATTTGGGGAAGAAGATTTTAGTGTATAACACATCTTTCTACGTTACTTTGTTATAAAGCTATGGGAAAAAGTTCTATAACTAAACCACCTCGATTATGAATGGTAATTTCATTCCGGACGCTTATAAGTCCCGTACTGCTTAACGGATTTTTACGCTTATATGTCACGTTCTGCTAAATGGATTTTATGAGTCTTACATTGTCAGTTAGGTAATTTGGGGAGAAGGTTTTAGTGTATAACACATCGTTCTACGTTGCTTAGTTATAAAGCTAAGGAAGAGTATAATTAGGTGAACACTATTATGAAAGTTTAGCTTTTTTGAAAAGTTCTACTGAACGGATTTCAGTGGAAGTTGAATTTTTTGGTTAGATAAAGTATGCCAAAAAACATTGTAAAATTATATGTCAAACTGGCATTTCGAATTTCAAAACTTACATTCTACGTGAGCGGAGGCACGGGCAAAAGCTAGTACCAAAATATAAAGGAAATTCTAATTTTATCTCACTGATTGGAAAAGGCTGAAGTTTGTCAATTAATTTTTAAAAGATAAATAGTTTAAGAAAGTTTTGAAACTACGGAAAATGTGCAGAATGCAAAATGTGTTGCAAATGAGTGACATTTCCCTTACAGTTGGAGCGCTAATTACTAGCGAACTAAAAACAGATATTTTTAAATATATTGAAAAACGTGATCAATTTTCAGCTTGAAAGAACGTAATATGTTGGCCTAAACGCACATCTTGGTTACAAGTGGCGAACAGAAATGAACATTTTTAGATATATCGAAACACTTGGCCAATTTTCACGTTGAAATAACGTAAAATATGGGCCTAAAAAAACCCCGCGTTTACAGTGGAGCACAAATATTTATGAGTGGCGAATAACAATGGACATTTTTTAATATATTAAAACACTTACTCAATTTTCAGGTTGAAAGAACGTAAAATGTTTTAGTCCCTTTTCAGTTTGAAACAACGTAAAATGTTGGCTTAAACAAACATCTCGATTACAGTGGAGCACTAATACTTGTGAGTGGCCAACACAAATAGACATTTCTAAGTTTTTTCAAACAAATAGTTCATTTTCAAGTTTAAACAGCATAAAAAGTTAACCTAAACCAGCGGTACTCACTAAAATTTCTGCAAAAGCCAAAATCTGATAGAAAAGTGAGTTTGAGGGCCGCATTTAAATTTATACAAGCATTTGTCTATATAGCATAATGAACTACTCTTTTGTACTAATTATTACTGTGTAATTATTAATCTAAACCAATGTTTAATATTAACTGTATATTTGATAAAGCCCTTTAGGTAAGGGCAGGATCCTGAAATTGGGATGAAACTCTATTGACCAGACGTGTGATATTTCATTCCAGTATTGGGGTTATTAATTGGAGAAAAATACAGAAGCCTTTTTTTTTTATCTTTCTTTTTTTTTTTTATTGTAGCAGATTTTAAAAACAATCACGAGATCTTTAAAAAACACATTTTGCAGAAACATATATTTATGTATATACCTTTAATTGTTTGCCCAACTTGCGAAGCCGCACTGAATGAACTCGAACATAGTAAGTATCACTGCAAAACCGACATCTCGATTACAGTGGAGCATTTATAGTTATGAGTGGCGAACAATAATGGATATTTCCATGTCTTCTCAAACAACTATTCCGTTTTCATACTAAAAGAATACAAAATGTTGGAGAGCAACAGATTCTAAAAAATTAACCGCGACCTGGTGATTATTTTTTAAAATATCTACTGCAAAGCAGTGTATTTATGTGACATAAATAAAAGAAAATTACGAATTTAGATGAAATTTTTTTTAAGTATGACGATTGAAAAGAAAACGGTAAATAAATAAATAAGAAATGTTTTGCAGATACAGTTTGGAAATGGAGTTCTTGTGTGATATTTAATATCCTTATTTAAAACTTAATATCACTGTTAACAATTTGGTTCTAGATTTAACCGAATTTTGAAGCTGAAAAAAACTGCAGCGATAAGAAGGTGAAATATTTTGACAAGATTTTCTAATTATGTGAGCCATGAAATTATACAATAATTCATATATATATATATATATATATATATATATATATATATATATATATATATATATATATATATATATACTAGGGGGCCTACCCCCTGCGAGCTACGCTCGCCAACCCCCGCTCAGACTTCAAGGCCTCTAAAACAGCGTGCTTTGTTTTAAAAACATTGGTAAATCTGTAATTGGGTTGCCATGCTTTTAACGTTTTAATACGGCATTTTTTTTTTATTATCATGGCCTCATACACAGCTGTTGCGACAACTGACGACTGTTTTTGGGATTGATAAGTAAAATCAATTACAACATGAAAACCAGCTTGTATAAAATGGTTAGGTTTAAATTGTGGCTACATCTCGGACTTTTATAACAACGATCTG
This sequence comes from Maratus michaelseni, assembly GCA_963931845.1. Classification (NCBI taxonomy): domain Eukaryota; kingdom Metazoa; phylum Arthropoda; class Arachnida; order Araneae; family Salticidae; genus Maratus; species Maratus michaelseni. The sequence continues at coordinate 93,876,737 of OZ007589.1, read as the reverse complement.
TATTTTATTCTTCCTTTATGTTTAAGGATGAGAAAAATTCCATCTGCTTGTGAATAGCATTAAGAACCACGGTATTGAAAAGTACTATGTTATAGACATTTTCAGTAACAGGTTTTAATTTTCTCTCTATTTTAGTGCACCATCATGCATATTTTCATGTTATTTTAAATATGTAAATTATTTATTTTAATTAATATGTATATACGAATTTTGTAATAATTATTTATCATACAAAATTAGTTAAATATTTTGTGCATGCATGCCTGCATTTATTCGGCATCAATTGATGAGATATTTAAACAAATTTGCTTTCCGCGATAATTTTACGCCATGTTATGTCACTTGAATATTGTCCATAAGAAAATCGGGTACTTTTCCAGTATAGCATCCTTTGCTTTTAGGTTTGGCGTAATTCGAGCTTCAAAAAGGGATAGATTCGTTGCCTAAAGTTATGAAAACAATCCCAATGAACTTTTGGTGCTTTTCTATTATAGGGGTCTTTACGCTTTTTTAAAAAAGCTTGGCGCAATTCGGGCATCAGAAAATGAGATTTGGTGACAAATGACATAAACAGCCATGGAAACAAATTCGACGATTTTTTTGTTTATATGCGTATTTTAATTATACACATATTATTATTGTTTTTTTTTTCTATACAAATTACTTCTGATTACATATAAAATAGGATAAATGACATTTTACGCTAAACAAATTGTATAAATATTGAAAAAATGCTTCCGTACACAAAATGACAAAGTGAATAGGTTGACAGAAAGTATGTTGCCAAATTTCCTTTTCCGCCAAGGCTATTTTCCCTGTTTCGTCAAGGCCCCATATACTGGAAAAGCACCGAACGTTTATGCTTGTTTATACATGTATTTATATGTATATATACAATTTATTTATAATTGTCGCTCAATTTACCTCTTTTTGTACATAAAAATAGATAAATGGCTTCTTTATATTAAATAAATTGTATAAACATAAATGACGTATTTACATAAATGACGTCATTTGGACGAATTTATTCAAAATGTTTTCAGTTTATAAATTAAATTAAATGCTGACAGACGATTGAATCCTGGCGATAGAAATGTGATTTTTTTTTTCAAATTTTCCTGAAAAACATAATTTAATCACAATCTTGTCTTCATTATCGATTGAAATAAAAGATAAATTCAAATTCAATTTGAAAATGACGAATAAAAAGAAATGAAAAATCCCTATCGGGATCCTTTTCAATTTTTTTCCCTTTTTTGTCACAAAAAAAAACTGAGTAATTAGTTGCCATCATTACAGAAATATCATTAAAATTAGAAAAAAAAATAATATCTCGAAAACTAATTCCAATTTCAAAATTCTATTACCAGTTTTGACATCCGCGGATTTTTATGGACAATTGGTATTAATTTCACCATCAAGCGTTTAATATTTTATTAAAAATAGCCCTGAAACATAATCAGTCGTTTAATCAGTCGTTTCATAAAATCGTTTCATAAATTCGTTTCATAAAATCGTTTCACAAATTCGTTTCATTAGGATTTTATATATATAGGGTAGATTATGTTGCATCCTAATTTCAGCATTTTGTGGTTCACATTTTTCTGAAAAGAATACATCTCAACGATAAAAGTATTTCAGTAATCCATTACTTGAAATACTGCGTAATATAAAAGTTGAATCCTCCTTATATTGTAAACATTTCAATATTTTTATTATTATAAGTATTGACGATATCCCTTCCTTTTCACACTACATTCTAGCAATCTAAAACAAAATAGAGATGTAAAAACTAAAAGTTTTTATGTCTTCTCGATTACTTATTTTTCTTACTCTTAATGTACACTTCATTCAATCATTAAATGATTTTTTATTTTTTTTATAAGGAAACATTCATTCCGTTGTCTACATTAAAGAATAATTTCCCTTAGTTGCCTGAAGTGAAATTCTCCCACAAAAAAAGAAATGAGATCTCTTTTATTTCCATTTCATTTTTTGTAGGTTTAAGAATACGATTCAAGGCTTTTTTATATTTTTCCCCTTTTCTTCTTTAAAGTCATCGGGTGTACAAAATATCTTTCCTTTTTTTTTTCTTTTTTCATTTCTTTTTTTTTTTTTTTTTTTTTTTTTTTTTGGAAATATCTTCCAATGTTGAAGTAGAAATGCGTAATAGATTTTTTTTTTCCCTGCGACATCGTATCTATAGTGAAAGAAAGTATATAAAGATGATGCATTTCAACGAAAGGATATTAAAGATTCGTTGAGACTGTAAGCCTTCCATGCATTAGGACGTTACATTTGGGACGTAGAATTACAGCAGATTCCATCCCATATTATTTAAGGATAAAAGTTTTCTCTCTGAGCTCTCTTATAGAATGTCTAACGTTAATTAAAATAAATACCGTCCAAGTTTGGATAATGAAGTAATAGAAGTGATTAAGTAATAATATATATATTTTTTTTAAATTCCGTCCTGCTTTAGTAAACTAAGTAATCTAGCAAAAAAATATTTAACAGATATAATTGTACTTTATAATTTTAACATAAAAATAATTTTCAGTTTATTGAATACTTCGAGAATATTGTATCTAATAGATCTAACATAAAAGCATTTAAATATGATTTTCTTTTTCTCTAAAGAACGCATTTCAAGAACAAAAGTACCTTAGTGGTTGCATCATCTGAAATTACTTGTTAAGATGAATTATCTTTATTTTGTAAAAATGTCAGTATTTATTTTCTCATAAGTATTGACGATTTTACTTTCTTTCCATATTACTCCCTAACAATCCAAGACAATATCCAACTGTGAAATTTTTTTTAAATAATATTAATGACCTCTCTATTATTGTTTTTCTTATACTTATAGTACATTGCATTCAATCATTATTATTTTTTTCATTCATTATTATTTCCTTTTCTAGAACAAATGCAACGAACGAAAAAGTTCGATACCTGGAGTGAAATCCCCCCCCCCCTCCCCCAAAAAAAAAAAAGTTGTATTTGTTGTTGTTGTGTTTTTTTGTTTTTTTTTTTTTTTTTTTTCATTTCATTTTTTGTATTTTCAAGAATGTAATTCAAGTATTTTCCTATATTTTCCCCTTCTCTTTCTTAAAATCATCGGGTGTACAAAGTACTTTTGTTTTGTTTTGTTTTAGAAATATCTTCCAACGTTGTAGAGAAATGTGTAAGGAATTTTTTTTTTCCTCTTTCGGCGTAACTGATGTGAAAGAAAGTATATAAAAATGATGCAATTCAAGGAAATGATGTTAAAGATTCCCTGAGACTGTAATCCTTCGATGCATTAGGCCGTTACATTTGGGACGTAGAATTAGACCAGATTCCATTTCATATTATTTAAGGATAAAAGTTTCATCTGCCTGATCTCTTTTATAGAATGACTTATGTTAATTAAAATAAATATCATGCAATTTTGGACAGTGAAGAACTAGAAGAGATTAAATATCAATATTATGCTGTGTTTTAGTAAACTAAGTAATCTAGCAAAAATATTTAAAAGATAAATGTGTATGTTTATTATTTTACATAAATATAATTTTCATTTTATTGAATCCTTCAAGAAACATTAAATGTAACAAAAGAATTGAAAGAGAATTTTTTTTTCTGAAGAATGCATTTCAACAATAAAAGTACTTTAGTAGTTGCATCATCTTAAATTATGCGTAATATAAAAGATGAATAATCCTATTTCGTAAAAATTTCGTTACTTTATTTTCTTATAAGTATTGACAACATCACATTCTTTTCATTTCCTTTCTAAGAATCCAAGATTAAATATATCCATGAAAATTTAAAAACAAAATTACGCTTTCTCGATTGCTTACTTTTCCTACGCCAAAAATATATTTTATATATATATATATTATACAAAAGCACTCATTTCATTGTCCCCAATAAAAAATATTTTTCCCGTGTCGCCTGGGGCGGGTGAGAGAGGAGGGGGGGGATTAACCGCAAAAAACAGAAATGAGATCTCATTTGCTATCTCTTTCATTTCCATTTCATTTTTCGTAGGTTTAAGTTCAAATTCAATTTCATTGTGGGTTAATTCAAATCTTTTAGGTAGCTTTCAATACAAAACAGTATAAAGCTACCTATTGCAGCCGTTCGGAGGAAAGCAGTTCCGGAAAATTTCGATATATTTTCACCGATCATGACCCCCAGACCCCAAAACCACCCTCCGTTCAAATGTTGATTTATATATATATATATATATATATATATATATAAATATATATATATATCCATATATCCTATCCTAATCCTAATAATATTATAAATCTGATTGTGTGCAAATGTTAGGCTGAAGCCAGTGTCAAAATGGAGCATTTAATGATCTTGTACCTTTGCACATAGGTTGATTATAAGCCTCATCTGAACATAGGCTGGTTTTTGTTTATTTTATTCAAATATTTTTCTTAATAATTCAAAATTTCGTTATTTTCATAGATAATAAATGGACATTTTTTCGTATAATATTTTAAAATGGTTAAATTTACTTTACCGTTGCTAATATTTTATCGTTGCCAAAACTAAATCAAAGCCCGTAATAATAATTTTTACTCGACAATTAATTTTCAATTGAAAGATTTTCACGCGAAAAATGAAAATTCAAAAGAGGAGGAATTTCCGTGATATTTGAAACAAAAATATGGAGTATTTGTTATTATGCATGAAGTATGAATATTGGTTACGTTGAGAAGATATTTTCTGTCAAAAACTGCGTTATAATTAGAAGGAAAACTGAACAATAATCATATTATTAAGAAAAGATTTCGCTTGGACCATGGAACTATGAAAAGGATCCTCTTTGGCTTGAACAAATATGACGTCATAAATAAAATATGTATTTTCAAATATTCGTAACATTACAAGGAGCATGAATATCAGCGTATAATAAAAGTATATACATAATGGACGTCAGATTTAAGATGAATAATTGAAATATGTTTTTTGATACTGATTAATAATAAGCTTGAAAATCAGTTACATACAGATGTGAGTTTTCTGATAAAATTCCCGTCATGATTGCCAGGAAAAGAAAATTAACAAGAATTATATCGTTGAAAAGAGATTTCTATGGAATCAAAGTGACGTCATATTTCAAATAAAAGGGGATTTTTCAAATTTGTTTCAAATGTTGCGTGAATCAATTTCATACATTAATAATTACAGAGTACAGTGAAAGAATAGAGAGGCAGCGAACCGTCAAATCGGCTTGCAATATGAAGCCGGTTATCGCTCAAATTGCTAGGCCCAAGGGCTGACTTCATTGGACGGGGAGAGGTTTTCAAAGCAAGCCGCCAGTTGTTTAAGCCAACTGTAGGGTTGCATTTTCAGCATCACGCCAAACATAAACATTTCAAATATATTTATTCTCTGATCTCTGCGATTAATAATACAAGCATCAGTAAGATTATTAGGAAAAGAAAATTGAACACAAGTCTATTATTTTAAAATCTGACTGTCTGTTTGTATTTCGCAACTACTACTCTTAATGCAATGCGATTTACTTAACACCATCATTGATCTAAGGATGTCATATAAATTCTGAGAATTTAAAATTTTGAATTAGATTCCAAGATATTATTATTTATTTATTTTTTTTTTTTTTTTTTTTGTAAATTTTACCGAAAATTCTCTAAAAACGGTAATTTAATTACTCCATTTTTGTGGATAAAAAAGAAGAAATAAAACGGATTAATGCATTTTTATACCATTTTCTCATTAAAACTGAAAAAAGAATTTATTTTCAATTTGAATAGTTGGTGGAAAAAAAAAAAATCTTGATTACAGTAGAATTTCCGAAAATTAAAAACATATTTCCACATATTCAAACTTTATGAATTAATTTATTCTGCAGAACAAAAATCGTCTGTCAGCATATTGTCAAGAAATCAAGAGTTGTTTCAGCTATAGATTAAATTAAGGAGGCAAATTTGCTGTTACATGCAAACGTAACACTTGCATTTGCAAAGCTTTTCGCAACCCCAAATTACATACAAACGTAACATTTACATGTAATTTGCACCCAGATTAATTTTAATTTGAACCCTTATAAATGTTAATTTGCACTGAAAATTACATGCAAAAGTAATGTTTACATATAATTTTGGGTTGCAAAAAGCTTTGCAATTGCAAGTGTTACGTTTGCATGCAACTGTTACTGTTACATGCAAACGTAACAGGAAAAGAAAATTAACAAGAATTATATCATTGAAAAGAGATTTCTCTGGAATCAAAGTGACGTGATATTTCAAATAAAACGGGATTTTTCAAATATGTTTCAAATGGTGCGTGAATCAATTTCATACATTAATAATTACAGAGTACAGTGAAAGAATAGAGAAGCAGTGAACCCTCAAATCGGCTTCCAATATGAAGCCGGTTATCGCTCAAATTGTTAGGCCCAAGGGCTGACTTCATTGGACGGAGAGAGGTTTTCAAAGCAAGCAGCCAAACGTAACACATGTGAAAACGTAACACATGTAAATGTTACGTTTGCATGCAATTTTGGGTTGCAAAAAGCTTTGCAATTGAAGCTCCTTGCATTTAGGTGTAGAGTTATTCCTCCATATTCACAAGAATTGAATTTAAACAAAAAACATATACTATTTATTTCCAGTCAATTATTTTTAAATGATGACTGTTGTTAAAACGTTTTTCAAAGTCGTTAAAAGTAAAATGGTTTATCAGGTAAAACTGATATTTGTTTTTTGACAAATTGTACTTTTTTAAAACTGGGCTATGTCAACGCCCCTATAACCAAGAAATACCGTATTTTCTCCTATGAAATATGTTAAAGAGTTAGTTAATTATTTACGTTTTTAATTATCGGGGGTGAAATATTTTGCTTGATTAATGCATTTATTTTTCTTTTAATGTTACGTGAACGAAGTCACGGGTAACAGCTAGTAATATTATAAATCTGATTGTGTGCAAATGTTAGGCTGAAGCCAGCGTCAAAATGAAGCATTTAATTATCCTGTATCTTTGCATATAAGTTGATTATAACCCTCAAATGAATATAGGCTGGTTTTCGTTTATTTTATTTCAATATTTTTCTTTAAAATTAAAATTTTCATTATTTTCATACAGAATAAATGGACATTTTTTCGTATATTTTACAATGGTTGGTTGGTTTGGTTGGTTTGGCCCAAATGGCCCGGTTTTGCAGCTTTTTTTAAAATTGTTAAATTTATTTTACCGTTGCTAATACTTTATCGTTGCCAATAAAAAATAAAACCCCTGAATAATAATTTTTAATCAACAATTTATTTTCAAGTGAAAATTTTCCACGTGAAAAATGAAAAGGAAATGAATTATTTAAGAATTAAACAGAATATGAAATGATGTCATATTAGAAATAAAACGTGCGTTTTCAAATATTTGATAATAATACAAAGTGCATAAATACGAGTAAGTATGGAAAGCAAGCGAATATGATGTCATATATAGAAAAATAAAACAGATTTGTTTTGATGTTGAAATAAAATGATCTTGGGTTATGAAATTATTTGTGATTAATTTCTTTTTTTTTTCTTTTTCTTTTTCACATGAAAGGAATTATTTTAAATGTACGTAATATATGTATTTTAAATGTATGTGTTGTAAATTAAAGTTCTGTGTTTTAAATGAAATGAGTGAAAGATTTATATTTTTAATGAATTCAATATGAATGATGGGATAGGTTGGCGATTTATCGTCTGCACACAGCTAACATAAAGATAGCATATTTTTAATTTAAATTATAAAAAGTAAAAAAAAAAAAAAAATATGTATGGCAAATGTCAATGATATGCATCGCAAAATTATCCGTATCGAAAATCAGAAAATCTTAATAAAAATAACTATATTTTTTAAAAGAAAGTTGCTTTTCTCATAAAAGCTAAAGATTTAATATGATTGTGTCGAAGTAACAGCATTTTTCCTCTATCATTTTCCCACAATCGAAAACACATTTGTAAATCGTCGTTTGGAACCGGAATTTAATTTTACACTTCTTTTAGTTTTAAAATAGGAAAAACTTTTTTTTTTTTTTTTTTTTTAATATAGCTTTTTTTTAAGTTGTTTCATAATAGATTTTTGTAAAGTCTTGCAGGATAAGAAAAATTGCATAGATTTTAAAGCAATGTAAAATTACAATATTTTTTAAACTTAAAAAACAACAATGTTATCGAAAATAAAATCGATTTTACCAACAAATTCGCGTAATGCAAAAGCAAAGAAGAAATAAAAAAGTAATGAATCTTTTCTTCCAGCCGAATTGTGTAAACTTGAACAAGCCGATCGTGCCAATTCATAACATTATAAACGTAAAAGCGAGTTCTATACAGTAGAATTTTTTTTACATATAGATAGAACATTTGTGAAAATAGGAAGGTTAGGGGTCAGTAATTAGGTCCATAGTCAATTTTATTTTATTTTTTTTTTATCAAGTGAAATTTGGCGCAAAATTAAATACATTGTTGTAACCAGATTTGTTTTTTGCTTGGTAAACACTTAATGATATTTTAGATGATCATTTCCCCGCTCACCTTTGATGCCAACTATGACTGTTAAACATATTAAAAAATATTAGCCGATAATTTTCTAATTTTCTTATTGCTTCATGATGTAAATAGACTTCCTGGTTCATACTTTAAACCTGAATCGGTCATGCCATTGTCGTTCTTCAATTTTTATTCCTAATCCTAACCCTAATCGAATCCTATCCTAATCCTGATAATAACTTTAAAGAATATTCTTTGACACGAATATGTAAATGAAATCAATATCCATAAATGGAATGAATGGAAAATAGAATAAATAGAAATGGCAAAATAAAATAACAAGAAAGTACATTTTTTCGACACCTAACCCTAGAGAAAGCGTAAAAAATTTCAAGCGCATGAAATAAATCAAAATAATCCTATATATACTAACAAAAATATGTAAATTTAGATTATCAGATTTGTGTCGTCGGTATTTATTTGCTTATAGTGTTCTTGACGCGATAGAGAAAATATCGAGGTTAAATTGGGCAGAATTTAAAGTACTTTCTAGCAACCTTTTTTAACATTTTAGAATCGCATCAGATTGTTATATCTTTGTGAAATAGCTATCAATGTATAAAATCCACAAGCAGTTTGTTCACTATTTACACCACTTAGCGTGAAGCACTTAATTTAATATATACATAAACAAGATAATGTAGTAAGAAATATATAACATATGTCTATGCAAATAAACAATATAATAATGCCCATTTAGCAATGCACACATATACAAATTGTACACCAAATACCACCTAAAATGCACTGTTGTATAGAAGAATTCTGCCAGTGTTGTTTTTCGTTTTACGAAGAGGAATTCCTCGATTTTCACGATTTTACTTGGTCCTCCTTTTTTCATTAGTTGCAGTTTCATTTTCGCGATTGTATATATTATTGGGCATGAAATTTCACTTTTTTAAAACTGGGTTATGTCAAGGCCCCTATAGTAAAGAAATACCGTATGGTCTCCTATAAAATGTGATAAAGCTTTGGTTAATTATATATGTTGTTAATTATCAAGTGAAATGTTTTACTAAGTTAATGCATTTATTCTTTTTTTAATGTTACGTGAACGAAGTCACGGGTAACAGCTAGTATATATATATATCTGACCTATGTCATACGATAACGCTCGTATTTATAAATCAATTTTGATGAAACTAATTGTGTGTATTAAGCTCACCAATGTCTCCACCGAGTTCGTTGGCCAGCTTGGTCCGCCATTTTGTTTCAAGATGGCGGCCAATTAAAAATTTAAAACTAAAATAAATGTACAAAAAAGTTAAAAATTCAAATTTATTTTTTAATTCAGTGTTAGACCTTGAAACGAGGATTCCAGAGCATTTTTTGTTTTACCTCTATCTTAAAAAACGGCTGAGATAGAGCAGTTTGAAATTCTAGGGTGGCTGACATTTTGAAACAAGACAGCACATTACAAAAATTTTCATTGTTGTAATAATTTTCCCAATCAAACGCATAAAACTATATATTCATATCCGTTAGCGCCAAATTCTCGCCAAACTTGGCGACATTTGGCGAAATATCGCCAAATTTGGCGACCAAAATAAGTCTTCATAAATGAAGCCAATTTGGCTATTGCTCAATAATTTGGCGAATTTCTTATTCAAATTCAGTATTAACGAATCTTTTGTAAACGTTTTATTTGCATTTTAAGTTGCTGTTTTCGTGTAACATTAGCTAAAATTTTAAAACGAAGAAAGCTACCTTTTCCTCCCGGTACAGGCCGGAAGGACTTTTTTTTCTTCCTTTTTTAAAAAATCTTCGGCTGTACAGGCTATTTTTATTTATTATTTTTTTAAATATCTTCCAACACATTGAAAACAAAAAATGGGTAATAGGTCCTTTTTTCCCTGAGTCGACATATCTACAGTGAAAGAAAGCATTTAACAAGAACGAAAAATCATGCGTCAAGCATAGATTATGTAGCACTTTCCAACGCTTCTAAAATAATTTTACAAATCATTACCGTTTAATAAGCTGAAAGATGACATCTAAGTAAACAATTTGGAAAACGCATAACATATTTAAAAACGTAATTTCAGGAATTTTCAATATATACAATATTCGGAAAGATATCCGAATACTTTTATGTAGCCCTGTATATGATCTATAGATTTGTATATATACATAGGATGCTAAATTTTAGTTTAGTTAGGAAACGCGTAGCACAGTTTAAATTCTCCTTCTGGAGTTTCTGTCAATAAACGGAAATGTGTTCGCGAACTTTTGTGCTGCCCTGTATAGGATCTACAGAATTTATACACACCACGTAATAGACAAAAAGCTAGTTAAGATTAAAATCGCGTTCAGTAACTTAAAACGCACTTCCAGGAATTATTGTTAACAGACAGTAGAGAATGCTTTTGTGTGTCCCTGTAAATGAACGATGACTGCTATACACACACTATTCTGTAGTAAGCCTCTTGTAATGCACCTTAGTAATATATATAAACTTCAATGCGTTTAAAATAGTGGAACATTATTTAAATAAGCCGCAGACGATTTTTCTCCGTAGACGTAATGTAACGGAATTATTTTGACTGTCCCTGTAAAGTAACTCTAAGTGCTATACACCTACTATTCTATATTAAGCTTCTTCTAATGCATCTTAGTGATCTATATAAATTTCAATGCGTTTACAATAGTGAAACATTTTAAAAATAAACCGCAAATGATTTTTCCCCATAGACCGCAATGTAACGGAATTCTTTTGAGTGTCCCTATAAGAAAACTATAAGTGCTACATACTTCAGTTGAAATGGGGAACGTGCCATAGATAACGACAATAACATGTAAAAATTGCAGAGCAATCCGAGCATATTTACGGGAGTTAGAGCACGGACAGACGGCCAGACGGCCAGACGGCCATCCGGCCATCCGGCCAGACAAACCGAAGTCATAAGCACTTTTCAACTAGGTTGGAAAGTGCTAAAAATGATGCATTTCAACGGAATGATGTTACAGATTCGCTGAGATTGCAAATCTTCAATGCAGTAGGACGTTATATTTGGAACATAGAATTAGAGTAGATGCCTTCTCATATCATTTAAAGATAAAAATTTTATCTGTCTAATCTCTCTTATAGAATGCCTTATGTTAATTAAAATAAATATCGGCCAAATTTGTACTAAGAAGTAAAAGAAGTGATTAAGTCGTCTTTTTGAAACGATGAAAAATGACTGAAGTTTGATCTTGAATTATGAACCCTATATATAATTTAGACTGTTATATCTTTTAGCGTTTTTTAAATTTAAATTTTATACAAATAAAAAAATATTTGTTAATTTGCAAAATACAATAACAAAAGTTTTAATATTAAAATGAATCTTGTAAAAAAATTAATCTTGCCAAAGTAGTTTTGCAAAGGTTTTGAAGTCCGGGTTTCATAATTTTGAATCATTTTTTCTTTCAACTTCCTATTACGTTGTCTCTGGATTTTACCTAAAACAAAAACAAAATTAAAACAAGAACGAAAAATCATGCGTCAAGCATAGATTATGTAACACTTTCCAAAGCTTCCAGAATAATTTTACAAATCATTACCGCTTAATAAGCTGAAAGATAACATTTAAGTAAATAATTTGAAAAACGCAAAACATATTTAAAAACGTAATTTCAGGAATTGCCAACATAAATTTCCATCATATACAATATTCGGAAAAATATCCGAATACTTTTATTCAGCCCTATATAGGATCTATAGATTTGTATACATACTATATAGGATGCTAAATTTTAGTTTAGTTAGGAAACGCGTAGCACAGTTAAAAATTCTCCTTCTGGAGTTTCTGTCAATAAACGGAAATGTGTTCGCGAACTTTTGTGCTGCACTGCATAGGATCTACAGAATTTATACACACCAAGTAATAGACAAAAAGTGAGTTAAATTTAAAATCGTATTCAGCAACTTGAAACGCACTTCCAGGAATTATTGTTAACAGACAGCAGATAATTATTTTTTGCGTCCCTGTAAATGACCAATGACAGCTAGACACACAATATTCTGTAGTAAGCCTCTTGTAATGCACCTTAGTGACATATATAAATTTCAATGCGTTTAAAATAGTGAAACATGATTTAATTAAACCGCAAACGATTTTTTTCCATAGACGTAATGTAACAGAATTCTTTTGACTGTCCCTGTAAAGTAACTATAAGTGCTATGCACACCCTATTCCATATTAAGCTTCTTGTAATGCACCTTAGTGATATATATCAATTACAATGTATTTGAAACTGCGTGACATTATTAAAATAAACCGCAAATGATTTTTCCCCATAGACCGTAATGTAACGGAATTCTTTTGAGTGTCCCTGTAAAGAAACTATAAGTGCTACACACGTTGAAATAGGGAACATGCTATAGATAACGACAATAACATATAAAAATTGCAGGGCAATCCGAGCATATTTACGGGAGTTAGAGCACGGTCCGACGGCAGACGGCAGACGGCCATACGGCAGACAAACCGAAGTCATAAACACTTTTCAACTAGGTTGGAAAGTGTTAATTAAGAAATTATAACAAAAAATTCAAAATCCTTAAAGTTAATCATATTTTTTGTTATAATTTTTTTTATTTTTTTTTATTATTATTTTTTTATGTTAGTTTGTTTTTTAATGCATATTTTTGCAGAGATTTTAATTTCCTTTATTTAAAAAACATGTAAATCCGTTAACTTGTTCAAAAATTACCATGGCCAAACCGGGGGAAAATATTGTTTTGGAAATTTTGCCTTCGGAGGTATCGTCGGTCAGGGTTGCCAGTTTGGTCTACTTTTTTATTCAGAAATTTCGGATCCAATTTCAAATTGAAATTTTTGCTTTATTTAATAACAGACATTTCGTGATTACATAAATTAATTTTTTTCTCAAAATTTCTGGTATGAATTCCACATATCTGAATAATAAAAAAAAAAAAGGTTAAACTGGCAATCCTGTCGGCGGTATTCACGGCTCAACGTTTACTTTTCGTACTACCGTAATTTTAGGCATTTTCTTATCGCACCGACTGTACGACATTTTTAAAAGTTCAAACATTATAAATAATAATAATAATAAATATATTTTTCGCCATTTCAAGTTTTCAAGCCTTTCTGCTACCAGGGGTGCCATTTCGGAACTTTCTTGGGGGGGGGGGAAGTTTTTTTTAAGGTAGTGGTATAGCCGAGGGTGGAGTTCGGGGGGCTGCACACCCCCCTCGCCCGTAACCTCTACGAACTGAAAACGTTTACTGAATCATATATACAGACACAGCAATACTTCTAATACGGAATCTTAAGTGACCTCTGAAAAATTCCGTTTTAGACAGGTTTTCGTCTTAGCAAGTAGAATTTTAAAATATTAAGAAAGTTTTCAGTTATAGACAGGTACCGTTTTTTTAGGTGCGTTCGTAATTATATAAATACGTAGCACCTATAGTCGTCGTTTGGTCCGTCCGTCTGTCCGTCCGTCTGTCTGTCTGTCCGTCCGTCCGTCTGTCTGTCTGTCCGCATATAACAACGCAAAAACTACCCAACCAAATGGTTTGCAATTTAAAATATATTATCTTTGCAGAATTTTGTCGAGACATTTCAAATTTTATTAAAATCGAATCAAAACTTTAGGAGAAATTAATAAAAATATTTATTAAGAAATTTGAATTTTTTTTTTTTAAATCGGTGCTTTCTTGTTACAGGAGCTTCCGATGGATGTTAAATCGTCAAGCGACCGAGATACTTATTTTATGACAGAAATTAATCTGCAGACGATATAATTCATTTCACAGAATTAAAAATCATCAAGATCTGAATATTTATATAACTAGCTGATACATATATATCTGAATATTTATATAACTAGTTAAGATATTTGTATGAACAGTGTCATAAAATATATACTTAACTAGCTGTTTAACCCGTTCTACGCACGGGATATCATGAATTTAATTCTAAAACGTGCGTACGAACGCACCTCGTTTGTAACGTTTGACGTACAATTTCCAACTTGTTTTTTTTTTTCAAGTATTCTTTAAGACTGTTAAAACCTCCTTTCTATGAAGCACTTCTGAAGAGCATAGGTGTATTACAGTGAAACGTGTCAAAGCGAAACCTGTCTATAACATAATTCTTTCTCAAACGGGCAAAAAAAAGTCATATTTCGACGAAAAAAACGTCATACAATTATACTTGCTAAGATGAGACCTGTCTAAAATGGAACTTTTTTACAGTCCTTTTCAACTCATCTTTGCAGGTTTTACTGCAGGGCGACATTTCATGAGTTTCTTGGGGACGGGGGGGGGGGGGCAAAGTTTTTTTTAGAGACAGGGGCTGAAATATCGTGCACAAAATAGAAATAGGCTCCCACAATAAAAAATGCAGTGTGAGATTTTGTCTTCTTATCTTAACTTCTTTCACAAACATGTGATTTTTCAGCGAATATATATACTTAATTTTAGTGGTAGTCCGCGAATTTTTCTTCTTCTTTTTTACGCAAAAGCAATTCGTCAACTGATCGCGGTAAACATCGCGAATTTTACGAATTGGAATTAGAAAAGAATAGTTAAATTGGCAAAATTAGTCGCGGAAAAAATCGTTAATTTTTTTAAACAACCGTGAAAAAATATTGCGAATTTCGCCAAAGATCACTGAAACAAAATATTAGATATACAAAATATAGATTTTCGTAAATCCGTCGCGGAAAAGAATCGCGAATTTAGTATAACTATTGCGGGAAAATATCGCGAAATTCATCAAAAGATTGGACAAAAAAAATCACGAATTTAGTCAAACAATCGCGCAAAAAAGGGGAATTTCGTCAAAGATCGCGCAAAAAGATATCTACTTTTGTCAGTTGGTTGCAGAAAATGACTTCCGAATTTCAACAAACGATCGTAGAAAAGAGTCGCGAATTGCATCAAAAGATTGCGAAAACAAATAGCGAATTTCGTCGATCAGTTGCCCAAAAAAAATGTCGGAAATTTCGAAAAATGGTGGAAAAAAATTCGTCAGCAATCGGAATTTCGTCAAAGGTTGTACAAGAAAATAGCAATTTTTGTTAGTCGGTTGCGGAAAAAGACTCCCGAAATTTCAACAAACGATCACAGAAAAGAGTCGCGAATTTCGTCAAAAGATGGCGAAAACAAATAGCGAATATCGTCGATCTGGTGAAAAAATATGGCGAATTTAGACAAATGGTCAAAAAAATCAATTCCTTCAATGATTCACAGAAAATAGTGAATTTTGGAAAATTATCACAAAAAAAAAATGAAACAATCGCGAAAAAAAGTCGTGAAATTCAATCGCTCACGAGATAATCAGCACACAAACACCATCAAGAAGTTATGAAATTTGCAAATGTTGTAATCCATAGGTATAAGAAAATTTTCATTAATGATTTTCTTTCAGTAAAAATTTTCCGCAATCATTTTCTGCCTTCCTCTTCAGACTATGATCTAAATTTCATACAATTCAGAAACCTGCAAAATCCTTGGTCTCAGGTCCCTTGCTCCTGCATTGGGTGGGGGAGTCTGTCTGGTTAAAGTCATGATTCGGGTCGGTTACAACCAAATCTGGACAAGACTCTGTCAGGCTGTGGAGATTTTTAAGAGCATACTGTATATACAATATCAATTAATAAAGCATATGATTTAACAGCATTATAACGATTGGAGTAAATGTAATGTGACACTAATAAAACTAAATTAACAAATCATATAATTAGGAAATTGAATACACATCCGCCATCCCCCCACCCCCGAAAAAAAAATAAAAAAATTCCCCTTAAATTTTTGGGTAAAGAGAGAATTTATCACTAAAATTCTAGCCTTGGGGGTGACGAGTTTTCTTTTAATCATGTTGTACACAGCTCAGAAGCAATTCATAGTGTTTTTTCTCACATATATTTCTAAAACTAGCCAACATACTCATTAATGATAAATGTCTCACTTGCAATATGTTGAATGTTGCAATAGCAAGGCTTTAGCAGAGCCCGATTAAGCTCACCTGGGGCCCAAGGCCCAGCAACTTTTTGGGGCCCCTCAAATTAAAATAGTGGCTAGAGATTTTTTCGAGAATATTATTAAATATTATGATACAGTTGCCAAGTTAAGCAAAATCTTTTCGTTTTGTTTTTCAGAAATAATTTCAGTAAACTTCATTTTTAAGAAACTATTTTTAATCATTTTTTTAATTTTTGGGGCCCCATCAGCAGTGGGCCCAAGGCCACGGCCTAGTTGGCCTGTGCGTTAATCAGGCCCTGGGCTTTACAAAACATTTCAATGTTTAAAGTGTTTATTATTTTCTTCTATCTTTACAAGAAAAAAGTATTGGATTTAGGAAAATTTGCCGCTTCCGGTTTTCGACGAATTTATACGTTTTAGAAGTTCCTGAACACAATTCGACTATTTTTAGAAAATGTCTGTCTGCGAGTCTGTCTGTGTGTCTGTATGTGACAAAAATTTTGTGGGCGCTGTATCTCAAGAACTAATGCAGGGAATTTGATAAAACTTTATATTCAGTTAGACATTGATATAAATAGGTGGTGTTTAGTTTTTGGTGTAAATCGCTCAACAGATGGCGATGCTATGCTACATATTTCATGATTTTTGCGATAGCTATATCTCAAGAACTAATGCACAGAATTTCACTAAACTTCAGATTCGGTTAGACCTTGACAAAAATAGAAGTTGATTACGATTTGGTATAAATAGCCCAATAGGTGGCACTGCTATGCTACATTTTGTACGATTTTTACGATAGCTATATCTTCAGAACTAATGCACATAATTTAATAAAACTTTAGATTCAGTTAGACCTTAATATAAATTAGTGCTGATTTGTTTTTGGTGTATGTGAAACCTGTATAAGATAGAAGAAAGTTCTGGGATTGGCACATCAGACTAGTTTTTAGGTAGATTTCGTAAGAAATACTACCTATTACATTCTCACCTAAGTTAGAAATTTTGAAAAATTTTTGCAGATCTACGCCGATTATGACTCCCAGAACCCAAAACTTTCAAAACTTTATCAAAACTTTAACTTCAAAACTTTATTTATCTATCTATCTATCTATCTATCTATCTATGTCACTTCTTTCTGACCACAATAACTGGAAAAATTCTGCATTAATCTTTTACAAACTGATGCATAAAATCAAGGGGCATAAAATGTCGGTCAAGTTCGTTAATGGGCAAAATCGAACCTAGGGGGTGGGGGGGGGGGCTTTTTGTGAAAACAGAAAACCCCCCATAATTTCTTAATTATTATCCGTATCGAATCCGTTTGAAGTTATTATTACTTCTAGGAAAAGGGCCGAAAATTTATGTATGACAGATTTTTGATATAATTAAAAATGGCCCCAAGGGGGGGAAAAAAGGGGGGTTTTAGAAGAAAAAAAATCATAACTTCGTCAATTCACAAGATATCAAATCCGCGTAAATTTATTATTAATCCTCTTAATATTATCTAAAACTTTTATATTGACAAGTTTTTTATAGGACCAACCGTTATAGCAAAAAGAAATTAAAAACAGAAAAATCCCTGCTGGCTCCGCCTGCAAACAAGTTATTTTTCGAAGTAGGCGGTTCCAACTCCCGCATCTTTTCGAAACTGATACATAAAATCAAGGGGCATAAAATCTCGGTCAAGTTCGTTAATGGACAGAATCGAACCAAGGGGGTAAAGATGGGGGAGCTTTTTGTGAAAACAGAAAAAACCCCATAATTTCTTAATTATGATACGTATCGAATCCGTTTTAAGTTATTATTACTTCTAGGAGAAGGGCCGAAAATTTATGCATGACATATTTTTGATATACTTAAAAATTGCCTTAAAGGGGGGGAAGGGGGGGTTTAGAAGAAAAAAGTTCATAACTTCGTCAATTCCCAAGATTTCAAATCCGCTTAAACTTATTATAAATCCTCTTAATATTATCTAAAACTTTTATATTGACAAGTTTTTTATAGGACCTACCGTTATAGCAAAAAAAATTAAAAACAAAAAAATCCCTGCCGGCTCCGCCTGCAAACAAGTTATTTTTTGAAGTAGGCGGTTCCAACTCCCGAATCTTTTCGAAATTGATACATAAAATCAAGGGGCATAAAATCTCGGTCAAGTTCGTTAATGGGCAAAATCGAACCAGGGGGGGGGGGGGCTTTTTGTGAAAACAGAAAAAAAAACATAATTTCTTAATTATGATACGTATCGAATCCGTTTGAAGTTATTATTACTTCTAGGAGAAGGGCCGAAAATTTATGTATGACAGATTTTTGATATAATTAAAAATTGCCTTAAGGGGGGGGGAAGGGGGGTTTAGAAGAAAAAAATTCGTAACTTCGCCAATTCTCAAGATTTCAAATCCGCTTAATTTTATTATTAATCCTCTTAATAATCTAAAACTTTTATATTGACAAGTTTTTTATAGGACCAACCGTTATAGCAAAAAAAAAAAAAAAAAAAAAAATCCCTGCCGGCTCCGCCTGCAAACAAGTTAGGTTTCGAAGTAGGCGGTTCCAACTGCCGCATCATCGTAAAAAGGTCATTTCTTCGGCAATTCCCGACAAACAGGCGCCCCACGGTCTGCGTCTTCGAAATCTACCTGTGCCTGTAGGCCGAGCCGTCTGGGAGTTTTTTTATATTGTAATGAAACCTGTGAAATCTGACGTTATTTTAGCTTTTGATCATTTTTTTTTTTTTTTTTTTTTTTTTTTTTTTTTTTGTCTAACCTGTGATAACTGATAAATTTTCTGAAATTTCAAATTCCTTGGGGGGGGGGGGGGGGGCGGTTGCCCCCCCCCCCCACCCGAAATGGCGCCCCTGTCTGCTACCCTTAATGTTTTACTTTTTTTTTTCTATCATGCGTTAGTATACGTATGGTAGGTAATCTAACTACAAATATTTAAAAGCGTTTTTTGTACTTTACTGTTTTAACGCGGAAGTATTGTTCATTTTAAATGTTCCGAAAATATGGTATTTAATTAAATTAGCCCAGTATAACTTTCGTTAAGAATTGCTCAATTATTCCTTGCAAACTGCACACAATTTTACGATGTAGACTGAAATTTAAGAATGTGATTAAGGTATCCGCACACCTTCGGAGGTGATTTTCTGAAATTTTTGAAATTTTCTTTTTATACCATTTTTTTCTAATGACATTTAAGTTAAAACTTTGAAAAATATATAAACATTTTAGAAATTACACAGAAATAATTTTTTTAAAGTGAATAATAGTTAAAATTATGTAAAAAATTGACATTTGTGCAAAACATGATAACTCAAAATCAAATGAATGCATTCACATTTTATAAATTTCATAATAAAGAGAATAACTTTCTCTAGGACATAGACTAGCCTCATTATAATAGTATCTCTATCGCAGAAGCTATGGCACTTGAAATACTACTGCAATGAAAAATTCGTAAAATTTCTTGCAACTTTTTAACTTATACCAGTGTAAATATAAAACTAATTAATATATCAACATAATTGTAGTCTATTCCCTCATGAAAAAAATTTGTAAAACAAGTAAAAAAAACTTCAAGGCATTTCATGCATAATTTTTTGCTATAGAATGTTTTGCATACAGTAAAAATCTGAAAAACTTCATTTTGAGAAAAAAGCTAAAAATAACTTTTAAATGTGGTTCCTGCTATAAAAATAATTATTATTCTTTAAAGGTTTAATTATATACTACATGTATTTTCATGAACTTATAATCATCCAATTTAAATGCTAAATCTCGAAAAAGAAGAATGTAAACATACATTTCAGCTTACTTCCGGTTTGCAGAACAATATTTCCGGTTGTAAAATTCTTTAGCAAGCTGTAATAGATGTAACTTTAAACGGCTGTAACTCGGATTCTAATTCAGATACAGACAAAATTAAAGCAGAATTAGATAGATAAAAGATCGGATTTTAATATTATTGCAAAAATGAAAAATCGATATTTTCATCGAAATCGACATTTCAAAGGTGTGTTTACCTTAACAAGCACAAAAGTGTGATTTTAGCGAAAAATTCATAAATATGAATGTGAAATTTCATTATTTCTGAAACGTATAATTTAAAAAGTTATATTAATGTTAAAAGATGCCTTTAGACAAGTACTTGGAATTCGGAACACAAATGGACATTAACTGTGAAAGCTACTTCATTTAAATTATTATATCAGCCAATCTGATTAGTATATAATTTTAAATACTGAAAATGGATATTACGTTTAAATGCAATGTAACAATTTGGAAACATATCTAAAATTGGGTTATTCCATTTTTTTTTTCAAGATTGTGACATGACACGTTTTTATTCTATATTTTTAAATATGTTGAAGCTGAGCTGCACCCATCAGGTACGTCAACCGCCGTGCACAGGGTCGTCAGACCTTTTATCACGTTCGAGCAGGGGAGTTTCTGTAAGCGCTACGGCCGGTGGGGGCACCGCCATTTGCTGACCACCCCCACTTTCCCAAGAATTGACGACATAGGTCGTTGCGATATGTTGCGATATAGGTTGTTGCGAGGTGGTAATCCCACCTTTTTGGGAAACCACTACTTTTACACTTGGGGACGAGTCGGAGCCCACCGATAGCTTCTGGAGCCGGACACCCAAAAGGGAACCGGGCCCTAAATCGTAAGACAGGTTTCCCCGACTCGTGCTTGCTTTACCAAAGCTCTAGGGGTGTGAAGATATAAAAAGATAGTCACAGACCCCTTTCGCAGTGGATTTTCTAAATATGTTAACGGATTCGCTTCAAAAACAACCTCGTGGCAGTTTTTCAAACCTGTGTGTAGTAACGCTGCCACTTTGAACTTGTTGAATTAAATTAGTAATAGAAATATTTTATGATAATCAAAAAGTGTAATTTTAGTGAAAATTTATAAATTGATATATGATATTATAAACTAATATATGATTTTTCTTGATTTTAAAAACCCATAATTTAAAAAAATATATATTACTGTTAAAGTTTGACAATGATGATCTCGAAGCCGCCGCGGTCGTCCGCCGTATTAAGCACCTCGTGCCTCCTGCATCTTGTGTTTATGTCTTAAACTTATTGAATTTAGCTTTTAAATTTGTCCGGTGTTTTTCTTCGGTGATCGAGTTTATTACCGTTCCGGTCAGTAACCGAAAGAAAGGACCTCCGATTCCGCCACGTGTCACCTGTTCCGCGAAGTAGTGGTTGTCGAATCTAAGGTTGCCATTAAAAAAATCTTGAAATTCGTAATTAGAATTTTAAAAAATCTGTCAGTAAATAATTCATAGTATGTAAAACAGATCAAATGACTTTAAGGCGAGAGAAGCGAGGGAAAAAAAACCCGATGCTTTCCTTATGTGGACCACGTTCGTTATGTGGCTAATCGGAAATAACATGTTTGATTAGATATTTTTATGATACAGGCGAGAGCAGAGAGGCAAAAAAAAAAAGATGCTTTCGTTATGTAGACCACGTTCGTTATGTGGCTAATCGGAAATAACATGTTTGATTAGATATTTTTATGATACAGGCGAGAGCAGAGAGGCAAAAAAAAAACAGATGCTTTCGTTATGTGGACCACGTTCGTTATGTGGCTAATCGGAAATAACATGTTTGATTAGATATTTTTATGATACAGTTTAGATATTTGCGAAGCCATATCAAACAATGGTGCCAATCGTTCAACAAATCCATCTCTCTCATTACTGGACTGTATTAATGATCCCATAAAATTACCCATTTTTAGAATTTTTCTCATATAATAATTTGTTTTCTGTTTTAACAGATTATATTAGTTCAAAATACAAATTGATTTGTAGTTCGTTTCTCTGTTGGCCAGGTTGCGTCTTAAACAAATAATTAACTAAAGAAGATCACATTTCTTTTGCAGGCACACAGCAATTTAGATCAAATTTGCTTTAGATACGGTTCTTTTTTTAAATGTTTTGCTGTGCAAAGTTGCTTATAATTAAATGCACATTTCTCCTATAACATTTCAATTCTCTGAAATATTTTCTCTTATTTTTTTCTCTTGGAAAATAGCAAAAATCACATGCTTATTTTACAAAAGTATCCCTGATTCTTATTTCTATTTATTTCAAGCTATAATCTTCACTTTAATGCAGAAAATATCGAAAAATAGCTTTGCGTAGCAAGAATAGCAATGAACTATAAGGCAGGGGGAGGACGGAAAAGTCTTAGAATATATATTTCCATGGTGGCATTCGCTATGACGAAAAAAAAAGTTTTAAAATAATCTTTCGAAACTCTAGGCTTTTATTTTACTACATCAACTTTATATTCAAAATGGAAAGAAAAATCTAAATACAATTCGCTATATGCTGTTTTTGGAAACGGACTTTCAAAGATAATGGTTGTTCATTAAAAACAGTTTCTTCTTCCTTGATGTCGAAAAGAAATACATTAAGGTAATTGTGCTTAATTCGATACTATTTCCAATGAGTTTGGCACATTTAGGGTATGTTTCACATTTTATTAAATATATAAAATGTCAAATATAAATAGAAAAGGATTGATTATTATGCTTTTAAGTCAAAACTAATTTGTTTTGAAGGAATCGAATTATTATCTGTAATCTAAGCGGTGTCACATTTAGGTCATTTTTGCCAAATGTACAGTAAGTTAAAAACTAAATGAAATGCCCAAGATGCCTGAAAGTGACAATGCATTTTATGCATGAGAGTTCATTTTAATTTTATTAATTTAATTGTTATCTGTTTCTTAAATACTTAATACTGCGTTAAGTATTTAAATTAATTAATCTCTATAATAAAACCGTAAGTCATGTGACTGTCATCAACATATGCCAGGCGGCCATTTTTATTCAAAATTATTTTTCAAATAAAACTGCATAAAAGTTACATTTTTAGAAAGATCGTTCAAAATAAATTAATTTTCGAGAGATGACTTATGTTCATTTATGTATATATTCTGCAATAACTTCAGTTGAAATTAGCTTCTCAGTTCAAATTCTCTATCCATAAAAGTAAACAAAAAAAAAAAAAAGATTCATTCGTCATGAAGGGATAAAATATTAAACCATTAAACCATGGAGATAATCGTTCGTAAAGTAAGTTTTCCGTGAATGATTTTTTGGAGCGCTGCCTGGTGTGAAAAAAATAATTCGCACCAGGACCTGTGAGAAAATTAAAGTTTACCATAATTCCGTTTGATGAAGTGCTTATACAACTCAACTTCCTTCCGAATATTTTCTTGACGTAAGTTGAATGTAAACAAATACAACTCATGTAATAATATTTAATGAATCAATTTTTGAAATGATCAGTTAATTTGGTATTAATGTATTATACGTGGCAGAAGAGATATCACCGAAAATGATTGTTAATCGCCAATCATATTTACCATTGTTAATGACTAATCGCGTTCAAGACAGTAATTTAATATACATTTATGAAATACATAATATTATGAAGTACTTTTATGTTATTTGGGCGCAAATCTCGCCAATAACATTTTTAAAATAGCCAATACCAGCTTTTATTTTTCGCGTGTGCAAATTAGAAACGATACTTTGATTTTTAAATCAAATGTTTTAATTTATGATATTATTTCTTATTTTTCTATTTTCTATTTTAAACTAAAAGTGTGAACGGCGTGAAATTTAAATTCTAACAGCTGTCGCAGACGCACCGGGATTGGCACGATTTTTGTTTTGCGCCATTTTGTCGAGAAAACCCCATTTTCAGGTACCTGTTAGAGATTGCTAAAACAGCATGATTATTTTATTTTATTATGAAATAGTTTATTTTATATTTAAAAACACAAAATTTTATTATAAAACACACACAAAGGTTAATTTATTCAGCCAATAATTATATCGCCAAAATGATATCCAGTGCGTCTGCGACAACTGTACCCAAAAGGACCCATCATTAAAAATGGCAAATAATATAAAATCAAAGTAAAATAATACAAAAAATAATTTCATGTACATTTATAAAACACATGAAATCATATTGATGGCGTTTATGGCACATTATTCAAGATGTTTTAGATGAGAATACTGATAGATTTTCTTATCTTCCGTAATCGAGTCTACAGCCAAAGTTAGCGAAAAATAAAATAAAATATTAGCAACAATATAGTTCAGTGTAAATATGGATATGATTAAAGATTTTCACAAAATGAATTTCATTGCATCAAATCGTATTAACTAAAATACGTTAGTTGGCAATGGACCCAATTACGGAAAATTACTTAATATGTTTAAGAATCTCTGCATTAGCGAACATATTGCAATTGGTAAGCAAATGGGCATGAAACATAAATACTTAAATGGGATAAGCAGCTTTTGTCAAGAAAAATGAAATACATAACAAAAATATATATATATGCGAAATGCTACCGTGATTGCAAAAATTCTTGACTTGTCTGTTAGAATCTTCCGATTTGGAGAAGAATTAAGGAAAAAAATTAAATTAGGAATGAAAGTAACATGTTACAATGTTTAACATACATTTAAGGGAGACCAAACTGGTCGCCAGTGGCGGCTATATTATATAAATATTAAGTATTTAATTGGATAATGAATCAACAAATGAATAACAAATTCATACTTTAAACACTTTTAACTTTGACAATAAATAAACAAGAACTAATAAATGAATAACCAATACAACATTATCGCAATGAATGTTTATTCTATACAACTGTCCCATAAATTATTTTGTTTAGACTTGAGAATTCTTATAGTTGTGCTGAAATTTAACAATTGTGGTAATGTCACTGCCCAACTTCCTCAAGTCCAATAAACATAAATCCAATCAGAAGAAAAAAATATATTTAATTGAAATACTTCTAGCTATTACGTGGTTAATTATTAATTTATTTTTCGTTATACAATTTCTGGTTTCAGCTGATTAAAAAAATCCGTAAGGATGGTAGGTTATGTCTTTAATTGTATTCAGTTCATAAAATGTTTTTTTTTCGGCGTTCTCGCTTCTTCTAACTTATGGAACTACTCATTAGCATTGTGCATACTTTGACTTCTTTATCATATTAGTGGCAATAATATCTGGAAAAATTCCCTCTCATGCTCAATGATTACCTGGCTGCCAAACTTCTTATTATTTTCAGACTCTTCAATTAGCATTCTATCAGATAAGCAACCTGAGTGATCACAAAAAAAAACATGTAATATAGAGGGAATAATATCGTATTTCCTATGGGCCTTACATTATATCAGCTTTAGCATCCTAGGCAGCTTGTTGAACCTCTCGAACTTTTTAGAAGCCCTCTTAGGCTTTTAATTAGAAATTATATCGCGAAAGAAAAGTAAAAATTGTAAATGGAATTGTATTAAATAACCCATGTTTATTCGATCATAAAAATATATTTTAAAAAATTAATTAAAACACCACTATAGACAATAATTCTGACCTCGAACCCCATGTTTCTATGGGAAGATGTGAAAGATCACTTTTGCATTACCCCTTACCTCTTGAATTCAAAATTTGATCCATTGGTCATATTTATTTATTTTTTGCTGAAATACACACCCCTGTTATTGCATCAATTTTTTTTTAATTATTTTGTTATAAATGAATGATTTTTTCTATTTTGATCATTTCAAATACGTCATTAAGTACTCAGCCAAATAAAAATATTAATATATCACCATGTGGAAACTCCTAAATATATTAATTCTCAAAGTGCAATCATTCACAATTTCTGTTTTTAAATATCATTTTAATTTAATATATGAAAATACCACATAAACTTAATTTAGTATGTCGGCTGAGAGGTTCTCCGTATTTGAAGGATCCAATTCAAAGGTCTAATACTAGGTGTATCAAAATATCAGACACCAAAATGCGATAAAAATTTTAAAACAATTGTAGTTCAAAACATGTCGGTTTTTCCACATTCACTTCCGGTAGATGAAATAGATCTTAAATGCCGTGACATTGATGGGAATATTTTACATTCAAAGATTGAAAAAACGAAATGGTAATCTTGATTTCGAAATCATTCCCCGCATTTAGGAAATGTTGTCCGAGTTTGATAATTAAAGATAAATACTGTAATGGGAAATTGTCCTTGAAAAAACATTTTAAACGTAGTAACATTTTTCGCTTTTTGTTCTAAAAATTCAGATGTTTAATTACGTCACATTTATATACAATTCTTGTGTTACGATTTTAGGTACAAGAGCTGTGTCGCATTTATGGGTCATTGCATTGAGGCAATTATCACATTTAGGCAGTACCTTACAAAATTTTACTAGTTTCAAACTTAATACTAAAAAGCATAAAAGATTTTGTTAATACATTTCGTTTGATTTGTGAATAATGGCGGTCGGACCAACTTGCCCCACCCCGCAGAGAGCAATGGATAAGCTCGAAGACACTTTTGTCGTCGATTCATTAAAGGAACTATCCCCTTTTTCGCGACTTTGTGTCTTTAATTTTAAGAAAATCGTTTTTAAATTTTCCGGTGGGATCTTCCTTCTCTTGACGACAAGAACTATCCAAAAATTTCTATAGCAACTGTAAGCCACTCAGTCTTCCTGTTTGGATGTTGGTCGAGTTGGAAAGGCCGTTTTATAATAATAAGTTATTTCCAATTATTCCAGTTACAAGAACATTGAAATCTTCAAATACTGAGTGTTCAAGAACTCAATTACAGGATTGCTACAGACCAGCGAATTTTTCAGGAAAAATACCAGTATTTTCTTTTTAAAAACTCACCTTATTCAATCGCCTTATTCAATTAAATTAGGCACGTTTTTCTGTTGGAAAATACTGGTATTTTCCCTGAAAAATTCCCTGACACCTGGCAACTCTTAATTACCAATGAGGCTAGCACATGCCGCTATCGTGCACAAGCTACAAATATTGACTCTCCATCTTGCCATATTCCATGAGTAAACAAGATTAACGAGTTAACATTTGTGCTGATTTAGGTAGCAATAAGAATATTTGAAATAAAAAAAGAGTTTCTCGGAAAATTTGAATGACTATATAAAAAAAACAAGAACGAAAAATCATGCGTCAAGCATAGATTATGTAATACTTTCCAACGCTTCCAAAATAATTTTACAAATCATTACCGTTTAATAAGCTGAAAGACAACATCTAAGTAAACAATTTGGAAGACGCATAACATATTTAAAAACGTAATTTCAGGAATTTCCAACATATACAATATTCGGAAAAATATCCGAAAACTTTTATTCAGCCCTGTATATGATCTATAGATTTGTATATATACTACATAGAATGTTAAATTTTAGTTTAGTTAGGAAACGCGTAGCACTGTTTAAAATTCTCCCTCTGGAGTTTCTGTCAATAAACGGAAATGTGTTCGGGAACTTTTGTGCTGCCCTGTATATGAAATACAGAATTTATACACACCAATTAATAGAAAAAAGTGAGTTAAATTTAAAATTCGCGTTCAGTAACTTAAAACGCACTTCCAGGTATTATTGTTAACAGACAGTAGAGAATTCTTTTGTGTGTCCCTGTAAATGAACGATGACTGCTATACACACAATATTCTGTAGTAAATCTCTTGTAATGCACTTTAGTGATCTATATAAATTTCAATGCGTTTAAAATAGTGAAACATTATTTAATTAAACCGCAAACGATTTCTCTCCATAGACGTAATGTAACGGAATTCTTTTGGCTGTCCTTGAAAAGTAACTATAAGTGCTATGCACACCCTATTCCATATTAAGCTTCTTGTAATGCACCTTAGTGATATATATAAATTTCAATGCATTTGAGATTGTGTAACATCATTAAAATAAACCGCAAATGATTTTTCCCCATAGACCGTAATGTAACGGAATTCTTTTGAGTGTCCCTGTAAAAAAACTATAAGTGCTACACACTTCAGTTGAAATAGTTAACATGCTATAGATAACGACAATAGCATATAAAAATTGCAGGGCAATCCGAGCCTATTTACGAGAGTTAGAGCACGGACAGACGGCAGACTGCCATACAGCCAGACAAACCGAAGTCATAAACACTTTTCAACTAGGTTGGAAAGTGTTAAAAAGGCAATGATATTAAGATGGGAAGACAGCAAGTATCTAACTGTTATACAGGAACTCAATGGAGTGAAATTTTGCTCGAGTTATCATAGATTCACGAAGTATGAGTTCGTTCACGAGGATGAATTGGAAGGAATGAAGAAAGGAATTCTTAAGATTTTTGCAGAAGGAAACGGTTTTCTAAGCAAGGTTTAAGTACTTAGCCATATTTAAAGATAGTCCATTGTACTATTAATGAGGTTAAATAGAAAAGTATGTTGGTCAACTTATACAAGTATTTTATAATCATTTCTATGTATTTCAAGTCTTAATAAATGTTTATTTGTCAAAGTGCAGTATTCATTGGGATTAGGATCGTATCGTTGATCTTATTCCCACATTAATGATAAATAATGATACGTCTTTCAAAAAACGTATATCTACCAACTTTACACAAGGATTACTCAAAAAAGTTTTCATGATAGATAAAACTTTATCAATTTATATATAATATTTTGCTCATTTTCATTATTTGAATTTTTACCTTTAATTAATTAAAGGTAGCATCTCATTTTCTTCTTCTCTCAGGATTTATCATTAAATCTATAATCTCATCAAAATCGCTCAAACTAATTCCTTTCAAGGAAGTCCTAAATATAAAGTAGATTTTATTGGCGGATCATAATAAAACATCAGTTTATTTATTTTTTATTTATTTATTTACTTATTTTATTTTTTAAAAAGTCCTTCCGGCCTGTACCGGGAGGAAAAGGTAGCTTTCCTATATCTTCGTTTTAAAATTTTAGCTAATTTTACATGAAAACAGCAAGTTAAAATGCAAAGAAACGTTTACAAAAGATTCGTTAATACTGAATTTGAATAAGAAATTCGCCAAATTATTGAGCAATAGCCAAATTGGCTTCATTTATGAAGACTTATTTTGGTCGCCAAATTTGGCGATATTTCGCCAAATGTCGCCAATTTTGTCGCCAATGTCGCCAATTTTGGCGCTAACGGATATGAATATATAGTTTTATGCAGGGTTGGGTTTTTGACGTCAAAAACTGGTTTTTGACATGACAGTGGTAAAAACCGTGTTTTTACCGGTTTATACCGTCAAAAACCTATCATTTTCGATTATCCTCCAATTTACGGTGTAAGTGTAGCATACAATACATTTCTAGATTGATTTTACCTTGTTGTTCTTGTTATTATTATTATTTACAATTACATTTGTTAAATTTATTTAAAAGAAGATCATTTCCTAATATGGGAAAGATTTAAAAATACAAGAGTAAAAGAAAAGAACAATATTTGTCATAATCTTCACTAATATAGATTCTACTAACTGCAATTAACATTAAATGATAATAAAAGGTTATAATTATTAAACAAGAATCAATATACGTTTTTAATAAAGTACATTAAAATTATTTTAGAGATGTAAAAATGCTGTTACATTGTATGACAATAAATGTTAAGCATAGACTGGCAGTGAATAAATTTGAATATTCTTCGATATAATACTTTAAAATACATATTTTATGTATTTCATAAATGCAATTAAGGGGATTTTCATTTGCACTTCAATAAGTAGAATCTTAAAGTTTTGTTTTCAACAATGTAATAAATTGTACTGAAATTATACACATTGTTTAATCTAATACTTATAGGTTACAGGATTTCTTCAAAAAATTTAATTTGCCAAATAGCTTAAGATTATTGTAGAGATCTTCTAACAAAGATGTACATGTATTATTCTAATGCAATTCTTTTTTGTTTTTCTTGAATGGATAAATATACTTTAGAGTCTTTTTGATTCTGAATATTTTATGTAAAACAATTTAATATTAAAGATAGAATGAAAAAAAAAATGTAAAAACAAACTACTAAAAAATGGGTTTTTGACAGTTTTCGACATTTTTGACAAGGAGGTTTTTGACAGGACGGTAAAAACCATGGTTAAAACCGGTAAAAACCGTCATGCGTCAAAAACTTGCCAACCCTGGTTTTATGCGTATGATTGGGAAAATTATTACAACAATGAAAGAAAATAATTTGCAAGTAATGGCGTTAATGTGCTGTTTTGTTTTAAAATGTCAGCCACCCTAGAATTTCAAACTGCTTTATCTCAGCCATTTTTTAAGATAGAGGTAAACCAAAAAATGCTCTGGAATCCTTGTATCAAGGCCTAACACGTAATTAAAAAATAAATTTGAATTTTTAATTTTTTTGTATATTTATTTTAGTTTTAAATTTTTAAATGGTCGCCATCTTGAAACAAAATGGCGGACCAAGCTGGCCAACGAACTCGGTCGAGACATTGGTGAGCTTAATACACACAATTAGTTTCATCAAAATTGATTTATAAATACGAGCGTTATCGTATGACATAGGTCACATATATATATATATATATATGGATATATATATATATATAAATCAACATTTGAGCGGAGGGTGGTTTTGGGGTCTGGGGGTCATGATCGGTGAAAATATATCGAAATTTTCCGAAACTGCTTTCCTCCGAACGGCTGCAATAGGTAGCTTTATACTTTTTTGTATTGAAAGCTACCTAATATCCTTTTTTAAATAATCAACCAAAGATTAATGATAAAAACTGGCAAATATATTTTTTTTCACTTTCTACTAAATATCAAATTGCAAATAAAGACTCGTGAATTTATAATGAACGTCATTCCTCCTCGATTTGCGAATTGTTTCGTTTTTTAATTACGTATGAATTATTATCAATTCTATAACTCAAATCGGTATATGTAGCCTTCAAGTTAGAGAGAAAATAAATGGGAATTTTCTGAATTGGCGGTCTCTAATAAATATTACCGAACGTCAATTGCTTTATGATGAAAATTCAGCCTGCGAGTAATTAGTTTATAAGATTAAGGAAAGTTATTTACCTGATGCAATTAGATAAGTTTGGAGAAAACTAATTAATCATACGGAAAACTAAACGTAACAGTTTGTAAAGAATATTTTAATCCAAATAGAATATGCAGAAACAACTAATAATAGCAACTAATAATTTGGAAACACCATACGTCTCTACTTTATTCGTTTATTATTTGTACGGTTTTTTTTTTTTTTTTCAATTTAAGAAATTTATATCACAAAAGAAAAAAACATAAACCGCAATTAGAACGATGTATTCGTTAGTCTTCATTCAATTATTATTCCTGTAGCTGTATTTAGAAGAACTAGGTACCCTGAAAACATATTATCAAAAGTTTATCTATAAACTAACGATTGTTATTATTCAAAACCTCTGACTACCACTATAGTTTAAATAACGAAAAATACTATAAAAATAGTACTAAAAATAGAAAACAGAATAACAACATAATGAAAGGGGGGAAATCCATCGAAATATCAACTTTAACGAGCATTTTTTTTCCAGCGTACAAACTAACAACTATTTTCTGGTAGCAGTTCATTTGTTAATTTAAACAAATGTTTCTCAATTTTTATTTTACCTCACAACGCACTTAAACCTATGTTTAAACTTCCACGGCACGCTAAGATCATAAACAACATATGAAAGAAATTAATGCATCATTTTAAATTTATTTACTAACACAAAATATTTCAGAATATATATGTGTGTGTGTGTGTGTAATTTGTAATAAAAAGTTTTTTATACGTCTAAAAATATTTTTTGCTTTTATTATAACACTTAATGAGACATCTGAGAATATTTTCTATTTCAAGCTATGTAGAATTTTCTGATACGCTTTCTCGTCTCATAAATGTAATATTGAGATCGGAAGATTTTATTTATTTTATTTTATTTTTATTTTATTTTATTTTTTTATAGTACTTCTGAAATTTGAAATTTAGAAGAAAGCAACAAATTTTAATATTCATTGTTGACTATTCTTTATTGCAATTCTTCCTCATTTCTTATATTTGTTAATCTGTAATATTTTGTAATATTTTAATTTTCTGACGTGACTGCACACGAGTTTAAAACAAATGTTTTTTTTTTTTTTTTTTTTTTTCATTATTAATTTTAAACCATTTTCTGCATATATTATAATAAAAGTATACGAACACTTAAACTTCTAATAAATGCATTTTTACTCCACTAAATGAAGTAAATCGTATAATAGGGGATTTTTATATCTGAAAGTAACGATACTTCTGTTAAATGGTAAAATCTTCATGGAGCGGGACTGAATATTTTCACGGCAAACCTGGGATCTTCTCATGGCACGGTTGAGAATCACTGGTTTAAATATATGTATCATTACCACTATTTTAAGGATCTTATGCTTAAAAAAACAGTAGCTCACTTTAAATTTTGTGGAAGACACAATTTCTAAACAACTGTTGCGTTTTACATCGCAGCAGTTGGTAAATACGGGTATTCTCGCTTAGTGTTGTTTCGGTTGACGCGATTTTCAATAAGTGCGGTAAACTTTTTTTAGATGTTCCCTTGATTAGCTCGGGGAAAATTTCGATTACTGCAAAAATGGATGATGCTTTTTTCCAGTAAGACGTCGTCGAATTTTTTTAAATAAAATTTTCATGAAATGCCGAAAAAATAAAAAAATAAAATAAAATAAATATAATTTAACAAATTACAATAGCCATTGGGAAAATGTTCCGAAAGCTTTTTTAATAAAAAACGTACTTTTGTGTTATAGCGGCCCCCCACAATTATGATTATGCTAAGGTTGCAGTTAAGATTTCGCCAAGATCATCGCAAAGCTTATATATGCATCCTATATACCCATATATATATATTCCAAACACGCCTATATGAGCCATATACGTCATTATACACATATTATTCACGTCTTATATGTCGTATATACATCATATACACATGTCATATATATACATCATATATGCATCATATATGACTATTACTTGGCCACATACGTCAAGAAATGTTATATATATCATATGTTATTATAATGTCATACATGCTTTTTAATTTGACGATAAATCTTGGTCGCTTGGCGATTCATAACACATCATTATTACGGAGTTTTTGGGGGCCGCTATAACACGAAAGTACCAAATTTACAATATATTAATGATAACAAAAGCAAAAATATTTCATCCTTGGGGACTGCTATAACACGAAAGTACCAAATTTCTACTTTATTTTTCATATCTGATAATTTGCATCTATCCTTTTTGTAACTTTAACATTTTTGTAATGATTTTATGCATTTCTATTGCCTATTCAAAGAAAAATTCTTTTAAAGTTACAGAATTTCGTTAAAAATTCTTCTAAAGTTACAGAATTTCGTTAAAAACGCTTAAAAAAATAAAATGACGACGTCAAGAGGTCCATTCTCGCCCGAAAACAACAACCATTTTCCCAATGGTTAAAAAGAATAGCAACTTTTAATTTTTAACACTTCTCCCATGTAATTATTCGAATTAACTGTCGCATTTTCACTCATATATGGCCTTGTTGTGTCTTACACCATTTTATGGATGTTAATTCTGCTGTTCAACAGTACATAAACCTTAACGCAGTTACGAACGTTATCCTTGAACTACTAAACCACTTTCCAACATGGAGGCATTTTTTTGACAACCTTTTGCGTTGCACCTCCATGTAGCTTCATCAATAGTAACATACAGTTTCATATCATTGTTATTTTTGCATAGTTGATTGTTACTAATTACGTAAAACCTTTCGCTTTTGAAAAAATGAGATTGCATCCACATCAGTACTAGGTAAATCAAAGATTGTTTCCATATTCATACAAAAAAATACAGACGAATAAAGAAAAGAAATACAACATTGAAATTAAAACAAAAACACATGAAAACGTCCTGGCACATCAACGAAATATTCAATATGATGATAGCGTAAACACGTGATGTTTCTTTAGGACTGCAAAACATTTGACGAAATTTCACAACCTAATATATCTCTGTAATTTGGATATTTAATTTAATAATATATTGAAGTATTAACCAATTATTCATCGCCAAAACATGAAATCGTACGGCTCTAAATGTTAAAATAATGTTATGATATCATAAAAATGGAATCTTGGTGATTTTCTTTAGTTTTGTTTTCGTTCAATTTGAATTAATTGATGTAATAGTATTTGTCATTCATTTTTCACTACAGTGTTTTTTTTTTTATGACGGATAAATTGTTCCTACTTTTACTACATGATAATAATACTGTTTCTCAAAATGCATCAAAGATAAGCCTCAAATTACTCAAAGAATCATACCTGAATTATCTAGTTTTTTCAGCTATTTTTAGCTCCGAGATGTAGATGAGAAATTAATATATTCATTTTCTCATATACAACGTGTACTATTTAGCAACCCCATTTCTTAATTGTTTCATCTATGCCTATCCAAATAGCACCATTTTTATTGCCATTTTTGATCTCCTTAATAACTTTTTTATAAAATATATCAACGTAATTTCTTCAGATAAACACTTCGTTAGTTATAATCTTGTTTGCGCAAGTATGAAGTTTCAGAAACTGAAATTATTCAGTTTCTTAAATGGTATATTCCTCACTACAATTTCCCGAACTAAACGAAGTACAAAGCTCAAATATGGCCCGAGCCAACACCTACTTTATTCTCTGCAGAGTAGAGAGTCAAGTAGGTGTTGCCCAAGCGCGCTTTCTGGCACCTGTGCGAGCCATCTTTCTAATTTCTAACTATAAACTTGAGTTCGGACTTTAATTAAATTCTGGATATTACGTAATGCAATAAAATGTATATTATGCTACAATATTTTAGCCTCTCTAACTAACATATCGGCACAGTTAGGCAGCTCGAATACCAAATGGTTGAAGTAAGGTGACTACTTTTCACTTTTTATTTAATATTGTTTTATTTTATTTACTATTGTTTTATTTTATTTAATGTTTTTTATTTAATATATACTATTATATTTTTTCCAGTTTATATTTTCTTTTTTTTTCAATACAAAAAAGAATGTATGCATTTCGTTTACAAAAATTGTAAATTTTTCAGTTTTTTATGTTAAGAATCATTCATTATTCCTGATAGAAAATTGACCATTTTGAACTAGACAGTGCATGCCAAAACTTCTGCCTCATAATGATCTGACAGGTCTCATTTTCTCGTCAAGCTGGTTTTGTACAAAATTATCTCTACCAATCAAATTTATTCAATACATTGCTTCCAAACTAAAGCTGATCGCTGATTTTGTGCCCAAGAACATCATTCACACGCGCCGTCTAATTCTAAATGGTCTAAGTACAGTTTTCCAATAGAACACAAGACCATAATAATTTCGCACTTTTTAAGAAAGTCTCGTTTAAAAAAGAGAGAAATTCAGGGCGAACCATTATCTTGGTAAAAATTTTACACAGCGCAAGACTTTTCCTAACTAGTATCGGTTTTCGGTTTTTGCTGCGTCACTCGAGATACTAGCGTCTCTCATGATATGGTGAGAATATATGATGAGAATACATGGATGAAGATTAGTCATCGTCTAGTGATATGTTTTTTCGATTACTATTTTTTTTTTCACTGTTGCAGATTAAGAAATAGCTTTTTTTCTTAGAATCGTATTTGTCTAAATCCAAAATTTGATAACCTTTTCCTTATTGTCCTTGTACTCCCACGGCACCAACTCACCAATTGCACTCAAGTCATTGCTGATTAAATTACTTCAGATTAATTCTTCTATTTTTAAAACTCATACTTTTTATATTTGTGTCCTTGGTGCACTTTTAATTCCTTAAAAAAAAATTTTAACTGGTTTTGTTTAAGCATAATTTTCGTACTCAGGACGAAGTCGTATTTTCACCAGATTCCTTTGCCGTGTCCGCTTGCCATTTGCACATAATACAGCAATATCAGTTTTTTATTGCGGGTTTCCCGTTGTTTATTGCACATTTTACATTATTTATAGTTGCTTTTTATAACTGAGATTTAACTGAAATTTCATAATTCTAATCAGAAATTTTTCATTTCTTTTTAATTATACACATAACTATCTTTCTAGAGCATAGCTAAATGAATGAAGCATGACACTTGGTACTATGGACACTTTAAAACAAATTCTAATCGACACACTAATGCTTGCATTCCATTACTTCAAACTGTGATTGGCTATTCCAGCTTGTTATTTTTATTATATCACTTAAACTCAATCCAGATTGTGTTTCTTTGAAAATTATGGTTCTAGATTAAATTTATAACATTTTTCGTTAAAGGCAATGTTGAATTCAGGGGGTGGCACATTCTCTCCACAGGAGCATCGAAATGCCCCACCCTGAAGATCTAGGATTTTATACTTACTAATTTCTAGAACTGCAATCTCCCACTTGAACCCCACAGTGTCCCTACCGGAGAAAAATGTCTGAATTCATCACAGATTAAAGGTATTTGCAGTATTTTCTCCTTTCAATTCAACATAATATTTGCATTACACTAAATATTTCCTTTTTTCTAAGCGTATAAAATTAAAAACATATTTTTTTAAAGTGTCCTCAATTTTGGCCGCTATTGTATTTCCTCTATGTTCAATTATAGTGACTTGCGCCTGATATTTAACCCTGATATTGCGTTCATAATAATCCTATATATTATTTCTCCTGTCAACATCCCTTTTTCTCAGAAAATACGAAACGCAGAACGACGAAGGAGATAGCATATGAAAGGATTTTGAACAGGCTTCTGACATAGCACACTTAACATTTCGTTAAAACATGTTTTGGAATAAAAATTGTAGTTAATTAAAAATTAAATCGGCATTGTTATCATTAATGAAATGAAAGGTTTTCTCAAATCAGTGTTGCCACCAAAATAAAATACTGCATTATCAGATGACGTCATCCTATAATGCAATTGAAATACGATTGTTAATTTATTTCTTGCGCGTACTTTAAAAAATATATCGAGCTTTTAATTGGGATTTTATTTAATTTTTACGCGTGCGTCAGCTATCTATATATTTAAAACGCTAAGCGTTTTGTTTCCACAATCCGTGAGAGCAAACTACTACATCAAATTACATCATGCTTTTTTTAAATGAAAGATATTTGGTCACAGATTTGTTATCGTACATTCGTTGGTTCGAAAATTTAACTAATTAACCGTAATCTTAAATTAAAATTTTACTTCTGCTTATGACGTCATAAAGTCGACAACTCCCACTGTTGCAAGGCATAGAGTTTATTCTCTAAACTCTGTGGTTCGCCAATCTTTTGACATTAACTAATATCAACCAGGTAATATTTTAACACTGTTGCGACGTACAGAGTTTATTTTCTGAACTCAATGATTGCGAGCATAAAAAATAAATATTAAATATTAAAAGCACATGACTTTTAGGCCGAATTTTTAATTTGTAAGTTAAAATATAGTTAAAATGTTTAAGTATTTCGGTAAAAATATTTATCCGTGTGTTTTATAAGCAAATAAAAATTCATATTTACTGTGACGTCACGGAAATATTGTACATTGGGTTCATTTTATCATTAAGCATTATAACTTTGTTAATGCCATTTTTTTCATTACAATTAAATGCAAAATATATTTTTATTTGTATGCATGGTGCTTAAGCATAAATGTACGTGTGAAAAGTTTGTACCGGTGAAAATGATGTTATGCTTAGCTTGAAATGCATTTTAACATTGATAAAACTAAAAAGAAAAATTTATATGATTGTGTCAACATGGCGTAATATTAACTGATATTTCAATTTTTAATTTTAAAGATTAGAACTGGAGCCTTTATTGGTTGCTTCATCTTGATTGCATACCTTGATTACATGTTACCAAATACTTTTTTTAAATTATAGGATTAAGTTATAGGAATTATAGGATTTAAATTATTAAGATTTCCCTTTTTAATAAAAAAATTCACAAAAGTAAAGAATTTCAGGAAAAAAAAACTTGAAATAATGATTGTATTTTTAGCTAGAATAAACAATGTAAGGCTAATATTTTATAGGAATTATTTTGGTAGGTTTGTTATAAGTTCGTTTAACAGTTCCTTATTATCGGCAAAGTCTTATTTCTTTCACTGTGAATTTTGCTTTCGATGCCAAAAAATGTTAGTCTACTTTTGGACGCCAACCAAAACACAGTGGCAATATTTAGAAATGTATAACGGTTGTGACAACAAACGGCACTATCGCTTTAGCTTTCATCCCGCTTACATCACTTCTAAATACTAAAAATTAAATTTTTTTACTACATTTTACAATTTCAATTTTTACATCCTCAATTAGAAAAAAAATTAGCTTTCGATTGAAATTATTTGAAATCTGCCGCTTAATTTAACGACTTTTTAAATAATTTTCAAGCATGAAATATTTTTCAATTCTATCTCAACAATGACCATCCGTTTGTTTTAATAATGTAAAATAGCCCCTTGGAAAGTTGCAACAATTGAAAATAGGTATCCCTAACCTTCATGAAAAGTGAAAAAAAAAATAATAAAAACCTGATAAATCATAAGATCAGATTATCCATAAGATAGAGTATTTTGGCGCTAATATAAAATCTGTCAAAAGAAAAAAAACTATTTTTAGTTTATGATTAACATAAAATTGATATGTTGAATTCGTTGATGTATATGTTGAATCAGAATATGCTAGGAACTGCTATTTATTATTTTTGTAAAGATCTATTGGATATTTAACTGTATAAGAGACCGACTGTGATGGAAAAGGAATAATCATCATGATTATGTAAAGGGATAGAAGAAACCATACAAATAAATTACAATTGAAAACATTAAAATTCTCCCTCATCTGCATATTTATTATTTTTAACAAAATTCTTCATTTTTACATAAAAATTGATTAGCTTAAAACAATGGATACGTTTTAGAAGATATGGATTTGAAACGAACAATGATTAAAGAGGACATTTTAAAACTTTTAATGTAAACATTTTAAAACTTTTTTTAACGTCGAATTTCAACGGTGCCTTTGGACAGATGCAATACATGTTCACATAGGAGCTCATTCGATTGCATTATCACAGGGGAAGGGGGTGCTTATACTATGTTCTTTTATTTACTGAATATGAGATGAAAGTAGGAAATTTGTATGATACTTTATGATAGGACTATTTGTATGATACTTTATAGCTCCATGACTTTTTTTTTTTTTTTTTTTTTTTTGTCGTGGGGAATATGGTGGTAATGTCAAACTGATTTGCATTACACATTTGTTTACGGAGTGTTCATTTGGAGTTTGCATCGGAAATAGAATTTCACTGGGGGGGGGGATTTTTTAAAATAAAATATTTGAAAGACTGTTTCATACGAACCCTACTTAAATAATAAAGAAGCTTATTTTACTGATATTGTTATAGTATTTTTTTCCGTCACGTTTTGACGGGTTCCATCTAGTTTTTATTTGTTTTCCTTTTTTAATCTTGGCTGTGTATATGCGTACTGTATCGGAGCACCAGTAGATTGCGTAATTTAAGGATTATCTTCCTTTTAGATATACAGCTCATTAGGATTCACAAAAATTGTAAGTATTTATTTGGTACTTCTCTATTATCCCGTCGACCACTTTTCATAACAAAAAACTATCGCCAAACTATAACGCCAAATAAACGGGAGAACGTTGCCATTGGAATATCAAAATAAATAAATAAATAAAATATAAGAATTTAAGGACACAATTGTTATTTTAATTAATGAAATAACTAATAAATCAGTAAAACATAATGAAAAATACACGCAAATGTCGAATTAAAAACCACTTGATGACATAACAAACACGCATAATGCTTCTGACATCAAGTAAATGGGACTGCATATTTGGCGTTTAATCTTACAGTTTGGCGATAGTTTTTTGTTATGAAAAGTGGTCGACGGGATAATAGAGAAGTACCATTTATTTTTTAATATTTCATTAAGCTGTTAATACGCCAGCGAAGTCTGACGTCACTTAAATGGCTGTTGAACCACAAAGTTTGAACATCCCATGTTTAAGTTCCCATAGGGTTGCAAAATATTGGTGTACCAAATATTGTTTTATGTATTTAAGTCATTTCTGGAACAGTTTTTCAAAATCTGAGGAAATGCTTTCATATGAATTCCCTAAACGTCAGATTCAGTGTTTCAATTTTTTTATAATTCGCTTTTTTTTTTTTTTTTGCAGTATAGGAGTCTTGGCAACCTAGAGAAATGACCTTGGCAAGAAAAGAAAATTTGGCAAAAACTTTTCTGTCAATCTATTCCCATTTTCTTATACACAAACAATCATCATATATATTATTTCTGTTTTCAACATCCTTTTTTTTCTAGGCACATACGAAACATACAACGATGAATGAGGTATCCTTCAAAAAGTTTTTGAACAAGTTTCTCAGATAGTACACCCACATTTTGTTAAAACGCGTTGTTTGATTTTAAAAAAATCAGTTAATTAAAAATTGGTGCTAAACCGTACCAGGATGATTGCTCAAATTGCAGATCTCAAAGATTGCAGTGCGAAAGCTTCGCACGGGTCCTTCTGGTATAACATAAATCACAAAAACCTGTATCAGCAAAAAATACTGAAATTAGATCAAAAACATAGATTTAAAAAAAGGGGGGGGGGGGGCAAGTTTGTTTTTAGAATAGTTTCTTAACGATAAAATTTTGGAAATCTAAAATAGAGGGAATTTTTTTTCATGTATTAAATGAGTCTAGTATTGATAAGCATGCTAAAATATGTTAATATGTTGCAAACAATTACTCAAGTTCAAACTTGTTAGCACATTTTTATATTTAGTATTAAATTAAGGGATTTTATTTTTAACATAAAACTTGCCATGTAAGAATTTTAATTCTTCTTAAAATACTCGACTTAGTGTTGAATACAGAATGCACAGAAGAAACTTCTCACTGTTTGAGATTCCAAGCATTTATTTGTTAAAGAATATTCTAGAAAGAACTTGGCCCTTTTCACATGAATGTTTTTATCATGTTTTCTTCAACATACAACACTGAACTTCATCAAGCAAAATGCTTTTCTATTATCCCAATCGATTTTTCTAGCGCTTCCTTTTTGTTTACAGATTTTCCAATTTAAGCAATTTATTAAAACTATTTCATTAGAAAATGGAATTCGTCTACCGAAATAAGTATGTTTGTTACTGAATGACATCATCTAGCTTTTAGCCTTCATTTAAATTTCAATGATACATGAAAAAAAGGAATTTAATTTACATTTTCATTTGAAAACAAGAAAGAAAAATCGTACGACACGCATAAATTATGAAACACTTTCTAACATTTCCGGAATACTCGAGCTTCACTATTTAATAAGATAAAAAAAATATATCTAAATAGACAATTTAGAAAATCTTTAATACAGCTAAACCCTGAAATTCAGCAATTAACGCCCATAGTCGATAACATATTCAAATTCTTTTGCGCAGCCCTGTATATGATCTATAGATTTGTTTACACATCACATGGTTTTCTAAAATTTTATTCAGCTGTAAATCGCATAACACATTTGAAATTTTATTTTGAAGATATATGAAAAGAAGGAATTTAATTTACATTTCAATGATAATTAAATTGAAATGTAATCAATTTAATTGTCATTGATTAATGATAATTAATCGATGATATTATCATCGATTTCATCATCGATGAAATCGATGGTGAAATCGGTAAATACCAATTTCACCATCGGAATATTTTATCGAATATTTTCGGTATTTACCGCCCATAAAAGGTAACTTGACATTTTTTGTACAACCCTGTATATGATCTACAGATTTTTATACCTACCACATATTAAGCTAAAATTTAATTCATGTAGGAAATGCATAACAAAACTAAAATCCCACTTCCAGAAATTACCATCCATAGACGACAATATATCCCATTTTTTGCGTAGCCCTGTATATGAATTTATTTACATTCTACAAAAAATATCTTAATATACTAAATATAGTTAAGATGGGAAATGCTTAACACAGTTACAGAACACCTCTAACCAATTCACGACCAAAAATTGTAATACTTGCGAATTTTTTGCGCAGCCCTGTACATCAGCTATACAATTTATACACGCCCCATAATATACTACATTTTTTAAATCGTAAAGACACATACTGCAACTGGAAGCGCTCTTCCAGCGATTTTCGATCATAGAAAGTATTGTAACCGAACTCTTTATTTTTCTGTCTCTGTTAATAAACAAATAAATAATATGCACTCCATATTCTACAGTAAACATCTTTCAGTGCAACTCAGCAATAGATGAATGAATACTCATGAATACTACTGCACATCGTCTTACCTTGCAACATCGTCAGGAAGAGGTGTATTTCGTCAAACTGTTTACAGACAGCTACATGTAGATCAATTGTATTCAAGACATCTAGGGATTTGCCTTCCACTTACGCCCTCATAACTGATTAAACTGGACTCTAAAGCATCTCAATTGGCCTCCGCAACAATCAGATATTGTGCTCTTCACGAATGGTTCATGGTTCGATCAACAGACCTAGTGATTCTTAATTCTCGGTGACTGTTAATTTGGAGAACTCCTAGAATACTATATATGATGATAGAACGAGACGACAACAACATTTTGCAAAATGTGCGCATACAAAGACAGTGGTTTGTAAGCTTGGACCGGAATTGCTATCCTCGAACTCCATATCTTCCCTCCAGATACTACGACTGTTTCAGTACATGGATGACATCCTTCTCAATATTTCACCTATTTCTTGCAGCAATGGGTCCTAACTCTGTTTTACGGATTATGAGGGGCTTGAATTCACAGAGTCACAATCTAACCCAATACACACTGCTTGGTATGGAATGGCTATCAAATTATCCAAATTGAATTTCATTGAGCATTTATAGGAAGCGTTTGCATTCTCTCTTTGACCCTTCATGAGCTAAGGGCATATTTTTTTCCGTGAACGGGTACTGATACTACAAAATGTTGGGATAAATCGACGATGTCGGTCATGCATTTCAAGCAGAATTTAACAGATTCCATATCAACATATTTCCACCACTGAACTTCTTTGCTATCCACATATGCACAATCCTTCATTTTTTGCTTATATGTATAATTTAATTATTTGTTGATAAGTTTCTTTGCATTTCCCTACAACAGTGTCTTTTATTAATCTTCAGGATCAATGAAAGTTTCACTGAATTCAAATGAATACTTTTCATTATATGCACTTTTTTTCACTTTCTTGCTTAACTTTTGGACATGAGTGCATTGAAAGTTTCTACATTTCATAAAAGCTGTTGGCCTATATTTTATAAAACACTAAGATTCATTAGAAATAAAGAGTTAGTTAATTTTGCGTATTGTTGGTTTACAAATCTGAAAAGTTAAATAATGTTGAGACCAGTAATAGTTTAATATTTTTTTATTCAAATTTATGCACTGCATACGACTAATTTGATAAAGTTGGATTATTTTTACATCTTTACTAATTAAATAAACTACCACAAATTAATAGTTATCTCAAAACAAAAGTCTCATGAATATTCATTTGTTTAAGATTAAACTTTTTTATCCGCATTAGTT
The DNA here is from genome assembly GCA_963931845.1 of Maratus michaelseni. Taxonomy (NCBI): domain Eukaryota; kingdom Metazoa; phylum Arthropoda; class Arachnida; order Araneae; family Salticidae; genus Maratus; species Maratus michaelseni. The sequence goes on along the minus strand of OZ007589.1, from coordinate 93,832,673 downwards.
AAATGTCACATGCTTAATACATCTCCCAGTTTGTAAATTAACATACCTGATGAAATGGCAGCTAAAAAAGAAACAAATAAAACAACCCGTATCACTTTTCCGACAACAGCTGACAAACCACATCAGCTTGTCAAACAGGTTCAAGCGTTAAATTTTAATAAGCTGCTATTTTATCTTTCTCTCCGTTTTCTAAGATACCCCATAAATGAAGCCTGGTTAGAGTGTTGCCACTCAAAGTATGGAAATTTCTGCTTAATTAGAAGAGATATGAAACTTTTTAATATTAGTTTCAAAGGAGGAAGAAAATGTCGTCTGCGTTAAAACAAATCTTGTACGGCTAATTAAGAATTTTTTTAACTTTAGGCTAAAATACAGAACAAACAGTGATACAAAAACTTTCGTAACACATTTATTTAAATATTATTTTAATATTTCTTTTATAATATATAAATTTTCTGAATGCATAATTCATAATGTATCTTGAAATAATATATATAGTTAAAGTTGAAAAAATATATTACATTTAATCAAGGGCTGGAGAGGTATAGTTAGCAGAAAGTTTTGGTAAAATTTAATGTTTTTCATCAGCAGCTAGTTTCTTATTCATATTTAATTTTATTAAAAAATTCCAAGCAAAGCTAGCTGCTTTTGTTTCATTATGAATAAGCAAAAATCTGGTTAAAAAGTTAACTTTTCCCACTTGCAGCTAAAAATTTAAATTCTTTATTCATTCTTCTAGCCTTCCTTCTTTCTTTTCATTTATTAAAATCATGAAAAAAAAATGCGGTAATAAAATAAAATTTAATTTTTAAAACATTGATTAAAATGCTGCTTAATTTTCATCTCACATAATGCAGGAAAAGGAAAAAAAATAAAGTGCAATAGAAAAAGCAAAATATTTTTCTGGTTATCCCGGAATTAATAAAATGTTGGCTGTTAGTAAATTAAAACCTAAAAAGCATTTTATTAATTTAATTTTAAATAAAAATCGACATTAATCGGTTAAGAGATACATACAGGTTGTACATCATGTTTTTATTACTTTTTTAATTTAAAAAGTTATTTAAACTGTGGTTCCTAATGATTCACAATTTTAGGATTGTTTGGTTCCTAATTATTGCAAGGTCAGTTCTTTTTTATCAACCTTAAAAAACACTGAGTGATAGTGAACTGAAATGTCGATTCAAACAATAATTCAAGTTTATATAATTATATAGTTTTTAGTCCGATTTTAACAGCCTCATTTGTAATATAAACTTTATAGTAGACCTCCAATTATCTGACCCTAGCGGAATCAGAAATGACGTGTTTATTGGTGTCGCGTCGGTTAACCAAATGTGTCTCATACTAAGTGCCGGATAACTGAATGTAGTATGACCGGAAATCTGATGACTATTATAAGTCTACTTTTTCTTAACTATTTTTTTAAAAGCACTTCTAAGAAGTCTTGGGAAGACAAAAGAATATTCCAAAAGCTATAAAAATGGAAAAGCATTTTTAAAAAGCTTACTGCATTTACACTTTCAGCTTTTCTAGGGTTATGAGTTAAATGTTATGGAGTAGAGAATAGATTATTACTCTGATTTTATTTTTAAAATAAATATTTACTGAAATTTTTAGGCACATAAAATCATGATATGTATTTTTGAAACTAAGAAATAAGCATCCATCCCCACCCCCCTCTTCAACCGTTTTTTCTTTTATTAACAATAAAAGTTACTTTTCAAAAACATGCAACATTAGGAAAAGTTTGAAACCAGAGAAAAAAATCCAACGACGAAACTCAACTTTTGCGAGAATAAGAATTTAACAATATTCAGTTTAGGATCTCGAAGATGTAAAATATTTATGAGCTATTTGGTATAAGGAACGTCCTGTTTATTACAAATTACCAAATAAAAACTCTCTCTTTTCATCGTTTATACAAAATCAAATCCTCTCTCAAAGCAAATAAAGCTTGAAAAGCATTTCCTATGTTTACCTCGCTGTTTTTCAAATTTACAGAAGCCGCCACTAAAAAAAGAGAAGCTATAAAACTGCATAAAATTCACCGAATCATTTCTGAAACTGAACAATTCCCTCTTATGAAAAGAAAGCTGCAACACAATAAAGCAGTTTTCGAAATATCTTTTAATATTGCTTAATTTTTTACACTTTCTGTACTTTATTATCGTTATATAGTCTATCTCAAAATTTTAAGCACTCTGCAAATCTGGTTTAAAATAATTGAAGAAGAAAATATTTTATGCTAATTTACAATAAATACTCGACATTTAATCAAAATAAAATAAAAGAAGCCATTTTGGGTGGTTAAACTAAAAAATATATTTATTTTTATTTAATTTTTCTTGGAGAAACACTGTCTCAAAAGTTTAAGCACTTTATGCAATTTTTTTTTTTAGAAACACGGGATTGGCCGTGTGTAATGACGTTGTATGACATCATATTGCACTTTTATAAAAGTATAAAAGGTGGAGAAAATATTTCCTCTCGTTTTAAAAATGCCGAAGGGTAAAGAATTCACAAAATGCAAGACTTTGAAAGTTATTAAATTGAAATCCCAAAATAAAACTCTTACTGAAATTGCAAAAGGTTTAAATTGATCAAAGCGTGGTATATATCAAGTACTCTCTAGAATTGATAATTTTAAACGGAAACCAAGATGTGGACGACCACGTATGAAAACTGTTCAGACTGATCGGAGAATACGGAGATTGGTATCTAGACAAAATATTATATTTCCATACGGCAAATTAAAAATAATCTCAGTGTACAGGTATCCAAAGACACTGTACATCGACGTATTAAAGAGTGTGATTACATCATACTAAAGAAAATGGCTCGTAAACCGTCTCTCAAATTACATCACAAACAGGCAAGAATGAGCTGGGCTAAAAAACACATGTCCTACGAGGACAAATGGCTTACTGTTTTATTCAGCGATGAGAAAAAGTGGAACTTAGATGGCCCTGATGGTCGGAGCGAGTATTGGCATGATTTACGAAAGGAACCAAGGGCATTTTTCTGCAGGCAGCAAGGTGGTAAATCTGTTATGGTTTGGGGGGGGGCGCATTTGGATTCAATGGCCAGACCTCTCTGACTTTTCTAAAGGGAAGACAAGATTCAAAAAAGTATCAAGAGACGCTAAACCAACATTTGCTTCCATTCAGTGACATTTTGGGGGTCCTGAATGGACATTTCAGCAAGACAATGCCTCAATCCGCGTATCACATTCTACAAAACTTTGGCTTTCTCAGAAAAATGTTAAAGTTCTTGACTGACCAGCTTTAAGTCCAGACTTAAACCAGATAGAATGTCAGGGGTATTTTGACCCGTCAGGTTTATGGCAATGGGAAGCAGTATGACTCTGTTGAAGAACTCCAAGAGGCTATTGAGAAAGCATGCTACTCTTTGCCACCAGAAAGTCTGCCGTCTGCCGTCTGGCCGTGCTCTAACTCCCGTAAATATGTTCAGATTGCTCTGCAATTTTTATATGTTATTTTCGTTATCTATAGCATGTTCGCTATTTCAACGGAAGTGTGTAGCACTTATAGTTTTTTTTACAGGGACGCTCAAAAAATTCCGTTACATTGCGGTCTATGGGGGAAAATCATTTGCGGTTTATTTAAATAACGTTTCACTATTTTAAACGCAGTGAAATTTATATATATCACTAAGGGGCATTAGAAGAAACTTAATATGGAATAGGGTGTGCATAGCACTTATAGTTACTTTACAGGGACAGTCAAAAGAATTCCGTTACATTACGTCTATGGAGAAAAATCGTCTGCGGTTTATTTAAATAATGTTTCACAATTTTAAACGCATTGAAATTTATATATATCACTAAGGTGCATTACAAGAGGCTTACTACAGAATATTGTGTGTGTAGCAGTCATCGTTCATTTACAGGGACACACAAAAGAATTCTCTCCTGTCTGTTAACAATAATTCCTGGAAGTGCGTTTTAAGTTACTGAACGTGATTTTAATTTTAACTCGCTTTTTGTCTATTACGTGGTGTGTACAAATTCTGTAGATCCTATACAGGGAAGCACAAAAGTTCGCGAACACATTTCCGTTTATTGATAGAAACTCCAGACGGAGAATTTTAAACTGTGCTACGCGTTTCCTAACTGAACTAAAATTTAGCATCCTATGTAGTATATATATACAAATCTCTAGATCCTATACAGGGCTGAATAAAAGTATTTGGATATTTTTCCGAATATTGTATACGTTGGAAATTCCTTAAATTACGTTTTTAAATATGTTATGCGTTTTCCAAATTGCTTACTTAGATGTTCTCTTTTAGCCTATTAAATGGTATGATTTGTAAAATTATTTTGGAAGCGTTGGAAAGTGTTACATAATCTATGCTTGACGTATGATTTTTCGTTCTTGTTTTAGTAGAATTTGTTCTGCTCATGTCCACTTGAAAGATCCCATTCTCAATTTTCTTCATTTTGTTGACTTTGTTACATAAACATATGAATTGTAGAGTATACTGTGAAAAATATAAAAAATATTTTCCTGTGTCCTTTAACACTTAATCTACCAAAGTACAGCAATAAAAACTGCTATGACGGAATCACAAAATAACCTATGAAAAATTTCGCTTTACATCGATTTACGGCTTAGAAGGTATACCGCATAGTTTAACTGCATTGTATATTCTTTTTGCCAAGACGATAATATTGTTTGTAATTAAATTATTCAACCCAAATTCACGTTACGCAAAGTTTTTTTTTATTAAGAGCCGTATTAGTCCAGTCAAATTAGGTTTTTTTCTGGACATAATTACGAAAGTTTTCAAACTTGGAAATATTGTTTGGGAGGGTCTACTAATTAACATACTTAAAGTCCTGATGGATGGGGGGTGAGCGCGAGGGGGGGAAGGTAAAAGAAGGTACCATTTTTCGGTTTTTTATACGGGATTTGTTAATATCCCGTAATCTATAAGTGCTACGGAAAAATTGATAATACAAAAGATAAAGAGAATTAAATTCTCTACAAGATAGGTTTGCTACATTTTTCTCTAGCGTCCATAGTTAACGAGATAATCACATAAATTTCAATGCGTTTAAAATTGTGAAACATTATTTAAATAAACCGCAGACGATTTTTCTCCATAGACGTAATGTAACGGAATTCTTTTGACTGTCCCTGTAAAGTAAGTGCTATGCACACCCTATTCCATATTAAGCTTCTTCTAATGCCCCTTAGTGATTAAAAAATCAAACCCGATTTTTTGGCAAGAAATTTGCCAAAAGTCACACCAGCGCCAGAGAGCGAGTCAACGGCACTTACATTGCACTTACTTAACCTAAACTTATTTGAGTCCCCACTCCCTTAACTAACATATCTACCGATAGGTTGAATAACGGAGTTTCGTTGGGATAGAGGTTTATTTATAATAGAATGTACCCCCTGGCGGTGGCATGTGAAACTAACAGATTTTGGATTTTAGGTATATTTAAGGTTATTATCACTGTCCTGGGAAACGCCGAGCGAGTCAGCTAGTATAATATTATAATTAACACTATAAATACGGAAATATTTGTAGGTAGTGCATGTAATAGATGTGTATAAGTACATATTAATAAATATATTTACTACATAACTCATTTATTATGGTTTATTAATAATAATATTAATAATAAAGGGCTATGGAATTTTAAAAACAGAAATTTTAATTAAATTAATAATTATAAAGATACATTAAATATAATAATTATAAAAACCTGCGATTAATAATTATAAAGATAATACAGTTATAATAGTTATAATTACAAGTAAATCTGCAGATCAGGAAATCTAATGTTATTACAATTTTTGTTTCCGAAAACAGTTTTCATTGTCGTTCTACAATATTTAGATCTAAGAATTTATCTAAATACATCCTAATCTACTCTATAGCATTAGCTTACAAAAATCACCACCAAATAGGTATATTTGGAGACTTTTAAACTTAATGGATAGTCATTCATCATCGTGTCTACAGCCAATTGACAAAATTGTTAACGTGATTTGGAGCTATCTTTTTTCTTTTTGGAACTAAGTATTTTTTGTTATAGCATTTTAATACGAGTAGTATCCAGATTCAATTCAAAACCGTAATGTTAATAACATCGTTCATATTTGACGCAATTCTGTGTTGCAGACCAAATTACGAAAAATTAGCTAATGTTTTGTTTTCCTCAGCCAGGTTTCATATTTCTTCTTTCGCAATCGGGATTATTTGAATGAATATTTTTATAGATTATGAAAAACAGTAGCTAAGTAACGATAAAAGTAAAAGAAAAAAATGAATGTCAAATAAGTAAATTTATAAAACAAAATGTTTTACATTATTATTAAACATGTATGAAATTCCACCAAAATCTATTCTTTCGCCAAATGGAAATTTGAAAATCGCCTGAATTGCCATAGCAAAGCATTATGGCGCAAAATAAAATATTTTATATTTTCCAAATAAATGAACCAAATGTAACAAAATACAATACAGCTATATCCGGGTACCTCACCAATATGAATACTTAATTTCAAGAATGTCATAGTGGAAATGGAACATAAATCAACATCTTTTGAAATTTCCCATTGAACCCGGGGTAATCAAAATGATCAAGAACTTGAGTATAATGTTTATTCCTATATTATTTATTGTATTTTACGCATTTTTTATTTTTGTATATTTTATGTTAAGAGCCTACACTAGTCACGCGAAGAAACGCTCACGCTAATGTTAAGTCTATGGGAAGGTTATCCCGCGATGTCTCGCTCGCATTTTAATATTTTTAAATGATTTTTTTTGCATAGGATAGCTGAGGTCGATATCTATCGTTGTTAGTTTTTACTTTTTTGATTTTGGCTCCAGTTTTTTTTATATAAGGGTACTTTCGTTTTCAGAACCGGTTCCAACCGGTTCCAAAATTTAAAATGTCCGCTTATAAAAAAAAGTTTAACCAAAATCAAAAAAGTAAAAACTAACAACGTTGAAGATCGACCTCAGCTATCCTATGCAAAAAAAATCATTTAAAAATATTAAAATGCGAGCGAGAAATCGCGGGATAACCTTCCCAAAGACTTAACATTAGCGTGAGCGTTTCTTCGCGTGACCAGTGTAGGCTCTTAACAAAAAATGTCATTTGATAAAGTTATTGTTCAGGCTTCCATTCTTCTGACCACAACATTTATTAATGTCCGTTTAAGTTTAGGTTAAGTAGGTGTAATAATGTAAGAGCCGTGGACCCGCTCTGTGGCGCTGGTGTGACTGTTGACAAATTTCTTCATTTCTGAATGCGATTATCTCGTTACCTATGGAATCTAGAGAAAAATGTGTAAATCCTGTTTTGTAGATAATTTAATTGTCTTTATTTTTTGTATTAGCAATTTTTCCGTAGAACTTATAGATTACGAGATATTAACAAAAAACCGAAAAATTGTACCTTCTTTTACCTTTCACCCCTCGCGCTCACCCCCTACCCATCAGGACTTTTAGTATGTTCATTAGTAGACCCTCCCAAACAATATTTCGAAGTTTCAAAACTTTCGTAATTATGTCCCAAAATGACCCAAAATCTGCCTAATTTGACTGGACTATATAAGTTTTATAGTAGAAAAAATATCAGTAAAGCAGAAAAATAAGAGTAACTCGAAAAGTAGCGTATGTAGCCGGTCGTTGTACGGTTTGGAATTAGACTCGTCATTTTACCGCAAGTTGTTAATAACAACAGTTTTAAGGTTTAAAATATTGATCTGAAACGACATACAGTGAAAAATAGATTTTAAATTCATCAAAAAAAAAAAAAAAAAAAAAAAAAGGTTACAAAGTCTTTGGAATCCTAATAATATTATAAATCCGATTGTGTGCAAATATTAGGCTGAAGCCAGCGTCAAAATGGAGAAATTAATGGCCCTGTATTTTTGCATATAGGTGGATTATAACCCAGAAATGAACATAGACTGGTTTTTGTTTATTTTATTCAAATACTTTTCTTAATAATTCAAAATTTGATTATTTTCATAGGGAATCAATGGACATTTTTAGATAAAATTTAACCATTTTACTTTATTGTTGCTAGGGCTTTGATCATTGCCAATAAATAAAAATGCGGAAAAATAATTTTTCCTCAACAATTAAGTTTCAATTGAGCGATTTTCACGTGAAAAATGAAAATAATTCAAAAGAAGATGAATTTCTGTGATATTTGAAACAACTTTATAGAGTATTTGTCATTATAGATGAAGTATGAATATCGGTTACATTAAAAAAATCTTTTTCTGTCAAAAACTGCGTTATAATTAGAAAGAAGAATTAACAATAATTATATTATTAAGAAAAAGATTTCGCTTGAACCATGGAACTATGAAAAGGATCCTCCTTGGCTTGAACAAATATGACGTCATAAATAAAACTTGTATTTTCAAATATTCGTAATATTACAAAGAGCATGACTATCAGTGTATAATAAAAGTATATACATAATGGACGTCATATTTAAGATGAATAACTGAAATATTTTTTGATACTGATTAATAATAAGCTTGAATATCAGTTAGAAACAGATGTGAGTTTTCTGCTAAAATTCACATCATTATTGCCAGGAAAAGAAAATTAACAAGCATTATATCATTGAAAAGAGATTTCTTTGGGATCAAAGTGACGTCATAAAAAAAACGGGATTTTTTAAATATGTTTCAAATGGAGCGTATATCAATTTCATACATTAATAATCACTGAGTACAGTGAAAGAATAGAAAGGTAATGAACCGTAAAATCGGCTTGCAATATGTAGCCGGTTATCACTCAAATCATTAGGCTCAAGGGCTGACTTCATTGGATGGAGAGAGGCTGTACGTGGAACAAGGACTGGATTCATTGGTCGGGAAGAGGTTTTCAAAGCAAGCTGCCAGTTGTTTGGGCTGACTGTAGGGTTGCATTTTCAGCATCACGCCAAACATGAACATTTCATCTCTATTTATTCTCTGAACTCTGTGATTAATAATACAAGCATCAGTTGGAAAAGAAAATTGAACACAAGTCTATTAAGTTAAAATCTGACTGTGTGTATTTCACAACTACTCCTCTTAATGCAACGCGATTTACTTAATACCGGTTATCATTGATTCGAGGATGTCATATAAACTCTGAGAATTTAAAATTTTGAATTAGATTTCGAGATATTAATATTTTTTTTGTAAATTTTAACGAAATTTCTCTAAAAACGGTATTTAAATTACTCCATTTTTGTGGATAAAAAAGGAGAAACAAAACGGATTAATATACTTTTATGCCATTTTCTCAGTAAAACTGAAAAAAATTATTTTCTTTTCAATTTGAATAGTTGGTGAAAAAAAAATCTTGATTACAATAAAATTTCCGAAAAATAAAAACATATTTCCACATATTCAAACTTTATGAATCAATTTATTCTGCAGAATTGGAGCAAAAATCGCCTGTCAGCATATTGTCAAGAAATCAAGATTTGTTTCAGCTATAGATTAAACCAAGGACACAAATTTGCTGTTACATGCAAACGTAACACTTGCAATTGCAAAGCTTTTTGCAACCCATGCAAACGTACAAACATGCAAACGTAACATTTACATGTAATTTGCACCCAAATTAATTTTAATTTGAACCGTAATAAATGTTAATTTGCAATGAAAATTACATGCAAAAGTAATGTTTACGTATAATTTTGGGTTGCAAAAAGCTTTGCAATTTAAGTGTTACGTTTGCATGTCATTTTGGGCTGCAAAAAGCTTTGCAATTGAAGCTCCTTGCATTTAGGTGTAGAATTATTCCTCCCTATTCACAAGAATTGAATTTAAAGAAAAAACATATACTATATCCAATGAATTATTTTTAAATGATGGCTGTTAAAACGTTTCTCAAAGTCGTTAAAAGTAAAATGGTTTATCAGGTAAAATTGACATTTCTTTTTACCCAATTTGTCGATTTACACGATTTTATTTGGCTGTCCTTTTTCCATTGGTTGCAGTTTCCTTTTCGCGGTTATTTGGCACAAAATTTTACTTTTTTTTAAACTGATTTATGTCAAGGCCCCTATAACAAAGAAATATCGTATTTTCTTCTATGAAATGTGATAAAGAGTTAGTTAATTATTTACATTTTTAATTATCGGGAGTGAAATATTTTGCTTGATTAGTACATTTATTTTTCTTTTAATGTTACGTGAACGAAGTCACGGGTAATAGCTAGTTTTTTTATAATTATTGCTAAGGGAACGGCGAGAAATTCTTGAGCTATCAAGACGTAGTTTTATACAGCTCGTGATTCTTTGCTTTGTTTTCGGAAAATTATGCGTGACTCGGTTCGGATTGAATAGAGTGTTGTGCAGTGGTTTTTCGAATTCTAATAAGTATTTTTTTTTGGCATGTCGTTGATGGGCGACTGTCAAATTATGGAAGATAAGCTTAACCAAATCGTTAATGGAATTATTGAACCTGATTTTTGCCAGCAATTTCTTACTAATTTCTCAAATTATGACGATTCAACTAAACAGCTATTCGCAGAATTTTTCAAATACTGTGATGAATATATTATGTCTCAGCATACCAAAGAAGGATACCTGAATACCGTTGCTGATCAAGAAGAGGTAAGCAGAACTTGCCAAGAGGCTTTTTCTTTGCTTAGGGAGCCATCTAATTATGATAACTTAATGCAATCAACTTATTTTTCTTTACTTTGTTTTACTAAATTTAGCCAATCTCCCTTTACTGTTTTAACTAATAGTAAATATCTAATGACTATATAACTGTTCCTAAAGGTACTAAACGTAAAAATAAATAGGAAAACTCAAATACGCCCCTCAGTAATAAATTTAAAAACCATCCCATAGATGTTGATGCTAACCTAGATGCTGATAAAATGGACCAAACCCCACACAATAATGACATTCCAGACCAAAATGCTGGCAATTCCAAATCTAAAATTAATCCATTCTATATTGAATTCAATGAGAAATGGACTGATCTCGCAAAAAGTATTTGTGATGTTAATACTGAAAAACCTCTCATAACTCTTAAGGGCGAACTCCTTATGGTTTTATGTAAAAATGATAATGAATCCTGCGAAACACAACGCTTCTTAGACAGAAATTCTAAGAAAAATACTACTTTGCACCCCAAAGAGCAACAATCAAAGAAAATCTGTATTCGTGGCCTTCCTTGCTACACTGAAAGTGAGATTATCACTGACAACTTAAAAGATTACGGATTTACAGTTACTAGGGCTGCCATGTTAAAAAATCGTAAAACAGGAAATCCTACGCCTATCTGCATGGTTAATATACTGCCGCGTCCCAATTTTGATGAAATTTTTAACATTAAAATTTCACTATCTCACTTACTATTCAGCCATTTAAGAGTAACCAAAAAGTCAAACAATGCTACAAATATTGAGGTTTTGGTCATGCCAGTAAAGTGTGTAATTTCATGCCTAAATGCTTGAAATGCGCAAGTCTACATCTTACTCCAGATTGCCCCCATAAAGGCCGTATTACTCCTAAATGCGCAAGTTTTGGACTTGATTACCCGGCTAATTACCGTGGCTGTGTAAATAATCATTATCGCTTAGAAAACAGAAATAACCTTAAAGTGCCTAACAATAATAGTGAAACTAACAAAGATTCTCAAATGCTAGCTGAAATCCAAAAGGACTTTAATTATACTAAAAAAATCACTTAGTAATAACCCTGCTACATCCCAAAATTCAAAAACTGAAAAATCAACTACAGAAAATTCTACTGCCCTAGCTGCGGACACTCCTTCCTCCTCTACTATAGCATCCTCTGATAACACCCTCAACTCTACTTCCAATCCATCCTCTACCTCTAACTTAACCTCGGCTCCAATCCCATCCAGTTATATTAATGCAATACCGGAAATATTCCAAACATTTAAAGATATTACAGAAATCTTCCAAATAACTAAATTCTTAAAATGTATCCAAAATATAGGTGCTAAATCTAAAAAATATACTAATCCTATGGAAAAGATGATTATTATTATTCAAGAGTTCGACACCCTTGCCAATGAGCTCAACCTCCCCAATCATGAACAATTCTTATCTTAACTCTCTTATTGTTTTAACCTGTATCTGCTGTTCCCTCCAAAATAAAATTAATGATTCACGGAATCCCAATATAGATGTAATTCTACTTCAAGAAGTCTTTATGCCTTCACGTAGCATCCAAATTTCTGGTTTCAACATTTACCACATACACAGCGCACTGGTTCAAACCAAGGTGGCACTACCATTTACATCAACCAACATAGTCCTCATTACACTGTTCAGAACACAACTTTCACCGGTCTTGATAATAAGGGAATTGTTGTACAATTGCCACATATAAATATTAACTTTGTTTCTGTATACGCTCGAGATTCACGACATTTCCCTATCAATGACCTTACATAACTCTTCTAACAAAATACGCACTGTTTCATCGCCGGTGATTGCAATGCTCAAAATCGACGATGGAACTGTCACTCAACATCTCATCGTGGCAGATCACTGCACAACTTAATCACGCACTTAGATCTCAGTCTCGATGCACCCAACACACCTACACACTTAGGGTATAGTAACTCTCGGCCATCCATTATAGATTTTGCCATTTCTGAAAATCTTTCTTTCCCAATTTCCTCAACAGTTATTAATGACCTCAGTTCGGAACATCTTCCTGTATTTCTTATAATTGATCTTGTTAACCCCCCCTTTCTCTTCCCCCTCAACTGCTGTGGATTGGAGTAAATTAAAAAAATATCCTTCATAATTCTGACCTAACTTTTCCTACTATCAATAACACCAATGATACTGACAATCCTGTAACTTCTTTCCAAAACCTTATTATATCTGCTCAAAAACAAGCTACTTATCATCATTTCAAAAATAATAATTCTTTCACTCTTCCTAATTATATTCACAATATTTGTAAACAACGTAATAACATCCGGCGACTTTATTAAGCTACCAGGGATCCCACCCTTAAAACTGTTATCAATCGTCTTAACAACAAAAATAAAAACTGTATTGCTAAAGAAAAACAAAAAAGTTGAAGTAATATCCTTAGTTCTCTTTCTCCCGAAGATTGGAAATATTAAGAAAAAACTTAATAATAACTACACCCCTATTCCTCCCCTCACTGCTTTTAATACTACGACATATACTGATAACGATAAAGCAGAAATACTTGCTAAAACATACGCCGAGCAGTTCTACCCTAATCCCTATCTAGCTAGCCCTGAACATTATTTTAATGCTCATTAAACTGTGAATAACTTCTTATCTACCCCTCCCACTGAACCCTTCCCTGAAATTCAACCTCTTATCATATCTAATATTATTAAATATCTCAAAATTCGTAAAGACCCCGGATATGATAATATTACTAATATTGCATTGGAAAACTTACCATTAAATTGTATTTTATATCTTACCAAACTCACTAATCTCACTAATGGTACTATTCTGAAATATTCTTATTTCCCTAAAAATCGGAAAACTTCTGTTGTTTCTCCCATCCCTAAACCTAATTGTATTTTACAAGATCCAGTTAACTTCCGCCCTATTTCACTTCTGCACTCTATCAGTAAAGTTGTTGAGCGCGTCATCAGGTCCCATCTCCACGACATTTCAGACAAAAAGAACATTCCTATAGCAGAACAATTTGGCTTTAGGCCTAAACATTCTACTCAACATCAACTTCTTCGTATTGTGGAGTTCCGTAGTGAAAACATCAAGATGAACATTCCAACTGTTGCTAATTTCCTTGATATCGCTAAGGTTTTCGATAAAGTCTGGCATGAGGGCCTTATTTTCAAATTAATTAAGCTCGGTATTCATGCCCGACTCACTCACCTCATACATTCATACCTTAGCGACCACTTTTTTTGCATCCGTATCAATAATATACGCTCTACACTCTATCATATACTCGCAGACATTCTGCAAGGCTCCGTCCTGGGCCCTACTCTTTTTAACATATTTTTAACGATATCCCTCGCACTTTGCGTACTTTACTTGCCCTGTACGTGGACGACACGGCAATTTATGCTTCTGCACGTCACCCATACACTCTTTATAAAATTCTTCAAAAACACATAGATGACTTCACAAGCTGGTGTACTCGATGTCGCGTTAGACTTGATGAACAAAAATCTTCTGCTATGTATTTCTCTAAAAACTTTACTTACCCTAACCGTATTAACATTAATATTATTACTATTCCCCTGGACTTCTAAATATCTGGGGGTTACCCTTGATAGAAGTCTTACCTGGAATAAACATTTTACAAATATTAGAGGCAAAGTCGCTGGTATCTCTAAATCACCTTCACCACTCCTCCAAAGCAATATTCTTTCTATTAAAAATAAAGTTATTCTATACAATGCATGCATCCACTCTATCCTAACTTATGCTTGTCCAATCTAGGGTTTTGCTAGTAACACCTATATGAATTATCTATATAGAGCCCATAATAAAAATCTTAGAATTATCAGGAATGGCCACCGTTACCTAAGAAACACTACTATCCGCACAGATCTCTGCCCTATCTCTTTAAAAAACGTAATGTCAACTTTCCAAAAAAAAATTATAAAACTATTTACAACATCTCTAACGAAATTATAGCAGAATTGCTAGACTATGATGTCTCCGAACCCACAAACCGTAAACGCCCTAAATATGCCTTATTAATTGATGATGAAGATTGAGTTTCCTCTCTCTTCAAGTAAACGTAACTTTCTTGTCTTTTGTCTATGTGTTAAAAAAACTGTATTTAGTCTGCCTAATGGCTTTTATTATAAAGTTTAATTTTTTGTAACTTTTAAACTAAATGTATGGGTCTCTGTAAGGAATCTTTTTTTAGATGGATTTTTTTTTTTTTTACTTTTTTATTGTTAAACTTCTATTTCTTTATTATACTTTTAAATATTTTTATTTTTAACTTTTTAAATGTTTTACGGCTCCCTATTTACCTCGTAAGTCGCTTACCTATAACCTGGAAGTTCAGTTGGTATGCAACTAGGTATTCCATTCTGCTAATTACATTGTTCCATTGCTAAGGGAAAGAGTGTGTTACCATTAAAAAAGCATAAGTAAGGCTAACAAGGAGACCGCCAAACATGATGCGCACAGATTTTGATGATTTTAAAGTATGTTGTAGGAGTCATACCCCTAACTATTCAGGTCAAAGGTTTCCTTCAAATGGGCTTTAGTTTTCGAGAAATTTCGGGTTAAAGTTCAGCATGCATTTCAAATACCCATTAGTTCGCAATCTTAAACGAGGTCTTCGTGGCTCTGTGCTAGCGCGCGCGACTTGAGAGCCGGGGATGGGGGGTTCTGTCCTCTCGTGTGACTTTTACCTTTTTTTAATAAATTTTATATGTTTTTCGTGTTATAAGTTTTATGCAGATTTATGAATTCTGCATCTTTGAACTTTTTGATATTTTCCTAAAAATTCCATTTACATTTTCGAATTTTTCTTGAAAATTTATAGTTTTTGCGCAATTTTTATTCTAATATTTCTGTTGATGAAAATCCAAACTATTTTAAGTCTTGATATCTCGTCTTTTTAAAATGATTCTTGTTTACATTTATGTATATTTAATTATTTATTTATCGTATTTATGAAATAATGCATTTTTTTAGCTGCATTTTCTATTTTTAAAAAATTTAAATGATTAAGAAAAAATTAACAAAATAATGTATCCTTTTAATATTTGATTTGTTCTAAATATATTGAAATATGTTAACTGCTGAAATACTAAAATATTTATCATTACCGACATCGACATTTTTAGTTTATTAAATATGGAACTAATTGTGTGATACATATCGCAAAAATATTCTAAACAAATTCCGCATTCAAAATCGACTTTAAATATATTCTTTACGTAAATTGTTTTAACAATACTGGAAGAATGTATAAATTAGCATATTATATATTCTTTAAAAACTTAAATTGTGATAAATATATTTAAAAATGCATTAAATTTGGAAAAGAAATTATTTCAAACGTGGTAATTGTCTTTAAAAATACTTAAATTGTGATAAATATTAAAAAATGCATTAAATTTGGAAAAGAAATTATTTCAAAACGTGGTAATTGTCTGCAAAGGATTAAACGAAATGGATAAAAAGAAAATTTTATTTATTCTGATATTACCGTAAAAGTCATTGCAAACGATTTTTTTTCAGGTATTTTTTATAGCTATTGTAATTTACAAACGATTTTTCATTTCTAGTTGAATTTTTCTGTATGGCATCGACTTGTTAGAATTTTAAAAAAATTAATTGTAATATATTATTTTTTATTTGTGCAAATCAAAAATGATGTTGAGTTTGAACTTTGCAGTTAAATGTATTTAAATAACAATATATATACAGCGTGTCCACGTATAACCTGACCGACCTTTATTTTCGCAACCGTTGGTCCTAGATACATACTTCCAATTACAAAAATGGTTTAAATAAGGTAAAGAATTACTTTTAATGCGATTTGGGTCAAGAAAAACATTTATTAAAAAAATACGAAAGTTAAATTTTTATATGGTCCCCCGGTCCTATAAGTGATATTTAGTAAAAATTTACTGTGACACTAACAAGTACGACAAAGAAAGTCCCATTCATCTAACATTAAAATTGACCGAGTTATGAAACTTTGAAATGCATGACTTATACCACTTTTTTGCATCTAAAAAGAGATGATTTCGGCCATGCTTTCAGGGGTCGTATATAAAGTACTTAAACTTATTTCAAGGTATCTGCGCTTTGAAAGAAATCGTTCCGAAAGAAACTATTACGATTGAGTTAATTTTTATTAGTTAAGTTTCAGATTAATTAAACTAATTGTATTTTAACATATGTTTTATTTTGAAAGGATTTGAGGCTATGATTTCTTTTAACAAAAATTATGTTATTTTCATAAGGTTTTATTTAACTTGCAACGATCGTCTTTCCAGTTTAAAATTTGTACTCGAAGTTTAACTCACTTTCAAATGTCCGATCAAAGTTAAATTTTACATACTGACTTAAATCCGATGACAATGTAATATTATTATGATTTTCGACGCTTACTATCTTATACATACTTATATTAGAGGATAACACAAAAAAAAATTCGGATAGATTATCGTCAACAAGTTTAAGAAAGAGTTTTAGATTAGATAATATAACCCTACGATGGTTGTGTTTTTTAACTTTTATAATTACGTTTTATGTATTTTTTAACGCTGAATAAAAAAATTGCCTTCACTTTTAACCATCATGTCAGGATTTTTCGCAAATCGTAAATTTCAAGGTTAAATAGCGAAAAATCTGTTATTATAAAATAGATGTAAGTTTTTTTTATTGAGTTTAATTTTATTTAATTCAATAATTTATTCAATTTTTCGACTTATACTAAGTTTCTTACAGCTAAACAGCTCAGAGGTCCGATGAGGTTGGAAGGGGAGGAGGGTCAATTTTAACTTTGAAATTTGCGATTTGAGAAAAATCCTGACGTGATGGTTTAAAATGAAGGTCATTTTCGGATTCAGCGCTAAAAAATACATAAGAATCAATTTTCAAAAGCTAAAAAACAAGCCACAACCCAAAGTTTGAAAGACAGTGCAATCTAACAGCATTTTATAATCTGTATCATTTTGTAAACAATTGAGGCTGTTGTTTTTCATGCTTTTATTTAACAAAAATTCTGTTATTTTTATCCTCTTATATGTTCAGTACAAATTGTATATTTTGAATTAATATGTCAGAGTGATTTTATAGATTTCACATTAGATTGTAATGTTAATTTTGCTCTCAACTATTTTTTTGATATATCTGACAATTTCTACTACATTTGTGAATGACCCCTATTTCGCAGCAAAAAATATACTCCAACTTTAAACAGCTATTACTCGGTGAGTTTTAATGTTAGATGAATGGGACTTTTTTTGTTTTACTTGTTAGTGTCACAGTAAATTTTTACTAAATATCACTTATAGGACCGGGGGGCCGTATAAAAATTTAAGTTTCGTAATTTTTTAATAAATGTTTTTCTTGACCAAAATCGCTTTAAACATAATTCTATACTTTATTTAAACTATTTTTGTAATTGGAAGTATGCATCTAGGACAAACGGTTGCGAAAATAAAGGTCGGTCAGGTTATACGTGGACACGCTGTATATATATATATATATATATATATATATATATATATATATATATATATACATAACTGGCTAAAACTTGGATATAAGCGTTATTGTTTTAATATTTTATTACTCCTTTCAAGATATGTTGTTGAAATTACCTAATCATACATACCTTTAGAAGATTTGAAATAAAAAAATATTTTGTATAAATTATAAAAGAATACAAAATTTTATTTAAAATTTCATAAAGTTAAAAAAAGTATTATTTTAGAACGGTTATTAAAATATAAAGTGTAAATAATAATAAACAAAATCTAGACATAAATTAGTTTGGAATTTCGTGAAATATTAATTTCAAAACTGCACAAAAAAAAAAAAAAAAAAAAAAAAAAAATGTAAATTATTACGAAAAATTCGAAAATGTAAATGGAATTTATTGGAAAAATATCAAAAAGTTCAAAGATAAAACTTATAACGAGGCAAATATATTAAATTTATTAAAAAAGGGTAAAAGCCACATTAGAGGACAGAGCCCTCATCTCCGGCTCTCAAATCGCGCGCGTTAGCACAGAGCCACGAAGACCTCGTTCAAGATTGTGAACTAATGGGTATTTGAAATGCATGCTGAACTTTAACCCGAAATTTCTCGAAAACTAAAGCCCATTTGAAGGAAACCTTTGACCTGAATAGTTAGGGGTACCCCTACAACATACTTTAAAATCATCAAAATCTGTGCGCATCATGTTTGGCGGTCAAGTACGCATTCCATTGCCTAAGGAAAAAAGATCATACCTTTCGAAACATGTTGTGAAGTTTGCCTTTCTGTGTTGTATTTAAAAAGTTATTTTTATAGTAGAATTAATCATTATTTTAATAGGCCCAGATAAAAATATTGGTAATTCTTTACGTAATAATAAAATATTCATATTTTTAAGGCAGGGGGGCTGTAAATTGAAATAACTACACGTTGAATTTCCCATTTAAATATTAATTACTGTATTTCTAATATCATATTGATACAATACAGGGGGAAAAAAAGAAAGAAAATGCATGAACAGAAAGAACATTGTCTACAGAATTTTATTGATAATGTTATTTAAAAAACAGAATCGATTATCGATTATTATAATGGCAAATCCGAACACATAATTTCATATTGTGCATAGATCCACTTCGATATTTTCTAATTTTTTATTATAACTCCATGCACGTTTTCATATTTCTAATGCTTAATAAATGTATTTCTAACGATCTAAAACGAAATTTTTCATCCAAAAATGGCCCTTAAAACACATATATATTTATTTTATTTAATACAATTTCGAAACAAAGTGTGTTTTTTTTTTTTTTTTTGTTATTATTTTGGTGTTTTCTGAGTCCTACGTTCATTACGGAAAAAAACACACAAAAAAAAAATCAAGAAATTTCGTTGAAATCAGATCACGAACTCTCCTCGTTATGTCCTTTTTCTAACCCTCAAGCAAAAGTTACTTTGTTTTTTTTTTATTATTATTATTTTTTATGTTTTTTTTTTTTTTTTTTTTTTTTTTGTTACTATGTTTTTTATATTTATTTTTTTTCTTTTCTTTTTTAATACTTTTTATGAATTTTTATATTAAATTTTTAACAACATAATACTAATAATTTTCTATTAAAAATAAAATATCCAGGTGCGTATAGGTATACATATATAAGAGTACATCAAGTTATGTATTAGATACTATACTGGCGTAGAAATTAACAAAAAAAGGTATGGAAGTATAGAAATATATCAATTAATAGACAGACTAGTCATAAATATAGGCTTAGAAGGATAGATAAATATGTGCAATTATCGTTAGATGATACTGACCAAGACAGAAAAGAGAAAAGTAAATATAGATCAGTCGTCGATCTAGACAAAAATTTTAGCCTGTTTAGAGTCCCTTCACAAAATTTCATTTAATGAAAAGTTCTCCTACACAAAATTCATTTTAATAAAACAGGTCGCTTTAGAAAGTTGCTCTTAATAAAAGAAACTCCTTCACAAAATCGGTCGCGGATATTTAGCCGACAAAACATCTAGCCGGAAGCAATTAGCCGACAGAATATTTAACCGTCAAATACATTTAGTTGATAAGTACATTTAACCAACAAGACATTTAATCGAGACAGACATTTAGTCGATAGTACAGTTAGCCAAAACGTATAAGCCGGCAGGACAATTTGCCCACAGGACATTTAACCTACAGGACAATTAGCCGAAGGGAAATTTAACCGACAGGACAGTTAGCGGACAGGACAGTTAGCCAACAGAACATTTAGCAGACACGTACATTTGCCATCATGTACATTTAAATGACAGGATGATATATCAATAGTGTAAACCAAAATAACTCATCACCATCATAAATTAGCGTTTTAATGCAATCGAATGAAATTAATTCATTATAAAGATGCACTAAACCTCGATAAATCGTTACACTTTACGTCTTTGCACTATATGTATATTCATTCATTATCATTGATGATGATAGGGTAGACCGGGGGATTGCCGCCACCCGGGGAATTGCCGCCACTCCCGGTATGCTAGTCAAAGACACCAGTTACCCGGCCTGACAGCTCCTGACCTCTAGCGAACGATGCTACAACTAATGCCCCGAGTGAATGGCAGCCATTTCGCGCGTTGTTTTGTTTTTACAGTGACGAACGTTGTTTTGAAGAAGTTTGATATTATTTTTCCACTTTGATTAAGCTGAGTTATGTACCTTTAGATAAATAATATAAATAATATAATATAATCACTTATTAACTTTAAATTAAAGTCCCATAATGCTTAAAGTGATAAAAATAACACAGAATATTTAAAATACCTGTTTTTAAATGTAGATTACATATGTTTCATTCACAACTATCGGTGACATCTTCAGATCTTAATGATAAATACAAAAATTCTCGCATATTTGAAAATAGTCATATTTAAAATGCGAAAATACTCTTTTATCAAATGTATAAGACATTCCGATCCAGCATCGATGAAATGTTATAAATAATATAATATAATCACTTGTTAACTTTAAATTAAAGTCCCATAATGCTTAAAGTGATAAAAATAACACAGAATATTTAAAATACCTGTTTTTTAATGTAGATTACATATGTTTCATTCACAACTATCGGTGCCATCTTCAGATCTTAATGATAAATACAAAAATTCTCGCATATTTGAATATAGTCATATTTAAAATGCGGAAATACTCTTTTATCAAATGTATAAGACATTCCGATCCAGCATCGATGAAATGTTATAAATAATATAATACCTTTAGATGTTACAATGCCTGCATTTGCTATGAATAACCTTTAACTAGATATTTAGAGTGTAGCGATGCTGAAACAGCTGAAAACTACATTTGTGATTTTTGTAAATTTTAAGAAATCAGATAAATTTAAAATACACTGTTTTTTCACTCGTATAAACTAAAAATGTCATTTCTTTTGCTTTTCAATTCCTATATTGTAATGCTAATTGCATATAAGATTTTCAATAAATTTTCCTTCTTAGTATTTTAGTCATATTGGCTAGTGGTGTCATTACCCCCAGGTTCGTGGCGTTATTACCCCCAGCTCCCTGGGTAATACCGCCACAGTGCAGTTTAATAAGTTAATTTTTTATGACTATTTCCTTTAAAGATTTATTGATAACAAATTTTGTATACATTCTTAAGATTGCGTACTATGTTCCAAAAATTGATCTAGCTCATAAATACGATTTTTGATGGTGATAAAAATTGAAGTTCCTTAAGGTGGCGGCATTCCCCCGGTCTACCCTATACACTAAAAACTCCATACTTCATCAGCCTCATAAAATAAATTTTTCGTTCAATCACATATATATTCCGGACTTGCAATAAAGCCTCGTTAACTCGCCGCCGTTATAAACATACGTTTTTTTTTAATTCAAATATAATTATTTATTTATACTTAAGACTTAAAACTTCACTAACTCGTCACACTCATTAATCAGAGTTTTATGAAATTGAATTTAATTAATTCATTGTAGCTATACATTAAACCTCAATAAATCGCCATTCTCTTATACTGTGATTATTTTTAACAAATGTCATCATTAGTTTCATGACCTACACTAAAACTTTGATAACTCGTCATTTATTGAAAAAAATCGTTCAGGAGGTGCATTAAATGTGTTCTGTATGTATTTAGAACAAAATATTGATAAGTCGTCAGTCTAATAGTCTGTGTCTTTATGCAAGAAATATAATAATAGAGGTTTACGGTAAATTCGCGATAAATTGTCACTTTCATAAATCTACGTTTCATAGAATTGAATTTTACAAATTCGTCATAGATATACGCTAAAACTCCGTTACACTCTTACATTGTTTTTATATTCAATCCAACAGGAATAATACTTCGATGAAAGGCAGTACAATCTTGATACTTCGTCACACTCATAAAGGACCACACCCAAATTAATGTGGAAAAGTGAACTTCATGGGAATGCTGATCAAATTCCTCAATGGCCATAATCCTGAAAAATGACTAATTTTGATGCTATGGCCGTCAAAAGTAAGACATTCTTTCATATTAACGTCTTTTATAATTAACATTTCAGTTAATTACTAAATCACAATCAGCTTTATCTAAAAAAAAAAAAAAAAAAAAAAAAGTAGTATCAAAGAGCAAATTAAAACGACCGCCATCTTTTAATCAACTAGACATGCGCGATTAACTACCTCGCTGTTTGTAGATAGATTCAATTATGCTCAACCTTAGTTTCGATTTTTACTCCCATTTTGGCAGGTTGAGTTACTGGTGAATTGGATTTCAGGTTCAACCCAGAGTTAAGCCTACATTTGAAATTGACGGTGAATTGCCGGTTACTACCTTTTAATAAACTTTAGGTGGACCAAACTGGGTATTCCAACAAGATAATGCGTCTATCCTCACATCCAAGTCAACGAAACAGTGGTTGACAGTTAAAAATATTACAATTCTAGATTGGCCTGCCCTAAATCTTGACTGTAATCCTATCAAAAATGTATGGTACATTCTAAAGAAAATTATGTATATTAACATCTTGGGGACGAGCGACACGTATACGTGACGCATACGATGCTCAGAATCCTCGATTATTCCCACCAGTTACTTTTTATTGTAAGTTTTGCCTTATTTAATGATAGCATTTCTGCGATTCAATTAGTTGAAAATTTCTGTTTTGAAAAACCGGTGGTAAAAGATTAAAAATTCTGTAAAGGACGCTCGTCGCGAAGGGGTTAATAGGAATAAAAGGGTAACAGAATAGACGTGGTTCAGTACTGAACCAAAACCCATGCAAAAGCTTCTGATATCAATGCCATACCGCATGTTCGGTCGAATAAAAAATGGCAATGGCTTCATCGACTATCAATATTAATCGTTTAGGAAAATGCTAAATTTTATGTCTGTGTCTAAATTTTTGAAACACCTATTTTTGTCATTTTAAGTTCTATGGCAGGAAGATCGGTATAGATGCATTTTATATGTGTTATTAATGATTACTAATAAAAAATATTAGTCTTAATAGTGTTTTCTTAAACTCAAATTTTTTGCTGTATCTAAACTTTTGTGCGGAGTTATGAGCTGTTACATAAAACGATTTATTATTCTAAACAACCACAGTGATTTCAAAATTTAATTAATATAAACTAAAGTTTAAAAACCGGATTTATATCGTAAATCTCTTAAATTTTGTTTTCGTTATTTAAATTATGTGCTTTACAATTTTTTTAACATAATGTTATACGAGAAGGTTGCATTTTCCACACAACAACAGTGATTTCAATGTTAAATTAATACGAGCACTACGCTTTCAGTAGAGTCGTGCAATTTCTAAATTGTATTTCCATCAATAAAACAGCTTGACAAACTCAATAACTTTACAAAAGAACCATTATATAGCCGCAATTAATCAAACCCTTAGCAACTCGCTTTAAAATTTCCCTGAGTACATTCCTGAAGAAGTCTTTTACATCTTCAAATTAATTTTGTAAGAAGGATAATTAATTGATTTTTCCAGTTTCGGTTTCTTTTTTATTTTCTTTCAAGTACTTTTAATTTCAAAGTATAAAGTCATTAATAAAGTTTCTAGAGAGGTACTTTATTTCTATTTCAATAACTTGACTCGAAATTAAAAAAATTTGAAAGTCGAATTTTATTTGAATGTTTTTTAAGTATTGTTTTTAATAAAATTGTTTGTTTCAAATGTTTTTTTTTTTTTTTACATGTTACTTAATTTAAATAAAATAGTATATGGAAGTATTGTCAAAAATTCCCTGTTGTACTACGTGGGAAATTTCAACATTTTTCTGTCTTGATGCTGTTTTCAATTAAACGAAATTACTGTTAAAAATTAACCGTTTCTGAAATACGATTTTACTAATGGAAAATAAAAATTTTGAGCTGTTCAATATCATCATTAAACACTGTGGTCAAACGTTTTTTTACGCTTAAGCCATAATAAAATTAATGAATTATGATTTTTTTTTATATAAATTATGCATTTAAAATATTGAACAAGTTTTTTTTCTAGTAAATTGATGGTTCCAAAACATTCTATTGTTTATCAAGTAAACGTTAACAGCGGTTCAAGTTATTCTTTCAGGAGAGTAATGTATGGAGACAGAAATTTTTTACTATGTTTCCTTGATTCAGTTCAAAATATCGCCGATAAATTGCATTGGGCTATCTCAAACTATTAGAATAGATTTTTAAAAATCGTATAAAAATGGATCACAATCCACTCCTTTTTAACCTTTATTACTTACCCATCATACGTGCTCTAGTCACATAATTGTTGCTGTTGTTGTTGTTTGCATGCTTTTAGTCTATTGTTGTTGTTGTTTTAAAAGTTTATACATGTTGAACTAACCCAATTTCTTTCAGGTAGTCTACGAGAGGGAACTGTGACTACCTCTGTAGGTTTTCATATCCCTCGAGTTCTGGTACAGCAAGTACGGGTTGGAACACATCCCGACTTAAGGGCTACGGCCTGGTTCCCTTCTGGGTTTCCAGCTCCGAAGCTGTTGGGGGACGCCGGCCCGTCTCCAAGTGTCTCGTGGTGACTCCCCTACTGGGTTTCGCCGCGTATCGTAACGGTTTACGTCGTCGACACGTGGGTTTAAGGTTAGAGGGTCCGCAGGTGGCCGGTCGAAGAGCCGCAGGGACACAAACCTCCTGGTGCGATAAAAGTCCCTCAGGACTTGGGTTCGGTGGTCGTCTACACGCAGGGCGCTCCCTCAGGGCACCTGTGGCGCAGCTTACTTTTACCCATCATACGTAGTATAGAGTAAGTCTTGTAATCGTTTTGAAAATCGAAAAAAAAATTGTGGGATTTACACGTTTCAGACACTGGAGATTCCGAAAAACATATTTTTAGAAAAAAAAAATTGCCGTCCGTCTGTTTGTGTGTGTATGTCTGTAAACGCTCTATCTCCCGAACAAATTGAGATAGAGACTTGAAATTTGGTATGTACTTAGTATGTAATAATGGAAAGAAGCTTATTGAATTTCAGTAACCTCGATTATCCGGAACTGTTTTTTTTTTGGACTCTCAAAATATTCGTTCTGATAAAAGCTACATAAAAAAATTCGAAATTGTTTATTTTAAGGAGTGAATATAAAAGACAATAAAAAAACATAAATGTTGCATAAAGAATGAAGTCGATCGGATAATTAGTTGCCGAGATATTTGTAATTATATTTTCCACATTCTTCGATTTTTCATGACCCTGTATTTCATTCAAATTTCAATTCAAAGATATATGTTAATTGGAAATGAGACGCTTAATCCGACGCAGTGAACCGTTAGTTAATATGATTATCAATTTTGGAATTATAAGGATGTTTCTTTTACGCAATTCAGTAATAGAGCATTTAAAGTTCATCACGCCACGATTTTCTTCGAATTGCAATGCATTTTATAAATAGTTTACACATGTTTTATTTTCATATTTTATACTATGCATATCAATGATGGGTAAGTATTACCGTGGCCCCCAACGACTAGTTGTGTTTAGCTGTTAAAAAGCAAAAAAAAAAAAATCCGTTTAGAAATTTGATGGTTTGGAACTTTTCCATACCAATAAAAGAAAGTTTCGCTCTGTCTATGTATGTGTCTTGAAAATGGTCTTAGCGAGCATTTACATCTGAAAAGTAAGTACCAAGCCAAATTTAAAGTTTCTATCACCAACAGTATCATAGAAGTTTCAATTTTAGAACTATTTTGTTCCAGTAGCGTTTTAAATTTCAAATTTTTTAGAAACTATTCAGTGCGAGTATTTACATCTTAAAATTAATAGCTATGTCAAATTTTAAGTTTGTAGCTCTAAAAACTCCAAACAAAAACGTTTTTTAGAGCGTTTTTAGAACTTTTTCTACTCATTGCAACCTTTTAAATTTCGATTATTTTATAAACTATTCTGCGCAAGCATTTACATCTTAAAAGCAAGAGCCCTGTCTAATTTCCTATTTCTGTTCCTAACAATTTCAAATAAATCGTAATTCAGAACGTAGAATGTTTTCCGCTCATTTCACCTTTTAAATTTTGATTTTTTTTCAGAAATCGTTCTTGGCTAACATTTACATCTTAAAGGAAACTACCAAGCCGAATGTCAAGTTTCTATCCCCAACAGTATCACAGAAATCGCACCTTTAAAACTTTTTTGTTCCTGTACTGTTTTAAATTTCAATTTTTTTAGAAACTATTCTCTGCCATCATTTACTTTTAAGAAAATTACAGCCATATCAAATTTTTAGTTTAAAGTCCTAAGAATTCTAAATAACTTGTAATTTAGAACGTTTTTAGAAAGTTTTCCACTCATTTCAACCTTTTGCATTTCAATTTTTTTAGAAAGCGGTCTTAGTGAGTATTTAAATCTTAAAAGTAAGTACTAAGCCAAAAAAGTTTCTAATCCCAACACTATCACAGAAATTGCAATTTTTGAATGTTTTATTTTTTTCCTTTAGCATTTAAAATTTAAAATTTTTTAGAAACTATTCTGTGCGAGCATTTACGTCTTAAAAATCACAATAGCCATTTCAATTTTTAAGTTTATAGCCTTAAGAATTAAAATAAATTGTAATTTAGAACATTTTCAGCTCATTTCACCCTTTTAAACTTCGATATTTTTTAGAAGCCGTTTTTAGAGAGCATGTACATCTTAAATGTATCCACCAAACTTCTATACCAAACTTCCCGTTTCTAGCCCCAGCAGTATATACCAAAATTGGAATTTTAAAACTTTTTTGCTCTGCATCCAATTGGGGTTAGTGATACCAACATAAAATATAGCCTATGGTGGAGCAGAGACTGTCCCCATCATTTTGCCACCATTATTTTTTAAATCGATTCAGTAGTTCCAATGTTTCAACATTTCTTCTTTATAGTTAGTATAGATTATTTAGGGTAGAAACTTTCATTGTCGATTAAATAATATGTACTGAATATACTTTATTAGTGCCCTCTGGGGATTTTTATAGTTTATAGAACTTTTTTTTTTAATATTTACTAAATTTATTGTGTCACACAGGAAGAAATTTTCTTTCCAGTATGAATCATAACTCTTGTGAACAGAAGAAAAATTACGTATTAACATACGATATTGGTTCAATATTAATCATAAAATATATAATGTATGTTATTGGAATATAATTACTATCAATGCAATCCAGTGTTTGTTTCAATATTTCAAAAACGTAAACAAACGACGTTTCAATAACGTAGGAACCGTAATGCAGGGTGCATGTGAAATGCATTTTGATAATTGCTAATTTATTCTTTGAATAGTTAGAATTGTTTGAATGTAAAAAATAAAATGGAGAACGGAAATATTGATAGCTTTTTCAAGTAGACTATTGTGATGCGTTTGTATGATAAAACTGCTTCAAGTCGAGTCATACAGTTCCTTCATGAAAAGAGTCATTTTTTATTAAAATATTTATTTAAAAGTCATTTTATACGTGTTTTGCTTTTAATATAGTTGCTCAGAAATTCAGAAATTTTCTACATTTTTTTTTAATTTTGTGAAGATTATTTTACAAAAATAGTTTCACTTAAATTAAATATAAACTCGGGATTTATTTTGCATTCTTTTAGATTTCATGTTTGAATCGGATTTAAGAATATATATATTTTTTTTTTCAAAGAATAGGTTCAAATAAAATTAATTTCAAACACTTTGATATGCAGCCAATTTTTATAAACTTGAAACCATACTAAATATAAATATCTTAAAATAGACTGACTGATTTTAAAATGCAATAACTTGCAGGCGGTGAACGGTGACAGATATTTAAAAAATTCTTGCAGAAAAATAATGTATGATCGCAGATTTTTTTTCTTCCGAGATTTTCAATTTCCCGGTTTCAGTTTCAAATAGCAGCTATAGATGGCGCTGACAGCAGTAGGCGCTTACAGATCCTACATTAGAGAGAGATTGAACATTGACGAAATGTCCGCCATGTAAATTCCAAAGCAGGTGGAACGGAGTAGAACGTAATGTATTTTCATCAGCGTCTAATACTTGTTATTGTATTAAAATCATAGAAAATTCGTTTTACATGCCTTCGGAGAGTCATGAAAATACATTGCGTTCTACTGCATTCCACCTGCTTTGGAACTTATATGGGGGACATTTCGTCAATGTCCAATCTCTCTCTAATGTAGGATCTCTATAGGCGTTCAACCGAGGCCAAAACTGAAATCACCCAGCATTGATGCGAAAGAAGGAGGTTAAATGTATAGAGTGAGTCTCTTTCGCCAATACAAAATTCTTCTTAGGGTACACCTCCATATATTTAATCTCCTTCCTTCACATCAATGCTGGGTGATTTCAGTTTTGGCCTTTTGGTTTTTGATTTCTGCTTCTGCCTTGATTGGACGTCCGAACAATGTAAATCGAACTAAAATCAGGAATCACAGTACAAGAGCTCCTGACATCTCGCATAACCCTCCTGCAAGAATTTTTTTAATATTCGGTCACCGTTTACAAATTATTGAATTTTAAAATCAGTCAGTTCATTTTAGGACACCCTGTAATATATATGATATATTGTTTTATAGAAATAAATGTCTTTTAAATCTGTAAATATTAAATATTATTTTCAAAAATTAACTTTATCCTACTATGATTTTATACATTCATCAAGTAGAATAATTTTCATTAAAATCATATGTTAGAAAACACCTATCTCTTTTGTGACTTTCTTTATTTTGTACAATTTTTTTTTCCGACGTAAGAGATATAAAAGCAATATCTGTGATCGAAGAGGAAAATATTATTCGAAAATTTCCTGTGTAGCTTTATAGATAGATCTATTTCCTGTTATTATTACATATAATATTTATTTATTATTTATTGCCAAAAATAAGCCAATGATTGGCCTATATATCAAGATTTTATCTAACTGTTTTATCACTTTATCTTTTTTTATGGTTAGCTTCGACTGAAAGACAATAGCTCAGCAACTGGATAATATTATCCGGTTTATCTGGCTTATCGTTTTGCCCTTTTTCTTGTATTCTTATATCAGTTAATGTATGATTTATTAGACTTAATTTACTGATTTATAATAAAGAATTAAAATTTATAATATACTTTAAGATTAATCATAAAATTTCCTTACAAGTTAAACCTGGCGGTTTTATTTTTTGCAATGAAAATGTATGATATTTCCTGTACAAAAATGAAGCACATAATATTTAAAAAAAATGTTTTTTAAAATAAATTAAATTCAGTTCATATGTTGCTTATGAAATCACCTTGTTAACAGCGCATATATCTTAGAAATATTTTCAGTAAAAGTTAAACTATAAATTATATCTCTTTTTCCATGGCCGGGAATCATTACATACAATAGATATAACAATCAGTGTCAGCTATTTAGCGAATTTTGTTATTCAAATATCTGCCAAAATTTCCGATTAGCAAAAATCGCCTAGTGGGATATGTCATTAAATAAGACGATTTTTACTATTCAAAATATCTGGAAAATATCTGATTTTTTTTTTTTTAATCCGATAAATTGACAACATTGATAATAATCCTTCTTTCAACGAATAAAAGTGATAATAACTAATGAGGAGCTTCCTATAATCCTAATCCACAACACAACAATCTTTTTTTTTTTTTTTTTCATAATCGGTGTGTTTTTATCGTAAATAACAGTTATACCGGTGTCTGAAAAGTAACAAGTTGGAAATTGTACGTCAAACGTGACAAATGAGGTGCGTTCGTACTATAACTAGTTTTATAAAAATTCAGATGTTGGTGCAATAGCTGTTGAGCCCTTAGGCAAAAATGCATGAATACAAAATTTATTTTATGTGCAGATTTTCTTATTATAGATATTAATTTTATTTTGTGAAATTAAGTTTCATTACACTTTTACAAACAATTAATTACAATTTTGTTGCATTAAAATTATACTATGCACAAATATCCAATGCAAGACAATGTAAAAAAAAAAAAAAATCATCTTTGTTATTTCAGTGAAATGAGTTATATCATCTGTTAGTATGATATGATTAATTTCCGTAATAAAATAAGTACATTTTAAGTTGGCAACATTTTATGTTTTCTTGACATTTACTGAAAATTCCAATGCGAAACTAGTTTTGAAATTTTCAGAACTTCAAATCCACATTTAGACTCTTTTTCCATTTAATATCTATTTCTTCGATAACACCTATCCAAAAAACCGTCGGTAGATTACAGGATTGCTATAATTAAACAATTTTAGTATACAAATTCAGTTTTTAAATTCAGTCATACGAAAATAATACGACTCCATCTTAAATATGACGCAATCACCTTGGCAACCTAGAATCATTACCTATCATGGGATACCATTGAATTAATTATGTATGATAGGATTTAATAGAATGAAGAAAACTTTTATTAAGGGGGGAAATCACGTTGAAGGTTTTAAAAAATCGATTTTTCAAAAAAAATTAGCATGGATACCTTGAAATGTTACAAATACACTGCAAAAAGATTTTTATAAAAATTCCAATTAGAACAGAAGTTATAGCTAAAAATATCTTGTAAAAAGCCATTTCCTGTCATGCTATGCTACCTTTGAAGCCCTTTTCTCAAAACAGTGTTTTTTGGCATTGCGCGCACTCTTATTAAAAACGAATTATCATAGAACCTTGAAAATTTGCGCATAATTAATTTTCATGTATACTTTTATGCTGAACCTAAATTTAGTCTGATTTTTGCAATAGAAAATTTTGTATTGAAAAATTAAATCTAAACTTTTTGGTAAGTTTAGTGAACATGATTATAAAAGCCATTAATTATGCTAATGAATTTCAATATACTTTTAAATTTAAGTTCAGTGTAAAATATAGTAGTATAAGTAAAAATAAATGAAATATTAAGTATACGTCTGCAGTAGAATTTTTTTAATCTTGCGCGCAAAATGCATATTTTAGTATTAATATTTTTAAAAAGCCACTTTTGTCGTTATCATTTAATTAATTAATATTGCTAAATGTATATAATTTGAGTGTGTTTTGTTAACTACAAGAATGTGAGAAATTATAGAAAAAAAAATGTTGTATTTCATTCATTGGTTTTCAAACTACAGAGTTTTTCGCGCTGGTTAAATTATTGTCATTTTCAGGCTGCTCAACGTGATATCCCCCTTTAATATCTTTTTAAGTTTTGATTCGATTTTCATAAAATTGGAAATGACTCGACAACATTCTGCAACGATTATATATATTAAATTTCAAACCATTCGGTTGGGTAGTTTTTGCGCTGTTATATGCGGACAGACGGACAAACGGGCGGACCAGACGACGAGTAATACGTGCTACGTATTTATATAATTACGAACGCACCTATTAAGAAACTGTTGTGCTTAAATTATTTATTATTAGAAGGTATTTTTTTTAATTATAATTTTAATAATCAGAAAAATTTATAACAGTGTAGTTTTTATTTTAAGTCAATCAAATCATTTAAAATAATTTTAAGTATCTTCTCAAAAACTAAGAATATTTAATGAATTGTAACATTTTATAGAAATTTAAATAAATATTTCAAACATCCTTGCATTTATACAGAATACTGGATAGTGTCTACATCGCACCTTAAATAAAAATACGTTGAAATAATTTTTATTAAGTCTATAAAATCTAAATTGACATAAATTCAACGAATTCCTCCTAGCATACTTCAAGATCCTTAAATTTTTAAAGTGCAGACAAAATTTTAATATCATTTTAACATAATTTGACGAAACTTCGTTACAAAATATATACTTAATTATTTGTTCATCAAATATTTATTTGCAAGCGCTATTTTTTTTATATATAATGACTTTACTGCAAAGTATAATATTCATGATTTTTTTTTAAATTTTAATCGATTAATTATGTCTGAAATTAATTGTTTTCAGATTCTTCTAAAAATCGTTGAAATAAAAACCATGAATTTTTAATGAATTTTATCAATTTGTGCAAATGCAATCAAATATTTGAAATATCCTTGCAGCTATACATAGTATATTATCTACATTTAATCTTAAATTAAAGTGTGTTGAAATTATTTTAAATGATATTTAAAGATCAGAGAGACAATCGATCTGGCATAAATTGGGCGATTTCCTTCCGGCACATTTCAAGATTCTTTAATTTTTAAAAAGTGGACAAAATTCATTTTAATAGAATTGACGAAATTTAATAACAAAATATACTTACTTATTTGTCCATCACATATTTACAAGCATAAGATATTGCATGTAAAAAATGAATGATTTCCACTCCGAAACAAATTATTTATGAACTGTTTTATTCTGTTTTCTTTAATTATGTTACTAATTAATTGTTTTAAACTATTCTAAAATTATTTTAAAATAAAAACTGGAAAAATATAATAAATTTTAACATTTTTGAAAAAATGTAATCAAATATTTCAAATACCCTTGTATTTACTCGTACATACAGCATTGAATGTCATCTACATTACGTATGTGGATTTTTTTTTTCTTTTTAATACTGGAAAAGCAGCAGAAGTTACATTGATCTGACAAAAATGAAATAAATTATTTCAAGAATTTCAAGGGATATTGCAAGACTCTGTAATTTTTAAAAGTGGGACAACATTTTAGTAAAACTTGATGAAAATTAAATACAAAATATATATTTAATTATTTGTTCATCAAATGTGTAAACTATTTATTTTTAAACAATGAATGACTTTTACTGCAAAGCATAATATTTATGAACTTTTCTACTATTATTCGGTTAATTATGTCTAAAATTCACTGATTTTTTTTTTTTTTTTTTTTTTGTATTTAAAAATAAAAATTATGAATATTTAATATAGTTTAACATTTAATGCAAACGTAATCAGATATGTCAAATGTCCTTGTAGTTATACACAGTATGGATTGTTATCTACATTTTATCTTAAATAAAAGTATGTTGAAATTATTTTTAAAAGAATACTGGGAAAGCAGCAGAAGTTTCGTTGATATAACATAAATTCAATAAATTTTTTCAAGACTTTCAAGGGATATTTCAAGATTTTTTTAATTGTTAAATTGAGGTCAACATTTATTGTAATAAAATTTGATGAAAATTAAATACAAAATATATATTTAATTGTTTGTTCATTCAATTTTTATGTGCAAACTCTATTTTAGTTTTAAACAATGAATGACTTTTACTGCAAAGCATAATATTTATGAACTTTCTTACTTTTATTCGGTTAATTATGTTTGAAATTAACTTATATTATTTTTTTTAACTTTAAAAATAAAAATTATGAATATTTAATGCATTTTAACATTTTATACAAACGTATTCAGATATTTCAAATGTCCTTGCAATTATACACACTTTCGAATGTTATATACATTGCATCTTAAATAAAAGTACCACGAAATTATTTTAAATAATACTCGAAAATCAGAAATTGCATTGATCTGACCTAAATTCAACGAATTCTTTCCGGTATATTTCAAGATTCTCTAATTTTTAAAGTGAAGACAACATTTATTTTAACGGAATTTGACGAAAATTAACAAAATATACTTAATTGTTTGACCATCAAATATTCATAACTAAGCAAATGATATATCATTTAAACAAGAACGAAAAACCATGCGTCAAGCATAGATTATGTAACTTTCCAACACTTCCAAAATAATTTTACAAATCTTTACCGTTTAATAAGATGAAAGATGATGTCTAAGAAAACAGTTTGGAAAACGCATAACCAGAGTTGCCAAGTCTCCAGATTTTTGCACACCAGTAATTTTTTTATAGAAAATGTTGTTTTCTTAAATTGCAAAATGCTTTGATTAAATAAAACAACATTTTCTGTACTAAATTACTGGTATCCAAAAAGCCGGAGACTTGGCAAGTCTGCATAACACATTTAAAAGCCCAAATTCAGGAATTTGTAAAATATCATAATTCTGTTGTGCAACTCCGTATATGATCTATAGATTTGTATATATAATAAATAGAATGCTAATATTTAGCTCAGATAGGAAACCCATAGCACAGTTCAAATTTTCCCCTCTGGAATTTCCGTCAATAAACGGAAATGTACTGGAGATCTTTTATGTTGCTCTGTGTATATGATCCACAGAATTCATACACAAATTAATAAGCAAAAAAATAGTTAAATTTCAAAACGCGTATACCACAGCTGAAAACGCACTTCCAGCAATTGTTCTTAACAGACAGTACTTTAACCGAATTCTTTTGTGTGTCCCTGTAAATGAACTATGAATATTATACACGCAATATTCTATAGTAAGACTCTTGCAATGCGCCTTAGTGAAATATATCAATTTCAACATGTTTGAAATACTGAAACATTATTAAAATAAACCGTAAAGGAATTTTCCCCGTAGACCGTAATGTAATGGAATTCTTTTGAGTGTCCTTGTAAATGAACGATGAATGCTATGTACACCATATTCTACAGTAAGTTTCTTGTAGTGCACCTAAGTAATATATATCAATTTCAATATGTTTGAAATCGTGTAACATCATTAAAATAAACCACAAATGGTTTTCCCCCGTAGATCATAATGTAACGGAATTCTTTTGAGTATCTCTGTAAAGGAACTATAAGAGCTACACACTTCATTTTTAATACCGAACATGCTATAGTAATCCTCAATAATATATATCAATTGCATGAATATCCGAGTATATTTATGGGAGATAGAGCACGGATAGACAGACAAACCGAACATAAATAACCAAACCGTGGCGTGGCATAAACATTTTTCAGCTATGTTGAAAAGTGTTAAAAATCAATGATTTTCAATGTAAAACATTTCTTTTTCTATTTGGTTAGTTGTATTGGAAAATTAATTGCTTTAAATTATTCTAAACTTTTTTTTTAAATAGAAACTACAATTTTTGAATTTAACAATTTGTACAAGCATGATTAAATATTTGAATTGAATTTCTATAAAACCCCATTAAACTTGCACAGTATTGAACGTTGCCTATATTTCATCCTTAATAAAAGTACTTTGAAATTATTTTAAATAACAATAGTAAATGATCAGAAATTGCATTGTGCAACACAAATTCAACGAATTTCTTTCGGCATGTTTCAAGATTATTTAATTTACAGTAGGGGACGACATTCTATTTAACAGAATTTGACGGAAATTAGTTACAAAATACACATAATTATTTGTCCATCAAATATTTATGTGCAGGGACGCTATTTCCTTTAAAAAAAATAACAACTTTTTATTAATAAAAACATATTTATCAACTTTTCCTTTTATTTGGTTATAGTTATGTTAGAAATTAATTGCTTTAAATTCTTCTAAAACTCTTTTAAATAATAACTGCAAATATTTAATGAATTTCAACTTTTTTTTTTTACAAATGTAATCAAACATTTCATATCCACAGTATTGAATGCTATCTATATTTCATATTAAATAAAAGTACTAATATTTATTATTTTAAACAATACTGGAAAATCATTAGAAGTTTCATCGATTTTGCACAAATTCGGGAAATTCCTTCAAATATATTTCAAGATTTTTATTTTTTTAAAATAGGGATAGCATTCATTTTAACGAAATTTAAATACAAAATACATATAATTATTTGTCCATCAAATATTTATGTGCAGGAACGCTATTTCCTTTAACAAAAATAACAACTTTTTATTAATAAAAGCATATTTATCAACTTTTCCTTCTATTTGGTTATAGTTATGTTAGAAATTAATTGCTTTAAATTCTTCTAAAACTCTTTTAAATAATAACTGCAAATATTTAATGAATTTCAACTTTTTTTTTTTACAAATGTAATCAAACATTTCATATCCACAGTATTGAATGCTATCTATATTTCATATTAAATAAAAGTACTAATATTTATTATTTTAAACAATACTGGAAAATCATTAGAAGTTTCATCGATTTTGCACAAATTCGGGAAATTCCTTCAAATATATTTCAAGATTTTTATTTTTTTAAAATAGGGATAGCATTCATTTTAACGAAATTTAAATACAAAATACATATAATTATTTGTCCATCAAATATTTATGTGCAGGAACGCTATTTCCTTTAACAAAAATAACAACTTTTTATTAATAAAAGCATATTTATCAACTTTTCCTTCTATTTGGTTATAGTTATGTTAGAAATTAATTGCTTTAAATTCTTCTAAAACTCTTTTAAATAATAACTGCAAATATTTAATGAATTTCAACTTTTTTTTTTTTTTTTTTTTTTTTTTTTTTACAAATGTAATCAAACATTTCATATCCACAGTATTGAATGCTATCTATATTTCACATTAAATAAAAGTACTAATATTATTTTAAATAATACTGGAAAATCATTAGAAGTTTCATCGATTTTGCACAAATTCGGGAAATTCCCTCAAATATATTTCAAGATTTTTATTTTTTTAAAATAGGGATAGCATTCATTTTAACGAAATTTAAATACAAAATACATATAATTATTTGTCCATCAAATATTTATGTGCAGGAACGCTATTTTCTTTAAAAAAAATAACAACTTTTTATTAATAAAAACATATTTATCAACTTTTCCTTCTATTTGGTTATAGTTATATTAGAAATTAATTGCTTTAAATTCTTCTGAAACTCCTTTAAATAATAACTGCAAATATTTAATGAATTTCAACTTTTTTTTTTTTTTTTTTTTTTTTTTTTTTTTACAAATGTAATCAAACATTTCATATCCACATTATTGAATGCTATCTATATTTCATAATAAATAAAAGTACTAATATTTATTATTTTAAACAATACTGGAAAATCATTAGAAGTTTCATCAATTTTTCACAAATTCGGGAAATTCCTTCAAATATATTTCAAGATTTTTATTTTTTTAAAATAGGGATAGCATTCATTTTAACGAAATTTAAATACAAAATACATATAATTATTTGTCCATCAAATATTTATGTGCAGGAACGCTATTTCCTTTAAAAAAAAATAACAACTTTTTATTAATAAAAACATATTTATCAACTTTTCCTTCTATTTGGTTATAGTTATGTTAGAAATTAATTGCCTTAAATTCTTCTAAAACTCTTTTAAATAATAACTGCAAATATTTAATGAATTTCAACTTTTTTTTTTTTTTACAAATGTAATCAAACATTTCATATCCACAGTATTGAATGCTATCTATATTTCATATTAAATAAAAGTACTAATATTATTTTACACAATACTGGGAAATCATTAGAAGTTTCATCGATTTTGCACAAATTCGAGAAATTCCTTCAAATATATTTCAAGATTTTTATTTTTTTTAAATAGGGATAGCATTCATTTTAACGAAATTTAAATACAAAATACATATAATTATTTGTCCATCAAATATTTAAGTGCAGGGATATTTTCTTTACAAAAATTAATAACTTTTAATAATAAAAGAATAAGAATAATAATGAATTTTTTATGTTTTATTCGGTTAGTTATGATAGAAATTAATTAACTTAAACTCTTCTTAGATACTTTTAAAATAAAAACGGCAAGTATTTAATTAATTTCAATATTTTGTATAAACAATCAAATATTTCAAACACCCTTGGATTTATCCAGAATACTGAATGCTACCTACATTTGATCTTAAATAAAGATATGTTGAAATTATTTGAAATAATAATGGAAAATCAGAAGTTGCATCGGTTTGACATAAATTCGAAAAATCCCTTCAGGCATATTTCAGGATTCTTTCATTTTTAAAGAGAGGGCGACATTTACTTTTACAGGATTTGAAGAAAATTAATTGGAAAATGCAAATTATTTTTCTATTAAATAAAAATACAAAATATAATATTAAATTCATAAAATTAAGAAATACGAAAGACCTAACGCATTTCTTAATTTTATGGTGTTATTAAGATTTTTTGTTTTGTTGTTGTTGCCCTTATCATAATATTTACAGCCTGTTTTCTTCTATTCGGTTAGTTATGCTAGAAAATTTTCGTTTAAAATCTTCTAAAAAACCTTTTAAAATAAAAAAATAAACAATTTTAATGAATTTTAACATTTTGTGCAAGTGTAATTAAATATTTCAAACAACTTTTTCATTTATTACACAGTATTGGATGTTATCTACATTTCATTTTAAACAAAAATATGTTGAAATTATTTTAAATAAAACTGAAAAATCATCGGAAGTTCCATCGATATGACATTAATTTAACGAATTCTTTCCGGCATATTTGAAGATTCTTAATTTTTTAAAGCAGAGGGACAAACATCCATTTTAACAGATTTTCACGAAAACTAGTTCCAAAATACACATTATTGTGTCCATCAAATATTTAAGCGCAGACGATATTTCCTTTTTAAAAAAATGACGTTTAATCTAAAACATTAATGAACTTTTTTTCTTTTATTCAGACAAACATCCATTTTAACAGATTTTCACGAAAATTAGTTCCAAAATACACATTATTGTGTCCATCAAATATTTAAGCGCAGACGATATTTCCTTTTAAAAAAAATGACGTTTAATCTAAAACATTAATGAACTTTTTTTCTTTTATTCAGACAAACATCCATTTTAACAG
The DNA here is from genome assembly GCA_963931845.1 of Maratus michaelseni. Lineage (NCBI taxonomy): Eukaryota > Metazoa > Arthropoda > Arachnida > Araneae > Salticidae > Maratus > Maratus michaelseni. The sequence goes on along the minus strand of OZ007589.1, from coordinate 93,793,399 downwards.
ATTTTCACGAAAATTAGTTACAAAATACACATAATTGTGTCCATCAAATATTTAAGCGCAGACGATATTTCCTTTTTAAAAAAAAATAATAAATGACGTTTAATCAAAAACATTAATGAACTTTTTTTTTCTTTTATTCAGTTAGTTATGTTAGAAATTAATTGCTTTTAAATTCTTCTGAAAATCTTTTAAAACGTTACGCCGCATCATTAACTCGAAACATTTATGAAACATTCAGCAACTTTTGAAGTCAAATACAATTCCTGGGCTGCATTCCTGTCAAGGCATTCAGGCAACTTTCTGATGAAATTAATCCCTTGGTCTCAAAACTTTATGCAATTTTAAGCCGACTTTCGAAAGACTTAATTTAAAATGTACTTGAAAAGCGATTTTGAGAAATATTTCCAGATGCAGTAGCACAATTGACCTATTTTAAGAAGTACTTGAATTTTCACGCTGTTTATAAGTTTTGTGAAACTTGGCATATCTAAAACTTTTGATTGAACTAGATTTGCTGTTTTCTATTTTCTAAATGTTTCACATGATAACGGGGATTCATTCATATAAGTTAAATCAAAGGAAAAAAGAATTACTAAATCAGCATTAGCAATTATGATATTTCCCGTAGTTAATCTTTTAATTAATTGTTAATACTTAACGATTAATAAAACTGTTGCTGTTACTAATACTGTTTTCAGTTATTGTTAATACTGCACAAAAAAAAACTCAAAAGAATTATAAACTTTTTATTATTTTTATAGTAATGGAAGTTTCTATAGAATTCAAATAACCTCGAATTTGGATATTTAGACTGACAAGATGAAAATGTTAAAACAAAATCAAACACAATTTATTATAAGTTTCATCTCAGACAGAGATTTTTAAACCCATTTTCTTATGTAATCATCTTTTCTCATCATTGTGTAAAAATAAACGCAATATATGCAAATTTCAAAAACAAAAGCAAAAAAATAAGTTTCTTATTCGATTTTCAAAAAGTCTCTATTGAACAATCCTTAATATGGTAGTAATAACAAACGGAAAAATTGAATAGGTTACGTTTATAAAGCTTAAGACTTTATATATTTAACAATCTAAGCGTGTGGCAATATTTTTACATATATGTTTAACGTTTCATAAAATGGTCATATAAAAAGAATTAGTGTGTAAAAGAATTAGTGTATTTCAATAGCTTACATATTTCTTTTTCGTATGCACCAGGGATGCAAGTTTGGTGTCATTTTTTATTCAGAAATTCCGAATTCATACCAAATATTCCAAAGAGTAGTTTTTGCTTTATTTAACGACAGATATTTCGTGATAACATAAAGTAAAAATTCTTGTTTCGGAATTTCCGGTATAAATTCGAAATCTATACTAATATAATAAAGTTTCGATCTGTGCGTGTACTGTGTATGTATCTGTCTGCTATGGTCTGAAAATTTGGATGAGGATAGTCCAAGGCATGTCCTGATGCATCTGAGGCTCAGATTTTTAATTTTTTGATAATTAGCCGAGATATTAATTAAAACTCAACAAAAAGTTTTTTTTTTTTTTTTTTTTTTTTTTTTTTTTTTTTTTTTTATTAGCAGACGCGCACACACATGCCCAGAATCTGATTTTCGAGTGGAAAAGGGAGAATTAAATGCTGGCATGTTTTGGCCTTTTATTTTAACTTCCATCGGCCAAACTGTTTGGGATACGGAAAAACGGAAGACATATTCTTAAAGTTCATACTTTTACGTTTTAAACTTTGCAATCAGTTTGAAAAAATATTTTTTTAAATCCTTTATTTTTTATTTTTTTTTTTATTTTTTTTTTTTTTTTTATTTCAAAAATTTTTTTTTTGTTTTTGCGTTTGATTCCGTTTTTGCGTTTGATGTTTTTTCTTTTACGGAAACGCGTCCCCAGAACGCAATTTTAGAGGTACCCACAAACAAAATATATGCGGTTAAAATTGAGACCTTCACCCTTTCGACGGTATATTTGATTTGAAAAAATAGGAATTTTAATTCTTTTAAAAACGTTGGCGACTGCGGGTCACTTCGTGTCTTCCAGACACGATCTTTCTTCTACGCTAAAAGTAGGTAAACGTCCGTATTTCGACACAATCTTTGTATAAACATCTCAGCAAATCATCATCTCCAAAAATTTCGAAACGTTTGGACGAGTAGAAGTATTTAAAAAAATAAAATCTGAGAAATTTTTGAACAAAACGGCAAAACGCGGAATGTTTTGGCGCGGCTTCGGCTCAGGTTTTTACTACATATGCATATTTTGTCACCAAATTTTAAAAGGAGCTTGGCTACAGTTATATTTATATCCAATTAAAATTTTAGAGAGTTCGGAAAATGAGAACTATTTATTTTGTTGTTGTTGTTGTTGTTATATTAAAGAACACGACGCTGAAAAAAAAAGATTAAAACATACTTATTTTACAACTAGATAACAATATAGTTTCGCGAAATTTTTACACGGGCTGTAAAACTGTTATATTTATAGCCGATAAAAATTTCAAAGAGTTTGGACAACAACAACTATATTATTTTAACTATGAAAAAACAAGACTAAGTGAGAGAACAAGAAAATGTTTTCTTAAGTGCATTTTTACCGTTAAATATCAATATTTTTTTGCAAATTTTTCATTTGAAAATATAAGTTCATACAAAATAGGGTTAAATATATAAAATCATACAAACTTGAGATTTGTTTAAGGTTATTATCACGGGCCCGGACAGTTAGTTTCTGAACTAAAAAAAAAAAAAAAAAAAAAAAAAAGAAGACCTAACTGGCTACTGGCAACCCTGGTCCGGGCAAAAACATTTATCTTGTCTTTAATAAAAAAAAAAAAAAAAAGACGTACTTTTATTAAAATTCACAAAAAAAAAAAAAAAAAAAAAAAAAAAAAAAAAAAGTCAACTTAATTTATAAAGCACAAATGTGTGCGTCGCTCAATGCTGACGTCATAATAATGCGGGCAACGTGGCGAAAATGAATGAATGTTGCAACAATGGGGCTATTTTTTAATTAAACAATTGTAACGTTATTTCTATGGGGAAAATGCAAGTTTTGGGCCGACGTTGACCGAATTTTAAGAATCTTTAAATTTTCAGACTCAAGATACTGCGCTTTGTTACGCTCCAATTGGTAATCTTTGTATCCACTTTTTTTTTTTTTTTTTTTTTTTTTTTTTTTGCTAAAATGTAAAATGTAAAATGTAAAATGTAAAATGTAAAATGTAAAATGTAAAGTTATATCTGTCTATGCATCATTGTTGCCAGATGAGCAGGAATTTTTCTGTAATTTTCAGAATGCTACCACATTCTGAAGACAAATATTCCCTTTATTTAATGGCATAATAAATAAGACAAATATTACTGTTCAAAAATAGTGGTAGCATTCTGAATAATAAAAAAAGCCCTTCAAACTGGTAACACTGATATACATATCTTTATGTTGCCATCTCTGAGACCACAATATGTGCAAGTGTGTTCGTACAAAGTATATTTTTAGTATCCGTGTTCTAACAACTAAATTAAACATAGGTAAATTGCCAAAGGCTTCGCGGGCCACAGATAAGTTGTCGGCGGGCCAGTTGTGGCCCGCGGGTCACGTGTTTGACATGCCTGTATTACCTTGATGAATACATACATATATTCCAAATTTCAAAGCTCTACGTCAACAGGAAGTGGGTGAAAAATGAGTCACAAGATTTGAATGCCACATACATACAGAAATGTAAGTTAACATAAACTATGTAAAAAAACATTTTACAGTAATACAATATCACAAAAAAGACTTTTTATGGCAAATATTTTAAACACAAAAGATGTTTTATTGATTCTGATAAAAATTTAAATATTTTATGACTACATTTTTGTACATTTATAAAGGCAATTTGAGATTATATATAATTTATTAAAGAAAATGTTTTATACAAATATTTTTATTAATATTGCTTTCTACCAGATTACACTTCTGTGAACAATTAATTTATTGTTATTTTGTTCACAAAATTTTTAAAGATAATATATGTAACATTAGTATAAGAATAAGTGTTAAACATGTGGAAACATTTCGCATGCAAAATGGGCTATTATTTACGGAATTTTAATTCTTAAGACATTTTCCTATTGTTTCTCCGATCCTGCTTTTTTAACCGCGAGCCACCACTAACTCCTACAATTTTTATAGATTCATTATTCACTACTTTAATAAAACTTTATTGCTTTATTAGCAATGATATTTTAATGTGTGATCTATTTAAAAATGCATCAATAAGTTTACCTATTAATTTTATATCATTCTTAAGACCTATTTCTAATGATTTTGTTGCTCTGCACCTGCTTTTCTAACCACGGGCCGCCACTGGCTCACACAATTTTAATAGCTTGATTATCACTAAATTTTAATAAAACTTCATTGCTTTATTAGTAATGATATTTTAATATGTGATCTATTTAAAAATGCATCAATAAATTTATTTATTTATTTTATATTATTCTTTTAAGATATTTACCTACTAATTTTGTTACTCTGCGCCAGTGTTGCCAATTTAACGTATTTTTCAATACCCCCTATTTCTCAATAGTTATCTTCGCCTAATTTAATCGCAGAAATCCACGATTTAATAAGGTGAAACTTTACTTTTCGGAAAAAGTGGTGTTCAAAAATCCGCTAAATTGTCAATATTGCTTATCCTGGTTTTTCCAACAACATTACACATTTTTTTTAATTAAACAAATTGTAGATGTTCATGTGTAATGTATCATGTATGTATACTATATTGCAATCTAGAAAAACATGTGAAGAGCTGTTTTGATAACAGACAAATTTCGCAAGCGAACTATAAACAGAATTATAATCTCTTTTGCCCCTTTACATCAGCGCAATTTCATCTAAGTTTCAAATATTTAATTTAAAATACTCACTAGAGTGATTTTATCCAGAGAGTTGCTTCAAAATATAAATAGCTTTGTTTAAAAGACATTTAATTTGAAAAGCAAAACGCTTCAGTGAAAGGCACAGCGAATTACATCATTATCAAGTTATATCCACTAAGTACCAAGCCTTTCCCATGGTACATCATGTTAGATTATTCAGTACCGTGCATTTCGAAATAGGCTGCAGGACTCGTGTTCAAATGAGGTTCATTATTTTAAAGCTAAGTATGCAATAAGAATTTCTTTTTACAGTTATTACGGCATAAGTGCTTAAAGTATTGCATTCAAAGTGCATTTTAAGCTTGATATTATGATCCCTTTTAACTATTTCATTCATTAATTACTTAATGTATGCGCTTTGCATCTAAACTTCAGTTAATTCCGTTTTATTAATTTCGTGATAATTCGTCGACACAATCAAAAGGACAATTACTACTGTTGAGATTTTATATAATATGGAATTTTAGTTGATTAAGAACCATGTTTTCTAAAATCACAGTTTCAAATCAACTACAGGGACGGATTCAAAGGGTCGCGTTGGTTGCAATCACGAGAGTCCCCCGCATCCCAAGAGCCCCCAAATTTTCTTTTGGATTTAAAAAAATTATTTTTTTTTTTTATTGAGAGTTTTTTTTTTGTGTATTCGGTAGTTATTAATATTACTAAAAAAAATACATCATTTTCATGTAGTGAATAAATATTTTTTCACATTCTATTGATTCCAGAACTGTTTTACCTTCCCTTCTTGGTTTTTCTGTTTTCCCATTATCTGGACCGTAGACGGGTGGAGAATGACAGATTGGAGTTCAGAGGTGAGACATGTGTACTTGAGCTTAAATTAAAAAAAAAAAAAAAACCTTGCTACAGGCATTTTATGACGATTTAAAGTTCAATATACAGATCATAAAACATGTAGGGGGTCCTGTTTCTTTCAATGGCCGGCAGGAAATTGCTGAATTCGTTTACCCTATAAAATATTTCATTTTAAAATTCAATCAAAAAACTTGCTTTTCACATTAATACTTGTCTATTAAAAAATCGACGCATTTTTTTAATAACTTCCTGCCTGTTATCTAAGAATTTTCATATAAGTTCAAGTTTAAAATTTAAATTCAGAAGCTGAAGTTTGATTTTACTTTTGTTTAGATTACTACCTAATCAAAACATTAATAACTAATTTCCATTGATAATTATGAATGGTTTGTTGCATTTATTTTTTATTTAACATTTGCCAGCATAGTTGTATAAGTTTGACTCGTTTCGTCAGTCTGTCTAGTCTGTCCGGGCTTTAAATTTTTGTAAATATACTTCAATTGCCATGAAATTGAAGTATGTTATTCAGATTTAGTATCACCATTGAAAATTAAGTGTGTACCATTTATCGTTTGTGTATAGAAATGCATAAAAGCATATGTAACACATTGTAACTTTTTTTTTATATTTTAATTTTATTAAAGATATTTTCACCTTAGTATTTATTATTTAGAAATTTTTTATAAATATTTCCTCATTAATCATAATTTATGGACGAAACTTGCTTTTAAAAAAATCGTTAAAATAGCACTTGTGCGACCTTCAATGATTATCTATTACAAATCCCCTTTTGTGCTGTTAGGATAAAAAAGTATTGGGGAGTTTTTTTCACAAAGTGGTCTTTATAAGATATTTGTTTTGACATATTTGTTTTAATATATTTGAGGAATTGAATTGTAATAGGATCAGTACTGTTCCGAAAACTAAAATCAATTCCGTCTCTCTGCCTATAAATCCTGGGATATGTAAGGATAAAGACTCAGCTTTCGGAACAAAAGTCATATTACTTCTTCTGCTACGTTGCCCCTAGTATTATGAATATTAACCTTAAAAATAAATTGTGTATACAAAGGTCAACTAAAATTTCACAGAAATGGCCCCATTTTGCTTTTTTCTGTATGTCATCAGTTTTCTTATTCCAGAATTCGTGATAGCAATGAAAACAGGAGTGTGTTATTTTTTTCCAATACTATTAAGTGAACATGATCCCATTTTAAATTTGCACTTACTTATATTTAAAACGTCTAGTAGCTTCTTCTTATGTTCTTGTTTTTAAATATTGCAGGTTGATAGGCATTTATTGTCGGAATTATTAATCTCATCTCGGGATTATTAAAACTATTTCACTCAAAGAAGAAATAACCAAAATAGCAGATGTTCTATAAAAGTAAAATTACATCACCGCGGAAAACCACGTTCATTCATCATATCCGAAACGCGGAAGTAATTAACCGTGGTTAATAGACCTTTCAACATCGACTCACAATAGTGAAAGTAACATTTAAAGTGTAATGATTGTTTGTGAAATATGCTGAAGAATAAACATTAATTAATGATTGTTTGTGAAATATGCTGAAGAATAAACATTAATATCTTTATATATTTAATATTATGGATAATTAACTATTTCAATTCTTGTAAGAAATCCCAGAAACAGTGTAAAGTCCAAAAGACGTCATCAGAAAGTGAAATCAAGTGACTTTTTATTATAGAACTCTAGTTTACGTCAGATCTGCTCAAAAATGTAACGCGTGTAACCACGGGCTGAAAAAGTCCTAAAATATGCATTTAATCTAAATATATAATAGTAGTGTGTAGTATTTTGTGCTTGTAGAATTTAATCTCAACATATAATCTTAAAATCATCTACTCGTCTCAACTGCTTCATCGTGTCATCTAATGAAAAAATTAGTTTATTTTCAGTGTATAAAAACAGAAATAAAAATGACGAATCGTATGGATAAAACTTCGCTCTTGGATACATCTATCAATTTCGATGGATAAAACGAGAAGTAAGCAACATCATAAAAGGTAAGAATACTTTTCTTATCCTTTAACTTTCAATGTATTGAAGAGAACATTTTTCTAATTGTATTCATATAACTAGCAAGCTACGCCCGCTACGCTGGTCAATTTCTTATAACGAACTTTTAATCCAACAAAATATTGACATTTCATAATTCACTTTTATATTTTAACAGAATAATAAGGCTACTATAATTTGTGACTCGTGCTATAGCCAATATACACGCCAGGACACGTCGCCCTTATCATTATATTTTTACGCATGAAGGTTTCGCTATGGTACTCCATTGTGAAATTTGGTAATTTTTCAAACTCAATATTTGAAAAATGGCAAAATCATTAGATTTGAAATTTATATCAAGAAAAATACAATTTTTTACCTTTCAAACGCAGTTTGCCTAACAATTTTCTGACAAATACTTTTCGAGCTACTATTTTTTTTCAGTAACTTCAAATGTTTCATTTTCCGAGATTAATCTGTGGCAACAATTAGCGAAAAACCCAGTCGTCAGAAACGCATAGTTTTTTTATTAAAGAGGCTGTTGGAGCAGGGATTGTCACCAACAATTTGCCACCATCACTTTTGAAATCGTTTCGGTAGTTCTATAGATTCCAGAGAAATTGTACTTTAGAATGTTTTTAGAACGCTTTTCGCTCATTTCACCCTTTTAAATTTCGATTTTTTTTAATTTTGTTTTTAGAGAGCATTTACATCTTATAAGTAACTACAATGCCAAATTTCATATTTCTAGCTCCTTCAGTATAAAAAAAATAGAAATTTTAGAACGTTTTTCGCTCTTGCACCCCCGTTGGGGTTAGTGACACCGACATAAAATATAGCCTATGTTGAAGCAGGGGTTGTCACCTTCAATTTGCCCCCATCACTTTTGAAATCGGTTCGGTAGTTCTAGAGAGTCCATAGAAATTGTAATTTAAAATGGTTTTAGAACGCTTTTCACTCATTTCACCCTTTTAAATTTCGAATTTTTTTCTATTTTGTTTTTAGAGAGCATTTACATCTTATAAGTAACTACAATGCCAAATTTCAAATTCCTAGCTCCTTCAGTATAAACAAAATCGCAATTTTAGAATGTTTTTCGCTCCTGCACTCCCTGGAGATAGAGGCACCCACAAAAAATATATCCTATGTTGGAGCAGGGGTTGTCACCATCCATTTGCCACGATCACTTTTGAAATCGGTTCTGTAGTTCCAGAGATTCCTTAGAAATTGTAATTTAGAATGTTTTTAGAACGCTTTTCGCTCATTTCACCCTTTTAAATTTTGAATTTTTTTTATTTTGTTCTTAGAGAGCATTTACATGTTATAAGTAACTACAACGCCAAATTTCAAATTTCTAGCTCCTTCAATATAAAAAAGATCTCAATTTTAGAACGTTTTTTGCTCCTGCACCCCCCTGGAGTTAGTGACACCGACATAAAATATAGCCTATGTTGGAGCAGGGGTTGTCACCATCAATTTGCCACCATCACTTTTGAAATCGGTTCGGTAGTTCTAGAGATTCCATAGAAATTGTAATTTAGAATGTTTTTAGAACGCTTTTTGCTCATTTCACCCTTTTAAATTTCGATTTTTTTTTTTTTTTTTTTTTTTTTGTTCTTAGAGAGCATTTACATCTTATAAGTAACTACAACGCCAAATTTCAAATTGGTTCGGTAGTTCTAGAGATTCCATAGAAATTGTAATTTAGAATGTTTTTAGAACGCTTTTCGCTCATTTCTCCCTTTTAAATTTCGAATTTTTTTTAAATTTTGTTCTTAGAGAGCATTTACATCTTATAAGTAACTATAACGCAAAATTTCAAATCGGTTCGGTAGTTCTAAAGATTCCATAGAAATTGTAATTTAGAATGTTTTTAGAACGCTTTTCGCTCATTTCACCCTTTTAATTCTCGAATTTTTTTTTTTTTTTTTTTTTTTTTTTTTTTTTTTGTTCTTAAGAGAGCATTTACATCTTATAAGTAACTACAACGCCAAATTTCAAATCGGTTCGGTAGTTCTAAAGATTCCATAGAAATTGTAATTTAGAATGTTTTTAGAACGCTTTTCGCTCATTTCACCCTTTTAAATTTCGATTTTTTTTTTTTTTTTTTTTTTTTTTTTTGTTCTTAGAGAGCATTTACATCTTATAAGTAACTACAACGCCAAATTTCAAATTTCTAGCTGCTTCAGTATAGAAAAGATCGCAATTTTAGAAAGTTTTTTCGCTCCTGCACCCCCTGGGGTAGTGGCACCGACATAAAATATAGTGGCTGAGAGGTTGTGCTCTCGAAGCTGGTAGACGGGAGGTGCTGGGTTCGATCCCAATCGCGCCCGTCGGCCTAATCGTTCGGAGTTTTCGTGGTTTTCTTCGAGCCGTGGGTTTATCCATGCGTAAATACGGATTAGGTTCCCTTAGAAAGACCCCCACGAAGGGCACTCCCCCCGGGCCTATATCCCTAGTGTAGATAATTGGCCGTCAATAATCAACCCAACCCAACCCAACCCGACATAAAATATAGCCTATGTTGGAGCAGGGGTTGTCACCATCAATTTGCCACCATCACTTTTGAAATCGGTTCGGTAGTTCCAGAGATTACCCCCTACAAACAAACAAAAAAACAATCTTTACTCCTTTATAATATTAGTATAGATAAGACATGCGCCGCACCGAATTCCTCCTTCATTTATTAGTACTGTTTCCTGCATTTCCAAAAATTTTTGACAATTAGTGAAAATTTTGGAAAAATACCATGTTATAGTTAAATTGATGTATTCCAACAATTTCTCATAATTTTTTTGTGAAGTTTTTATTGGTGTATACATTAGCTTCCCTGACATACAAGTGAATAATTTTGCGAGTAGAAGCTTTTTTTTTATTATTATTCCAATAGTTAAAAGCGTCACTTTCAAGAACAATCACGAAATAATTTTCATCTGCAGAGACACATTTCAAATTATAATTAATGATATTTGGGGAAAACGTGGTAATTGCATGACTTTATATGATTGAATATATTATTCAGAATAAGCAAAAATAATGATTTTGTCTCCTTTAGAATTTAGTGTAATGCGTCAAATAGCATTTTAATTAGAAAACATTTACCTTTTTTCTCTTTTCCTTCAATTTAATTTATTTTAATAATAGAAACAGGTTGTTTGACTCGATAATATCCAGTAATAGTGCAATTAAGATGCATGTCATTACAAACCTATACAGATATTTGATAATGAAATTAGGGTTTACAAAAAAGAATTTACATGAAAATAAAGTGCAGATAATTACAAAGCAACTGATGGATTTTTCAGTTGTTTTTATTATCTAACAATTGTTGTTCCTTATATCCGGTTATATAACGAAACGGAGAAAAAATGCAATTTAAATTTTGCCATAGTTGACGAATTTATCTGATTTTTGAAAATCTTTTATTCAAATTTGAAATTAAAATTTCCCTATTCCTGCGCAGTGATGAATTCAGGGGGTGATCTGGGAACGGAGAAAATCATCTGAATTCAACACTGCTACTACATGTGAACACCCCACGCTCAGTGTTGCCAGGTCGCTACTTTTTTTTTTTTATTCAGATTGTTTGATTGCCGCCACTTTGTTGAGGTAGAAATATTTGCTTTATTTAATGACAGATTAAATAATGCGAGAATGAGGTCAATGACAATATTTTTAAAAAGTGGTTGGAATCAAACAATCTGAATTTTAAAATAAGCAGCCAAATTATTTTTTAAAAAGTCAGCTTCAACAGCGTCAGTCGAGCTTCCGTGCGGTTCGTATCGTAGTTTTAGTAGACCCCTGTCCCTAGAGTCGGGTGAAGGGAGGGGGCTTCACGGATGCTTTCTTTTTACATGGACGTGCTGAAAAGATTGAAGGAAAGGGTTAATCGAGTTAGGCCAGGCATTGCCTCCAATAGGAAACTGCATCATGACAATGCACCAAACCACACCTGCTTTGTAATCAATTATTAACTGTCCCGGGACGGCATAGCAACGCTTCCCCACCCCCCTACAGTCCTGATCTGGCCAAGTGAAGACAGTTCTCAAAGGACAGCGGGAGCGTAACAAAAGTCAAAGCTGCTTCGACGCGCTGCTTGAAAGACATTCCGGAAAAAAACTTCCAGGGCGCCTTCCAAGCGTGGACAACTAGTTGATAGAAGTGTGTCGGCACCCAAATGTCTTATTTTGAAGAATTTTAATTGTTTGTAGTGATATCTTCAATACATTTTTTCCCGAATTTGGTTTTATTATTTTTTATGCAAACCCTGTATGCTGTGGGCATCACAAACCTTTCTTCTATATTATTCTATTAGCTTTATTTAAATAGCGTTGTTACGCATCAAGAATTATGAAGTATAGAGAATTTCTTTTGAATTTAACTCGGAGTTACACTGATCAGTTACTAAAAAAGCACAATTCAACTGTGCTCTTTCTGGCTGTGTTCAAATACAAAATTATACAAATATATTTTAATTAATAACTTCAAATATAAAATATGGGTCATTTCTACCCAATTCAAATTGAGATACAGCTATAATGTTCATAGCAAAAAAATAACATAGCAGCGCCTCCTAATGAGTGAATAAAGTCAAAATTGTCAGCAAACATTGTGTAAGGTTTGTGTAACAAGCATTGTGTAAACAAATTGTAAAGAATGTTTTTATTGAAAATATCTACCAATTTTCCCTAATAGTAATCTTCGCCACAGAAATCTCCGATTAAATAAAGCAAAAATTGAGAGTTACGGAAATATTGAATACAAAATTAGCTAATATTATCCAAGCCAGACAACTCTGGCATCACCTCAGAAATAAATTTCGATTACGTTTAACCCCTTAATCGTCGCGCCCGGTAAGCGTAGGTAACTTTTTAAAAATTGAGAATGCTTGATTGCCACCAATTTTTTTAAGTAGAGATATTCAGATTACTTAATGACAGATAAAATAAAGCGAGCATAAAGCTAATTACACAATTTAAAAAAAAAAAAGTGGGAATCAAACATTCTGAATCTTAAAAAAGTAGCCTATACTGCCCGTGAATATATCGGGCGCGACGATTAAGGGGTTAATAGCGCACAAAAATGATGAAACTACAATACTCTAATTACTCTTTATTAAAAGTGGTAAGCAACCTCTTTCGATAAAACTTGTATGACTGAATGTAAATGTCGTTGCATTTCGATATGGAAGAATGTTGTTGGTTTAGATGGCAAAATTATTCTTCTCTATTGCTGTATCCGACACCGACGCCAATATTCGATATCGAAGCAGCATCGACAGCCTAGAGAATGATGCCCTATATATTTATTTAAATATAAAATACGTCAGTTAACACATTTTATTCCAAAAATTCTTCGAATGTCGAATTTGAGTAGCTCCGCCCCAAATACCGCCTTCAAATTTTGTTTTTTCATTCGTACCGTAATTTCCGGCGTATAATCCGCAGCTCAAAGAGTCGTTTTTCGACCCAGAAATATTATTTTATAAAATGTAACTTAAAAGATCGCTGTAAATATTTAACTACAATTATTGAATAAAATTTCTGGGTCAAAAAACGACTCTTTGAGCTGCGGATTATACGCCGGAAATTACGGTAAATATTTATATGTGCTACTCATCGCAAACTGTCGAAATTCATATATATTATACGGGCAAACATGAGGAATTTTTGACAAAAAAATAGTGAATTTTAATTTTTTTTAATTTTGGTATCATTTCTTCACATGATTTTTATTGGCAGAAAAATATACAAAAATTCCCAGTTATGCCTCTTTAGTATCTCTATAACCTATGTTAATGGCATGCAATTCAGTGCAGTATTTTTTGAGAAAATTGGTTTTTATAAAAATAGAAAAAAACATTTTATCTCATAAAATATCAATATTTATAAGGTGATAATAGGGGAAATATATTGTCAGATAGGTAGTCAATCTGGTAATTTGATTGAAAGGCATCTTGTTCATGCTTATCCGGCTATGTATGAACTTTGTGCTGGACTTTTCGATTTCAATGTATGCTTTGCGAGAAACTAAGAGGAGCAACTTTTAAAAGATTTTTCCTTTAGATTCGTCGAAAATATACGAATAATTTTCTGTTGAAAGGACACGTTTCCCTGTATGTTTCCTCTAGGAAGGGAGTTAAATGAAACTGTCTAATCTAGATCGATTGAAGCTATCTTCACAAGAGTGGAGATAAATTAGCTTGGTCCGTAATATTTCCGAAGAGAGTTAGAGCACGGATAGACAAACACAATTAATAAAAACTTTTCATCTATGCTGGAAAGTGTTAAAGATAAGAATACTGTTTAAAAACGCAGTATAATTAGTTTGTACATTTCTTTTAGTTAATATAACTTCTGTAGGATATTCTAGAAAATATGAGTAATGTTGTATAAGAATTCTGTAAATAACGGTGTAGCGAAATGGTCATTCATATTTCATGTTTTTATATTAATGTACAGGGTGCCCATAATTAAAGTGCGCGTGTTTGAAGGACTCTACAAGTTAAACTTTTTGGAATACTTTTAAAACATTTGGTATTTATACTGTTTAGAGTATGCGGAAACCAGTTATGCAATAAAAATGATTAGTTTGAAATTTTACCAATAGATGGCGCTTAAATGTTAGAGATGTTTTATTAGCAAATATTAGCAAAAATAACTCAGTTTAAATCAATATCTTTTGAGACGACGATAGTCTTTCATAGCAGCGCGAAAATTACTACCATTTTGATAAAAAACACTTTATTAACCCCTTAATCGTCGCGTACTTTAAGTGTAGGCTACTTTTTAAAAATTCAGATTGCTTGCTTACCACCAGTTTTTTTAAGTAGAAATGTTCGTCTTATTTAATAGACAGATAATATAATGCAAGAATAAAGCCAATAAAACTATTTTAAAAAACTGGTGGGAATCAAACAATTTGAATAAAACAGGCGTAACCTACGCTGCCCGTGAATGTCTCGGGCACGACGATTAAGGGGTTAATACAGCGCGTTGTTCTTTTGACTAAAATTTTAAACCTCATAAGACTCTTCATGGCTAAAACGTTGAGCTAGAATCATGTTAAATTTGCGATAAAAAGTTTTAAAATTTAGTTGATTTCTCTATTTTTTTTCTTTCTTTTTATTATATATAGCGCCATCTGTCGGAATTTTTTTATTTCAGAACTTGTTTTCACATGCACTAAGCAATATAAATGAAATCTTTTTAAAATATTCCAAATAGTTTAGGTTACAGAGTCCTTCAAACACTTTAATTTTGGCCACCCAGTATTTCTAAATTATACCCACACAAGATAGAAAAAGAAGCACTATTTGTACTTTAACTTTTGGACACCAATGCTTTCCAAAATCTTTTTAAGAAAATGCATTAATTTAGCTGAATTCTTCATCGTAAAAAATGCTGTCCATTGTATAACCTAAAATTTTCTTAAACATGGCATTTAAATAATTCGCTTTAAAATGATTTTTTCAAGCATTAAAATCACAAAGAATTATTTATATATATATATATATATAAGCGAGCAGACGATAAAAGCATAAATATAAAAGACATACATAATCATTTCTTAAGCAAACTTTATTCAGCAAAATAATTTACTTTATCCAACATCAACTCCTTCTAGCAAAAATATCGATACCTCAAATGCATTAGAAGGAAATGTAGTGAGAACAAGAAAAATGAATTGTGGAAACAAAAAGACAAATGGATTAATTACTGAATGTTTTTTGTTTACCACTTCCTCTTCAATCAGAAGTTAAAAGATGATACTCCTTTTAACGTTAAAGTTTGAACATATTGAAAATGTTGAGTAACGAGAGGTGAAATTGCTTTTAAACAAAAGATTGTATTTCTTGTGACCACATTCTACCGCATTTCTTCGCAGTACTTCTCCTTTGAGAAAAAGTTATCATTCTTTTAAAAATATTAAATGTTACATTTAACCTCAGGTTTTGAAAACGGGGATTATCATCAGCCTTTCTTTTAAAATGCTAATAACAGATAAAACATTCTTAGATAATTATTGATTTTGAGTAACATAGCCCTTTTAAAAGGATTCGAAAACAAATATATACCGAAGAGGGTGATATCTTCAGGAAAATAGTTATAAAAGTACATTTCATTTAAAAGTGTATCGAAACCATATTATCTCAGTCAGTATTTTTTATACAGGTTTCCAGAAATTAAATCGTTGGAAAAGCATTTTTTTTTAAGCGAAAAGCTATTGTTTTTATTAACCAGAAAAATTACGTTATATTTGTGATAAAAGCATCAAAACATGCAACATGGAAAAAAAATATCTCTTTTTTTTTTTTTTTATAGCGATAGAATTACGATCATTTTCGTTTGTTAAAAAAGCATTGTTACTGAAATTATAGGGCATTCCGATTATGAAAGTTCTTCAGTTTAAATATATGTTTATTAAATTTTAGTTGAATAGGTTTCTTTTTTTTTTTTTTTCAAATAAAAACTAATCTACGAATAATGAATTAAAATTTCTAATAAAATGTGTGATTTCGTTCAAGATATAAAAAGTTACCGAACATTTTTAATTTTAAACATTTTGTCGAATATGTGGCGAATTCTTCTAGAACTTCAGGGATGTGAAGGACAGGTTCGACCCCATATTTTTCGGCGAAGATTTGGTCGCAAGGAAAAAAAAGCAACCAACAACAAATTGAATTTAAAAAATATCTGTTTGTTTGTGTAAAAATAGCACATATATCCATAGGCATGAAAAGGTTTCTTTAAAAAATTCAGGAAATTGTCGCGCTTTTTGTGTGTGTGTGTGTGTGTGTGTGTGTTTCTTTGTTTCTTTGTTTGTTGTTTGTATCATTCAGGGTTTTCGATAAAATTTAGTGTCACTTTCAGGCAGCTTGACAAAGTAAATTAGAAACAATATAACTGTAATTATATATTAAATATTTGATGAAATATGAACAATTGTGAGAAAAAAAAAATAACCCCGCGCATGCGCGAACAATTTTTTTTTTTTCATAATTTAGTAGTCAACTATATAAGGCAACTAAAAAGGCCAGCTGAATATCGTCAAAATTCAGAGGGATATCGGCGACAGAATGAAATGAATTTCAGTTGATTTATAAAAGTAGCTGAAAAGGATAAGGAATTTCCCGTAAATTGTCAATTTTTATTAATTGACTTCGAACAAAGGAGTATGTGGTTAACATACGTACAGCTTTAGGACGAATACCTCGATTTTGATAAGTTTGTTGTTGTATCAGTTTGAATGGCAGTTGTTGCAGTTGGAATTGGTTTGTTCTGATGTTTCTTCCAAGGAAAACTAAAACATCAATAAAAAGTGTCAAAACAAAATACAAAATGAAAATTGACAGTTTGTTGAAAATACCTTGTCATCCAGCTACTTTTAAAAAGCAACTGAAATTGAACTCATCATTCTATCGCTAATATTAATAAAAATTGAGCAGAGTATTAACCGCAGTGTCTAAGTCCTTTGGTGTGGCTTCAAATATAAAGCACATGACAAAATAGTTCAGTTTGATCCATTTATTCATTCAACTTGAATGCTTAACTTAAATAAGAAGAGCATTTACATGTAACATCCAGCCTTTGCTGGGTAAAACAGACATTCGCACTTTCTTAAATCATACAAGGCAATAAAAGTTAATAAAAGCTTTGGTCTCACCTGATTACTCTGGTTCTTTTCTATTTAGCTTCGATTCATGCAGAAACATCTTTTACTAATGAAGATTATTTATTGGAGAGATACATTTATAAATGACGATCACAATCACAATCATAGAACGGATATACAAACAAGCTATGTATTAAACGCAAACAGAAAACAGTCAGTCAGTCAATAATGTTCTACACGCTTAGCGCCCGCTGGTAATTCTTTCTCATTTTGCAACACTGGGAACTTAATTATCATCACATACTTTTAAAATATTTAACTTACAACTGTTACGAAGATCTGGAGAAATCCCGTGCCTCGGCCAAGTCAAGAAAACACAACTATTGACACTTTGTGCTTGCCTAGGAACCTGAAACTGAAACTTTTTTTATCTAGAGGACTTTGCAAATGTAACTAAAGCTCCAAATTTTCAATACCGTCAAATAATAAGAACAGGGTGTGGGCTTGGCGAAAATCAGTGGATGATGTCCAAAAAGAGCTGAAAGTCAAGAAAAGGGAGATTTCTTACAAAGAGAAGTGAAATCCCATCAAAAACATCATATGTGTAAAATATAGCCAAGTGTCGTGACTCTTTTACCGTAAAAAGTCCTGAGATCGTGTGAAGCCAAGTTTAGCTATCTTTTTAACTCTGAAATTTTCATTCCTAGTCTCTACAGCTTTAGGATTATTTTGTGACTTGGCATTTACGCAGCACAGAGAAGTTATTACACTTTACTATGTTATGGGATGGGATGGGATTATTTGGTTAAGGCTAATTATATACGTCACATTCTCGTACTGCGCAATCGCCAAGTCACAAAATAATCATTAACTAAAGATGCAGAGACTAGGAGTGGTTTGTGAATGAAAATTTCAGAGTCAATAAGATACCTAAACTTGGCTTTAAAGATCTCAGAACTTTTTTACGGTAAAAGAGTCACAAGACTTGGGCTACATTTTCTACTTGTGGTGTTTTTGATGGGATTAATCTTTTTTCCACCAGTTTCCCCTCATTCCTAGGAGCTTCGTTCACCTAGATGTACAAATTCAGTACATAAAATTGGAAAAAATATGCATACAGTTACAGGTAAAAGAAGAGAGTGCCTTTACGACCAAAACGGAGACAAGAAAAAACGGTTTGAAATCGGAACGATAGCACTTCCGAATGCACCACATAACAAAATTTGGGGAGACAAAATTTTAACCAGATTTCTTTTCTGAATTTTCACGTTATTGCAACTGGCCTTTTTATATTAATTGTCCTTTATAGTTGACTACTAAATTACACAAAAACAAATTATCGTTCACGCATGCGCAATTAACACTATTTTCACACAAAAGCTCATATTTCATCAAATATTTAATAAATTTATATTCTAATTTTAATATGTTGTTTTTACTTTACTTTGTCAAATATTCTGGCACTCTCGTTGCATTTGTTGAAAACCCTGCACATGCTATAAACAAAAAAACATACGAATTTATTTTAAAATAAAAAAAGAACCTTTATAGCTGCATGAATATACATGCTAGTTTTATACAAATAAATACAATTGTTGTACAGAACCCACATAGTCATGTGCTACAGCTACAGGTAATTTCGATCATTTTATTTTATAGGGTGATCGCAAACATTATTTTTTGTTCAATTTGTTGTTTTTCCCCTGTTTGTCCTCCTGAACAAACCGTCGCTGAAAAGCATGATGTCGAACAAGTTCTTTACATTCCTGAAATTTCAGTAGAATTAGTCAAATATTTCATTAGATATTCGATAACCCTTCTAAAATTAAAAGTGCATGTTGACTTTCAACATATAGTACAGCGCCTAGAATACATAGTGTGGAAAACGGTTTTACCGTTTTTTAATTCAAAATTTTCGAATTCAAACCGGAAATTTTTTACTTTAAGAAGTCATTAAATATTTGCCATTAAGTAACCAAAAGAACATTTTAGGGAATTTCTGGTATGAATGCTAAATTTCGGAATTTAGAAAAAACTAAACTGATAATGCTTTATAAAGTGCTAAAAAATTGTAGCCGATAAACGTGCAACGATGCGGCAGAATAATAGGGCGATCGCAGCGGCATCTGCTTTAAAAAAGATGTACCTCTAGCAAAAGTAACCGTTTCACTATTGACAACATGAACATAATTTCTGTTAATAAAATCTTCTTGTAAGTGTATATTTCGGATGTAACTAATTTTGAAGTTAGTTTTTATCATATCTTGGAATTAATCTTTTCCACTCTTCTAGCAGAGATTCATCCTTTGGTATGCTAAATAGGGATAGTTTCTAGTTTGCTGTCTTCTATCGAGTGCTGCAACCAGGCACAAAAAAATGCGTATCACGTTTTTTGGCCATGATCAATATCATTCATATTTTCAAAGCTTATAAAAATCACTATCCAAATCAAAGGAAATAGGGTATAATTTAATTATTTAAAATGTTTAACACCAGCTGAAACGTTTTCTCAGTTCGACAGTGGCGTAGCCAGAGAGGGGGGGGGGGAGTCCAAATGCTCTGGAAACCAGTAATATAAAGTTTTCTTTGGTTTCAGTATCGCAGAAAATTCTCCGATTAGATAAGGCAAAAATATTTGTATAAAATTAGTGGTATCCAAACCATCTGGACCTCCACCCTGTCTACGCCACTGCTAGAAGATATCGCTGCGATCGACCCGTTATCTTTTCAGCATCATTCTACATTTATCGGATTCAATTTTTTAGTACTATTTTGTAGCCGTTTTGCACACTATGTATTCTAGGCGCTGTACATATAATACATATACCATACTTTACTTGTAATTACAGGTAGTGATCAAAACAATTAAAATAAGAATCATCTGATGAATGCGTTTCGTATTAAAGAAAAAACAGTCCGGCAACCATTTTTTTTTTTTTTTTTTTTATGTATTGAAATTTTTTGTATTGAAAGTGGAGCCTTTATTGTGCAACGTAAAAGTGTTTTGAATTAACATATAAAGGTAATTCTATTAAAAAACGTATTCATTTACTTATGTATACTTTTGTAAGCGGACAGATGATAGAAACATTAATGTAAAAGACGTACATAATTAGGTAAATTTATTCTTCAAAATAACTTCATCCAACATTAACTTTTTTCTGGTAAAAATATCGATATCCCAAGCATATTACATATTACATGGAAATAAAGTGAGTTGGGAAACAAAAAGGATAAATCGGTTAATTACTGAATGCTTCTTGTTTACTACTTCCCCTTTAATCAGAAGTTAAAAGACTATACTCCTTTTAACGTTACAATTTTAACATATTCAAAATGTGGAGTAATGAGATATGAAATTCCTTTTAAACAAAAGATTTCTAATAAGAACTGTGAGGTATTCGCCTCATTTTGCTGAGAAAAGTAAAAGGTCACATTTTTCTCAGGCTATCCAGAATTATCCCTCTATAAGAGCGAAATTTCTGTAAATAACTTTTTATTCACAGGCCGTAAAATGTTTTCGAGTGTTGGGCCAAACTCAATTCTTACAATCTGAAGTATCATAATTTTATGAACACTCAAAAAATCTGAAGGCTTCCCTGACATGGGAATGTAACAATTCTCTACATGCTTGAGACCATATGATAAATACTCAACCTCCACTTGAAATACAATGGTAGAACCTGGACATATATACGATTGCAGAGAGGCCAAAAGAGGACTTTGAACGAAGAGAGTGAGCTAGATGCACCTCTGATCCTTTTCTCTGTCGCTAGTGAGGCGAACAGAAAAGGCCAGAACTTGATCCGGTAATACGAAGTGTACGAAGCCTGGACGTAAGCTAGTGTTTTCCGGGCGAAATAAGCTGTCCCTGGAAAAGTTACGAATAATGCTAAGAACATTCGCGAGGCCGAACCCACGGGCAGGGAAGAATATAATTCTGTCGACAGACTAATTTAATGTAGTCCAGCTGTTATTTTCAAAAAGATTCTATCTGTCTAATTGTTTAGAAAATTGTGCTGTCCTGTAGCTGAGTGTAATAAAAACCTCTAAAAAATCCATCCTGACTTAGCCCCTTGGTCATGACGCTACAGCAGTGTTAGTTTGGTGTCCAGAAGATGGAATTAATATATCCTACATTATTAAAAAGAATTACAAAAGAAAAGAATAAAGAAGTTGGTTTGAGCTGTTTTGGCTTATTACTAAAGAGAAATAAGAAGAAAGAAAAAAGTTCTTTTTTCCGACAAAGAAAAAAAGAAAAAAATCCTTTTACGAAAGAAAAACAGAAGCAAACTGGAGTGTTCCCCCTCGACCCTCGTCTAGAGATGTAGAAAAAACAGCCCTTTTTCCCTCTGACAAGGAAGGTCTCCATAAGCGCATACTCAGAAAATTTTGAAAAAAATGCAGAATATTCTTCTCATGAGGATATATACATTTATAAAAAAATTTGCTGCGGTACCTCGATATAACGTCCGTAAAAAATTATGAAATTTTCGTGTTTTGGCGATTTATCGCTAGATTGGCGACACAATGAAATAAAAAAAAAATACGCATTTACGATAAATGCTCTTTTATGAAAAATGTTTTCTACTCTTTTACTGAACCAGTTTAAGTAAGTTTAACTTAAATAAATTCGCTTTTATAACTACGGTTTTGCCATATACATTTATATGAATATCTAAAGAAAATTGGCGATTGTATTCTACTGTTTAGAACAAAATTTAAATTGATTAAAATGCTTCAAACTAAAAATTAATTGTCCGATTCTGAACACTGTCAGTTTGACTTGGAGACAACAACGAAACCGTGTAAAATTAAATAACTTCAGCAATACTTAATTTGTATATATATTTATAAACTTATAGAAAAAATAATAAACTGTTTAATCGTTGAAGTTTAAATTCATAAAGTACCACACATTTAAACACTCATTTTATCAGGAATTTTCAAATACATTAAAATTGCTTGCATTTGACGACGAGGAAGTTTTGCTCACCAAATCGCATCTTTTTGCGTCAAATACACGAAAGTATTTTATTTTTTTACAGGGATTCCGCAGTTAAATTTGACTGATCCTTATATTAGGTGCATGAGTTGTTTGTTCCATTAGCATTTTTTTCAAAATATTATGAGTATGCGCTTTAAGGAGACCTTCCTTGTGAGTGTTGCAGGGAAACAAGCAACAAAGTTCCGGAGTGCGTATTTGTGCTGGTTACATGGAGGGAGTTAAAAGAAGAAAAGAAACGCCTTATCAGCTGTTCGAGAAGGGTGAAGAGGAGTTTCGGTTTTGACTGACTTAGTTTAGAGTCCTGCGCGGGTCCCCTTTTAAGTCAACCCGCAACCCGACTCGAACCCGCAAAAATAATTTTCGATATCCCGCAACCCGACCCGAACCCGCAATGTAAATAAAGTAAATCATGTTTCAATGCCACTATGAAAATTAATCAACAATTGTATCTATAATACCATTCTTTTGCTTTACATAAACAAGAACGAAAAATCATGCGTCAAGCATAGATTATGTAGCACTTTCCAACGCTTCCAAAATAATTTTACAAATTATACCGTTTAATAAGCTAAAAGATAACATCTAAGTAAACAATTTGTAAAACGCATAACATATTTAAAAACATAATTTCAGGAATTTTCATCCGAATACTTTTATTCAGCCCTGTATAGGATCTATAGATTTGTATATATGCTACATAGGATGCTACATTTTAGTTCAGTTAGGAAACGCGTAGCACAGTTTAAAATTCTCCGTCTGGAGTTTATCAATACACGGAAATGTGTTCGCGAACTTTTGTGCTTCCCTGTATAGGATCTACAGAATTTATACACACTACGTAATAGCCAAAAAGCGAGTTAAAATAAAAATCGCGTTAAGTAACTTAAAACGCACTTCCAGGAATTATTGTTAACAAACAGTAGAGAATTCTTTTGTGTGTCCCTGTAAATGAACGATGACTGCTATACACACAATATTCTGTAGTAAGCCTCTTGTCATGCACCTTAGTGATATCTATAAATTTCAATGCGTTTAAAATAGTGAAACATTATTTAAATAAACCGCAGACGATTTTTCCCCATAGACCGCAATGTAACGGAATTCTTTTGAGTGTCCCTGTAAAAAAACTATAAGTGCTACACACTTCCGTTGAAATAGGGAACATGCTATAGATAATGACAATAACATATAAAAATTGCAGAGCAATCCGAGCATATTTACGGGAGTTAGAGCACGGACAGACGGCCAGACAAACCGAAGTCATAAGCACTTTTCAACTAGGTTGGAAAGTGCTAAAAAATGAACAAATCTACAGTGTCTCACAAAAGTGATGGGACACTTGTGCTTTATAAAAAGAAACTGCAATAAAATAAATAAACAAACATGTGCAAAAATTTTTTGGGTGTGTTTCATATTTAAAGTTAGTAACAATTATTACATAACATACATTTTGTCAAAATATTAAAATATTAATTTAGTAAAAATACAATTGTTCAGAACGGAGCAAAAAATGGCTCACATAAGTGATGGGACACTTACTTTTCCATCAAATATTTATCCACAAATTTTACTTTTTAAAAGGTTTTAATATTTTGTTGGATTTCCTTTTACTTTTAAAACATGATTTAATCTTTTTGGGATGGATTCGACTATTTTTTTTGTGATTTCTGGAGTGATTTTACCCCATTCTTCTTGAAGCACCGATTTTAGTTGTTGTTTTGAAGAAATGGTGTGTTTGCGAATTCTTGATTCCAATTCTTGCCAAATATTCTCTATGGGATTTAAGTCTGGAGATTGTGGTGGTGTTTTTATTATTTCAGGACAGTTATATAGCAGCCAGAGTCTAACGTTCAGAGCAGTGTGCTTGGGGTCATTGTCCTGGTAGAATTTAAAATCGTTATGAAGGTTCAATTTTCGTGCTGAAGATTTCAAATTTTGCTTTAAAATATCAATATACTTGTACTGATCCATTATACTGTCAATAAAAACAAAATTACCAACTCCAGCGGACGACATACACCCCCATACCATAACTCCTCCTCCACCATGTTTTACTGTTGGTACCAAGTTCTGTTTGCGAAGTTCTTCCCTGGGTTTTCTCCACACCAAGATTCTACCGTCAGAACCAAATATATTAAATTTACTCTCATCAGCAAATATAACTTTATTCCAGTAATCAGAATTCTTATTTATGTTGGATTTTGCGAAAGCTAGTCTGAGTTTTCTATTCTTTTCACTTACGAAGAATTTTTTCCTGGCTACTCTACCGTGATATCCAGCAGATCGAATTACCCTTCTAATAGTTTCAGGATTAACAATTATTCCATATAATGCTTGTAAATCAGCAGCAACTTTTGAAGCACTAATTCTTGGATTTTTTTTAATATTTCGAACGATAATTCGCTTTATTCCATTGGATAGCTTTGATGGTCAGCCAGGTCTTCTTTTATCCTGAATCATATGATTCTTTTTATATCGTTTAATGATATTGAAAACTGTTGAACGACTCAAGTTAACTGTTTCAGCAGTTTTTCTAATAGATTTTCCACGTTCAATATGCAAATTAATAACTAATTTTCGAATTTCAGGCGAAGTTTCTTTTCGTTTAGCATTCATGACTACACAGAGCTAAAAAACACAAAAATTCCAAAACAAACTGGAGAGAAATACTGCAGACGATTTTATAAATTATTGCCAATTGCTTTTAAGTAAAAATAAAACCCCAAAAAATATTTTTATTGCTTATTTCAGGCGATTTTTGTTGCATATATAATGGTGTCCCATCACTTATGTGAGCTATTTTTTGCTCCGTTCTAAACATTTGTATTTTTATTAAATTAATATTTTAATATTTTGACAAAATGTATGTTATGTAATAATCTTTACTAAATTTAAGTATGAAACACACCCACAAAAAAAATGTGTACATGTTTTTTTAATTTATTTGATTAGTTTCCTTTTGTAAAGCACAAGTGTCCCATCACTTATGTGAGACACTGTATATTCTTTACTATTCAAATATAGTAAAACTTCTGCGCACCTTGGGATCGTTAAATAGAGTCAAATTAGAATTAAATAGAGTCGGGTCGGGTTATTTTCTTGTTTCGGCTTGGAATGAGTCTAATTTTCTTTCTGCAGGTCGGTAGAAGAATTCTTTCGGGTCATATATAGGTTTTTTATCACTCAGGTTGTTGGGAGTTTCACAAAAAGTTCGAGCACATCTATGTTTCAGAGGAAAATAAATATGTATTTTAATATCTAGGACTATATATTCAATTTACTGCATGAGAAATAAAATGTATATAAGAGAAATGCGATCATAGATTATTCTTTCTTTAAGAACCATTTTATCTTCTTTCGAAATATTAAAAATGTTATCAACATTTCGTTTTTGATATACACAAAAACAGAGGTATCATATTATTGATAGTTTATGTGCACATGCACATGTTACGTGTGTCTAGATTATGTCATCAATATAACGATATAAATGTATATTACTATTAATAAATGTACACTCTAAATAAGAAAGAGTGACTATTCACTCCGGAGGAGTGGATATTCACTCTATCGCAGAGTCAAAATTTGCCCAACCTCTTTAGAGTGACTATTCACTCTAGGAAAAAGTGAAATTCTTGACTCCCTGAAAGAGTGAATACTCACTCTTTCAGGAGTGAGTTTTTTCACCCCTGATAGGAGTAAATAGTCACTCTTTCAGGAGTGACTAAAATTCTTGAATAAAAAAGAGAAACTCATCGTAGGCGGTCACCCTCCCAACTAGTAACCGAGCTCGCTGCTGCTTGACTTCTGCGCTCGGACAAGAACTGGTACCTACAGCTTGCTACAGCCGCTTACAATTAAGAAAGCTCTTATTACATTATTTTAGCTTTGTTTCTTTTGTGATATTGGAACACACTTATTAAATTTGTGTAGAAATCATAAATATTTACGGTGTTTCTCAACTGTGCAAATAAGAAACTGAAACCTTCTTTTTGTATCATATAATACAGAGACTGTTCGCACATTTTTTAGACAAATTGATAAATTATTTAAAAAAATGGAATTCTTTTAGAGGAAAAAATTCTGACAACAACTTATTATGTGTAATTTATATTATCGTCTGATACTTTCAAATTTATTCTTATTTCAAGATTGCGCATGCTAAAAAAGCTGTGAATGGAAAAATGCGTTTGCGTTTTTTTTTTTCATCTTCCGAACAGAAGTATGCTAATTCCACAGTCTAAAATGATTGCAAAGCGCATAATATAAAAACTTTTTAGTGCGAAATAAACATAACAATTGATTGAAAAGTGCTATTCCAAAAATCAGTACATATACATAGTAAAAAGATACCAGATGAAAAAAAAAAAGGGAAAAAAAGAGCCCATTTCAAGGCGGAAAACGAAGTTTCAAGTAAGGATTTATGACTATCGCAAATTTATCTTACATCGAAAACATTCATCGATATCCATCGAAAGCATTATGCAGAATTAGAATCAAGAAACAAGATTATCATACAGATTATTTCAGAAAGCAATATTCATATTTTAAACGTTAAAAACAACAACGCCGAAATCGTCTAAAAAATGTGCGAACACCCGTCTGTACATTTCCGCTATGACAAAAATTCCGTTACAACAAAGCAGTTATTTATTTATTCATTCATTTTTTTCTTGCTAATAATGTTTGCATAATTAGAGCCCGATTAAGATTGTCCGAGGCCCAGGGCCTGTTTACCAAATAGGCCCGTGAAGCCGAAGTTTACTCACTGAAATACAAAGGGGCCTCCAAATTTACTTTTCAAAACTAATTTTTAGGGGGGAAATTTCAGTCAGGGTAAAAAACGTTTTTTTTTTTCTTAAATTATAGCTGTTAAATTTTTCCTAAGATTATTTCCGACACATTTATACTCTTTTTTTTTTTTTCTATAATAAATGTTATAAAATCAGTGATTAAATGCAACGTTTTTCATTTCTCTTATGTTTAATTTCAAACGTGCTAAAAATAACAGAAAATTTAATCTGTATAGTTATATTTTGTTTATATTCATAAAGAGGTTAGAAATGATATAAAATATGTAGAATAG
Source organism: Maratus michaelseni (assembly GCA_963931845.1). Lineage (NCBI taxonomy): Eukaryota > Metazoa > Arthropoda > Arachnida > Araneae > Salticidae > Maratus > Maratus michaelseni. The sequence goes on along the minus strand of OZ007589.1, from coordinate 93,765,908 downwards.
GTTATTTAAATAAAGAGGAAAATAATTAGCATTCAGAGATATTAAATTTCTGTTTATAAAATAGAAGCAAAATTGTGTTGCAGCTAAGCATAAATTTACTTCAAATATTTTTTTTCCCACACTTTTCTTAGCATTGGCAAATCCTGCAATTTGTAAAGCATAAAATATATTTCCTGTCCATAATTCTATCGATTCATTTATTATTTCAATGCCTTTTTCAGTTTTTTTTTTAAATCGTGCTACTATATATAAAGGATTTCATTTTAGGTGTTTCGTTTCGATAACGGAGATTACTCGGATTCTCATCCGTGAGCTGGCGCCATCTTGTGATTTTATTGGAAAAAATTGTTTTTCCTCACTCTTCAACGGAGTGAAATATCTTACTCTTGTCAACGGAGTGAACAGTCACTCTCGACAACGGAGTGAGATATTTCACTCTTTTCTAGAGAGTGGAAAGTTCCACTCTTTAAAGAGTGCATATTTATAAAATTCACTCCTAAAAGAGTGAAAATGCCTCTCACTCTTCCAAAGAGTCAACTTCTCACTCCTTCCAATTTTAGAGTGTACGTTCATAGTTATATGTCTGAAAATAAACTGGATGTACAACCACCTTGTGGTATACCAACTATCTGTAAATATAATGTGTTATCATGCATTATAAAATTATTATATATAACGAAATTTGTTAGAGTTTTAAAATAATCTGTATCTATATGCAATGGTAAATTCAGTTCATGATGATACTTTTTAAATAATTCATTTATTATATTATGTAGATCTAATAAATCTATATTATTAAAAAGATCTTTAAAATTATATGTCGTTATATTGTTTATACTTTTAAGATTTTTCATAATATTGACCAGTTGGTAGCTAATTTTTATATAATGTGTATTATCAGTGGTTGTTGTCAGTGTATATATTTGATTGAGAATTTTTAATAAAAGTTTATTGGCAATATTATTATATGTATTACAACCAATAGTTAGTCCTAAATTTAATTGGTTCCGTTATGAAATTTGAGTATAGGAACTAAATAAGGATAAAGTTAGTAGAGGAAATATTTAATAGTTTATAATAACTATGAATTTTACGATTGTTTACAATTACATTTTCATTAGTTTTTTTAAAAGATTTATTAGAAGAAATACAGGATGTAAGAAGTTGATGATAGTAAGATTTACATATGATTGCATAATTATTAGGAGATTTGTCAATATATGTAATAACATAGTTTTTTTGTAATTTAGTAATTTGCTGGAAAAAATGCTTTGTGTTAATAATTACCAAATCAGAAATATTATGTTTTAAAGCCTTAGTTAATTTTTCAATAAATAGTATTATTAAAATATTCAATAGGTTTATTGTATGAGATTGAAATTTTATAAATAAAAATTTCAATATCAAATGTAAACTGTTTTATAATAGAATTTACGTTAAATTTACGTTAAAGGAAGTTTATATTTAGTACCATAACCCATTAGTTTTTTCAGTTTAAAATCATTCACAATATTAAGATTTCCAGTGATTATATGTCCATGATCATTATTAATGTATGTTTTTAGAGTGGGGTCATTGCATTTACACAAAAAAGTACTTTCCACAAATGTATCTTAAGAAAATGTATTATAGTTAAAAATCTTTCTTCTGATTGTATTCGGATATTTAAATGTTTTTGAAATTTGAAGATTATTAATAGGAAAATAACAGTTTTTATCATTAATTATAGAATTAATATTAATTTTATTAAATATTTGATTTGAAAAAGTTATTATCATTTGAGTATTAGTGTTTTTAGTTTTATGTTTTTTTTTTTTTTTTTTTTGTAAATTAATGTTGAAAAGATTAACTCTTGTCATAATAAGATCATAAAAAATATTAGAGAAATGTTTAGAGTAATATTTACTGAGAAATACATTAAAAATATTGTACAATCTGTTTCTTTTTAATAGCAAATATGTATTTTCGAATTAATAACCAGTTATAATTCTTTATATTACATAAAATTAAATACTTTGAAGATTATTGATTTGTTTAGTAATGTATTTTTTGGAAACAACAACTGTAGAACACTTTCCTCGCTTGTTACGAGTTGTTTTATGATTTAAATTATGATTTAAAGTAGGATAAATTGGAGAATAATCAATACAGTAGAACCCCGATTTTGCGTTTTTCACGGGACCAGAAGGAAAAAACGTATGAAACGGGAAAACGTAAAATCGGGGTCAACTAGAGAAAAACACTTCAAGAAAACAAATTATACAAAAATAAACTTAACAATACCATATCAGTATTTAAAAAAATGTGTTATTCTTTATTGCGTTTTCTTTTTAAGTGTAATTTCACATGTACTCTATTTTCAATACACGCAAGTTTTTCCAATTCTTTTTCTTAATATTCATGTTCAGTTAAAATTTCTTTAAAAATTTTAAACTCGCAATGGCCTCTGCCGATGAGGGCACGATGTCTTCTGGATCTTCATCAATATCATCCTCACTTCAGTATTGCAAAATCAAATCGGAAATAGTCTGAATGTCTGTGGTAGCGATAACATCCTTATCGCAATCAATGTACTCATAAACATTGATGTGTGCAAATATAAATTTATCCTCTTTCGTGTGGTCTTCCATAGAGAGCTCTTCCCAGCGGCACTTCACCGTTAATTTAGGATTTTGAAAATTCTCCCTTCAGAAAAGCATTTGACATGCATTTTTCATCTACTTAATTCCACGTCGATGAGATGAAATGAAGAGCATCCGGCACATTTAGCTTGTTTTCCAAGCATCGTGAAGCTCAACAGAATCAAGTGAAACAAGAAAGAAAAATCATGCGTCAAGCATAGATTATGTAACACTTTCCAACGCTTCCAAAATAATTTTACAAATCATACCGTTTAATAAGCTGAAAGATAACATCTAAGTAAACAATTTGGAAAACGCATAACATATTTAAAAACATAATTTCAAGAATTTCCAACGTATACAATATTCGGAAAAATATCCGAATACTTTTATTCAGCCCTGTATATGGTCTATAGATTTGTATATATACTACATAGGATGCTAAATTTTAGTTCAGTTAAGAAACGCGTAGCACAGTTTAAAATTCTCCTTCTGGAGTTTCTGTCAATAAACGGAAATGATTTCGCGAACTTTTGTGCTTCCCTGTATATGATCTACAGAATGTATACACACCACGTAATAAACAAAAAGTGAGTTAAATTAAACATCGCGTTCAGTAACTTAAAACGCACTTCCAGGAATTATTGTTAACAGACAATAGAGAATTCTTTTGTGTGTCCCTGTAAATGAACGATGACTGCTACACACACTATATTCTGTAGTAAGCCTCTTGTAATGCACCTTAGTGATATATATAAATTTCAATGCGTTTAAAATAGTGAAACACTATTTAAATAAACCGCAGACGATTTTTCTCCATAGACGTAACGTAACGGAATTCTTTTGACTGTCCCTGTAAATTAACTAAAAGTGCTATACACACCCTATTCCATATTAAGCTTCTTGTAATACACCTTAGTGATATATATCAATTAAAATGTGTTTGCAATTGTGTAACATCATTAAAATAAACCGCAAATGATTTTTCCCCATAGACCGTGATGTAACGGAATTCTTTTGAGTTTCCCTGTAAAAAAACTATAAGTGCTACACACTTCAGTTGAAATAGGGAACGTCCTATATATAACGACAATAACATATAAAAATTGCAAGGCAATCCGAGCATATTTACGGGAGTTAGAGCACGGCCAGACGGCAGACAAACCGAAGTCATAAACACTTTTCAACTAGGTTGGAAAGTGTTAAAAAGGACTTTTCTTACCAGTTGCTTTCTATAATGCATTTTGGAGGATCTGTTTATTCCCAAGTCACATGGCTGAAGTAAACTGGTACAGTTGGGTGGGAAAAATTCCATACGCACATTATTTAAATTCAGATTAACATGAGTGCACTGGACCGAATAAAATCGCTTTTGTAAGCTCATTTTTATATTCAATTTTCTTACGAAATCTTCAAAAAAGATTTGGAGTCATCCAATCATTGTCGTTGGCATTGAAATCTGTAGGCAAACTTTTAACGTTTTTGAACCATCGGTGCTTTTTAAATTTACCAATCACAAAGGGTGTTTAGCTTTTCAATTCCGTCTGCATTCGTAAATAACAAAACTGTTAATCGCACTTTTGATAGCTACCAACTGTGACACGTTTCTCCTTTCACAGTGTATGTTCTATCAGGGAAGAGATTAAAAAACAATCCGGTCTCATCTGCGTTAAAGATGTCTTTTTTGAGTAATTACACACAAAAGAAGGCAAAGTTTCTTCCATCCATTCCTCAACGATCGCAGTATTTACTCTATGTGCCTAACCACAAATAAACTTGTAAGACAAATTATACCTCTTCTTGAATCGGTCGATCCAGCCATTGGATGACATGAAATTCTGCATTTTAAGTCGAGAAGTAATTTCAAAAGCAGGGGCGTAGCGAGCGGGGGGGCAGCTGCCCCCCCAATGTTTGGTAAAAGGATTCAGTCGGCTTATCAGCAGATTTAATTAGTGTCTCTGTAGTATGTCAGTAGGCCGATTAATAAAAACAATTCGGAAAAATTCTGGTTGGCAGGACTTTAAGTCTTCAGAATGCATTTCACTAAACCCTTACAATCATATGGCAAAAGCTAGTCGGTCAGTCAACCTATCTAGGTTATGAGTAAAAAAAGTAATGGTTTCAATAGATCTATCTGGTCAGCCAGTATGAAAGTCACGTGTTCTGTCACATTTTCGAATCACATAAATAGCTAGTCGGTCTACCCACTGAAAAAAAATTATCATGTATAAATGTTGTCTGCAGAGCCGGAAATGTTGAACATATACTATACCTTACCCACACATGGAAAAGCTAAGTCGGCCGTCGATACATAGGCCAATAGGGGAAAAAAATGAATCTGATCTATTAATTTGAAAATATCAGAAATTTGTCCTACAGTAACACTCGCAACTTACATAGATAAAAACTATCAATATACACTGGCCTCCAAAAGTTAAGGTACAACCGGGTTTTTGCGTCTAATTTGCAAATGAATGAATATAGAAACAACAAATTTGGAGGAAATGTGCGCTAAACTGTTATTTATTAAATGCGACATAGAAATTTACTTAAGTTAAACGTATAAATGAAATTACAACAAAAAAGCACTCATGGTGGAAAGTTCCATTCTTGGAGAAATCAGTACATCGCAGTATTATGCAGTAAAATGTGACAGAAACATTAAAAAACTGGTTCTAATACGATATATGCCCACCCCGGACTTGAATGCATTGGCGGCATCGACTTTCCATGCTCTCAATTAAATTGTCGGACACCAAAATAGGTAACGCTGACCAGACTTGGAGTAAGCCTTGTTCCAGCTCATTTAATGACCTTGGAGGAGAACTTAAAGCCGCAACCTGTCTTCCAAGATAGTCCCAAAGATGTTCTATCGGATTCAAGTCTGGAGAGTGAGCTGGCCATTCCATTCTCTCCAAACCGTGATCCTCAAGATAATCCTCAACAACCACAGCTCGGTGTGGTCTCGCATTATCATCCTTTAGAATGAAACCATTGCCAATAGCACCGGCATATGGGCGCACATATGAATCAAGGATCTCATCCCGATATCTCGCACCAATCACAGTTCCTCCATGGAACACATGCAGGTCAGTGTGGCCTCCGAGTGAGATCCCAGCCCAAACCATGATTCCACCGTTTCTGTACCTCTGTGTTTCGACAGTGTTTGATTGATGGTATCGAGTGCATTGTTCTCTCCAGATCAGAAGACGTCCTAAATCGCTCTCCAGTGTGAATTTGGACTCGTCTGTGAAGAGTACAGAAGCCCGCTGTTGTCTAGTTCAGGAAACATGTTCTCTTGTCCAACACGACTTCTAGACATTTCTAGACTCTAGTGGCTGTTGTGAGCAAAACTGACAACAATAGTTCGAATGCAACAAACTTACACGCGAAATTACAAAAGCTACATAATTGCATATTTTTCTCTCATTCACAAGTAGCTATTATTTTCTATAAAATAAAAGTGGTAGCGGTAATTTTTGCATAAGTTTTTTTAAAGCTTATTGTTGTCATTCATATAAACTATGAAAATTAATCTGACTGCCATTTTTTGCCTGGTGAGCTTCGAAAAACATCTTGTACCTTAACTTTTGGAGGCCAGTGTATAAACTAGGTCGACCGAATGCGAAAGTCGCTTAAGAAAATTCAAGAAATTTTATATTTGATAAATAGTAGGTTCTAGCAGCGATATGATGTTTACGGCCTTTGGAACTGTTTTAGGAACGTTTGGAAAATAAAAACGAAGAATTTTTAAAACTATTTAAAAAAAGGAAATGAATAAATTAAAACAATATCCGTGCATTTAACATTTAATACCTAAAAACTTCTTACTTCTTTTTTTTTTTTTTTTTTTGATAAAACTAAAACTAAATTTATATACTTGTGCCAACATAACATAATTACATAATTTTCACTGATTTTTCACTTGTTATTATAAAAAATTAGACTTGGAGCCTTTATTAATTACTTAATAGTATTTATTGTATACCCTGATTACCATAATTTCCGGCGTATAATCCGCGGATCAAACAATTATGTTTCGACCCAGAAATTTTATTTTATATAATGGAACATACTAGATCGCTGTAAATATTTTACTTCAATTATTAAATAAAATTTCTGGGTCTAAACATAATTGTTTGATCCGCGGATTATACGCCGGAAATTACGGTACATGTTAACGATTACTTTTTTAAAAAATTAAATCATACGTAAGATGAATTATTTTTTTAATAAAGAATTCAGAAAGTAGAGGATTTCAGGAAAAATTAAATTATTAAAAGTAGTTTTATGGTAAAAAAAAACTTGAAGCGATTGCGGAACATTAACATATTTGCACTTAAAACAATATAAATAGTTCAGCGTTTCAGGCCCGTAACTACCGCCGGGGCCCCAAACTAACGGTTAAAAAATTATTGTATTTTAATATCTAATCTAACTTCCTATAAAATACCCAGCACCTAGCTAAAAGTTAATAATAAAAAAAATCCATCAAAGTGCTAGAGTAAATGTTTTTGCGTATCCGTTCAAATACTCCATACGCTTCGCATGCAAAAGCATCTCTAGAGCAGACAGCAGAATGTCGAGTCAAATGTGTCATGTCGCGCCAGGTGCCTGCCGAGTGATGAGTCAAGTGCAAGCTAGGACGTGCAGTAAGCTAGTGCTATTCATGATGAGTCATTCGTTTACTAACTGCTCATCAATATCGGACTGTCAGAGCAGTTGAGAGTCGCATAGTAGTGATAGTACGATAGTTTATAACTTAACCCTTTCGTGACGAGCGTCTTTTACTGAATTTTTCATCTTTTACCACCGGTTTTTCAAAACAGAAATTTTCCCCTAATTGAATCGCAGAAGTGCTGTCATTATATAAGGCAAAGCTTACAATAAAAATTAACTGGTGGGAATAATCGAGGATTCTGATCATCTTATGCGTCACGTATACCAGTCGCTCGTTCCCAAGGGGTTAATCTTACTTTGCTTGTGTTGAGATAACAGTTTATATTATGAAACGCCAAGTGGAAATAAAAAAAAGACAGACTCTAAAAAGAAGAAACTATGAGGCTGCAAAAGGTTCGAAGAAGTTATCAACATGGCTGGACAGTGGAAACCACTCGACAGGGAATAATGATAAGAAAGGTATGAATGGTTTGCTTTATTCAGTGTGATGTGTAATTCATGTAAAAATAGTACAGTCAAACTTGAATAAGTCGAACGTGTATAATTCGAAATTGTGGTTAATTCAAATGTTTCTGTCGGTCCCTTGACATTCCTATAAAACACAATCAGTGGTGGATTAAGCACTCAACAGACCCCAGGCGCAATTAAATTTTGAGGCCCTCCAAATATTTTCAGTACCCCTAGTGTGCCTTTTTTAGTTTTACAATTAGAATTACTGAAAGTGTATATTGTTAATTCCATACGATATAATCTCTAATTGGAATATAAAGTTCAAATTATTTTCTATCGCATGCTAATAAAATATTGAAAGTACTTCCCATTCATTACATTATCATAATTTTTAGAACTAAGAGATCACATTTTTATTTAGCTTTTATGTTGAAAATCACTACGTTCTATTTACTGAACTATCACTTCATTCTATCATTCTAAACAAATGTGTTTTTCACAAATATAACTGTAGGATTTTTTCTTATCAATAAATATTCTTTTTTTTTCCGGTAAAGTTCTTGGTAAATCTTTTAAATAATTACTGAGTTATATCAAAGAAACATTTTAGTAATGCAAAATCATATATTTTATTTTTAACTATCAATTATAATTAATCAGTTAAAATTAATTGTAAAAACTATTAATTAAGAAATAATGCGACAAATTGACTATTTTACATTAGTCGGATTTGAAACATTTTTGAATCGGCCAATCTTACCTTTTTCCCCCCCAAAAATTTTCTTTCGCTACGGCCCTGTTCAAAAGACTTTTCTTACAAAATTGAGCCTTTGATTGGAATCTTGGCTGAACGGGTTTGTACAGGGTGTTTCACAAAGGACCCCTAACTTTAAAAATCAATAACCCGTAAACGGTGATAGATAAAAACATGAAACCAGTGGTATGTTTATTAAAATAATCGTAAGAATCTCATACATAAATCTCAAAATTTAGTTAAAAATTGAACCGATAGATGGCGTTGAGAGCGTTCAGAATCTTTCTAAAGACAGTTCAGAAGCACAGAAAGACTACCCATTTAAGATTTCGCCATTTTAATCTGACCGCTACTAGCGTATAGTGAAAATAATTCCAAAAGTGATGTATACCGTGGAGGAACGTGTGTTTATTGTGTTGGAGTACCACCGATTAAATCCTACTTGAGGTCCTAATTGAGTCCTACTGCCACAAGAAGAAGTTTTCAAAAGGGATTTCAAGTCGCAAAAGGCACAGATGGGAAAACAATTCGTGAGCTTTTCAAAAAAATTCAACAGACAGGCCGGTGACATACAGCAGAGAGTCACTGATAATTTCATTCTTCTTTTGCGGCATGTCTGTTGTGCAAAAGGTGCACATTTTGAATAACTTTTAATGTGATACGCCTATTTATCACAGCGCCATCTATCGGCGCAATTTTTAACTAATTATTTAGATTTATGTACAAGATTCTTACGATTTTTTTAATAAACATACAACTGGTTTCATGTTTTTATCTATCACTGTTTCCAAGTTATTAATTTTTAAAGTTAGGGGTCCTTTGTGAAACACCCTGTATATACCAGTCGCACAAAATCTTTCCCAATTTCTCAAAAAGAGAGATTTTCAATGTTTTTTTTTTTTTCTTTGATAAATTTCCCAGTTTTTAAGATTTTAATTCCACAGAGACCTCTTGTTTTAGGATGGTTTGTAACGTGGAATAAGCGATACTGAACGATTTTACGAGATACATTTTAGTTAATTTGGAAACTTAGCATTTTTCGATAATTTCTGCCTTTTCGGCTACAGAGAAACGTTTTCTTTTAGACATCCTACTTTAGGCAAATAATAATTCTTCGTTACTTTCTCACGGGAGTATTAACGGGGAGGGGAAGAACTGTTTTTGATAAAAAACAACCAGTTGACCAAGTGGAAATCATTTTTGTTCTTTTGAAAAATTTTCCATGAGTGAAAAAAGAAAAAAAAATCCCGAGGTACTTGGCCAACAATGACGTACCAAGTGGGAAACGTTAACAGTAAATAACGTAGAATCGAGGTACTTTTATCATTATCGGAATAGGAATTTTCTGGGACCGACGAAAAATAACGTAGGAAGCGGGATAACGTACGAAACGGGTTACGTAAAATCGGGGTTCCACTGTAGTATTATTTATAGATGAGAAGACTTTAACAGATCTGTTAAATATTTCACTATTATAAGTCCATGTGGATAAATGGTGTTGTAATATTTCATATATGAAGACTCCATATAAAGACGTTCTGATTTATTTTTTAGAATTTGTATAATTTCAATTGTGGTATTTTTAAATTTATGTTGATGAAAATGCTGAATTTCAACTGTAGATTGTAAATTTTTTGCTTTGTTTTTGTGAGAGTCTGAACGATGCTGATTGATACGTTATGTAATAGACCTGATGTTTGACCAATATATTTGAAATTGCACACGTTACACTTTATACAATAAATTACATTAAATGCTTTACAAAAATTTGAAAAATTATGATCTGAGACAATTTGTGACTGAGAAGCATATGGACAAGTGACAAGTCTTGCATCGAACATCTGAACACTTCCGAAAAAATAATGGAAGAGGAGGAGAGTAGAAATGATCACTGGATGACGATCCAGGAACAACCCTTTTATTGTTCCTGTACCGGGCACTACACTGCTTGGATGCATAGTGTATCTTGCCAGGATCGAGATATTTACTAAGAACTGCCATTTGTTATAAATTTTGAGACATAGAAAATGCAATAATTAATAAAAGTAAAATAAATAAAGATAAATATCAATAATATAAGATATTTAGTATTCTCGATTAATGTAATTAAATTAATGATGCTAAAATGTCTTGAATAAATGAAAGTATATACAATAGGTACAAAAACAAATAAGCAGTGCTCAAAGAAAATAACCCCATTAATAAAACCATAACCGAATGATAATGATAGCCCGCAGTACAAAAACTGCCAAAGCAGTAAACCAATGGACTTTTTATTACAAAAAAGTCAAATATAACCATGTCAATATACCAGAACCATGATTGATAATAAAATAGCAAAGACTCCCATAGCATTATCCCAATGGACTTCTCAGTACAATGTTAATATATATAATAACATATTACTGTAGCATTATGAACATTAAATCACTTATTAAAAATTATATTTTTTGTTATCCAAAATAGATATCTAAATAATGAATAACTTTACGGAAAATTTTTTACAATAACCAAATAGTTCATTAAAACTATTGAATAGTTATAAAATAGAGGACAATATCATATAATAACAGAAGAAAATAATAAAACATTTAAACATATATAACGAGATATGTTAATTGAAACAATGCAATGATAATAATGAAACATTTAATGAAATGCCCTATGAAGATGTATCAAATAACTAGAGTAGAAATCAAATTAATATATATATATATATATATAATTATAATATCTATGAATTTCAAAAACATATCAAGTTCTAATATCATTCTACTAAAATCTACTAAGAGATAATTAATGATATTGTGTAATCAGAATACCACATAGCTAAAAATTAACTTGTGCAATCATAAAATTACCATAGCATGTGCTTCAATGGTAATTAGCCAAATTTACTCATACCTGAAGAACATTTAAATAGAAAGAGAGAGAAAGGGGAAAAAATTATAAATTGGAGTTGCTATTATGTAAACACAATTGGATTAATAAATTAATTATGAACATTATTCAGTGGAAAAACTGGACCACAAGAGAACCAATCAAGAATTGGATATGAAAAAACATATGTGGATGTACTCTTCAGCTTGGCTGCACCCACATGTGTTTTAAAAATATAATTCAGTATTTCATAATTCTACTGGCATTATGCTAAGTACAGTAGAATCAACCAAGTATACTGAATTATTACCAGACATGTGTGTGTGTACCCAAGGTTAATTAGTGCTGTTAATTGATGACTCACTTATAAAGAAATAATACTGTTTTAATATCTGGAGTAAGGCATGAATTCTATTTACAGGACACATACAAATTATACACAGGTTTTAAGGGGGGAAAGGGGACTTCTGCTGTAATTTATCGCCCGTTAATACATCAGCGATATCAGAGCTTGGCTGGATCGTGTGTCCAGACCAACTCGAAAAGGAACTCTGAAGTGAATTTTAACATTCTGTTCTCAGGCCGGAGGTGCAAATCACTAAGTCATCAAGTTTATTGTGTGTCAAGTTTTGCTAGGCTTGTTAAATCTCATGAGAAAGTGCTGCACATCTCTGTTGCAATCAGGGCTGCGCAGTCGGTGGGAAAAATTACCGACTCCGACTCCTGAAATTTTAAAGGAACCGACTCCAACTCCGACTCCAACTCCGGGATGGCTAAAGTGCTAATATTGCCTGTTGATTCCTATTATTCAGATTGCTTCATTGCTGTCATTTGTTTTGAAATAGTAATAGTCACTTTATTAAATTCGTCATTAAATAAAGGAAATATTACTATTTAAAAAAAAAACTCAACTGGCAATACTGGAATACCTGCTGTTACATTCCTGTTTGACCTTGAAGCATATGATGTGCATATCAACCAAGGGGTCGATGCAGGTTATTTTTTCTTAGGGCCCATTTTGTGAAAAGTAAAAGTTATTTTTGTGAAATTTATTATATTTTTCTGAAAAATAACATCTTGTAACAAACTATATACTAAATGTAAAATATAAACTAGAGATTTCAATTAAAAACAGTTTTCATATATGCTGTACACTGGACAGTATATTGGGACTGTTTAACCTGGGTTTCCTACGTATATATAGTCCAAATATAAAAATAATAATTCAGTTTATAAATTTAAAATTACATAGAATTAGTTTAATTTCACTTCAAACTGTCTAAAAAACAAGTTTCAGTCGGTGCCGGTCTGTTTTTTAGTGGCTCCAACTCTTTTGCCCAAAAATAGGCCTGACTCCGACTCCACAGCCCTGGTTGCAATCGGCATTGTTATGGGAAACTATAACCATATCCCATTCACATATATGTTATACATTAATTACTTTTATATTATATATTACTTAAGAATCTAAAGCTCTAACTAAATCCAAAACATAGTTTTGGTTTAGACTGGAAAGCACCAAAACTAAATATACAGGAAATGAAAAGTCCAATTGTAAGGGGGGAAAATGTAATATTGTAAATTTTTAAGTAATGGAATATTTAAAAATGATAATATTTATAATGCCACAACTACAATAATTTTTTTCTTTAAAATGACATCATTTACATGCTTGAAAAACAATATGTAGAGGGGATTTATAATGCAATTTAAATTTGCTTTCAAACTGTAGTGATATTGTTAAAACTCATTTATATATATATATATACTTTTTTGTTGTTGTTGTTGTTATTTTTAAAATTAGCTGTACTGGTATTTAAGCAAATGCAACTAAAAAAATAATTTCAACAGATACATGATATATTACAAACAAGGGTGTTAAATAAGAAAAGCTATATTGTCAAAATTCAGAGACTAAAACGTTAAACTTTTAAAACTTTTTTTTTTTTGTAATATATTATGTAAAGTGATAATGATTTTTTTTTTTTTTTTTTTTGGTATGCAAAAATTCTTAAAGAAAATATAACTTAATTTTTGAGAAACATTTGTAAGAAGTCCATCCCCCCTGAAAAAAAAAAAAAACAGAAAAAAACTGGGTTTTTTCAGACACTTAAAATTTTTACATCTGTAATCAGGATAAGAGTGAAAAATCTATTATAACGTTCCATCTTTACATACACAAACAATGTTAAATAAGAGCGTAATTACATCATGTACTAAATGACATTTAGTCTTGTTTAATATTTGAGCCTACATAAAATGCATTGTAGTGAATATTTCAAGAGTTGGTGAATTTAACAAGGTTCTAATTGCAGTGTTGCCTGATGGTAAATGAAACTTCCATATTTTTTCTCAAAAAAATAGTTGAAGCAGTTAAAACCTAGTAATTCCAAGTCAATGAATGCAACCTTATATACCTTTGATATCTCTTTTAACAAGAAAAGTCTTTGAATGTATAGAAGCTAATCTTCACAAAAAAATATTGGTGAAAGTCAGTGGTTGGATTCAAATAATTTAACAACCAGTTCGCTACCCTACAGCTCCAAACACATTTTAGAACCCCAAAAGGGGAACACACACACACATATATATATATCAGATCCGAGAAAGAGAAAAAAGTAGTAAAAAAAGAACATTTTCCAATTTTTGTGCGATTTCTGCTCTTGCGTGCTCAAAGAAGTCTATAATTTTGCAATTTCTGTCCCGCAGGCCCCAAATATCCATGGAAAAGAAAACGAAAATTTTATGATTTCGGCGGCATTTGAGATCCTGCAGTCTCAGGGGAAAAAGAGCAACAATTTTACTAATACAACATTACTTAGGTCCCACAAACCAGAAAAAATCCGAGGGAAAGGAAGAAAAAACGCTGAAATTTTACTTTTTCGCATTGTTTCACGTCCAGTGTACACGGGAAAACGAAGAAAAAGGGCGTCCATTTAACAATGGCTGCTTTAATTTCAGACCATATGGACTCTGGGAAAGAAGAACAAAAATTTCACAATTTTTACTTTCATTTAGACCGTGCAGGCCAGAAAAATCTAAGAGAAAAGAAGGGAGGAGAGAATGATTTTTTACTATTTCAGTATTACATCGGGTCCCATGGATTCAGGGGGGGGGGGGGGGGGGGGGGGGGGGGGAAGGTGCAAATTTATAATTTCAGCGTTATTTTGGGTCCTGGATACCTAAAATTTTATAATTTCTATGTTACTTACTGTTAAGCAGGCTGAAAATTTTAAATGAAAGGAAGGAGTGAAAATTTTACTATTTCGATGGTATTTTGAGTCCCGTTGCCATGCGCTTACACAAAGCCAGATTTTACAATCTTTGGTGTTTCTTTGGGTCCTGCTTATCCAAAAATATCAGTGTAGGCAGAAAAAAAAAGTGCCAATTGTATAACTTCTGCATTATTTTGATTCCTGTGAACTTGAAAAAAAAAAAAGGCAAAATTTGTTTCCAGACATCTGTTCTTCAACATGCTGTAAAAGTTAATGGTGAAAATGGTCATTTTACAACATGCTGTAAAAGTTAATGAGGAAAATGGTCGTTTTTCATCCTTTATATAAGATATTTTGCATTCTACCATCGTATGCGATTTCCAAGACCCTGGTGTGAAACACACGCATTATCTATGTGCAAGTTGAAAAATAGGCTGCCTGTACAGACAAGCGACATTTGAAAAAATTTGTGTTTTTCGTTAAAAATCGTAATATCGAGCAGATTTTCGTAGCACCATAGAAATAGAAACTATGATTTTTTTTGTTGTGGTTTTCAGTTCTGATTTAAGGAAGCATGCACAATTAGCATACATCACAATTTTGTCGTTTTCAATAATAATAAAAAAATGAAATTCTTTGACATTTTTTTGGGTACTGAAAACGGACTAAAACACATAAAAATGGACTTAAAGGAGAAAAGGGGACTGTTTGGGAGATCTGTTACCCTAATGACTTTTTCAAGCTTAAACAACAAAGAAAAATGTTGCTTCACACATAGATTAGGAAACAGTTTCCAAATTAAAAGAACATTGTTACGAAATGTTGATATAAAGGGAAAAAACTGTCCCTGTCACAAGCTTTTTGAACCTCACGGATAACTAAATTTGTAATTTTAATACCCACGGACCACTAATAAGAATCTTTTTAAAACATATGTACATTTGTTCAATAAATTTCAAAGAATTTCCAATGTTATTAATATAATATGCATTTTTTAATATAACAAAATTATAAATACTTATTTGATTAAAAGAAAATTTAAGGAAATTTGGAACCTGAACAATTTTTTGTGCGTATGTCACTATTCTTTTATAAAGATACTCACCCGAAATCCAGTACATTTATCTTGTCGGAATCAAAGACGTAACACAAAGATCAACAAAAATGAGAAAACGTCAATGTGGGGTTAGAGGATACGATATTGAGCAAATGGGTAATTTAAGGAATGCAAATTTGTGATTTCAACATTACCAGTGCTATTTTAACAACCGGTTCGCCAGACTCAACAAATTTTAAGTAGCGGTTCTACCGAACCGGTGCAAACTGGCTGAATCCCACCACTGGTGAAAGTACACACAATAAGTGGATAATGTAAAATTTAGCTACTCAATCGCGACAGGAGAAGTCATTATAAAACACAGAAAAATAATGTCATTCATAAGGAATCCGTATTTTATTTGGTAATGAAGGAAAATAAGATTAATGTTTAATCATCTCACAAAGTGTTACTTTAACAAAAATTAGACATATTTGGCCTTTTTTTTTTCCCTTACAGGACCCTTATTATAATTGAGATGTTCATTTTTATAATTTCTGGTTATTGTTACATGTACTATCACCTGTATTTTCCTGTAAACTGGACTTTATACATTCAAAGGCTATCCTTGTGAGCTCAAAAATCTTTGTAAATATTTGAAGGGCCTTTTGTGTAAAACAAGGTAACTAACAAAAGTTAAGTTTCGAGATATTCAAAATTAAAGTTTTCGAAAGAAATTTAGAATCAAAATTGTTGCAATTGCTTCTTTTAAAACAGCTGATTTGTTAAGATTGGACCTTCAGTTAATTTATGTGCAACTTTTTTTTGTCTGATATATTTTATTTCTTTGGATTCTATGTCTTCATTATTAAAATTCATATCTAAAATTAAATTTTGATTATAATAGCATATATTTTATAAAAAATAAATCGTTTGCTTTTAAAAAGTTGTCAGGATGCAATTAAACAATTAGATATAAAAATCAGAAATTTTTTTTCAAATGTAAATTAATATGTTTTACACCCAAATAAAAAACCTCCATTGATCATTAGAGAAACTATTTTCAATGAGATTTTTTTTTTAATATAGTGAGTAGGGATGCCATTTTGAGATGGTCGAAAAACACTAATTTTAACCCTTTTGAACAATTTCATAACTGCAGGTCCCTTCATGCCTCAGAAACGCGATCTTTTTTTACGCTAAAAGTAATTAAACGTCAGTATTTCAACACAATCTTTTTAGAGCAACTTGGCAGATCGGATTTACATCACACGAAACATTCGAACATTTTGTTTCGTTTGCAACAACTTTTGTTTTTGAAGCGTTCAGACAAGTAGAAACATTGTTTAAAAATAAATAAAATCTGAGAAATTTTTTATGAAAACACTAAAACACGAGCTTGCAATTTCAGAGAGTTATAACGATAAGAACTATTTATTTTTATTTTTTGTTATGTTAAAAGGCTTGATGCAGAAAAAAAAAAAAAAAAAAAAAAAACTTTTTTTTTTTTTTTTTTAACAACTAGATATAAATATTTTTTCAAGAAAATTTTACACAAACTGCAAAATCATTATATTTATAACTGATAAAAATTTCAAAGAGCTTAAAAAAAAAGGTCTTGTTCAAACTATGAAACAACCTTACGAGAAAAAACAAGAAAATACCTTCTTACGAGCACTTTTACCACTAAATATCAATATTTTTTCCAGAATTTTTCATTTAAAAATATAAATTCCTACAAAATTGGGTTAAAGATATAAAATCATACAAATTTGAGGTTTATTTAAGGTTATTAGCATAGGCCCGGGCAACAACACAGATCAGCTATTTAATAATACTATTTGCCTTGCTGTTGCAACATTTTCAAAATGAAACACGTTTATCACCAGACTTGTATAAAACCAAAAACTTTCTGCGCACATAAATATTGGGTCAAAAACTTTCTGCAAAATAATTTAATGTTTAATAAAATTACGTGTTATATTACTTTGACGATATGAATTAAAAACAGTAGTTTAAAATAATCAACATTTAAATTTAAAATTAATCAATATTAATTAAAGAATAATTATTTTGGTTAACAAAAATAATAAAGCTTAATATTCATGATAGGAAGAGCTGAATTCTTATCAATTATTTTGTGTATTTAGGAACAGCCCAATCCTTAATATTATTTTGACCTCTTTGCAAGCGTCTGTAATGTCGCAACAATGTTTTGCATCTTTAAACTTTGAATTGTGCGCAAACAGTAAATAAATCATACATAAATTTGGAATATTTTTTGGTATTAAAACAAAAATTACATTTTTTTTTTCTAAATTTTTTTTGCAAAGTTCTGAATTTTGCAGAAATTTTTCTGCGCACTGCGTGCATCTATATTATACAGCTCTGTTTATCACCAACAAGTTGTTTGGCTAATTTTTAAAATATAGGTGAAAATAAAACTCTACCAATTGTTTCTCAGCTGTTCCCAACAAAACAACAAAAAAAATTTTGTCCCCACACATAAAAAAAAGTTTTGCTCCACCCCCCTCCCCAAGAGAATTTTGAAGCGATACCGCAGGGCATCAAGATTTGTTTGTTCTCACACTCCAATGCAAACCCTGATTCACAAAACAGCTTCGTTTGAAAAAAGGACAACCAAAACAATAGAAAGTTATAAATTTATTCTCAAATGCTAATATATATTTGGTTTGGCTCTTCACACTTTATGTACATTTGCATATAACAAAGTTAAGAGCTCATAAAATCCTTACAACTAGCCTAAAACATATTCTTCTTTTAATATGTGGTCACTATTCAAAGCAATAGACCACAGGTCATTCCATATCAAAATATATCAAACAAGTGGCAGTCTCTAACCAAATGGTACATTAAATCAATACATATTATAAAACATTTCACACCATAAAATAACAGAACATAGTTATAATATAAATTCTAGTAGTATAAATAAGAACTGACACACAGAACACTGTTACAAACAGAAAATAAATTACAAAATATACAATCATAATGAGTAGAAAAGTTTTGGAATTTTCTTTTGTCCGTTTAAAAACTGATTATAGAAATGGCATATTCAATTCAAAAAATGAAAAGTGTGATCAACAATAAATTAAATGAACATACATACTGATTTTTTTTTTTAAATTTGTATAAAAAATATGCATGGGCAAAATAGGAAGTAGATACAATATATATGTATTTATTATTTGTTTAATTTGTTTGAAATGCTACATTTATGTAATTATCAGAAGAGGGGAAAATGAAAAACAAGCACAGGGCTAGCACTAGAATTTTTCAAAATTTTAGGGAGGAATTTTAGGAATTTTTTTCCAAATTTTAGGAAAATTTTAGGGGCATTTGCGATATTTTTAACATTACAAGTATGTAATAACAGTGTTTTCGTGCTAGTCAGGCACATGTGGTACACTGCCAAAGAATATTCCCATCATTCCAATGAATTCAGCCCTTGTTCCATGTGCTTGTGTTGTTTGTTGCGAATGAGGGCATTTAAATTTGCACAATAACCGGCTTCATATTACAAACCATTTTGACAGCTTATGCTTACTGCAATTATATTAATTAGAATTTTGAATTCCTGGATCATTGAGCCCAACCAGAATGAATGCTCTCTTTTCTCTCTATTTTGGATGTTCTCGGTGAACCTAGAGAACAAGAGGCAGGAAGCAGGGGCATTTATGAGAAAAAAAAAATTCTGAAGCTAACAGAAAAACTTCTGAAAGTTTTTTTTCACACTTCTTTGTCGAAATTTGGATTTTTTCAGTGTTTTTTTTGACGAAACATGCATTTTTTCGCGATTCTTTCATGAAATTTGCCTTATTTGCACGATGTATTGACAAAATTCCACGTTTTTTCGTGATCTTTTGATGAAACTCGTGATCTTTTGATGGAATTCACGTTTTTTTTCGATAACTTTTGTCAGAATTCGTGTTTCCTTCGTAACCTTTAGACGGAATTTGCTTTTTTTCGCGACCTTTTGACGGAATTTGCTCTTTTTCATGACCTTTTGACGGAATTTGCTTTTTTTTTGTGACCTTTTGACAGAATTTGCTTTTTCTGCGACCTTTTGACAAAATTTGCGATTCTTAGATGAAATTCATGTTTTTCTCGCAATCTTTTGACGAAATTTGTAATTTTGTGCAATCGTTTGACGAAATTCGCCTTATATGCACGATTGATTGACAAAATTTCGTAATCCTTCAACGAAATTGGCGTTTTTTTCCACAATTTTTTGATGAAATTCACATTTTTTCCGCGATTCTTAAACAAAATTATATTTTTCCTTGATTTTTGGATGAAATTAGAGGGGTTTTCCACGATTTTTTTTTTTTAAATCGAAATTCACGTTTATTCCACGATCTTTTTAAGAAATTCTAGTTTTTTTTCCGAGATGTTTTTAAAAAATTTACGATCCTTTTAAGAAATTAGTGTTTGTCACGATCCTTAGATGAACTTTGAGTTTTTTTTTTCAGGATTGTTTGTCGAAATTAGCCTTTTTCCTCCCACGATATCCTTGGATGAAATTTAAGCTTTTTTCCCCTATTCTTTGACGAAATTTGTGTTATTTTAATGATCTTTTGACAAAATATGTGTCTTTTTCGGTGACCATTTTTCGAAATTCACAATAGTTTTCAGTGAAATTTTGTCGATCTCGAATTTTTAGGAACAAGAAGAAAATTTTAGGAGAATTTTAGGAATTTTAGGGGATAAAATAATATTTAGGAAATTTAGGAATTTTAGGGGGAATGCTAGCCCTGCAAGCACATATGCTTAAAAAATAGAAAAGCATACACAATTTCAAATTAGAAAATGCAACGATATTCTTTAATTAAAAAATGGTACTTAAAACGATTATGATAAATTCCAGCTGAAAAAGAAATAATGAATTAAAAATAGGACAACTATGGAGAAAACAATTAAAAATATGTTAATAATTTATTATTAACTTCATTCATTTTTAAAGAGGGGGGGGGAGGGAGGGGGATACTGATATTGATTGATCCTTTAGTATATATTACACACTAAAGTAAAAAAGAACCAGTATATGAATTTTCAACTGTGTGAAATAAATTAGAATGAATATTTATTTTAAAATATAAACAAATCCTGCAATTGTTATATATCACTAAGCCAATATATATATATGCAATAAAGATAATATTCCAAAGATAATAAATCCATTAATCAAAGACAATATTTAAAAAAAAAAAGAGCAGAAGTTATAAAAAGAAAATTTATTGAATAAAATTCTATTTTAAACTGTATTTTTTTTTTTTTTAAGTAATAAAAGCTATACACAGATAGACAACAAGTCACAGTATGCAGTATTTGTATTTTTGGTGTGAAAACTCAAAAAGAACATTTTGTGGAACAATAACAATTCGGTTAATTTTCAACATAGTTGGAGTTAAGGTTTAAACATGACCACAAACATCAGCAAAACCTTTAAGAATTGGATGCATAGTATAAGTGGTATTACTGGGATAAATGGTTCTCAAGGAAGGACAGTATACAATATTTCAAAGATACTTTCATGCCAACATTCCTACATACAGAGTATCAGAGCTATAACTAAAAAAATTTCAAATTAAAAATTGTTTCAAGCAAAAAATGTTCAATATTGAAAATAAAATCACAATATAAGGTTTAGATTTACTTCAAAAATAAAATATCAGTCATACAATATTTCCTGCACATCACAAATTTGCATAGATAATCTTAGGAATCAAAATTTCATAGGAGATTTAATACAATATTTTAATTACAATATCAAGTAGCTAAAAATATATTAGGATGTACAGAGCACAGTTATTCTGTCCCAACCCAACAATATTCAACATTTTAAATTTACAAAAAAAAAATGGTACAAACTGTTTTATAATGCTTGCTAAGTCACATTTAAATTAAGGTGACAACATTAGTATCCTCACTTACATGGCACATTACTATGCTAGTGCCAACATAATACTTTTCTATTTAAAAAGATTATTAATGCTTTAAATACTTTTCTTTTTGCAAAAAATTAAATAAAACAATAAAAAAAATCATAAACTGTGAAATAATAATAATTTAAGACAAATATTAAAACAATTTTTTTAAATAAAAATTCATGAAATATTGCACTGCTCTTACAATCACTAGCATAATAAATACTTAATTTATACATGTTCATTTACAAATTCACTTAAACATAAATCGAAAAAAAAATTGCAGATATATTACAATGATTGCAAACTAGTTAAAAACTAAAACTTCAAGCAAGAAATATCAACTTGCAGTGGTACTTGGTGATACATTACAATTTATCAATAAATTATAAATATTAATACATACTAAAAAACAAGCTTTTTAATTTATTATATCAATTCTTCAGCCCAATAGCAAAAGCTGCAGCATGGCAGTGGGTATTACAGATTATTTTATACCTTGCAGATTAATCTAACAGCTTAAAAAAAAGAAATGCTGGACTAAAAAAATTGCTAAATTTTACTGTGTCTCTGGATTATTGTATCTTCTTACTGTATTTTCTTTGTAAATGCAAATTTTGCTTATTTTATGGGTTACTATTATTTCTTATGGTAGTAGACATTGATGGGTGACATAAATTTTGGTTTAATGCAGACTGACACAAAAATATCTGCTAATGGGCATCTTCAGAAATATAAGATAATAAATAGCATGGCATAAATAAGAATAAATATATTGCTTTTTAATTAAGAAATCAAAATACAGTTGAACTCATTTATAGTAACCACATATATAATGAGAACCCAGCTCTAACGAGGAGAGAGAAAAGAAACAACTGGTCTAACATGAAAATAGGTACTTCTTTTTTACAGAGGCTTGCCATGACACTTTTTTTTCATAGGTGAAATTTGAGCTTAAGAAAGTGAGATTTGTTGTCAAACAGCTAAAAAAAAACTGACAAAATTATGAATGTATTAAAAAATTGTTTCTTGTTACACATAGTACATAATATTACTTTTGTTTGTATATATTATATAAATGGCTTCTGCATGTAAATGTATATATTAAATAAATTGTGTAAATATTGAACAGGTTGCCAGAATGTGTAAAAAAAATATTTATTATCTAAATCTCACCTAGGCCCTTATAAAAGAACAGTACCTAAAAATACATTGCTAAAAACCTAGGTTATAACAAGGAAAAAACCCATAACAAGCAAAAAATCATTTACAAATATTTCTAATATATTTTTATAGTCGCTAAATGAAACGAGTCATTTATGAACTATATTTACAGTCTGCACTTTATTAGTTAAAATTAACTGAAATATCTCGAACAAATGATCTTTTTTGCCGTCATTCTAGCTTGAGTTTATGCTACTTTGAAATAAAAAACTTTTTTTATTTTTCACTTTTTAAGTTCATTAAATTTAATTAGAAGGAAAGTAGATGATGATAAATTAGTAATAAAATGGTTTGAAGTAAAATGATTTCTTTTTAAAACATCTTTAAAATAATAAATTAGTAGTTGCATGATTTATTTAAATAGTTTTATAAAACTTTTTGGTACTTTTCCGTTATACGGACACCATTGTCGCCAAGCATACATTTACATACATTTAATACATATATTTACATACATTATGCATTAGCATATATTTTGGCATGGTGTCCATATAACGGAAAAGTACTACTTTTTTTAAATTTGTGAATTCATAATTAAAAAATTATTAGAATAAATAATTACAGTATATACCGGCGTATAACACACAATTTTGATACAAGAAAATTTATTGAAATTTGTATGTGTGCGTTATGCAATGGTTATAAAAATTAAAAAGGGAAAAAACGTCATATAAACTTGCAAAGAAAGAGGGCTATATGGTGAATGTACTTACAGGTCCTCTCCCCTCACACAAAAACACCCACTCGCTAATGTTAATTCTATGGGGCATTATTTTTCTAATATCGCATTTGCATTTCAATATTTTTAAAAGATTTTTTTCTGAAAGTGAAAGTATCTTCGTAAAAAAAATCAGCAAAGAAAATCGAAAAATATAGAAACTGATCTCAGCTATCCAATGCAAAAAAATCATTTAAAAATATGGAAATGCAAACGAGATATTAGAAAAGTAATGCCCCATAGGATTAACATTTGCAAGCAGGTGTTTTCATGTGAGGGGAGAGGACCCTTAAAACTAGAGAAATGAACTCTGAAAGTTTAGATACACTTAACACTAGAGCACGTTATACGCTGTCTCATAAAATTTATTCATTCATCAAAAATACCTTCAAATTTCTCATTGTATAGTAAGCATAAGATATTAAGTGCATTTTTAAATACATTTATTTAAAAAGTAAAACTTCAGTTCTAAAAGTACAAATTTAGTTGAAAAATGCAACTTAAAAAAACCTATTGTGTATCTCTGAGATTGTGTGCGACCTTCCAAGTGTTAATGTCTTAAAATTCATGCAGGGGATAGCAGGATTTAAGTCTAAAATTTTGAAATCCTGTCCAAGAGAATTTATTATGTGGGAGTATCTCACTAAAGAAATTGGAGATTTTGTTTTTTTAAACAGTGATAAGGAATGCAATGACCATCGTGAAATTAAGACCACAAAAACTGTAAAAGAAACACAAAGTATATAGAACTTGATTTTTAAACAAATGAAAATATACTTTTAACATTGTTATTCTGATTTTTTGGCATTCTTTCTTTGAATGATGCTTTGCCATAATGCTTATGATTAATTTAAATAGCATGCAGAAATGCAGAATTAAGAAAACAATTCCCTCTCTTCCAAATAATTCTACTCCCTACTTTTTATAAATGCTAGTAAAGAGACTCTCCTCCCTGAAAAAAATTAATTTAGAGCCGTATAATTTATTGAATCAACTCATCCATCAGCAAAAACCAGAGCAAAATGAATGTGTATTTCTCAAGAAAATAACATTACCAAAGCTACACTTTTCTTGTTTTTTTTAACTGCCACAGTAATTATACAATTTCTAAGTAAATAATTCAATTTCCACGAGATGTACAACTTTTATATTTTTTTCATTAAACTTTTCTGAATCATAAATATGAAAAATTTAATAACTTAACTGAACTGGACAGTGAGGTAGAAAATGATATAGTCAAAATGATGAAGATAATTCAAGTAAACATCCACAAAATTTCGACAACCTTTAAGTTCATCATGAATGTACATATAAGAGAATGAGACAGAGGCAGGAGAGATGAAGTTGAAATTCCCAATTCAATAGACACATTATTACTATATTTTTTTTAATTGCATTTTCTTTTCTTCTTCATTTTTTTAAATCATGTTTTTTTGTTTTGTTTTCTTTTTTTCTCTTCTCCTAACTGAAAACTGAGAATCAAGTGGAAAATTCTCTTTTTGAAGTATTTACATTCTCTTAAGATTTAGTAATATTTCATAATGATAAACTTTATAGAAAAAATTTATTTTAAAGAAATAAATATATATGTTTATTCGAAAAAAATAATTTCAAAGATCGTACATTTTTGTACTGTACATCAATTTCTGAATACAGATATGTATTCATATTAGATAAATACCAAACATGAACTGAGCTTTTACCAGCAAATGGAACTAGTTACACGATATTCATTACATAAAGAAGGAAATGAACTATTTAAATCTAAACTATCATATATTTTAAGCAAAAATCAAACAATTCCAGAGCAGATTATTTAAAATCAGTATTGAATTTGATAAAACAAATAAGCCAATCAAATGAATTTTTATTTGTATTTCTATTTAATTTACTCAAATTTTAAATTAATTTATGCATTTCTTTACCCTTAGAAAAATTAAAGATGCAAGAAATGAAGCAAGATGCATAATGAAGTAAAATTATATTGGTCATGAAATATTAAATTAGAAGGCTTTATCCATAAATATGGAAACAGATATCGCACACCTGCCTCTCACATGAAAAACATTTCAATTAAATTTTATCTTCCAGGTTGCAGAGCTCTGAGCATTCAGTATTTTAAAGCAAAAGGAGTAATGAATTTTGCTACTCTAGTAATTACTTTAGCCTGTTTTAAAACTGTATCTTAAATTTGAAAAGAAACAAAGTATTAATGCACAAATTATAATGAAAATTTAAAATAAGTACATAATTTAGAACCATTTAGGTAATTTAAGGTATTATGGAAGTATGAATTTATATAGATATTTATGCATATTATGTTTCAAAATATATCATAAACAGAAAAATTACAATTTTGAAAAAAAAATTATAAACTTTGGAATATGTATCGGTCATGAAATATTAAACTCAAAAGCCTTCTTTATTCATAAATATAAAACCAGATCAGCAGAACTCCAATGAAATCAACTATAAGAAAATGTATACTGGCCTTCTCAAGGGAAAAGGGGCTGGATACAGGAATCTTTTGGGGGAACCTTGTGTATGTTGAACTGCAACTCTTTGTGGTCGCCCTGGCTAAGTATATAAATTCATACTTCCATAATACCTTAAATTACCTATGTGGTTCTAAATTATATACTTATTTTAAATTTTCTTAAAATTCTGATTTTCAAGATTATATAACCAATAAATAGTTATACATATAAAACCAGCTATTATGGATTCTCCGTAATCATTATGATTTTTTCCCCATAAAATAAAATCATGTTCCCATTTGTATCTAAAAAAATCTTATCTTACCCTACTGACAAAATTACCAAAAAGACAAGACAATTACTGTTATTACTATTATTAAGAGAACTTTATGAAGTTGTCATCCTTATATAACTATAGAATTATTTATAATTTCACAACTACGAAAGTTTGTTTGACAATGCAACAACGGATTATTCAAGATTTTTTTTTAAATAAACCAAAGGAAAGAAAAAAAAGAAAAAGCTAAACTTAAGATGAGGGAAAAAAAACTCTTAAAGATGAATCTAGTGGCCACCTTTGGGACTTATCACTAATATAAATCTTCAGGGATTTCAGGAATATAGAATTATTTTGTAGTTAATACCATATGTTTGACATGTACTATGATAGCGACAAATGGTCAAAGAGACTGTAGCAATAAAAATATAATTTAAACTTTTAAACTGCTCTAAGGATTAATATGAAAATAAAATTTCCTAGTGTTTTAATTGTAACCTATATTGAAGAGCCAAACAAAGAATTTTACTTTTGATCTAGTCTTTGCTGGAACATGAATAGAAACAAATGCTTACTTGATGTGTAAAGTACAGTATGAATATTTAATTTTCCCATTTAAAAACTAAATATATGAAGATTATTTTTAAGAATCTCAATAAATAGATAATTTTATTTATTTTAAATATAGGTGTCTTTTATATTAAAACAATTGAAGATAAAGAAAACTAACACTTACAGGATTTATAAGAAAATTTTCAACATTTAGCATGTTGTACATGTTCATTCACATGTTTTTAGTATGTTCAATTCACGAAACATATAATAATAATAAATAATATTTTTAGATATTGAGAATAAGCGATAAATACAAAAAAAAAATTAAGGATTATGACTAATGAGCTGCAAAGACGGGATTTAATTTTAAAATTACTGAAACATTCCCTTAAGTACCCAGTTGTTTTATTTTTAAAAAGGGTAATAATTACATCTTTCAATTTTTTCATTATAATATATTAATTCTTTTAAAAAGTCAAATAACAAAAAAACTTTACATAACAGATGATAGTCATTTTAATAATAAATTTTAATACAAATTAATTCAAATTCATCAACTAAATTTACACAATTAATTTTTAAATTCTATTAATTTACAATTTACTACATTAAGATTTTAAAGCTTAAACAAGACAAAAACATTTTCAACAAGTCCACCCATACTATGAATATATAAATAGCAAGAAATTACTTCCCACAAAGCTAAAAATAAATTTATAACAGCAAACAAACAATCTAAAAGTACATACTGCACAATGAAAAAAAAAACTTTAGTTTGCCTTTGAAACTATTTAATATTTCTTTTATTGTTATGCATAATTACAAAATATTTTTAACAGAGTTTGAAATAATTTTGATTTGCTTATCTTACACAAAAAGCACGGCACAAATGCATAGAAAAAGTTGTAATTTATTATTATTAGCATTGTGATTTTATAGATCATAAATTTGAAATTATTTTACTAAGTTAAAATCTAAAATAATATTTACAACTAATGAATAAAATGAAAATGAAAGAAATAATGAGAACTATAAAACTTAAGATTGAATAAGTAATGGAAAGTTCAAAAACAGTTTTGGTTATGATTAATTGTTTTTAACTTACATCTTAATAAAATAATTCCTTAATTATTAGTTAAATAAATAAATAATAGCTATTAATAAAGTACAATGCTCTTTTTTCAGTTTGATTTTATTAAAAATAATTTAAAATATTTCACCATCTTTCTATTAAAGTTAGATATATCCTTAAAATTACAATTTTCCAAATTTTTAAACAAAAAAAAATGTCCATTTTATGTGAGTTTAGTTTGAAAAAGAATGTGAAATAAACTAAGTTTTTTAATTCATAATGTAAATAAATCCCTTTAAGGGTCCTCTCCCCTCACACGCTCGCTAATGTTAATCCTATGGAGCATTATTTTTCTAACATCTCTTTTCCATTTCAATATTTTAAAACATTTTTTTTTTCATTGGATAGCAAAGATCAGTCTCTATTTCTGCCGTTGAGTACTTCGAAATTGGTATCGAAAGTGAAAGTAACTTCTTAAAAAAAATCTGCAAAGAAAATCAAAAAAGAAATCAACGGTGGAAATAGGTTGATCTTTGCTATCCAATGAAAAAAAAAATAATTTAAAAATATTGAAATGCAACCGAGATATAAGAAAAATAATGCCCCATAGGATTAACATTAGTGAGCATGTGTTTTCGTGTGAGGGGAAAGGACCCTTAATAGTATCTACCTAAATATGTGATTTTAACCCTCTCGCTCACCTGAGCCTCATATGAGGCTCCTAAAACAATGTTTAGGAAAAGGCTTTCAACTAAATCATTTTGATCTATTTCATTGTAAGCAATGTCTTTTAAACGTCCAGGCCTTATTTAGGACATAATTCAAATTTTTTAATGCTATGTTGAATAGCATTTTAATACCGATAATTCAAAGAATGATTTGTTTTTTAAAAAAATCATGAGCGGATGGGTTAATGATAACAGTGTGGAATCAAGTTGTGAAGATTGATGATTTAAAAACTAATGCCATATTTTGAGATTATTCATGAAACAAATAAAAATAACTGATTATGTAGAAAGTAGAAAAACGTATTTACATACCAGCTGGCTAAAAAATAATTAAATACATCTTTAAGGGAATTTCACAATAATCACCATATGATTAGATTACCTTTATTAAATTTATCATAAATAAATTTTATTGTTTATTAAAACGCTATAAATTCAAATTAATTCTCTTACCCAAACACATTTTATACTTCAAATTTAATAATGAGCATATAAGTCAAACCAGCTAGCAATAAAAAACATAAGATGAAACAGAAGATAGTTGATGTTAATAAAGAACAGCATGTGATTATGAAAAATACCAATACAAAAATTCTCAGAATGGAATGTACATCTGAACTTAAAGTTCCTAAATTATTTAATTACACAGAAGTTTTAATTTGTATTGAAATGTAGATGTATCAAGTTTATATACGGTTTAAACCTGCATCTCTCGCAATAAATTCACTGCATACAGAAAAGTTACACATAATTTATACTGAGGCAATAAAAAGCTATAAAGGATTAATTAAACTTGGATGAATCAGGAAATTACAACATTTCAAGTCTTGCATATCAAAAAATATTGCTGAAATTATATTTAACGCAGAAATTGTCACTCTGAGGTGTATAAAAATATTTATTTGTTCTTGGAAAAATAAAAACCTGAAATTTTTGAATAACTATAGACAAATACATTAATCTAAAATTTAAAACTGCAGTTCTGACAGGTATTGTATGATACATAAGAATGAAATTGTTGCTATATATAATTTAACAAATAAAATCATATGAAAAACCTGTTTTAACAGCTTTGTTTAATACTAACATGAAATTACTAGAAGAAAAAAAATTAAAAAATTAATATTGCTATTTTTCACATTATATTGCATAAGATTTTTAAACAGTTTAACAACAATTATAGTTACATAAATAATTTTGTAACACTCGTGAGCCTTTGATCTGGAATGACCAAATGATAAATTAAATTTATGAACATTCACACGCACAAAAATTATACACTGACATTTGTACATACTTGAATCAAGACATTATAACCTAAAAAGTACTTAAGACTTCCAGCTAGAAGACGCTGAAGGTATAGAAGGAGACTGTGTTCTGTCTGGTCGGTATTGCCTTCTGAAATCATGTTGACCCGTAGTAGATTTCCCTTGATTATGATGAGTACTTGGCGGCATAAATGACGTTAAAGACAACACATTGGGATGCAAAGGCACACCTGAAGCTAATAAATGTTGGGCTTGAGCCTGAAGTAATGACTGAAATTGAGGATTTAGTTTTCCTACTTGCCCTAAACCAGCATGATTCATAGAGGATGTAGGTTTAGGAATGTAGGTAAGAGTAGTTCCTGCTTTTGAAAGAGACCATGCAGATGAATTGTGTGCTTGGTGAGCTGGTGCTTGATGAGCTGGTGCTTGATGAGCTGGTGCTGGCACTGGAAGGCGAGAGTTTTGACGAGGCTGAGGTTCACGAGTTGAGGAATGTGATTTAGATGATAAAGTCTGAGACAAACGATCAATTTCTTTTTCTTGCTGAAGTGCTTTTAAAAATGCTGCTTTTAAACTGTTAGTGTGCTGAGCTTTCAAAGCTTTACGAATATTAGAATTGATACAAGCTTCACAAAAAACATTGTACACTTTTTCTCCATTCTTATCTATTTCCTTCCACTTCCATGAACAAGTGAAATCTGTAGAACACTGAGCACAACACAAAGGTTTCTCTCTTGGAGGGTTTCTTTTTGTTTTTGTTAAGAAATCTACCACACAATCTAAACCCAATAAACAGAGAAATTCAACACTATTAGCATTGGGAAAGAAGTTCAATTTCATAGGAGGTGCTTTTGGCAGCGGAATCTGCAAAAGTTGCTTTTCTAACTGTTTTCTCAAAGCAAGTTTAGCAGCAGCCTGTCGCTGATATATGGTTTCAGGATCAATCTTCTCTTCAGGAGGTTGACTCACAACAGGGCTTGGAGCTGAAGGTACCTTTAAATGACAAATATCATAAATAAAATGCTCAAAATATAAATTTTGATAACTTCATATATAAAATTTTAAAGCTAGTATTTTGTTCATGAGAATATAATAAATCTTTTATATCTATTACCAAAATTTTTTGAGACTGAGAATTAAACCTCTCAAAAGTAGCTTCTACATCAAAGCTATAATACAACACATTACAAAATGTTTAAAAAGATTTTTTTTTCTTTTTTCTTATTTGTTAAATGAATATTGTTGATATGCTTGTAAAATTTCCTTACAATAAAATAGAGTAAAATATTTGTAAATGAAAAATTAAGAATGGCCACAGATTTTACGTGGAACTGTCTGTACTTAATAAATGTCTACAGAGAGGAAAATATATCTAGAATATAAACCATTGCCTAATAACCTTGAAATAGCTTATATTAAAGTTACAAGTTTGTTAAAATTTAAGAGATAACATTTTGGTAATCATTTACTTTCCACAAAAACCTAATCCCACCAAAATAATCTGTCGCCAAACAAAGTCACTTATTACCATGTAGCATAAATGTGACATCAAAACATATTCATGAAATGTTTCCTTGGTTTTATGTAACCCAGAATAATTTTCGATAGGCCAATTTTTAAAGATTTCAAACAGATGTACGGGTATTAAACAAAATCTGTCACCAAACAGTTTGATCTAACTCAAATAATGACTGAACAGATTGCTCTTTATTTAGTCAGAAAATGAGCATATGTAAGTAACAAACATAACATATGATCTTTTTCACATTTAATAGGTTTTAACTCTTCTTTTCTGACCAGCTTAGTGCAGTTACAAATCCAATTTTGGAGCCGTCAAACCATGATGTTTTCCCAATAGATTAGTTTGTCTCCATTTTCCCCACTGCATCACCATTGTTTATTCGTTTTTAGATTAAGTTTCATATCACACCATTAATGCACACCTTGTTGATGGTAGAATAGAATCCAATAATCTTGAAATACTCACCACATCCTGTTACGTAGATCGAAGCTTCCAAACCTTTATCCTTTTTTATCAAAATGTGAGGGAAATACAGAGAAATAGGTTAGCTGGAAAAAGTTTTGTAATTGGGTTTACAGCCTATTGGCATATTTTAGCAAGTGTGGCTTGGAAAATTTTATTACATTGTTGTAACCTTTTTTTAAATTTAAACATTTGAATTTAAACTTTAACCTCCATGTTTATGAAATTGCTGTTTATATAATTAATTTTATATATTATATTTATATAATTTACACTTGAATATAAGTATTACCTCCATATTTATATAACTGCTATTAAAAACTTCAAATCAAACTTCAGCCTTGGCTGCAAACATGATTATGGAACTTGAGACATTTAACTTTATCCCTTCATTACAAAAATTAAGCTAACTTGCACAATTTACAACAATGCACATGTCACATCCATGTGTTATTGGTGTTAAATCATATTGTTTGGTGACAGAATTTGCTTATCATAAATGGCCAACAGTTAAGTAAACAAGTACATAAATTTTTAGCATTGATTAAATAACTAATCTAACATAATGAAAGTTATCTAAAGCTCATGTTAATTACCTGATTAACAATTAAAGAAAAAAAATTCCAGTTTGAATCTCAAAGCTATTTTTTTTAATAATAAATTTTGAAAAATATTATATAATTTGTCTCTGAATTTGAATTTCATTATTTCATAACATTTTCTGTTTTCATGCCACAAAAAAGATGGGCTTTTTTTTTCCCCCTACAGAAATATATGTATTTCTACAAGAACATTTGGAAAGAAGCACCCACAATTCAAATTTCAAAAAAGTATCTCTCCATAATAAAAAAAAAAAAGTAACCCCCACTGTCACCGCCGACAGTGAAATTCTTGTATCCAGAGGTATTGCTAGGCTAATAGGAAGAAAACGATTGCATATAAAAATATGAAAATTTGTAGTTTTATAGAGAAATGTTTGATAAACATGCTAAGGCAGACAGTATTTAAATTGAAGAATTATTTTAAGAGATATTATAGTTGACAAGCTTGTGGTGTGCAGTGTGAAATTATTTTTTTAACTTAACTAACCTTTTGAGTGTTTTTTTCAATTTCTTATTCAAAATTTTATCATTTTAATTGAAATTTATTTCACATTTTGAAAAGGTCATTTATTTGTATTGTTGCCAATTTGTAAAACAGCCCAAATAATAATATTCCCTTTCAATTAAACAATGTATATACATGTGACTATTAAAAACTGAAATAAAGCTAACGTAATAATTAAATGATCACGTGTTAAAAGCAGTAAATGGAGAAAATTACGTCACAAAAAATGTGCTTACATGTGAATATTAAAGCAATGAATAGTGAAAATTACATCATATTTTAAATATTCAAATAATAATATTTCCAACTAGTTTTAATTTAAAAATATATTTACACAAGAGATTTATTTCATACTTTAAGATGGTCTTTTAAATTATTAAAAAATGTA
Source organism: Maratus michaelseni (assembly GCA_963931845.1). NCBI lineage: Eukaryota > Metazoa > Arthropoda > Arachnida > Araneae > Salticidae > Maratus > Maratus michaelseni. Next base: position 93,732,523 of record OZ007589.1, on the reverse strand, counting down.
TTTTCACGTGAATACTAAAAGAGAAACAAAACTTTGGTGAAAATTACGTCATATTTAAAATGAAACAGTTAAAAAGTGTTATTTAAAACAATCTTCTTATAGAGTCCTTATAAAATTACGAGAGGTAGCAATATTGTTTACTTAGCCATTTTATACAAGCTGATTTTTCAAATGTTTAATTGATCTGATTTAATCAATCACGAAAACAGTTGTTAGCTTCTTGATAGTAGTTGATTCAGCCTTAAAATTCCTTAATCAAAGGGAAATGAATGGAAACCCGATTATAGGAGACTGCCACTGGTCGTTTAATTACAATTAAATCTTTCATAATCATTTTAAAGGATTAAAATTAGGTTAAATTAATCGTGTTCTTAGTGTTTTCAGTGTCGGAACAGTGCTTGGCGAGCTTCGCTGCTGGTAGGAGGCAGAGCCCCCTAATTGTTGTTTTTTTTTAAGTAGTCAAACAAATGTTACATCAGAATGTAATATGTGGCTTAGTATTGGAAACATAAATAAAAGAAATGTCCGAAGTGATTTTTTTTTCAAGGCCATTTTTACTTTTCAATCTATTAGAAGAAATAATTTCTGATAATACAAATAAAGAGAGAAAAATTCCCATAATTAAAGAGTTATCTACTGGCCTGACATTCTCTTAAGTGTTGAAATTGTTGTCAAAATTTAAATTAACCTTATTTCTCTACATTATGGTTTTGAGAAATACAGTATTAATATCAACCAAATTCATCAAATTTACATCAGATTTAATACAGCAAAAAAGGTTAACATTAAAGCCAGGGAGTTTATTCTGGTGTGATCGGATAATAACAGCTAGTAGAAATAGGAAACTCTGTTGCTTTAACTATCATTAGTGAGTTACTTAATATCCTATCATATTTCACTTAGATATCTTAAGTAATTTTGATGCATCAAAGTTATTGAAAAATATCTTTAAAAAAAGATGAAAACCTAGTAAGTAAATATAGAGCACACTATTAACCTTAAACTTTGTTTAAATGAACTTCGTTAAGATGAATTACTGTTAATTAACTTAACTCTCATGGATTTTAAGATAATTTCTTTAATTAAAGATTGGTTAAATATATTTTGTAAAATAAATTCATAATGTCATAAATTTATTAGGATTAAAAACAGCAAATACAACTTTTAAAATTCCTTAAATTTTAAATTATACATATAATTGACTGAATGGACTTCAGATAAAATAAATGGCAATTTGAAAAAATTAGAGAGTTATATCAGATATTTAAAAGTGCCCAAGAACGAAAAGTAAAAAATGTTTTGTTTTGTTTTGTTTCTTTTAATCACAAACAATGCATTTACATGACAAAATTTAAATTCTGAATCTACATTGTGTATTTGAAATTACTAAATAAACAACTTTTAGCGAAAATTTGCTGTTTTGAGAATTTATATTCTTGTACCCATCTTAATTTCAAGTGCTTGTATAAATTACTTATTAGCTTATATAGATTTAAAAAATGTAATGTGATGTATAAATAATAAGTTTGTATAATTAATTAAGAATTACATACAGAGAAATGAAATTAGTACAGGTAATTTTTACAGGTATAAAAGAGTTTAAAGAAAATTAAAATATTTTAACTTATGCACTATGTTATACAATTCTAAGTTACTTCAGGCTTTAATTACATATGATTCATATCTTTATTATTGAAAATCACTGACAAAATAAAATTGACAGTAATGACTTTATACAAATAGTTAATTTCTAAAAACATGAAGAGGAGAAAATAGGAAATATTAAAACAAAGAGGAGATATTAAAAACAAAAATTGTTTTAAAAACAGATTTTTAAATTGCCACAACAAATAATGATTAGCTAAATTTCAGTGTACAAATACATTTCAAATAAATTTTGTACAAACTTACTGGAGTGACAGTGATTTGATTTGAGAGATTTTTCAGTAGAGGATACTGATTTAATGTATTTGATTTCAACTGTGAACTCTGAGATACAGTTGTAGAATTTGAAGAGGGATCAGTCTTTATAAGAGCCACGGGTGCTGGTGATGAATATCGTTGTGGACCATTGCTAGTTACAACAACAGGATTTGGTTTCATTTCCTAAATTAAAAAAAATATTTCAGTAAAGAAAATAAATTACAACTTCTATAACTTAAAACTTTAAAAAATAACTAATTTAAAAAAGCATTTTTTTAAACTATAAAACAAAATTAATTAATTACTGAAAATTAGCAACAATTTAATCGTGTTCATAACAAGAATTGTACATTTATAGCTTGTTTTGGAACCTTATGACATCTTATACATAAAACTGTATGTAAGGGGGAAAATGTAATGGGTTCAAGTTCAGGCACAGCCAATAACATTGATTTGTTCAAATGACATCATAGATCTCAAAATTCTGGTACTCAAATTTTTAAAATAGCTGAATTAATTGCTTTTAAACTTTGGACATAGATTATTATAACCAAGAAACGGACATAGGGCTGCTTTTTACTTCATTTAAGCAAGTAGATTTTTAATAAATTTCAAAATTTCATTATTTGAATGCAGAATAATGATATATGGATTTTTTTTTACATTCTGTTGCCACATCTTAATAAAAAGGTTAGTAAGGAAAAAATTATTTTTATAAAATTTTTTAAATCATTAATATATGGTTTTTAAATGCAAAAGTAAATTCACATTTATTTATAAAATGTGCACCAATTTTTTGTTATTAAAACAGAGTGTGAATTTAAATTAATAAAACTGAAATATGTTATTATGATAGCATTAAAATTATGTAATTTTCAAATCATTCTACTACATATTGAATACCTAATATTTATCTGAAAATACATTTTTTATCCTATTTTTGGGATCTTTGTTAAAATAAAATAATAGAGCCTTTAATTGTAGAACATACAAACTGAAAACTGAAGAAATAATAATTCATTTAATGCAATTATTGTACACTGCTTCAATTTTTTATTGCCTGTTAAACATGACGCCAATTTCAAAATTTTCACAAAACTCTGATTATATACCTACACAATTAAATATTGAAAGTGTTAACAGAAAACTGTTGGCAGAAAAATACCACAGTTAGAGTTTTGAAATACCACTATTTTCATAGAGAAATAATTGTCTTATTTAATTACTGAAATTTTGAAATTAAATAAGGTGAATAATATTATACCAAAATAGTGGTATTCAAAATTCAATTGTAGTATTTTCCTGACAACTCTGACCATAAGTACATAAAATAAGTAGGGATTAAACAAGATATGGATTTTACTGGATATCGAATATCCTACATTTCAGATAATTAATTTCTGCTTTGACTGGACATCCAGCACTTTTTTCTGCCATTATACAAACAGTATTCAGTTTTAATGAACTCAAAGTAAGAAATTGTAAAATAACTCACATTCAGTTTTTGTTCAAGTAGGTGTCATTACTTACATCAAAACATAAAAAATGTAAACATAATTTTATTTCAATTAAAAAAATGGTGTATTTCTGAATATTTTAGGCTGTGTATAATTTTGAATTTTGTAATAAGCATTACAAATATGCAAGATAAGGTAAATATTTTAATTTTACATGAACATTTTAATTTGTGAAATGCATTTTAAGTTTCATATAATTTTAGTTTTAATTGAAACTACATAAAAATGCTACATCTGTATAATAATTTGAAATGTTTGGTTACAGGCATCTGTATATACATGCACAATCGTCAGAGAAATCTATCAGATGGAGAAGCTTGCAATTTTTTTCCAGAAAGATAAAGACAGGTTTATGAAATAATTTTCAAAATTTTGATTAGACTTTTCAAATTTAATGTTTTATGTTTCATTGTTATTCTTATGATTTTGCATTTTCTATTTGCATTAGCAACTTTCATGAAATTGATTTGATTTCACTCTTAATGCTTCACTTTCTCCTTTTATCAATCAATTTTATGTAGAAATCATAGAGAGATTCATTTTTTTCTCCTAAACCCTTGTCTGTGACCAAAAATAAAATTGTTTTGCTATATTAAGTGACTTCAACTTGAAATTATTCTTTCAGATTTTAAATTTGGATAACTGCACAAAGACAGATTTTTCCCATCTTTTTAAAACAGAATTTAAAAATATATATTCATTAATTGATTTTTATGAAGTTTTAAATATATCATCAGAAAGAATTTTTACATTGGCCAGAAGTAAAGAAACAAAAGAAAAAATTCAAGTCCACCGCAAGTTTGACAGAAAGTGATAGAGATGCCCTGCCATACTATATCAAAGTGATATCATCATTAATGCATTTAAAAAATAATAATAATGATGATGATGGAGTCTTCATATTGCCTGATATTCTACATCTTATAATGTTATTCATTTAATATCATAATTATAATACTAAAAGTGTACGATATCATTATTATTTTTTTAAATACTCGTTCCATGCAGATTCAGACAGTTTTCTTTAATTAGACTCAGACGAAGCTGGGGAACGACCCAGTCTGAACAGAGTCTATTGGGAGAAAATTGGATGGGACTTGTGCAGACCTCTAATTTAAATACTTGTTTTTGTGTTTGTTTCAATTATTTTTTTAAGTGGCTAACAAGCCAAAATCCTTGCATCATTTAAAATAGAGGGAAAAAAATGTGGGTATATGCTAGAGAGCATAATGCAATAGGTTTACTTGGAAAACATTGAGTATACAGTTTCTTAAAAAATTAAAGTATACGATGTATACCACACCCCACTACAATCCACGTACTTCGGCCGAACCATTTGAAATAGCAACTAAAATCATATTCTTAAATTTCATACTTATTACTTTTGAACTCTGCAAACTACATAAAGAAATACAAATTTTAACTCTTTCAAAAAAATTTTTGAAAAAAAGTTCGATTTTGCATTTGGGGGGGGGGGGGGCGAACTCAAGCCATCGAAGCAACTCAATTTTAATGATATGGAAAAACAAAAAATATCCAATTAATTTTGGATGCTTTCTTCTCTACAAAGGTGCAATTCACTTTCAAAAAAATTTGCGACTGGAAGTCACTTTGCACCTCCCAGAGACACTTTTTTTTTTTTTACACTAAATGTAACTAAATATCGGTATTATAACCCGATCTTTTTACACATTCTTTGTACACTAGATTTACATGAAGTATAAAAATCTTGAAACATTCAGATAATTAGAAGTATTTTACAAAAAAAAGTAAAATCTGCAAAATTTTTGCTTAGAACAGCAATATGCAGGTGACGTTTGCTCAATGTTTTTACAGCTAAATATCCATATTTGTACACAAAAATTATATGCAGGCTTCTAAAACATTATATTTATAAAACTCATAAAAATTTCAAAGAATTCGGACAATAAGAATTATTTTGTTTTTAATATTAAACAACCTGATGCAAGGGGGAAAAAAATTTGAGAAGAAAACACAGATCTGTCAAAATTTACATAGGAATTTTTTACACAGGCTTAAAAATCATTATATTTATAACTGATAACAATTTCAAAGAGTCTGGATAGTAAGAACTATTTTTGGAACTATTAAATGACCCAATGTAAAAAAGTCTTCTGACAAGCACCTTTACGACTAAATATCAATATTTTTTTTACGATTTTTTTATACAGGCTTTGAAACCATTATATTTACTAGTAAATCTACAGAGGCCTCAACGTCAGCTCTACAAATCATTGTTCATTAATCCCATTCATTTTTAACATTATCTGCATAATATTTGCTACTGTAAATTGCATCTTTTTAAGTTATTTATACATTTATAAGAATATAGAATTTATCGAAAGTTTCGGAAATTTTAGAAGTATCGCATTAAACACAATGTTATGCAATGATAGAATAAACTACTTATTAATGTATTTTTTCAGAATAACAATACATTACTTCAGGGGGGGGGCTAAGCCCCCCTGAAACCCCCCATTGTCGCTTTAATTTTATATTCTTAATTTCTAGTAATTGTGCTATTTTATTTCTTGAGTATATGTCTGAATGTATTTGCTATTTTAATTTCATTAGAATAACCCTCTCTTTGTACAAGAGATTTTATCCTATCCTTAAAAGAATACTTATATTTCAACTACTAAACATCATATGTTGCTGAAATTGAATAAAATTTCATGTATAAAATATACTTATACAAATCTAAATTCCTCTTATGCGACCTATATTCAATTTACGCATTCAACGTTTTTACTATTTTCATTTGGAAAACTGATTTGGTAATCATTTTTAGTAGTTAAAATAAATTCTCATCTATTTCATTAAAAAAAGCATATTAAAAACTTAAATCCCCCAAAAATTAGCTATTTTTTAATAAAATTTTGCATCAAAATAATGCGATTCACTTGAATCTTCCTTTGTTGATATTCTTTGAAATATAGTTGCTTAGCAACCATTTAATGAAAGAAAGAAAAAGAATGCATTGGAAATTACTGTAAAAAATGAGAAATTAATATGTTTCATATATTTCAAATTAATGCATAAAATTTCCCAATAATTTATACAATTAATTTCAAAATTCTAATAAATATACTGGCAAATTTTCAAAGCGATAGGATTAAATTAAGATCTCCATTTTGTAAATTTAGAATCCATAATTTAGCATTTACAATTATCCCAATGTGACATTTTCTTTTCGGCGAATGTTAAAATTTAAAAAAATCGTCTGATTCCCATTGAAAAGTATTATGACCTAAAAAGAAATGATCTATATTGTTCGAACGAATGAACCAAATGTAACTAAAAACTATACAGCTAATTCCAGGTACCTCACCAACATACTTACCAAAAATAAACCAAATCAGATCATTTTTGCGGCAATTATTGCGGAACAGACAGACGGAAACCAAAAACTTTTCACGTCTCAACAGTGAGCCTTCACTGACGTTTCGGCAATAACTCATAAAATTTTCATAGAGTTAGGAGAATAAGAACTTCTATTTTTTTTATATTAAATGACTCGATGAGGGATAAAAATGCACACTTTAAAATTCTGAATCTACACTTTTTTAATCAAAATAAAGAAAAGCATATAACACTCACCTAAAAAGCATGTATTATACTTTAAGACGACACATTCGGTTTTAAAATATATGAATATTTTATAAAAAATCAATACGAGGTTCATTTGGAAAGATTTTAATTTAAAAGTATAAATTCTTATGAAGTTGTGATAAAGATATAGTCATACAAATTTGAGGTTTATTTAAGGTTATGATCATGGGCACGGGCAACGCTAGGTGGGTGAGCCAGTGTAGAAATAAAGTGCAAAATAATGAAGATATAAATAGCAAAAGTCAGGAAGGGTCAAACACAATAACATAAACAGATAACAGAATGAACAAAAAAAGCACAAGCACAAGCACAAGATTTCTGAAAGGGGCAAAAGTCAAATAATCCTCAGAAACTTTGCCTGAATACCAACACTAAGCAATAAGATTTCCTTGATGATAGTTTTCAAGCATACCACCCATTACATTTTTTTTTTTTTTTACTGTCTGTTCAACATAGTTTAACATTTCTATCTGAAAATTGCAGTTATGGGCAAAAAAATAGAAAAAAAATTATTATCTTGCAAATTTAAGAATAACATCATTTAAACTTTTAAAATTTGTGATTAATGTGTATTGTTTGGACACTAGTGATGCAATTTATTAATTCTATAAGTTATTGGGGTATTTTCGTGCCATGATATTTTTCTCTGAACCATACTAAAAATGCACTGAGGAAAAAATAGAAACACTCTGAAATAATTAAAATTTACAAATTTAAAAGTACAAAAATAAATAATTTATAAAAAGTGTCATTCTTTGTAATTTCTCAGCAAAAGATTACTTTTTTTATGTGATTTATATAGAAACAAATGGTTAGAGGAAAACATAGCAATAACACAAAGTTACAAACTATTTTAACAGTACACAAGAATGTATTATTAATAAGAAAAATATCATATAAGTTGGATGTTTCCCAAAGGACATTTTTACAACAATAAATGCAAAAGAAGTGCTTGAAAGTAGAGTAAAGCTATCAAATATGACTTCAAGAAAGAAAAGGATGCTTCTTTGAAAATCCAAGAAAAAACATTTTTGTGCACCAAAGGTCTTCTCAACGCATACTGGTGAATGAAAAAGTTTGTTCTTGAAATAACAGAAAGTTCTATTGTTAGATAAAATATATACCAAAAAATGTATGAATTTATTTAAAGTGTTCCATATCTAAGATGACCTTGAAAAATGAAAAAAACAATACAGAAATGTAATCTTTATCATGGCAAAACAAAAGTAAATGTGGTTGTATTGGATGAGAAACAGTTTATTGGACCATCACAAATAATCAGAAATACACCATGAAAACTGTAAAAGGTAAAAGTGAGTCTGATATTATGGTGTTTTTCTTGCTATGGCATGGTCTTAATTTTTGTAGAGATGGTATCATGACTAAAGAGGTACATCTAGATATCTTAAAGAACAGAATGTAACAGTGTGTGGAACAGAACATGCCACAGAAATGCAGCTATCCACAAGATAATGATCCAAAGTATTCAGTAAAGCTGACAAAAATCTAGTTTGTTCAAAGCAAGACTGATGTTATGTCAGCATCTTCACTTTTAATCATGATCATCACGACCAAAGTTCAATGGAGAACATGTGACATGTACTAATATATAAACAAAAAACATCATCATCCATGAAGTTTAAAGGAAATTTGGTAAAATGTATCCTATTTTATTCCTTCTAAAAAATGTCAAAAATTAATCAACTCCATGACAAAAAGAATTAGTACATTCAATGATATAGGTTTTTCTACTAAATATTAACAAAACATTTAAAATTTTGTAATAAAAACTTTTCCTTCTCAATAACCATGTGTTTATATTTTTTGTTCAACCCATTTATAGAATAGTTCAGAGGAAAACATTATAAAATGAAAAATATCAAATAATAAGGCATTATAGATACAGAAATAATTATTTCACTACAGTTCAAACAATACACATTAACCATAAATTTAAAAAGTTAAAATGACAATATTCTTAAATTTTCTAAAAATTCAAGATGTTTATTTTTTTGGCCATAGCTGTATATACAAAACTTTTGGTCTTTTAATACTTTATGGTAATAAATACAGATTCAATGCACAATAGTCATTAATTCATTCAATGAAAGCCATTATTGAATCTGTTGAAAACAAAAGTCAATACACATTACAGGTCCAGGCATTTATCCTCTTCAGTTCCAAAGCTAAAATAATAATACAAATACTTATTCATTGGTTTTTCCCAAATGAAATGACATCGTAAATGACAGAAAAAATATCTTTTCTGAAATTGATCCTTTAGACACCTAGTAATTTAGGTTAAAAAATATGGATCTAAAACTACAAACCCCCTTAAAACATTAATTTAATAACCATTAACCTAAATTAGCGCAATCACAAATTTAAGAGCTTTAAACAAGTAAATAATCAACAAATCCTCAAATTTTTTTATTGAAAAAGATTTAAGTTAAATACTTATAAAAATTTCTCACTTTCTTGGTCACACTGTCTCGAAGGCATTTTGCAAACTCAGATGAAAATAACATTTATTTTATGAGGGAATAAGCTTCGATTCTGTCATTTATTTCGTTTGCTTGAATGCAAAAAACATTCAGCTATTAAGAAGTGATGTAAAAATGTAAAAACTGACATTTTAATTTTCATAAGGAAAAGAACAGAGGTCCACCCAGGGACCAAAGAGGTTATTGTTCATTGTTTATGCAATATGTCAAGAAAAAGTGAAATGCAGCAGTATTATTTCTAACAAAGATGCTTAGAATATTATTCCTGTAATTGAATGCATGACCATATTTAGAATGACTTTGCATATATCACCTATAAATATTCTACTATATCACCAAATAGATGTAAGATACAACTGAATCACAATATCAAAAATGAACTGAATCACAATATCAAAAATGAACTGAATCAATAGTTTCACTTAATATTCTATAATCTTAACAAAAAATAAGATTGATAAATTTACAGCAATAAATTCTATAATTACATGAGTAACTCCCAAAAAGTCCTTCTGCTTATGCTGCATAATATGGCTCACATTTTATTAATTTAATTGTTATTACTCATAATAAAAATTATAAATATTCATATTCTGTCATTTACATTTTAGCAATACACATATCATGTGTGAATAAACACTATAGCTTATTTTGTATATACATTATCATTACAGTATAAAAAGCACTCAAGAATAAACAGGTCCAAATAAGAAATAATTACATGTGCTAAAATACTTCAAAGATCAATGATACCAGTGATGTGCTACAAAACATCATTTAAGCTCACATCATTTTGCTCACATATATATACAAAGATAAATAAATTCATAATATATTTGTAATATTCTAAGAAAATAAGTTAAACAAAAAAATTTAATTTAATTTTCAAAATCTAATATAAAATGGGACTTTTTAACTAAATACAAAACCTTTTTCACAGGAAGAAATTTGCTTGGCAGCAGCTGCTTATTAGGTATAGATTGCTGGACATTATTTCTTGAAAGCACTGGATAATTTTTCTGACTATTTAAGTTAGTTAAGTTAGAGGATAATGTTGAAGATGGCAAAGGACTTCCACTAGCTTCTGTCTTTGGTTCTTTACTCTTTTGGCTATCTTTTAGCTTCAAGAGTAGTACAAGTTTCATTTCCTCATCATTTAGCTGCTTTTTCAGTCTTTGAATATTTGATTCCCAGAGTTCTACTTCTTCTTTGGTCTTCACATTACATACAGGTGAAGGGATTGGACTACAGTCAGAATCACTTTCAGATTCACTCTCTTCCTCATTATCTTCATCTGATACAACAACAACATCAGGACTGCCACCATAAGATTCTGTAAACCTGGCAGCTCTGTGAGGCAATGAACGTTTTGGTTGATCGTCAATCAGTCGTTTAGGTTGATCATCAATCGGACGTTTTGCTTGATCCTCAACCACTTTTGATTTCTTTATTTGAGAACTTGCAGTTTCAAGACCGTTTGTACTTAATATTTGAATTTCATCTGGTTCCTCTTCAACTTGTTTCCTTTTAATGGGAACATTAGAAGGGCGATTCAAATTTACTGGTCGATTCAAATTTGCTGGCCGATTCAAATTTGCTGGGCTATTCAAATTTGCTGGGCGATTCAAATTTGCTGGGCGATTCAAATTTGCAGGACGATTTAAATTGGTAAAACCAGCCAAAGTTGCATAGTTAACATTTTTCTTAGGGCGTCCTCTACTTCGTCTAAAAGGGAAAAAATATAATGATGAGAAACATTCCGAGGAAAAACTTTTGTTAATGCATGCTGAAAACAGTAAAATAATATAGAAAATGCAATACATAAATTCTCCATAAGATGAAATTAATTTCATAATAGCATTAGATAATAAATAATAAGTATAATATTAAATAATTAATTACATTAATAATATCAAATAATTCTATAATAGTGTAAGATAAAAACAAAATTTCAAAAAAGAAAGCAAACGTTGAAAATGGAAAATTCAAAGAATGCATTGTTGAATTTATAAAACAAATTAATAATTATACAAAAAATATAAATAGTGAAATATCACAATACACAAAAATCAAAGAAGAATGTAGACATAATTGGCTATCAACAATGGAATTTTAAAAATAAGATCTAAGCCATGAAGGTTGGTATTTTTGCCAGGACAGTGACAAAAACTGGAAAAAAACCAGGGCAAAAATGGCAAATTCTTTGGCCTTTAATGTGTAGAAAGATTTATAAATTAATAATGATCATATTGGTATAAACAATTAGATTTAATAACATATATCATTTAATATTTTTAACTTAATTTGCTAATTAGTATGTATAATTAAAATAGTTTTATATATTTTAAATGTTTATAAAATAGGTGGGTTTCAGTCCAATAGTTAGGGACAAAAGTACCAAATTAAAAATTGGATATCTAATTTTTTTTCTTAAATAAAGTATTTTGCTATATGTTTATTTATATATTTTAATTTTATAAAGCATTTTGTTAGCCATTAATATATTTTTTTAATTATCAAAAGGTTTTATGTAATGAGTCCTAAAAATATGTAGATATTTAAGTCTTTGGTACTAATTTATAATTGTTTATCTATAATTAATCTAGTTTGTTACAAAAAAAGTAATTAAATTAAATTGGAAATTTTATATTGAAAATACCTCTCTGTTATGTCTTGTTAAGAATCTGATTTTTTTTTTTTTTTTTCCCCATCTTACACTTCAAGAAAGGGACAAAAAGTTACATTCTTTACTTTGAGTAAATAGTCTGTAGCCATTTTATAGTGTTCTGCTTTAATTATAAATTTATATTAAAAATTTGAATTTAGAACATAAATGTTTATTTGAATTTCTTACACATATAAACATAAACACTTTATCCATTTACAGTCTGCACTATTTCTATTGTGTAAATAATCATTAATAATTATTGTATAAACATGAATAAATAATTAAGCTCCAATGGTTGGAGTATCATAGTTGAGATTTTCAAGATTCATAATAGATAATTTCAAGATTCATCATGTAAATGCTATAGTTATAGATTGGATGAATGAAATTAGCGCTGCAGTTCGCAGCCTTGTCCAACAAATAAGAGTGAAATATGCCAGTCCAGGATATCGTCGGGATAGCTCAGTAGGGAGAGCGTTGGTACAGCAAACCAAAGTACTCCTGGTCCCGGCATATTTACGCTCTGTTGGAAAAATCCCAACTATGATACTCCAACCATTGCATATAATTTACCTAGTTGAATATACTTTTCTCTGTTCATTATAAATAAGTTTTCTATAATTAATATTTTTTTCATTTTATTTATAATTTTGTTATAAAAGTTAGTATTCTTTCATAAAATGAATAATTATACTTATTTTCCTGAAGAGTTCCAAAATAAATTTAGAATATTGATTTTTTAACTAACAAGGAGAGGACCAAGTTTAATAATCACAGATTTTGATTATTTTTATATATGTTATAGGATAGAAGCCCCTTAGTCTCAGGTTCAACGGATTTTATACAACGCTCTTTAGTTCTCGAGAAGTAGGAGGTCTAATATTTTAACACAACTTTTAAATACTTACTTTGTAACAAAATTACTGTGTTGGTCGTAGCTCAGTTAGTATGGAGTCTGATCATTGATCCGTGTTCGAGACCGGGACGAGCTACGTTTGTTTTTCTCATTTTTTGTTTTATAAATATACTTGTAATTATTATTTAATAATCCTAATTAAAAATTATAATATTGTACATTAATTGCCATATTTGCAGAATATATGTGGCTGTGGCATTGTTTCTGATTTCAAATTAATTGTTAGATTGCACAGATTAAGAATCAGATCTCAACAAGATCAAAGAGTAATAAGAATTTAAAGGAAAGCAATTGATGGGAATACCTTGGAAACAAAAATCTGTTTTCTTTTCTGAATAAAAACAAAAATGTTTAATATCGAACTAGAAATGTTTCCATTTCAAATCCTAAATGTTGGCATCAAGTTACACCATGCATCTTGTAATGTTGAAACATTACAAACAATGCACATGTCAAACTGACACTGTATGGGACTTTTTTCTGGAAAGATTCTGAAATTGGTCAGTTGGAAATATTATTCTGGATAACTGGTTTTCTGGTTAACTCGTTTTTGGATAAGCGGTTCCATACTGTATATGATATTATTACATAATTTACATAAAGGATTAAAAGATAAAATTTTAGGCTATCAAAATATTTTATTACACAAAATTCATGGAAAACTACAAATCAGATGTCAAAAATATTTTAAGCATTTTAGTTAAATTAAAAATAACTGCAGAACATAAAAATTTTAAACAATTTTCGAAGCAAATTTAAAGTGCTGGTACAGAAAAATGAGTTTAGCAACTTTATCAGTTCCCTAAGCGATTCCTAATTTTCTAATGTATCAAACCGAAAGCAGAAAACAATAATTCTACTGAAGCAAATGGAGCTATTGCAATAAGAAACTGTATGATCACGAATTCTATAAGTTTTTTAGTATCATCCTTTTCGATAACAGCCTTCCACCATTCTAAAGGATTGAGTTTTTTCACTATATTAGATTCAAACAAAAATCCATTGAAAGGTTCAGATTTTGCTACAAACTTTAATATAATAGGCATCACCAAAATAGAGTATTTCTCTTTACAAAACAATAATGCTGACATTTTCTCAGAGCTTGTTAATTTTTCTCTTGCATAACAGGGATCCAAAAGAAGAAATAAAAAATGTGTTGGGCTCAATGCTTGCCTGTAACGAGCATTGAAAGCTTTTACACATACTTCATTAAATGCTATTTTTTTCTTCAGATCTTTCCATAAATGAACTGCATTGGAATACTGAACCATTTATATTCACATGAGCAGAAGGACATGATGACATCTCTACATAAATTATAAATAACAATAAAAATACTTTTTCATGTCATTTATTTATTCTAATGTTTTCCATATCTTCACAGAAAGTATCGATGTTTTTGTATTAAAAAAATTATATAAGATTTAGATATTTTTTAATAGGTAAATATGAACATTAATCTTTTAACATTTTTCAGCTGAGATTCTCTATTTTTAAATTAGGATTTTTATTTTAAAGTGTGATATTTGATTTAAATAAAATTCAAAAAGTGTGGGTTTTGAGCTCTCTGTCTCTCCTACTCTTTAAATTTACAGTGTATTTTTGTCAAAACATAATATTTATTACAAAATATCTTGACCTAAATTTGAAATAGAATTTTTTTTAAGTTGATTTATATCAATGATTTTTTTCTAAATCAGTTGATTTTAATCATGATTAAAATGAAACTGATTTAAATCAATGAACTCTGCTTCAGTGGAGCCGAAACATGTAAACAGTTTATTAAAACCTTTTTTTACTGTTTTTATAGTTTTCATTTAACACATTTTAGAAATTAAGTATAGCAAAATTATCACTAAAGACTAGACATAGTTTTTATTTAAGATGCAACAAAAAAGTAGAATGCTGAAGGGGACTCAGTACACAATTTTTTTTTTATTTAAGTATTTTATATTTAATATCTTTTTGAGATATAATTTGAAGGAAAATGATTAAATCAAGAAAAAATGCAAGTTTTGCAGTAAAATTTGAAAATTTAATTTTTAGTTTATTTTTTATATAAAACATTTTAAAACTACACTTCTACAATTTTCAACTTTTTACAACATTTTTTTTTTAAATATTTTTCTTAGTGTGCTCTATAACTCTGATATTTTATCACTTAGAACATACTAATATATTTAAAAAACACAGAGAAAAATGTACTGAAAGATTTGCAAATCATTTAAAGAAAAATGGTTACAGTAAAAAAAAAAAATATATATATATATATATATATTAACTATTGGTCCTGTGGCACTTTGCTACTATGTACTACTGATTCTAAATTCCTACTAAGCAAGGAAAATTGATATTTTCATAATTTTTTGCAAGATGGTGGACATTGATTCACCTTAACAGAATAAACGCTGAGACTGAATATAATGCTAAAAATAACATGAATTTAAAATATGCATGTGAGTTTTGGTTATTAAAATTCCTTGTAATTTCCCTGCATTCTATACATTTATTTATTTATTTAAGTAAAAAACGGGGAGTATTTTATAAGCCAGATTTTGTTATTCTAAGTCTCTTTACTGAATAGCATAAGCCTGGACTCTGCTGGCACAGCAGTAACAAGTAGCGATCTGCACGAGCGGGGCCAAGGTCCGAAGCCCGTACTCGGCCCGGGCTCGGGTCTATTTTTTCTTCACGGCACTCGGGCCGGGCCATATTTTTTTCTGAAGGCTCGGGCCGGGCCGGGCCTTACTTTTTTCCTGAAGGATAAGACCGTGCCTTAAATTATTTTTTCCGTACAGAGCCGGGACTGGTTTCATTCTTCCTAGTCTTCACGCCTCAAAATTTTTAGTCCTGGTTTTGACCTGTATGAAAATCATTGTCTCGGCGTGCCTGGTCCGTTCGAAGGTCAGTAAAATAAGATCTGGCATAAAAATCTTTTCAAAACATGCATACATTTTTAAATAGCCATTATTTTATAATTAAACATTAAAATTTATTCTTTTTAAAGAATAGTAGATTTATACACTTATTAAAATATGGCTAAATTAAAATATAGTAAAACGTGTGATAAAGAACCTGCTTATGATAGAATCCTGTTTTAAATTGAAAAATGTGTTGATCCATTAAAAATGAATATACTAATATGTAAGAAAAGAATATATAATACAGTTACACCTGCTAAGAAGGCAAATTGTCTATAACTCATTTTTTTTTTCTTCCTTATGCAATTCCATCTTAGAAGATTTTACTGTATAGCATTTTTCTGATTTTTAACACTTCAATAAATGGAATATGGATTAACAATATTGATGATAACTTAAACACATACATACAACAAATAGAAATTTATTAAAAAAATAAATATTCCAGCTTGTGGCACCTCTATAAAAATGAAGATTATAAACATGAAAAAAAAGGCTAAGACAGGAATTTTTGGTTAGATCTCCTCCTACAGGGCAAATTTTTAACCAAATCGACGTAAAAATTATGCTTTGTAGAAATTCACTCGAGCCAGGCCGGGCTCGGGCAGAACTTTTAACTTTTAAATCGGGCCGAACTTTTAATTTTTGTATCGGGCCGGGCCGGGCCAAATTATTTTTTGTATGGGTCGGGCCGGGCCCGTGCAGACCTCTAGTAACAAGTGCTGAAAATTCATCACCTTTCAAGGTCATTTGGATATGTTCTCATATTTACACATTTAATCAGGCCAGGGTTCCTGGACTTTAGCCAGTTGAGTTTTTTTAACCACTTAAAAAAAACGAAATTTTTTTTTAATTAAATAAAAGAGTGATTTTTTTACAGTCAATTTACATTAAATTAACAATTCATTTATTAAAATATATTAACAATTTAATAAATAAATTAAAAGAAATTTTTAAACCACTAGAAAACAATGTTAATATATATATATATATATATATATATATATATAGAAATATATTTATTTTAAATAATTACATTTGGTTTTAAAAAAATAAATAACCATACTTTAAAAAAAAAAAAACTTGTCCATATTATGGACAAGAACGGTCCATACTGGGAAAATGAGTTGGTTGAAAATTGATTAAAAGAAGAAGACTATCCCTATATGTAAAAGAAAGATTATAAAAAATTAAAAAATTAAATAAAGACTTAAGAAAAAAAAAATCTTTGTTTCATCTAATTTCAGAACAAAACTTTAAAAGCTATTCTAAATTATAACACCAGGGGTCGATCCAGGCAAAATTTGGGGCCTGTTTAGGGCCCCTTCACAAAAATCAATTTAATAAAATGGACCCTTTCACAAAATTCTATTCCATAAACACTTACTATTTATTATTTTGTGATGTTTTAAAATGTGTAATTTGTAAGCAAACAAGTTCACCAGATAGAAAAACTTCAGCAAAATGATTTAAAAAAGTTTTGGTTTATAAATGTTTGGTTCGAATTTGATTAACTGGATTACAAATTTCGTTACAAAATGTTATTTTTCACAAAAATATAATAAATTTCACAAAAATAACCTTTACTTTTCACAAAATGGGCCCCAAGAAAAAAAACCTGCATCGACCCCTGAACACATTACAAGTTAAATATTGTTTCTAATCCAATACTGTTTAAAAAATAGTGGATTTTATTAAATTACTTTAAATATTTATGACATGGGAAAGGTGGAGGGGGGGGGGGGGGAATTAGAGATGGGAATGCTTGGAAAAAAAACGGAAACTTTGGGGAAAAACTTTTATTTTTTCCGTTTTTTCCCCGAAGGGGTATTTTTCAATTTTTCCAAATTGAAATTTAATTTATAAAAATAATATATTCAAAATGTTATTATGGCTGCATTATGATATTTTTTCTTTATATTTTTTCATGTTCAGTGTCTCCCATGAAAATGTTAACATAAAAATATGATCTGTAAGCAGTTTAGTTAGAATTTAGTCCTTTAAAGGATCTTTTACAATTTTTTCACCTTAAAACATAGGACCCTTCAAAAAATTCGGAAATTTTTTCAATCTCCATTCTGAATCCTCCAGAAATGTGATGATTTTAGAATAACAAAATATGTCACATAACCAGGGCCGGTGACATTTTTCACCGGGCCCCTAGGCAGACCAAAAGTACGGGCCCCCTACAAGAAAAGGTATGGAATTCCGTCGCTTATATGAATCAATGTATAATCAAATCAGGGTTCTTTTTTTAAATTAAAAGCAGAACATCAATTGTTGGTAATTTGAATCAGCACCACCCCCTTTAATTAAATCATACTCCGCTTTACAAACATTATTAATTTAAAAAGTGATTATCAAACTTTGCTCGAATCTTGCCATAAAATAATTTATTCAAAGACAAAGGTATTCTGAAATTTTACATTTTACCTGCCTGACAAACCCAATGTCTCTGACACATTTGGAAACAAAAATGGAAATTTCAGCTAATTTCTATCAGGTGTGAAAGAATTAAGAAATGTGTAAATCCCCCTATAAATGAGATTCATCTTTTATTATAATCAAATGCTACCTCATGACTAACTTTTCATAATTTTCATATATCAAAAATTGCTTTGAAACATGATTTTGCTGTATTTGGATTCATAGGTATACATATATATTTTCGAATATTAATGCCAAAAATCATAATTGACATATAAAAAAAATACAACCTTATAAGGGTGCCATGAATAACTTCGCGACGAGCGTCCCGTATAGGTGACGTATAAGGTTATCAAAATCCTTGATTATTGATACCAGTAAATTTGAATAGAAAATTTTGTCATTCAATCGAAGAATTTCTGCAATTCAATTGGATTAAAAAAAATTCTGAATAATCGATGATAAAAGATTAAAATTTCTTTAAGTCGAAAGGGGTTAATAGTGCATAATGTCTTGTTGCATTATGTTCGAACTAATGGTAAATACTATATAATTATTTATAAAATATAATAAATTTACATTAAGTAAAAGTTTGAAAAAAAAAGTATTAATAAATAAAGATTTTTGTCTGTTAGTCTGTCTGCTTCTTTGTTAGTTGACGAGGCTAGGCTAAATCTATCGCACGTAAACGTTTGAAAATTTGGATAAAGATAGACAAAGACAGATGTGAATGCATTTTCGGCATAGATATTTCATTTTTTGATAATTAGCTTAATTAGACATTCCTTGTACAAAATCTCCTTTGCATAACATTATCTTACAAGCGAGATTTTATCAGAGATTTACTGAATCTAGGGCAGTAGAAATGTGTTCCACCCCACCCCCCCACCCCCAAAAAAAAAAAATAATAATAAAAATAAAATAAATAATAATAATAAATAAAAAATAAATAAATAATCGGGCCTTCCGTTCAGATTCTGGAGAAATATTTTTATTGAATTTTCCATATTAATTTCATTTATAACAATACCAACGGAGCTTCGCTCTCTTTACTGATCAGTTTTTCATAGAAGAACCTGGCAATACCTTCGGCAACGTATACCCGTGCGATCTACATCCGCTCTGGTCTCGAATCAAACGAACCTTGAGTTATTGTGGATTTTTTTAATTTCGTCCCAGATTAAATTCAAATTTTCAACATCTTCTTCATATTGTGTTTAGGAACAACGTACTTATGTATACATATTCTTCTAACTTGTATTTAATCGTGACACTAGCAAAATTTACATTTCCCCCGTTTCAGAAAAAATTGTCCTAAAATCGCCGCGATACTCTAAAAATTTCATAAAAAATCGTAGAGAACAGAGTTTACTATATTGAGCTAAAAGATTGAAAACGAATTTTTTTTTGCGAATGTCAAAAAGTCGCCATAAAAAGAAAAGAAAAAAAAAACATGAAAATTTTGCAAACAAATCAGAGAGAACAAAATTTATTATACTAAGCAAAAAGATTAAAATCGGATTATTTCTGCAAATTAAAAAATCGCCGCAAAAAAAAAAAAAAAAAAAAAAAAAAAACGCTAAAAGTGGCATAAAAATTTCGCGGAAAATTAAAAAACTCCTATGACAAAATTTACTATATTAAGGTAAAATATTGAAAACAGATTATTTTTACGAATGTTAAAAAAATGTCTTAAAACACAAAAGAAAAAAACGCTAAAAATCGCAGACACGTACCCCCCCATCCCCATAAAACTATATGCATAATTTGAGCCATGCAGGTACCTTCCTCTCAAATCTAGTAACTCTGCATCCTACAGTCACTTCAGAGAACTCTGAATGGACAGACAGGCACACAAACATCTGTCTTTATCATTCATATTTGCTGACCCACCCGGCATTGGCCAGGCTCGTCAAAAAATCTTTCAAAACGAGAAAATACTTTAAAATTTTCGCGATTTTTAGAAACTGTTGCACGAGCTCCGACTAAACTTTATTTAAAAGGGAACACATTTTACTATATTCGGCTAATAGAAATAAACTTTTTAGTATATAGTGGACTAAAACATAGTAACCCAAAATCTTTCACGAATGTTAAAAAATCACAGCAGAACACGAAAAAACGGTTCCGCTCTCAAAGCTGGTAGACGTGGAGGTGCTGGGTTCGAATCCCATCGCGCCCGTCGGCCGCATCGTTTGGAGTTTTCCGTGGTTTTCTTCGGACTTTCGGTAACCTTGTATAAATATGGGTTAGTTTCCCTTATAAAAACCTCCCCATGCTATGGGCCCATCTCCTCGGCGTATATCCCTCGAGTAGATAATCGACTGTAATAAACAATACCATCAGTCTTTTATCCCGATTTACTGAATTTTTTCCTCGGTTAATTTTGAATTTTTTGTGATTTTAGCTTTTTTTTCGCGATTTTTTTGACATTCGTAAAAGGAATCCTGTTTTAATCTTTTTGCCCAGTATAATATTTTATCCTCTTCGATTTTGAATTTTTTACGCGTTCCGCGGAGATATCTGATATTCATAAATGCAATTCGGTTTCAATCTTTTATCCCAATATAATAAATTTTGTTCTATGCGGTTTTTAATTTTTTACAGATATATTACGCGATTTTTCTACAATCGTAAAAGGAACATTCTTTTATCCGAATATAGTAAATTTTGTCTTCTAAGATTTTTTAATTTTTCGTGAATTTTTTCTGATTTTTGTTCGCTTTTTTTCACGTTTTGCGGTGATTTTTTTGGCATCTGTAGAAGGAATCTGGTTTCAAACGTTTAGTTTAATTTTAAAAAATTGTTCTCTGGGATTTTTTAATAATTTGCGAATTTTTTATGCGATTTTTAGCGTTTTGTGGCTTTTGACATTCGTAAAAAGAATCCAGTTTCTTTTTTCTTTCTTTCTTTTCCTTTTTTCTCTTTGCTAAATATAGTAAATGTTACACTCTACTATTCTTGAATTGTTTGTGTAATTTTTACCTTTTCGCATTTTGCGGTTATTTTTTCACATTTTTTTCTGAAACTCAAGAACTGTTCGGTAGATTTAAGTACTCTCATGATTAAACTGAAGTTGGAAGAATAACAACTTGACACTATAATACGAAGAAATTGATTCCTATGACAACGTGAACGACGATGCTGCAGTTTTTTATTTTAATCTGGATCAAAAGATAAGCCGCAATAATTCAGATTCGTTATATTCGATAACGGAGTGGGGATATCCCACACAGGTCTATACTGTCAAAGGCAGTGGGGCCTCCAAACCCAGGTTCGTTTGGGAGAAACTGGCCAGCGATATATTAAATTATTACAAAATATAATTTATATAATTAGATTTGTAATTTATAGAGATAAGAGAAACCGATTAAAAAAGAGCAACAAGTTGAAAATAAGGGGATGGCTGCTACTGTAATCACGCTGGTCCCCACTTATTGGGGTCCCGAATGAAATTAAAAAGCATTTTTTTAAACCTTTGAATAAAAAAAATGGAGCATTAAAGTTTTGAACCTTGCGTCCCACACCTTTTATCACACATTTTAGCTCCCCCCCCCCAAAAAAAAAAAAACCCCCACTAAAATAAGATTTATTTTTTAAATAGAATTTACAGTCTCCAAAAATTTTTCTATCTGGGGATTTTTATAAAGAAAGGGGGCTACAGAAAGAAAGCGACCATCTGCTTTGGTTGAAGGAAGTAATAGTAGAAATTATTGCAATTCCAGTAAGAAAAATGATAATTACCAATACCTACTTTTTCAAAATTTGACCAAAATCTTTAATGAAAAAATGAATTTGATTAAAACATAAACTAAAATTTTATTTAAAGATATTTCTTTTTCAAATAATTTTAAAAGTTAAACTTTGTTATTCTTCCCAAAGGTCTGTAATAGCTGACTATTGGACCCCTGACTTTGCCCAGCCCAGTACGGTTAGGGCCGGGCCCGGGTTTGGAAATTTTGGCCCGTGCAGATCTCTATTGTGAGGTCCGGTACAGATGTTTTGAGGGGCCCTCTCCCATTCCCTACATATAGTATATGCATATACATAATACAAAATCTGTCTTTACAGCACCCCTTTTAGCTTAAAAGGTCTTTTTGTAGTGTCCAATATAATTGTACCCCTTATCGCCTTCTGGGAATTACTGAAAGCTAATCCCTGATAAAACGACAATGCCTAATGAGACATTGAGTTCTAGTCCAGAGGCTCTTTTGCCTCAAGGTATATAGGCTGCGGTTGGTCCTTTCTTAGAAAACAGGAAGTTTCTCCGTTCCTGTTTATTTGGAAAAAGAATGATCAAGGACGTGACGTGACAATTTGTCCCCTCAGTATAGGACAAGAGATAACTTCTAGAAAATGATTTTTTTTTTTTCCAAGTTAACTTGTAAAAGAAAGAAAATGTACTTGCAACTTCAGATTTGGAACATTATATAATTTCTTTTTTTTTTCTTTTTTCGTTCAGTCTGGTCCGGGCCCCCTTTGCTCCCGGGCAGTTACCCCCTGTGCCCCCCCCCCTCTCGCCGGCCCTGCACATAACAGCTGAAATCGCCAATGAATCTCTTATCTAGCTGCATAAACAGTAGTGGCCAAAATTGTGGAAACCTTTTTGGAAAAAAAAGTTTTTTTAAGTTTGATGAATCATAACACCCAATATTTCTTAGTTATACCATAAAAACTATATACCACTGGGAAAGATAATTTAATCAAAAATATCATGCAATATAGTTTGATCAATTATAATTATTTTATGAAATGCTATAGCCAAATAATCAGAAAAAAGCAGTAGAACCTGGTTAGGTTGACAATAATTATTTTTATTTTTCTTGAATGTAGCCAATGCATATGAATGTTTGTAGTGTGAGACAGATTCCATTTTGTTTGGTAATAATGTGTCAATCAAAGCTAAGGTAGGATTTTAAAAAAGTCCTACTTTGGTACTTATAGATGGACTTTTATCACTATTTTTATGATTGCTATCAAGTTGTTAAAGTTCTTTGCCATCTTTCAATTTTTGAGCTAGTAAAGCATAATAAAATTAAGCAAGCATCATAAATAGTTGATTCGTTACTCAGAAATCAATGTAAAACAATCTGTATTATAAAGGACAAACATGTCCGTGCGTAATGCTGACGTCATTTTGCGAATGGCAACAGTTGACGATGAAATTTCGGTTTGAGATTTTGTTATTTTTACTACAGTAGAGTCTCGATAATTCGAGGTGGACGGGACCGGGCTTACCTCGAACTATCAAAATCATAAAATTTAATTAATAAATAAATGAAGATAAAGCAATTTTTAAATTTCAGTATATATTTAAATGAAAAATTGACTTACAAATTATTACATTACTGCTGATAGCAACAGATTAAATTAAAACAGATATAAACAGATAATATCTTAAAATAATTGTCAATTGTTTTTTTGTTTTGACACATTGCCCCGTTTCCATGCAGCAATATCACGCCATCGTCAAAGCAGCATATTGTCGCCTGGAGTCGACTCAGGATATTGCTCCACGTATCGCATGGCGGACTCTAGCGCAGCAGGCAGCCCCTCGCTGTAACTCATTAGCAGTGTGGAATCTGTCGGATTCTGTCAGAATCCATAAATTCTAGTTGTTCGTGTGACTATTTATCCATTCCTCTATAACTTCTGGCACAAAATCACAAAAAAAAAAACAATTTTTAAATATTTCTTGAGTCATCCAAGCACTTTTTGGTTCCTATACGTAACTGGCAGTGAAGATATCGAGACATGCTTAATTGTTCTTGGCTTTCAGCTTTTCTGATAACAAGTTTAATCTTGTGATTTCCTGAAGCATTTGACGCAACAAGAACTGTTAACCTCTCTTTGCTTTTATGTGACCTGAAGCACTTTTCTGTTAGCTTGATGCGATTGTTTTAGAATTAAGGCCATATTCATTTCAATTATAAAGCTGGTCATTCGTAAGGTTTTCATTTGTCACTACTTCTTGCAAAATTGCACGGCGGCAGCCTCCGAATCTTCAGATAGCTTCTCTCGACAGATCTCTAGTTGCTGGATACGATATATTTTTTTTCAACTTGTCAAACCAGCCTACACTAGCAGTGAAGTTTTCATTACTTTATTCAAATTCTTTTCGAAACAGTAAAGCTTTTTCTTAAAGAATCAGACCTGAAAAAGGACATTTTTTACTTTGCTGTGTAAACCACATATAAAATGGCTCATCAGTTTTTTCATACTCAGACTTTTTTAAGGATTTTCTGTCCAAGGATAAATCAAAGCAGTTGTTAGTAGAAAACGCTTCTAGTTTACTCGAATTATCGAGACTCTACTGTATTGCAATTTTTTTAATTTCTAAACATCTCACATTTTTTAATTTTTACACCGTTATATAGGAAAAATTATCTACTTTGAAATGCAATTTGTTCAAAAATTGTATCTTAATTGGATGATTTATTATGGCTTCTAATTTAAAATAAAAAAAATTGGTATTTTTCACTTTTTTTTCGTGTTTAATGGTTGTCATTGGTAATTTTTTACCCTCTTGGCGACCGCATACTATCGTTGATTAAAGAATTGAAATGACTATTATTAGTTAGAAATTAATACAGACACCTTAAAATGTAAAAGAAAAAACTGTTACTGATTTTATATAAAATGCAACATAATAATAATAATAATAAACATTTTGATAAGCAATAATTTTATAAATCAAAATAATTTAATTTAAAAATCAATGGAATGTTTGTGATACATAAAAATATTTTTCAATGTAAAAATTGAGACTCAAACAATATTTGGCTATTTATTGTTTGCACCAGGATTATCACGTTCAAAAATCAATTTATGAAGTTTCGATTACTGTTCTAAATGAAAATTCTAAAGTTTATTTTATTGACGTGCCAGGACTGACAAAACATTTTTATTTAATGCAGTTTTAAAAATGGTGAGATATATAATATGGTTGCGTTAGCTGTTGCATCTACTAGGATCGCAACTTTGTTATTAGATCAAGGTAAAATAGCACATTCAAAATACCGCTGACTTTGAACGAAACATTTACGTGTGTCATTAGTAAGTAATCTGACCTTACTGAAAAAATAATGTGAAACGAAGTTAATAGTCTGGGATGAAGCACCCATGATGAATAAATTAGTATTTGAATGTGTAGACTGTACGCTTTAAACATAAAAAACAATGATTCGCTATTTGTTGGAATAGTAGTTGTATTTGCTGGCGACTTAGACAAATTTTGCCTTGATTCAAACATATAGAATAAAATTACTTTATTAGATTTTGATGCTAATCGTACGTAATCGGGTCCATGTCAAGGTAGAGTTATCCATAAATGATGTTATCAATAATAGAGTTTAATGATAATAATAATCTATGCTACAAACCAACACATGTCTGATTATTGCTGACGTCATTTTTAAGGTAACAACGAACTGACTAATAAATTTCACTTTCACTGCATCTTTTTAAACTTCTAAACATTGCACAATTTCAATTTCTACACCGTTGAATAAAAAAAAATGTAATTTCTTTGAAAACTGTATTTGAATTTACTGATTTTTTTAGGATTTTTAGAATAATTTCCAAGCATGAATTAATTTTAAATCTATCTTTATCACGTGCAGTCTAATTGCGAAAGATTAATCCATTTGCATTTAAAACAATATAAATAGTTACGCATTTATCCCCGGCCAATATTACAGAACGAAATTAAAACTTCATCAAAATAGATATAAATAATAATATAATAATAAAATGCAAATTTAACAGACATGTTCTCGAACTACGCGCTTACATAGTTGAAATTTTCAGAATAAAAAACATGCAGTAAGCAGCGAAATCTTGGACAATTCCTTTGGCCGTTAACTCCTGGCATGCGGCTAATACAAAAGTATCGCTTTGTTAAATTTCGAAATTTTATTTAAAATATATTATTGATATTTTTCTTATAAAAATTATTTTTTACGTTGTTAATGAATCAGTTTAAAAATATATATATTAAATATGAAAAACCTCTTAGAATTAGAAAAAAAATGGTTTTCGCCTATGTTCTGTAACCCGGGAAGCCCGGGTTCGATTCCCTAGTAATTTTAAGTGTACAAAGCTATGTTTATGATGAAATTGGTAGTAAATTAACAAAGGGATGTCTTAGTTACACAAAACAAGAATGAAAAAGGTGAAGGAGAACAATTAGCAGTAGAAGAGTAAGGTCCCTTGTATAGGTCACAGAAAGCATCATCTCGATGAATGCAACATGAAATGGTACACTGAACTGTGGAGTTGAATCAAAGTACAGTTCTGTAGAGAATGCAGAATTTCAGTCTAAATGCTAGAATTTCATGAAAACAAGTAATATAATTTTTTTTTAAAGTCAATTTCTACTTTTTAATCATAAATATATAAAATAAACCCGTGCAGCATTAATGTCCCACATTATCTGTATTGAACATTTTTTATAATCATCGTTGCAGTATTTTATTTTTGTGGCATCACTAATTTGAGGAAAATCTTTCATTTCATTTATGAAAACAATGGGAGAAATTTTTTTCTTCCATTTAAAACTAAAATTAATTAATTTAATTTAATTAATTAATATTTGAAAAAACTGTATTAATATCAAGTGTCATTCACTACAAGTTTAGAAAAATGTATTTGAACTTGAGTGGATGAATAGAAAATATTTTATTAACAATTGAAAATTTGAACAAGATATATAAATATATAGAGAGTGTGAGCTAATAGTAGGAATTGAAAAAAAAAAATTATAAATCAAATAAAGTTTGAAAATATTAAACTGAGTTAAAAGGCCTGTTTACTAGACAGAGAAATAGTGGGGTCATGTTATTTGGAGTGTTAAAATGGGGTTTTTTATGGAATTCTAGAATTTAGACCAAAATACTGCACTCTGCACAGACCTTTTTACTTTGTTTCAGCTCCCTATTATAGTGCATCATTTCATGTTGCACATACCGAGATGATTGTTTTCTGTGACCTATATACAGAGACCTTACTCTTCTTTGCACATACCGAGATGATTGTTTTCTGTGACCTATACACAGGGGCCTTACTCTTCTTTGCACATACCGAGATGATTGTTTTCTGTGACCTATACACAGGAACCTTACTCTTCTAAAGCCAGTTGCTCTCCTGCACCTTTTCCTGCCTTTACCAGTCTTGTTTTGCTTGATTTAGACATCCTTTTATTTATTTACATCTAATTTCTTCATAACCAGAGCTTTCTACACTTAAAAAGTATTGTTACACATTGATTTCCGGATAACTAATCAACTCTTTTTAATCAAATCTAATCAATTATGCTTTACTAGCTCAAAAATTGAAAGTTGGCAAAAAACTTTAGCAACTTGATAATCATAAAAAATAGTGATAAAAGTCCTCCTATAAGTACCAAAATATGGCATTTTTTTTCTTTTTTGAAATCCTGTCCTAGCTTTGACTGATATATTACCAAATAAAATGGAATCTGTCTGGACACTCCAAACATTCATATGCATTGGTTACATTCAAGAAAAAGAAAAATAATTATTGTCAACCTAACCCGGTTTTACTGCCTTTTTCTGATTATTTGGCTGTAACATTTCATAAAACAATTATAATTGATCGAACTGTATTGCATGATATTCTTGAGTAAATTATCTTTCTAGCGGTAGGATGATCTGGGATAATTATGGGCCAAAAAACAATAAAATCTCAATATCTAGAAAAATATAAAAGATACAATTTTGAAATTTGGGATGGAGTTAACTTAGTATTGTAACTTTTGCATAAAACATTCATTTTACTCAAAATATTTATTAAATTTTTGGGATGCTCGGGAAAAAACCGGAAACTTTGGGAAAAAAACTTTTTTTCCGAAAGGGTATTTTTCAATTTTTTCGAATTGCAAAAATTGATGGGAATGCTCGGAAAAAAACAGGAAACTTTGGGAAAAAAACTTTTTTCCGAAGGGGTATTTTTCAATTTTTCCAATTCGGAAAAATTGAAATTTAATTTATAAAATAATAAAGTCAAAATTATTGTATGGCTGCATTCTGATATTTTTTCATGTGCTGTGTCTCCCATGAAAATGTTAACATACAAAATATGATCTGTAAACAGTTTAGGAAAAACTTCAGACCTTTAAAGGATCCTTTACAATTTCTTCACCGTAAAACATAGGACCCTTCAAAAAATTCAGAATATTTTTCAATCTCCATTCTGAATCCTCTAGAAATGTGATGATTTTAGAATAACAAAACATGTCACATAACAGCTGAAATCGCCAATGAATCTCTTATCTAGCTGTATATACAGTAGTGTCCCAAAATTGTGGAAACCTTTTGGGGAAAATGTTTTTTTGAAGTTTGATGACTCTAACATCTAATATTTCTTAGTTATACCATAAAAGCTATATACCACTGGAAAGATAATTTAATCAAAAATATCATGCAATACAGTTTGTTCAATTCTAATTAATTTATCAAACGTTATAGCCAAATAATCAGAAAAAGGCAGTAAAATCTGGTTATGTTGATGATGATTTTTTTTTTTTTTATGTGGCCAGTGCATATGAATGTTTCGTGTGTCAGATAGATTTCATTTTATCTGGTAATGTGTCAATCAAAGCTAGAGTAGGATTTCAATAGATATAAATGCCATATTCTGGTACTTATAGGAAGACTTTCATCACTATTTTTTATGATTGCTATCAAGTTGCTAAAGTTCTTTGCCACCTTTTAATTTTTGAGCTAGTAAAGCTTAATAAAATTAACAAAACATCATAAAGAGTTAATTAGTTACCCAAAAATCAATATGTAACAATATTTTTAAGTGTAGAAAGCTATGGTTATGAAGAAATTTGAAGTAAATTAACAAAGAATATGTCTAAATTCAGTAAAACACGGCTGGTAAAGGCAGGAAAAAGTCCAGGAGAGCAACTGGTGATAGAAGAGTAAGGTCCTTGTGTATAGGTTACAGAAAGCATTATCTCGGTGAATGCAACATGAAATGTTGCTCTGAAACATGGAGTTGAATCAAAGTATACAGTTCTGTAGAGAATGCAGTATTTTGGTCTAAATGCTTTAATTTCATGAAAAAAAAATTATAAATCAAATAAAGGTTGAAAATATATTAAACTGTGCTAAAAGGCATGTTTACTAGACAGAGAAATAGTAGGGTCCTGTTATTTGGATTTTTAAAATGTTTTTTTATGGAATTCTAGCATTTAGAAAAAAATACTGCACTCTGCACAGAAATGTACTTTGTTTCAGCTCCTCATTACAGTGCATCATTTCATGTTGCACATACCGAGATGATTGTTTTCTGTGACCTATACACAGGGGCCTTAACCTTCTACTTCCAATTGCTCTCCTCTACTTTTTCCTGCCTTTACGTCTTGTTTTGCTTGACTTAGACATCTCTTTGTTTATTTAGTCTAATTTACTTCAAATTTCTTCATAACCATAGCTTTCTACACTTAAAAATATTGTTACACATTGACTTCTGGGTAACTAACCAACTCTTTATGATGTTTTGTAAATTTTATTATGCTTTACTAGCTCAAAAATTGAAAAGGCGGCAAAGAACTTTATCAACTTGATAGCAATCAAAAAATAGTGATAAAAGTCCTAAAAATACCAAAATATGGCATATTTTTTTTTTTTTTTTAATTCTACCCTAGCTTTGATTGACTCATTACCAATAAAATGGAATCTGTCTGGACACTCCAAACATTCATATGCATTGGCTACATTCAAGGAAAAAAAAAATTATCGTCAACATAACCAGGTTTTACAGTCTTTTTCTGATTATTTGGCTATACAGTTTCATAAAATAATTATAATTCAACAAACTGTATTGCATGATATTATTGAGTAATTATCTTTCCAGTGGTATATAGCTTTTATAGTTTTAATAAGAAATATTGGGTGTTATGAGCCATCAAACTTCAAAAAAGCATTTTTTTCCAAAAGGTTTCCACAATTTTGGCCACTACTGTATTTATGAAAGACCTTATTAAAAATATCTAAATAATAACCTAAATATAACGATAATTTCTAATTCACAAAATTTTGATTATATTTTTTCTGACAATTTTATGAAGTCTTTATTAAGGAAATATTTTTTTATACAAAATGTTCACAAAAACAGAACACTGTAAAAAAAAAAAAAAAAATGTAAGCAGACCCATGCAACTTTTGTTAAAAATGAAAATTCATGTGCAAAATTATTTCAATAATTTAGAAACTTTGGCATGTTTCCAATTTGTTCTTACCGGGTTTCAAACGTCAAAATGAAACATAGTAAAAGACTCAAAAGGCATAAACCAATTGCTTTCATCACACAAAACCACAAATATTTATTACACATACCTACACAATATTATAAGGATCGCTCCTTCAATAAGACCATATGCCAGATGCATATTAATTTTAGCTTTTGTTTTAAAGCTTTTTTACATAACATCATAATCATTGCATCGTTTGTTCAGCATCAATAATGAAATCATTTCACTACACTTCACTGGCGAGGAGTGTGCATTTGCAGCGACACCTGGATTTTATTTTATTTTAATCACATTTTCGACACTCCCCACCTGATAATTTTCAAAATTATCACTATAAAATTATAATCTAATTTTTACTAATAATCAATTTCAATTATATAGTTATACACTATTCAGTATGTACAATATACAAATATGAAGTTATACAATATGCAATAATTCAAACACACAAAAGATTTTATAAACATTTACCTTTAAGACCTGAAATGAATCACCAAATAAACAATCATAATATATGTATATATATTTTTTACCAATATGTATCTAGTTAAATATACCTGGCCAGGATTTTTTGCAAGAAACTTTATCAAATATAATAAATGCAATATAAGTAACATTAAGAACATTTATAGTATAGCTAAGAATATATAAATATTCTTATAATATATTATAAAATATACAGCAATAAATACAGTAAAATATTATTTACATATTTACACATATACAATATACTAAAATTATCATTATATTAATTCAAAGAAAATTTTATTTACAAAATATTTAGCTAACTAGCAAGCTACGCCCACTGCACTGGTCAGTTTCTACAAATGAACCTTGAAGCAAACAAAATATATCGTTTAATTTGACCTTGTATTTGAAAGCAATCTGTATATTTACCTGGAATATCCTTCCACATTACTGAAAAATGACGTGATTGCGCTATTATATTTTCTAATGTGCAGTCAAAATTTTAGCTGTTAAGGACCAACTCTTTTATTTGGTCATTTACAGTTAAGGTTTGCTAAAGAATGATAAAACTATATGCAATATACTAAAACCATCACTAAAAATTATCGAACTAACAATGCAAACTAATTAACAAAATCCATTCAGTAGAAGTTTTTATAAAGGCTAATCTTTTATAATCGGGTTCATCTGATTATAGAACTTTTCCACGTAATTCTAAAACAGAACAATATAAAATATACTAAAACCATCCTTACAAATTATCTACTTAACAATGCAAGTCGCAAAAAATACGCCCAGTAAAAACTTTCAAAAAGGCTAATCTTTCGGAATCGGGTTCTCCTGACTGTATAACCTTCACACAACTGTTTGACTAAGCAGCGTAGAACAATATGTAGTACATTAAAACCATTCCTGAAATAGCATCTGACTAACAATACAATTCTCATCAAAATCCGTCCAGTAGAACTTTTTCAAAGGCTAATCTTTCATAATCCGAATCAAATACTGAAAAAGCTAATATTTGATAAAAAAAATATCACCTGATTTTCGAATTTCCCCCTATAATTCCTTTCTTTTTTTTAAATAAAATTAATAACAGCTTTTTCTTTTATTTTTCCAGCTGTATAGCCATTTCAATACTTTCTGCATCAAAAAAAAAAAAAAAAAAGACACCTTTTGGCTTAAAATCAAATTGTTTAGGATCAAAAGTAAAATCAAAATCGCCAAAAACAAAAGATAAATCGCGAAATATTGTTTCGATAGCAATCTTGCCCCTTGAATAATTTTTTAAGCATTGCGAACATTCCCAATCATGTTTAAATTAAATATTTTCGTTTTATAATATTCTCTCATCAAAACTCTTTTTTCTTTCTTTTTCTTTTTTTTTTTTTTTTTTAATTAATTTAACACAGTTTTTCTTTTATTTTTGGAGATGTATAGCCTTTTCATTTCTTTCTGCAACAATAATGATCGCCAAAAAAATAGACATCACATTAAAAACCTCAAAAATAACAGTATTTCTCCACTGTTTAATGGATGTTATTATACATATAAACCTTCCTCTTGAATCACTCTATCTATTAAAAAAAACCGCATCAAAATCCGTTGCGTAGTTTTAAAGATTTAAGCGTACATAGGGATATAGGGACAGAAAAAGCGACTTTGTTTTATACTATGTAGTGATTAGCAATTTCAAAAGGATATATAAGTTGTATAGGTCGTCTTGAATTTCCCTTTTTGGTCTTGACGACAAGACCTGACTAGACCATCACAACCTTTATTAACCTCGATAATTCGTCCCAAATTCCAAAGAACTTTGATTTACTTGGTCCTTCAATCAAAACAATGTCATTGACTTTCAAGTCCTTTTGAGCATTAGGAGTTCCAAAAGAATGTAAACTTTTAGTCGTGAGTAAATACTCAGATTTCCATTTCTCCCAAATTTGACTCAGAAGTTTTGTCTGATACGCCTTTCTTTTAATTAAGCTAGTTTTAGTAATGGAGGTATTAATCAAACACTTCATTAAAGTTAAATGGGTATTCTACCTTGTGTCCAGCAAGCAAGAAGTGGGCAGGTGTGAGTGGTTCAGGTTCAGAGGCATCATCACAGACATATGTTAGAAGCCTGTGGTTAAGAACATTTTCAACCTCTACAAGCACAGTCATAAGTTCTTCAAAAGTCAACAAAGCTTTTCCTAAGATTTTTCTTAGGGGATCTTTAATACTTTTCATGAGACTCTCGTAGAAACCTCCCCACCATAGTGCAAGTTCAACGATGAATTGCCATGTTATTCTTTCTGTAGAAATAAAATTTTGAAAGTCTTGGCTCTTAAGTATGTCAAAGAAATATTGAATTTCTTTGTTAGCACATTTAAAGGTTTTGGCATTGTCTGAGTAGAATGTACGACAGTTCCCTCTTCGACTAAGGAAACGTCTAAGTGCCAATATGAACTTTTTGGTTGATAAGTCTGAAACTAGTTCAAGGTGAACAGCACGGGTCACAGCACAAGTGAATAAAGCTACGTAAGCTTTATCGGTGTTATCCCCATTTTTTATATAAACAGGTCCAGTGAAGTCTACTCCAGAGACAGAGAATACTGGTGTTTCAGCAATCTGATCTCTGGGAAGTTGCGTTGTCAGTTGTTTTGCTGGCTTCACTGTATATTTTCGGCATATGAGGCATTTGTTTATAACCCTTTTAACTGCTTGCCTCCCTTTAGGAATCCAATAATTTTCTCGCAATTTACATGGTGTTGCGGCAACTCCACTACGAAGCATTTTGTTGTGTTCACGCAATATTAGCAATTCTGTGAATCGAGAGCTCTTTGGGAGGAGAATTGGATGTTTTTCTCCATAAGTATATTTACTCTCGTCCAGTCTTCCCTTTATTCTCAATAAATCATTTTCATCAAGAAATGGTGCCAATGAGACTAAGCTAGACTTCTTTGAGAGCTCACTCGTCGATTTAAGCATGTCGATTTCTGGCTTATAAAACCGTTTCTGCACTGACTTAATGCAGAATATTTCCGCTTCTTGAATTTCACTCGCACATAACGGACCATCGACTACAGGTTATTTTCTAACTTTCCTTATGAAACACTTCACCCATGCAATTGTTCAAAGTAGTTTCAGCATTCTACTAAAGTTTCTTTCCAAGTTTACAAATTCATCGTTCTCAATAGTGCATTCATTAACTATAATATTTTTACGACGTTCTGATATGTTATTCTTATTTGAAAATTTCTTCGATTGCACAGGCCAATCCGTGAAACACTTTAACCAAGGCGGTCCTTGCCACCATAACGAATTTTCGTTTAAAGATTTTAATTTCCATCCTCTGGTTAATAAATCCGCCGGGTTTTCCTTGCCCAAGCAATAGTTCCAACTTTTTGGATCTGAAATGTTTTGTATTTCGGTTACTCTGTTACAGACAAATGGTTTCCACTCTTTTGCGGAGCTCTTTATCCAACTTAAAACTATTTCTGAATCGGTCCAAAAAGTTGTATTAGTGCAATAGACATTAAATATTTTATTCAAATATTTATATGTTCTCACTGCAATTATTGCTCCCATTAGCTCCAGACGAGGTAGTGTCAGACTTTTAAGAGGAGCAACACGTGATTTTGCCATTATAAAGGATGTATTCACTTTTCCCTTTTTGGTTATATGTCTGAAATATGCGACAGCTCCATAGGCCCTGTCACTAGCATCGCAAAATATATGTATAGTTACTTCATTTGGATCTGCACCTCCCTCAAAATACTTTCTTTGTACTGATATGTTTTGCAACTCTAACTTCAGCTAACCAGTTTTCTAACTCCATTTCTAGATCTTCGGGAAGTTCCTCGTCCCATTCTAATCCATTTAGCCATATTTTCTGCATTAACAACTTAATTCTCGTTATAAAGGGGGCTATATATCCAGCGGGGTCATAGATTTTTGCTGCAGCACGCAGTACTGATCTTTTAGTGGATAAACTGGTGCTAGTCGAAACATTTTGTAATTCCAATGAATCAATTTTTATAATGTCTTTATTAGTGTCCCATTCCAGTCCCAATAACACAGACCGCTCAGACGGGTTACCCGATATGCCATTTTGCTGCCACAACTCTTTTAACTCTTGAATTTGAATTGAATTTACGCAAGTTCATGCTGGCGTCCTTAAGTACAGTGCTAGTGCTGGATGAAAGATTATAAGCATTTTCAGCTGTATTTGCCCCATAATAAAGATCATCAACATACATTGAGTTATTTAACATATCAAAAACCTCAGGACAAAAATCTTTATATTTTTTTAATGTGCACTTTAATTGTGGCAGCTAAGATAAAAGTGCTACACCGAATTCCAAAAGGTAATCGTGCCATATTCATTACTTTGAAAGAATCAGAGTCACCGCTATTAAACCAAAGAAATTTTAAGTATTTTCTATCTTCCTTTGCTATCTCTATCATTAAGTATGCCTTCTCAATGTCAGAGGAAAAAGCAACCTGATATGTTCGAAATTTAAGTATCATATCGATATCCACATGCAGTCATTTTTATGTTTATGCACAAAATTTGTAGGTATTCTTATTTAGATATTAAGAAGTCAAATAGCACTTCTCTGTTTTCTTTAAAGGCTAAGAAGTTTTTAGAAAAAGGTGCTAAAATTGGAGATTTAAGCAGATTTTAAAAACACAACTATTGGGTAACAATTGATTATAGATGTAATACATTTACAGTAAAACGAAAAATGCTATTAAATTCTAAAGCACTTTAATATTAATGTCTAAAAATTTACATATTAAAATGACTTTGTTAATGCGCCAAGAAGTTTTGCACTTTCAACAGCCTTAAATATATTTAATTCAAAATATAGCTAAATATAATAAGTCAGTATTTCAAAAAATCTTTTAACCCTAATTCAATTTTAAACTGTATATAATTGCTCAATTGTTTGGTTGTTTAAGTAACAAATAAGTGAAAATAATGATATATAAATAAAAGTATTTTTCTTGAGGCATGTTTACATTAAACATTTAAAGATGCATTTTAGCTTTAATATCTAAAATGTATAATATATTTGTTATGTCATGTTTTAAGGTTTAAGATTAATACATTCGTTTAAATATTTCTATTTAACATGACCTTAACTTTAACCTTATGTTTTTACCTTCCCCGAGTCTATATTAGAATATGGCCGAACGGCATTGCTTCCGCAGTTTTTCCGATAAACACGTGATTCATTCACGCTCTATCGCTGTTATCCACTGTTACTCCTGGTTCAGGGCTCTCATTCGATGATTGCTGCTCTGATACATTGATGTTTGACGTCATAACCCTTTCAGCCAATGGCTTTTCGGATTCGGTTTTTCTCTTTATAGAGTGGCAGCAATTTTATGTAAATTTGCAAAACAGACTGGTGTATATAGTAGAACGAAGTGCTTGTCTTCACCTCCTCTTTCATTTTCATTGCCTGGCCTGCTTGGAAACAGCGTTTGTTTTGCATGTAGTTACGGCGTCATAGCTTTGCTACGTGGTGAAGGCTGCTGGCCGGTAATTATTTGTGTTAATTTTATTTTACTTTTATTTTAATTTTGTTCGGCAAAGAAATGCTGACGTTGATTATTTATCTGTAAATTTATCATCAATAAACTACTTAGTTAAACTCCTGTTGTATTTTTTAAAGTCTTCAACAGTTATGCATTTCCATAATTAAGATTCCACTGCAACTCTTGCTGAATAGATGGCCTTAATTTATGAAGAAAAGAGAACAATATTTACCATATTTCATGTTTTAAATTGCGAGTGACTTTTTTACATATAAACTCCTTGCAACAAAATTTATTTCACCAAGGCTATTTCAGGGAATATCTCAGTGACAGTGGCATAGCTACGTTTTTTGGTACCCGGGGCAGGGAGAAATACTCAGCTTTCAGAAATTAGTCAGCTTTCACAAAGTTGGCTTCATTTCTAGCGACTTACTTCAATCGCCAAGATATTTAGCCAAATATCACTAAGCTTGGCGAGAATTTGACGTTAGCAGATGACTATATAAATTTAAGCATATGAGAGTAGCAACAATGATTATAACAATTGAAGTAAATTTGTGAGAAACCACATTTGCTTAAATTCATAAATTAAACCTGATTATGGGAAAAAAATCTTTGGAATTTCCAAGGAGTTCATTATGTCTGAAATGACAAAAGTTCAGTAAATATTTTTTACATAAAATATTTACTGTGTATTTCAATTGACTCAGTTTTTTTTTTTTTTTTTTTTTTTTTTGACTATTTTTATAAAATTAAAAATGGGATTTTCAGCAATATAAATAGTTTAATTTCTAAAAACAAAAATGTTAAGTTTATTGTATTTTAAAATTTGTCATGACATTTTAACTAATTAATTTTTTGAAAATGTGGTCCTTACAGTTATAGGGCAGATGTGTAAGGAAAATATTTTAAAAAAATTGTGAAAAGTTAAAAATTGTAGGAAAAGCGTGGTTTTAAAATTTTCTTTAAAAGATTTTCAATTAAATATTTTTTAACACAAAATTCATTTTATCTCAAGAATTATGTTTTTGCTTGATTGAATCATAAAACCATTTAATAATGTCAATAAAAACTGCATCTTAAAAATTTAAAATTGTGCATATGCACCTTGTTTGCAAATTTTAATTATCGTAATTTTTTTCTCTTTGATTAGCCCAAAGAGAAAGAGAGATATATATCTTTGTTCATTCAGATAAAATTTCGTGATTTTCTATCTATTTTGCTTTTTTTTAAATCATGATGGTTAATCCTGGTTTGAAAAACAATCTAAGAAGCTATTTACAAACTTTATGAACTTGTTTAAAAGTAGCGATGTAATTTTGGTTGCATCCTCGAAACTTATAATATTGTGGCTCAGCCATAAAAAATATGTAGATGATCTCTGCAATAGCATATCTGACTTATAATAAATTGAAAATACAATGAGCGACGAATTTAATTTCCAATATAGCAAACTTCCAAAAGTTTGGTATATGATCTGCCTGTTTTTCTGATCACTTTAATGAAATTTATTTTATATTACTTTGCTGTTTTAAAACATATACATCTGAAGATCTAATAAAATATTTCAGTTATAAAATTATCTATGATTAGCGTTATCTTTAACTTTGGATTTCATCTATTATACTCATGTCTTTACTCAATAAATAAAAATTTTATTCATAATACATGGATTTGTTTTTATTTATTACAATATTTTATTTAACTTAACTTGGTTTTTGTACTTGTATGTAAACATGAAATTTTCTAACTGATTTTTAACTCACTTTCTGATAGGTTATAATTATAAAAGTTATGTATGCAGGTGTATTTCTGACCACAATACAGCATTTTAATATTTTAAGAATTTAATGATAAATTAATAAAATATTTTAAAGGAATTTTTCCGCTAGCCGACCACAGGCGATAAATCACCAAATAATCTTTATAGTTACAACTATTAAGAGTTACAAAAACAATGGAATTAATTAGGTGCTAAACAAGATTTAAATCAGCTTGATTTTAATCATGATTTAAATCAATTGATTTTTTTTTTAAATCATTGATTTAAATGGGTTTTTTTTTTTTTTTTTTTTTTTTTTTTAATAAATTCAAGATGTAAACAAACATAATAATGTACTTTAATATAATAATTCAGATAATCAAACAAATTTTAGAAGAAAAAAAAAGCTTAATCTTTGTCAAAAAGTAAAGTACAATGTAAATGTAAAGTTTAGAAAAAATGAATCAAATTGTAATTGCATTTGAATCAAATTGTAAAATAAACTTGCAACAGTAAGGAAATCTAAGCAGGAATATTTACTTGCCTATAATTTAGTATTTAGAAAAGCTCTATATTTTAGCTCTGAGAAAATGTCAGCATTATTGTTTGGTAAAGTGAAATACTGTACTCTGGTGATGCCTATTAAAGTTTATACTTAAGGTTAAATTGATTTTTGACATGACTTGTAGTTTTCCATGCATTTTGTGTAATGAAATACTTTGATATCCTAAAATGTTACCTTTTAATCATTTATGTAAATTGTGCAAAAATATTAATCTATATTGGTAATACTTAAGCATGCATGTGTATAATTTTTATTTTATAAATTAAAAGAAAAGTCATATAAAATAATATTGCATGAGGTTTTTAAAAAAATCAAAAAATCTGATTTAATTTTTTTTTAAATCTGATTTAAAATCAAAAAAATCCAATTTAAATTTAAAAAATGAGATTTTTTTTATTTAATTTTTTTTTTTTTTTAATCACGAACCCTGGCGCAAAACCAAGCTTGCCAAAATATCCCAGCTGTACAGCAAAAGTATTTACAACAACTAAATACTTCAAATACTAAAATTCAGAAAATATAAATAAAAGAATAAAGACTGTAATAATTTCCAAAAAACCTTTTTTATCATTAAATTTAATCAATAATCAACTGGTCACGGGAAAAAAAAGTGAAATTCGTCAATCTGTCACAGGAAAAAAACCCCACAACCCCCCCTTCTCCCCCTTTCTACCACGAAGTTTGCCAATCGGTTGAGGAAAAGGATCACTAAATTTGTCAAACAGTCAAAGGAAAGGGTTGTGAAATTCGTCAACCAATCGCAGGGAAATATAGCAAAATTTTTTAGTTGGATGCGAGGAAAAAATTGTGAATTTCACCATTCTCTTGCAAGAAGCTGTGAAATTAGAAAAATAGGTTGTGCAAAAAATCATAAAATTTGTTTAATAGTTGCGGAATTTATCACAAAATTTGTCGATCGGTCACAGGAAAAAAAATCATGAATTTCATCGATCCGTCGCAGGAAAAAACCTGGAGAAGTTTGCCAATCTGTCGCAAGGATATATTGTGAAATCAGCAGGGTTGGCAAAAAACCGGGTTTTTTTTTTTAAAAAAACAAATAAAACGGTTTTTTTGGTTTAAACCGGGTTTTTTTGTATCTTTTTTAATTACATATATGCACATCAGTAAAAAAATTTAACATTGACAAGAATGATTAATATTACAATAACAATATATATATATATATATATATATATATTCTGAAAACAGTTTAAACAAAATAAATAAACAATTGTTATTAATTATGTACAAATTCAAATCATTAAATTTTATTTAGAGCTGAGCTAACATCATTTACATTCAAATTCAAAACAGTTATATATATACAAAAGTTTCCTATGTAATACATAGAACATGATCACTTGTGCCGTCAGGTTCTACAGTAATGGTGATAAGTTTTAAATAATTTTTAAAGATTACTTTTTAAAAAAGTTGAAGAAATAATTGCTGTTTTATATATACATATTTCCAAATGCAACCTGTAATTCATGTTTACCAAATGATTTAGCACACTTATAAAACATATTAATATGTTTATGTATTTCATATTGCATTCATAGAATGGATTCTGTATCTTAATGTTGATACTTAAAAGTTTTTAATAGTATTTAATTGCAAGATTTATATTAAATTCTTTAAAGACTTAATCTATTGCCTTCCTATATTTTTTCATTTTAATAAGCAACACTTAGTTGTGTTACATAAGAATATAAAGATATAATGTAGAATTTTACCTTGGTATGCTATACTAATTTTTTTTTTAAATAAAAATAATGCAAAGAAAAGAAAGTGAGACTTTTTTATTCAATTTAAAAAAACAAATTGAATTTCAGTAAGAAAATTAAATTGAAATATATTTAAAAAATATATATAAAAGAAACATTTTAAAAACATGGAAATTGAATAAATTTTCAAAATTTTAAGAAATTGGAAGTACGACACATGTCTATAAAGATTCTATGTTAATAAACAGGATTATTAGGGTTTAATGTTTTAAACAAAAAAACAAGTTTTGCCGCTTTTTGTAAATCCAGTTTGTTGCGTAACTTTGATTGTACAACACCAAATGAAGAAAAAATTCTCTCTACATTTGCAGTAGTCGCTTTTGCAGTAAGAATCGTTTCAACTTCTTTCAACACACCATCATTGAACTTTTTGATTTCATTTTCTTGAATATG
Organism: Maratus michaelseni; assembly: GCA_963931845.1. Classification (NCBI taxonomy): domain Eukaryota; kingdom Metazoa; phylum Arthropoda; class Arachnida; order Araneae; family Salticidae; genus Maratus; species Maratus michaelseni. Next base: position 93,691,230 of record OZ007589.1, on the reverse strand, counting down.
CCACCATTCTATAGCTGATACATCTTTACTAAAATCATTCTCAAAAAGATATCTTTGAAATGGAGAACTTTTGGCACAAAATTTTAGTATCAGAGATAATAAATTGTTTTTGGGAAATTTTGTTTTAGCATATTCCAATGCTTCTTTTTTTTCCTCCGATGACAATTCGAGATCAGCATCCTTGGCTCTTGGATCCAACAGATAAGCAAGAAGATGGGCTGGTGTTATTGCCATTTTATAACGAGTATCTAGTTTTTTCATAATGTCTTTATTCAGTTTCAAATCTTCCATCTGTTTTTTTTAAATTTTTAAAAAGAAAAACAGTTTCTCCAATTGTACAATTTTGGCTTTGTACTTTATCTAAAGCTACACTAATTGGCTTTAATTGTTGAAAATAGTCTTCAGCATTTCTTTTCAATGAAATGTTTGAAACTAGACTTTGGATATTTTTATCAATTTTGTCTTTATTATTTTCGCATATAGTTACAAGAACTGACCATGATTTCAGATAGCTGTCTAAAGCGTCAGCAAATGAGTTCCAGCGAACTTCACAAGGCATTATTAGTTTTGATGTACTTGCATCTTTTCTGAAGCACGCATTTGCATATTGGTTGTTTCTGAAGTATTTGATTACATGCAAAATTTGTTCTTTTACATTTGGATAACTTATATCATTTGCCAGTAAATTTAAAATATGGGCTGCACATCCATAAGTAATAATATTAAACTCTTCTTTTTCATCAAACATATCCCTCATTTTTCGGACATTTCCAGTATTGTTTGTCACTAATGCTTGTATTAAACATTGAAATTCCGATTGGCATTTATTAATGGTTGTAGTCGCAATATCATACAGATTTTCACTTGTATGAGCAATTCCCGATGTATCAATAGTGTCTGCTAAGTATGTATTCCCGTCTTTTGTTGTTAAAGTAACACAGATCACAGGTTCGTTGTGAATGTTTGACCATCCATCTAATCCTAATGTGACAACTTCATTTTTTAATATATTTGCATATTTTTCTTTTTCTTTGCTGTAAGTATGATCTAATAAATCCCCAGCAATTTGTTTTCTTGATGGTGGAGAATATTCTGGGCGGAAACTCTGAACCATTTTAATAAACTCAGGATGCTCTACAGTGCTAAATGCCGTATTTGTAGCATATATAAACCTAGCAACTTGTTCATCAAACATTTGCTTTTGAGATGGTGTTGATTTACTGACAAAAAAGTCCATAGTATCTCTTTTCCTTTTTAAAGAACCAATTTCACTTGTTGCTCTTTGTGTTATTGCTGAATCCAAAGAACTTGAAATACTGGATAGTGACACTGACACATCATCTACACAAAAATAAAAATAAGAATTGCTTAATGATACAGAACATATTACTTCAAAAATCATAATCATATAATTAACAATAATTCAATACAAAGACATTCTTTTTTTCTTTGTTTTACTGCAAAGTAAACATCTCTATCATATTGATATATTTATTTTTGATAATTTATTTAATACTCGAGATAAAATTACCATGTCTTTTATAATTTTGGATATTTATGATTGGTGAAAACTTAGTTAATCTCTAAGAGCCATGCATAAATTAAAAATTAACAATTTCATTTAATAACAGTTCTGATCACATAATTTGTTCTTAATAATATGATTAATTTGTAAAACTTTCAAACTTTTATCAAATGTAATTTTAAGATTATCAAAATAAAGTTCTCTAACAAAAAAATGTCTATTTAAAATTTTCTTGTTTTTTCCAAAATTTCATTACTTAGAATTACATAAATATTTTTTATTTCATAGAATATAACTTTAAAATCAAATAGCATATGCAAATTAAATAATAATATATGTGATTTTTATAATTTATCTTCTCAATCAAATAGCATTTCAAATAATAATGTAATTTTTTATAAGAGTTTAGAATCATCTGAATGAAGATATACATAATGTGTTCTCAATATGCATTACTTGTAATTTTACAGATAAATTAAAATTTTTGAATTTAACAAATATTTAACTTATTAACAAATTTTTAACAATTTTCTTTCAAAATTAAAAATAATAGCAGCAATAATAATGATAAAATAAGTACTTACCATTATCAACAGAATCAGAATCAGAATGATGATGAGAATTATTACAAGTTTCAATGTGTTTCTTCATCCTAGCTACTTGACCTTCCATTTCTTTATTACAATTTTTGCATCTAACTCTACAACCTTTCCTTTTATCATTTTTTACTTCATTAAAATATAACCAAACTAAATCTTTTCTTCTACCAAAATTAGACATTTTTTGTTCTCAAATGCTAACTCTTGGACCATTCATACACAGGTGCATACACAGGTGCAACTATGATGCAACTGTGACTTATGCAGGTTGACTGCTGAAATGAGTTGAGCTGTTCAGTTAGAAGTAGAAGTTATTTGTACATCAAATAATTTGAAAACTTAATTATATAAGAAAAAAATCTTTAAAAAAATTAACTAAAAAACCAATTGGTTTTTTTCAGAAAAAAACCATTTGGTTTAAACCGTGCCAACCCTGGAAATCAGTCACGGGAAAATATCACAAAATTCATCAAACTTATCACAGGAAAACATCATGAAATTCGTCAGTCAATTGCAGAGGAAAAACACAAAATTATTCAGTCAGACACAGGGAAAAATAGTGAATTTTGTCAATCTGTTGCAAGAAGAAACCAAGAAATTTACAGAAAATATACTTACTAGCATTTTTTTTTTTTCACTTCATGTGTTGAATGGAACATTTTAAAAATAGATTTGTAACAGTTAAAATACAAATACAATAATTAGTCATATTTGACATACGTACGTAATAAATATTTGGGATATAATTACATACTAAAAATACAAAATAATACAAGCTTTTTCACAAACTTTTGAAAAAATTTAATTAAAACTATTAATACAATTTTAGATACACATTCTAATTTAACATGTAATTTTTTAAAGGAAACAGCAGCTATAAATACCTTTGCTGTGGGATGCTTTCATTATTCATCATTTCTTCTAGATATTAGAGAAAACCTAAAGATTTAAAAAAGACATTTTACTCAATAAAATCTAAAATCTTACTATTCAAATTATTTTAAGAAACAATATTTAAGTGAATAAATATAACTGTTTAATATTAATAATACATGGTACAAAATACACCTTGATATATTTATTAAAATATATAAATCACCACCTACAGAAACTTTTTTCAAACTGAAAATGTGAAAACTAATAATGACAAACAATAGAAGAGCATCACAATTTTTGCATTAAAAAATTTGGTGAAAATGAAAAATTCCAGAATTTTAGTGACTTCAAAAATCAAAAAAATTCCTTTAAAAATCTAAAAAGTGCCCTTAAAATTAAAAAAGTGCCCTTAAAATTAAAAAAGTGCCCTTTTCCCATCAGCAACACTATAACTTTTTTTAAATCTGGGGGAAAACTCTGCTTATTAGAACATTGACGTATTCATGTGTGAAAGTCAGAAACTTTCAAAGGACTAAAATATAAATATCTTTCCATAAAACTTTAGTAAAATGTACTATGTAACTCATATATATCATAGCACATCTTCAAAACATAAATTTCCAACAGATGCATTAATATATATGAAAATCCTAAAGTAATACCCTAAAAAAAAAACTATGTCCAGCTCCAGCCAGAGATTAATATTTTTCCGTCACATTTCTGTCTTCCAAAATATAAAAAAGGACTGAATTCTGTCAGGACGGAAAACTTTCAACCATGGATATATTACAAGTTATTAATGGCTGCTAGAATTAAAGACTTTCTTTACTAGAAACAATAAATAATTATTGTAAAAGAAAATTTAAATTCCACTTGCTTCTATTTTTCCTCTCCAAAACTTGTGTGACATTTATATATATATAAAACATGATAGTTTTATTACAGATATTGATGCAGGTAGCCAACTTACCAAACAACTTGCCAGCTTACACTGTTTTATTATTATATTTTGAGTGCTAAAAGTTCTTTTGTATAACTCAATGATATAACTAAAGACAAGGAAGGAGCTGAACATCAAAGTCTGATAAGTTTTTTAATAATTTTCTTTCTTAGCAAACTTGAAGCTTACTAGATCTCTAAATAGGGCCTCCATCTCATTGGCTAGAAGTTTAAACATACTAAAATCAATCCTTGCTGTATGCTCATCAATACTTTTATAATTTGATGATAATGCATCTAAGTGGTCATTCTCATACCAAACATAGGTCATTTAAAATATAATACAGTGAGATATTTGTAAATATGTGCGAGATATTTTAATTAATTTTATTTTTAAAGATGGGTGTCATTTTAAGAGTAAATTGCTGATTTCTTATTGTAAATTTTTTTAATTTTTGGGGATAAAATGCAAGTAAATACAAACCTTACTGAATAACAACTACACATCCCCCTACCCCACCCCAGACTTTTTCAGGAGACAGTAACAATTATACCTGTCCTCTGATTACAAAAACACCCTTTTTACCTTTCATTAAAAAAAATAGAACCTTTCTTGCTCCTAATACCAAAAAATGGTGCCCTTACTCAAAAACTACTTAGCAGAATGAACTGTAATTTTAGATTCACATATTTGAAGCTTCTAGAAATCTATTTCTGTTAAAAAATTTACAGATTGAAATTACAATTCATATGTTTCAAAAATATAATTTTTTTAATGTTTGAAAAAAAATATGAATTGTGATTGATGAATTTTGAACAGAAATCGATTTGTAGAAGCTTCAAAATTTGAAAATCCAAAATAATAGCTCAATCTGCTAAGTAGTTTTTGAGTTATGGTTAAAAACACCACCTACATTACAATATGTTTGCAATTTCAAGCTTTTAAGTTACATAATTGCTAAAATATTTGACCAAATCGCTTCCCATTTTGTATCCTAAGGTAAAATTTACCGAAAAAGATAAATATAATCTTAAAATTTATTTGTATTGGAAATTTCAGAGTTTGGTACAATTTCACTATGAAGATGACCCCTAAGCTTATTTTTTTAACATAAATTTAAAGAAGACATAATTTCTAGTTGAATTATGTTTGTCTTGGGGACAATTTGGTGATTAAAATCTATGGCTTGTTTTTGTTTTTTGAGGAGGGGGACTGACTGTACAATAACTTGATTATAACAAGTGGGTAAGTGTGATCGAAGATCGCACAAAGGGTTTCGTTTAATATTCCTTTCAAAACACTTTATCCTTTCTTTAATAAATCAAAATAAATAAATTTCATTTAGCAACGAAAAAAAAAAGTTGTTTTTTATAAAGTAAAAATTTACCGGTCTATATCTGAACCGGTCTGATAGCAGGCAAGGCCCGCTATTATACTCTGTCATTATAATATCTGTCATGTGGACTAAATGCGATATTAAAAAAAATAGTTTATATAAAATAGATATTTAAACCTATTACGTAATCCTCTGTAACCCAGGTCCTACTGCCAAATTGTGTATTTTATAAAGTGAAAGTTTTAGCGACAGTTCCTTAAAAGTATCTACATTGATTTTAAACTACATTGTTGCTAGCAAACGCCCATATTTGGAGCTAACCTTGCCCACAGATTACAGAAGATTAATTATTTTATATTTTACTAGCTGTTACCCATGACGTCGTTCACGTAACATTAAAAAAAAAATAAATGCATTAATTAAGGATAACGTTTCACTTCCGATAATTAAAAGCATATGTAACTCTCTTTATAACAAATCCTCTGTTTTTTCAAATATCTGAACAGGCAGGAGTGATAGCAGGCGAAGCCCAATATTATACTCTGTCATGTGGACTAAATGCAATATTTAAAAAATAAAAAATAATTTCAAAATTAAACATGTTGCACACCTTCAAAATGTTAAAATATGCGAATATTTCCACAATCGGGTTTTTATCATGATTTAATACATTCCTTAAACTCATATATTTACTATTCTCTATTATTCATACTGAAACTCGCTTCGCATTTCTCAAACATTTGAAAAATCCATTAAACTTCCAATATGACGTCTGATTAATTTTCTTTTTAATTCTCTATTGACATGATATTAATCTGCTTTCTGTGCATACACATACTGCTTGTATTATTGAGAAATGTTTGAAAATTTCCGTTTTATTACCAATATGACGTCATATTCACCTTTTTTAGGTGCATTCGTAATTATATAAATACGTAGCACCTATAGTCGTCGCTTGGTCCGTCCGTCTGTCTGTCCGCATATAACAACGCAAAAACTACCCAACCGAATGGTTTGCAATTTAAAATATATTATCTTTGCAGAATTTTGTCGAGACATTTCAAATTTTATTAAAATCGAATCAAAACTTTAGGAGATATTAATAATAATATTTATTAAGAAATTTGAATTTTTTTTTTTAAATCTGTGCTTTTTTGTTATAGGAGCTTCCGAAGTTTAATCGTCAAGCGACCGAGATACTTATTTTATGACAGAAATTAATCTGCAGACGATAGAATTCATTTCACAGAATTAGAAATCATCAAGATCTGAATATTTATATAACTAGCTGATACATATATATCTGAATATTTATATAACTAGTTAAGATATTTGTATGAACAGTGTCATAAAATATATACTTAACTAGCTGTTTAACCAGTTCTACGCACAAGAGATCATGAATTTAATTCTAAAACGTGCGTACGAACGCACCTCGTTTGTAACGTTTGACGTACAATTTACAACTTGTTTCAATTAGTGAAACTTTTTATGTCATTTTCATGTTTCATGTGGAAATCTTTCAATAGAAAATTAATTATTGTAGAAAGAATTTTATTGTGGATTTTTAATTGTTGGCAACTGCTATAATGAAAAATGTTTAAATTTAATAGGAAAAGGCTGTTAGAATTTTGGTTTTTTATCTCTATTTATTAAAATAATACGATTTTTTCAAATTTTAATATTTTGAGCTTCATAGTTGGTATTTAGCTATAAGTACACAAATTTTCATGCCTGTAAGTTATATAGTTTCTGAGAACGGCTCTGTGACGGACAGACAACGGAGCAGGAGTAATAGGGTTTCATGAGATGAATGAAACCCTAAAAAACCACATTTGAATAATAAATTTTCTTTATCTATAGCTTTTTTTTTTTTTAATGTCTTAATGAGTTTGCCAATAGCCAAAAGATGAATACTCTATGATTATATTCTTCAAAGACAATGGTTTAATTAATGCTGCATTATATTGTTCATTAAAGCATAGGATAAAATTATGTATTTCTTCATACCGATAACCAGAATACTGCTGCAAACAAACAACAAACTAGTCATTGGGGGGGGGGGGGGGCACCATAATAGTTACCCATCATGGATATATGCATAATATAAAATATGAAAATAAAACATGTGTAAACTATTTATAAAATGCATTGCAATTCGAATAAAATTGCGGCTTGATGACGTCATGAACTTTAAATGCTCTATTACTGAATTGCGTAAAAGGAACATCCTTATAACTCCGAAAATGATAATCATACTAACAGTTTACTGCGTCAGATTAAGCGTCTCATTTCCAATTAAAATATATCTTTGAATTGAAATTTGAATGAAATACCATGTCATGAAAAATCGAAGAGAGGGGAAAATAGGATTTATTACAAATATCTCGGCAACTAATTATCCAATGGACTTCATTCTTCATGCAAAATTTATGTTTCGTATTGTCTTTTATATTCATTCCTTAAAATAAACAATTTTGAAAATTTTTATATACCTTTTATCAGAACAGATATTTCGAGAGTCCGAAAAAAATAGTTCCGGATAATCGAGGTTACTGAAATTCAATAAGCTTCTTCCCATTATTACATATACAAAGTACATTCCAAATTTCAAGTCTCTATCTCAATTTTTTCGGGTGATAGAGCGTTTACAGACACATGGATGGCAAAAATTTTTTTCGGAATTTCCAGTGCCTGAAACGTATAAATACGTCAAAAAATGTTTTCAAGTTTTAAAACGATTGCAAAACTTACCCTATACTACGTATGATGGGTAAGTAAAAATACCAAAATCTGATTTCAAGACTTCATTTTGGACTTTTTTATGCACATGTACTTACCGTCCAAATTGGCAGTATTTTGATCTCCAAGAATGTCTGTATGCACATCTGCAAATATTACCAGCAGAAGAATTTTAGCCTTGACTCAAGTTGCATGCAAAAAATTAAATTGAAATTTTACAAATTTAGTGAATGTTCTTGAATACAGAAATCTACTGCTGAATTTCTTCATGGTATTTTCAATTTAAACACTAAAACTACATAGAGAGCTATGCTAATATTCAAATGTAAATACCGCCACAGCAAACGAATTTTAGCATCAACTCCTGATCATTTGCATAAAGCCCATTACAATTCGATTTATTTACTTCTGGTGCCATGAGCTTACATCTATAGAATTCTGTATAATGTACTTAACTGAAATTGCATGGGTTACACACACATAAAAAAAAAGCAGATATCTTAAGCTGGGTCCGCAAAGCTGGACCCAGTCCAAAAAAACCCAGCCCCACCAGTGGCTGAGAGGTTCTGCTCTCGAAGCTGGTAGACTAGAGGTGCTGGGTTCAAACCCTTGTCGCGCTCGTCGACCTAACCGTTCGGAGTTTTCCGTGGTTTTCTTCGAACCTTGCGTAAATACGGGTTAGGATCCCTTAAAAAGACTCCCACGGAGGGCACTCCCCCTTAGGGCCTATATCCCTCGTGTTGATAATTGGCCGTCATAAATCAACCCAACCCAACCCGAAAAAACCCAATGGGTTTTTTCAGACTGGACCCACTTGAAAAAGCCCACCAAAAAACCCATAATGTTTATTTTTTCAATTTTCAGCAATATTTAAAAATTTAAACAACATATACCAATTAATGAATTTAGGCCATTTCAGTTAATTTTGAAAAATAATAATAATATATAAAAGCCATTACATAAACACCTGAAAGTAAACAAAAAATATATTTTAGCACATTGAAATATTTTACTAACATAGAACATAGTAGGCAACATACATAGTACATAATTGTAGGTAAAGGTATTTGATAAGAATGCTTTTTCTAAAAAATTCAAATCAACTATATTTATGAAAATAAAACTTCTAAATAGATCAAAATTTTACTTTTTTTTTTTAGCTATATTTATCAAAAAAAGAAAATTTAAATTTAAGACTTTGCATATAATGAATTGTAAACTTTTACTAATTTCATTGCTTTCTCGACACCTAATTTATTTCGCAATTTATTCCAGACCAATCCAAAGTTTGGAAAATATCTTTCAATAGACGCTGAAGATGCTAGATTAGAATGAAGGGAATACATGAAATCACAAAAATCTGATACAACTTTGATACCTTTTCTGCTTTCTTTCCCATAATTTGCCACCATTTAGATGAGGAAAAAACTGGTTGACCACATCTTCTGTCATGATTGACGCTGGATATTTAGTATCCTCAATTTTAGAAGCCAGTACAGACGGCAGATAATTTGGATATAGTTTAGTAAGCCATTTTTCAGTGGCATTGTCTTGTATAATGCCCAAACGTTGTCCTCAAAATTTAGATCCATAAGATTTGCTAAAAAATGAGGTGGTTTGATTGCTTGCTAAAAACTTTTCCTAAAATATTCTAAGTATGGTTGCAATATTTCTTCAGATAAATCTAACCATATTTCAACTGCTAGAGAAATTGACGTAGAATACTTTTGCAGATTATCGAGAGCTTTCGCAACTACTGTCAGTTGTTTTTCTAAATCAACAGCTTCATGATAAATGCTGATGTTTTCCAGGAACAGCTTCAGCATTAGCCTGCTGTCCGCCATCTTGAATTTTTTTTTTGCGCCGCGAAAAGGCCGTTTTCGCCAAGTAGTAAATGTCGCCAAGTGGTCATTTTTAGGCTTAAACATAAAAAAATTTTAAAGTAGATAATAAACAAAAAAAAAAAAAAAAAGGAAAGCAAAGCAATTAAAATCATGAATATTTGTTAAAACATGTAATAAATTATTCATGATTTTAACTGCTTTGCTTTCCTTTTTTTTTTCTTTTTTGTTTATTATCTACTTTAAAAATTTTTAAATTTTGGATTTATAATACATACTTTAAAAAATTTTCATAACTAAGCCTAAAGTGGCTATAAATAACAAGTCGGCGACATCGAGAAAACGGTAAAAAAAGACATAATAAATAAATAAATGACAACTCCAAAAAAAATGGGAGTTGGGGGGGGGGGGGCATACAGATAAAACAACTTTAAAACAGCAGAATTTTTTTTAAATACACAGATTTTATGGAAAAAAAAAAGATTTCACTTGCTTAGATTTATTTATTAAAATGATGATTTTTTAAGTAAATTTTAAGGGGCTATAAAAATGTTTAAAGAAAAAAAAATAGGATTACTTAAATCTTTTGTTTACCTGAAGGTAATCATACTATTGCTTAGAGCAAGAATTAAAACAGCCAAAATGTAGCTTCAAAACATCTAAATATTTAAAAAAATAATAATAATAATTTTTTAAATATTTTTCAAAGTTATTGTTTTCACATAGCAAAAACCTAGCTTTAAACATAAAAAGATTTCACTTACCTCTTACCGAAAAACATAAATAACTTGCTGTTGAAGGGAGTTTGGGATGGGCTTGATAAAAAGGTGTTTATTTGATGTCAGGGGGGCTTTGCCCCCCTGAACCCCCCGTTTTTTTCATATTAACAATAAATCTACTTTTCGGAAATTGACAAAGTAATCAAACTGACTTGCTTTGTGCGGAGTATTCCGAAAACCACGCAAATTTAAATCGCGAAAATCAAAATAAAAGCAAAATTATATAATTTAAAACATAAAAAAGTAAAGTAATGCCAAAATTACGTTTTAAAAAACATGCATGAGTACTCAAAAAACCACGCAAATTTAAATCGCAAGAATCAAAAGCAAAAATATATACTTTAAAACATAAAATAGTAAATTATTGCCAAAATTACGTTTTAAAAAACATATATTTTATTAAAAATAACAGAAAACCAACGATCTCACTTACCTAGAAAAATTGTAAAATGGTGATTTTTTTAGTAAGTTTTAGGGGTCCATAAAAAGGGTTTTTTTAAATAAAGATTACTTATATTTTTTGTCAGGGGGGCTGAGCCCCCCTGAACCCCCCGGTAATAATAAATGATAAATAAATTGCAAAATTATATCCTGATAAAAAACACGTGTAGTCATAAAATCGATGAGAAAAGTAGCAAGCTACAGAATATTAAACAGTGGTAAAAAAAATTATCTGCTTTAAAAAATAACAAATTTATCCTTAGATTCAAATAATTATTACATTTATAAGAAATAAATCGGAAAAATGAAACCTGAAAAAAAATAATAAACGGCGACACTCGTTGTTATGCGGCAGGCTGCTATGCAAACGGCAACGTGATCGGGTAGTGTCCAGTTGTCCGTGGGGTCGTCAGGGTACGGCAAAGGGCTAGAACGCTAGAGCTGCCGAAAAGATCGGGGTTGCCATCGCAAGTATCAAAGGCGAAACTCGCCAAAAAACCCGCCAAATAACGATGTTTTTCGACCAATAGAAAAACGCAGGCTAATGCTGAAGCTTAGCCGTTTTCCAATATTTTAAAAATAAATTTGTCAAAGTTTCCCGCATTCTCTAGAGCTATTTCTCTAAAACCCGAAAAAAAACCCATGTGGGTTGGGTTTTTGCAAAACCTGATCTTAAGCAATGCTAAATAAAACAATCAACGCTGTACTTGCCAGTGTAACGAAATATTAACTATTTGTCTTGCTTCAGAATTTTCCATTATTTATATTTATTTAATAAAATAGCTAGTCATTATTTTCATTAAACTATACGTATATCAGGGCTTACTATCTGTATCTCTAGTTATCTTAAGAATATTTGTTTCCTAATACAGTGCATCCTAAAAGTTCCCGTACTCCAACTTAAAGAACTCATTGTTTGTGATTTTATTTTAAATATTAAATTTTATTCTCTGCTTATCATTCCATCAATTCTTGAGTTTTTATCGTTTGGTTCTTTTTGCGCTCAAATGGTGCAAGAATAAAGTTTTATGTTATTTTGTTCTTCATAGTGAAATGAGTTTATCACGTATTCTGAGAATTACGCTGCTTGAAACATTTTGCATGTAAATCATATGAAAGGTGCAATGATGTTTGGCAAAATAAATATCCAAATAATGAAATACCGAAAGATATGCTATATATAACAAAAACAAAAAAGGTTGAGATTGAGATAAATTTAAAATCATACATCTGTTTGGTAGGAGCTTCTTAACTTTTTACAGGCCAATGTTCCTAATTGAGAACATCTAATTTCGAATTGAAAAATCATTTCAAAATTAAATTTCATTCATACTGACTTAAGGAGGAAAAAAAAAAGCTATAACTGAAAGATGGTTTGACTTTTTGAGATAGAAGAGACTAGATAGAAGAGATAGACTTTTTGAGATAGATTACATTTCAAACATAAAAAAAGAAATCATAAAAATAATCTTTTTATCATTTTTTACAGTGCACAATTTGAGAATACATATTAAACTGAAAAAGCTTTCCAATCTTCTACAATTTGACTATTTAAAATGTTTTCATATACCAACAGAATAGAAGAAATGCATTTGCAGTAAAATTTTATACTCTCATGTCTCATGTTCCCAATTGGGAACATTAGTATGTTAAGGTGGCACTGACAGTAAGTAAAAAAAAAAAAGCTATTTAGATTGTCTCCCAGTGTACAGCAAAAATACACATATAAACATCAATTTTATGAATTTTTGTTTAAAAAAATATTTTTATTTAAATTTAAAATTTTTCAACTTGAGTCATATTTGCTTAAATTAAAAATAAACCTTTTAAAATGTCTAACTACTTTGCTTATTTTTTAATCTTGTAATCTAATCACTATATTCCATGTCTGAATCTAATGCACATAAAATAGTTAAAAGTGACCAATGTCCCCGAATAAGGACACTGTGAAAATCCTGCAAAAAAAAAATTACCCCAATCATAAGGATTGATACCTTTAAATTAATTTGTTAGAGAGAAATATGAAAAGAAAAATAATTAAAATTAATTCAATCTGGTAAAGATTAAAAAATATTTGATAGCAATGAAATAATAGTCTTGGATAAACATGTAATGATTGAAATATAGGATTACTGAAAACCTTACAGGTAATAAACATTTACAACAATATATTTGATAATAAAATGACAGGAATCAATGTGCTGGGTTTCATGCAAACGTAACACTTGCAATTGTAAAGCTTTTTGCAACCCAAAATTATATACAAACGTAACATTTGCATGTAATTTGCACCTAAATTAATTTTAATTTGAACCCTAATAAATGTTAATTTGCACTGAAAATTACATTCAAAAGTAATGTTTACGTATAATTTTGGGTAGCAAAAAGCTTTGCAATTGCAAGTGTTAAGTTTGCATGTAACCCAATGACAGTAATTTTTCATGGAACACAGACAAATTTCTAAAAAATTACCCTTGAACAAATTTAGTAACTCACAAATGCATGAAATAAGATAAAAGTCTATTTCCTATAACATATTAAATAACTTAAAATATTGTTATATGATAATACATACACACATCAATGAAATTACTTCTTGTCATAAGCTAAACAATTCATTATGTATTATGATCTAATCTATCAAAATCACCAAAAATAGACTTTCATAGTAAATCACGTAAAATAAATAATAAATCAATAAAATACAAATAAATATGTAGTATATTAATTAATTATCGGGAAAAATATTAAAAAATGAAGAAATATTGCCCAAAAGACAGATAAAACGCGCAAAACAACTTACGCTAACTCAACCTGGGGGTGCCCCTGCCTGCCTGATGGCCTTAGGCCTAGACCCTCACGCAAGAAATACACTAACAACTAACATTTGAACACTGATAATTTTATTTTGACATGAAATAATTAATTTTAGCACTGATTATCCGTAATGAAACAACACACGTATATAAAGAGTATATCTGTTGTACGATTCATATTATTTACATTAAGACCCCCCCCCCCCTCCCCCTCTCAATTACCCCTTTTATTTAAAGTTCATACCTATAAAGCATTTCAAATACAAAATTATATCAATGATTCCGAACGATGCATCTGTTTTGGATTGCATTAGAAAAGACATATGTGTAAAGTATAGTTCATTTAAATATTTATAAATTGTTATCAATTAATCAAGCCGGAATGAAGTAATGTGTAAAGACGTCGATTATGTTCTGTAAACTTATAAGTAGTTGATTGATCACATGACTGAAAACGAAAATCAAATTATTAAAATGTATAATGTTAATATTTTAAAATGACAGATCACTCATAATAATCCATAAATATGTCTAATATACTCACAGAAAGCATCAAAATGTTGTTAAAAATCAAAGCAACAAAACAAGAGAAGTAAGTCTTCCCTTATTGGCTGGAAGAGAGAAAAGGGAAGATGAAACCACGCCTATAAACAACGGTAGCCGTTTCTGAAAAGGTACCCATTTGTTATGACCAACAGATGGCGCTATTTCCAAAACACAGGAAAAATTCACCACCAGGGAGATAGGCATGGAGATAGAAATCTCTCTATCTCCCTGGAGATAGGTATGGATCCAGGTAGATTTTTTTGCAAAGCTTGAGAGATAAACTTCGATCGCGATGACATCTGTTAGCAATAAATGAAACTGAAAATGCAAATGGATTTTTTATTTTATTAATTGGGTATGTATCTATACATTTAGATATTTTTTTATTTAAAAGATTTATATAAGTATCAGATAAGGCTAACTAATTAATACTGGGATTTTTTTTATGGGCTTTTCTCTTGCGCTTTTTCATAATCAAGATTATATTCCCATACAGCACAATAACGTCCTGAGGACATACGATGAACGTCATATGTAGAATAACGCCTCGTCCGTTGGACGTCCTACAATATCCCATCCATGTCCTGAGGACATCCAGTAGGGAGCAAAAAGAGACTCCTATTCTCCTCCTGTGGACGTCATTTTCAGCCATGTATAGGATGACAATGGGACGCTCATAGGACGAGATAAAATGACGAATTGCGCATCCTCTGCTTGTCCGGCAAGCGTCACTTTTAGACATTCATGGGATGCTCATAGGATCAGTAGCGAACGCTTTATATAAAAAGGAAAATTATTTAAAAAATCGGGTGTTTTGGAGGGGGAGAGAATTGCCCCACCCTGCCTTTCCCAAATGATGCCTTGAATTTCTATTAATTTTATCAGAACTTTTTGCATAAATGCACAGTAAAACATTGTTAAAAAATAGTGGTGACCTGTTACCACTATTTTTAAGGTTACCACTATTAAATATAAATATGTTTATGAAAACAAACTGCATCAAAAATATTTTGCAATAAATCTGGTAAACAAGATACATCTTCCGTGAGTGAGTAAAGAATCACAATATATACTCAGGAGAATGCGCAGATGATAGATTTAGACGTATATAATTTTCTATCTCGCCAATGTTCTTATATTGAAAAATTATCTTGCCCTCTAAACATATTAAAATGTATTGTTACCGGAAAAACACCTGTGTGCCTAATTGTTATAATTTTAACACCTCAGAAATTGATTGAAAATTCGATTACAAAATTCCATCTTTACACACAAGAACTAAAATTACATGAAAAAAGCTTATAACAAAAATCAAACGGTGTTAGTAATACCTCCCTAAGAGTTATTTAATTCAGTCGTAATTAACTTATTTATTCATTTTATTTTAATTTATCTGACTCCAATTAAACAACATCATTTCAAAACTAAAACTTTATTCCACGCATCACATTTCATTCTCATGACAACAAGGCTGTATTCAGAACCGAAGATCAGGCGGTGCGCGGGCGATGGAGATTAAAATATGGAGTGAGTCTAAACTGTCAATGAAATTGAAAGGCCTGTGTTCATTATCATTGATTTAACAATTGACTAATTTGCTTATATTTTGTTGAAAACTAGAAGTGAACTTGGTAGCCAAATGGTAGAGCGCTGCTCTTGATTCTGGAGGATGCGGGTTCGATTTCGGTTCCCCTAAATTTGTATTTGATTTTTTCATTTAAAAATGTTTTATTGGTTGCTTTGTATTTTTCATGATTAATGGAATATATTTTTAAAAAGTAAAATTTTATATTATTAACAATTACTTATTTAATTAAATACCAGAAATTCAGCTATTTTACGATTAAAATTTTATATTACAGTGCCTTTTAATATTTAAACATTATTTTTTTTTTCTTTTAGCAAATGTAAAATAAGTAATGAAAATATAATCAATTTGCACGAATTTCGCCAGGTTTTTATTATGAGTACTTCAAAAGTGAATTTTTAGTACGAATAGAATGCAAAGCATATTTTACAATGTAAAAAAATATTATAAAAATAAAATGTAAAATATATACATTATTTAAACTAGAAATATCAGTATCTATTTTTGTAAAGAGGTAAAATACATATGGTTTACCGTCTAGTTTCGTAATGAATATGAATAAAATATAGTTAGAATGTTTATAAATTTTCTACTGAATGTATAAGTATTTTAGTATTTGTTTCTCGTGTTTTATGATGTTTATTGCAATATAATAAATAATGCAATTTACATAAAAAATGAATTTCAAGAAAAATATATTTTTATGAATTAATAATCAGTTATTATCGAAAAATATATTTTAATAAAATATTTAAAAGCTTTTTTATCAAATTTTAACAAAGATTTTATTTTACTATTACAAATAAAGAAATAAATCTTTTAACTTGTTGGTATCACGACCTTGATTTATTAACATTCTATTTATCCCAAAAAATATAAAACAACTGATAAAAAAGCATTTTTAAATTAATAAAAATAGGGAAAAAATCTGAAATAAACGGTGAGCATGGACTTGTATCCATACCTTCCAGGTTCATCTGTGTAGGACAACCTAAACGTCAGTAAAGTACGTAACAATTTTTGGTACTTTTCGGTTAGCCGGGCGCCAGTGAAAAAAATATAAATATATATATACATATATACCGGGTGATCCAAAAGTCCGGACGAACTTTAAAAATGAATAATTCGAAAACGAATCAAGATACAAAGAGACGGTTTGCACCAAACGGATGGAAAAGAAACCGGGTTTTGTGTGGCAACGAAAAAAATAGTTCTGTTGGCGACCAACAGATGGCGCTATAGTGTTTTATTGCACCAAAAGATAATTTACAAATGAAAAATTGCTGACAACTTACAAGTCAGCTTAATTACAGTTAATTAGTACTACAGTAAATGTTCAATTTGCTGTCTATCATTCAGAAGTACAGCTGTGAGACGAAGCACTACACCGTTCACAGCATTTAGTAGCATTTCTTGCGTTATGGCAGACACATTTTGCGGATGGCATCTTTCAGTGCTGCTAGTGATGCCGGTTGGTCGTGGTACACTTTTAACTTCAAAAATCCCCACAGCCAAAAGTCACAGGGTGTCAGATCGGGAGATCTTGGAGGCCATGCGTGATTAAAGTTGCGACTGATAATGCGATCCTCCCCAAATGTTGAGCGTAGAAGGCGTTGCACAGGCAGAGCAATATGAGGTGGTGCTCCATCTTGCATAAAGGTGACTGTTTGGAGTGCCTGTCGCGCTTGCAGTTCAGGAATAATGTTGCTCTGTAACAGTGCTACATATCGCTGACCAGTGACAGAAACTGTTTTGAAACCCGTCTGTGTGACTTCCTCGAAAAAAAATGGACCAATTACGAAATCAGCAGTGAAGCCACACCAGACTGTCACTTAAGGCTGTTGCAAGGGTACAACAAATGCATGTGGATTTTCTGTGGTCCACACTCGACAATTGTGGGTGTTAACAGCGCCAGAGAGTGTGAAATTCGCTTCATCTGACCAAAGCACAGTCTGAAGCCAGTCGGGCTGCTCTTCCATCTTTTTGAATACCAAATTCGCAAAATCTCGGCGAGAGTCGAAGTCAGGAGGTTTCAGTTCTTGGTTATGTTGCAGCTTGTAGGGATACCGTTGCAAAGTTATTCGCAGTGCTCTCCAGACACTTCCGTACGACTCTCCTGTCTGCCTCAAAACTTCTCGAGCACTGCACTCCCCATGTGTAGCAACCGCCGACATGGATTGCATCGTCTGCTCCACTCTCATGGCAACAGCAGCGGCTGTTGAGGGACGTCCACTTCTTTGACGTGACGCCAAAGAACCTGTAGTTTCAAAAATTTTCATCATTTTGTTCAATGCAGAAGACGTTATTGGTCCATTGCTATCTCGCATACCCTTCATGTAGCAATATGCTCGCAATGCCGCAATAGCACTTTCCGAATTCTTATAATACAGTTTAACTAAGAGGGCTTTCTGAACTATAGTAACGTATGCATCGAAATGATGTCCATATATGGACAGCATTTCGATGCATACGCAAGCTTCGACTACCTGCTGCAGTTGCTCCTTTTTATATCGTTTGTTGCTTTGTATAATCCTACATCAGAAATCCAGCAGCGCCATCTGTTGATCGCCAACAGAACTATTTTTTATTTCGTTGCCACACAAAACCCCCCAGACAACACATCCTAAAAACATCCAAAAGATGTCATATTTAGGACAAGCTGATATCCTGTGGACCGATGAAATGGTCCTCTCGACAGTTACAGGACATCCCCTAAGTTTCGAAATGTCACACCTTTCAACGTCCTATGGATGTCATCTCATGACACATTTTGGACGGTTATAGGACACTTGCATTACATCCTCTGGATGGTCCTATTGATATCCTAAAAGCATCCACATAATGTCATATTTAGGATAAGCTGATATCCTGCGGATGGATGAAATCATCCTGTAGACAGTTATAGGATATCCCCTGGGTGTCGAAATGTCACACCTGTCAATATCCTATGGATGTCATTACACAACACCTTATGGATGGTTATAGGGCATCCTCTGGGTGTCAAAATGTCACACCTGTCAGCATCCTGTGGATGGTTTTCATGATATTACTGCCTTCAATTTGCATTTTTGAAATTCATATGTACATAAACATATGACAATGCATAGATCTATTGTTACTGAAAACATTTATTTAATAAATTTTATAGTTTAAAAATATCTTCATTTATTAGATTTATTAGACGGAATAAAAGTTTTTATTTTTTAAGAAAGGTTATTGAATAATCTTTCTTTTAAAAAAAATATCCAATCTAACAAAGATCTCATACACTATATAATTTATTTAATAAAAAATGTTTTCAGTAACAATATATTGAGGTATATATGAATTTTAAAAATGCAAATTGAAGGCAGAAGATATCTTATATTCTCGATAAAATTCAAGAAAATTTAAGATATTTTGTAAAATTCCTTACTTGTATATAATTATTTTTTACATATTTTATTCTTAATTTGAGCAAATATTATATAAAATGATGCAATTTAAAATTTTTTCATGACCTTTTTTTAAGTGCTATGTCTGAAGTGGAACTTCATCATTCTTGTCGTAAGAAGTCATATAAAAACTTATGGCAGTATTCAAAAAAAATATTTTTCCATGCTCAACAACTCAAAATTTTATGACACATTTTCAAACTCATTTTTAAAAGTAAAAACATGAAACTTGGCGGCGTGATTTATGAAGAGATTTATAAGGGACCTACGTTTTTATTTTTCGTTCAATTAATTAGAAATTGATTTACAAACAAATATTTTCAAAGTACTTTTTTTTTTTTTTTCCAGCGCTATCGCTTCGGGAAATTCGGTTCAAAATGTCCACTTTGACAGCATTTTTAAAAATATATTCTGCCTTTATCAAAAAATCGAGACAACACGGACATTATAAAGTTTCTGAATAAGAGAACCTGCCAAATGGATGCATTTTCGAGCAAAAATGAATTTAAAAATGTGTCTCAAAATAAGCAGTTTGGATTTGAATACAGCCTTAAGTTTTTTTTAAATAACAATTTTTTTTTTACTTTGCAATTATTTGTTTTACTTACTAAAAAAGCATGTAAATACCTGATCCACTTTAGGAACACCCGGTATATACAACAAATGTTATGCATTTGATTGTCCTCTGATAAGGTGCCACATGAAATTAAAGTATCGTTTTGTCCCTCTGATGATGGTTTTACATTGTTTTTCTAGAATAAAGCTACTGCATAAGTCTGTTAATACTTTTGCATTCAAAACAAATAAAGGACAGAAAAGTATGCCCTTTCATATTTAGTGACCGAAGCACACATTTACTGCTGTGATAATTTGGCTATACAGCTTCAGATTCAATTTGTTTTACTTACCTTTGTACTTAAATACATTGCCTTACTTTAACAAAATGAGACAGTACCATGATTATGTAAATGCTAATGGCCTAGAAAGTGCATTTGATATATGTCACAAAGTATTAACACAAATTTGAGCAATATTAAGATATTGTTTGCTTTCATTGTTCTAACTTTAATGAATAAACAACTTCTGTATTTTAAATAATTGCACATATTACACTAAGTGCTCAATATAAAATAATAAACTTAAATTATATGACATACAAAAATTAAATCTTTATGCAAAAGTCATCAGAAGTGAATACCTGAAAATTTTAAAATTTTACTCCCAATTTAATTGGAAATCAGTAAAGGAATAAAAATAAAAAAATATATTTCACAATGTCATGAAAGATAGTATGGGGAAAATGATAACCGCTGTTGAATAATCTTATTATTTTAAAAAAATTCTTTAATGTTACAAATTGCACAATAAAAAAATTCACATTAAAAACAAAACAAATATTTATTTACAACTTTCACGATAAAATACAAAACAAATATTTATTTATAACTTTCCACAATAAAATACAAAACAAATATTTATTTACAACTTTCCACATCACAAAACATAATTTTTTTTTTCTTTGCAACAATCTGGTTTCTTCCACCTTGCTGTTGTCACAGAAATTTCTGCTCGGCATACGTCTGTAAAGAAGAAAAGAAAAAATATACATTTCTACCTAACTTTATAAGTGCATCACATTCATTCAAAATGAATAAATCAGCATATATACGCAAGATATACAATAATTTCTTACCGTTTGTTTCTTCAAAAGATCTTACAGTAAAATTTATTAAGTTATTTTTAGGAACTTTACTATTTAAGCCTTATGGGATATTTGAACAACTATGAAAAAGTAAAAGCACATCTTATTTTATGTCGAATAAAAAAAAAAAAATCTTAATATTTATAACTGATGGTAATGTCATATTTTTAATAATTAAAAATGATGGTAATTACAAGCAAAATGTACTACAGTAGACTCCCCAAATCCACATGAGTCCATCATAACACTGAAATTGTGCAAATTTTTGAATTATTTGCAGATTTCTGGTTTATTTACATTTTTTAAGCAGTAATACGAATGTAATAATGCATTTGAAATTACAATGAATATGTCTATAATAAAGTAAATTATTAAGTAAAACAATAAAGTACTAAATATTAAGAAAATGTAAAACTTCATTAAAATATAAAAAGTAAAGATCAAGTATATTTAGTAATGTGTAAGGCGTAAGTATGCTAAATAAAGATTAGATATCATCATCATCAACAACTGTTTTCAATCCACTGCTGGATTCTCACCCAGATTTTTCCATTGTTTCCTGTCTAGTGGTTTTAGTCATCCAATTAACACTGACCACTTATCTGATTTCGTCACTCCATCTTACTTGAGGTCATCTTCTTGGTCGTTTTACATCCCTGGGATACTACTGTAGGGTGTTTGTGCTCCATCTACTGTCTTATCTTTTTGCAATGTGCCCCACCCATTTTCCATTTTAGACGTTTAATTCTTTCAATGACGTCAAAAACTTTCGTCTAACTTCTCATCCAGGTTATTCTCTTTCTGTCTCTTCTAGTTATGCCTAGCGTACATCTTTCTATACTTTGCTGTGTTCAGGTTCGGATACCGGGTTGCGTTAGTGAAGGAAACACTTGATGGAGAAGTTTCTGTAGAAGCACAATTTTAGTCATCAATATTGGTTTGACACTAAACGGTATTTGCCGTTCCGCTGCACCAGATTTAGTACAGCAATCCTATACTTTACAGATTAACAAACTACAACTTGTGTGTTCAGGGGTCGATGCAGGTTTTTTTTTCTTGGGGCCCATTTTGTGAAAAGTAAAGGTTATTTTTGTGAAATTTATTATATTTTTGTGAAAAATAACATTTTGTGGCGAAAGTTGATATCCAGTTAATCAAATTCAGACCAAGCATTTAAAAACAAAAACCGTTTAAAATCCTTTTGCTGAAGTTTTCCTCTCTGGTGAACTTGCTTGTTTACAAATTACATATTTTAAAAATCACAAAATAATAAATAAATAATAAATAGTAAGTTTTTATGGAATAGCATTTTGTGAAGGAGCCCATTTTATCAAATTGATTTTTGTGAAGGGGCCCATTTTATCAAATTGATTTTTGTGAAGGGTTTCCATTTTATCAAATTGAATTTTGTGAAGGGGGCGATTTCATTAAATAGATTTTATTGAAGGGGCCCTAAATAGGCCCCAAATTTTTCCTGGATCGACCCCTGGTGTTTCATTTTAAAATGCTTGTTGCACTTATGCTGAATTGGTGTTTGTTATGAGAGCATAAGATTTATTTTTATAAAAGCTATGATTTATCAAACTTATAAGTTATAATGCTCTAAAATAAGACTTATTTTTGTATGGAGTAAAAAATTCAAAAAGAAAATAACAATGTGTGCAGTATTTGAACACACGGCAAATATGTAATATGGTGAGAAAATGCTTTTTTAACCATTAAAATAATGTCAGGGCTTAATATACTTACATATCTACCGTATTATTGGGAATATCAGCCGTACCAATGAATATCTGTTTCAAAAAAAGTATATCCACGTAAGCGGCACACCTGTAAAAATCTCTTTTTTAAAAATGTATAGTGCCGCACCCAAGGAACTCAAATTTACGTATAAATATTTTCACTTAAATGCCACACACAAAAAAATTTAAAATAGTAATTAAATATAAAGAACTATTGTAATATTAGTATAGTAATATATAAATAATTTAACTTAAGTGCTGAAAA
This sequence comes from Maratus michaelseni, assembly GCA_963931845.1. Lineage (NCBI taxonomy): Eukaryota > Metazoa > Arthropoda > Arachnida > Araneae > Salticidae > Maratus > Maratus michaelseni. Next base: position 93,668,058 of record OZ007589.1, on the reverse strand, counting down.
AAAAATGTATGTATATATATATATATGTATATACATATATATATATACATATATATATATAATGTATGTATATATATATATATAAGGATATCATATAGAGACTTTGTGCCGAAACTACTGTAGCATAACTAGAGCGGTGTTCCTGTAATTTTTTAAGGGTGGAGGGAGATTTTTTTTGACAAAAGACATGTTAGATTTAAGGTATGCAAATGACAAAAAAATTTAAACAAGCAAAATATTATTGAAAAATGTTATGTAATAAACCATTATGAAAACATTTTTAAAATATGTAGTTTTATGTTAACTCCCCTGACTACTGCTAAAAGCACCTTTTCGTCACCGAAGCAATAATCAAACAGAGAAAAATACAGTATTTAATCTATACCATCAGAAGCTGATGATCTTATTCTGATAACGTTCGGCGACTTCCGACTGCAAATAGTTTAATAAACAAAACAAAAACCACAGATAATTCTCTCCTTTTTCTTTGCAGTTGCTTTTTTGTGGGGATGCTCTCATTTTCTAATAATTGATTATTTTTTAATAAAAGTTTGTTACACAGCCTAATTTACTATTATTGAACTTGCTGAAAACTTGAACAAATTTCGTCAATTGACGATGGAGATATCAATTATTTTTTTTAATAGTAAGGTAAAAACAGGTTTTGCTTTTCATTCTTTTTCTTTTAATTATTTTTTCCGTTTGCTTGAAGCTCAATTTTTTTTCCCATTTGGCACTAACTATTACGCTTGACGACAATAGTGTTGATATAACACAGTTTAGAGATACCTAGAATTTAAATATTCAGGGCCGAAATTAGCTTTTTTTTCACAAGGGCAAACAGGGATTTTGGCACCCCCACTAACCCTACCTTTCTCGCAAAGTAAATTTACAAAGATAATTTTACTAAGTTTTTAATAGCTGACTTATTTTAAACTGAAAAATATGTAATCATAAAATACGTAATAGTGAACTCTGTGCTTTGTCAAATACTTATTCAATAAAACCTCTGAGTACAGAATCAAAAGGAACAAGACAAAATTCAGTTTTATACAAGTTTTTGTCTTAGCAAATAGAATTGATGCTATTGTTACTGTTGGATCCGTGTATTTTTTTCATTTAAGACAGGATTCTATTACAGAAAGATTTTACTGTAGTTATAGTATTACATTACAATTGAACAGATGTTTAAAGTCCTAGTGTTATAAGTCACAATGTCTTAAGAACTGAAAAACCAGAATTTTCTGTAAGAATATAACAAAATAGTCAAAATCAATAAAATTCATTATAATCGCTTCTGTTTACGTGTTTATTTGTTTGTCTGTTACATGTTAAATGTTGGTCTGTTACAGGTAAGATTACATATTTTTCATGACTATCTTATGGCAACAGTCAAATTTTGAGAAAGATATATGTTTCAGAACGCCCTCTGAATGAAAATACATTTTTATAATAATAAATTGTAAATTATTTTATAAGTAATATATCGATAAACATCAAGGTATCTGAAAAGCATGGTAATTCATGTTTGTCTGTTACATTAACATTTTTTTAACCATAATTATTTACATTAAATAATTTATTCATAATAACTATATTAATTTATCTTCTAATAAATATCATCATGCTAATTGTAGCCCTTGTTGAATTACATAATTATTATTTTTCAAATGAGATAAAGCCTTTTTTTCCGCTATGTCAATTAGTCTGTTACAATGGAATTGCCCATTTAAATAAATAAATAAGTAAAAATGTTCCAAAGCACAACAATTTCATAAATATGCTTAAATGCAAAAATATGACAATTCAATAAAAGCTATAAAACTACATGCTTACATATTCTTTTATTTTTAAGAAAAAGAAATAATAATAATAAATCAATTAAACATACCACTGCTTAAGAGTCCATTGCAGACTTCTTTTCCAGCATTCAGCTCAATTTACAGCTGGATTTTTCAAAAATTACTTGCATAGTCCCTATAATAAAGAAATAACTTTGAAATGAAGCATGTGTAAATAAATGTGTCAAATTAACATTTTAACCCGTCAGCACACACACTGGGATAAAATCTACCCCAGCTCAGAACTATTACTTAAAAATGTGCGTAAATCGTTCGGATCATTCTGAGCTTTACAGTACCTTTCAAGCTGAAAGAGATCAAGATGTGGCCAAAAAGAATTTACCTCCGGTTGTGAGATTTTCCATTCTTTTGTTATAAAAATGTCACGTGGGAGGAAATTTACCCCACGCGTGTTATAACGTAACCATAATGATAAGAAAATGTTAATGCAAATGTTTATGTAAAAAATATAGTGTGCAAATAATAATATAATTTTTCTTTTAAACGTTAACAACTCTTGCACATACAGTTTCTATATATCAGTTTTATATTTTTTTGTATTTTTATGGCTAAATTTGGATTGAAAAAACTTTGTATGTAATGATATGCAGAAAAAAATCTTAGTGCTAGATTTTTTTTTTTTTTTTTTTTTTTTTTAATATGAAAAAACCTCTTATTTTAAGTTAAATTATTTTCTTTATTGATTTACAGTTTATTTCAAAATATAAATTTTTGCTTATAATCAAACCGGGGGGAAATTGACACAAGAAAACCCATTGGGGTAAAATTTATCCTGCGCGTGTAGTAACGTAATGGAAAGGGGCGCATGTGCTGACGGGTTAAGAACCAAGTTTTCAATAGAAATGTTTCCAATTTTTATTTAATTATTAATTAGCACTAGGATTTAATTATGATTTGAAATTGAAATATCTGAAATTAAGGAAAGTAACAGAGTTCTCTTTATGAAAGTAATCTCAAATAGATTGAGTTTTATAGAACAGAATTTAGAAAAAAAAAAAAAGATAAATTAATACATAATCTTTTTTAATAAAAAGCTACGTGTTGCTGATGACTGGTTTTTTAGCTTATCGTTGCCAGAGATTAATTTCAGAAAATGAGAGATTTGAAGTTACTGAAAAAATTAATAGCTCGTAAAGTATTTGTAAGAAAATTGTTAATTCTCGACAAATACTAGATGCGCCATTTATTTTTAGTATATATATATATTAAATATAAAAAATCTGTTAGAATTTTAAATAAAAAAAAACAGTTTTCAGCGATGTTCTGTAACCCGGGAAGCCCGAGTTCGATTCCCTAGTATTATTTAATAATAATGTACTTGTACGAATTCAAAAACCAGCTCAGGCTAAAAGTATCAATTTCAAATTAGTTGTGTATTATATAAAGCAGGATTACAAAAAAGTCAGCTTGAAATGTTTAAAAAGTGGCTTTTACTAATTTTAGTTTTAACTGTCATTAGCTTTTACATTTTAAAGCATTTTACTTATAAACTATAATTCTTTAGATAAAATTTTTTATAGCTTAACTCGGGGGTCGATACAGGGAAAATTTGGGGTTATTTAGGGCCCCTTTACAAAAATCTATTTAATAAAATGGGCCTCTTCACAAAAATCTATTTGATAAAATGGGCCCCTTCACAAAAATCAATTTCATAAAATGGCCCCTTCACAAAAATCAATTTGATAAAACATACACTTCACAAAATTCTATAAATAATAATTCTATAAAATTCCATAAAAACTTACTATTTATTATTTATTTTTTATTTTGTGTTGTTTTAAAATGTGTAATTTGAACAAACAAGTTCACCAGAGAGGAAAAATTCAGCAAAAGGATTAAAAAAAAGTTTTTGTTTATAAATGCTTGGTTCAAATTTGACTAACTGGATTTCAACTTCCGTTACAAAATGTTATTTTTCACAAAAATATAATAAATTACACAAAAATAACCTTTACTTTTCACAAAATGGGCCCCAAGAAAAAAAAACCTGCATCGACCCCTTAACTAATATATATATTAGGCATTTTATTGCACCAGAATTTAATAGCATTATTTATCAATATTGAAAACATCAGTATTAAAGTCACACATGCATAAGAGAAACTCATAGTGAATGTAGGGGAAAAAATTAGTAAATTTTAATACCAATTTCTTTATTTAGCTTTAAGAGGCTACTTCACTTAGGCCAAAACACCCACTCACTAATGCTAATTCTATGGGGGAAATAATTTATGATATATCGTTCGCATTTCAATATTTATAAATGATTTTTTTCGCATTGGATAGCTGAGGTCAATCTCTATGCACACTCCTTTATACTTTTTCGATTTTGATTACAAGTTTTTTTTATTAAGATACTTTCACTTTCAGAAATTGTTTTGAAAGCGAAAGAAAGGAGGGGGGGGGGGTGATCTTTTAACTGTTTTTCAAGTGTTTGAAGTTTTAAAAAAAAGAGAGAAGTGGGATATATAATATATCTGCGAGTCACTTTTTGACTCACTGTTGTAAAATCTGAGTGATGGTTCAAAAAATTTCTACGATTTCTGTGTAAAATACAAGTAAACTTTAACCCTGAAAATTATGAAAATAAAAAACAGTTAAAGGATAATAATGTTTTTAGTGTGATCATCAGAGCATCTTCTGTTTTAGCACTATCTCAAAGTAAAAATTGCTTATTTAAAAATATGTTTGTTCATTTTTCACAAAAGTTGCATTCCAAAATTATAACCCCATAAACAAGAACATTTCTGACATACAATGGTTATATAGTGCTTTGTTAAACTCTAAAACTGGTATTTGTTTACAGATATATGGCAGTTCCCACTGCCAATTTGTTACCAATTTCCTAAATAATAGTACCATGGGTGACCACACAATTGTTAAAGAAGACTTTCATTTGTTTCTGGAAATTGTGTTCAAAGAAATGTTGATGCTTGCTACAAACAAACAACTAAATTTTGTATTGTGCTATTCGCCCCATTCACTTTCATTCAAAAAGTAACGTGTTACACAAAACTAAGAAAATAATTAGCAGCTACAGTAATTTCACTATTTTTGATCACAAGCTATTTTATATTCAAATTGCAGAGTTTCCTGTAGGCAGTTTCAGGAAGGTGCTGCACCCTGGCTGCCCTTTGGTTTAAAAAACATCCCCCTTCTTGCCCCTCATCAAAAAATTAGTGCTCTTCTTGCCCTTCAACCAAGAAAATTAAGCCTTTACAGTTTTGTAAAAAAAAAATTATTTGCATAGTAAAAATTGACACATTGTTGCAATTCGATAGGAGTGTTGTAACCATGGAGATAGAAATAAGAAGGAGAACAGTGAAGATAGGCTTTCAAGATCAGAACATGGACCGGAAATTAGTACCCAGTTCGCGGCGCTGGTGCTCCCAAAGGCCGGTCATGTGACCTGTCAAACATGACAAATTGTCGTCTGCTCTTCCTGCATTTTGGTTTCGAGCATGGTAAAGAGTTGGCAGTCGAAACCGGAAATAGAGGGCGTTACACTTCCCAAAGGCCCAAAAGACCAGAAACGCCGCCATACTAGGTACCGCTTTTAGTTCCATAAGTAGAAACATTATCTTTGTTCTCCTTTTCTCTATCTCCCTGGTTGTAACATTTAAATATCAAAAGTGCATTTAAAATTGAAAGAATGAATTTAAAAAATATAAAAAGTGCTCATATGGATCTAAAAAATACCCTTCAGAGTCAAAAATGTGCCCTTTTCCAACTACCAGCACTTTACGCTTTTCTAAAACTGTGAGAAAATCTGACATTGTCATCTAAGTTAAAACATATTAATTGTTACGTTTAGAAGTATGTTTTTCTTTTTAAGTGACAATAATTTTAAAGTGGTTAAAAATGTATTAATTTGTTAAGATTTAATAAATATTATTAAAATGTTTAGCAAATACATACATATATATTATATATATATTTGAATATATACATTTGCTTTAGTTAATATATATCAATATGCATTAAAATCTATGTAAAGAAATAAGTATTTCTAAAGTAATGGGAATTAATTGTAAAAGAAAAAAGAGGGGAGGGGCATTTTTTAATTGCTTTTAAAGTGTTTTAAGTTAAAAAGAATGAGGGAAAAACATATTTTTGGTTTTTTAAGTGTTTGAAGTTTAAAAAAAAAAAAAAAAGGAGTTCAAACTGGAGTTGTAAATAAATCTTCATTTTCACACAGAAAATGTAATCTAAACTTGAAAATTCTCAGAAAGTACTCAAAGTGGTTGTATTTTCTTTAATAATTTATCAAACTGTTAAATACAAATCACTACTGTTGCGTTTGCACTACCATCTCTATTAACATTTACCATTAAGCCTACATGAATAATTAGGTCTGATATACACTTCGCTTTTACACAAGAAAATATAAGTATATAAACGGAAGTTATAAAGAATAGAATTACAAATGAAAAAGATAATTCTTACCTTTATTGACATCAGATTACTATTTATTAATCAGATTCCGAAAAGCCGATCACGTTTCTTCATTCACAAAAAAGCAAAATAAACTTGTCTGGTAGGTAGGTTGGTTGATACGTTAGCGTAGCGTGCAGAGGAAGGAAGCCAAGGAAGAAAGTCAATTTGCGGATGTGCGTTCTATGACATTCGCCGGCTGCTTTGTGGACAATGTATTCAGACGGTCCGTTGTCAACTATCTTCCGGATATTCACTGGATAGTTTTATAGGATATGACAACTACAGGATTTTCAGGATCATTATAGATCGTCCGAAGGACGATTGTGGTTGTCTGGGCCGGTTTCTTTTCCATCCGTTTATCTTGATTCGTTTTCGAATTATTCATTTTTAAAGTTCGTCCTGACTTTTGGATCACCCGGTATATATTTACATATATATGTTTGCGTATATATGTATGTATATATATATGTGTGTGTGTGTGTATATATAATTATGTTTGTTTCACTGCCGCCCGGCTAACCGAAAAGTACCCAATTGTCCTCTCCCTTCTTAATTAAAGGTGCACTGGTTATAGAAAAATAAACTTTATTACTTACCCATCATACGTAGTATAGGGTAAGTCTTGTAATCGTTTTGAAAATCGAAAATTTTTTTTTGACGGATTTACACGTTTCAGACACTGGAGATTTCAAAAAACATATTTTTAGAAAAAAAATTTTGCCGTCCGTCTGTGTGTCTGTAAACGCTCTATCTCCCGAAAAAATTGAGATAGAGACTTGCAATTTGGTATGTACTTAGTATGTAATAATGGGAAGAAGCCTATTTCATTTCAATAACGTCGATGATTCGGAACAATTTTTTTCGGACTCTCGAAATATTCGTTCTGATAAAAGGTATATAAAAATTTTCGAAATTGCTTATTTTAAGAAAAGAATATAAAAGACAATAAAAAAACATAAATTTTGCATAAAGCATGAAGTCGATCGGATAATTAGTTGCCGAGATATTTGTAATCCTATTTTCCACACTCTTCGATTTTTCATGACCCTGTATTTCATCCAAATTTCACTTCAAAGATATATTTTAATTGGAAATTTCATGCTTAATCAGATGCAATAAACCGCTAGTTAATAGGATTATTATTTTTGGAGTTATAAGGAAAAACCTCTTTCAAGCAATTCAGTAATCGAGCCTATAAAGTTATGACGTCATCAAGCCACGATTTTATTTGAATTGCTATGCATTTTATAAATAGTTTACACATTTTTGTTTTAATATTTTACATTATGCATATCCATGATGGGTAAGTATTACGGTGGCCCCCAACGACTAGTTTTATTATACGCATTCTTTTGTACAATATATATATTTATATAACAGCTGTCAACTAAACTAATATATCAGTTTTAAGTAGGTGCTGTAGTTTTAGTAGTTAGTAGGTGCTGTTACCAAAGTATATATATATATATATATATATATATATATATATATATATATACTTTGGTATTCTATTATTTTTATGTTGGATCATAAGGCTTAAAAAAAAATCATTTTAGAATGTTAAAAAGTTGAAAATTTTCAGATATCCGATCATGCTGCTACAGCTGTATCAATCAACCTACCAAACCAAGTAACACTATAAACACAAAAAAGCCCAATCACGTGATCAAACCACCCACAGATTTTTTTCTGGGTCTATCGCGCGCAGCGCGGGCGAAAATTTAGCGGGTTATGAACGCCAATTGCGCTCAATTAGAACACGTGATACTTTCATGAATATTTTGGATTTTTTCTGAGAAAATATAATGCACGGATTTTCATCAAACTTCAGATTCAGTTTTAGACGTTGACATAAGTTGTTCTCGATTAAGTTTGGTCTAAATATCGCAACAGGTGGCGCTGCTATGCTGAATTTTGCAGGATTTGCACCGATTTTAGCGATAGTCATATCTCAAGAACTAATGCACAGAATTTAATAAAACTTCAGACTCCATTAGACTAGGGATGCACCTGTGGCCCGCGATAGGTTTACTGGTGGCCCGCGGATCAATTTCACGATCGGACGCGAAAACAATCGCGAATTCGCCGATCGGGTGCGTAAAAGGCGATTTCGCCAAATTTTGCCGATCGGACGCGTAAAACACGCGAATTTGACCGATCGGGTGCGTAAAAGTCGCGATTTTGCCAAATTTCGCTGATCGGACACGTAAAATACGCGAATTTGGCCGATCGGGGCCGTAAAAATCGCGAATTTTGACGATCGGGTGCGTATAAATCGCGAATTTCGCCAATCGGGTGCTTAAAGGTCGCAATTTTCACCCATTAGGCGCGTAAAAATCACGAATTTCGCCGATTGGACGCGTAAAAATCATGAATTTTGCCGATCGCGAATTTTGCCAATCGAGTGCGAATAAAATGTAAATTTTGTCGATCAGGCGCGTTAAAATCGCAAATTTCGCCAATTAGGCGGGTAAAAATCACGAATTTCACCGATCAGGAGGGTAAAAATCACGGATTTCGCCGATCGGGCGCGTAAAAATCATGAATTTTGCCGATCGGGTGCGTATAAATCGTAAATTTCGCAGATCGGGTGCGTATAAATTCTAATTTTGCCTAACGGACGTGTAAAAATCGCGAATTTTGTCGATTGGGTGAGTATAAATCGTAAATTTCGCTGAACGGGCGCGTAAAAATCGCAATTTTCGCCGACTAGGCACGTAAAAATCATAAATTTCGTCGATCAGGCGTGTAAAAATCATGAATTTTATCGATCTTGTGCGTATAAATCGCGAATTTTCGCGATCGGATGCGAAAAATCGTAAATTTCGCCGATCGAGTGCGAAAAATTGCAAATTTTGCCGATCAGGCGCGTAAAAATCGTAACTGTCGCCGATTAGGTGCGTAAAAATCACGAATTTCGCCGATCGGGCGCGTAAAAATCACGAATTTTATCGATTGGGTGCGTAAAAATCGTGAATTTTTTCGATCGGGTGCATATAAATATCGTAAATTTCGCCAATCGGACGCGTAAAACTCGTAAATTTCGCCAATCGGATGCGAAAAAAAATCACAAATTTCGCCGATCGGGTGCGAAAAAAATCGCAAATTCAGCCGATCGGGCGCGTAAAAATCTCAAATTTTGCCGGTCAGGTACGTAAAAATCGCGAATTTTGCCGATCGGGAGCATATAAATCGCAAATTTCGCCGATCGGGCGCATAAAAATTGTAAATTTCGTCAATCACTAGGACAAAAGTGCAAATATTGTCAATCGCGCGTGGAAAAAAAATGCAAATTTTTTCTATCCTTGGCAACTGAATTGGGTTATGCTGACTAAAGAGATGGTTGAGTATAGAGGGCTAACCCTCCTTTTAAAATTAGCATTTTTATGAACTTTTAGACCGATCCTCCCCTCTCCTTCCCCGAAACAAAATTTTGTCCACACTACGGATGTTAGCTCTCGACAATCCAATCATTTTTGTGACTGGCCCTCCTCTTATAAAGGTTGTGCATCCCTACTTGATATCCACATTTTATGACTGAATATGTTAAGAAGTACAATTTATAACAACATATGTTTCTCCTCCTCCCCACCTTCATTCATGAAAGCACAATTTTTTTCGGCACTGGTAACCTTTAAAGCTAAATTTACTCCTTCAAATAAAGTCAAGGTGTATTTTCACTCTTGAAAATAATCTATAAATACAAACATAAACTGTTGATATATCCTTGCCAACAGAACTGAATATGTTGACTGGGAAGGAGGGAACCTAGGTGACTAAAACTACCCTTCCGAAATTGATGTTTTTTTTTTTATCTGATTGTAGACTTATGCTGCGTTTACACTATATGGTCTTTCAGGTCTGTTGGGTATGTTTATCTATGGTTGGGTCTTTCTGCTCCAAGAGTAGAAAAAATTGCGTTTACACTATATGGCATAAGAATTTGGCGTAAGGAGAAGAAACTTATTTTTGCGCATGCGTGAGTTTTGCAGCTTGGATGGAGGGGGAGGGGTAGTGTTTGTTTGTTTACTTTCGCAATGAAATGAACATGCAAATATTTTGTGGGTTAATGCCTGTGCTAATTTATTTTTTACTTAAAAAACGGAAGGCAGATAATATAAAGTGATTTTTTTTAACGTGCTTCTTTCGTTATTATTATTAAAGATTTGGGAAATACACAGGGGATATAGATACAAGAGATATTGTTGTATTGGGCTAAGAAAGGCTCAGTGAGCAGCCAATTTCATATTAAATATAGCCATATACAGTGCATGCAGAAGCCCTATTCCGTATCTGTACTGGGTCTCACAATTTCTGTGCACATTTTATTTTCCCTGGTAAAAATTAAAATATATGGAGATCAGTTTGTTGCAAAATAATACTGACAAAAGTAATTAAATAAGGTTTAATTTATTATACAAAATAAGAAAATTCCCATCAAGATTTAAATAAAAAATATGAACTAAAAGAAAAAATCATTCTAATCAGTATTAGCACTAACTTAGCATAGACATACATTTACAGAAATGTATGTCTACATGTAAATAAAATGTCTATTACATTACATGTAAATTTATAGAAATAAAGCATTTTATATGCACATGTGCCCACAATGGGAGCAAGGCAATTGCTGTTATCTGAATTTTCAAATTTTATAAACTAAAGTTTATTTTTCTCTGATAATTTTCAAAAAAAGAAATAATAATAATGTCAAATAATTAATCACTAAGACAAAAAGAAGCATTTTTTTTTTTTTTTTTTGGCTGAAGGGCTCTGATCACCCTTTTCCTCAAAACAAAATTTAGTTTTGTTTTTCTTTCTAAATTTAAGTGTTCAAAAAGGATCTTAAATGGTGGGTTCAGCTTCCCCCCCCCCCCCCCCCGATAAAAATTAATTGAACATAAAGACAGTTCTTCATTTATAAAATGTCAATAGCAGCTTATTTTTGGTTTCTTAATTATAATATGTTTGAACTGCTTTTTAGTTTTATAAGTGATAATGCAGATTTTCTTTGATGCTAACAGAAAAATATACCTAACAATATTGAAAAATATTGAGAACCATTTTCCTAACAATATTGAAAAAAAGAAAATGAAACCAAATGACATGACATTTAGTGGAATTCCATTTCTCATGGCTTGAAAATAAAGTTTCTACTTTATAGATAATGCACGTTAATTTTAGAAGGGGAAGTTTCCTCTTCTGATGATAAAACATTATTTTTAAATGGAAACTTGCATTTTCATTCAGGAAAATTAAATCCTCAATGATTACATAAAAATGCCATTTTCTAGATGCTTTTAGTCGTGACATCAATCCAGTGCCTGATTTACAGCAGGTCATTCGAGGCACAGTTCCAGGGCCCCCCAAATGCTATTGAAGATTTTTCAATGATTGGTCAAAATCTGGAAGTTTTCACGATAAAAACACAAAATTAATATGGAAAAACTTGTTTATTTTTTTCATTTAAAAATAACTACTTCACTTGCGCAAAAACACTCACTCGCTAATATTAATTCTATGGGAAATTTTTTTTATATATATCTTGCTTGCATTTCATTATTTAAAAAAAAAAAAAATTCCATTGGATAGTTGAGGTCAATCAATGCAAAGGCCATTTTTTACTTTTTCGGTTTTGTTAACAGGTTTTTTTATTAAGATTGTACTTTCACTTTCAGAACCGATTTTGAAAAATCGTTAGCGAGATAGAACACTAAAGATTGATTATGAAGCTGTTATAAAAACTTTTATTGCTAAAAAATTAAGAAGAAAATGTATAAAAAAATGGTACTTTTCTATTATCCTGTCGACCACTTTTCATAACAAAAAACTATCGCCAACTCTAAGATTAAACGCCAAAAATGCAGTCCCATTTACTTGATGTCAGAAGCATTATACGTGTTTGTTATGTCATCAAGTGGTTTTTAATTTGACATTTGCATGTATTATTCATTATGTTTTACTGACTTATTAGTTATTTCATTAATTAAAATAACAATTGTGTCCGTAAATTCTTATATTTTATTTATTTTGATATTCCAATGACAACGTTCTTCCGTTTCTTTGGCGATAGTTTTTTATTATGAAAAGTGGTCGACGGTATAATAGAGAAGTACCCAAAAAAATTATTAAATATCACTAAATCATTTAAGTCAGTAGTGGTTATCTTAATAATTACCGCTATTAGTGATACATATTTTTTTTACTCAAAACCACTGTAAGCACCGGTGCAACCCCCCCCCCCCCTTCCCAAAGCATCTGTGCCCAGGTACTCCCAAACTTGTAAATCGGTCCCTGCATCAGTTAGAAAGTTTTGTGTGAAAAGAGGGGGATTTCAGTGTTAAAATCAACTTCCAGAGCATTTGAAAAACTGACAAAATGCATAGAAAACCCCTTGTGTTAAAAAAAATTAATATGATGTGTAAAAGCCAAAGTAAAGGAAAGCATGAGCAGCATAAAATGTTTACCATTCAAGACTTTATAATAGGATTCTACACAAAATTAATGAAATAAAAAGTTAAGAGCAATAGCAGTAAAGTAGTACATATTTCATTGCTATTGCTTTTTTTTTCCCTCTGAAAATGCTGTGTTTTAAAACACATACATGCTAAATATATTATGATTGATTGTGATTTTCGTTACGGCAGTTTTTACGTGTCATGTATTGTTATCAACAAAATTGTTTATTTTATCAGTAACAATGGTACAGAACCCCTCCCAGATGAGAATCCTGGTTGCGCCATTGGTATAAGGATCATACAAATAAACACTTTCCAACACTAACAGAATATTATTAATAAATTTTGTTTTTATGAAATACGATATCTAAATGAACAATTTAAAAGCACATAACTCAGTAAAAATCTATTTTCAACAATTGTTGTCTGTCCATATAGTCTGTAATGTGTGCAAATTCTTTCATGCAGCACTGTATATAGAATTTATACACACCCAGGGCCAGTGCAACGCTGTGTGGGGCCCTGACAAAGCAGTTAATGGGGCCCAACGTATACTGCAATACTGTATTAATGAAATTTATTTTTAAATTGTATATTTCATAGTATAATATAGGAAATGTATGAAAAATAGTATAATTATTTATTAAATGTTAATTTGATTTAAGAATGAAATTAGTTTAAAAAATACTAATCAAAGTTAATTAAAATCATTGAACACATAAATTAAATAACAATTAATTTAAAAATAATATATTTAATAATTATGTTCTAAAATTTTCCTCTTTCATCCGAATACATATGTAGGGGCACTAGGAAACTTTATTCCTGGGCCCCAAGTTTATTCTCTGCACCTTAGCATATGTGTTTCAAAATATTGTCCCCCCCCCTTTTTTTTCCTTCTGAGAACGTCCGTGTTTACAAGCTCAAAATATTCATCTTATGAATTAATTGTCATTACATTTTGTTATTACTGTTAAAGGAAATTATTATTTTTTACGATAAAATAAAACAATGTAAATCTAACAAATCACTAATTTATTAGTTTAATTCCTGAGGCTTTTAAGCATTTTAATTATTTAAGTAATTCTGCTTCCAGTGAAAAATACCGCTGACAAACATCCTTATTTCTTTTTGTTTAATTCATGGAACAAAAATATTAAATCTGGCTATTAATCTCATGAAGGTGTTTATTTAAGCAAATAGTATCCGCTGAATTTTAAATTAATGTAGTCATTATTCTAGATATGGTTAACATATCACTTCATCATACATTTTTTAGGTGTGCTGTGCTGTTACAATCTTCTTTTTCATCCAGTTTTCTTGATAAAATAAAAATATATATCAACGAACATATCTGACGATTTTAAGCATATTGGTATTAGTTTTAATGCTAATAATGGCAGAAAATTTTTAGGAAAACATGGCAATTCTTTATTGATTTAACAAACTAGCAATTGTACCCAAACATGCTTCAGCATATTATGGTGAAACTCCAATTGTATGCTGAAAATAATATCACTTTCACTACAAATAATAAAATACAGTGCTGGCATTAAAAGAGGTATTTATTGAATAATCTAATAAATAGACCGAAAAGGCCAATTTAGAATTATTCAAACATAATCTCTTACGTATCGCATTTCAACATTATGCACTCTTTTGTTTCCTGAACACTCCCAACCCTAATTAAGACACATACATTTGCAGTCATTCTGCCCATGATCAACTATTTGTTTCTAATTTGTGGCTCATTGTCAACTATTTGTTTTCAAGCTATCTTTCATTTTAAGTATTTGATTTATAATTATATATATATAAAAATAAATGAGATAATAAACAGACTCTGGAATGAAGAAAACCCTTCATGTTTGAAGAATGAATAAAAATCTTTATTATTTTTTTTAAAGACTAATTTAAAAATAATGGCTTTATAAAACAAACTTCTACTGATAATTGAAGTTTATTTTTGACTTGAATGGATTCATAATGATATTAAATAAGTAACATATCATGAAACATTAAAAAGTGAAAATTTTTGATTTTTTAAAATTATGATATAGACTTTCTTTTAAAGAAATACTTTTAAAAATTGCATTTATTTTAATTCCAAATGTTTATTTAATTTTTTAAGAGAATTTTTAAAATATTGTTTTAATATTTTCCTTGTTTATTAAAAAGGTATTGTTATGAAGCATTATATACATATTAAAATAAAATAAAGACTTCAATAGTAAAATTTAAATAAACTCTCTTTGTAACTCTTTTTTTTTTTTAAATTAAAAAATGGTTTGGAGGATTTTCTTATTTAATATACATTCTGTTATTTAAACAACACAAGTAGATACATGAAAAGATCATTTATAATAAAATTATAGTCAAATGATAACAGAAATTTTTTATTAAATTTCCTTTATTTGAAAATACAAGTTACAGAAATAAAACAACAAAATATTGCTCTATATAATAAATATTATCACATAACAAATTTATTACTGAATATAATGATATACTACATATCAGAAGTAAAATACATAGATAACAGTCTGGACGTTAATGATGATGGCACGATACTTTACAGAAACAGGTATGTATTTTAATCTAATGGGAGAAACAAGTTATTAATAATTTTCAGTTATTATAATTTGAAAATGATAAATAATAACATCAAAGCCAAGCACTGGCATGCTTTTTTTTTCTAAAAAGAAAGAAAAAAAATGGAAATTTCAGTTTATTATTAAAATAAATACATAAATTAATCAGCGAGATGAAAATAAATGTTTCATTCAAACTGCTAAGAATATCCTTGGATTTGAAGATATCAGAAATACAAGTGGTTTTAACTCCAGTTCCAATAAAAAGAAAAAAAATATTACTATATTTTATTTATAGTGCAGTATAGCCCTGTATGTTATATGAAGATTTTTGTACACACCACATATTAAGCTAAAAGGCAACTTAAAACTCACTCGCAGCAATTACCAACCGTAAACGACAATGAATATTTTTCTTTGCGTAGCCCTGTATATGAACTTATTTATATTCCACAAACTTCTATTAGTCTACTAAATATAGTTCAACAGGAAAATGCGTAACAAAATTAAAAACTACCCTTAAGCAATTCACTCCCATAGTCTGTAATACTGACGGATTCCCTTGTGTAGCTCTGTATATGAACAACCGAGTTTATAAACACACAAGTACTATGAAAAAATTTAGTTGAACTTAAAAACGCAAACCAAAGTTGAAAATGTACCTATCACACAGACTGTAAATATCACATATGTACTGTAACCGATATCTTTTGTGTGTCCCTATAAGTAAACGCAATGCACACCACAATTTCAAGAGAGCAATTTATAGTGCACCTCAGTAATAAATATAATTTTTATTATGTCTGAAATAGTAACTTAAAAAAAAAACACATTTCTTGTTATCAAATAAAGTTATTAAGAAGTGGGGTTACTGCACAATCTTTATTTTTTCCCCAGATTGGGGGCATAAAAAATAGAGCTATATCTGAACAAGCAATTTTATAGGAAGCTACTACAGTATTATCTTTATTTTTTACAGAAAAAATGTGAAAATGCTACTTTCAAGGTTCCATATGTCTATAAAATGACATGTTTAAAGGAAATCCAATGTTAAATATCTTCTTTAAAAAAGAAAACTATTATTATTATTCTAGTATACATGAAAGATAACAAAACATTTAAAGCAATCTTTTGAGGAATAGGTATGGCTAATATGACACACAATGCAATAAATAAATAAAAAATCAGAATATTTATCCTCAGTGTGGAATTTAGACATTTTTCTCCGGGAGGGATTTCTGTGGCTCCGAGGGGACATTATAGAGTTCTGGAGGTGAAATTGTACTTTTTGACCATTAAAAGCATAAAATCTCAAATCTTTCATGGGGGGGGGGGGGGGGGAGAAAGATTTGAAGGACCATCCCTTGATTTCAACACTGCTTGCTCTCCCCTTCCCTGAATATTCAATTTAAAAAAATGTTAAACTTATATCGGAAAACATACAAAAACACATTTGCATTTATTATCTCAAAACATTCACTGCTGTAGTTTTGGGATGGTCAATAGCAACGCACACCTGGACCTGACAATGTTTAAATTTCTGTTTTCAAAAATTGCATTTTTGTTAATCACTTGGAGTAAATAAAGTAATTTGAGTAAAATAAATTATGAAGAATAATAATTAAATTTCAGTTTTAAGAATTAATTTTGAGCTGCCTGTATTAAAGCAAAACAAATTAAATGTTTAATTGCTTTACATAATTTGTAAACTTATTTTTTCATGGATTTAGGGAGAAAGTAAATTAACAATTTAATTAATAAAGAGAATTATGAAAACAAACTAGTACATAACAATATAGTTAGTTGTTTTTTGAATTCTAGAATAAGAAAAAATAATTATTAATGCAAAGTGCATAAAATTTTCAATTATTAAATTCTTCATCTACAAAACACATGTACTTCGCTAGATTTTCTATCATTGGTAACAAAATTTGATTTAAAAACTAGATACTAATGAATATTTCATAATATTTATTTTTTTAAATATAACCTAATGATGTTCCATCAAATCTGTCAAAATATATTATCTTCAATATTTAGTTAAACTAACATAAATAATTACTCTCACTTCAAAGAACTGTAAGTAAACAAACCAAATTATAACCTTGATAATATTGTTAAAATACATTTTGGATCATTTCAACATTAATAAATTATTATATATGCAGCTTAATAATTATTAACAAGCATAGCAAATTATAACCTTCATAATATTGTTAAAATATATTTTAGATCATTTCAACATTAATAAACATTAAATAAATTATTATATATGCAGCTTAATAATTATTAAGCACAGCAAATTATAACATTGATAGCATCATAGATAATACATTTTAGATTATTTCAATATTAATAATATTAATTCAAATAAATTATATATTCAACTTATCTGATAAGTTACTTTAGTTTTTGTTGAATTTGATTTTTTTTTTTTTTTAGTCTGAATGATACTTTCTGAAATATCAGATTCCTTGAAGGGAGGGGCGAGGGGTAACTGCTATCCTCTAGCATAACACTTATACATTTAGTGTTTACGTAAAACACAAGTGCTTACGCAAGTTTATATAAAACATAACTTACACACTTGCATAAAACTACACAAATTAATTAACTACAAGTTGTGTTTCTAGATTGATCATTTAACAGCATTTTATAAATTAAAAAGCTAATAGCAAATAAACCTTCAGTTAAAAAATTAAAGGAATTAAATTATGAAAATCAATTTTTGTATTGAGAATGGACATAGCTTTAACTGATTCTCTCTGATACAGATTGATTTGTTGGAAAAATAACTTTATATGAAACAACATTAATAAATACACAACAATGTAATTTTGAGAAAATGACTTACTTACAAGCATCATACTTACAAATATTACTGAAGATTCATGCCTTCAAAAATAATCATGCAAAATGCCTGTTGAAAAGATCACCATTTATAAATGCGTAAGTGAGATCAACGTGTAGTAATTGACAGGTATTCGCATAGATATTGAGAAAATTAGTGTTCGATTAAAAGAAATCTGTAATTTAAAGAAAAGATTATAATAATCATAATAAACTGATAAAAACAACAAGTATTTTTATTTTTATGTTAGCCAGATACTAGTGATATATGTTAAAAGGGCACCAGTGATATATATACATGCATATCTATCACTGGTGCCCAGCTAACATAAAAATACCAAACAACATAAACAATGTAAAATATATTTAAAAATCCTTCTTTATTATGTAACAAACTCAATATACATTGAAAAACTACATATAAGTCAATTACAGTCAATCATACAAGTTAATATACTTTATTGATGGACATTATATTTACCGCAGTTCCTGCTTGACAAATTTGGAAGCAAAAATAGCACAAGTCCAAGGCCCGAATTCAAATTTCTTGCAGAAGATCACAAATGGTAGCGACTTACTAAACTGTAAAACTACACATAAGTGATCTCCTGAGAGCAATAAAATATACATTTCCTGACACCAGTAGATTCACCAGACAATCTCCCTTGCACCGTTCATAGATTTTGAAAGTTTTAAAACTTTTTCTGAAAAAAAATTATGAAGTTTTCCAACTGAAACCATTCTTTGTTGTGAAAGGGGGGGGGGGGGTTACAAAAATTCATGTAATGTACTACAGATTAATTATTAAAGAAAATTTCAAAAAATAAACATGTAATAAAACTTTTAAAATAATAAGGAATGGTTTAATAATTAGCAATAATAAGTAAATGTAAAAACTGTTTACTTAAAAACATGTTTGTTAATTTTAACGAAAGTTAAATTTTATATTTGTGTAGTTACCATATTAGATTTTTTTTTTTTTTTTTTTTTGTGGGGGAGAGGGTTAAGAAACTAAATACAATCTAAAATTTCTGCAATATTTTAGATATATATTAGGATGGATTCATTGAAAAAATTAACACATTTAAAACTGATGAATAACAATGCAAATCAATGATCAGTCAATTATATGACAGTAACAGAGAAAACTGAGAAGTTAATTAAAAATGAATTATATGGCTAAAAATTTATTGGTACCAGTTTTAAGATAAAGTTAAAAATTGCCAGTAACAATATTAAATAAATACCTGAAATAAATCAAAGTATTTCCTCACAAAAAAAGACATTACTGTACATTATGCATTACGATCGTACTATTCTAATTTTTATTCATATACTGCCCAATTTTTTTTTTTAAATTCATGCCTATGAAACAAGGTGAGTTTTGAAATAAGTAACGTAACTAACAATTAACAAATGAACTGGTAGCATAGTATATAAATACCGGAAGATAGTACTTAAAGAATTTATGAATACATAGCTTTATAAAGAGTTTGGTAATATAAAAAGTAACATAGCGAACAAATGAATTTTAGTAGCGTAGTACGTAAATACATGAAGATCGTAATTTACGAATACATAAAAGAAACTTCTACAGTTATGAAGCAATGTAGAGAAACATTAAAAATATCTGAAAAATATTACATACCTTTGGTTTGTAAATCCCTTTTTTATTTTAAATCTTCATCAAAATATTCATCTGTCGTCTGCTTCATCAAACTTCGTCCATTTTTTAAAATGGCGGAATAAACAATTATGAAGCACGCTGATTGGTTAGGTCTTATATTTTCACGCCTGAAACGCCAACGCTTAGACCACGCCACGCCAAGGCAGACTAGATCTACAGGCATAATCAATTGAGATTAATGTATGAAGCTTCCCACCAGAGGACTCTGAAACCCTGCCCAAAATTGAAAATTGACTTTGACCGTAATTGAAACAACCTGGGCAGGGTTGAAATGCAAACAAACACCAAAACTGCGTCACGTCGCCATGGTTACGTTTACAACTCTTCTAACATTCCAATCAAGATAAGAAATGACAGCGAATTCCAATAACTGTTCATTTTTCGATTATTAAAATAGTATTGCAAGGGAAAATATGGTAAATTGTTGCGTTTATAATTGTAAATCTCGAAGTGATCGTAGCTGCAGTGTTGGAGATAACGGCGAAAAACTATCGTTTTATAAATATCGTTTCCTTTTCTTTTTTTTTTATCGGTTATAAAAAGGAAAAAAGTCGCCAAATTTTAAGGATTTTTTCCTTTAGTGGTAACCTGGCAATTGTATTAAGTTACTGGTTTGGCGCGGACTTGAAAATCGCGCCAATCGAAAAGTCGACAAAGATCGATGCAAGAGTGTAACACATCTGTTCTTTTACGAATAAATGATAACATTTTTATGGGTTAAATTCTTAATATATCGTAGTTTTGCGTAATAATTATTTTCCTGAAGAACAATCTGTTTTAATTATAGGCAAAACCAATATCTATAATTTTTTTTAAACATAGTCAGAAAGAAATATTAATACTAAAATACAATCAATTTTATTATTACTTATTTTAAGAACACTGTAGAATGTTCTGCTTAAAACAGCAAACTATTGCTTTAAATGTATTCGTGTAGCTAGTGTTCTTCGTAACAGTTTGAGTCTCAGAATTTACATAATGTTCCTGGTGTTTTTTTGTTTTTTTTTAAGATATTTTTCTTACAGAAAAACAAATGTTTGAAGTGTTTTAATTTTTATACTGCACATTAATCTCATACATTACAGAAACAGATGTCAAATGGCACATTTTAAAAGATTTCGATTTATGATTTTTCATTGAAACAATTACAAATGATTTTTAATACATTGAAGACCCCCCCCCCCCCCTGTTTTTTTTAAAGCTTATTCAAAAATTACAAGCAAAATAAACATAAATAAAAACTTTAAAAAGGTGACATTTGACAACGGTAGAAATAGTGTTAAAGTATCGCATGCAATTATAAACAAATAAGAATCTAGCAATCCTTAAAATTTCACATTTGTTAATGTAGCTATAAAATGCAACAATCTTTACAAAAATAGTGTGAAATTGAATGGTATAACTATTTAATTCGTTTATTTGAAAATACGATTAATGTATCTCAAACTTCGATAATGATCGAAATAAAAGCCGTTAATAAAATACGAGCCGTTATCTGGGCAGGGTTTAAATGTAAACAAAGACCACGTGGTCCAATGAAATGGTTCAGGGTTTGAAGTTTAATCCGGCTTCACATTTTCGACGGTTTTTGGCGAAATGAGCAGGCCGTATATATATTATAGTAGGCCATGGCCACGCAGACCACAGAGACCTTCTTAAACCCTCTTATACCTGGACCTGACAGACCACGCAGACCTGATAGGCCTGATAAGCCATAGTGTAAACGCAGCATATTCCCTCCGCCACACCTCCTCGAAACAAAATTATCTCTGTGCAACTGATGGTGGCACTCGACAACTCAGTCATTTTTGTAAGTGGCCTTTCGCTTAAAAAGGTTGTGCACCCCTACATTAGTCATTGATATAAATTGCTGATTATTATGCTGATTATTTTTAGTGTATGCGAAACCTGTGTGTGAGATAGAAGAAAGTTTTTGGATTCGCACATCCGACTAGTTTTTAGTAGATTTGTTATACTGAATTTCATGCTCCTACCTAAAACTGCTGCTAAGATATGGCGAAATCGCTTAAAACATTCGACCCCCATTTAAGCCCCTTAGTGGGTGAATTTCTAAAATCACTGAACTACGTCTTTAACTATTTATTATTAGTAGATTTGTTAACCTGAATTTCATGCTCCTTACTTAAAACTGCTGCTGAGATATGGCGAAAGGACCTAAAACGATCTACCCTCTCCACTAACGCCCTTAGGGGGTGAATTTCTAAAATCGCTAAAATGCGTGTTTAACCATTTTTTAGTAGATTTATCCTGAATTTCATGCCTCCTACCTAAATCTGCTGCTGTGATATGTTATGGCGCAATGACCTAAAACGTTCGACCTCCCTTTAACGCCCTTCAGGGAAGGGGATTTTCAAAAAAAAAAATTTATTGCTTGCCTAGGTCATAACAGCAATCTACTCTCCATATTTCGTGATTCTGACTTTAGTCGTATCAGCTAGTCGTTGATGAGTCAGTCAGGCGTTCTCTCTTTATATAATAGTATAGATATTAGGGATGCAGAAATAGTGATGTTCGCCGAATTAGAGTCTGCATCGGGTAGGGTTGGCGGTCTATTATTTCATTGTGGTTCGGACTCGGGTCGGGTTCACTTCTACTTTTCTGCTGCGGGTCGCGTTGACATTCATTTTTTCGGGTTCGGGTTGGATTTTTACTCTTGCGGATCGGGTTCAGGTTGACCCGCTTTTTCAAAAGACTGTCCAATATTTTTTCAGATTAAATATATATTACGCCACTGAGACATGGGAGGGTAAAAACATCTTATTGGTTATTTAGCTCTCGTATGATGCCTTTGTTCTTTGAGGACACCAAGGTCTGCAAACCCGTTTGCATCAAAACCACAAACGACTGCAAGAAGCACCTAATCAGCAATTTCACCTTTAAAAAACATAGGATTTTGAAGCGCGAGAGTGATAAATGTGAGGCTAGGAAACCAATAATAGGGGCAATTCAAACTTAAGGCTGGTCGTCACTCATTTTAAATATCCTGTTTCGCTCAGATAGCAGATCAGTGCTTACCCCCCCCCCCCCCCCGTGCTGTCAAAGAGGCGTTACCGTTAAATGCCCTGAAGTACAACAACCTGTATCAGCAGTCTGTTGACAGAATTTTTGACTTTGTGGTCAGGGGAAAGTGACCCGCAGCTCTCTCCCCCTTTAGAGGGAGGTGGTCTATTTTCGTTATTAGGATCAATAGAGAAGGATTTTTCAGATAATTTTGAACTCTTTGAGTATTGTTATGTGTGTAACCTGGAATTTCACAACAGGGAGTTTCAAACATTCAGAATAATTTCGACTTTTATACCGGCATAAATTTATTAAATACCAGCTCTTTAGCAAATACTTGATGAAATAAAATTTGGCAATAAAAAATGATTCAATGTAGTTTTTCTGGCTAAAATGATTTAGATGTATTTCTTGCTAAAAGGCGTAAAATAAAAATATTACAAACAGTAAAATAAGTTTTATTAGACTGTTGACATGTTTCATAATTTAGATGTTTTAGCTTACTTTATATTATCTTTATTATATGTTCACCTTTATCTTCAAATTTTAAAATACATATACATAACAAAATTGTTTCTGAACATTTTCCAAATTTAATTAGATAATAATGTGCAAAATTTTTAAAAATTTTCTTTAGATTGCGTAATAAAGCAACATTAATTTACTACTCAAAAACCAATACACATTCGATCCTTATATATTATTTCTCCTGTCAACATCCCTATTTCGCAGAAAATACGAAACGCAGAACAACGAATGAGATACCATATGAAAGGTTTTAGAACCGGCTTCTGACATAGCCCACTTAACAATTCGTTAAAACATGTTTTTGATTAAAATTTGCTGAAATTAAAAAATTAAATCGGCATTGTTTTCATGAAAGAAATGAAAGGTTTTCCTCAAATTATTGTTGCCAAAAAAAAAAAAAAATATACCACATTATATGATGCTCAGCAATTATTATAAAAAGCACCGCACGGGTTTATTTTATATCTATGATTAAAAAGCGACATTGAAATTGAAATGTTTAGATTTATATTTCTATGTCCCATGTTTTTCAAGGATGACGTCATCCTCTAATGTAGTTAAAATACGATTGTTAATTTTTTTCCTCTAGCGTGCCTTTTGCAATCTTGGATCAGTTTTTACTCTAACTTTGATGGAATAAATTAGATGATATTCTGGCTTGACTAAAAACTAAATGTTGTTTGCAGATATTTTTATCCTTGCTTTTTCTGTAGAAGTTTAAACCTGCATCTAATAAATATTGCATATTGAAAAAAAAAATGATACTTCTCTATTACCCCGTTGACCACTTTTCATAACAAAAAACTATCGCCAAATAAACGGGAGAACGTTGCCATTGGAATATCAAAATAAATAAATAAATAAAATATAAGAATTTAAGGACACAATTGTTATTTTAATTAATAAAATAACTAATAAATCAGTAAAACATAATGAAAAATACACGCAAATGTCGAATGTAATACCACTAGATGACGTAACAAACACGCATAATGATTCTGACATCAAGTAAATGGGACTGCATTTTTGGCGTTTAATCTTACAGTTTGGCGGTAGTTTTTTGTTATGAAAAGCGGTCGACGGGTTAATAGAGAAGTACCTAAAAAATATTAGATTTCAGTGCGAAATCTTCGCACGGGCCCTCTGGTTGTAATTAATTACTGCAATGTGTATTTTAAACAAACAAACACAAAGTATTGTTATAGATAAAAATGATTAGACATCATCATGTAAATGAAATGGAGGGAGAGTGAAGATTTTAGTAAGTCTGTGAGTTGCATATTCTTTTTTCAATATAAGATATCTAAACTTGTTCCATAAATTTATTAAATATATTAAAATTCGATATTTTCTTGGGATTTTGTGCCTATTTTATAAACGATAATATATAGCCATCAGTATTTCGCATTGGATAAAACAATGAAAATCTTTAGTGAAATTGTGAATGTAGTAACTTTCGCCCTTAAAAAAAGCACCAAAAAACAAAATAAAAAGAAAAGTGCCCAGTTAAACTGATGGCATTGAGCTCACAGGCTATTCACACTAATTGTATATTATACTCTTATTTCAAAGAATAATGCCCCTCGAAAAAGAAAGAGATCGACAATAAATTATGGGGGGGATTAGCCCCCCCGTTTTCCCCCTTTACACTTAACCAATGAACCGCCAAAACTAATCAGGGAAGCGCCTTACCACAATGAATCTATATACAAAATTTGAAGCAAATTGGATAATTCTGCATGAAAAACCCATTTATCTAAATTAAGGGGGGATTAACCCCCCGTCCCCCCCTTTATACGTAAACAATGAACCCCCAAACCTAATCAGGGAAGCGCCTTATCGCAATGTACCTATAAACAAAATTTGAATCAAATTGGATAATTCTTCACGAAAAACACATTTATGTAAATTAAGGGGGGATTAGTCCCCCGTTTCCTCCTTTATACTTAACCAATGAACCCCCAAAACTAATCAGGGAAGCGCCTTATCACTATAAGCCTATAACCAAAATTTGAAGATAAACGGATATTTCTATCACGAGTTATCGCGTTACGTACATACGTACATTCATACAGAACGGGCGGGCACATTAGCTCTCAGCTTTGATAGCCTGTGAGCTAAAAAGGGAAAAGACGTCAAATAATTTTAACAAGATATCTTTGATTATAGACGCTTTCAGTCGTGACGTCATTGATGACGTTTTGCTTGGAAACTGACTCCAAACAAACGGTTGCTATGTCGTATTTTCTATTATGTTTGTATATTATACCTATATCTTATAATTATATCTCACGGCAAAGTGTTTAAATACATTATGTGCAGTGGTAATATTTTCTACGATTTATATTTAATAAGAAATGAATCATAGCAACCGTTTGTTTGGAGTCAGTATCCAAGCAAAACTTCATGACTGACGTCACACTGAAAGCGTCTATTGAAATTATTTCATGCATTGGCATTTATTTTAGCATTTTCATAATGAAATTAAACTAGAGTGCAAAATGAATATAATTATACCAAAAATACTCCAAGTGGTGTTTCCTAATAGAGCTTTATTTAGCAAAAACATAGTATGGGATTTACAATAATGCGGCCATTACTACAATATTTAAAATTTATTATTATTCTTTTTTAGTTTTGATCATATCTCCATAAAATTAATACTAATAATAAAATATTAACATTTCCTAAACGCAATACATAATACTAATTTTTAGTTATTTCTGCCATTGTCATCTATACAATTAAAGGATACAACAATATTCAATATAAATACACTATATATGCAGCAATATATATATATATATGATTCACCAAAAAAAAAAAAAAAAAAAAAAAAAAAAAAAAACTATAGTATAATACTATTAATATATGTACATATGAGAAAAAGAAAATCATTAAATAAAAATTAGTGTCGCGCAAGACCCCCCCCCCTCTTTCTCCCACCAAAAATATCCATAATAATATTAACAAAGAGAAAAATAATATATTTGGCGTTGCATATTCAAATTTTCATTTTCAAAATTATACAATTGTAAATATAGACACAAAAACAACATATATCTATTAACTGCTTCCCCTAAAAACTTTTTTAAACAATACAACACAGGGGCCTCCCGCCTCCGTGGCCGAGTGGTTAAGGCACCACTCCGCTAATCGCTTCATAGCGTAGGAAGCAAGGCCGGCGGTGTTCGACTCCCGCCAGCTCCATTGGACACACTTTGTGGAGCTATCGGATGTAACTCTTGGTGTTGTAAAATTTCCTTGTACTTTCTCGTCTAGATTTATGTAATTGTTGAAGTCGTGTATGCGTTTCTGTGATTAAAAAAATAAATGTATATGGATCATTCGAGACGACAGCCTTGTAGCTATAGGTCACAAAGCCCACCTCCCTTCAAAGTTCAAATACAACACAACTGTTATGTTATTTTAAACAATACAACTAACTGCTTCCCCTAAAAACTTTTTTATTTCGAAGTTTTGTTACAAATTTCTTGTTATTTTAAACAAAGAAACTGCTACAATTTCTATATTATATCTGTATGTATATATACTAGTTACATTCTGAATGTAAATAATATCTGAATTTTCCCTTTTTTTATACAGGACATATAAAGAGCAGTATTTATGTAGATTGAAACTTAGCAACTAAACAAGATTTTAAAAATCATTAATTATTCCAAATTTACCATAGTAGAGTTTTTCCATTCATTAGGAAGACTCATAGTTATCGCCCACATATTTTAGTAAATTATTATCATTTGTTTTGATCATATTTCAATAAAACTGACACTATTAAACATATTCAAAATTGCGAATTCTTCCATTGTCATCTTTTCAATTATACAATATTCAATATATAGATACAATATACATGCAGCATAATATTATTAAAAAATTCAGCAAAAAATGCAAGGGTAATTAAAGCAGGGTATCTATCTCAGGATTTCATGGCCTTATTTACGTATAAGGAAAATTCTCATAATCTTCTCGTAAAAGATTTTAGTCGAAAATCAGAGCAGAATTGCTTTTACATGGCTTTACCTATACTGGTTTTCTGAGCAGTATACAGGAGTTTTGAGCGAGATATTGTAAATTACAACAAAAAATACCAGAGTATAAAATTAATATATGTATAAATAAAAAATAATAATAATAAAATGAATACTGTGCATGCTAAGTATCCCCCCCCCCCCTCCCAAAAAACCCCATAACAATATTAACTGAAAGGGAAAAAATTAAATGTTTGGCGCTGTATATTTCAATCTGCACTTATATTAATTTATAAATCATTTTAAATTTTAATAAAGAAGATATGAACTGCTTTCTGTAAAAAAAAAAAAAAAAAATTTCGAAGTTTTGTTACCTTTTATTTGAGTTTATGAAAACTTCGCTATATTAAACAAACTACTACAATTTCTGTATTTACATAGCTACATCGAATGTACACATCTGATTTTTTCTTTTTATTATTATTACAGGGCATTAAAAAAAGGGATATATTTGTGTAGACTGAAACTCAGCACTAAAAATTATTTTAAATTCATTGATAGTTCAAAATATACCATAGTAGAGTTTCTCATTTATTAGAATTCCACATATTTCAGCAAACTATCAGCCAAAATTCACGGGTAATTAAAATAGATAATCTCAATATGGTATGACTTGTTCAAAATACCAGTTCATTAATCCTATACTTCTGATGTCAATATCAGCATTCTTTTTTCTATGCACATATACAAAACGCACAACGATGAATGAAGTATAATACGAAATGTTTTTGAAAAGGCGGCTTTTTATGTACACTCACATTTTGTTAAAACATGTTGTTTTATTAATAATTGCGATTAAATAAAAATTAATGAAAAAAACAATTAATCTCGAAGATTGCGTACGAAAGATTCGTACGAGTGCACTGGTATTATAATAATAAAATAGAACAAAAATCATAATAAAAGAGTTTCGTAAATAATTCAGCAATCAGCTTGAATTTGCTATACTCAAACAGTAAGAGAAACGAAAGTATTCAGATTAAAAGCAAGCGTAAATGTATAGTTATTTTATTGTTGAGGGTAAAAGCCATGGCATACCTTACAGGGGAAAAAAAAATGTTAAATTTTGAATATCTTAATTAAAACAGTTTATATTATAATAACTTTGCAATTTTAAGTTGACGTTTTATCGGTGCGCTTTTTTCCGAGTGCTCTTTTCTCTTGGTGTGTTTTTCTCCGGTGCGCTTTTTCCGCCTATCGTTGACAGGCGACTAGACTCTGGCCGTCCACATTACGCAAGTCTTCTCTGATTGGCCAGAAGCTGGATGAGCATCTGGGGAGAAAACGACTTCTAACAGTAGAACTTAGACAAAATTTGGGATCCCTTTCACCAGTAGAGAAAAAGAGGAAATAGTAATACGTTATTTGTGTAGCTTTCACTTTTCGCTTGCATTTATTATTCAGAATTTATTATTAATCATTAAAATTATAAATATAGAATGTTGAATTTTATAATTTAAACAAAGAAAACACCGAATTTGGAAAAAATGAGTCATTTTCAATAATAATAAAAAAACCATAGCAATGGCTGTTATTTATATAAAAATCTTTGTTATATAAATCTGTAAAAAATATTTTTATGGCTTCATATTTTAATATTATAATATATTTTTTAACAGACTTAAAATAAAAAAATAAGTAGATTTGTCAATTCTGCAATATATTTATATATATATATTTATTCGACAATAAATATTACATATAAATATATTCGGAAGTTATCTGTGTCTCTTCACGAAATACTGATTTTTTACTTCCCCTCAGAAGGCTTTTCTTTAGAGTATTCATTTTAATGAATGATTTACCTTTTTTCCTGTTTACCTATCCTTTACTGTTGTAACATTTGTTAAAATAGACCAACTGTCGTAAATGTTGAATATTTTGTCAAGATTACCACCAGCCGTTTAAAAATAATCATCGTATTGTATTCTACTTTTTTTTTTTTTTTTTTTTTTTTGTAAGCTCATTTTAAATTTTCCAGTTAATAGATGGTTAGTTGGTTATTTTTTACGCCCGATTCCCTGCACTAGGCATATAGACCAGCGGGGGGTCTTTCTTAGGGATTCTAACCCGTATTTACTAAAGGTTCGAAGAACAACTCCGAACGGTTAGGCAGACGAGCGCAACAGGGGTTTGAACACAGCACCTCCCGTCTGCCAGCTATGAGAGCAGAACCTCTCAGCAGTCACTGGTGGAGCTCTAGTTAATAGAATTCGATAAATTTTGAACTTTTTAAAAATTTGAATATTTTATAATACCTTTTTGACATATTACTAAATGATTTTCTGAAGGAGGAAGGAGGTATGAGATAATAATCTTTTTAACGAAAACGCTTGTCATTGTTCGTATGGGAAAGGGAAGGGAGGAATCGGGTTACAATTTAATTTGGGAAAAATTATGAAAATATTAATCTTCCAATATGATTTATTGCTGCCATTTCACATTAAATGAAATTTCCCTTGCAGAGTTGCAATCTTTAAAGCTCTTTATTTTCTCTTTCAGTCTATGGTTTTTCAATATATAACTATGATCAAAATGCTAAAACTTCGACATGCATTTTTCAAAAATTCATGAATCAATCTTTTTTAATGGACAATCCATATGGTTGATTTAATAAAATCATGTATTTTACCAAGAAAAAAAAAGGACAAAATAGTCATTTTTACATTTGTCATGACATTTTTATTTCATTTTTTAACTAATTAATTAGTTGGAAATCTGGTCCTTACAGTTATAGAACACACGTGAAGAAAATTGTGAAAAAAAAAAGAGTGGTGCAAGAAATTCAAAAGTGTAATAGAAGTGTGGTTTTAAAATTTTCTTCTTTTTTTTCGAATTCTTATTATACGAATTGAATTTTTCTTTAGTTAAATCATTTTTCTTCATAAAACCATTTAATAATAAGTAAAAAAAAAGTATATATAAAAAAATAATAATATATCAAATAATCAAATAGTCCATCAAAAAATCAAATCAGAAGGTTCCAGGATTCCTTTAACTGGAAATTTTGAAATGTGCTAAAAAAAAAAAAAAAAAAAAAAAAAAAAACAGAGGTTATTTATGATTATTTTTAAAAAAAAATTTAACAAAATATTAAAATTTTCGACAAATGACATATTTTGACAAGGTAAATAATTCATTTATAAATCTTACCCATAAAATTAAAGAAAAAAAAAAAAAAAGAAGAAGAACAAGAAAGAAAGAATGAAAAAAAAATCAGTATTCTGTGAACAGACACTGATAATTTTCGAATTTATTTATATATCATATTTATTGATGAATAAATATATTTTACAAATTCAATATTTTCTTTGTTAAAATTATAAAATTGAACATTCTGGATATGAGAATGTTCGAACCACGAAACAAAAGAAAGAAAATTTAAAAGTATCTAAGCTTACTAGCAGTTATTTGATGTTTGTCACAACAGCAACGAAAGAGAAGCCATTCTTTTCAGCTCCGGCCAATCAGAGAAGACTTGCGTAATGTGGACGGCCAGAGTTTAGCCGCCTGTGTCAGATCGGGAGATCTTGGAGGCCATGCGTGATTAAAGTTGCGACTGATAATGCAATCCTCCCCAAATGTTGAGCGTAGCAGGCGTTGCACAGGCAGAGCAATATGAGGTGGTGCTCCATCTTGCATAAAGGTGACTGTTTGGAGTGCCTGTCGCGCTTGCAGTTCAGGAATAATGTTGCTCTGTAACAGTGCTACATATCGCTGACCAGTGACAGAAACTGTTTTGAAACCCGTCTGTGTGACTTCCTCGAAAAAAAATGGACCAATTACGAAATCAGCAGTGAAGCCACACCAGACTGTCACTTAAGGCTGTTGCAAGGGTACAACAAATGCATGTGGATTTTTTGTGGTCCACACTCGACAATTGTGGGTGTTAACAGCGCCAGAGAGTGTGAAATTCGCTTCATCTGACCAAAGCACAGTCTGAAGCCAGTCGGGCTGCTCTTCCATCTTTTTGAATACCAAATTCGCAAAATCTCGGCGAGAGTCGAAGTCAGGAGGTTTCAGTTCTTGGTTATGTTGCAGCTTGTAGGGATACCGTTGCAAAGTTATTCGCAGTGCTCTCCAGACACTTCCGTACGACTCTCCTGTCTGCCTCAAAACTTCTCGAGCACTGCACTCCCCATGTGTAGCAACCGCCGACATGGATTGCATCGTCTGCTCCACTCTCATGGCAACAGCAGCGGCTGTTGAGGGACGTCCACTTCTTTGACGTGACGCCAAAGAACCTGTAGTTTCAAAAATTTTCATCATTTTGTTCAATGCAGAAGACGTTATTGGTCCATTGCTATCTCGCATACCTTTCATGTAGCAATATGCTCGCAATGCCGCAATAGCACTTTCCGAATTCTTATAATACAGTTTAACTAAGAGGGCTTTCTCAACTATAGTAACGTATGCATCGAAATGATGTCCATATATGGACAGCATTTCGATGCATACGCAAGCTTCGACTACCTGCTGCAGTTGCTCCTTTTTATATCGTTTGTTGCTTTGTATAATCCTACATCAGAAATCCAGCAGCGCCATCTGTTGATCGCCAACAGAACTATTTTTTATTTCGTTGCCACACAAAACCCGGTTTCTTTTCCATCCGTTTATCTTGATTCGTTTTCGAATTATTCATTTTTAAAGTTCGTCCTGACTTTTGGATCACCCGGTATATATTTACATATATATGTTTGCGTATATATGTATGTATATATATGTGTGTGTGTGTGTGTATATATAATTATGTTTGTTTCACTGCCGCCCGGCTAACCGAAAAGTACCCAATTGTTGTTTTTTTTTTTTGTTGTTGTTGTTTGTTTTTCAGAGTTTACATTAATTTTATTGAGACCAATATTGTGTTTCAGGAATTCGGTGATCCGAACGTCCTCTCCCTTCTTAATTAAAGGTGCACTGGTTATAGAAAAATAAACTTTATTTTATTATACGCATTGTTTTGTACAATATATCCTAATAATATTATAAATCTGATTGTGTGCAAATGTTAGGCTGAAGCCAGCGTCAAAATGGAGCATTTAATGATCCTGTATTTTTGCATATAGGATGATTATAACCCTCTTTTGAACATAGGCTGGTTTTGGTTTTTTTATTCATATATTTTTCTTAATAATTCCAAATTTCGTTATTTTCATAGAGAATAAATGGACATTTTTCCATACAATTTAACCATTTTACTTTATCGTTGCTAGGGCTTTGATCGTTGCCAAAAAATAAAAACATGGAAAAATATTTTTTCCTCAATAATTAATTTTCAATTGAAAGATTTTCACGTGAAAACTGAAAATTAAAAAGAATTCAGAAGAAGATGAATTTCCGTGATATTTGATAAAAAATAATATGGAGTATTTGTTATTATACATGAAGTATGGATATCGGTTACATTAAAAAGATCTTTTTCTGTCAAAAACTGCGTTATAATTAGAAGGAAAAATGAACAATAATTATATTATTAAAAATAGATTTCGCTTGGCCCATGGAACTATGAAAAGGATTCTCCTCGGCTTGGACAAATATGACGTCATAAATAAAACATTAAAACATGTATTTTCAAATATTCGTAATAATACAAGGAGCATGAATATCAAGGTATAATGAAAGTAGATAGATAATGGACGTAATATTTAAGATAAAGAACTGAAATATTTTTTATCGATACTGATTAATAATTAGCTTGAATAGCAGTTACATACAAATGTGAGTTTTCCACTAAAATTTACGTCCTGATTACTAGAAAAAGAAAATTAACAAGAATTATGCCATTAAAAAGAGATTTCTCTGAGGAAAAAGTGACGTCATACTTGAAACAAAACGGGAATTTTCAAATGTATTTTACACGAGCGTGATTCAATTCCTTACATTAATAATACAAGGATCGGTAAGTTTAGGAAGTAGATGAGTTTCACGCCATATTTAAAACGAAAAATTTAATTTTTTTAAAAAATCTATACCGATTATTAAGCATGAATATCAGTTACACACGGATGAGAGTTTTTTGCCAAAACCACACCATGATTATTAGGAAAAAAAAAATAAATACGAATCTATTATATTAAAATCTGACCGCCTGTTTGTATTTCGCAATTACTTCTTTCAAATTGTCGAACAAAACGCGATTTACTTAACATTGATTACGCGATTTAATTATCATTGATCCGAGGATGTCATAAACTCTCAGAATTAAAAAAAAATGATTTAAATTCAGACATTTTTTTTTGTAAATTTTAACGAAGTTTCTCTAAAAATGGCAACTAAATTATTCCAATATTGTGGATAAAAAAGAAGAAATAAAATGGATTAATATATTTTTTCTCATTAAAACTGAAAAAAAGAATTTATTTTCAATTTGAATAGATGGTGATAGAAATAAAAATCTTGATTACAGTAAAATTTTTGAAAAATAAAAGCACACATGCATATTCAAATTTCATGAATCAATTTATTCTGGAGAACAAAAATCGTCTGTGATTTCATTTAGAAATAAAGATTTTTTTTCAGTTATAGATTAAATCAAGGAGGCAAATTTAAGCTCCTTGCATTTAGGTCTACAATTATTGCTCCCTATTCACAAGAATTGAATTTAATGAAAAAGAATAAACTATTTCCATTATCTTTGAAGGATGGCTATTAAAACGTTTCACAAAGGCGTTAAAAGTAAAATGGTTTACCAGGTAAAATTGACATATGTTTTTACACAATTCGCCGATTTCCACGATTTTATTTAGCCTGCCTTTTTTCATTGGTTGCAGTTTCCTTTTCGTGATTATTTGACACAAAATTTCACTTTTTAAAAACTTAGTTATGTCAATGCCTCTATAACATAGAAATACTGTATTGTCTCCTATGGAATGTGATAGTTAGTTAATTATTTACGTTTCTAATTATCGGGAATGAAATATTTTGCTTAATAAATGTATTTATTCTTCTTTTAATGATACGTGAACGAAGTCACGGGTAACAGCTAGTATATTTATATAACAGCTATCAACTAAACTAATATATCAGTTTTAAGTAGGTGCTGTAGTTTTAGTAGTTAGTAGGTGCTGTTACCAAAGTATATATATATATATACTTTGGTATTCTATTATTTTTATGTTGGATCATAAGGCTTAAAAAAAATCATTTTAGAATGTTAAAAAGTTGAAAATTTTCAGATATCCGATCATGCTGCTACAGCTGTATCAATCAACCTACCAAACCAAGTAACACTATAAACACAAAAAAGCCCAATCACGTGATCAAACCACCCACAGATTTTTTTCTGGGTCTATCGCGCGCAGCGCGGGCGAAAATTTAGCGGGTTATGAACGCCAATTGCGCTCAATTAGAACACGTGATACTTTCATGAATATTTTGGATTTTTTCTGAGAAAATATAATGCACGGATTTTCATCAAACTTCAGATTCAGTTTTAGACGTTGACATAAGTTGTTCTCGATTAAGTTTGGTCTAAATATCGCAACAGGTGGCGCTGCTATGCTGAATTTTGCAGGATTTGCACCGATTTTAGCGATAGTCATATCTCAAGAACTAATGCACAGAATTTAATAAAACTTCAGACTCCATTAGACTAGGGATGCACCTGTGGCCCGCGATAGGTTTACTGGTGGCCCGCGGATCAATTTCACGATCGGACGCGAAAACAATCGCGAATTCGCCGATCGGGTGCGTAAAAGGCGATTTCGCCAAATTTTGCCGATCGGACGCGTAAAACACGCGAATTTGACCGATCGGGTGCGTAAAAGTCGCGATTTTGCCAAATTTCGCTGATCGGACACGTAAAATACGCGAATTTGGCCGATCGGGGCCGTAAAAATCGCGAATTTTGACGATCGGGTGCGTATAAATCGCGAATTTCGCCAATCGGGTGCTTAAAGGTCGCAATTTTCACCCATTAGGCGCGTAAAAATCACGAATTTCGCCGATTGGACGCGTAAAAATCATGAATTTTGCCGATCGCGAATTTTGCCAATCGAGTGCGAATAAAATGTAAATTTTGTCGATCAGGCGCGTTAAAATCGCAAATTTCGCCAATTAGGCGGGTAAAAATCACGAATTTCACCGATCAGGAGGGTAAAAATCACGGATTTCGCCGATCGGGCGCGTAAAAATCATGAATTTTGCCGATCGGGTGCGTATAAATCGTAAATTTTGCAGATCGGGTGCGTATAAATTCTAATTTTGCCTAACGGACGTGTAAAAATCGCGAATTTTGTCGATTGGGTGAGTATAAATCGTAAATTTCGCTGAACGGGCGCGTAAAAATCGCAATTTTCGCCGACTAGGCACGTAAAAATCATAAATTTCGTCGATCAGGCGTGTAAAAATCATGAATTTTATCGATCTTGTGCGTATAAATCGCGAATTTTGTCGATCGGATGCGAAAAATCGTAAATTTCGCCAATCGGGTGCGAAAAATTGCAAATTTTGCCGATCAGGCGCGTAAAAATCGTAACTGTCGCCGATTAGGTGCGTAAAAATCACGAATTTCGCCGATCGGGAGCGTAAAAATCACGAATTTTACCGATTGGGTGCGTAAAAATCGTGAATTTTTTCGATCGGGTGCATATAAATATCGTAAATTTCGCCAATCGGACGCGTAAAACTCGTAAATTTCGCCAATCGGATGCGAAAAAAAATCACAAATTTCGCCGATCGGGTGCGAAAAAAATCGCAAATTCAGCCGATCGGGCGCGTAAAAATCTCAAATTTTACCTGTCAGGTACGTAAAAATCGCGAATTTTGCCGATCGGGAGCATATAAATCGCAAATTTCACCGATCGGGCGCATAAAAATTGTAAATTTCGTCAATCACTAGGACAAAAGTGCAAATATTGTCAATCGCGCGTGGAAAAAAAATGCAAATTTTTTCTATCCTTGGCAACTGAATTGGGTTATGCTGACTAAAGAGATGGTTGAGTATAAAGGGCTAACCCTCCTTTTAAAATTAGCATTTTTATGAACTTTTAGGCCGATCCTCCCCTCTCCTTCCCCGAAACAAAATGTTGTCCACACTACGGATGTTAGCTCTCGACAATCCAATCATTTTTGTGACTGGCCCTCCTCTTATAAAGGTTGTGCATCCCTACTTGATATCCACATTTTATGACTGAATATGTTAAGAAGTACAATTTATAACAACATATGTTTCTCCTCCTCCCCACCTTCATTCATGAAAGCACAATTTTTTTCGGCACTGGTAACCTTTAAAGCTAAATTTACTCCTTCAAATAAAGTCAAGGTGTATTTTCACTCTTGAAAATAATCTATAAATACAAACATAAACTGTTGATATATCCTTGCCAACAGAACTGAATATGTTGACTGGGAAGGAGGGAACCTAGGTGACTAAAACTACCCTTCCGAAATTGATGTTTTTTTTATCTGATTGTAGACTTAGATTCCCTCCGCCACACCTCCTCGAAACAAAATTATCTCTGTGCAACTGATGGTGGCACTCGACAACTCAGTCATTTTTGTAAGTGGCCTTTCGCTTAAAAAGGTTGTGCACCCCTACATTAGACATTGATATAAATTGCTGATTATTATGCTGATTATTTTTAGTGTATGCGAAACCTGTGTGTGAGATAGAAGAAAGTTTTTGGATTCGCACATCCGACTAGTTTTTAGTAGATTTGTTATACTGAATTTCATGCTCCTACCTAAAACTGCTACTAAGATATGGCGAAATCGCCTAAAACATTCGACCCCC
The DNA here is from genome assembly GCA_963931845.1 of Maratus michaelseni. Lineage (NCBI taxonomy): Eukaryota > Metazoa > Arthropoda > Arachnida > Araneae > Salticidae > Maratus > Maratus michaelseni. The sequence goes on along the minus strand of OZ007589.1, from coordinate 93,630,839 downwards.
ATTTAAGCCCCTTAGTGGGTGAATTTCTAAAATCACTGAACTACGTCTTTAACTATTTATTATTAGTAGATTTGTTAACCTGAATTTCATGCTCCTTACTTAAAACTGCTGCTGAGATATGGCGAAAGGACCTAAAACGATCTACCCTTCCCACTAACGCCCTTAGGGGGTGAATTTCTAAAATCGCTAAAATGCGTGTTTAACCATTTTTTAGTAGATTTATCCTGAATTTCATGCCTAATACCTAAATCTGCTGCTGTGATATGTTATGGCGCAATGACCTAAAACGTTCGACCTCCCTTTAACGCCCTTCAGGGAAGGGGATTTTCAAAAAACAATTTGTATTGCTTGCCTAGGTCATAACAGCAATCTACTCTCCATATTTCGTGATTCTGACTTTAGTCGTATCAGCTAGTCGTTGATGAGTCAGTCAGGCGTTCTCTCTTTATATAATAGTATAGATATTAGGGATGCAGAAATAGTGATGTTGGCCGAATTAGAGTCCTGCATCGGGTAGGGTTGGCGGTCTATTATTTCATTGTGGTTCGGACTCGGGTCGGGTTCACTTCTACTTTTCTGCTGCGGGTCCCGTTGACATTCATTTTTTCGGGTTCGGGTTGGATTTTTACTCTTGCGGATCGGGTTCAGGTTGACCCGCTTTTTCAAAAGACTGTCCAATATTTTTTCAGATTAAATATATATTACGCCACTGAGACATGGGAGGGTAAAAACATCTTATTGTTTATTTAGCTCTCGTATGATGACTTTTTTCTTTGAGGACACCAAGGTCTGCAAACCCGTTTGCATCAAAACCACAAACGACTGCAAGAAGCTCTTAATCAGCAATTTCACCTTTAAAAAACATAGGATTTTGAAGCGCGAGAGTGATAAATGTGAGGCTAGGAAACCAATAATAGGGGCAATTCAAACTTAAGGCTAGTCGTCACTCATTTTAAATATCCTGTTTCGCTCAGATAGCAGATCAGTGCTTACCCCCTCCCCGTGCTGTCAAAGAGGCGTTACCGTTAAATGCCCTGAAGTACAACAACCTGTATCGGCAGTCTGTTGACAGAATTTTTGACTTTGTGGTCAGGGGAAAGTGACCCGCAGCTCTCTCCCCCTTTAGAGGGAGGTGGTCTATTTTCGTTATTAGGATCAATAGAGAAGGATTTTTCAGATAATTTTGAACTCTTTGAGTATTGTTATGTGTGTAACCTGGAATTTCACAACAGGGAGTTTCAAACATTCAGAATAATTTCGACTTTTATACCGGCATAAATTTATTAAATACCAGCTCTTTAGCAAATACTTGATGAAATAAAATTTGGCAATAAAAAATGATTCAATGTAGTTTTTCTGGCTAAAATGATTTAGATGTATTTCTTGCTAAAAGGCGTAAAATAAAAATATTACAAACAGTATAATAAGTTTTATTAGACTGTTGACATGTTTCATAATTTAGATGTTTTAGCTTACTTTATATTATCTTTATTATATGTTCACCTTTATCTTCAAATTTTAAAATACATATACATAACAAAATTGTTTCTGAACATTTTCCAAATTTAATTAGATAATAATGTGCAAAATTTTTAAAAATTTTCTTTAGATTGCGTAATAAAGCAACATTAATTTACTACTCAAAAACCAATACACATTCGATTGTAATTAATTACTGCAATGTGTATTTTAAACAAACAAACACATAGTATTGTTATAGATAAAAATAATTAGACATCATCATGTAAATGAAATGGAGGGAGAGTGAAGATTTTAGTAAGTCTGTGAGTTGCATATTCTTTTTTCAATATAAGATATCTAAACTTGTTCCATAAATTTATTAAATACATTAAAATTCGATATTTTCTTGGGATTTTGTGCCTATTTTATAAACGATAATATATAGCCATCAGTATTTCGCATTGGATAAAACAATGAAAATCTTTAGTGAAATTGTGAATGTAGTAACTTTCGCCCTTAAAAAAAGAACCAAAAAACAAAATAAAAAGAAAAGTGCCTAGTTAAACTGATGGCATTGAGCTCACAGGCTATTCACACTAATTGTATATTATACTCTTATTTCAAAGAATAATGCCCCTCGAAAAAGAAAGAGATCGACAATAAATTATGGAGGGGATTAGCCCCCCCGTTTTCCCCCTTTACACTTAACCAATGAACCGCCAAAACTAATCAGGGAAGCGCCTTACCACAATGAATCTATATACAAAATTTTAAGCAAATTGGGTAATTCTGCATGAAAAACCCATTTATCTAAATTAAGGGGGGATTAACCCCCCATCCCCCGCTTTATACGTAAACAATGAACCCCGAAACCTAATCAGGGAAGCGCCTTATCGCAATGTACCTATAAACAAAATTTGAATCAAATTGTATAATTCTTCACGAAAAACCCATTTATGTAAATTAAGGGGGGATTAGTCCCCCGTTTCCCCCTTTATACTTAACCAATGAACCCCCAAAACTAATCAGGGAAGCGCCTTATCACTATAAACCTATAACCAAAATTTGAAGATAAACGGATATTTCTATCACGAGTTATCGCGTTACGTACATACGTACATTCATACAGAACGGGCGGGCACATTATCTCTCAGGCTTTGATAGCCTGTGAGCTAAAAAGGGAAAAGACGTCAAATAATTTTAACAAAATATCTTTGATTATTGAAATTATTTCATGCATTGGCATTTATTTTAGCATTTTCATAATGAAATTAAACTAGAGTGCAAAATGAATGTAATTATACCAAAAATACTCCAAGTGGTGTTTCCTAATAGAGCTTTATTTAGCAAAAACATAGTATGGGATTTACAATAATGCGGCCATTACTACAATATTTAAAATTTATTATTATTCTTTTTTAGTTTTGATCATATCTCCATAAAATTAATACTAATAATAAAATATTAACATTTCCTAAACGCAATACATAATACTAATTTTTAGTTATTTCTGCCATTGTCATCTATACAATTAAAGGATACAATATTCAATATAAATACACTATATATGCAGCAATATATATATATATATATGATTCACCAAAAAAAAAAAAAAAAAAAAAAAAAAAAAAAACTATAGTATAATACTATTAATATATGTACATATGAGAAAAAGAAAATCATTAAATAAAAATTAGTGTCGCGCAAGACCCCCCCCCCCTCTTTCTCCCACCAAAAATATCCATAATAATATTAACAAAGAGAAAAATAATATATTTGGCGTTGCATATTCAAATTTTCATTTTCAAAATTATACAATTGTAAATATAGACACAAAAACAACATATATCTATTAACTGCTTCCCCTAAAAACTTTTTTAAACAATACAACACAGGGGCCTCCCGCCTCCGTGGCCGAGTGGTTAAGGCACCACTCCGCTAATCGCTTCATAGCGTAGGAAGCAAGGCCGGCGGTGTTCGACTCCCGCCAGCTCCATTGGACACACTTTGTGGAGCTATCGGATGTAACTCTTGGTGTTGTAAAATTTCCTTGTACTTTCTCGTCTAGATTTATGTAATTGTTGAAGTCGTGTATGCGTTTCTGTGATTAAAAAAATAAATGTATATGGATCATTCGAGACGACAGCCTTGTAGCTATAGGTCACAAAGCCCACCTCCCTTCAAAGTTCAAATACAACACAACTGTTATGTTATTTTAAACAATACAACTAACTGCTTCCCCTAAAAACTTTTTTATTTCGAAGTTTTGTTACAAATTTCTTGTTATTTTAAACAAAGAAACTGCTACAATTTCTATATTATATCTGTATGTATATATACTAGTTACATTCTGAATGTAAATAATATCTGAATTTTCCCTTTTTTTATACAGGACATATAAAGAGCAGTATTTATGTAGATTGAAACTTAGCAACTAAACAAGATTTTAAAAATCATTAATTATTCCAAATTTACCATAGTAGAGTTTTTCCATTCATTAGGAAGACTCATAGTTATCGCCCACATATTTTAGTAAATTATTATCATTTGTTTTGATCATATTTCAATAAAACTGACACTATTAAACATATTCAAAATTGCGAATTCTTCCATTGTCATCTTTTCAATTATACAATATTCAATATATAGATACAATATACATGCAGCATAATATTATTAAAAAATTCAGCAAAAAATGCAGGGGTAATTAAAGCAGGGTATCTATCTCAGGATTTCATGGCCTTATTTACGTATAAGGAAAATTCTCATAATCTTCTCGTAAAAGATTTTAGTCGAAAATCAGAGCAGAATTGCTTTTACATGGCTTTACCTATACTGGTTTTCTGAGCAGTATACAGGAGATTTGAGCGAGATATTGTAAATTACAACAAAAAATACCAGAGTATAAAATTAATATATGTATAAATAAAAAATAATAATAATAAAATGAATACTGTGCATGCTAAGTATCCCCCCCCCCTCCCAAAAAACCCCATAACAATATTAACTGAAAGGGAAAAAATTAAATGTTTGGCGCTGTATATTTCAATCTGCACTTATATTAATTTATAAATCATTTTAAATTTTAATAAAGAAGATATGAACTGCTTTCTGTAAAAAAAAAAAAAAAAAATTTCGAAGTTTTGTTACCTTTTATTTGAGTTTATGAAAACTTCGCTATATTAAACAAACTACTACAATTTCTGTATTTACATAGCTACATCGAATGTACACATCTGATTTTTTCTTTTTATTATTATTACAGGGCATTAAAAAAAGGGATATATTTGTGTAGACTGAAACTCAGCACTAAAAATTATTTTAAATTCATTGATAGTTCAAAATATACCATAGTAGAGTTTCTCATTTATTAGAATTCCACATATTTCAGCAAACTATCAGCCAAAATTCACGGGTAATTAAAGTAGATAATCTCAATATGGTATGACTTGTTCAAAATACCAGTTCATTAATCCTATACTTCTGATGTCAATATCAGCATTCTTTTTTCTATGCACATATACAAAACGCACAACGATGAATGAAGTATCATACGAAATGTTTTTGAAAAGGCGGCTTTTTATGTACACTCACATTTTGTTAAAACATGTTGTTTTATTAATAATTGCGATTAAATAAAAATTAATGAAAAACACAATTAATCTCGAAGATTGCGTACGAAAGCTTCGTACGAGTGCACTGGTATTATAATAATAAAATAGAACAAAAATCATAATGAAAGAGTTTCGTAAATAATTAAGCAATCAGCTTGAATTTGCTATACTCAAACAGTAAGAGAAACGAAAGTATTCAGATTAAAAGCAAGCGTAAATGTATAGTTATTTTATTGTTGAGGGTAAAAGCCACGGCATACCTTACAGGTAAAAAAAAAATGTTAAATTTTGAATATCTTAATTAAAACAGTTTATATTATAATAACTTTGCAATTTTAAGTTGACGTTTTATCGGTGCGCTTTTTTCCGAGTGCGCTTTTCTCTGGGTGTGTTTTTCTCTGGAGCGCTTTTTCCGCCTATTGTTGACAGGCGACTAGACTCTGGCCGTCCACATTACGCAAGTCTTCTCTGATTGGCCAGAAGCTGGATGAGCATCTGGGGAGAAAACGACTTCTAACAGTAGAACTTAGACAAAATTCGGGATCCCTTTCACAGGCGGCTAAACTCTGGCCGTCCACATTACGCAAGTCTTCTCTGATTGGCCAGAAGCTGGATGAGCATCTGGGGAGAAAACGACTTCTAACAGTAGAACTTAGACAAAATTCGGGATCCCTTTCACAGGCGGCTAAACTCTGGCCGTCCACATTACGCAAGTCTTCTCTGATTGGCCGGAGCTGAAAAGAATGGCTTCTCTTTCGTTGCTGTTGTGACAAACATCAAATAACTGCTAGTAAGCTTAGATACTTTTAAATTTTCTTTCTTTTGTTTCGTGGTTCGAACATTCTCATATCCAGAATGTTGAATTTTATAATTTTAACAAAGAAAATATTGAATTTGTAAAATATATTTATTCATCAATAAATATGATATATAAATAAATTCGAAAATTATCAGTGTCTGTTCACAGAATACTGATTTTTTTTCATTCTTTCTTTCTTGTTCTTCTTCTTTTTTTTTTTTTTCTTTAATCTTATGGGTAAGATTTATAAATGAATTATTTACCTTGTCAAAATATGTCATTTGTCGAAAATTTTAATATTTTGTTAAATTTTTTAAAAAAAATAATCATAAATAACCTCTGTCTTTTTTTTTTTTTTTTTTTTTTTTTTTTTTAGCACATTTCAAAATTTCCAGTTAAAGGAATCCTGGAACCTTCTGATTTGATTTTTTGATAGACTATTTGATTATTTGATATATTATTATTTTTTTATATATACTTTTTTTTTACTTATTATTAAATGGTTTTATGAAGAAAAATGATTTAACTAAAGAAAAATGATTTAACTAAAGAAAAATTCAATTCGTATAATAAGAATTCGAAAAAAAAGAAGAAAATTTTAAAACCACACTTCTATTACAATTTTGAATTTCTTGCACCACTCTTTTTTTTTTCACAATTTTCTTCACGTGTGTTCTATAACTGTAAGGACCAGATTTCCAACTAATTAATTAGTTAAAAAATGAAATAAAAATGTCATGACAAATGTAAAAATGACTATTTTGTCCTTTTTTTTCTTGGTAAAATACATGATTTTATTAAATCAACCATATGGATTGTCCATTAAAAAAGATTGATTCATGAATTTTTGAAAAATGCATGTCGAAGTTTTAGCATTTTGATCATAGTTATATATTGAAAAACCATAGACTGAAAGAGAAAATAAAGAGCTTTAAAGATTGCAACTCTGCAAGGGAAATTTCATTTAATGTGAAATGGCAGCAATAAATCATATTGGAAGATTAATATTTTCATAATTTTTCCCAAATTAAATTGTAACCCGATTCCTCCCTTCCCTTTCCCATACGAACAATGACAAGCGTTTTCGTTAAAAAGATTATTATCTCATACCTCCTTCCTCCTTCAGAAAATCATTTAGTAATATGTCAAAAAGGTATTATAAAATATTCAAATTTTTAAAAAGTTCAAACTTTATCGAATTCTATTAACTAGAGCTCCACCAGTGACTGCTGAGAGGTTCTGCTCTCATAGCTGGCAGACGGGAGGTGCTGTGTTCAAACCCCTGTTGCGCTCGTCTGCCTAACCGTTCGGAGTTTTTCTTCGAACTTTTAGTAAATACGGGTTAGAATCCCTAAGAAAGACCCCCCGCTGGTCTATATGCCTAGTGCAGGGAATCGGTCGTAAAAAATAACCAACTAACCATCTATTAACTGGAAAATTTAAAATGAGCTTACAAAAAAAAAAAAAAAAAAAATAGAATAGAATACGATGATTATTTTTAAACGGCTGGTGGTAATCTTGACAAAATATTCAACATTTACGACAGTTGGTCTATTTTAACAAATGTTACAACAGTAAAGGATAGGTAAACAGGAAAAAAGGTAAATCATTCATTAAAATGAATACTCTAAAGAAAAGCCTTCTGAGGGGAAGTAAAAAATCAGTATTTCGTGAAGAGACACAGATAACTTCCGAATATATTTATATGTAATATTTATTGTCGAATAAATATATATATATAAATATATTGCAGAATTGACAAATCTACTTATTTTTTTTATTTTAAGTCTGTTAAAAAATATATTATAATATTAAAATATGAAGCCATAAAAATATTTTTTACAGATTTATATAACAAAGATTTTTATATAAATAACAGCCATTGCTATGGTTTTTTTATTATTATTGAAAATAATTCATTTTTTCCAAATTCGGTGTTTTCTTTGTTTAAATTATAAAATTCAACATTCTATATTTATAATTTTAATGATTAATAATAAATTCTGAATAATAAATGCAAGCGAAAAGTGAAAGCTACACAAATAACGTATTACTATTTCCTCTTTTTCTCTACTGGTGAAAGGGATACAGGCGACTAGACTCTGGCCGTCCACATTACGCAAGTCTTCTCTGATTGGCCAGTAGCTGGATGAGCATCTGGGGAGAAAACGACTTCTAACAGTAGAACTTAGGCAAAATTCGGGATCCCTTTCACCAGTAGAGAAAAAGAGGAAATAGTAATACGTTATTTGTGTAGCTTTCACTTTTCGCTTGCATTTATTATTCAGAATTTATTATTAATCAATTATAAATATAGAATGTTGAATTTTATAATTTAAACAAAGAAAACACCGAATTTGGAAAAAATGAGTTATTTTCAATAATAATAAAAAAACCATAGCAATGGCTGTTATTTATATAAAAATCTTTGTTATATAAATCTGTAAAAAATATTTTTATGGCTTCATATTTTAATATTATAATATATTTTTTAACAGACTTAAAATAAAAAAAATAAGTAGATTTGTCAATTCTGCAATATATTTATATATTTATATTTATTCGACAATAAATATTACATATAAATATATTCGGAAGTTATCTGTGTCTCTTCACGAAATACTGATTTTTTACTTCCCCTCAGGAGGCTTTTCTTTAGAGTATTCATTTTAATGAATGATTTACCTTTTTTCCTGTTTACCTATCCTTTACTGTTGTAACATTTGTTAAAATAGACCAACTGTCGTAAATGTTGAATATTTTGTCAAGATTACCACCAGCCATTTAAAAATAATCATCGTATTCTATTCTATTTTTTTTTTTTTTTTTGTAAGCTCATTTTAAATTTTCCAGTTAATAGATGGTTAGTTGGTTATTTTTTACGACCGATTCCCTGCACTAGGCATATAGACCAGCGGGGGGTCTTTCTTAGGGATTCTAACCCGTATTTACTAAAGGTTCGAAGAAAAACTCCGAACGGTTAGGCAGACGAGCGCAACAGGGGTTTGAACACAGCACCTCCCGTCTGCCAGCTATGAGAGCAGAACCTCTCAGCAGTCACTGGTGGAGCTCTAGTTAATAGAATTCGATAAAGTTTGAACTTTTTAAAAATTTGAATATTTTATAATACCTTTTTGACATATTACTAAATGATTTTCTGAAGGAGGAAGGAGGTATGAGATAATAATCTTTTTAACGAAAACGCTTGTCATTGTTCGTATGGGAAAGGGAAGGGAGGAATCGGGTTACAATTTAATTTGGGAAAAATTATGAAAATATTAATCTTCCAATATGATTTATTGCTGCCATTTCACATTAAATGAAATTTCCCTTGCAGAGTTGCAATCTTTAAAGCTCTTTATTTTCTCTTTCAGTCTATGGTTTTTCAATATATAACTATGATCAAAATGCTAAAACTTCGACATGCATTTTTCAAAAATTCATGAATCAATCTTTTTTAATGGACAATCCATATGGTTGATTTAATAAAATCATGTATTTTACCAAGAAAAAAAAGGACAAAATAGTCATTTTTACATTTGTCATGACATTTTTATTTCATTTTTTAACTAATTAATTAGTTGGAAATCTGGTCCTTACAGTTATAGAACACACGTGAAGAAAATTGTGAAAAAAAAAAGAGTGGTGCAAGAAATTCAAAATTGTAATAGAAGTGTGGTTTTAAAATTTTCTTCTTTTTTTTCGAATTCTTATTATACGAATTGAATTTTTCTTTAGTTAAATCATTTTTCTTTAGTTAAATCATTTTTCTTCATAAAACCATTTAATAATAAGTAAAAAAAAAGTATATATAAAAAAATAATAATATATCAAATAATCAAATAGTCTATCAAAAAATCAAATCAGAAGGTTCCAGGATTCCTTTAACTGGAAATTTTGAAATGTGCTAAAAAAAAAAAAAAAAAAAAAAAAAAAAAAGACAGAGGTTATTTATGATTATTTTTTTTTTTTAATTTAACAAAATATTAAAATTTTCGACAAATGACATATTTTGACAAGGTAAATAATTCATTTATAAATTTTACCCATAAGATTAAAGAAAAAAAAAAGAAGAAGAACAAGAAAGAAAGAATGAAAAAAAAATCAGTATTCTGTGAACAGACACTGATAATTTTCGAATTTATTTATATATCATATTTATTGATGAATAAATATATTTTACAAATTCAATATTTTCTTTGTTAAAATTATAAAATTCAACATTCTAGATATGAGAATGTTCGAACCACGAAACAAAAGAAAGAAAATTTAAAAGTATCTAAGCTTACTAGCAGTTATTTGATGTTTGTCACAACAGCAACGAAAGAGAAGCCATTCTTTTCAGCTCCGGCCAATCAGAGAAGACTTGCGTAATGTGGACGGCCAGAGTTTAGCCGCCTGTCTATCGTTGTATTCATGCTATGTCAAGTACTATGTATATAGTAAAAAATTCAATCTCCCACATGCAAAATTAACTGAGTTTTGATGCTAATGAATTTTGTGACATTTCAAAGCTTTTCATCAATAAAAACACCAATAAGTGTTTCCGCTAATAATATTTTCCATTTTTAGTGTCAGAAAGCTCCGAAATTTCATTAAAAAAAAAAGGTTCTAATTTACGAGTTTCGAAGAGGTATTTTCAATGGAAATAAAAATAAGCATACCATAAGACAAAACGACAGACCTTGGATAAATCATGATAAGGGGGTGCAAACACGAAAGGGCAGAACCAAATGTCCTTGAAAGAATACGTAATTTTGATGCAATTGCATTTTTTTTTTTTTTTTTTTTTTTTTTTTTTCAAATTTGTGAATGAAGAGTACATTTATGATGTAATGTTTTATTGATGGAGGCATTTCGATATTTTGTGTTTTAGGGTTCAAGAACATGCAAAACCGTCTATATGAAAAATTGTAGCTGCGTAAATATTTATTTAATTAATTTTTCTGAAACTGTCAAGCAATGCAGTTCCTAGTTGCCGTGGCGTGGGATTTTGCCCCCTAAATCAAAGTTCGTTTCGATAGATTTTCATTTAAAAATATATAAAATCCTACAAATTCGAGAGTGTACGCTGTCGAAGGTAGCAGTACCCCCCAGCATTAGGTTCGTTTGGATTTTTTTTTTAAATATAAAATGAAAACAGATCGGAGCGTACGTAGCACCCCCCCCCCTCCCCCCCGGCGTACGCTGCCGAAGGCAGTGGGGCCTTCGACTCTAGGGTCGTTTGGATATATTTTCGTTAAAAAATATAAATTCATATCAATCCGAGGATGTACATTGTCGAAGGCAGTGTGGCCCAACATTAGGTTCGTTTGGAAAGATTTTCATTTAAAAATATACATAATTGAACACTAATTTTAGATATATTTGAGATTATTATCGCGAGCCTAGGCAACAGTGGGCCTATATATATATATATATATATATATTCAATAAAAAATAAATAAATATCAGAGAATAATTTTAATATATATGCAAATTAAAAAGATGAAATCATCCTATAAAAATGAAAGCAATATTGCTGATCTCAGTGTAGTAGCCTCATCTAACAAAATCTCAACACCTAACAAGGAAAAAAAAGGGAGGAGAGAGGAAATAGGTTGTTCTAGACATATCACGCGGTATAGTGAAGTGACATTTTCTGAGTTTGTCGTGCTATTTTCTAAATGCACCTAATTGTTTCAAATGTATGCTCACATTATGCGAATACTACAGGTCTGCGGCCGAAATTTCCAGGCCTGGCCCGATCTGCAGAAAAAAAATTTCCCCGACCCGATTCGTTATAAAAGTTAAAAGTTCGACCCGATCCTGGCCCGGTATAATGACTAAAAGTCAAATACAGTCACATCAATTCAAAAATGCTACACCTCCCAAATTTATTTCTGCCTATGCCCAGTTAAACTACCATATTGATTTATTTTAATGAATCTCTACTTGTTTGTAAATGTCTGAGTTATCATTAAAATCTTTAGTCCATGTTCCATGGCTTGGAGACTTAAAAATCTGAAAAATGCTATACAGCAAAATCATCTCAACACGGAATCGCATAGGAGAAAAGAAAAATCCGTTATAGACAGGTACTCTGTTTATCATGTACGTCGTCTACTATAAATGTATTATACTCTTTTTTTTCACGAATTATTATATATTTTCTATCTTGCATGGATCAACACATTTTTTCCGTAGACCGGATTCCGTCATAGACATGTTCCTTTTCATAAGTTTTACTACACTTTAATTTTTTGCCTAGAAATATATGTCATATTCTTAAAAAAAATTCAATTGTAGAATAATGTCGATATAAAAATATCTGCCTATTTTTTACAAAAAATATTGGAGCAGGCCAAATTTTACGGATTTTTATACAGGGCAGGCCGGGCCAAATGATATACATACGGTTTCGCGGTTTGGGTTGAAACCAGGCGTGAAATTTCGTCCTATACAGACCTCTAGTAAGCCCTGAAAAAAAGAAGTCTGGTCCGGCCCGGGCGTAAAAAGAAACGCTTCGTTAAAAAGTAAGGCCCGAGAAACCCTTCCCCGAAAAGAGCAAAGACTAGGCCCGGCCATCCCGAGTCTCGCGAATAAAAATAGACTTGAACCCGGCTCGCGGACTGGGCCGGGTTCCGGCTTCACACCCATGCAGATCTCTAGCGGATACACTGTGCTATTCACATACATGCTATGCCGTTTTCTGATTGTCCTGTGCTGTTATTAGTGTTTAGAATAAGTAATATACAAAAATAAATGCAGCTTATTTTAAAATTAATCTAAATATAATAACCAACGATACCATTTAAAATTATATTTCGCATTACGCTCAGGTAATAGTCATTTGCCAAATACAAATATGCAATTTTCAAATGGTATACACTCTCAGAAATAAAACACTCAATTTTGACGATTCCGTAATCCTCAGGCCTCATTTCCTTATTTTTGACAATCATTTCGTCACAGAGTCACGTGGTTTTTGACGAAACACGAATCCTCAAATATCTTGACGAAAGTGTTTCCTCGCTGTCAAAAATAAAACTCTCACTTTTGACGATTCCGCAATTCTTGAGCTATATTTCGTCATTTTTGACAATCATTCCGTCTAGAAATTAAATGATTTTTAATGAAATGGAAAATCTCAAATATTTGACAAAAATATTTCCGCATTCCCGGCCAGATTATTTTTGTTACAAAATCGTTCAGAAAAAAAAAAAAAAAAAAAAATTACACGAAAGTATTAAATTTACGATATATTAATGAAAACAGAAACAAAAATATTTCATCCTTGGGGGCCGCTATAACACGAATGTACCAAATTTCTACTTTATTTTTTACATCTGATAATTTGCGTCTATCCTTTTTGTAAAGATTTTATGCATTTCTATTGCCTATTCAAAGATAAATTTTTCTGAAGTTACAGAATTTCGTTAAAAACGCTTAAAAATTCATCTAAAGTTATAGAATTTCGTTAAAAACGGTTAAAATAGAAAACTACGAACATCATTTGGGCCATTTTCGACCGAAAGCATCAACATTTTCCCAATGGTTTAAAAAAAAAAAAATCACAATTTTAGGAGTTCTTTTTTATTTAAGAAATATATTCATATAACAATCAAATTTAAAATATGTATAACTGACCCTTTCCCCTCTATAAACAGTAATCTTATCCGCTAAAATTGATGAACTCGCCTCCAAAATATGCACTTCAAAATTAATTATTTCTGATCAACAAATTAAGTAGAGCATATTTTAATCATTCATTGAACAAAGGAAAATTTCTCTAATAAATTATATTAATCAAGCCATTTTCTAATTATTTATTAACCATAGAAAAACCATAATAATAATCTAGCCTTATTAATTAAAACATGCAGAAGTTATAACAGCACCGATTTGTTTGTTTGTTTATTGAGAACATACATCTGACTTGTGTGCTTGACATCAAGTGCCCGCTTATAAGTCATCGTCAATATACAGGGACGAGATAGCCACAAGGAAATTTACAACACCAGAGACAGAGAGTTACATCGGGTAGCTCCACAAAGTGTGTGCAATGGAGCTGGCGGGAGTCGAACCCGCCGACCTGACTCCTACGCTCACAAGCGATTAGCGGAAGCGATTTTACAAACCATCACGCGTATAGCGATTGTAGGCGTAGTCGAATGATGATTGGCTAAAGATGGTTACGTAGTTGTTGAGGGGAGGAGTTAAAGCGTATTTAATGAACAAGTGTATTAAAAGCTAGTAATCTTGTGTCAGATCTTGTATGGTGGTTAAAGCACCAGGCTCGTAATTTTGATGTATCAAGTTGTGTCCTTTCCAATTTTTAGAGTTTTGCTTTGATCTTTATTGAATTAGTTAATAAAGAATATTTATTAACAGTGCTTCTTAAGCATTGATATAAAGATCAGTTGATCTTTATCAATTGCTCTGCAATATTTTATTATCAATTAGATAATTAAATTTTAATTAGAAATAAGTTCAACAATGTTAAATTATAATTATAATTAAGGTAAATAAAAATTACAATTTTTATTACATACAATAAAATTTAATATCAGATAATTTCAAGAATTAAATTAAATTTTAATTCATATAAGCTATTTTTTAATAACTATACGAACATTTATTAAAATGCAATAACTCCTAAACTTTCATTAATTTTTTTTTATTAGAACTTTAGTAACAGATGATTATCAAATTAGCAGAATTAACTAATTAAAGTTTTCATCTTTTAAAATTAAGCATTATTCTTAAAAATCTCTATTAATTTACTAAAATTCTTTTTACGAATTACTGGTTTATCTGTAGTGATAAAGTTGTGGAAGATTACCATATTTAAAGTTTTTTTTTTCTATTATTTTATTATTTAAATTTTTGATTATTATTTTTATTTAAATAAGTATAATTAATATTAATTAATATTTTTATTTAAATATATACATTTAATATTAATAAGTATTATTATTTAAACGTATAATTAATATAAATAAATGTTATTATTTAAATATATAATTAATATAAATAAATATTATTATTTAAATATATAATTAATATTATTATTAAAATACTAGGGGGCCTACACCCTGCGAGCTACGCTCGCCAACCCCCGCTCAGACTTCGAGGCCTCTAAAAACATGACAGCGTGCTTTGTTTTAAAAATATTGATAAATCTGTAATTGGGTTGTCATGCTTTTAACGTTTTAATGGGGGCATTTTTTTATTATCATGGCCTCATACACAGCTGTTGCGACAACATTAAGAACCACGGTATTGAAAAGTACTATGTTATAGACATTTTCAGTAACAGGTTTTAATTTTCTCTCTATTTTAGTGCACCATCATGCATATTTTCATGTTATTTTAAATATGTAAATTATTTATTTTAATTAATATGTATATACGAATTTTCTAATAATTATTTATCATACAAACTTAATTAAATACCAGAGGGCCCGTGCGAAGATTTCGCACTGAAATCTAATATTTTTTAGGTACTTCTCTATTATCTCGTCGATCACTTTTCATAACAAAAAATTACCGCCAAACTGTAAGATTAAACGCCAAAAATGCAGTCGCATTTACTTGATGTCAGAATCATTATGCGTGTTTGTTACGTCATCTAGTGGTTTTACATTCGACATTTGCGTGTATTTTTCATTATGTTTTACTGATTTGGTAGTTATTTTATTAATTAAAATAACAATTGTGTCCTTAAATTCTTATATATATATATTTTTTTATATTCCAATGCAACGTTCTCCCGTTTATTTGGCGATAGTTTTTTGTTATGAAAAGTGGTCGACGGGATAATAGAGAAGTATCATTTTTTATCAATATGTAATATTTATTAGATGCAGGTTTAAACTTCTAAAGAAAAAGCGAGGATAAAAATATCTGCAAACAACATTTAGCTGTTAGTCAAGCCAGAATATCATCTAATTTATTCCATCAAAGTTAGACTGAAAACTGATCCAAGATTGCTAAAGGCACGCGCGAGAAAAAAAAAATAACAATCGTATTTTGACTGCATTAGAGGATGACGTCATCCGCTTCGGGAAAAACATGGGACTTAGAAATATAAATCTAAACATTTCAATTTCAATTTCGCTTTTTAATCATAAGTATATAAAATAAACCCGTGCGGTGTTTTTTATAATAATTGCTGAGCATCATATAATGTGGTATTTTATTTTTTTGGCAACAATAATTTCAGGAAAACCTTTCATTTCATTTATGAAAAATATGCCGAATTAATTTTTAATTTTCAGAAAATTTTAATCAAAAACATGTTTTAACGAATTGTTAAGTGGGCTATGTCAGAAGCCGGTTCTAAAACCTTTCATATGGTATCTCATTCGTTGTTCTGCGTTTCATATTTTCTTAGAAAAAGGGATGTTGACAGGAGAAATAATATATAAGGATTTTGTGCATGCATGCCTGCATTTATTCGGCATCAATTGATGAGATATTTAAACAAATTTGCTATCCGCGATAATTTTACACCATGTTATGTCACTTGAATATTGTCCATAAGAAAATCGAGTACTTTTCCAGTATAGGATCCTTTGCTTTTAGGTTTGGCGTAATTTGAGTTTCAAAAATTAATAGATTCGTTAATATACATATATTTGTTGCCAAAAGTTATGAAAACAAACCCAATGAACTTTTGGTGCTTTTCTATTATAGGGGTCTTGACGCTTTTTTAAAAAGCTTGGCGCAATTCGGACATCAGAAAGTGAGATTTGGTGCCAAATGACATACACAGCCATGGAAACAAATTCGACGATTTTTTTGTTTATATGCGTATTTTAATTATACGTATATTATATATATATATATATATATATATATATATATATATATATATATATATATATAAATTACTTCTGATTATATATAAAATAGGATAAGTGACATTTTACGCTAAGCAAATTGTATAAATATTGAAAAATTGCTTCTGCATACGAAATGACAAAGTGAATAGGTTGACAGAAAGTATGTTGCCAAATTTCCTTTTCCGCCAAGGCTATTTTCTCTGTTTCGTCAAGGCCCCATATACTGGAAAAGCACCGAACTTTTATGCTTGTTTATACATGTATATATACAATTTATTTATAATTGTCTTTCAATTTACCTCTTTTTGTACATAAAAATAGATAAATGGCTTCTTTATATTAAATAAATTGTATAAATATCGAAATAATTGCTTGTGTATATCAAAAAGCGAATAGATTGTTAGAAAACATGTTGCCGAATTTCAATTCATTGCCAAGGTCACTTTCTATATCTCGCGAAGGCCCCTAAATTGGAAAAGTAACGAAAATCATTTTAATATATAACGTAATTTACACCTTAAGTGTGTTTCGAGTATAGTAATTTAATTATTTGTAGTTTTTTCTTCTCTTTGTTATTTATGTGTAAACGTATAATTCATTATTAAAAAAAGTAATGCTAATGAAATAGTCATTTGTTTTAAACTTTAATAGCATTTCTCTAATATATAGGGAGCATTTTTTCCTTGCTGCCAATAAAAGAGAGAAAGGAATAAATGTCATTTTACCATAATTGATGTCATATTCTCATTCAAATTGGAAAGAAAACCAAGCAGGATATTTTATTCTCCTTGCGTTCAGTTGGGCAATTATTATTTTATATATTCGTTTCAAATATCCGAATTAGTGATTTTATAAATTCGTTTAATTAAATTTTACAAAAAAATAACAAAATGATATCAATAAATAATAATTACTATTAATTCCTTTTTGCCCCTTTCTTTTGCGTTTACATAAATGACGTCATTTGGACGAATTTATTCAAAATATTTTCAGTTTATAAATTAAATTAAATGCTGACAGACAATTGAATCCTGACGATAGAAATGTGTTTTTTTTTTCCAAATTTTCCTGAAAAACATAATTTAATTACAATCTTGTCTTCATTATCGATTGAAATAAAAGATAAATTCAATTTCAGTTTGAAAATGACGAATAAAAAGAAATCAATAATACCTATCGTGATCCTTTTCAATTTTTTCCTCTTTTTTGTCACAAAAAAAAACTGAGTAATTAGTTGCCATCATTACAGAAATGTCATTAAAATTAGAAAAAAATTAATATCTCGAAAACTAATTCCACTTTCAAAATTCTATTACCAGTTTTGATATCCGCGGATTTTTATGGACAATTGGTATTAATTTCACCATCAAGCGTTTAATATTGTATTAAAAATAGCCCTGAAACATAATCAGTCGTTTAATCAGTCGTTTCATAAAATCGTTTCATAAATTCGTTTCATAAAATCGTTTCACAAATTCGTTTCATTAGGATTTTATATATATAGGGTAGATATAATTGATATTATTATTAAAATATATAATTGATATTTTTACGTAAAGGTTTGTTATACATTCTCTTGTGATTAATTAGCAAGATATAAACTATGAGAAAAATAAACCAATCTGTGTTAAAGAGAAACTTGGGTTTTTTAGACATACCTTGAAATATGATCTTATGTTTCGGTTGATACACTTCGTACAAGCCCAAACATTACATGTATGTTAATGTTATTTGTTATTAATAATGTGTAATAGAAACAAAACTTTTTTGGTTAAACTATTAAAATCCGGAAGCTAGGACTTTTTGTTTTTATTTCTGTTTCTTCTTCCTTTTTTTTTTTTTTTTTTTTTTTTTTTTTGTATATGTCGTCTACATCAGTAGTCTTTTTTTTTTTTTTTTTTGGTATATGTCGTCTACATCAGTAATATATATTTTAATGTCATCGTGATCTCAAGAATTTTGTGAAAACTGGAATAGCAGAAAATCATACACAGGGATTGTGTTGATTTCAAGATTTTACATGTTAATTTTGGTACATTTAGGCTAAAAACAATAACAACCAAACTAAATTATTATAAATAGATTAAATAAAGCATACAATGGCATCATTTCACAACTGTATTGCAAATAATAATAGTGAAAGTAAAGGAGATAAATCTATCTAACACTAGTAATAATAAATATAGTTATCATTATTTTTATTTTGCAGAAAATAAATGTTGAATGATTAATTGCTTATTGATTAAAAAAAATGTTGAATGATTAATTGCTTATTTTACGAACAGATGGCGCCACTACACATTTTGTGAGCATTATTATTACATATTGGAGGGTTTATGTTTTGTAATAAACCATTTAAATAAAAAAATAAATTTACATGTGTATGTGTATTTTCAACGACTTAGAAGTTGTATGGATTTTAGGCGTTCAAGTGTAATTTGTATAGCTTTTTAAATTATTTAAATACTGAATGAGATTTTTTTTTTCAGTTAAATTTTGCAGTGGATGCATGCAATGATTGCAAGTTTTTAATTGTAAAAAGAAAAAATAATTCCAAAATTAAATAAATTTGTATGAAAATTTTGTATTTTACGCTGTCTTGACTTAAAGATATGAAGGAAATAGTTTGTTTAATAAACCTTTAAGTTCAGTAAAAAATTTAAAACTATATATAAATTTGAAATCTTCATTTCTTAAGTATATATTGATTTTATGAAATAAATAACTATATAAAAATCTGAAAACTGCATTGCTTAAGTATATGTTGATTTTATGAAATAGCACAGTTCAAAAAATTTTTAACAACCAAGTAATTTTATTTTCTTTATTAATTAAACATTCAGAAAGCTAACATTTATTTGCTGTGCTTTCAGTTTATTCTTGTGAAATAATGTTTAATATGTTTTTCTTTGTTTAATTCTAGCTAATTGTAGATAGTATTTACTATAAATAAAATTTTAAATAAAAACTACAAAAAAATGCAAACATGTCATCTTTATTTGAAAATTGGAAGTTATAGATTATAGATATTAAAGAATATAATAATTTATAAATTAAATATGTTTAACTTCATGTAAGGTTTGTTATGTATCAATAAATTATGCTGGACGTAAAGTTTTTTTTCCCTTAAAAAATGTACACAAGCTACTACAAATTTAAATTAGTTTTCATCAACCTTTACAATTAAAATATCAGTTTTATTTAAAAAAAAAAAAAAAAAAAAAAAAAAAAAAAAAGTTGAATTAGATAATGAGCTCTGAAAATACAAGAGCTAGAAGTATTTTATCTGCTGTTTCAAATTATACTTGTACATATGGATTGTTTTCTTTTAATTGGATTAAGTTAATAAATTTTTGTTAGACACGTTTAATATGTCCTAAGAATCATTATAAATAAAGCAAACATGAATATGCAAGATCAGACTCTCTTATGAATCTTCAACGAAATGCAAAATATCCTCTTCAAGCGCATTAAGCTCCTCCTACATCTTCTCGGGCAGTCGACCAATCACCATTCGACATCGTCTCCAATCGCACTACGCGTGATGTTTTGTAAAATCGCGTAGCTGGGTAAATATTTATTTAATTAATTTTTCTGAAACTGTCAAGCTATGCAGTTCCTAGTTGCCGTGGCGGGGGATTTTGCCCCCTAAATCAAAGTTCGTTTCGATAGATTTTCATTTAAAAATATATAAAATCCTACAAATTCGAGAGTGTACGCTGTCTAAGGTAGCAGTACCCCCCAGCATTAGGTTCGTTTGGATTTTTTTTTTTAAATATAAAATGAAAACAGATCGGAGCGTACGTAGCACCCCCCCTTCCCCCCGGCGTACGCTGCCGAAGGCAGTTGGGCCCTCGACTCTAGGGTCGTTTGGATATATTTTCGTTAAAAAATATAAATTCATATCAATCCGAGGATGTACACTGTCGAAGGCAGTGTGGCCCAACATTAGGTTCGTTTGGAAAGATTTTCATTTAAAAATATAAATAATTGAACACTAATTTTAGATACATTTGAGATTATTATCGCGAGCCTAGGCAACAGTGGGCCTATATATATATATATATATATATTCAATAAAAAATAAATAAATATCAGAGAATAATTTTAATATATATGCAAATTAAAAAGATGAAATCATCCTATAAAAATGAAAGCAATATTGCTGATCTCAGAGTAGTAGCCTCATCTAACAAAATCTCAACACCTAACAAGGAAAAAAAAAGGGAGGAGAGAGAAAATAGGTTGTTCTAGACATATCACGCGGTATAGTGAAGTGACATTTTCTGAGTTTGTCGTGCTATTTTGTAAATGCACCTAATTGTTTCAAATGTATGCTCACATTATGCGAATACTACAGGTCTGCGGCCGAAATTTCCAGGCCTGGCCCGATCTGCAGAAAAAAAATTTCCCCGACCCGACTCGTTATAAAAGTTAAAAGTTCGACCCGATCCTGGCCTGGTATAATGACTAAAAGTCAAATACAGTCACATCAATTCAAAAATGCTACACCTCCCAAATTTATTTCTGCCTATGCCCAGTTAAACTACCATATTGATTTATTTTAATGAATCTCTACTTGTTTGTAAATGTCTGAGTTATCATTAAAATCTTTAGTCCATGTTCCATGGCTTGGAGACTTAAAAATCTGAAAAATGCTATACAGCAAAATCATCTCAACACGGAATCGCATAGGAGAAAAGAAAAATCCGTTATAGACAGGTACTCTGTTTATCATGTACGTCGTCTACTATAAATGTATTATACTCTTTTTTTTCACGAATTATTATATATTTTCTATCTTGCATGGATCAACACATTTTTTCCGTAGACCGGATTCCGTCATAGACATGTTCCTTTTCATAAGTTTTACTACACTTTAATTTTTTGCCTAGAAATATATGTCATATTCTTAAAAAAAATTCAATTGTAGAATAATGTCGATATAAAAATATCTGCCTATTTTTTACAAAAAATATTGGAGCAGGCCAAATTTTACGGATTTTTATACAGGGCAGGCCGGGCCAATTGATATACATACGGTTTCGCGGTTTGGGTTGAAACCAGGCGTGAAATTTCGTCCTATACAGACCTCTAGTAAGCCCTGAAAAAAAGAAGTCTGGTCCGGCCCGGGCGTAAAAAGAAACGCTTCGTTAAAAAGTAAGGCCCGAGAAACCCTTCCCCGAAAAGAGCAAAGACTAGGCCCGGCCATCCCGAGTCTCGCGAATAAAAATAGACTTGAACCCGGCTCGAGGACTGGGCCGGGTTCCGGCTTCACACCCATGCAGATCTCTAGCGGATACACTGTGCTATTCACATACATGCTATGCCGTTTTCTGATTGTCCTGTGCTGTTATTAGTGTTTAGAATAAGTAATATACAAAAATAAATGCAGCTTATTTTAAAATTAATCTAAATATAATAACCAACGATACCATTTAAAATTATATTTCGCATTACGCTCAGGTAATAGTCATTTGCCAAATACAAATATGCAATTTTCAAATGGTATACACTCTCAGAAATAAAACACTCAATTTTGACGATTCCGTAATCCTCAGGCCTCATTTCCTTATTTTTGACAATCATTTCGTCACAGAGTCACGTGGTTTTTGACGAAACGCGAATCCTCAAATATCTTGACGAAACTGTTTCCTCGCTGTCAAAAATAAAACTCTCACTTTTGACGATTCCGCAATTCTTGAGCTATATTTCGTCATTTTTGACAATCATTCCGTCTAAAAATTAAATGATTTTTAATGAAATGGAAAATCTCAAATATTTGACAAAAATATTTCCGCATTCCCGGCCAGATTATTTTTGTTACAAAATCGTTCAGAAAAAAAAAAAAAAAATTACACGAAAGTATTAAATTTACGATATATTAATGAAAACAGAAACAAAAATATTTCATCCTTGGGGGCCGCTATAACACGAATGTACCAAATTTCTACTTTATTTTTTACATTTGATAATTTGCGTCTATCCTTTTTGTAGAGATTTTATGCATTTCTATTGCCTATTCAAAGATAAATTTTTCTGAAGTTACAGAATTTCGTTAAAAACGCTTAAAAATTCATCTAAAGTTACAGAATTTCGTTAAAAACGGTTAAAATAGAAAAATACGAACATCATTTGGTCCATTTTCGACCGAAAGCATCAACATTTTCCCAATGGTTTAAAAAAAAAAAAATCACAATTTTAGGAGTTCTTTTTTATTTAAGAAATATATTCATATAACAATCAAATTTAAAATATGTATAACTGACCCTTTCCCCTCTATAAACAGTAATCTTATCCGCTAAAATTGATGAACTCGCCTCCAAAATATGCACTTCAAAATTAATTATTTCTGATCAACAAATTAAGTAGAGCATATTTTAATCATTCATTGAACAAAGGAAAATTTCTCTAATAAATTATATTAATCAAGCCATTTTCTAATTATTTATTAACCATAGAAAAACCATAATAATAATCTAGCCTTATTAAATAAAACATGCAGAAGTTATAACAGCACCGATTTGTTTGTTTGTTTATTGAGAACATACATCTGACTTGTGTGCTTGACATCAAGCACAGATTAAATATATTCCACCAGATAGGACACTTCCATAAGCTCAATGGTAACCGAATCGCACCTTCAGAGCCCCTAGTGACAACAGTCGCAAACGTTCCGCGCGTGTCGCCACAGGTAGGTATCACTTATCTTATTTGTATAGTATCTATCTTTTTTTTATGTAAATGCGTCGCCGCAGTTTGTTATTGTTTAAAACATCGAACATATTTTATTTTATCATACAAATACTTACAAATATACATATTTACACGAGTTTCTTACAGATTTACACCTTTTTCTTAATAATTTAAACTGAGAAACTGTCGTGTCGATATTAAATAAACAAAACTGCCAACAGGCACATGTGACCATGACAATCTGACAGTTTATAGATCGCGCGCGTGTGCGTTAGTTCTTGACTGTGCTCAGTAGTGGCGCTTGTATCGCGCCGGTTCGGGTTTTCGCTCCACTGTCAAATCTGTATGACTATATTTAATCTGTGACATCAAGTGCCCGCTTATAAGTCATCGTCAATATACAGGGACGAGATAGCCACAAGGAAATTTACAACACCAGAGACAGAGAGTTACATCCGACAGCTCCACAAAGTGTGTGCAATGGAGCTGGCGGGAGTCGAACCCACCGACCTGACTCCTACGCTCACAAGCGATTAGCGGAATGGTGTCTTATAACCACTCGGCCACGGAGGCCCCAACAGCACCGATAAAAATACAATCTGCTTTCTAAAAATATAAACACACATCAACATCCCGTAAATACATTTAAAATCATATAAATCCGAAGTCCTGCTGGCATAATGGTTAAAGCCTTTGTCTGCCAAGCTAAAAGTCGCGCGTTCGAACAACGCCCCCTAGAGATAATAGACGGCTTGCATTGACGTCACGTTGCTATTAGCAACGACTGATACTACTGCATCTGGAGCACACACAGAATGTCAGAACTCCCCGTTTGCTGTCAAAAGCACGTGTTATCTTTCTGTTTAATTTAGATCTTTCTTATTTTTATTATTATAGTGCAAATAAGTCTAATAAATCAAATGCAGAAATATGCACTTCATATTTAAAAACACATTTATTACAAAAAGGATAGACGCAAATTATCAGATGTAAAAAATAAAGTAGAAATTTGGTACATTCGTGTTATAGCGGCCCCCAAGGGTGAAATATTTTTGTTTCTGTTTTCATTAATATATCGTAAATTTAATACTTTCGTGTAATTTTTTTTTTTTTTTCTGAACGATTTTGTAACAAAAATAATCTGGCCGGGAATGTGGAAATATTTTTGTCAGAGCACCACATTCGCCTTATATTTGGGCGCCATTTGAAGCGATGCCGCACATGTGACGTCATGTGCAAGCCGTCTATGCGATTTTACAAACCATCACGCGTATAGTGATTGTAGGCGTAGTCGAATGATGATTGGCTAAAGATGGTTACATAGTTGTTGAGGGGAGGAGTTAAAGCGTATTAAATGAACAAGTGTATTAAAAGCTAGTAATCTTGTGTCAGATCTTGTATGGTGGTTAAAGCACCAGGCTCGTAATTTTGATGTATCAAGTTGTGTCCTTTCCAATTTTTAGAGTTTTGCTTTGATCTTTATTGAATTAGTTAATAAAGAATATTTATTAACAGTGCTTCTTAAGCATTGATATAAAGATCAGTTGATCTTTATCAATTGCTCTGCAATATTTTATTGTCAATTAGATAATTAAATTTTAATTAGAAATAAGTTCAACAATGTTAAATTATAATTATAATTAAGGTAAATAAAAATTACAATTTTTATTACATACAATAAAATTTAATATCAGATAATTTCAAGAATTAAATTAAATTTTAATTCATATAAGCTATTTTTTAATAACTATACGAACATTTATTAAAATGCAATAACTCCTAAACTTTCATTAATTTTTTTTATTAGAACTTTAGTAACAGATGATTATCAAATTAGCAGAATTAATTAATTAAAGTTTTCATCTTTTAAAATTAAGCATTATTCTTAAAAATCTCTATTAATTTACTAAAATTCTTTTTACGAATTACTGGTTTATCTGTAGTGATAAAGTTGTGGAAGATTACCATATTTAAAGTTTTTTTTTTCTATTATTTTATTATTTAAATTTTTGATTATTATTTTTATTTAAATAAGTATAATTAATATTAATTAATATTTTTATTTAAATATATACATTTAATATTAATAAGTATTATTATTTAAACGTATAATTAATATAAATAAATGTTATTATTTAAATATATAATTAATATAAATAAATATTATTATTTAAATATATAATTAATATTATTATTAAAATATATAATTGATATTATTATTAAAATATATAATTGATATTTTTACGTAAAGGTTTGTTATACATTCTCTTGTGATTAATTAGCAAGATATAAACTATGAGAAAAATAAATCAATCTGTGTTAAAGAGAAACTTGGGTTTTTTAGACATACCTTGAAATATGATCTTATGTTTCGGTTGATACACTTCGTACAAGCCCAAACATTACATGTATGTTAATGTTATTTGTTATTAATAATGTGTAATAGAAA
This sequence comes from Maratus michaelseni, assembly GCA_963931845.1. Taxonomy (NCBI): domain Eukaryota; kingdom Metazoa; phylum Arthropoda; class Arachnida; order Araneae; family Salticidae; genus Maratus; species Maratus michaelseni. Next base: position 93,604,991 of record OZ007589.1, on the reverse strand, counting down.
CAAAACTTTTTTGGTTAAACTATTAAAATCCGGAAGCTAGGACTTTTTGTTTTTATTTCTGTTTCTTCTTTCTTTTTTTTTTTTTTTTTTTTTTTTTTTTTTTGTATATGTCGTCTACATCAGTAGTCTTTTTTTTTTTTTTGGTATATGTCGTCTACATCAGTAATATATATTTTAATGTCATCGTGATCTCAAGAATTTTGTGAAAATTGGAATAGCAGAAAATCATACACAGGGATTGTGTTGATTTCAAGATTTTACATGTTAATTTTGGTACATTTAGGCTAAAAACAATAACAACCAAACTAAATTATTATAAATAGATTAAATAAAGCATACAATGGCATCATTTCACAACTGTATTGCAAATAATAATAGTGAAAGTAAAGGAGATAAATCTATCTAACACTAGTAATAATAAATATAGTTATCATTATTTTTATTTTGCAGAAAATAAATGTTGAATGATTAATTGCTTTTTGATTTAAAAAAAATGTTGAATGATTAATTGCTTATTTTACGAACAGATGGCGCCACTACACATTTTGTGAGCATTATTATTACATATTGGAGGGTTTATGTTTTGTAATAAACCATTTAAATAAAAAAATAAATTTACATGTGTATGTGTATTTTTAACGGCTTAGAAGTTGTATGGATTTTAGGCGTTCAAGTGTAATTTGTATAGCTTTTTAAATTATTTAAATACTGAATGAGATTTTTTTTTTCAGTTAAATTTTGCAGTGGATGCATGCAATGATTGCAAGTTTTTAATTGTAAAAAGAAAAAATAATTCCAAAATTAAATAAATTTGTATGAAAATTTTGTATTTTACGCTGTCTTGACTTAAAGATATGAAGGAAATAGTTTGTTTAATAAACCTTTAAGTTCAGTAAAAAATTTAAAACTATATATAAATTTGAAATCTTCATTTCTTAAGTATATATTGATTTTATGAAATAAATAACTATATAAAAATCTGAAAACTGCATTGCTTAAGTATATGTTGATTTTATGAAATAGCACAGTTCAAAAAGTTTTTAACAACCAAGTAATTTTATTTTCTTTATTAATTAAACATTCAGAAAGCTAACATTTATTTGCTGTGCTTTCAGTTTATTCTTGTGAAATAATGTTTAATATGTTTTTCTTTGTTTAATTCTAGCTAATTGTAGATAGTATTTACTATAAATAAAAATTTAAATAAAAACTACAAAAAAATGCAAACATGTCATCTTTATTTGAAAATTGGAAGTTATAGATTATAGATATTAAAGAATATAATAATTTATAAATTAAATATGTTTAACTTCATGTAAGGTTTGTTATGTATCAATAAATTATGCTGGACGTAAAGTTTTTTTTCCCTTAAAAAATGTACACAAGCTACTACAAATTTAAATTAGTTTTCATCAACCTTTACAATTAAAATATCAGTTTTATCTAAAAAAAAAAAAAAAAAAAAAAAAAAAGTTGAATTAGATAATGAGCTCTGAAAATACAAGAGCTAGAAGTATTTTATCTGCTGTTTCAAATTATACTTGTACATATGGATTGTTTTCTTTTAATTGGATTAAGTTAATAATTTTTTGTTAGACACGTTTAATATGTCCTAAGAATCATTAAAAATAAAGTAAACATGAATATGCAAGATCAGACTCTCTTATGAATCTTCAACGAAATGCAAAATATCCTCTTCAAGCGCATTAAGCTCCTCCTACATCGTCTCGGGCAGTCGACCAATCACCATTCGACATCCTCTCCAATCGCACTACGCGTGATGTTTTGTAAAATCGCCCGAGTGGTTATAAGACACCATTCCGCTAATCGCTTGTGAGCGTAGGAGTCAGGTCGGCGGGTTCGACTCCCGCCAGCTCCATTGCACACACTTTGTGTAGCTCCCGGATGTAACTCTCTGTCTCTGGTGTTGTAAATTTCCTTGTGGCTATCTCGTCCCTGTATATTGACGATGACTTATAAGCGGGCACTTGATGTCAAGCACACAAGTCAGATGTATGTTCTCAATAAACAAACAAACAAATCGGTGCTGTTATAACTTCTGCATGTTTTAATTAATAAGGCTAGATTATTATTATGGTTTTTCTATGGTTAATAAATAATTAGAAAATGGCTTGATTAATATAATTTATTAGAGAAATTTTCCTTTGTTCAATGAATGATTAAAATATGCTCTACTTAATTTGTTGATCAGAAATAATTAATTTTGAAGTGCATATTTTGGAGGCGAGTTCATCAATTTTAGCGGATAAGATTACTGTTTATAGAGGGGAAAGGGTTAGTTATACATATTTTAAATTTGATTGTTATATGAATATACTAGCAAGCTACGCCCGCTACGCTGGTCAACTCCTCTTAACGAAACTTAATCAAACGAAATATTGACCTTGTGTTTTAAAATTATATGAACATTTACTTGGAATGCCCTCCTGCATTTCTGAAAAAAAAAAAAAAACGAACGCCATTGCGTTATTACATTTTTAATGTGTCAGACAAAATTTGGGCTGTTAAGGACAAACTCTTTTCTTTGATCATTTACTGTAGGATTTGGTAAAGAGCGATAACACGATATGCTATATACTATAACCATCTTTGAAAACTCATCTAACTAACAGTGAAGGTTCCGTCAAAATCCATTCGGCAGAATCTTTTTAAAAGGCTAAGTTTTCATAATCGGGTTCATCTGATTATAAAACTTTCGGCACAGATGTCATATACGTACCACGTTAGCGCGATTTTGAACCCCGTCAATTTGGCGTAAACTTTGTTTTTGAATATTAATTATGCTACTGCATGCAATAACACCGCGTGATTTTTTATTTCAATATAAAAATAAAATAACTTTATATTCAAAACGTTATACGTTAATATTATAACGTTAATGTTAAAACGTTAAGTTAAATTATAACGTTAATGTTAAAACGTTAAGTTAAATTATAACGTTAATATTCAAAAACAAAGTTTTCGCCAAATTGGCGGAGGAAAAATTGCGCCAACGTGGTGCGTATGCGTATATGACATCAGTGCCAAACTTTCCCCAATTATTCTACAACTAAGCAAAATAGAACAATATGCGAGATACTAAAACCATCTCTGATAAATTATGTAACTAACAGCGCAAGTCCCGCCAAACTCCATTCCGCAAAGTTAATAAACATTTCTTTTTTGAATCAGCGAAAAATGTAAGTTATAACTTAATAAAAAGTATTTACGATTCAAAAAATAGTAAATTAAAATATTTTGCATGCTTACAATTGAATAATAATAATAAAAAAAACACAGATTTGTGTTGAATAAATAGCGAGTCACAGTGCTTGGCATAGTTTGAAGTAAAAATTATTTGCACATTCAGGGTTGAAATAAATGGCGTATTAGCATGCATTTTGGCTTGATGTTGGTATAATGGAAAAGTACCAAAAGGTGTCCAAATAACCTCGTCCAAATTAGGCCAATTCTCTGTAAACTCTATTATGGAATAAGTCAGCTTAAAAAAATAATAATAATAATTGTGTTACATTATGGTCTCTATGGGGAAAAATCATTTCCGTTGGATTTTAATGAAGTTACAATATCTCAAATATAATGAAATTGATATGCCTCACTGAGGTGGACTAAAATATGCTATTTGTCGAGAATTAAATAAAAATCATGCACTCGTAACATCATAATTCACTTTTATATTTTAACAGAATAATTAATAAGGCTACTATAATTTGTGACTCGTGCTATAGCCAGTATTCACGCAGGACACATTGTCGTTATTATCATTATCTTTATACACTAGAAGGTTTCGGTATGGTACTCCATTGTGAAATTTGGTAATTTTTGAAAATCAATATTTGAAAAACGGCATAATAATTATATTTGAAATTTATATCAAGAAAATTACAATTTTTTACCTGTCAAACGCAGTTTGTCTGACAATTTTCTGACAAAAACTTTTCGACCTATTAATTTCTACAGTAACTGCAAATGTTTCATTTTCCGAGATTAATCTGTGGCAACAGCAAAAAAGCCAGTCGTCAGCAACGCGTCACGGAGTAAAGAGGAACTGGAGGTGAAATATTTACGTTTTGCGTGACGCCAAAAATGGAACCTTACATTCGGCCTAAACAACTGGCGGCTTGCTTTGAAAACCTCTCTCCGTCCAATGAATTCAGTCGTTGTTCCATGTGCAACCTCTCTTCGTCTAATGAAATATCTTGTTTGGGCCTAATGATTTGAGCGATAACCTGCTTCATATTGCAAGCCGGGTACTTCTCTATTATCCCGTCGACCACTTTTCATAACAAAAAACTACCGCCAAACTGTAACACTAAATAAACGGAAGAACGTTGCTATTGAAATATCAAAATAAATAAATAAATAAAATATAAGAATTTAAGGACACAATTGTTATTTTAATTAATGGAATAACTAAGAAATCAGTAAAACCTAATGAAAACTCACGCAAATGTCGAATTAAAAACCACTTGATGACATAACAAACACGTATAATACTTTTGACATCAAGTAAATGGGACTGCATTTTTGGCGTTTAATCTTACAGTTTGGCGATATAAAAGTGGTCGACGGGATAATAGAGAAGTGCCGCAAGCCGTTTTTACGGTCTATTTAGTCTGTATTCTTTCTCTTAACTCTGTGGCAACGCGTAGCTTTTTATTAAAGAGGATAACGATGGAAAGAAGTCCCACACGTTTTATCGACAATTTGAATTTCTTCCGTTGCTATAAAAACACGTGTATTTTTAGAAATTATCATTGGTAAAGTTATAATTTTTTTAGGTTTTGGCGCCCTAAACATCGGCAAAAAAAAAAAAAAAAAAAAAAAAAAAAAAAAATGCAATATCTCACAAATTATAGAACTTCGAAGAATGTAGTTAATTCGAATTTCTTCCATTGCGGATGTACAGCGTGTCCGAGAAAGGTCTTTAAATCATTCCAATCATTAATAACAAAAATACCAACAGGTGAAATGGAATGCAGTTTTCTGGAACAGAATGCAGAAATCTAAGAGTTTTGGTATCAATTGCCAGAGGTACGAAATAACAAATCATGAAATCATCATTCACCAATTCTCACTGTTACACCGCTAATGTCAAAAAACACTTGGAGGAAAATCGAGCACAGGCTCGACATTTTTCGTGCTACTAACGGACCTCACGTACAGCTACATTGAAGGTACTGCAAAAAACTCTCATATTCCTGCATTCTTTTGCAGCAAACTGCATTTCATTTTACCTGTTAGTATTTTTGTTATTAATGTTTAGAATGATAAAGACCCCTTTAGAGGTTGAATTTCTAAAATCGCCTGAAATACATGTTTAACTATTCTTTAGTAGATTTGTCATCCCGAATTTCACGCTCCTACCTAAAACTACTGCTGAGATATGGCGAAAAGACGAAAGGATTTAAAATTTTTAACCCCCTAAGGGTGTGAATTTTCAAAAATCCTTTCTTAGTGGGTGCCTACATTATGTAAGAAATAGTCTTCCAAATTTCATTGCTCTAGGACCAACGGTTTAGGCTCGGCGTTGATTATGAGACAGTCAGGATTTATTCGTTTATAATATAGAAGATATATCTTTCATAATTACATTCACCTTTCCCAATCACTTTCCCATTAGCTCTATCACTAAGCAACATAGAATGATATGTTATAGGGTCATTAACCATGCCTGAAAAATCACTTCCATCAAAATTTGTTCAGTAGAATTTCTTTTAAAAAGGTAATCTTTAATAATCGGGTTCACTTAATTTTAGAGCTTTCCGCTGTAGCTGTATAACAAAGTAACGTAGAATAAACGCTATACGATAAAACATTTCAAAAAACATTACCTACCTAACAGTGTAAAACCTACCAAAATATCATGAATAATCGGATTAAAATGTGAATATGCGGTTTATACTCATAGTAGAAGATGATATGATTTTTTGTAATAGGATTCATCATGAAGGTTTCGCTTCAAACATAAACGATGCTTTCAACATTGTAGCTAATACGCCAATTGGCGAGGTATCCGATTGCGGAAAATTAGCCCGAAATCGTATGAATAACTACTCAAAGAAAAGGGGAAACATTGTTGCAGACTGAAAACAAATAAAGAAATAATATATAATACTAAACAGACCTGCGAAACTTTATTTTAGCAAGCACGTTTTATTTTTAAATCGTAGCATTTATAGAAATAATAATACACAATTACATAAATATCCGTAAGAATAATATTCAATTCCCAATTGAACAGTTAATATTTCTATCTGTAAAAATAAACAAAAGAATTAAATAACAAAAATATTTAATTTGAATTTCTTCCATTGCTATAGTAACGGATGTATTTTTAGAAATTCTCACTTGTATTGTTAGAATTGTTAGATTTTGACGTCAAAAGCTTCGTCAAATTAGATAAATGTGAAATATCTCACGAAATATTTGACTTAGGAGTATTTAATTGGTACCATTCGATTCAGCTTACAAAAATACATTAAAATATGTTATCATTTGTCACGTAACTATAATACCCGATTTTTAAGGAATTTTTTAAAAGTTTGTTCCCCTTTTTACCCCCCTTAGGGGTGGAGTTTTTGAAAATCCCGTCTTAGTGCGCCTCTACATACTATGAAGTATTTTTCCTGCAAGTTTCGTCGTTGTAGGTTCAGTAGTTTTGGCTGTGCGTTGATCATCTAGCCAGAAAGGACTTTCTTTTATATATATAGATTTCTTAAATAAAAAAGAACTCCTAAAATTGTGATTTTTTTTTTTTTTTAAACCATTGGGAAAATGTTGATGCTTTCGGTCGAAAATGGACCAAATGATGTTCGTATTTTTCTATTTTAACCGTTTTTAACGAAATTCTGTAACTTTAGATGAATTTTTAAGCGTTTTTAACGAAATTCTGTAACTTCAGAAAAATTTATCTTTGAATAGGCAATAGAAATGCATAAAATCTTTACAAAAAGGATAGACGCAAATTATCAGATGTAAAAAATAAAGTAGAAATTTGGTACATTCGTGTTATAGCGGCCCCGAAGGATGAAATATTTTTGTTTCTGTTTTCATTAATATATCGTAAATTTAATACTTTCGTGTAATTTTTTTTTTTTTTTTTCTGAACGATTTTGTAACAAAAATAATCTGGCCGGGAATGCGGAAATATTTTTGTCAAATATTTGAGATTTTCCATTTCATTAAAAATCATTTAATTTTTAGACGGAATGATTGTCAAAAATGACGAAATATAGCTCAAGAATTGCGGAATCGTCAAAAGTGAGAGTTTTATTTTTGACAGCGAGGAAACAGTTTCGTCAAGATATTTGAGGATTCGCGTTTCGTCAAAAACCACGTGACTCTGTGACGAAATGATTGTCAAAAATAAGGAAATGAGGCCTGAGGATTACGGAATCGTCAAAATTGAGTGTTTTATTTCTGAGAGTGTATACCATTTGAAAATTGCATATTTGTATTTGGCAAATGACTATTACCTGAGCGTAATGCGAAATATAATTTTAAATGGTATCGTTGGTTATTATATTTAGATTAATTTTAAAATAAGCTGCATTTATTTTTGTATATTACTTATTCTAAACACTAATAACAGCACAGGACAATCAGAAAACGGCATAGCATGTATGTGAATAGCACAGTGTATCCGCTAGAGATCTGCATGGGTGTGAAGCCGGAACCCGGCCCGGCCCAGTCCGCGAGCCGGGTTCAAGTCTATTTTTATTCGCGAGACTCGGGATGGCCGGACCTAGTCTTTGCTCTTTTCGGGGAAGGGTTTCTCGGGCCTTACTTTTTAACGAAGCATTTCTTTTTACGCCCGGGCCGGACCAGACTTCTTTTTTTCAGGGCTTACTAGAGGTCTGTATAGGACGAAATTTCACGCCTGGTTTCAACCCATACCGCGAAACCGTATGTATATCAATTGGCCCGGCCTGCCCTGTATAAAAATCCGTAAAATTTGGCCTGCTCCAATATTTTTTGTAAAAAATAGGCAGATATTTTTATATCGACATTATTCTACAATTGAATTTTTTTTAAGAATATGACATATATTTCTAGGCAAAAAATTAAAGTGTAGTAAAACTTATGAAAAGGAACATGTCTATGACGGAATCCGGTCTACGGAAAAAATGTGTTGATCCATGCAAGATAGAAAATATATAATAATTCGTGAAAAAAAAGAGTATAATACATTTATAGTAGACGACGTACATGATAAACAGAGTAGCTGTCTATAACGGATTTTTCTTTTCTCCTATGCGATTCCGTGTTGAGATGATTTTGCTGTATAGCATTTTTCAGATTTTTAAGTCTCCAAGCCATGGAACATGGACTAAAGATTTTAATGATAACTCAGACATTTACAAACAAGTAGAGATTCATTAAAATAAATCAATATGGTAGTTTAACTGGGCATAGGCAGAAATAAATTTGGGAGGTGTAGCATTTTTGAATTGATGTGACTGTATTTGACTTTTAGTCATTATACCGGGCCAGGATCGGGTCGAACTTTTAACTTTTATAACGAGTCGGGTCGGGGAAATTTTTTTTCTGCAGATCGGGCCAGGCCTGGAAATTTAGGCCGCAGACCTGTAGTATTCGCATAATGTGAGCATACATTTGAAACAATTAGGTGCATTTAGAAAATAGCACGACAAACTCAGAAAATGTCACTTCACTATACCGCGTGATATGTCTAGAACAACCTATTTCCTCTCTCCTCCCTTTTTTTTTCCTTGTTAGGTGTTGAGATTTTGTTAGATGAGGCTACTACTCTGAGATCAGCAATATTGCTTTCATTTTTATAGGATGATTTCATCTTTTTAATTTGCATATATATTAAAATTATTCTCTGATATTTATTTATTTTTTATTGAATATTTATATATATATATATAGGCCCACTGTTGCCTAGGCTCGCGATAATAATCTCAAATATATCTAAAATTAGTGTTCAATTATTTATATTTTTAAATGAAAATCTTTCCAAACGAACCTAATGTTGGGCCACACTGCCTTCGACAGTGTACATCCTCGGATTGATATGAATTTAAATTTTTTAACGAAAATATATCCAAATGACCCTAGAGTCGAGGGCCCCACTGCCTTCGGCAGCGTACGCCGGGGGGGAGGGGTGGTGCTACGTACGCTCCGATCTGTTTTCATTTTATATTTAAAAAAAAAAAAATCCAAACGAACCTAATGCTGGGGGGTATTGCTACCTTCGACAGCGTACACTCTCGAATTTGTAGGATTTTATATATTTTTAAATGAAAATCTATCGAAACGAACTTTGATTTAGGGGGCAAAATCCCCCGCCACGGCAACTAGGAACTGCATAGCTTGACAGTTTCAGAAAAATTAATTAAATAAATATTTACGCAGCTACGCGATTTTACAAAACATCACGCGTAGTGCGATTGGAGACGATGTCGAATGGTGATTGGTCGACTGCCCGAGACGATGTAGGAGGAGCTTAATGCGCTTGAAGAGGATATTTTGCATTTCGTTGAAGATTCATAAGAGAGTCTGATCTTGCATATTCATGTTTGCTTTATTTTTAATGATGCTTAGGACATATTAAACGTGTCTAACAAAAAATTATTAACTTAATCCAATTAAAAGAAAACAATCCATATGTACAAGTATAATTTGAAACAGCAAATAAAATACTTCTAGCTCTTGTATTTTCAGAGCTCATTATCTAATTCAACTTTTTTTTTTTTTTTTTTTTTTTTTTTTTAAATAAAACTGATATTTTAATTGTAAAGGTTGATGAAAACTAATTTAAATTTGTAGTAGCTTGTGTACATTTTTTAAGGGAAAAAAAACTTTACGTCCAGCATAATTTATTGATACATAACAAACCTTACATGAAGTTAAACATATTTAATTTATAAATTATTATATTCTTTAATATCTATAATCTATAACTTCCAATTTTCAAATAAAGATGACATGTTTGCATTTTTTTGTAGTTTTTATTTAAAATTTTATTTATAGTAAATACTATCTACAATTAGCTAGAATTAAACAAAGAAAAACATATTAAACATTATTTCACAAGAATAAACTGAAAGCACAGCAAATAAATGTTAGCTTTCTGAATGTTTAATTAATAAAGAAAATAAAATTACTTGGTTGTTAAAAACTTTTTGAACTGTGCTATTTCATAAAATCAACATATACTTAAGCAATGCAGTTTTCAGATTTTTATATAGTTATTTATTTCATAAAATCAATATATACTTAAGAAATGAAGATTTCAAATTTATATATAGTTTTAAATTTTTTACTGAACTTAAAGGTTTAATAAACAAACTATTTCCTTCATATCTTTAAGTCAAGACAGCGTAAAATACAAAATTTTCATACAAATTTATTTAATTTTGGAATTATTTTTTCTTTTTACAATTAAAAACTTGCAATCATTGCATGCATCCACTGCAAAATTTAACTGAAAAAAAAAATCTCATTCAGTATTTAAATAATTTAAAAAGCTATACAAATTACACTTGAACGCCTAAAATCCATACAACTTCTAAGTCGTTAAAAATACACATACACATGTAAATTTATTTTTTTATTTAAATGGTTTATTACAAAGCATAAACCCTCCAATATGTAATAATAATGCTCACAAAATGTGTAGTGGCGCCATCTGTTCGTAAAATAAGCAATTAATCATTCAACATTTTTTTTTAATCAATAAGCAATTAATCATTCAACATTTATTTTCTGCAAAATAAAAATAATGATAACTATATTTATTATTACTAGTGTTAGATAGATTTATCTCCTTTACTTTCACTATTATTATTTGCAATACAGTTGTGAAATGATGCCATTGTATGCTTTATTTAATCTATTTATAATAATTTAGTTTGGTTGTTATTGTTTTTAGCCTAAATGTACCAAAATTAACATGTAAAATCTTGAAATCAACACAATCCCTGTGTATGATTTTCTGCTATTCCAATTTTCACAAAATTCTTGAGATCACGATGACATTAAAATATATATTACTGATGTAGACGACATATACCAAGAAAAAAAAAAAAAAGACTACTGATGTAGACGACATATACAAAAAAAATAAATAAATAAAAAGGAAGAAGAAACAGAAATAAAAACAAAAAGTCCTAGCTTCCGGATTTTAATAGTTTAACCAAAAAAGTTTTGTTTCTATTACACATTATTAATAACAAATAACATTAACATACATGTAATGTTTGGGCTTGTACGAAGTGTATCAACCGAAACATAAGATCATATTTCAAGGTATGTCTAAAAAACCCAAGTTTCTCTTTAACACAGATTGGTTTATTTTTCTCATAGTTTATATCTTGCTAATTAATCACAAGAGAATGTATAACAAACCTTTACGTAAAAATATCAATTATATATTTTAATAATAATATCAATTATATATTTTAATAATAATATTAATTATATATTTAAATAATAATATTTATTTATATTAATTATATATTTAAATAATAACATTTATTTATATTAATTATACGTTTAAATAATAATACTTATTAATATTAAATGTATATATTTAAATAAAAATATTAATTAATATTAATTATACTTATTTAAATAAAAATAATAATCAAAAATTTAAATAATAAAATAATAGAAAAAAAAAAACTTTAAATATGGTAATCTTCCACAACTTTATCACTACAGATAAACCAGTAATTCGTAAAAAGAATTTTAGTAAATTAATAGAGATTTTTAAGAATAATGCTTAATTTTAAAAGATGAAAACTTTAATTAATTAATTCTGCTAATTTGATAATCATCTGTTACTAAAGTTCTAATAAAAAAAATTAATGAAAGTTTAGGAGTTATTGCATTTTAATAAATGTTCGTATAGTTATTAAAAAATAGCTTATATGAATTAAAATTTAATTTAATTCTTGAAATTATCTGATATTAAATTTTATTGTATGTAATAAAAATTGTAATTTTTATTTACCTTAATTATAATTATAATTTAACATTGTTGAACTTATTTCTAATTAAAATTTAATTATCTAATTGACAATAAAATATTGCAGAGCAATTGATAAAGATCAACTGATCTTTATATCAATGCTTAAGAAGCACTGTTAATAAATATTCTTTATTAACTAATTCAATAAAGATCAAAGCAAAACTCTAAAAATTGGAAAGGACACAACTTGATACATCAAAATTACGAGCCTGGTGCTTTAACCACCATACAAGATCTGACACAAGATTACTAGCTTTTAATACACTTGTTCATTTAATACGCTTTAACTCCTCCCCTCAACAACTATGTAACCATCTTTAGCCAATCATCATTCGACTACGCCTACAATCGCTATACGCGTGATGGTTTGTAAAATCGCTGGAAAGGGGGCGTGTTATTGCCGCCCTCTTGCTATCCAGTATCTTCAGTTGTGTCTTTGTCGGGCGGAGCTTGGATAGGAGGCGTGTTATTCCCGCCTTCTCCACTGTTGGCGTTCGTGCGTGGAAAAGAGGCGTGTTACTCCCGCCCACCTGATCTCTGCTAATCTTCCGTGACTGCTCTTTTGAATGCCATGGCCATGAAAGAGAACCAACAGCTTGACGACCTTATGAATGGGATCATAAACGGATATGTTCCTGCGGACTGGTTACGAGAATTCAACGCCTTCCCTACTCTAGATGAGCAAGTGAACGATGTTTTTCGAGAATTTTTATCCGGTATAGATGAAGAAATACAGTCTCTCCAACAACGAAAGGACTACAACGACACCCACAAGGCTCAGGTAAAAGACCTCTGTCTTTTTGCTATATCTATTTTGGGGGAGCCATCTAGATTAGATTTAATTGATTTAGCCTGTAGAACTGGTCATATTAGATTTCTAGGGAATAACCAATGGGAAAAACTCCAAATTCTAAAGAATTTTAGCTCACATTCTAATCCCCCCCGTACAGGAAAAAGAAAAAAATTCTGAATCTGAAAATCCAATTCCCCTAAAAAATAAATTCGGAAATCTAAATTCCGAAGCTAATCTTGATAACCATGATCTTATGGATCAGGAATCAGCTCAAGATGGTGCTGCAAGCACCGATGTTGAATGTTCAAAAAACGACAAGCACCCCTTCTTTATTGAATTCAAAGATATGGATTGGCGCAAAGTTGCCCAAGAGATAAAAGCCCTTGATTCTGATAATCCTCCTCAAGTCAGCCTCTCCGGAGAACTTCTAAAAGTTCTACCCAAATCTGTCAGCCAATTTAGAGATATCCAAAGATACCTAACTGACAAACATATGAATTTTAACACCCTTAACTCAAAAGAACTTCGACCAAAAAAAATCTGTATTAGGGGAATCCCCCCCAACACAGACCCCCAACTTATTATCGAAGACCTTGGTAACCATGGATTTAAGGCCACCCGAGCCGCCATGCTTAAGAGTCGCAAAACTGGCAGAGGTATGCCAATTTACATGGTCAACGTCCTCCCTTGCACTAACTTTGAGAAGATCTATAAAATTGAGGAACTTTGTGATATAAGTGTTCGTATTGAATACTTCAGAAACAACAATAACCCAAAACAATGTTACCGCTGCCAACGGTTCGGACACGCCTCCGAGACGTGCAGCCTAACACCAAAATGTCTTAAATGCTCAGAAGAGCACCTCACTGATAACTGCCCCAAGACAGGTAAAATAATTCCAAAATGTTCCAATTGTAACGGTGCCCACCCGGCCTCATACAGAGGTTGCCCAAAAAATCCAAACAACATTAAGAAAAAAAATACCCCAACACTCAACACCAAAACAAAAACCAAATATAATTGCTGACATCGCAGACATTTTCAAACCCTACAATTACACCATTCATGATAAACCAAACGATATCAACAACAGTGAGACCACTACTGACGTGAATAACGATATCCAGGAAGCCCCAGTTGAGGACACTTCCAGTTACACCAAACAAAATAAAACACCACCTGTTATACAAAATAATTATACAAACACATTCAAAGATATGTTTGACACCTTCAAAGACATGAAGGAACTTCTCCAAATTACCAAACTCCTAAAACATTTAAAAAACATCGCCATCAAATCAAAAAATTGCAACAACCCATTTGACAAAATGTATATCATAATAGAAGAATTAGACGCCTTTTCTACGGAGCTCAACATTACCAATTATGAATAATTACAATAACAAAAATTTCTCTTCTCTTCTTATTTTCTCCTGGAATTGCCAATCATTGCAACCCAGGATTAATGAACTCCGCTCCTTTATTTCCATTAATCCACAAATCGATATACTCTTAATCCAAGAAACACTTAACCCTTCCTGCAGTATCACCATCCCAGGTTACAAACTCCATCATACACCACGTGCCAACTCTCACTGGGGTGGCACAGCCATCTACATCAAAAATTATATCCCACATCACACAACTCAAAATATTCCACTCCCAGGCATTGACTACACCAGTATTGTCGTCAACTTGCCCCATGCCAAAATTAACTTCACATCTTTTTACGCACGACACGGGCGACGATACCCCATAAATGACCTGACACACATCATTACACAACACCAACACGCATTTATCGCTGGTGACTTCAATGCACATAGCAGGCAGTGGAACTGTCATTCCACCACTACCAGAGGTAGATCTCTTCACAACTTGGTTAGCCATTTCAATCTCAGTCTCCACGCACCTACTACACCAACACACATTCCTGTTGCTCGCAACCAGCACCCCTCTATTATTGACTTCGCCATCACCAAAAATCTTACCTTCCCTATCAACACTTCTGTTATTAATGACCTAAGCTCTGACCACCTTCCTGTCTTCTTCAAAATTGATCTTATCAACCCTATCTCTCCTCCTCCTTCAGTAGCTATTGACTGGAATAAATTCCAAAATTACATCAACAACACCGACCTTACCTACCCCACAATCAACAACACTACTGACATTGATAACGCAGTTAATAAACTCAACAACATCATTTACAAAGCTCAAAAAGATGCCACTTACACCAAATTCAAAAATAATAACTCTTACATCTTACCCACTTACATACATAATATCTGTAAACAACGCAACACACTCCGTCGACTCTACCAAAATACCAGAGATCCCACCCTTAAAACAGCTGTCAACAGGCTCAACAATAAAATTAAAACCCTTATTCAGAAAGATAAGCAAAAAAACTGGTCTAAATTTCTCGAAAGTCTTACTTGCGAGGATAACTCTCTTTGGCAAATCAAAAAGAAACTCAATAATAATAGATCATTCCAGTATGACGTCAAAAACATGGAACCCAGAATCTTCAATCTGCGCAATCTACTGCACATACTCTGACGCGCTTAGAGCGAGTTCATGTTTACCACATTGGCTTCTTTATCGCACTTTATTTGATTGCCAAGTACTTCTTTTCTGTTATATTTTAAAATTTGTTTTGTTTTGATGAAAATCAAGACGTGTGTTGCGTTTAAAATGTCTAGCATACAGAAAAAAATTATGTAAACTGGAAAAAATATATCAGGTAAGTGTTTTCTGTCTTTTTTGGTTATGTCAGTGTTACAATTTCTGTAATGTTAGGATCTGATCATGTTATTTCAACTATTTTTGATCGGTGTTATTTTACGAATTTAATATAATAATTAAGTGGGTGGGGATGAAAAGTTCGTATCTTAGGCAAAAAAAAAAAAAAAAAAAAAAAAAAAATTGCTTTGTAAAAATAAGATTTGTTTAATTTTATAGATTTTATACACACAACTGGGAAAGTATGTATTCATGCACTTTTATTTAAAGTCATTGTAACTGAGCAGCTATATCTCTTAACAATCCCTTTTTTAACAACTAGTACAATCTGTACCCTTTATTATCATTATTATTTTTGTCTTGCAATTAAATGTTATTGTATAAGTTATACGCGTTTTATTCAAAATCGATGTTTTTTTATTTATTAATCTTTGTCCACGCAGTCGTGCAGTTTATATGCTTTTATTAATTTTAATATTTTGTAGGGCAGTACCATAAAGGGAATATTTATTTTCTCAATAATGATTTGCCAAATTTATTGTTTGATTTGCAGTGTTTGCAAGTGTAAGATTCTTATATTATTTTATATTTTAATTTTATTTTAAAGCTTAATGTAACTAAATTGTTGTTCAGATTGAGTGTAACAAGCATGATTTGTTTTTTATAAAATGCATGATTTTTATGAATACATGATCTAAAGTAGGGCCTAACTAACCTTACATGAGGCCTTAGTACAAAGATCCACTATTGGGCCCTTGTAACATGTTTTTAACCACTATTTGTACTCACTTTAAGAAAAATACAAGGCCGCCCTGTTTTCCGTTGTGATAATCAGGCCCTTCTGTAAAGAACTAACACTAATCTCTTATTTTATACCAGAGCCGAAATTAAGAGGGTGTGCCGAGCATGCCAAATATGAACATTTGGTTTGTTGTTTGATACAAAATATATAGATATGAAATTTGAGTAAAAATGTTTTTCAGTTGGAAAATCCAAAAGAAGAATTGAGGTGATTGGGACACTAAACACTGTGGGTTGGAAAATTCACAAAA
Source organism: Maratus michaelseni (assembly GCA_963931845.1). Lineage (NCBI taxonomy): Eukaryota > Metazoa > Arthropoda > Arachnida > Araneae > Salticidae > Maratus > Maratus michaelseni. The sequence goes on along the minus strand of OZ007589.1, from coordinate 93,588,376 downwards.
TATAATACTTAGTTAAAAATTATTTGCTTTTGTTCTACTAGGTCACTATTATAATTTTGATAATTTATGTTAGGTTTAGGAAAGAATCTAGACATAACAGTCTATTAATAGGAAGAGATACTTCTGTGAAATTGGCTGTATATAGCACACATATATTTTACGGTATTGAAATGGAATTCATTGTTATACCTACAGAAAATCCTGGTTTTTCAGTTCTTAAGACATTGTGACTCATATGACTTTAAACGCCTGCTTAATTGCAATGTAATACAACTACAGTAAAATCTGTGTGCAACAGAATCTTGTCTTAAATGAAAACTTTACATGGTTTCAACAGAAAGAAAACCAGCAATTTTATTTGCTAATAGGAAAACCTGTATAAACCAGAATTTTTCTAGTTAATTTTGATTCCAGTTTCACAGGTTTTATAAATATTGGACAAAAGTGTGATTGCCCATTTTTAATTTTAAAATAAATCAGTTATTATTAACTTGTAAAATTCTCTTTGTAAATTTACTTTGCAAAAAAGTGAGGGGGGGGGGGGGGGTGTAGATGCCAAAATCCATGTTTGCCCTCTGTGAAAAAAAGCTAGTTTCGGCCTTGTTTTATACATATATGGATATGTTAATACATTTCTGTTGACCTTTAAGTACATAAGATGTCTTTTCTTTTCAGAATCTTAAGATTTTCCTGGAATGAATGGAACACGATAACTCAAGATGAAGACACACAGGCTGTAGAAGTGTTACCAAGTGCATATGTGTGTTTTTCACTTCATATTCCTTGGTAACATTGCTCCAGCTAAATTTCATTTAAATAGGGATCTCAAAACAGATTTTGATGCAGGAGACAAAATTGTGAATGAAGGTGGAAAAGATTGAGTATACATTTGAAGGAAAACCACACTATTCAATTGAGGTATGTTAAGAATTTATGCTGTCTTCAGTACTCTAATTATGGTTCTATGTAATGATTCTGTTCTACGTATATTATTAGATTTTTAAGGTTAGCTTTTTACACTAGTTTTTAACAATATTTATAAATGTGTCATATACATTTTTCACAGAAATCCTCGTGCATTTTTTTGCATTTAATTATAAATAGTAAGAAGTTTGTCTCAAATATTTTCTTGTGCCTGTGTTTGTTTTTCCAAAATTGTTTTTTAAACCAGACCCATCGGTTGGATGGGGTTCGAGTGAAATTGGATTACCTGACCCGTGTAGAACTCTACTTCCATCAAAATATTTTTCCCAAATGACAATTAAATTTTGACCTCGATATGGGGGATGGGGGGTATAGGGCTGGACCCCCTCACTAGTCTCAAGTACCACTTGTGTTTCTTAGGGCTTGAAAATATTTGGTTAAAGTACTACTCTATACACCGCTAATAAAAACAAAACAGCCAACAGCAAAAAAGAGAAAAATCTCTTCCATGTTAAGGAGATTTTCGTCTTACACAAAGTCCAACTTAGACAGATATTACTGAAATTTCAACTATTATTTATAATAATTACTGTAAAACCCAAATGTAATTCCCCCCCTCCCCCGTTTTCAAAAGCAAAACCAGTTAAATTTAGGGGCTGACAGTGAGGACTTATGATCGAGTTTTTTTTTTTAATTCGTTAAAACACTGTTTTATCATTAATTTAGAAGTAAAAAGGTAAATACAGGGGAGAAAAGCTTCTTCCGCATTTTAGTGAATTTCTGCTTTAATAAAATAAAATTCATCTAAATCCTTCTTTCTTCCCGAGCCCACAAAATTAAAAATCCTAAAAAAAAAAAAAAAAAAACATTTTTTCAAATTTTCTGCATTATTGTAACAAAACATAATCAATCATCTAAGTCCCCCACCCCCCCCCCCCCAATCCCTGAAATTCTCACTTCTGCTTCTGATACCCAGAGAAGTATAATTAAGTTGAATTCTGGGAGTGGGAAGAGGGAGAGAGATTTTTCTCTTTTTTGCTGTTGGCTGTTTTGTTTTTATTAGCGGTGTATAGAGTAGTACTTTAACCAAATATTGAGTACTCAGCCAAGTAACTAACGAGTAGTTGTGTATATGAAAGAATCACTGATGTGCACATGAAGTGAGCTTAAGGATATGAAGGAGGGAGATTTAACTTGATATATTACAATGTAATTTATGTGTTTGGATTGCCCCCCCCCCCCCCAAAAGTATAAGGTTTCTAAATTTTATCTTAAGGCGAAACTTAATTGCCAGCTTACGAATTATTTATTCCCAGTTCCTTTTCCTAAAAATTAATTTATCATTTTATTTTGCTCGTTATTACACTCTGACTGCATTTTCATCTATTTAAAAAAAGAAAAGAAAAGAAGTCTTGTGCCTGGAAACAATGAGAAATCTTTGTTCACAGATGTAGTACATCTATATTTCGACGGTTAGTGTATATGCTGTCAATTCTCACGGCATATAAAAATTATTTCTTTTGTTTCTTATTCACACAGCCTTTTACTTGCCATATTATGGTACATCAGCACCCATTAGTCATATTTTTAGCTCTCATCTTCCACTTTTTACATAGTAATATTTTAGGGTGGTTTCTTGCAAAAATTCACAAGGCTCCATTATGCGGTTTTAATCAGGCCGGCATTAAAATTCATAATTGCTCTTTGATTTAATCTCATTCACTTTAACAGATAAAACCACATGTGTCTGTCTGTTCAGACTCCTGTATCGCCAGAATATATATTTTTGGCTAATTAAATTTCTATTGTTTTGCCAATGCCTTATACAATCTGTGGAAGTTATGACAGTTTTCTAGAGATACTCAGCTTTTGCTCTGCATAGTATCAACATGTAATTGCATTTACCTCCTCTCCGGCATTTGATTACAGGCGTTGTATTGTGTACCTTGTAAAGAACCTGGATTATCAATAAACAGAGCTTGTAATTACATTTGAAGTCTTCTTATATTCTCGGTGAAACTGCTAGTGCCATTCAAAGAAATGACAGCATTGGTGAGCTCTATGGATGGGAAATAGTTACTTTTGGTTAACCGATAGCATCATCCCCCCCCCCTCTAACCTTACAGTTGGATAGACAACAGGTTCCAACAACCTATTATTTTTATAACATGTAACTAATCTCTTTGTATGCTGCCAATGGACATTTTAATTAAACGTCTTTTAAACAGAATGTTTGAAACAATTTTGACACTGTTTTCTGTTGAGATGAATCCACATCATTAAAATAAATTTGCATGGTTAAACTCAATTTTTGCTTGTAACTTATAAAAACTTAGCTAGTTATGATACTTTGAATTTCATGCATTGTCAGATTTTCTAGTACAAAAAAAAGACACTTTTCCATTTTTAGTGATTCAAGCACTGAAAATTCATGAAGTTCTAAGTATAACTCAGTAAGTTTTAGTCATTGAAGAATAAATTTTTACTGTTATACTTGTTAGAACACTTAAAAATTTTCTAAATAAAACTTATTGGACCCAGGCATTCTATACAATTTTTAATTCCTTAACTATTTAAAAAGTAATAATTTTTACGTAATCGATTTTTATGTGATGCAAAACAAAGTTTGAGACATTTTTGCAATTGGAACTATATTTCTAAAACTAATGGTTTAGAAATTAGCTAATTAGTAAACGATAAGAAGAGATACCCTGTATAAGAAAAAAAAACACATTTTGCAAATCTCACAAATATTATTTACAGTGACCTCTCACTTATATGACTCTCGGTTATACCCCGAATTCTCTCGGTCCCATCCATGCTTTATAGGAAATAATGCTAAACTTCTCTCACTTATATGACGCTTTAAACATTTCAAGCGAGTTTACATTTCCCATTCAAGAATTCATTTTTATAATCATTAAAGTACAAATAATTAACGCTTCTTCTCTTTATCCTTTTGACTATTGTTAAAGTATTTATAAATAATGAATAACATTTCTTATCTACCTTGGTGTGTTATTAACGATGAAATCTATGGTGGGAAGGTGGTTGTATGGAATTTTCTTGTGCCTGCTATTTAAGAAAACCGATTAACAAAAGCCAAATGACCACCTGCAGATCATGTCTCTGTATAGTACTGAGTGAGTAATCAGGGTTAGTGCAAAATGCACTTTCCTGGATCAGTGTCCATCACATCCAGATATAAAAGATGTACCATTTCTGCAACAAATTAAAGTTATATTTTTGCCAGCAGATTCTACAAACAGATTAAAGCTATTAGATTTAGGGATTATAAAGAATTTCAAGTAAACTACAGAAGGAGTTTGATTTGGAAAACAAAAAGGAAGCTAAAGCAATTTCCATTTTAGATGCCACGCATCTTACAGCATCTGCATGGAAAATGTGACATCGGAGACAGTTAAGAATTGTTTTAGGAAATGTGGTTTTTCCCAAGACCAAACTGCTAGGTCAACAGATAAACCCGATTTTAAGAGCTTATGGGAATTCTTTAATGAGAAATCTTTGAAGATATCAGTAATGAAGACGTGAGAGCAGAGGGTGACAAAGATGGAAACAATGTTTCTGCTGTTGTAATTTTTTCAGAAGCAAGTGCCTTTATAAATACATTAAAGAATTATGTCCACCAAAATGAATATTCCTAAAATAGCTTAAAAACTTTAATAGACTTAGAAAAAAACATTTTCTCTTTTAGTCGACGACAGAGGCAAACTAATATCACTTCATTTTTTGAGAAAATCTGATCTGTTAATCTTCAAAATAAACATAGTGGTGAGTGAACTATTTTGTGAACTTTTTAAACTATGTTTTATTTTTTATTATTATTTTTCTAAATTTTGTTAAAATCTGTTCTTAGTACTCAAAACTTATCATTTTTAATATAGGTAAAATAATTAATAAATGTAAAGTTTGAAACTTGTATAATGAGATGATCTCTCAGTTATACGACTTTTTCTACAGTCCCCTGAAAGTATTATGAAAAGTGGTCGACGGGATAATAGAGAAGTACCCAGATTTTTAATGTTTCTTGCAACCTTCAATTTAATCTTGAAGATAACAAGCAGTTTAGTTGAAATATTTATTTGTTTAGTAAGGGAGAGGTCACTGTATATAGTTATAATCGAATGCAATTCATCTTAACAAATTTTCAATATGATTTTTAAATTAATTACAATTTTATTAAAATTAAGTTACTACACAACTTATACAATGGTATTTTCTTTCTTTCATTTTTTGCCCCAGGTGCCAGTATAGAAGGGGAGCGCGAAAAGATTTAATTCATCTTTCGGTAGAAAAAAGAAATAATGAAATTAGGGCAAAAAGTCATGCAATCGGACATCCCAAAGTAAAATAGTACCAGTTAATTTTATATACCTTTGCTTTGAACATGGCTGGTTTTTACATTAGGTGACCTGGGATATTTGAATAATGAATTGAATACATCAAAGATACTTGCAAGGTCAATACACTGTCCCAATTAGACCCGAATTGATTCACCATTTCTGATGTTATCATGATGATAAGTTTTGCATGTTTTTTACTTTTGTGTGTCCCTGTAAATGAACTATGAGAGCTACACATTTTATTAACAAACTCATCTAATGGCAAATCAATTTACTTTTCCAATTTGATTTGAAATTTAAAAAACAAAAATATTAAGATAATGTACTTTCTACCAATTATTTCACATTTAAAATAAAAATAAAAGCAATGGATCGAAAATTCTGTGTATAAATTTATTTTGGAAAGGGGGGGAGAGCTAATGAATGTCTATTCTGTGGCCCTTCTTTTCATACATGGTGAAAAGTTACTATGCAAAATATTATCTCGAATATTGATTTCATCCTTCTCAAAGTAGATGAAAAGCTCTTTTCGTACACAACTTTTATGATTGTATACATTTGATAGGTCATTTTAATAAGAAAATTTCTAGTATTTTTCAATATTAAGACTCTTTTATTGCATTTGTGATGAATATTATAGTATATTTGGTTAATATTTTGCTTAAAAAATAAAGTATTTATTACTTTCCAGCTTTTGCTGATATTTTGCAAGCAATTATCTGAATTTTGAGAATAATTTATTTTAATTTAATTATTAAATAAACTACATACATTGTAAAAACTGCTTGTACTTTTAAAGACAGGTGAATGTGATTTTAAAGGTAGATTAATATGAACCATGGATTGCTGGAATTAAAAGAGCATATATTTATCAAATAAAAATTGTGTATGTTTATAAAGACACATGTTTGAAGATAAAAGTTTTGGTATCCATTTAGAGTAGATAAATATTAATTGAAGGAATTAAATAACATATCTTAATGAATTATTTTTAGTTGTGAAAAGATTATATGAATGTCATGATTACTTGAGTATTACAATTTACTTAACAGCTTTATAATATGTTATGTTAGTAGTGTACAGATTTTGGTACTTCTCTATTATCCCATCGACCACTTTACATAACAAGAAACTATCGTCAAACTGTAATGCCAAATAAACAGGAGAACGTTGCCGTTGGAATATCAAAATAAATAAATAAATAAAATATAGGAATTTAAGGACACAATTGTTATTTTAATGAATGAAATAACTCATAAATCAGTAAAACTGAAAAATACACACACATGTCGAATTAAAAACCACTTGATGACATAACAAACACGTATAATGTTTCTGACATCAAGTAAATGGGACTGCGTTTTTGGCGTTTAATCTTGCAGTTTGACGATAGTTTTTTATTATGAAAAGTGGTCGACGGGATAATAGAGAAGTACCCAGATTTTTAATGTTTCTTGCAACCTTCAATTTAATCTTGGAGATAACAAGCAGTTTAGTTGAAATATTTATTTGTTTAATATTTGTGTTTTATATTAATGTTTAATATTTGTTAAGATATTTTAAAAATAATTAGAAGTATCTAGGATATTCTGATAGCATTGGTATCATTTGTGCAAAATCCAGGGGCAATAAACGAATGATTATTATTATAATAAATAATTTAAAAAAAATTACATTCAAATATAACTGCTCTCTTTCTAAGTGTTTAACTATTTTAAGTCATATGGGTTGAATAAATTTTAACATATATATATATAGTTACTTTCATGTGTTTTCGAAAAATGTTGAAAAATAAAATATTTTTATTTAATTTTATTTTATTTGTGTATTATTATTCCAATTGTTTATTCATTAATTACATTTTTTAACTTGAATACACAGAAACTCCATCAAGATGAAGATTTGAAATTTAATTACTGATTAATAATGCATTAATTTTAATTTAATAGCTAAGGTATATAAACAAACCTGCCACTGGCAGATTTTATTATTTTTTCTACTATTGGTGTACCGAGTAGTGCTTTGGCCGAGTAGTTGTGTTTAAGAAAGAATCACTGATGCGAACATGAAGTGTGCTTAACACTTCTATGTGTGTGTGTGTTTATATAGATACCTATTTATAAACATGCATCTTGTGCATATAATATAATCATATTTTTTAAAATTAACTTCAATTTTTTTAAATTAACTTCATTTTTTGAAATTTTATTTCATTTATTGTGGACCTTTTAATGACAATTTTTGAATATTCAAAAATTTTAAAACAGTAGCATTATTTAAAAAATATATATAAAAAAAGAATTGATATATAAATAGTTCAATTAACCAATATGAAATTAAAATTGATTATTTAACACATCTTTACCCATTTGTCATTTTGATACCTGAAATCTGTCTATCAAAAATGGTTATTGCTTGCTGTAACAATTCCTTGAATAATGCAAAATGTTTCATAGTTTTTAAAAGTATCTTATTTTCTTTTGATTAAAAAAATTGGGTACTATAGTGTAATAGCGGCCCTTGAGGATGAATCGTCAAGCGACAAAGATTTATCGCCAAATTATAAAGCATATATGACATAATTATTACGTTAAATCATTACTTTTGTGATGTATATGGCCGAGTTATTAGTCATATATAACACATATATGATGTATACATATAACATGTGCATAAGTCATATAGGATGTATATATATGACATATAAGACATAAATAATATGTATGTAATGACGCATATGTGTGTTTGTAATAATATGTGTATATATGATGCATATATAAGCTTTTTGATGATCTTGGCGAAATCAGAGCTGAAACCTTGACATAATTGTAATTGTGGAGGCCGCTATAACACGAAAGCACCAAAAAGGCTTTACAGTTTCTTTTTTTTTTTGTGTGTGTAATGTGCTAAAATGCTATTTTATCAGTGCTCGCAGTGAACACATTTTTTCTGGAGCAGGCCAAATTTACAACCAATAAAAGAAATGCCCTATCTCCAGAAAATGTAGAATGATTAGTATTTTTGTACCATAATTTGCCATACAGCAAATTTAATAATTATTTTTTTTTTAAATTGCATTTATTGTATTTTCTAATTCTACGTACTGCTTCTTTATCCAAAATCAGTCTTTTCCTACAGTTTTAGAAATGTCTTTTTTTTTAATATAAATATAAAATTAAACTTCAATTTACATTAATTTTGCATGGGGTTTTTTTCTTACCTTTTTCTATGTTTTATAGATAAATTTTTATGTACCGAGTAAATAGTTTTTATGAATTATGGCATATATTATACATTTATATTCAAATAACTTTTTATAGATCACTTATAAATTAATTTGTCTTTAAATATGCTTAAAACATGAAATTCTTGCAACTACTCGGTATTGGCCGAGTACTCAGCCAATTTGCCATATTAGGCCCTATTTTCTACCACTATTTCTAAATCAATCTACTCCAAAAATTTGTAAGAATCTGCGATGAAGGTCATTGTTTTGAAATAGTGGTGGAACCAATGTTCATGAAATGTATTAAAAAGCTGCTTCTGATTTATATTAGGTAAATTACTTCTGTATGTATGTAATAACAGATAAGACTTCTGTATAAGTAAATAAATCGTATAAATATTGAAAAAATTGGTTGTGTGTGCCTTTATAACAAAGTATAAAAAATTCTTTATTTCAGATATGTAATTTCCTACTCCTAATAAATCAGACTGCTTTTGTTAATAAATATTTTTGTATTTCTAGTAATCTGCTCAATAGCGCGAAACTTTCTGACACATTTTTAAATGCAAAGACATAAAATTGGCAGGCCTGACCATGGAAGCAATCTGGAATCAAAATGAGTTTTCCATTTTTTGATAAATAAATTACTTATCGAGTTACAAGCTATTCGTTTCATGTGACGGCATGTTTTATACTTTCTCTGGCTGTCACATACAGAAATCCAGTTCAAAATGGTAACTTTGACAGTATTTTCTGAAAGATCTTTTGCGTTTACCAAAAAAATGGAAAACGTGTTTCAGTTACATAAGTTTCTGAATAACAATAACTGCCAATTTACGATAAAAAATGAATTAAAAAATATATCGTAAAGTAGACAGTTTGAATTTGAGAATAAACAACCTTAATATAAAAAAAAAGAAAAAAAAAAGAGAGAGAGATAATAATAAAAAATGTTGAAATAAGATTTAACTGTTGAAATTTTTTTTTAAATATTGCATTTTGCATATGAAAGGTAATATAAATGTTAAAATACCAATGAAGGTGATGCAGTTTTTTTTTCTTGGGGGCCCATTTTGTGAAAAGTAAAGGTTATTTTTGTGAAATTTATTATATTTTTCTGAAAAATAAAATTTTGTAACAAAAGTTGAAATCCAGTTAATCAAATTCGAAACAAACATTTATAAACAAAAACTTTTAAAATCCTTTTGCTGAAGTTTTCCTCTCTGATGAACTTGTTTGTTTACAAATTATGCATTTTAAAAATCACAAAATAATAAATAAATAATAAATAGTAAGTTTTTATGGAATATAATTTTGTGAAGGGAACCATTTTATCAAATTGATTTTAGTGAAGGGGACATTTTATCAAACTGACATTTGTGAAGGGATCCATTTTATTAAATTGATTTTTGTGAAGGGACACTAAATAGGCCCCAAATTTTTCCTGTATCGACCCCTGAAACGGATAACATTTTGAAAGTTTCTGCTGATTATCTCTGTATAAACAGCTCTGACATTTGATATAAGTTTAATTTCTTGCAGGTTTTGTTAAAGTCATTCTTTCTATTTTGTTTACAGTTGAAAATTTGCCTTTTCATTAGAGTAATGTATACATAAATTAGAAATAAATTGTATTAATGACTCTTTTGACTTTTACAACTTTCAATCCCTTTTTTAATAAAATGCAAGAAATAAATAAGCATTAATTGTTTACATATAAATATTAAGGTGCGAGGGGAATATTGAAATGGTGATCAAAAGCTTTCTACAAGTTTAACATTCAAGCATTTTATTTCTTATAGATATATTAATGCCCTTTATTCTTTGGTTTTTCATAAAAATTTTAAATTAACATGATAATTTAAATTTTTGTCCCAATGTTAGACAAAAAAAAAAAAATATATCTACTTATTTTGTTTGACTTACAAAAATAAGTAATAGAAATGAAAAAAAATTCTTTATTATCTGTTTTTAAATTGCAAATTTAAAAAATGAAATTTAAAAAGAAAGCCAGTTCATGTTATTCATTTTTACAAAGAATAGTTTTGAAAAACTTGTTTTTTAGAGGGAAGGGGTATTCAATAATGAGAATGACAATAATGCTTAAAAAAAAAAAAAAAAAAAAAAAAAAAAAAACTCCACCAAAACTTAGCTGAGTACTCAGTACAGCTCTAGTTTTTTGGCATACATTGATTTATGAATGTTGCTAATGAATTTAAAGTATCCTGAATTTTTAAACTATATCATATGTTTTAAGCACAGATTTAATAATTTGATAAATTCTAATTAGGAAAAATGAAGAATTAATAAGAAATTTAAATATTAACAGTGTATAAAACAATTTCTGTACAAAAGCAAAATTTACAAATAATAATCTTTATAAAGACTCCTTCACACTTTTATTAACTACTACTCAAATGTGTTTGAATCTTCTTAAAATGCGTTTATATTAAATACGATTTTGTGAATTATATGAAAGTTTCTGTTCGCAACATAGAAATTAATCGTAAATACAAATTTTCATTTGCTTTATAAAAATTCTTGAATGAAAAATCATTTATATATATACATATATATATATATGATCATAGCTGCACAAAAAACCTTTTTATTCATTAGTAACTATTTCGGTGATAACTTCTAATGTAAATTAAGATAATATTCTTAAATATATTATCTTATGTTCCTTAAAAGTTGTACAACTGGTGTTATATCATGTTTCATATGTCTATCTCAACAAAAATAAACATTTCAAACTTCCGTTATACGAGGTTACCAGAAGAACGCCAATAAAAACACCAAATCGCCAGCTCCATTACCGGAGATGACGTCAAAAACATGGAAAAAACATGGACTCACGTGACTCGTTGCCATCTAATGGAATGCCCTATTGCCTTTCATATGAGCTAGCGAGGCATTCTGCCTTGTCCTCGTCAGTATACGCAGTTTGATTATTGGCAGTAAGGGGAGGAATAGGGGTATAATAGGGCATTCCATTAGATGGCAACGAGTCACGTGAGTCCATGTTTTTTCCATGTTTTTGACGTCATCTCCGGTAATGGAGCTGGCGATTTGGTGTTTTTATTGGCGTTCTTCTGGTAACCTCGTATAACGGAAGTTTGAAATGTTTATTTTTGTTGAGATAGACATATGAAACATGATATAACACCAGTTGTACAACTTTTAAGGAACATAAGATAATATATTTAAGAATATTATCTTAATTTACATTAGAAGTTATCACCGAAATAGTTACTAATGAATAAAAAGGTTTTTTGTGCAGCTATGATCATATATATATATATGTATATATATAAATGATTTTTCATTCAAGAATTTTTATAAAGCAAATGAAAATTTGTATTTACGATTAATTTCTATGTTGCGAACAGAAACTTTCATATAATTCACAAAATCGTATTTAATATAAACGCATTTTAAGAAGATTCAAACACATTTGAGTAGTAGTTAATAAAAGTGTGAAGGAGTCTTTATAAAGATTATTATTTGTAAATTTTGCTTTTGTACAGAAATTGTTTTATACACTGTTAATATTTAAATTTCTTATTAATTCTTCATTTTTCCTAATTAGAATTTATCAAATTATTAAATCTGTGCTTAAAACATATGATATAGTTTAAAAATTCAGGATACTTTAAATTCATTAGCAACATTCATAAATCAATGTATGCCAAAAAACTAGAGCTGTACTGAGTACTCAGCTAAGTTTTGGTGGAGTTTTTTTTTTTTTTTTTTTTTTTTTTTTTTTAAGCATTATTGTCATTCTCATTATTGAATACCCCTTCCCTCTAAAAAACAAGTTTTTCAAAACTATTCTTTGTAAAAATGAATAACATGAACTGGCTTTCTTTTTAAATTTCATTTTTTAAATTTGCAATTTAAAAACAGATAATAAAGAATTTTTTTTCATTTCTATTACTTATTTTTGTAAGTCAAACAAAATAAGTAGATATATTTTTTTTTTTTTGTCTAACATTGGGACAAAAATTTAAATTATCATGTTAATTTAAAATTTTTATGAAAAACCAAAGAATAAAGGGCATTAATATATCTATAAGAAATAAAATGCTTGAATGTTAAACTTGTAGAAAGCTTTTGATCACCATTTCAATATTCCCCTCGCACCTTAATATTTATATGTAAACAATTAATGCTTATTTATTTCTTGCATTTTATTAAAAAAGGGATTGAAAGTTGTAAAAGTCAAAAGAGTCATTAATACAATTTATTTCTAATTTATGTATACATTACTCTAATGAAAAGGCAAATTTTCAACTGTAAACAAAATAGAAAGAATGACTTTAACAAAACCTGCAAGAAATTAAACTTATATCAAATGTCAGAGCTGTTTATACAGAGATAATCAGCAGAAACTTTCAAAATGTTATCCGTTTCAGGGGTCGATACAGGAAAAATTTGGGGCCT